>OX415240.1:24763918-26021418 GCA_948330725.1 Sherardia arvensis | reverse complement strand
GTATATATCAATGCTATTTCATTGACATTATGTTAAAATATATCACTAACACTTTAATAAACTTAATTTCATTTAGAAATTGAAATAAATTGATCACAATTATGGGGGAAATATGTCTCTAAAGTATATATACTTAAGTAACAAGTTTTAGTCTTAGTATTGCTTCTCAGGTTCATGATACTAAAATTCTCACTACACGTACCTTTCATTTTGCTAATACCTAAGTAAATTTACATGAAAAGTGTATTATACATAATAAAATTAACATAATCATCAAAAAATTCAGGTTTAAGAGTCAAAATTTGATGTTTTATGACATTTTTCAAGTTTTTACTGAACTAAACGTATATATCAATGCTATTTCATTGACATTATGTTAAAATATATCACTAACACTTTAATAAACTTAATTTCATTTAGAAATTGAAATAAATTGATCACAATTATGGGGGAAATATGTCTCTAAAGTATATATACTTAAGTAACAAGTTTTAGTCTTAGTATTGCTTCTCAGGTTCATGATACTAAAATTCTCACTACACGTACCTTTCATTTTGCTAATACCTAAGTAAATTTACATGAAAAGTGTATTATACATAATAAAATTAACATAATCATAAAAAATTCAGGTTTAAGAGTCAAAATTTGATGTTTTATGACATTTTTCAAGTTTTTACTGAACTAAACGTATATATCAATGCTATTTCATTGACATTATGTTAATATATATCACTAACACTTAAATACACTTAACATCATTTAGAAATGGAAATAAATTGATCACAATTATGGTTAAAATATGTCTCTAAAGCATATATACTTAAGTAACAAGTTTTAGTCTTAGTATTGCTTCTCAGGTTCATGATACTAAAATTCTCACTACACGTACCTTTCATTTTGCTAATCTCCAAGTAAATCTATATGAAAAGTGTATTATACATAATAAAATTAACATAATCATCAAAAACTTCATGTTTAAAAGTCAAAATTTGATGTTTTATGATATTTTCAAAATTTATAATACGTTTCTATTAGGTTTAAGAAACTCCAAACTTGATAGATGACTAAACTATTGGCAATAAAACCCAGTAAGCCTAATCTATTTTGGGGGTTTACTTTCTATTCGGTGAATGCGACTTCTAACTTTTCAATGAACTTCCCAACCTTTCAAAATGTAGATATCGAAACGTAGGATAGAAAACTAAACTATTGAATTTCATCTTTCAAAAAACTCATATGTGTGTTTAAGAAGTCAAATCTATAATAGGTACACACATTACTACCGACAATGAGATATCTTAATACAAACAGATTCATCAAAAATAAAAACTATCCTAAAATCTACTTCGCAATGGTAAACGATGCTCTCAAGTTGAATATTGTTTATTTAATTAACAAAATAAGTTTGGTCCAATTTTTTTAATGTATATAATTGCCGACGGGTTATAGAATTCGTAAAGCTAATAGGTAGACAAACTATAAACAAACCACATTCTTAATATGAACCGGTTATGTCCGTCCCTCGATATTCATTTTATTATAAATTCACTTAATTTTATAACCCCAACCTTTTCAGTTTAAGAAATCGTTCATGCGATAGTTTTTTTCCACTTAATTGCCGACGCATTTTAGAACTCTGAATTCGAATATATTACTAATCTATCAGACTCACCCTGTCGTAAACTCAATCCTGGGGGCAGCAATTTTCAATTTCATTTATTTTTAAAGTCGCCGACATTAATTTCAACAAATATGACCGTTAACGACATCGGACATCCAGCAGATGAATTACCCTTTTGTGAAGTAAATAACGTAAACCTAATAGATCCATTTTAGCGTTCTGAATGTCAATCGGGTAAAAGTACATTTTACAAACTCACATACTATTGGTCCATTTCAGAATTCTGAAATCTCAATTGAATGGCACTTTCATATTTCCGCCGTTTTTAAATTTCAAAACGCCAATCTATTGGTTTTGAGAACTCGTAAATACGGTAGAATGGCGTTTAGGCATTTTTTACGCGTTACCGCCGCTATTTAGTGCCTGATTTGACCTGTTTTCCACTAGTGATTTATGTGCAAGCCTTGGAATCAAGCACGAGTTCTCTGCCCTTATTACACCACAACAGAATGGAATTGTTGAACGTAAAAACAGAACCCTCATCAACATGTCCAGAGCCATGATGGCAGAAAATGATCCAAGAAGTGGTGGGATGAAGCCGTGCATATTGCTTGTTATACTATGAACCGAGTCTATCTCCGTCCATTCACTCAGAAAACAGGTGATGAGCTATGGAAAGGAAGAAAGCCAAATGTCGCCTATTTAATGTGTTTGGAAGTGCATGCTACATACTCAGAGATCGTGAGCCACTTGGTAAGTTTGACAAACGAGCTGATGTTGGTATTTTCCTTGGCTATTCTCCGAACAGCAGGGCATACAGGGTATTCAAAAATCGTACCAATGTCATGATGGAATCCAATAATGTGATAGTTAAAGATCTGAAGGATATTAGTAGTAGAATACAACTTGATGATGAACCTGATCTACCAACCAGTCCAGATACTAGTTCATCTTTACCAGATGTTACAACATCATCTGATGTTACAACAGTCTCAGATGTCACAACTGTCTCTGATATTACAACATCTGATACGTCTGCACCGGCACTTACAGATGATACTCCCCCAGCTAGTGTATACAATCTCAGGCCTAAAGAGCGGAAGGACAATGCTAAAATAAATGTTGGACTACACATCCTACAATGCTTTCTTTCATCAATTGATCCCAAGAATCACAAGGAGGCATTGAATGATGAATACTGGATTTCAGCTATGCAAGAGGAACCGGAGTAGTTCACTAGAAGCGATGTTTGGTACCTTGTTCCAAGACCTCCAGGAGTAAATGTCATAGTTACTGAGTGGATTTTTAAGAACAAGTCTAATGGAGATGGTACCATCACCAGAAACAAGGCCAGACTTGTAGCTCAAGGGTATACTCAAGTTGAAGGCGTTGACTTTTATGCAACGTTTGCTCCTGTTGCAAGGCTCAAAAAGGCGTTGTACGGTCTTAAGCAAGTACCCAGGGCTTGGTATGAGCGGCTTACCCAATTTCTTCTGCAGAAAGACTATCGACAAGAGGGAGTAGACCGAACACTCTTTGTGTTTAAACATGATAAACGTCTTCTACTTGCCAAAATTTATGCAGATGACATTATCTTTGGGTCAACATCTCAAAAGTTGGTTGATAACTTTATAGATATGATGAAGAGTGAGTTTGAAATGAGTGTATGGTTGGTAAACTGTCTTATTTTATAGGGTTTCAAGTCAAACAGCACAAGGAATGGATCTTTATTAATCAAACCAAGTACACTTTAAACTTGGTTATGAGATTTGGAATGGATGATTCTAAGAGTGTGCGAACTCTGATGGCCTCAACAGAGAAGCTGACTTATGACAAGTATGGCGTGAAGGTTGACATCAAGTTGTATAGAAGTATGATTGGATGTCTACTATATCTCACTGCAAGCAGATCAGACATATGTCCGAGTGTTGGGCTTTGTGCAAGATTTCAATCTGATCCTAAGGAGTGTCATTTCTCTGCAGTCAAGAGAATTATCAGATATGTACATGGAACTGCTGATTATGGTTTCTGGTATTCTAGAGGAAGTCAGGCAGAAATTATTGGGTACAGTGACTCTAATTGGGCTGGGAATTCTGAAGACAGGAAGAGTACCACTGTTGAATGCTTCTATGTATGGGGCAATCTGGTGTCATGGTATAGCAAAAAGCAGAATTCCATATCACTGTCTACCTCTGAATCTGAGTATTTAGCAGCTGGAAGTTGTTGTCAGCAACTACTATGGATGAAGCAGATGCTGAGGGACTATGACTACAAGCAAGAGGTTCTACTCATCAAGTGTGACAACAAAAGAGCTATTGATCTCTCACCTGATCCAGTTGATCACAAAAAGACCAAGCACATAGACATCAAGCACCATTTCATCAGAGACTTGGTGGAAAAGAAGGAACTAACCATTGAATTTGTTCCTAGTGCTGAACAGTTTGCATATATCTTCACCAAACCACTGGATTCTGCAACCTGTGAGACGCTGAGACAACACTTAGGTGTTTGTCGAATTTGAAGTATTTCTGCTCACCTCTTATTGTTGTAAATTAGTTTTTACTGCTTTATGTCTTTTACTTTGAAAAAGAAAAATACAAAAAGAAGATAGTTGTGTGTTAGAGGATCTTTAAACACTAAGGATCAAAGTTTTTAAACACATAAGAGTTAGACAGAAAAGGAAGAGCAGAGGCTATTGGGCCAGACTAGTCAACTCTTTGTTATTGGGCTGAATTAATTAGATGTCTGGGCTGAAAACAGAATCTTGGACTTATATTTATTTAATGAGGGCCACTCAGGGATTTCCAAAATTGCAAGGACTGAGATGTAAAAATGGATTTACTTTCCATTTTGGGTTCAGATTTGAATTTCTAAAAAGCCAAAAATGTAAGAGGGAAATTGTGTTTATTTTGTCTGCAACAAACAACCTTATGACATTCCCAATCCCAAGAACTACTCCCAATCATCCTGCCGGATTTCACCATCAAGCCACTCGCCGATCAATCTCTGCCGGTTTAGCTAGTCATCTCGAGCTTCACACTGTCAAATCGCAACCGTCACAGCTATAAAGCTTCAAGCTTCATCTGGTCGGAGTTCAAGCTTTAATCTGCACATACAAGAGGTATTTGGCTAATCTATGTATCAAGATCGGGTTTTATTGTTATTCTATCAAGTAGAGTGCTTGTTGCACCTAGGTTTTGGTTTCATAAAGTGTTTGGGGTTGCTAGTAGTTCAAGTCTGTGTTTAATCTGATAACCGTGTTTAGACAACCATGGGAAACCCTTCATCCAAATCCCTTGTAAACCTAATCTCCACTGCTCTGCCTAGGGAAGATGTGTTTGTGGTCATGCAAGATAATCTCAACCCCATTAGAGCCACAACAGAATCCGTGTCTCCTGATAATAGGGAACCATTAGCTTAGGATTTAGAGACTGGCCTCAATCCTACAGTAATGGTGAATGCGGAATTTGAAGGTCTGGGTCAGGAGGAGCAATTGCATGCTTCAGATACTGAGTCTGATGATTCTGAGGAAACCATGGAGTCAGAAAAGGTTGAACCAGTTCCTGTGGTTCAAAAGTGTTACCGGAGGAGAAAAAGGAGAACTCAAGGTGATGGCAGAGTACCTGTTGGATTAGGTGTATTCAGGACTGATGAGAGTGACCAGCTCACTGCTGAGAAGGAGAAGCCCAAGGAGGTTGAACAGCCAGGAGTTGAGAAGCCAGGGGAGAATGATCAGGACGGTGTTGGTGATGAACCACTAAGCTACAGGTTCAAGAAGTTACAGAAGAAGAAGCAGGAGAAGCTAAAGAAGACACTGCCACCTGTTATTCAGGTGTTTCCACCTGTAAATGGCAAAAGAAAGAGGGATGCAATCCCTGACCTGAATGTGGTGTATGAGGATGTGATGGCTCCAGATAGCCAAGAAGAAGAACCTATTGCAGAATCTGAGAGAGCAGTTCTGAGTTTGATGCTACTGAGAGCAATGACACTGTTCCACTGATGTTTGCTGATGATAATCCTCTGTTGGAAAAGGCTTTTGATGAGAGGTTCTGTTCTAAGAAGGCTTTGAAGGTGTTTGAGGGGCTGTACAAGAGGAAAATGCATGTGGAAAAGAGACTGACTGAGAAGTTTAAACATCCTGGATTTTTGACCTATATGAAGAGGATACAGATGTATGATCCTGCTAATTTCTGTGTTAAGGTCAATCAGTCCCTTGTTTTAGAGTTCTAATCAAATTTGAAGGGCACAAATGGTGATCCTGCATCTCCTTGGTACAGAAAGTTCTTCATCAAGGGCAAAGTTTACAGATTTGATCCTTCTCTGATCAATCTGGTGTTGGGGACTGATCATAGCGCTTGCCCAGATGGGGCTTATCCAGAGGGGTTTACTTTGGATTATGATGTGATTGCCTTGGAGCTGTCAGGAGGGAGCCTTAGAGAATGGGGTGCTGCAAAGACCATGAAGGCCTCTTATCTCACTCAAAAGTTCTTCTGCTGGTATAGAGTGGTGGAGAATCTCTAGGCCATGTCTAAATATGTGTCCTTGGTGACTGAAGAGATGGCATGTCTTATGTACTGCATTGGCACCAGGAGACCCTTCAATCTGGGGTGGTTCATCTATGACAAGATTCTTCTAGTTGCTCAGCACCAAATATCCGATGAGTACATCACATATCCTGCCCTTGTCACATGGTTGATGTATCATGTTGGTCTGGTGGATGATGTTGATGATGAGATCATTTTCTGTGATGATGTACAAGTCAATAAGACTATCTTTCAGAAGAGAAATGATCTACCTGCTGAAGCTGAAGAGGATGATGAGTCTGATGAGCAACCGGTGCAGGAAGACTTTGCTACAGTCAGGAAGAGAGAGCTCAGGGCACAGATCAGATACCACAAACTGAAGCTGGTGGATCTTAGAGCTGAATTGGAGGCCATATCAGAAACTAATGATTCCTCCAGTGGCTCTGAAGCTTTCTGAGCAGTCTTGTCTTTTATTCTCTCTCTCATGTGAACTCTATTTTCACTTGAATTTCAAACATTTCTGGGAGTTTTTGTTATTTTTGGGATATTTTTTGGTGCAACTTTGGCACATTTTATGTTCCCAAGGGGGAGAATATTTTGATGGTGTGTGATGACCATTTATTTTGGATGTTTTTTATCTTATTAATGTGTCCATTTAGTTTGGAAAATTGTTATGGCCATGGGCATATATGACTGTCTCTATCTACATCTGGTGAGTAGGGGGAGCTTATTGAATATGCATGCTGTTTCTGATCTAGTTTGATGCGTATATGAATGGAGTCTGGATTTCTAAATGAAAGGGGGAGTTATGTATTTTTCTATGCATCAAAATTGTTGTCATGGTTCCACAAAATGCCAAAGGGGGAGATTGAAGAGTCCAAAATTTCCACGACGATATTGTTGGCTATTTTGTAGAAGTCGCTATGTTTAAACATACTGATGTTTAAACACTTGCTCCAACATAATCAGAAACTGTGTAACAGTCATTGTGTTGAAGTACAACCCGTGTACGATCAAAGAAGATATTCGAAGATGCTGAGAAGATATTTGAAGATATTCAAGTTCCGGTCTGATTAGATTAGGAATATATGATAGAGTAGTATTTTAGTTAGGATTAGTCTCAAATAAGGAAAGATTATATTTCCTACAGTTTAGCTATAGAATTAGAATATAGCATGGAGACTAATTACAGCTGTGATTAGCTAGATGAGAAGATCAGCAATACCGTGATTGAAGGACTGAGAAGATCAACACGGCAGCACAAAATGGAACTATAAATAGAGACACAAGCTGCGAGAAGAAGTATCCATCTTGAGTGAAAGTATTCTGCAATACAGAATAGCTTTACGTTTTGGAGCAGCGTTGAGTCAAGGAATTCAACTGGCCTTTATCTTCACCAGAGTTTGAAACCACAACGCCTTAATACCTCGGGAGAGGTGGTCAAGATAGCAGCGAGGAGTTGCTGACTGGCTGTGAGGGGAGCTCACAGATTCACGTGAATAGATAAGTCAATAGATAGTTTAAAGTTTGTGAACATTGTAACTATATTTGATTATCTAGTGGATGAGTTTCAGACTGGGCAAGGCCCGCAGATGTGGGTGAGGTTAAACCGAACTGCGTAAACATATCGTGTGTTCTTTACTTTACTGTTTAAACTCTGATGCATGTTTAAACACACTTGATAAAGTAGATAGATCGTATAAGAACACTAGTGATCTGATCGATAGTAATTTCATGTGCACTTATCCTGATCAAGTTTGAGTTTTATCCCAAACTCAGATGTTTTAGCTTATAATTTGATTTTTCTATGAAATCATTTTTTTTCAACATACGTACAATCTGTAATTAACAATGTTTTAAGTATTACGAGTATCTTTAATCTTTTAGAGGTTTGATGATAGAATTCCATTGTTTTAGTTTATAACTTCAAATTTTTGAAGTAGAAGCAAGACGTATTGTATTTATTGTCTATGCTTTTCTCAGGGTTCTATTCAAAATATAATTCTTTTAGCTCATAACTATTTTAAAGTAGAAGAAACACAAATTGTACTTACTATTCACTTATTTCGTGGGTTTCACATTAAAATCTATTCTTTTAACTTATAAGTCCAAAGTTACAGCAAAAGCAATAAACTTCATTGCATCGAATGATAACTCTTTTCAAGGCTTTTCTGTTAAAAACTCATTGTTTCAGCTTTATAACTCAGTTGTTTGAAACTAAAAAGCAGTTTCATAAGCTTAGCCCAAAAAAATTACAACACTGAAAGTATTAAGTATTTCATATAATGAAGTATTATATGCAAGCATTCATGCTAAATCCCAAACCTTTTACTAATAACACCAATGTTTAAAAGACAAGTAGTATCAATGAAATAGACTAAAATGCAAAAAGTAGACCAAACATTGGTCAAAATACCCAATTTCCAGACCCAACATTCAAAATGCTCAATTTCTAGTACCCTACATCCTAAAAATACCCAATTTCTAGACCCTGGTTAATTTCCTCATTTAGTTCAGTTAGTTTGAGGGGTATTTTAGTAATTTATATTCTAAAAAATCATATTTCCCATTTTTTCTTCGTACCCGCACGAAAATCCCCAATTCCTCTTTTGCTCTGCAACTCACTGCGCCTGACAGCTAAAACTGGTGCTCCAGTAGATAAATTACTTCACTTTCTTCTCCGTTTACCCCAACCGCTCTCTGATAATCTTCAATGCTCTCAAACTGAGCGCCCTCAAATAGAGTTTGTTTGCATGCAAAATTCAGTGTGTATCTGTGTTTTTGGTTTAGTGACATTTGAACTGATCAGTGTTTGTAGAATCGGGTGATGGTGTAGAGCAAAAGAGTATGGGTGATTTTTTTGTAGATATACGAAGAAAAAATGGGAAATATGTTTTTTTTAAATATAAATTACTAAAATACTCCTCAAAGGCTCAAACTAACTGAACTAACGGAGGAAATTAACCAAGGTCTAGAAATTGGGTATTTTTAGAATGTAGGGTACTAGAAATTGAGCACTTTGAATGTTGGGTCTAGAAATTGTGTATTTTGACCAATGTTTGGTCTAGTTTTTGCACTTTAGTCAATGAAATACCTAACAACTTTTTAGACTTTTGGCGTGTCAATCAAAACTCATTCCAAGACTGTTTCTTCGGCTTCTCGATCCCAAACTTGATTTTTGCACACCTTCCTTTTGTCTTTGCTTGTTTTATAGCGCCAAAATCTATATCACCATTTGCAGCTAAGCTTGATAGGTTTTGTTGATCAATTTGCACTGTCGGAACTGCTACGAAAACCTTGCGAGCTACCAAACTGCTATACCTTGTACTAAATCCTAACCTAGGTGATTTCAGTTGCAACCTCGCAGTTTCAACATAATAGTTTTATGCAGGCAGAACAAATAGGTTTCAAATAAAAAAATCCACATTATAGACCGAAAACCAAACACACGGATCTAAACATGGAAATCTAGCCTTTTCGAACTGGAAGGTCGGAGTTTGACCACAAAATCTAAAAAGATGAGTTTTATATTACTTGGGCCAAAATATAAACAAAAGCCCAAACACACATATTTAAGCATGCAAAGCAAGGCATTTTGAACCTAAACCTCACAGTTTAACCATAAAAACTTCATAAGGCACAACAACCATGTTTCAAATTAAAAGATTCAAATTATAAACGAAAGTCCAAACACAAAGATCTAAGCATGCAAATCAATGCATTTTGAACCTAAACCTCACAAATTAACCATAAGAGCTTCACAGAGGCACAACAACCATGCTTTAACTCAAAAGGTTCACATTGCAAACTGAAACCTAAACACACATATCTAAGTGTTAGATAATAATATTGGGCCGTAGGCCCAACATGTATTTGGTTAGGGTTTAGCTAGGATTTCCTATTTTCCCTTTGTACATTTGTACTACTATATATTATTGTGAATACACAGATACTTCTTCGTCGAGGTTTACCCTGTAACATGATATCAACAACGTCGATCCTAGACCTGTTTTATTTTGTATTTTATATTTTGTTTTCATCGCTCCCGTCTTCCAATCAGTACTGAATCTTTGTTATTGTGCATCATCATCGAAAAAGTGAATCTAGTCGCTGATCGGAGTGAATGGTCCAGCATCCTGCCGAAGCCTCCGTCCATGATCAGTTATCACTCTTCACCGTCAATGTTTCCGATCATCAGTATTTGTTGATCTCTTCGCTGTGATATTTCTCTGCAACTGTCAAGGTCAAAGCGGCTCAACAGATTCACCCGCCTCCTAAGCATGTGTTTTCACGCGCTAGCGTCATCAACTGCGCGCAAGGTGCGACCTTCTTCAATTGCGAGCGTGTTTGCTTGCTCCAGCATCATCAACTGCACGCAAAGCATGGCTTTCAAGTGCGTGTGTGGTTCCGCGCGCCTATCCTAATACATTCACGCACGACAAGCAACCCTCTACTTCAGTTTTTTTTAAGCCTTATGTGAGTTTTTTCCACGTGTTGCTTTGTTCTTTTGGCCTTTTGTTTTTTTTTTTAAGGCCCGTGTATAACATGGCATGTAATTTTTTTGTTGAAGAGATTTATTATTGGTGCGTGGTGTATTATTGTTGGAATTCACGGATTGGAGTATTTTGAGTAATTTGTTTAAGCACTCACGAAATTGGAGTTTTTGATTAATTATTTTAATCATTCACAAGATTGGAGTTTATTGGGATACTTTGATTACTATTCATTAGGATAAAGTTGGCTCCTTTATCACAAGCAAATTGCTCCACTAGTTGGATTGCAGATAAAGTTTGGTCGCAAGGACATTTGAATGGCTTTATTTATCATTATTCTTCGAATCAGTGGATTGTTGATTCTGGTGCCACATCCCATATGATAGCTAGTACAAAACACCTTTATCACGTCCAACCTTATCGTGGTTTTGAAGCAGTTCGTGTTGGGAATGGTGCATCATTGCCTATTTCTCACGGTTGTCAGTGTGATCTTTCGATTTTTTCAGTTCATAATGTTCTTGTGGTTCCTGGACTTACCAGAATTTTATTGTCCATTAGTAAACTTACTGGTGATCTTATATTTGATGATGACATTTTCTCGATTGTGCACAAGCATACTGGGAAAGTAATTGGCCAAGGGAGTCATGTTGAGGGTATTTAGGAAACTGGTGTATATTTAGGAAAGATACGAGCTCTATTTGATCTATGACACTCTCAACTTGGGTATGTCTCTCATGATACTATTTAGTTACTGAATCGGTTGGGTCATATTTCCATTTCTACGTCTAAGCATGCACTTATTAATTGCTCTCCTTGTCAGATTGCCAAGAGCACTCGTTTACCATTTTTTGTTAATGACAAGAGGGCAGCTGGCCTAGTGGAGAAAGTAAATTGTAATTTGTGGGGGCCAACTCCAGCTTATGCTTCATCGCCACTAGGCTTTTCCTACTATGATGTATTTGTCGATGACTTTTCACGGTTTACATGGTTTCTCTAGCTACGATGCAAGTCAGACTTTTATGACACCTTCTTCATGTTCCATAAATTTGTTGAGACCTAATTTTTCTAAAACATTAAGGGTTTTCAGACAGATTGTGGTACTGAGTTCACCAATCATCGCTTGCAAGCACATATTTTTATCTTGTGGCATTCATCATCATATGTCACGTCCCTATACGCCTGCTAAGAATGGACGGGCCGAGCTCAAAAATCGTCACACTATAGAGACGGGACTTGCTATGTCATATCACTCATCAGTGATGCATGCTTACTGGGTGGAAGCATTTTCTTCTGCATTTTACATCATCAACCTTCTCCCTAGTTCGGTTCTTGGTGGTAAATCTCCCTTCGAGGTTGATTTTGGGACTGTTTCAGATTATATTTTGATTCAACCTTTTGGTTGCCGCGTGTATCCATGCTTGCGTGCCGGTGTTGCTAATAAGTTTGCACCTCGCTCGATTTTCCATGTGTTTTTCTCGACTATAGTCCTAATTACAAGGGTTTTTAGTGTCTCGACCATACTACTGGGCGCATCCATGTCTCTTGTCATGTCCAGTTTGATGAAACTTCATTTCCCTACGTCTCATCATTTGGGAGTGCTCGCTCTTTGTTGGATATGGAGATATCCATGTTTTCTGACCCTACAGTTATACCAGTTGAGCCTTCGGTAGCTGCACCGGTTGAGCCTTCATCAGCTGCACTATCACCTTCTCGGTCTTGCTCTATTTGCTCTTTAGATAATCATTCCTCTGCAATAGCTACTCCCGTTGTTCCTCCACCGGTGTTGCATATTACCTTATCGCCGCCACCACCATCTCTGCCATCTCTTCTATCTTCACCAATAGACTCTACTACTTCTTCTGGTTCTGATTCAGACTCAACCCCTAACTTAGGCTTTGTTTGATAACTCAATTAAGTGGTTAACTTAATGATTAAGTACTTAATTAAAATGTTGGTTGTTTGATAATGCTAAAAATAGAATCTGAATGAAAAAGTGGATCTGAATCACCAAGTACAAATGAATCCTACCAATTAAGTGATTTGATTTTCACTTATTCACTTAATGAATGAATGGTTACTATTTTTAGAAAATATAGTTTACTTCTCTCATTCAGACTTCTGATTCAGACATATGAATTTATTATTTTTAATTTTTCAATATTCAGCACTTATTCGTTCAGACTTCAGATTTCAGACTTCAGTTTTATCAAACAGAGCCTTAGATTCTTCTCCTCACTGCAAACATCAAATGATTACCAGGAACCAGGTAGGTACTCGTGATGTCTCATTCATATTTTGTTACTACTGATATTCTCGCTCAGGTTATGAACCATTCCGAGCCTCTGGATTATTGTACAATTCTCAAGGACCCGAAATGTGTTCGTGCTATGAATGAGGAAATGGATGCACTTCAACAGCAAAAGACTTGGGAGTTGGTGCTCGACCCTCGCATGCCAACATAGTGGGCTCCAAATGGGTATTTTGACTGAAGTTTCGAGCTGATTGTAGAATTGATCGCTACAAGACCCGACTATTTGCTCAGGGTTTTCAGGTTTTGACTTTGATCAAACTTTCAGTCCAGTGTTCAAAGCTGCTAGGGTACGCACTGTGATTGCCATTGCTACTTTGAAAATGTGGCATCTACATCAGCTTAATGTCAAGAATTCTTTTCTCAATGGTGTTCTTAACACTCCGATTTATATGGCTCGGCCTATTGGTATTAAGGATCCGGCCCGGCCTAACTATATTTGTCGTCTACAAAAGGCTATTTATTTGAAGGGGTGTTAGATAGTAGTATTGAGTCTTTGGCCCAACATGTAATTGGTTAGAGTTTAGTTAGGGTTTCCTCTTTCCCTTTGTACCTTTTGTACTACTATATATTATTATGAATACACGGACAACTCTCATCGAGGTTTACACTCTGACACTAAGCATGCAAACCTAAGCCTTTTTAAGGTAAACCTTACTGTTTACCACAAAAACTTCACAGAGACTAAACAAGCAAGTTTTTAACTCAAATGTTCCAGATTATACACTAAAACCTAAACACATAGTTCAAAGCATGCAAATCTAAGTATTTTCAAAATAAACCTCACAGTTTAACCACAAAAGCTTCACCGAGATGGAATAAACAAGTTTTAACTCAAAAGGTCCACATTTCAAACTAAAACCTAAATACACAGATCTAAGCATGCAAACCTAAGCTTTTTCAAGCTAAACCTTATTGTACTACCACAAAAGCTTCTCAGAGACAGGACAAACAAGTTTTAGTTCAAAAGGTCCACATTAAAACCACACACGGCTCTAAGCAGGCAAACCTACACATTTTGAACCAAAACCTAACAGTGTCACCAAATTCACTCCATGTAGAACCTTCACTTTTTAGCATCGAACAATACACAAAAATTGTACTATCATACCTGAAAGAACTGTAACGTTGCTTGATTCACCTTCGTCTTCGATGATCGCTTGATTATGTCAATTAAATACGAGTCGATGTCAAATACCCAATCGAAATCATGTCTCAATTGAATCGAGCAATACGAAGCACTGACCAAGGGTTCAATATCTATTGATAACATTTTCGATCCAAATTGACAGGTTTTCACCATAAAATGGTTGAATATTCCTGATTCAATCAAATCTCGATTGAACAAAAGCTTCGAATCGATCGAAATATGATTTCGGAAACGAGATGCAACGAATTTAGATCGAAATTAAGGAAGAAGGTGTGAGTTTCACGTAGGGTCTGGGCAAAATTGGCGGAAGATTTGGTTTATATATGATTGGGTCGGATCATGAATTAAACCGTCAAACCCGCAAATTTTGAGTATTTTCCATGTTTTCCCCTAGTTTCTTTATTTTACCATGTATTGCCGTAGTTTGTTTATTTGCCATGTAGTCCCCCAATTTCTTTATTTGCAATGTAGTCACTGTCTATGTTATAGACGGTCTCCTCAGAGACCTTTTCTTTAGGAAATTGTGTGTGTATATATATATATATATAAGGTTTAGGAAATTGTATATCAATAATTTTTTTAAAATGTTAAGGAAATCTGTAATAGAGAATGTTAATGATATAGCAATAGAGAATGAACACTATATTTAAGGAAGACATACCAAGATTGAATATAATTGAAATGACCAAAGTTACAAAATTAACCAAAATAATTGAAAATTAAAGAAAATCAGAAAAAAGTTAGGAAAATAGGTCTAAACACTAGTGGACTGCCTTACGCTTCTCGGCGGTTCAGTCGTACTCTTTAAGGCGTTTTGGAAATGCCGTAACGGGTTGTGCCGTAAAATGGAACTTTTTCTCGGCGGTTCAAAAACGCCTTAAAAACGAACGCTGCGCACGGCGGTTTAAAACGCCGTGTGCAGCTGTTAAAAAACGCCCTGTATTATTGTTACGAGTTCGCCACCTCAGGTCTCTTGTGTCTTTAAATGTGAGTGCTACGAACTCGCCTCCACTTTTCGCCTCCTGAGGCGAAATCGCTTCTGTCGGTCGCCTCTGTCTAATAATGAAGACGCGAACTCGTAACAATACTCGCTTGGGTGAGGGAGGCGACACCGCTGGCGTATTCGCTGGAAGAAATGGGAATATTAAATTCGAAAAATGTGGAAATGGCTATGGAGTTACGGTCTCGTGCACTATGTCGCTTGTGGTCGAAAAGGAAAAGCGACATCGCTCTGTTGGGGTGGCGAAAATGTACAGCGAACTCGCCAGCTGAAAATGTTGGTCGACCAGAGGGACACAGGCGGGGTGGGATACGAGATCGCCAGTAGAGGCGATTGTTAGGCGACATCGTGTACTTATTTGTTGTAGGGAATGTGGCTGGCGAATTCGCCTATTAAATTCGTCTATGGAGGCGAATATTGGAGGCAAAATCGTTTGAGCCACGCCAGGGGCAACAGAGTCTAGCAAGCGAGTAGCCAGGCGGTGTCGCTTTTGTGGGCGAATGTATAGGCGAATATTGGAGGCGAAATCGTTTGAGGTACGCCAGGGGCAACAGAGTCTAGCAAGCGAGTAGCCAGGCGACGTCGCTTTTGTGGGCGAATGTATAGGCGAGGCCGTGTGTATGACCGCTTGTTATATTGTAGTAGAAGGCGTGCCAGGTAGCGATCTAGCTTCTGGATTCGACTTGAAGCGAATAAGGAAGCGAATTTGTTTGCTTGCAAGACAGAATTGTGTAATTATTTGTTAAAATTGACCCGTTTCTTTCGAAACATGAATCGGGATACCCGACTCAACATAAACCTGTCAAATTCAAATCCAACGCCCCTATACTAATACTAAAGATGCATAACCTAAGCACACAAGTGCGATACCAATGTCAAGCCCCTACCAAAAAGAGAGACAATACTTTTTCATGCCTTGGGGAGGTTAGGGACATGTGGCCTTGCAATGGTAAACGCACGGTTGTGGACCAGATATTTAGCCATTTGGTCTCTTCCGTCGTTAAGTTCTTGCAAGGAGAAAGGAGTGATATCATCCACGAATACCTATGATTGAAAATAACGCTTATTAGGAAATCTCGACGAATATAAATGAGATTAGACGCGTGTAGCGTACCTTTAGAAGATCTAGCATTTCTTTTTGAACACCATCCACCACCATCAAACCAAAGATCATTGTGTAATAGCCACATTCATAGTTCGATGATTGCTTCCTAAACTACAAAAGTGTTTAAAACATAAAACATTACTATACTTATGGTACTTTAAACGCAAATGTTGATTTTTGAAAGGACGTGATAGCATGAGCACAACATCTTACCCGAATTTTTATAAGGTGGAAGTCGAGGAGTGTTTTGTCGTTCACTTGAAGAATTGCATTATCAAGGAGATCGGCGAATGTTCGTGATGGAGGGCGGTGGAGTGGGTCTATCCAATATACTTGCTTTAAAGCGGGTATTATTGCAACAAAGCTCCAATGATCACTACAAATCACATGAAAGCATAATGGTCATAAAAAAAGAATGCAGTAGAGCAAATACAATATATTTAGCATGAGTAATAGAGCAAATTGTAAGGTATACCTCTCGAGATATGGTCCGATCCATATTTTCTTTGATTTGTTGGAGAGAGTAGAATTCAAGTAATCAAGTCTTTGCCTATTGCTCTCCATACTAGCTTGCAAATGCATTGGATGCAAAAATCCAATGAAATGCTTGCTCCGGTGATAGGCATGGTGATGCAAGAACCTGTGAATGTAGTAGACAATCATGACGAGGATGTAATCATATATGGTTTGATAATTGAGTATTCTCATGAAACACATACAAATGGCTTACATTTGATTGAGGCAAAGAATGGTGGCGGGAAGTTCATTGAAATTCCAGAAATATTCAAAATCCCCCCATGGTACGTGGATGTCCTTTGTCATGGTAAAGCACCTTTCATTTCTGAGAAAGGCATAGCATGCATTCTTGTCGTGCGAGGATATCAAATCATAAAAGACTCGGACGAAGGGTGGAAGGGCTTTCATAAACTCCACGAGCATGGGGTCTAATGTTTGTCTAGCTATAGGCAAGGCATGCACGGGTATTTGTAGATTTTGTGGAGTTTGTGGTTTCCTACGGGGTATGGAGGTGGATTTTTCATCAAGCACCAACCATTTTGGCCATAGAACAAGGAAACCTTTAGCCTCCCCAACTCTCACCATCGGTGACTCCTTCACAGGTAGCATTTGTTGTTCTATCAAAACATTGGTAATGCGAACACTAAAAAATCCTGCGGGGATGTCAACACGATTGTGTTTCACCGCACTTGGGTCGCATGTGCCATTGGCGACATGGAGTGGTTTTGATTTGGTACCTTGCGAAACATATAGCTTGCAAGGGGGGTTCTATCATAAATGAAAGCACAAGAGAAATCATCATCCAACTATTTTTAGAAAGAGATTAGAAACCAACGATGTTCTAAATTAGCAAAATTTGTACTAATCTTATCAACTTGAATGGAATGCGCCGCATTCAACTTGATGGGTGATGAAGGTGGAGTAGGAGGCACTAGTTCCTCGTCCATTTCCACATTCTCACCTTCATCCTCCACAATTTGAGGTGATGCTTGAGAACCCTTTGATGATGGTGGAAGATGTGGTTGTGTACCTCCTAACCTCTCGATGTGGGGATAGTTGGTGTGTTGTGCTATGTCTTTCATCACCTCCCTCAAATCCTTCATTTCCGCCTTTGTCGCCGCCACCTCGCTCAAAGCTCGTTGTAGTTGTGATGGTTTAGGATTGCCCCAACCTTGCTTAATCCCAAAAACCTTTTCTTGTGTCGCGTAACCTCCAACACCTAATGCTCTTCCCGGGTGTTCCTTTTTCTTCCCAAGAGCAAAAGCCTCATTCAAGACATCCTTCTTCCCACACGGGATAAAGGTACCCTCCTCCTTTTGGCGCTCAAGAAGTTCCTATTATCAAATATGTTGTACTAGGTGAAAGTGGTTGTGAAGAATATTTGAAAGCAACAACAAAAATAAATAAGACTACAATAGATAGTAAGATAATGTAAGATAGATAGACTAACCACCCTCTTTGCACATTTTTCGGCATCCTCCGAAGTGAACTTACCATCCGAGTCTCTAATTCGACCCAACACGAAGAGTTTTTGTCTAGTATAATCCTCGGCGTCCTTTTCCACTACGACATACCGAGCTTCCGCCTCGTCCATCCCCCCTAATACCAACTCCTTCACTAGTTCCTCATTCTCCCTAAGCCCCTCCTTCTCACCTACACCCAAATACCCCGACCTACCACCGGTGTATGGCATTGTTATTGATTTCGCCGATGTGACCTTCTTGTCCCATTTCCCCTTTGCACAAGAAGATACCGTATCACATGTCATCATTAATGTAATAGATAAGAGGAGGTTATGTCACCGAAGTTATAGTTTGTGACTCACCGAAGTCTTATTTTCAAGCGATGCTTGCTTGAAGGCCTCCCACGCATCGGTTGTAATATGATTGTATCGGTCCCTTGGATCTTGACCTAGCCTCTTTCCCTTCTCATACAAGTAGTCTTTTCTTAGAGCATGCTTGTGCTCGCGAAAACCTTTGGAGACGATGTTGAATGCCTTCTTTCTCACCACTTCCATGTCATTAGATTCTATTTCAAAAGGTCGCCACGCCAAAATATGTAGGATGTATTATGTCTACATATTATGAAGAGGTATAATATTGAGTAGATAGATCATTGAAAGGTTAAATGTTACTTACTTGGAATTCTACCCAAACTTTCTCCTTCTTTTTTGATGGGACGGTTCTCCAATTATCCTCCGTTATCTCAATAAACGTTCTTCCAACTCGGCCACACCAACTTGACCATTTTGAACGTTCTTTTTTTGGTCGGTTGCATACACCCTTAGCATTAAATCCTATGTGTGTTAGTTCTCCTCTTCTCATTCTTCTTTGTAGAACTCGACAATGTGAGCGGACTTGTAGGCCTTTCTTCGAGTTGCTACCTCGCTTCTTTGGTTGGGCACTTGAAGTGGTTGAAGTGGTCACCATTGCTATCTAAGGATGGATAGAAATAGAATCTTAACTAATTAGCACTATTATGACTAGGTAAAACAACAACAAAACCATGTTGAATGAGTTGTAGAAGTAAAATAACACAAGCATGACTAGTTAAAACAAGGAAAAAACGGATTTGTTGAATTGTATAACCAAAGTGAACCTAAGGTAGGCTAACATGTTAGAATGCCACATGAAAGTAACAAATAAAGGGAGCTATGGCTTCTAAATTTGATTTTAACATAGTCATGAAACACATATGTTATGGATAGGGACTAAGCATGGATAATGTCTACTCAAGCATGCCATTCAACCAATATATCTCAAAAAGTAACTAAATAAGATGTGCTTTGAATAATACTTCAAATTTGAGTCTCATACCTTAATTGTAGAAGAAGATATTAGTTGTTTGTTGCTCTTAGACACACAAAGTAGCGAGATTTGTAATATTCAACCAAAGTTGAAGGAGATTTTGGGGTTTTTGGTGGGTTACAAGCTTTATAGGGTTTAGTTCTTCACACAAAATATATGTGCTAGATTTGAGGGTGAGTTTGTGGTTGGTTTTGATGAGATTTCACCAAGAAATGAGGCAAGAATGGATTTGGAATGCAAGGATTTGAGATGGAAGTTGAGGGGGGGATAAGGTGAGAGAGAAGGAGGGGTAGATGGGAATGAATGGTGAAAATGGTGAAGAGGTTAGCAAAATCCGGGATAAAAGATATATATAGTATGGTAAAGTTGGACAAAACATGCCTGAATAGTATATTTGGTCGGTTACTGTTTAACCAGGTTACGATACCGCAACCTGCATCGGCTAGAGCGAATACCCCTTGCGGTATCGCTAGCTAGCAAGTTGATGAACCCATAATAATTATTTTCTGAATATTTGCTACTTTGTTATGCAATTAATATTAACATTGTGTGTTTCATGAGTTGATGTATATTAAAATTTAATATGAAAACTTATAAATGAAATCAGATTTTATCTGCACATAATATTACTTGAGTTGGTTGCAACGATGACGTCTGTTATGAAAGAGAATTGTTGTGACATGTTATATATAGTATTATGAAGAGGTATCTGAAATTGTTAACTCTAATCCATATCCATGTTTATTGTAAAGCATTTGGCATGAACTGTTTAGATACGTATATGATGGGACTACGGGTTAATACCATTAGTTCGTTAACCAAATGTTACACTAGTGCAGACACGAGCAATAGGACTTTCTACATTAGCCACGTGTTGATCACCATCGAATATACATGTATTTGACAACTTCTGACTGAAAGTGTAGACATTTAGTTCTTCTGTAATGCATGTGGTATTACTCATAGTCTGGATGATGTTATACATACAGGCAACGTCGTTACCCCGTTAAAGAGCTGACTTCGCGATCACACATCTCGGGAGCTAATGAACGAAAAGTATCCAAATTTAGATGAGAATAGGGGTGGTAATTGAGTCAACACGCGAGTAATTCGAGATCGACTCGGTCAAAACTCGGACTAAACACGACTCGATCTAGCTCGACTTGAAAAACTCGTGCGTAACTCGGTAAGTATAATCAGTTGCAAGTTTATAATATTATTAGGTTATACTATATTAGTTCAATCATCTAATCTAGCTAGTTTTCTGTTACTACTCAATATTGAATAAACTAATTAATTGCATTGGTATTTAAATTAATAATTTCTAAGGATGCTAATAATTTCAATATTGAACAGGTATTTAAACGCACATATATAATTAGAAATTTTCATAGTATAGAAGTAGTAAAATTTTTATTTAAAAAGAGAAAAAAACAATTCGAGTTCGAACTCGCAAGTAGTGTCGATACTCGATAAATAATAACGAGTTCGAGTTGAGTATGGTATTATTAACTCGCTAGTTCTCGAGTCGACTCGAACATGGTTAATATAGTTCTCGAGTCTAGACGAGTTACGCACTACTCGCTTGATTGAAGGTTGTCATTCCCAATCTCGATGATAAATGGGTTTGGTTTTTATCGTGTGGGTTGCCGGGCATGGGTTCAGGGTTTAGGGTTAAGGGTTTGATGATTGTACAGAAGCGAAATCGCTACAACGTTCGCCTACAAACAAAATGGAGGCGAGTTCGCCCCAGTTGGTTGAAATTATAGGCGAACAAACAGGCGAGTTCGTTTCATAGTGAAATCCACGCGCGACGTTCCTGACACGATTTCGTAACCAATTTCACCTACAAGCGAATGGAAGAGGCGAGTTCGCCAGCGTATTTTAATTTTTTAAAAAAAATACAAAAACAAGTTTTGTGGGTGGAGATTTCAGAACCCCCCAACTTCCACCCGCAAAACCCTAAATCCCCAAATCGGAAAATCCCTGCAACACCATGGGCCGGAGCAAATCAGCCGGTAAAACCCTCACCCCACCAGCCCCCAAGCGCCAGAAGACCACCCCCACTGCTCAACCCGAAGCGGAGCCGGCCGGAATGCGTGAAGAGACACTCGCCGACCTTCAACCTCGCCGGAGACGCGATCGCCCGGCCGGTGGATCTACAGGCGGCGGCGGCGGCCATACTTCTGGAACCTCCCATCACCGCCAAGCCGCCACCAGTCCGTCGCCGCACCGCCACACCGCCACCAGTCCGTCGCCGCACCGCCACCAGGAACCCGCCTGAAACTGGCGGCCATACTTCTGGAACCTCCCATCACCGCCAACCCGCCACCAGTCTGTCGCCGCACCGCCACACCGCCACCAGTCCGTCGCCGCACCGCCACCAGGAACCCGCCTGAAACTGGTGGGCCAGCCGAGAATCCGGCGGGTAACCCTGCGATTGAGGAGGATGAGGAGACGTCTCTGTTCGTCAGCACAAAGGCCGAGACTAGGTACGAACAATTTTCTCGTCGCTTCTTGTTGAATGCTAGGGTTTTTGATGAAGATCGGATAGAGTCGTTAGGGTTTGGTAAAATTGTAGACTATTTTAAGGCGACGCATCTAGAAGGGATGTTGATGTCGAGAGAGCCGGTGCATAAGGATGAGTGTTTACAGTTTTATGCAAATATGACTTTTGCAAAGGACGCCGAAGAGGGGGAGACAATGGTTAGGGGAGTAAGGTTTAAGGTTGATAAGTATTTGATTAATGAGGTGATAGGTTGCCCGTATGTGTCGGTTGACGACTTAAGGCCGTTAGATCCAAACGGTCCTTACGAGTGTTACCACACCCAAAACTTCCCATCTTTGTCTAGTTTGAACCCCCTAGAATCCATTGCTATGCGTAGAAAATACTTTAAGTCGCGTAGCAAGGTGGAAGGTACTCCGAAGAAGTACAATATTGGCGTTCTCACTCAGGAGCAGAGGTTGGTGTTCGAGTTGATATGCTTGAATGTCATGCCATCGGGTGGTCACCCTTGCGAGCATACTATTGCCAATTTGATGTTGTTCTATTACATCATGGAGGGATTGAAGATCAATCCAGGGTACGCGATTGTGAAGTACATGCTGAAGCGTGCCAAGGACAAATCTGATGAAACGATCCCATATGGCCATCTTATCACGGTGATGATAAAGAAGAAGGGTATTAGACCGGTTAGTCGGCCAGAGCCAGTTATGCACTACACCGAGAAATGGCTGCGTAGCAAGGGATTGGCACTTGGCGCCGATGGGGTCATAAAGAAGAAGAAGGATGGTGCTTCGAGTTCAAGTGCGCGTGGTGTTTTGAGTCCGGGTAAGTCGATTCTACCCAAACTTGGTATTTTATTAGATTTATTTGTTTGCGCCTATACAATATTCTAATGGATTTGATGTGTTTTGGCAGGACGGAAACTTCAGTGGCGTGAGCGAATGATCGTGATGATGGGACAGCTTTCAGCGGAAATAGAACAGGTGAAGTTGGAACAAGCCAAGGAAACGGAGATGATATTGGAGTTTGGCAGGATGCTAGACTTGGAACCTGAGCTTAGCGACGAGGAAGGGATGCCAGACTTTTCCGTTCAGCTTTTGCCACCAATGGACGCGGAGGCGGATGACCCTGAAAGTGAAGCGGAACCAGAAGAGGAGGATCCAGAAGAGGAGGAAGCACAACAGCTTGACGAGCCCGAAGGTGCTAAGGATGGAGAAGATCCCGTTGGTTCAGATGGTGGCCCGTTTTCTCCGGACGAAGATAATGACGAAATGTTCAAGGTTGTCTTCAGAAACGAACAAAGCCATAATGAGGATGCGCAAGAGTCGTCAGAAGAGGAAGTACAACAGTCGTCCGAAGAGGAAGTACAAGAGTCGTCGGAAGAAGAAGATGACGAAGACGGGGGCAAAGAGGAGGGTGGTCAGGACGACGGTGATAGTGACGAGGACGACAGTGATGACGCTTAGCATATTTCACCGTTTGTTATTATATACTACGGTTTTGTTGATTTTGTACTTAAACTCGCAACATCGTTTAGTTGCATTCTTTTGAGACTACTATTATTGTTAGCCAATCAAATATATTTCAACTTAATTAACTTCAACCTTGACAAATAAGACAACTAACCTTGATAAAACATATTTCCACAAGGCGATATAAGGCAGCGAAATCGCCTACTCTGCCGCCTATAAAGATTTAGGCCTCACGAGTTCGCCACCAAGTCCGCCGTGTGGAACAGAAGCTAACAAGCGTGCCAAGAGGCGAACTCGTAAGATGAGGCGAACGCGGCAGAGATACCGCCTACCCTAACGCCTACAACCGTTTATGTCTTGCGATTTCGCCACCAAGTCCGCCGTGTGGAACAGAACCTAGCAAGCGTGACAATAGGCGAAATCGTAAGCATTGAGGCGAATAAAGAAGCGAGTTCGCCTCTGGAAAGAAGAATTTTAAAAAAACACAAGTACAAAACATGTATATACGACGCCGTTTGACACACAGATGTTGAATATAGGCGAGTTCGCTACCACGTCACATCAATTTTCCCACATCGGTGGAGTAGCGTCCAATTGATCAGCTTCAATATGTGACCAAAACTAAATGGTTCAATAATTAGAGGTTACTGTAATTAATTACAATTTCAGTACTCTAGTTGCGGTTAGAGTACTGAAATTGTAATTACAACTAGAGTACTGAAATTGTAATTAATTACAGTAACCTCTAATTATTTTTTTAAAAAAATGTGTAATTTCTATCACAGATATTTTTTAATATATAAAATTAACAAAAGATCATATTAAATAAAATATAAAATATTACTATTAAATAATAGTTTGACTATTTATGTGCAGAAGTTTTGCGTTCGGGACTCCGGAACAATAGAACCAAAAGGCCAAATTACACTAGTGGTCGTATTATTGTGATGAGTGAGTTCCAAGTGTGATCGGCCAAAGGCCAAATTTTTTTTATAACTACCCGAAAACGAAGGCAAAGTTTGACTCATCACGTGTGAATGAGTCGAGTCGAGACCGAACACGGGTATCCTCAAAAAATATTTTGTAATTATTACCAAATAAATTGATATATTAACCATATACCGAATTATATATACCTAATTATATATATATATATATATATATATATATATAATGTAAAAGCTCGAGTCGACTGCGCCACATATTCGAACGAGTTCGAGCTCGAGATCTAGCTTGGTCAAACCGTGAGCGATTAAAAGAAATTGGACATGAAAGGGTATACTACATCCAGAATTCGACCTACCAAGTTCATAGTTGATCGCAAATGTGTACAAAAAAACAATTTGAAATTACATAAAGATTCATATATACTCCTATTTCAATATTAGTTAAAGAATTTATTTTGTTTTAATACTGGCGAACTCGCCTATCCAATTCGCTTGGAGGCGAGTGGCCAAGCGAACTCGCCTCCACGTCACATCAATTTTCCCACATCGGTGGAGTAGCGTCCAACTGATCAGTTTAAATATGTGACCAAAACTAAATGGTTCGATAAGTCGCCGACCCGCGCAAACTGCCCATGAAACACCATGCATGATATACACATATACTATACATATACTATACATACACTATACATATACTATACAGTGATGAGCGATCAGAGTGTTGAGTGCATCTATCAGATCCCTGGCCCAAAGGCCTATATTTTTTAACAATGAAGCGAACTCGCCTGCCAGCTCGCCTGTAGGCGAGGTACAGGCGAATTCGCCTCTTAAATCGCCTGCAGGCGAGTTACATGCGAATTCGCCTCCACGTCACATCAATTTTCCCACATCGGTGAAGCAGGGTCCAATTGATCAGTTTAAATATGTGACCAAAACTAAAACGTTCGATAAGTCGCCGACCCGCGCAAACTGCCCATGAAACACCATGCATGATATACACATATACTATACATATACTATACATACACTATACATATACTATACAGTGATGAGCGATCAGAGTGTTGAGTGCATCTATCAGATCCCTGGCCCAAAGGCCAATATTTTTTAACAATGAAGCGAACTCGCCTGCCAGCTCGCCTGTAGGCGAGTTACAAGCGAATTCGAAACAAGATTGAATTGATATAATAACAAACAAGCGAACTCGCCTCTTAAATCGCCTGTAGGCGAGTTACCAGCGAACTCGTAACGTTGACAAACATAAATAGTCAACTGCTGGGCCATGTCGATCAAAACTCATATCCCCAATTTTTCCCCCAAACTCACGCAAAATCGCTGCTTCCTCTGCTCACCCACCGCCGACCAGCCACCGTCAAGCCGGAAATTTGCTCCCCCACTGCCATATTCCATACATCTGGTAAGTTCCTGACCCGTTTCATCTTACTCATTGTTAATCTGGATGCCATGTTTTCAAATTTTTAAGTTCATCAGTATTTTAGCTTTCTGTTGATTTTCTTTGTTGAAACTGGGGTTCAATCATAGGAATAGGATTGATGTTAGGTATTCTTGATAGGTACTTTGATTAATTAGAAATATGGCTCCAAGGGGAAAGAAGAAGGTTCAACAATCGAGCGAGGTTATAGTTTTTGATAAAACTAAGTTTGTCAGTGAATCTGCTTACCTCAAGTATAGGAGTTTTGAGGATGCTAAGTCGCAGTTGAACACCTTACTTGTGGTGGATGAGAGTAAGGTTGAAGAGCTAGGCTTGAAAGGGGTGTGGGGCTTGCTACATTATTCGGGTGCGGACACATTGATGAATGTGAAGGACCCGGGTTATCTAGAGGAGACAATGCAATTCTACGCTAATTTCCGACAGGTGGCTGATAAGTGGAAAACCAAGGTCAACAAGAAGGAGTTCGAAATAAGTCCTGAACTGTTCAATGCAGCCCTCAAGAACACGTACGAGGACGATGATGAACCAGTGGACCTTTACATAAGGGGTGACTGGCCAAGTGAGGTGATCTTTCCAGCCGCGAATTTGCAGAAATTGGGGTTGGAGCACTTCGGCCGCCAGTTAGGTCCGCTTGGAAGGCCAAAGGAGTACAAGCTGGGACAGCTTACACCCGAGCGAAGGATCTTGTATGAGATGGTGACTACCAATATTGTGCCCAAAGGGGGTTACCTCCAAGAGCCAAACTTCACCACTTTGGTCACTTACTACTTGTTGGCCTCGGAAGTGATGATAAACCTCGGGTACACCATGTTTCAACACATGAAGGACAGCGTGGTTGAGAACAATACGGTGGCTAAGAAGTTGCCCTACGCAAACTTCATAACAATGTTCCTCCGGTCCAAGCATCCGAAGTTGAAATTCTCCAACACCGCCAAGCCGTGTGAGTACTACACCAAGGAGTACTTTGAGAAGAAAAAGTGGTCATTGGTTGGAGGGACTTGGCAGCCAAACGGAGAGAAGGCCGTGGAGCCGGAACCTGAGCAAATCGGAGGTAAGGGGATACAAATTATATTTAAGTTCCATTATATTGTGTTCAATATCTAAATTTAACATTTTCAATGTTCTCCATTTCCTAGTGAGTGCGGAAGCATATTATAAGGGGCTTGAGGAGTCGAACTTCGCGATGAGGACAGAGCTTGCTAATCTCCGCAAGACGGGGTGGAAGAACAGCCACTTGCTTCGTGGTTTTCTAAGAGCATATGCCCGAAAAAATCCTTCGGCGGCCACTCCTGACAATGAAGACCAGACAGGCGGAGACAACTCTTCCTAGACATGTGGATGTAGTCTAGGGACGTTTTTTCAAATTGTATTGCTACAATTTAACGATTTTTTCGTTTTGATTGCATTATTCAATAAAATTTGGTGCTTACAGTTCATATGCGCTTATTGTTTAATTTACATATAATTGTTCATGTGTTAAACCGGTGTCGATATAGTCTTTTATAGTGTTGCTAGTACTAAAATACTATTTATGTAAAGTCAGAAACGAACTCGCAACCAAATTCGCTTGTGGTGTTATAACTGAAGCGAGTTCGCTTCTAATCTCGCCTATTTCAACAGAGTCTAACAGACGACTCAAGAAGCGAACTCGCCAGTAACAGGCGAGACGGCTTACGGAACCGCCACCATCTAAATGCCAAGGCATAAAGTAAAACTACAAAAACGACGTAGTTTCAAGGTTGGTGAATAGAGATACGATTTCGCCTCTAGTAACGCTTACAGGCGATTTGTACAAGAGAAGTCGTCTTTATTCACGCCTATGCTATGAGTGAAACACGTTTCAAGCATACATGAATACTAATTCAGTCCATACCAAATGTATATGCTGAAAACTTAAGGTTTTTCCAATTACATACTAATGTTTACATATTCTTTGGTTGATTCTTCTTTCGCTTCGTTGGTTTTCCAGCATTGGTGATCCAAATGCCCTCCGTGTGATCGTTCCGCGCAAAATACCTTTTCAAACTCGCCTCGTCTTCAGTTAAGGTTTCGTTAGGCTCTAAACCCAGAAGGTCCCCGATATCTGTTCCAAAGCTGCGATCCTCGTCATTGCCATTGTGAAGAAGCGCCTGCTTACCATTCACCACAATCTCCCACCGGTTATCCTGTGGATCCGTCACATAAAACACTTGGTGCGCCTGAGACGCCATGATAAACGAATCACCTTCAGAGCCAAGAACACTGCGATTCACCAGGATTGTGCCGTAATCCTCTTTCCGCACCCCGCCACATTCTTTCACCCACTCACACTTGAACACTGGAATTGTGGCACTGATAAAGTCAATCTCCCAGATGTCGGTGATCGTCCCGTAGTATGCTTCGCATCCATGAACTGCCTCACCTGGTACTACCACACCACTGTTTTGGTTAGTTGACCTCTCATCCGACCATTTGGTTCCAAAAGTATAACCGTTTATGTCGTACCCACCAAAAGAGGAAACAGTGCCGAGGGGTCTTCTACATAACAGTTTGACAATATGAGGATGGTCCCCTTGCTGAATGTGAGCTTGCAGCCACCGAACGAAATTGGCACAATGCTTTTCCAGGATCCTCACATCACCGACAGTCCATGCATTTGACACTCTAATCTGATCCATGTGTATGTCAACATAAGGGGTCACCGCCTCGTGATTTCTGAGGATATATAAATGGACAGCATCCATGTCGGCGGCGGTAGGACTAAACAAACTATGATGCTTGAGCCCGTGCCCGTCCACTCTACCATCGTGCCTAGCATTTGGGATCCCCACTGTGGCAACATCTTTCATATAGTTGGTACAAAACTCAATAACCTCTTCTGTGACATAACGTTGAACTAGACTAGCATCAGGCCTATATCTGTTCTTCACGAAATGCTTAAAAATCGACATGTACCGCTCAAATGGATACATCCGTCTCAAGTAAACTGGGCCACATAATTTTACCTCCCTCACCAAATGGACAATCACGTGGATCATTATGTCAAAAAAGGCCGGGGGAAAGTACATCTCCATCCTACACAAAACTTCCACCACCATTTCCTGCAACTCATCCAGCTTCTGCCTGCTCACTCGCTTACGACATATGCACTTAAAAAAGTAACATAGCTTCGATATCACCTTCCTCACGTGACGAGGCAATGATCCTCGTAGAGCGATAACATTCAGCTCCTGCATAAGATTATGACAGTCGTGTGACTTCAATCCCGCCAGCTTCAGTTCTTTGGTATTAACACAATTACGGATGTTCGAAGAGTAACCTGTTGGAACCTTAACAGACTTCAAAGCATTACAGTAACGCTTCTTCTCCTCGGTCGACATAGTGTAACAAGCTGGAGGTAAATAAGATTTACCTTCTTCCTCTACAGGGGCTAGAGACGATCGGATACCAAGCTGTACAAGATCTTTCCGCGCTTTTAAGCCATCTTTTATCTTTCCAGGGGTATTCATCAGCGTACCTACAAGTGCTTCACATACGTTCTTCTCAATATGCATCACATCGAGACAGTGACGTACGTCCAAATGCTTCCAGTAATCTAGTTTGAAGAAGATCGAACACTTCTTCCAACTGCTATTCGACGCCTTCTTCTTCTTTCCCTTACCAAATTCATGATCCATCCCAGTAACCTTTTCTAGAACCTCCTCTCCAGTTAAAGGGATTGGGGAGGGATCATGCTCTTCTCTCCCGTTGAACAAATTCTTTGCTCGCCTCCAAGGATGTCCCGTCGGAAGAAATCTTCTGTGCCCGAGATACACCGGCTTACCACCGTGTTTCAATTGACAATAACTAGTCTTGCTCTCACATATGGGACATGCAAAGTGACCTTTCACTGAATAACCCACCAAGTTACCTAATGCAGGAAAGTCATTTATACTCCACAACAACATTCCTTGCAGTTTAAACTCCTCATCACCTCGACTGCCATCAGGTATCCGAACACCCACATCGAATAATTTCTGCAAATCTTCGATCAAAGGCGCTAGGTACACGTCAATATCGTTACCCGGTTGCTTAGGACCAGATATCATCATGGACAATAACACATACTTACGTTTCATCATCAACCACGATGGCAGATTGTAAATCACAACCATAACTGGCCAAGAACTATGGGTGCTAGACATGTTACCAAAGGGGTTCATGCCATCAGTGGATAAGCCTAGCCTCACATTCCTGGGCTCAGCAGCAAATTCAGGGTACCGCTCATCCATTTTCTTCCACTGATCTCCATCTGAGGCATGTGAAATAATGTCATCGTCCTCCCTAGCCCTATCCGCATGCCATGTTAGCAACTTTTCATCCTCAGGATTTGCAAACAACCTCTTCAGTCGAGGAATCAGCGGAAGGTAATACACTACTTTAGCCGGCGTTTTACATCTAGACGGCGTCACACTCTCGCCGCATACCTCTACGGTCCCCACCTTTGACTTGTACCGAGGTTCATTGCAGACTCGGCATGTATCTCTATCCTTGTCATCTTCCTTGTACAACAAACAATCGTTAGGGCATGCATGAATCTTCTGCATCTCCATTCCCATAGGACATAATATCTTCTTAGCAGCATATACTCGATCAGGACACAAGTTGTCAGTGGGTAGCAACTCTTTCACCAACTCTAACAATTCAGTCATCCCCTTGTCAGATATTCCATGGCGCGCCTTTAAATTTATCAACAACAACGTAGAACCAAGAACAGAATGTTTGCAACCCTTGTACAATGGTGTCTCTTTATCATTATACATCGCCGCTAACATGCTCGGCTTTTCTACCCAATCCATTGCCACGTCTTCCGCCATTTCATCAAGACAACCATCATAACGCAATCCATCTGCCCCAAGCTTAACATCAAACTCTGCATCATTATGACTTGCACCTTCTCCATGCCAAACCCATGTTGTATATGTAGGATCAAAACCTCTACAAACCAAATGTTCGCGCACAACGTCTACATCCTCATAAATCGCGTTGTTAAGGCAATCTATGCAAGGACATCTTAGCCCACCCATTCTCTTTTCTACACAATCCTTCCAACCAACATCAATAAACTCTTGAATCAAATCCGTATAACCTTGTGAGAGACGCTGATTCTCCAACATGATTTCACTACGACCCATGCTTAACAAGATACTATCAACAACGGTTTTGCTACAATCACTCAAACATTCCACAAATTTAGCACCCTAAGAACTCTACAAATCCATATAAACAAGCACATACACTAATCAAAAACAGTTTGTCCATTCCACAACCAATCAACAAAAAAATCAAAACCTCATACCTTTGTGTTCTTGGGCAAAATCAAGGCCTGAAAATGTGAGCAAAACTTGAGACAAAACAAAAGGAGAGTTCTTTTATCTACTTCTTTTATTTTCATTCCCGCAAAAAATCAGTTTTTATACACCCAGCTACGACACTGTTACGAATTCGCCACCAAATTCGCCCACTATATTTTAATACAAGCGAATTCGTAAACTGAAACGCCTCTGGTCATAACTATAGGCGAACTCGCTTCTTCAGTAACGCCTGCTGGCGTCAATACAAGGCGATTTCGCAACTACAACACGTCTTAGCATGTATGGGCGAACAACTATTCTTATTTCAGGCGGGTAATGCTGGCGAATTCGTCACTCTTCTCGCCTATCAGCGAACACGGTTCAGAGTTCGCCTAGTATTGACATATTTAATACACTTTGGAAAACGCCTTGTTTTAATTGTGAAACGCCGTGTTTTTTTTTTGCCCTAGGCGAACGGCAGGTTACGAGTTCGTAACCCAGTTACTCGGCGGTTCCGCCAAAATCTGGCCAAAACGCCGTGAAATGTGTGCCGAGAAACCTATACTTGTGCACTAGTGAAAATAACAAGAATTAAACATGTAGAGGCAAACGAAACCGTAAAATATATTAATAAAAGAAAAAATTATGGTAGGATTTGGAACAAATACTCCAAACAAGTACAACTAGAACTAAAAATACAAACATAACTCGCTAATTTTTCATTTTTTTTATTTGAAAAATCCACTAATTAAATACATAATTAAGTACACTACCAAATATTGTATTGTTTTTTTGAAGGATCAAAACATTGTATTCTTATTTGGTATCTGAGTAAGGGAAAGGAAATAGTCAAATCGATTTATTTACCTTACAAACTTCATACTATTGTTTTTGAATTTGAAGCTTAATTATATTTATTTATTTTAAAATATTTCGAAAGTATTGAGAATACTTTATATGGCCTCTCTAGATATGTCATGAGAATAAATAATGTTACTTAAAAAATGAATAAAAGCTCATTGAAGTTACACTTTGCCGGACATGAAGAAAGTAAATATAAATTAAATTAATACTTATTATGTTATCACTATACTATAAAAGCACCGATCACAATGCTACCGTGACCATTTCGTTGTCGCCAATTTCTCCATCGAACATCCACGTGTCGTCACCAAATTTCTCCACCTTCCATGCGTCTTCAGAGTCATAGAGAATTCTCCAGATTCTCCAAATTCCACGTCTCCATCTGAGTTTTGGGATTGACAACATAACAGATGCCTTGGCACCGGCCCCTCCTCCAATTAACACCGTCTCCCAACATCGGGTATGTGTTTTTTAGTATTGATCAGTTAATGTGGAACCTAAAGATGGGAACCTTATGTTGTTTGGCTCCAATTAGCACCGCGCCTCTTCATATTGATGTGAACCTAATGTTTCTTTAATTCTGGTTTGTTCTCGCATTATGCTTTTGCATAATTACTCCCAATTTCTCAAACATTATTTTACTTCTGAAATTAATTAACAATTATCTGTACAAAAAATCTCTATATAGGAACTGCTTTGTATCTCTAAGTTGTGTGTTTTTGAGTTTTAAGTTGGGTTTTGGTTGTCAATCTTGTATCAAGACTGTATTTTTATGGATTTCTTGTCATGGTGTTTGATTTAAAAATGCATGTTTTATTCATCCATCTTGTCTTGGGATAACACCTGGACAGACCAGGAGTGTCTTGTTCATGTGTACTGTCAATAATATCTTATTATTCTTCAGAGAGCTTTTTCAATGGTAAAACTCTGATTGTTTTATCACTTCTACTTTCTTGACACAATCAGGAATTGTTGACTTGGAAATCACCGTGGATTTAGGAAAAAACAACGCATGAGAGTGTGATTTAAAATGGGTGAGTTAGCAGGTTCGGCAGCAGAGGATGCTCTCACCAATCATCATTCTTGCTTTTGTACTCTGTAGGGACAATTTTACCTCTATATGATGATACTACTGCATTTAAGAACTTCAACAAGTAATATCATCAATTATTTGACATACTATTTTTTTTCTATCTGCTTTTTTTTTATCTCATTTTACTCTTTAATGACAATGTTTATGATTTTCACGTGCAGGTGGGGAAATATTGAATTTCCAATGCTGCAACTGAACATGTATATGGGGGTGTTTGGCAATTAGCTGTTAGCTGATTGCATTACCTGGTTTGACTAGCTGATTGTATTAGCTGATTTGACTGGCTGATTTGACTAGCTGATTATATAAATGTGTTTGGTAAAATTAGCTGATAGATATAGCTGTTTATGAACAAAATGACATTTATGGACATGAATATATTTTACTACTTATTCACTTATTAAATGTACATAATTTATCATTTTCTATTTTTTATTACAAATGAAACATAAGAATTATAATAAATTAAATTGAATTATTATATAATCCGCATTTTCATGAAGTTATTTTAAAACTATACATTATAAGTTTGTTTTAGAGACTTTTTCAAACCTTTCTCTGATTTCATGTTGATGGATGTTAGGAAAAAAATTATTTCCGAGTAATTTTGATGAAATGTTATTGATATTATAGTGGAAAAATGAGAAAAACCAACCAATAACATTATAATAAAATCTAATGAACATAAACATCCATAATATAATCATAATAATGCAACCCAAAGTACTAATTGAACAATTAGAATGATGTATAATTATTTTGAACACTTGAGTTTCCTACAAAAAATCAAATTCAACAATATGTATTCTATCTTTTTGCATAATTAGTATAGAGGAGAAAGGACAAAAAAGTATTTAATTGAGCATTAGAGTAGAAAAGGCTACTTTTTTTTAGCCTTTTGAAAATTAGCCTATTGAGTCCAAAAAGCACCTTTTCAAACTCATTCACCAAACACTTCAAAGTGCTGTTTGACGGTTAAATCAGCACTTTTTGGTCAAATCAGCACTTTTTAGCCCAAAGGACACTTTACCAAACACCCCTTATGACTGATTTGATTCCTTACTTATGTTTAAGACCTCAAGGACAAGTTTGTATAGTTATCTCCAAAATTTCCCCAAAATCAGCAATTAATTCAGGATAAGCCAATTGAGATTCTTGATACTCCACAGAATGTTATGCCACAGGGAATTAATAGTAAAGCAAAATCTTCTTCTCATGATGTGTATAATAAATCTACTGAATTGAATATAGTTGATACTTCATCTGAGAAAAATGATATTGTGGAAGTTATCTCTGATACTAATATACAAAATCACGATGCAGAATTGAACTCATTTGATATTCCTTCAATAAGAATCAGTGGAAAAAATAATTCTGTGATTCTTGTCTGTAACAAATCTGTTGAGATTGTATCAGGAACTAGTATGGATGCTGAAGAATCAGGCAAAAGCACAGGATCAAAAGCAAGACATAAAGAACTTGAGGAGTCTAATCCATGCATCAACAACAATTCACAGGTAGTGATGGTAGGATATTCTCCACTTTCCACTGAGGATCATGTTATACTAGACAGAATAGCACCTTTACCCAACATGCAATGGTCTCAGGAGAAAAAAATCTAAAGAAGAAGGAAATTTTCTTCTTGAACATATGGAACAGGGTAGATTCAAAAAACTATTATCAGAGTCAAACATAGATACTAGTAGTCAATTGGTCTTCACTAGGAAGAAAAGAGGCAATAATAAAAACTACACTATTACTCAGAAAATAGTTTGGGTTTAAAATTGATACCGAATCATTAGTTTAAACAATTACTGACATCAATTTTTGTGTTTGGAATGTGAGAGGGATTAGAAACAAAAATACACAAGCTAGAGTCATGAATATTAAGAGAAATAATAAAGTAGGCCTCTTTGTTATTATTGAACCCTTTGTGGATATAGTAAAATATCTTCTATTGCTTTTCACTTAGGATACAATCACTACGATGGGCCTAGGGGTAAAAGATGGCTTCTATGGAATGATGATTTTTAAGTTACTGTACAGTCAATGCATGATCCAATATAAAGACTGAAATAACTCATCATTTATCTTCATCGGTATGGAATGCATGTTTTGTTTATGCTAGACATAACTTAGTAACTAGAAGGGATCTCTGAGTAGAACTGAATAGCTATAGAGACCAAGCTACTATACATGTTGGGGTTTTTAATACCTTGAGATTCTCTAATGAGTAAATAGGACATGCAACTCCTAATATGGACTCAATGTTGGAATTCAATGAGTTTATAGAAGACAATGCACTTATTGAGATCCCTTCAACTAGAAACCTTTTTACTTGGACTGGGAATAGAAGAATTAGAAATGGGGTATTAGGAACATTTTGGAAAGATTGGACAGGGGCTTAATAACCACTGCTTTTCAAGACATGTTTCCTAATACTAGCATAAGAGTTAAGTCTAGAGTTGGCTTTGATCACTCTCCATTGTTAGTCAAGCTTGAAAATCAGGGAATAAGTAACAATGTTAGATCTTTTAAGTTCCAAAATTGTTGGTTAACCCACTCTAAATTCCTGAAAGTAGTGGAAAATAGCTGGATTAACGATACTGGTATTTATGGGATGCTTAATTTCTCAGTCAAATTTAGAAGACTTGAACTAAAACTGAAAAAATGGAATAAGACCATTTTTGGTAATGTGCATGATAATGTTAGATTGGCTGAGGAAAAAATGCTTCAAAGTGAAATTAAGTATCAAAAAAATGTCAGTGATCAGAATAGAATACAACTTCACCCTTTTAAGTATCTTGGATGTCCTATTTTCATAGGAAAGAGAAAAACACTCATACTTTCTTCCATTATTTGATAATATTGTAGCCAAACTTATTACTTGGCATAATAAGTGGCGTAATCAAGCAGGAAGATTAGTACTTGCTAAGCATGTACTCTCAGCTATACCCCTCAATATTTCGACAGTGATAAAACCAACCAAGGGACTCATAGACAGACTACATGTAATATTTGCTAAGTTTTTTGGAGCAGCTCGAATTATGGACAAAACAAAATATGGAGATCATGGAAGTTCCTGAGTTTTCCTTATCTGAAAAATGTGTTTTCAGTTAAAAATCTTCACATTTTGTTTGACAGTGTCTCTCTTAAAATTTGGTGGGAAATTCAAAATGGAGAGAAATTGTAGTCTACTTTCATGTGGTCTTTACCAGGTTATGAGAGAAAATTTAAAACTTAGAGATGATACAATGAGGTAAATGATATTGCACATGAAAACACTTGCATACAGGTTGGTTCAGGTAATATTTCATTTTGGGAAAGTAATTGGTTTGATGTGGCATTGCTTATAGATTACTGAAACTCTAACATGAAACTAATTATGTATCCTGATTTGACTGTTAATGAATACTTTTATGATCAACAACAATATTTTTATTCAAGTGCAATGTATACATATTATGTATATGAAATTGATAAAGAGTTTGATTAACAATAAGATTAAATTTTTTTGGAATAAATAAGGAACGAAAGTGGTAGCATTCAATTTTAGAGTTCGAAACCATTTCATCCCATATAGAGTATCAAATCTTCTCTCTTCTCTTTCCTCATAATCTCAATTTTAAAGTACCATAAAGCACTTGTTGGATCCCAAACATGACTAAAAATTCTATATTTTCCTAAATATATTGCCTTAAGCCTTCACTAGCTTAGTTGTGGCACCTTTTCTGTATCGTAAAATTTATGCAAGAGTTGCATCAATGGTGATGGAAGATTTGGCACAATGTGCAAAGCTTTATTTAGAGGCAGAACGATTAATGGAGGTCACTCCTGTGGCGACCATGAATTCTAGCCGAGATGGGTTAAAAATAACGAGACTTTAGTTACATGGGTAGACGTCAGATAGATTGTACGAGAAATTAAAAATTTTGGTTGTCTTTCATTGAGTGTGTCATCTTTGAAGTTGATAGATTTTTTATCAACGAGGCGCACCGTCTCGCACATTCTTCTAACATTTGTAACTTAAGTAATGAGAATTAGTACCACTGTTTCTTTCAAATTAAAGAAAAGAAGTCAGTGTCTATACCGATAAAAGGCTGGTGATTCATGAATACGTGAAAAGGGAAACCTAGACTTTTGGTTAAGGAAAGAACGAGGCTGTTAATGTTATTATCCAGTTATCAAATTCACCTGATAGAATTCACAGTTCAGGCTCAGCTTTAACTTCCTGATCCACAGCTTCAGGCTTCCAGTCATTTAATAACTATATGAAAATGTAAGACAGATACATTCTAGGAATCTTAACGAACCAATACACATCATCCATAATTTCATCCAACAATTTATGAAGGAGTGAGTACTGTCAACAAAATGAAACAGAAAATGAGAGAAATCCTTAGCCATACAAACAAAACACAGTGAATCCAACACCATTATCCATGCGGTAATCTATATTCAGGAACTTGTTTACACCATTATTTCTGGATGGCTTACAGGTGGTTCTTCAACTCTCCGAATGCAAAGCTCTATATGAAGATATCCTTCAGGGGTAATACAACCACAAGGAACAAGAAGGATATTCCTTTCAGGTACTCGATACTCCCATTTTAGAACGTTCTCTAGGGGTGATCCTAGAGTGATAGTAGTTTCGTCATACCTTGCCTTAATCTCGTAACCAAGTTTATCACAGCATGATGGTGCAAGTCGAACAACTTTGATGACACTTCCATTGGGATCCCTGAAATTGTTTAGGACAAAGATGCTATTGTCTTCCCCGCAGAAAATGAGATGCTTCTGATTCCTCTCAAGCTTTATCGGACTGTACTTGTTGTAAGAGAAAACCGGCATCACAAATATATGGGAGCTGCTGAAGTGTGAATATAAACCATCCATAGTGCCCTTAAAGTTGCAGTCTTTCACAGGGCAATAGCAACGTGAAAGTGGACACATCTTCTCATGCTCCTGCTTGTTACAGTACTTCAGTGTCTCTTCACATCCATATTTCTTGTTTTTGCACGGAGCTGTGACAGATTCTAACACCTTCTCAACTAGACGGCATCGAATGTGTCCAATGTGAGAAGTGCAGGATGGACATTTGTTACGAACCTTAACGCAGCAAGAGGAACATGTGGCGTGCCCATTCTCACACTGTTTATAAAGACCAATACTACAGATAATTAGTGAGTGTTTCCCTAATATTGCAGCACTATTGAGTCCAGTAATACAGATGGCAGGAAAACGAAGACAGTCCAGAGAAGGATACAAAGATTGGCTAAAGTGGCTAATAAGAGCTTGAGTAAGCATACTATTTCAGCATAATTTATCGAATCCCTAACTAGCAACAAGTGAAAGTTTCCCTAAAGAACACAAACCTAAGCTTTATATAGCCTATTTACTGATACATGCCATTTAGAATTGATCACTTGGTAAATATTATTCAATATTAAAAAAGTAAAACAAACAGCAACTTTTACATGATTGGAAATGTCAACAAACAATGAAACATCACAAAAACAGAAAATTATGAACAGCATATTCTAAACAACCATAGAAACATGGCTTCTGAACTATAAAACATAAACTCAGAAAGTCATCCACCTTATATAATGCGTTATTGATTACAGCTTCCATCCGAATCCGATGAAAAAATGATATGTGACTTTTAAAACAAGCTTCATAGAATCAAGCAAGGTATCTAAATTATTAATGCGGCACCTAAGCAGTCAATTTGAGTAAAGGAAAATTTCTTGATAATGTCCTTAATATTTCTTTAGTGCATATTTCTGTAGTGCAGAAATATGGATGGCAGAAAAGCGGAAGCAATCCAGACTAATTGTTAAAAAGAGCTGATTAATCATACTCTTCAGTATTGTAGTATATATCCTTGACTAGTTACATAATTCAACAAGTGAAAGTTTCTCTAAAGAACACAAACATAAGTTATATATACAGCCTCTACTGATACATATCATTTTTAATTGATCACTTGATTCAATATTTAACAAGGAATCGTAGAATGCAGTGAAAGTTGAACTATCATTTACTTTTATATGGTTGGAAATTCATCATATTCAAACAAACAGCATATTAAGATGAAAGAACACACAATTTTCATAAACCGTGAAGTCATCTACCTTATACTTAATTATTAATTATTGCTTCCATGGTTATTTTTGTTGACTGACAGCAGGGAAAATGACTTTCTGAGTAAGAAATAAGCTTCTTCGAATCATGCAAGGTATCAGTATTAATAACACAGGAAATAAGCATTCAAGAGGAGTAAGTGAAGTGCAGGGTGGACATTTACAATGAACTTTAACGCAACAAGAGGAACATGTAACGTGCCTGCCCATTCTCACACTGTATACATAGACCAATCAAACAGATAATTAGTGTGCATTTCCCTAATATTGATGTACTATCGACTCCAGTTATATAGATGGCAGGAAAGCAAAAGCAATCCAGAGAAGGATACAAAAATTGGTTAAAACGGCTAATAAGAGCTGGATTAAGCATAATTTTCTGTAAAGAGCACAAACCTAAGCGTGAAATTTTCCCTAAAGAACACAAACTAGAATAAGATATAGCTTCTTCAAGTCAGGCACGGTATCTTAATACAGCATATAAGCATTCAATTGAAAGGGTAGAGGGAAGGGACAAAATCCCTACTTGATAAACTGGAATGCTGAGTGGTTCGGTGCAAATTGGGCAATCCAATACATCTGAGTCGGATAGGGTTAGTGGAAGTGGAGGTCCATTTTCCTCCATTTCGTCTTCCTCCTCAACTTCGCTATCAGATAACTCCTCTTCCATATCCTCGTACCATCCCTCCTCGACTTCAGTATCGGACCCATCTTCCATCTCAGCTTCTTCTGGATCATTCTCCTAGGGAAGCCAATCAGAGACCAAAAAAAATACATCTTTAACATTGGTATAATCATTTGAGACAAAATCGAAATCGGATAAAGCCCTGATTTTGAATAAACTTACCCTCTCATTGCTAAACCTGCAAGGTCTAATTCTCCCTGCTGCAAGTGCAAGGTCTAATTCTCGTGAATGCGGGACAGCCTGTGATAGACGCATCGAAATCCCAGATGTTTTACCAGCACCCAACTGTTCTTGCACTTGTCCGGAGTATCCCCGTTTGTTGATTCCGATTATTGAAGGGCTTCGAGAAATGATTCTATTCGATTTTTAGCACCAAGTAGTAGGCACGTGTGATACGTTTGAGTTTTGAGTTTGAGATTTTAGGTTTCATTTAATTTTTTTTTCCTGTGAAAACATATTTTATTGATGGACCGCGCGTTGCGCGGTATGTTAGAAGTAGTTTGAATAGTTTAAAGTTTACTATTCTGTCTGAATAAAAACTGCCCATTCTTTCCGAATGATCAAAACTGTTTGTTACGGATTAATATATTTATACACATATTTTGCAAAATTGACTGTATGTCTTATGATCTCTTCTTCTTCATTTGTTACGATTTATGATAGATTTTATATCAATGAAAATAGAACTTTTTGGAGAATGTAGACTTTTAAAATGAACTAAATTCTCATTTACAAAGTAGTTTTTTGTGGTTTGATGTGTAGCAATCTATTTAATGAATAAATTTAATATTACATGTGTATAGAAAATTATTTTCAAGCAATATTTCTTTGTATAGGTAATTGAATGGCGAATAATAGAAATTTAAAAAAGTACATGATTAAAAATCTGATTTGTCACTTGTTTTCATATATTAATTTTCCAATAATACTCCATCTTCTCATATAATATTGATTTTTCACCATTTTTCGCCGCGTTCATATTTTTCTTTTATCTTTCATATAGTTTATCTCAGGTATAAATTACTTTTGATTTCTATCATATAATTGTTTTATACATGGTATTATTATTTCTTGACTATAATATACTTTTGCCCATACACACAACGCCAAAAACCATATCCTATTTGTTATCTTTCATATAGTTTATCTCAGGTATAGATTACTTTTGATTTCTATCATATAATTATATGATAGAAATCAAAAGTAATCTATACATATGATAGAAATCAAAAGTAATCTATACCTGAGATAAACTATATGAAATATAAAGCAAGGCTAGTGGCTGGTGCCATCAGAAGGGGCTGACTTTTATAGGGGTGAGGTTCTACATTGGTCAAAAACATGTGAGAGTTCCGAGACTAAAATTAGTAATTGATGTATTAAAAGAAGAAAAATGTAAAGGCATTCACACCTTTTCGTTGACCACATTCACACCCCCAAACAAAATAATTACTGATGGAATTTCAAAGGTTTTTTTACTGATGGGTCCGTAGACTGTAGCGATATCGCTACTCTCCAAGCCTAACAATTGTTTGTCAGGTGTGTCAAGTTTTGTTGTTACGAACTCGCTAGAGAATCTCAAGTTAGGCTCTGTCGACTGAATACGACTTGTTGCAAGGTCGCTACTATAAGTTACACAGGTAGCGACTTCGCTAGGGAGGCGCCAACTTATGCTACAAGTATGCGATGTTTATAAAAGCTAATTAATAACAATTAATAAACTTATATAAAATGTAAAGGACAAGGTATAAAAAAAAATCTATTAAATAATGAAATGTGCCAAAATGAACAAAAGGTTATTACACTCATAACAAATTTGGGCAAAAAAAGAAAGAACATAATCAAACAACAAAAAACTAGAACATTTAGCCTAAACGAGGACCGAGGACGTGAAGCAATTCCTGATTGCAGGTGCATGCATCACATGAGATGTCCGCTGGATCAAGCCTCTCCCAGTTATCGTACCTCACTCGGCGATTGAGGGCAGCATGTTCCACGCAGCAAATCAGCCTGGGCGTGACTACTCCATTTCTAAGGAACCTATAGTAGTGCGCCCAACCCCAAGCGTTACCCAAACCGGCTCTGACGCGTACTCGAGTTTCACGTAGGCCTTTCTTTTCGGTTCTCTTCAGGGTGGTGATCACATTCATGCCTCTCTGAATATCACCATAACAGCATATTGCAAATATGGCCACGACATAGGTCGAGGCTGTGTGACCTAGTGCAGAAGCGTCGGTGAGCCACTGTCGATGCCATTCTGTCGCTGTTCCGGTTGCGTGCCGACGAACAACCGAGTCAAAGTAAACACGAATCATGATTAGATTTATCATGTCATTTGGGAAGGCGTTGAATATAGACAAATCCATGGGAAGCAAAAGGCAAACAATAGAAGAATGGAGAAGATAATGTGGGAATGAAGGATCTAGTGGGATTCTAAAGGGAGAAGGGGTTGATATTTATAGGGTTGAGGTGCTCCATATTTCAAAAATATTTGACAGTTCCTAGTAAAAACTTAAAACCATTCTCACATTTTCAAGATCACCTCATGCAAACCCCAAAAATAATTAAATTCCTTATGGAATTTGAAAGGTTTTACTGAATTTTTTTGAATGTTATTTCATCAAATCAAACTAAACTAAATTGAAAGTATTGAATTTGTTTTTTTTTTAAAAAAAAATCTTGAAAAAAAGAGCATGTGCTAAATAATAATCCTGAGTTGATAAACTTTATCTCTACATTTTAAAATTATTAAATTTCGACTAGATTAATGTTGATAAATAAAGCTCCTACCTAGCTATGGCGGCGTCATTTGTGGGTTTGTGGGTTTAGGGTTAGGGTTTAACTGTGGTAACGTGTACACTAGCGATATCGCTACCACAAAAGCTAATTAGATTGTAACCATAAGTTACACAGGTAGCGAGTTCGCTAGTGAAGCGCCAACTTGGCTCTGTTGACTGAATACGACTTGCTGCGAGCTCGCTACTTTTCAGTTACACAGGTAGCGAGTTCGCTAGTGAGGTGCCAACTTGGCTCTGTTGACTGAATACGACTTGTTGCGAGCTCGCTACTTTTTAGTTAGTGAGGTAGCGAGTTCGCTAGTGAGGCGCCAAGTTGGCTCTGTTGACTGAGTACGACACGTAGCGATCTCGCAAGTTACACGTAAATTGGAGCGAGGACCAAGCAATATCGCTAGGAGCACGCACTATACCAAAAGTACTTGATTTTGCTGAACTGAAGTAACAACAACTCTAAAATAAATTGAACAGTATACATCTAAAAATTGTAAAAGTTATTGACCACATTCTTGTAACCAAAACGGCATCTTTGGTGACGCGTACACAAGTGATCATAATCCAAAAACTAGTTAATATTCAAAAAAGTAAATGTTTAAACCAAACTAAACTACGAAATCACAGGCCAGTGACTAACATATCATGCAAGTCATCAACACACATCTTGTCGCTGCCTTCGGCCTTCTCCCCCGAACTGCCTCCATCGTTTTGCTTGTCTTGCTCGTTCTGGCCTGCTGGTTGAGCTTCAGTCTCGATGCAGGTGTTCTCTTCTTTGCCTTGACCCGGTTCAACATCCTCGTCGGGTTCTCCGATCAGCCTCTCTTTCCTAATCATCTCATACCTCGCCGGCTCATCTTCTGCATCAGAGTCGCTGTCATGATGATCACCACCATCACCATCATCACTATCCGCATCTGCATCCCTTACATGATCAGCAACAAGCTTCCCATCGGATGGCTCCTTCTCGCTGGCTGTAGGCAAATCTTCGCTAGGACTCGCGGTGTCTTTTTGCTTGGGAAATGTGGTGCGGAAATCAGGTACCTCCTCCTTATCACTCAGATCGCACTCCACTACCCCGCTGGATATCAGTTCGCCGAGCCGTTCGTTGTTAGCAAATGCCCTTTTCTCGGCCATTTCAATCTCATTCAATAACTGGCCCATAGACACCACAAGGCTACCACGGGCATCAAAAACAGCATCTACACAAACAAATCAAGGTTGATAAGAACCAATTATTAACAAATTAAACAACTTGAACCAACTACAGTTAATAACAAGCTAGAATCATACCTGATACTCCCATCCTACCCCTTGCCCTTCTGGCTGCCTCTTCAGCTTCTTTCTTTCTCGCGTACTTCCCATCGGCCTTCAACTCTAACCTCTTGTGCTTGAACCACTCCTTGTCGTATTTGCCGAGCGGCATGGGACGGCCTCTTGGAAAAATACCCGCTTTCCTGATCAGAGCTACAATCAAATTGCCATACGGAAGCGCGGTGTTCTTGTGTCTGGTCATCTTCATCATTTGAGTCAGAATTGTGAAGCCGGGGTTGATTGGAAGCTTCTCCATGATATAGTAGAACACCATGAGACTGCAAACTGTGGGCTCACATGCATGCCCTAGGGACGGGACCACATTACCGCAGATTAGCTCAAAAACTAATCTCTGCTCCTCGGTAAGCCTGTGGATCGGGTAAAACCTAGCTGTACCCGGCCTTTCAGAAGTCCTTTTAAACCACTTCTGACCCATCTCACCGGCCTTCAATGGTTGCTTGGAGCTAACAGAAGGAAACCTCTGCTCGTAATGTACCTCGTACGGACCATCCTTTTTGGTAGGTCTCAGGTCGGTACGAGACAGATAAGGACATTTCAGAACTTCATTGATGCTAAACTTATCGACCGTAAACTTAACACCCCGCACCATTGTAGTTATTTCCTCCACCCCTTCCTCTAAACCTAGGTTCGCATAAAATTGGAGAACCTCTTCATGGTAAACAGGCTCAGGCAACATAAGCAATGTATCTAGATGCTGTGCCCTAAAATGGTCTAGCACGTAATCTAGTTGCAGCGAAGGCACCACACTACTATCAAACACATTATTATTTACAAGTTTCCGAGAGGAACAACGCTCATACCTAGCTATGGCGGCGTCGTTGAAGAACTCAGGAGTGTCCTCCTCCTCACTGGAACTGCTGGGCCCTTCCCCACCATCATTTCCGGCAGCAGCGGCGGCGGCAGGGACGACTGGAACTTCCGGCGGCGGCGAGGCGACTAGAACCTCTGCCTGAACCTCAGGATCCTCAGTCCGACGCCGTTTATTTCCCGTCGCCGGACCACTTCCCCGTCCACTGTCTGAGCCTCTACTACCCCGTCCTCGCACCACTCCTCTGGTCTTTGGCCTCATTTTGTCGGAGAAGTTACAGGGTCGTCGCCGGTGATAATGGCAGAAGGGTTTTCAATTTGGGGCTAATTAATTTTAGCCCGATCCCCTTTTTTTTATTTATAGTAACAATACTTGCGATATCGCTAGCTGATACGCTTCTATAAGTTGCGAGATCGCTAGTTCACACGCATCTGTATGTTGCGAAGTCGTTAATATCTCGCTCAAGCCTGGGTATCTAGTAGCGAGTCTTAAAAAGCCTCGCCAGGCAAGCGTTCAAGTAGCGAAGTCGCTACAGAAGAATCATTCTAATTAGTAGCGAGGTCGTAACCCAAAAAACCTTTTTTTTATTTGAAATACTAACTAGCGCTATCGCAACCCCGTCGCCAACTGGTTTTCTGGGTTATGTGGGTTTGTGGGTTTGCGGGTTTGTGGGTTTAGGGTTTAGGGTTTAACTGTGGTAACGTGTATACTAGCGATTTCGCTACTACACAAGCTAATTAGATTGTAACTAAAAAATAAAAAAATTTAATTTTTTATTAGCAATTTTCACATTCTAACATATATATATTTTATATAGATGCAGTACAATACTCTATTTGTTAAATATCCATCATGATATTCACTCAAGTAGAGTACATCTTTGTACATAAGCAGTATGACATAACTCTATGTAAAACATCAATAATTCGGTTTAAATTTTTAAACGCAATATCATATTCTTAAATATGTACATTTTATATCTAAACAGTATAATACTCAATTTGGAAAATATCGAACATCACATTATGTCAAGCAGAGTACATCTTAGTACATCAGCATGCAGTGTTATTAAGCGATACTCGGTAGTATGATGAGTGATGACAGTTGGTGAGTGAACGTGTGCATGATACTTTGTTTAATTCAAGAATCGTGCTTGTAATCACATAAATGAGTTGTAATAAACTAAGTATCTCTAATGAAATACACTTGAACTGCGCATATATATATATAGTTCATGTGTGAAGCTCATGTAGTTCATGTGTGAAACTCTACTATGCTGTTGTCTCTAAAGGTAAGCGATGGATAGCGTTTTCAAGCGTACACATGATGTGTAGAGTTTATTATTGTCTTACAATTAAAGACTAAGTTTCTTAAAACTCTTTCAAATTATGTAATTGCAGATTAAGTGACCAAATCCCTATCCCGTTCTACATGAGCATACGACGGAACAAATGAAAATTATTCTTAAAATAGAATGATTAGTGTCTTATACCATCATTTCGTTTAAATCGTGATTTAAAAATGTATGAGTGCATTTAAAAAACAAAAAAATCTTAAGTAGGGTTCTAGCGAGCATTCGTAGCGAAGTCGCAACATCCTAGTAACATACTTTATGTCAGCTTTTCAGTTACGATGTCGCTAGAAGGATAAAGTAGAGCATAAAAGGCAATCACATGAGCACGTAACGACTTCGTAAATAGCCACGCCAGGCGTAACGAGAGAGTTCCGATTTCGCAACAAGGTAAGCTAGAATAAAGTAAACACGTTATAGAACAGAAAAACACTACACTTTTGGCATCTTATCCATCACTTCTTACGGGTTTCATCTCCAAAAGTTCAAACTTTTGCACATCTTCTCAAATCTCCTCAACTTTCTTCACATCAAATCTCCATTACCCATCCCATACATCTTCTCACATCAATTGTGTCAAAACAAAGTGGAACTAGCCACTAATTGCATGCAAAAGATTGGTAAGTTTTGCAATAAATTCTCAACCACATTTTTGCCTATAGTTTTTGCAATTAATGTCAATCTTTATTTGTTCTTGTTCAATTCGGTAACATCCTTTGTTATGGGTAGGAGAGGGACAAACAAGGTAGACCATCCCCAACCAAAATAATCAATTCTACCGACACAACTTTGTCATATACCAAAGGTACGATTTTTTTCATTCTTATTTGCTAAAAATTTGATTTTCTTGTACATAGTGCCTCCATTTATCATGTTATTACTAAATATCATGTCAGAAGCATGTCCTGAACGAAACTCAAGATTTTCTTTAAAATAGTGATTTTAAATATCAAACCATCGTTTCTTGTACATAGTGATTTTCTTTGTAGCGCCCCTTTATTATCGAGGCAACATCCTATGATCAAGTGAAGAAGAAGGCTCTTCAAATCGCATCAAAAACTCATCGAGAACACAAATATACCCTTGCCAAGGATTATATCAAACCGAAGGGCACGAGGTTTGGGGAAGATCCAAGTACGCGTTACAATCACATTGTAACCCTTACTTGGGAGGCATTCAAGAAACGATGGTTAGAAAATGACGCAAAGGTTAGTTTACTTACTACATCTTGCAATAATAGTGTCATGCGAATTAGCCAAATATTTTTGTTTCGGTTAGTGCTTTATTCCTAAAATAACATAGAATTTTTAAAAGGGTTTGGGGGATAGGAAGCGCAAAGACAGTGCTGATAATGTTATGCCTTACACCGGGGGTAGGGCGGGGTACTTGGGTGTGGGGAAGAAGACCTCAAAAAAAACATGAAACCGAGGTGAAAGAGCTTGTGGATGGGGGCATGGACGCGGAAGTGGCGAACAAGCTAGTCATTGCCGAAGACCCTACAACATATAATAGACAACAATTATTCGTCTTGGGTAGAATTAAAAAAGACGGGACTTTCTCAAGATGAGGCAAAAAGGGTGGCTAATCGAGTGGTACGCTTTACCTACTACGCCATACCATGTTCCATTTTAGTATCTACAATCACACCATCAAACACAACAATTGATGACGATAATAACTTTTCATTTACTGTACTACCTTTTTAGGACGAGGTCGAGCGTGAAGTTGAAGAAGGCTTGTTAATCCCTGTCGGTAAACACGATGTGCTACGTAGGGCACTTGGGAAGGCCGAGCATCCAGGAAGAGCTAAGGGAATTGGTGGTTATGTTACTCAAATAGAGGCGTTTGGTATCAAACGTAGTAGTAAAGACCCTAAACCATCCAAACTCCAAATAGCATTGAACCAAGCCAAAAAATCCAACCAAGAGGTCAAGAAATTGAAAACAATGTTGGCCAATATATGTTCTTTTATAAAGTATCCTCTTCCATCCGATTTTTGTGACACCGATCCAATCAATGGACCCTCGTCTAGAGGTTCACATCCTTCCCCACCACAACATGAGGTTGACCAACTTATTTTTGACCAACCTATTGTTGAACCCAACAAGGAAATATGCACACCTTTGGCCCCTATCAAAGAGCAAGTTCACATACAACCATCCGATCCCAAACCAAAGGTACGTTTAATTACTTGCACCTCAATCAAATGAATAATTCTACATAACTCATGATTATCGATATTTTTTAAATATACTCATCCTACATATGTCTAATTCGACCTAATTAAACATGCCTTATTTGTATATTAGAACTCCCCTTCTTGCAAGTTGTACGCTGAATGTGGGATGAATTCTCAACCCCGCCACGTTGCAATGGGAAATTCATATCCTGACATGGCACTACATCATGAAGCCAAAGTACCTATTGGTTTCGTTAGGGTTTCTATACTACATGTGTTAGTCGAGGATGCGTTGGTACGGTCGCGGATCAAGAGTGCACGACAGTGGGTAAAGGTTTGGGCCGTTTTTTTGTGTGGCCCAAATGGTTGGTCGTTGATGTGAATTCTAATTCTATCCCAATTAATAAAAACACAACTTCACCCGTCGTAGTCCCGCTACATTTTCCGGTAGCTAAGAAACCGATGTCGTTGGGAGAAGTTGGATTCATAAAATCACTCCCGGGATTCCTTCGCACGTTTTATGATCTGGTGGGCTACCATAGTCGGGATTCTGTTTACTATTTCTACTCCAATAAACAGGTGTTCGGCGAAGCGAGGGAATTAGTCGTTCCATGGGAAGACTTTGCCCTTTTCTGGCACTATAAAACCCTTCCCAAAACAATCCTTATACTACATCAAATGTAAGCTACTTGATCTCATCTCTTCTATCGTATTGCAAGTTATGAATTTTCATGTACTTGTGCACTATTATACGTTCATATCCCATCTATTGTTTATTTAGGTACATGCAATGCCTTGCTCTAAATGCAAAGACTTTCATTGGGTTTTTGCACCCAATATGCTTGCAAGAAATGAATGAAAGTAATCAATCACGACTTGCTTATCTCTCTAAGATCCTTAGTGACAAGACCAAGACAATTTACATAGGCCCATATTTAGAGGGGTTAGTTTTCTTTGTTACAATTGGATATTTGCACTTCGTAAACATTATAATTTTCGAGACGGGTTCTTACATTTTCATTTCTTAAAATATGTAGCGGCCATTGGAGTTTTGTAGCTATGATACCATCGTTGAAGCGAGTGTATTGGATGGACCCGCTACACTTTGGTCCATCTATGAAATTTGCAGATTTATTAGAGGTTGCTATACATAGTGCACATGACGACACACTACTTCCCTTCAACCTTATACAGATTCAGGTGACAGTACAAATCCAATGCTCATTTATTTCCACTATGATTTCATTTCAAATCATTTGTTATACTTCTTCACTTTCAGCACCGAAAGCAATTGTCAAATTGGGAGTGCGGTTACTATATGATGTTGTACGCAAGTGAGTGTGTAGCTGGCCTTGTTCAAGATAATTTGGAATTACATCGCGTAAGCATTGTTATAACCTACTTATTGTACCTATTACTATCTACGTTGTATTTAATAGTATTAAAAAAATATTTCATATTCTTAGATTATCGAGGAAAATCATGCACCGTACACCAAGAAGGAGTTGGAGGATGGTAGAGATGCATTGGCTAGACACTTGGTCCTTATTAGATCTCAGTACATCTCTAGGCCTCACATTCCCAATAAAATCTAGTTTCTTTTTTTGTCAAATGGATGCATATACTTTTGAGTTTCATTACTTCCATTAGTTTATAAAGTGTGGCTTGATAGTGTTTCATGTTCATGTTTTGTGCTTAGATACCATGCATCTTGCAATTGACAGCTTAGACAATTAAAATGAAACCCAATTTTAGTGGAAATGGGTGGAAATGGCTCAAATCTTATAATTTTGTGATACTTACGAATTCCCTGCGAGATTGTTACTTCTCTCGCCCGTAACATTAAAATAGTTGCGATCATCTTGTACTATCGCTACTTCAATCGCCCGAATTATATTTCTGAGCTTAGTTTTTGCGCCCTCGCTACCCAATCGCTCGTTCTTCTCTGCCTTTCCAATCTGATCTCTGTCGAGCTCGTAACAATACACGCCAAAACCAGGCGAATGTCTAGCTTACTCGTAACGTCATTTTTTTTTCTCGCTCACCCTGTGCTAAAACGACGTCGTTTAATGGTTCTGAGCTTAGTTTTTGCGCCCTCGCTACCCAATCGCTCGTTCTTCTCTGCCTCTCCAATCTGATCTCTGTCGAGCTCGTAACCATACACGCGAAATCCAGGCGAATGTCTAGCTACTCGTAACGTCATTTTTTTTTCTCGCTCACCCAGTGCCAAAACGACGTCGTTTAATGTTAGCGAGATCCGTAGCGAATTCGTTACAATACACATAAGCGATTTTCTTACGATATCGTTAACTCTCTCGAACCAACAACTTTTATTATATTTTGATAATATCATTTTTCCATTTTTTATGAAAAACAATTGTTCGGTTGCGACCTCGCTACGGTGTTACTAGCGAGTAGCTAGTGGCTGTCGTAACCTGGCTCGTTTTGATTAACCAGAAATGTTTAATTTGGCTTGTAACGAGTTCGCTACTTATGACCGAGCGATTCGCCCCTATTTGTCGTAACCAGTCTCGTCAGCAGATAAATATATGACAAATTAGGTTCACTTACGAGATCGTAACCAATATTAGCAATCCGCACGGTGGAAGTCGTAACCAGTCTCGTACACATTCATAACATTCTAGGCTTTTCAATGTAGCGAACTCGTTAGTATTTCATCTGGCGATCCGTAAGCTTCTGTCGTAACATAACAATCAACCATTTGTTTGGGACTAGCGTTTGCTAGTTACGGTATCGCAACGAGCCAATTCATATCATACAGACTTTCACGCTAGCGAGTTCGTAAACTGTTAGCAAAGCGTATAAGCCTACATCCAAGGCGGAAACAAACGCCTTAAACCCAAAAACATCTAAGGCGGAAGAGGAACCGCCTTAGATGATTTTTCTCATTCAAGTCACTACCAGGGAAGGCATTTGTTTTCTGACTTAACACATGAAGGATGAACTGCTTTAGATGGCTTGATATTCTAGTAGTGTGATTATTCTCAGTTGCTTGACTTGTTGATGCTTATAATTTTTTTTTTTGATGAACCCTTTTCTTAATTAATAAGCAAAAACTATTACAAGTTTAGACCTTCACTCCCAGTCTACTACACAATTCCTAACCTATTTCTAGGTTCAAAAGGCTATATTTTCTACTCACTTCTGACCACTCCTTTGGACCAGTTGAACTCATCTTCAATTCTTTTCCCCACTTTTTCAGCCAGCAATGACCTGTGGTTAAAGATTTTGTTGTTTCTCTCCTCCCAAATATGGTAAAGTGTGGCAACTAGTTTGAAGAGTTTCTTGACCTGACCTGTTCTGCACCATATCAAAAGCCTTCTCCTCAAGTCCCTTAAGTTCTTCAATTCAATCAGCCCCAGTGAGATCAAAATGTCTTTACCAAATTTGCATTTGGCAAAAAGGTGTTGATGCTTATAATTGTTTGCAAACTGTGTTTATTTTATACGACATGCCATGAAACTGTTCACAAACTGAGTTTCTATTCCTTCTTGATCTTGTATTAAGTTTTGGAGAACCTGAACATCATTGGGTTGGGTTTGTGGATTCGGGATCTTCTTTTATGTTCTTCTGTGTTTTGTGCATTGTTTTTATCGTGGTAACCAATCTAATAGTTACACTATATTGGACTTGTATTGCTATATGGGTATCTGTATGCTACTTTTGAAGTTTAAGTTGTTATGCAGTCATCCAGACATTGGCATCCTCTAGAAATCTTCAGTGCCTCTTTTAATTATGATGATGATAGGTTTTTTATTTTGTTCAAAGCCCATGCTTAATGTGAGGCTTAACATAGTGCACACATTTTAAGTACATCAACATTAAAGGTATGTTTTTAGGCCTACTTTAGCTATAGGAGCATGAATCTGTTTATGGAACAAGAGGGAGCATTGTTGTCTATGCTAAATTGTTCTGAGGATATTCCATCAGGATCCCAATTCCAGTTGAGAAAATGTGTAGGTCAATGTCCAATTGCAATTTTTACATATTTATGCTCAATTTTTAGTGACCTCAAACCTACATTTTGTGCACATTATAAATTATCTCCAACGACACTTAAATGTGGAATACTGATTTTTTAATATTTTAAAATTTTTTTTTATTGCTTTTCAACTGGGTAATTTCACAATTCTGAGGATATTTGGTGGCATATGGTATATTTAAAATTGATCCCCTTCACTACCACTTGAACTCCTCTCCAATATTGCCCTTCAACTTTTAGTTTAGCTTCTGTCAGTTTGTGGGGGTTTTGTGAAATTTTCTGCCACATGCCATGGTTGGCGGAGTGCAGGTGCTGTAATTTTCCACCTTTCATCTATCGTGTCTTCACATTTGGTAATGTCTGTGTCTTCTTTCAGTTCTCTTCTTCTCTTCTCTATTCTCTAATCTGGTGAAAAAATCGAACTGGGTCCAGCTTATTTGAGATCAGTTAAATTCTGTGATTTCGCTTTAGAATTTATAATTTCCTTGAAATTGATTGATATTATTGTGTTCATGAAAAGTTGTATTCCAAATAATAGTGCGTCTGTGGGCCTGTTTTTAAGTTTGTGTTCCTTTTCGATTGCTGATGAATGTGTACCTCAGAAATATGAAAATATATGTTCTAATATGCATCTCTGATGATTAGTTGTAATGATTAAATCTCCAAATTGATTTAAACTTTCATGTGGGAAAGCTTAGATATTCATGGATTAATGGCTCGTGATTTCTGCTCGCACCTGATTTATTGATTCTTCTAGTTGTTTCTCTGCGCATCACCTTATATTGCATTTCAGAATCACTTCTAGTAACTGGAGAACTCTTGTCGTTTGACAGATTTGTTACTCGAGATAGTTCCGCCCAGATGAGACAGTAGAAACAAACTAATGCACCACCAGAACTTCTTTGAGCATTATTAACAATCATTCAGTTTTTCTCTCATCATGTGTAACGAACTGTATTGATTTATCAATGCAATCTGAAATGAATCACGTGGAATAATCTCCTGCTGTTTATTATGCGGACTAACCAATAATTTTTACAAGTACATAGTCTTAACTTTGATGAGTTGCAATTTTGAGAACCTCTATGGTTTATTAATGTGTCTATAACTATGCAGATGTTGGAACTTAAAGTAAGTTTGGAGGACATGGCTTGTTCTGATCAGATCGTTTTGGTGCCTTGGTGATACCATTACACAAAACACCTGTATTGCTTGTTCGAGAATTAGGTAAATATTATCAATTCATTTAGAATGAGTTTCCTTTAAGTTTATATGTTCTATAGACATCCTTGGAACCCACCTCTTCAATTATGCCAACGTGCATTTTTCTTTAGCATTAGCATTTGGTTGTTCATTTTGGTCTAAAGGGTTGAATTATTGTATAAGTCAAACTGTAGTTTAATGTAGTGAGAAGCGTCTTGAAGGAGATTATTTGATGCATCACAACTATGGTGATTATGGTAAAATTAGTCCTTTGTGAAGTGAAGTTATTCTGAACTTGTGCCCCAAGAAGAATATTTTATGCACTGAAATTTTTAATTGGCAGATGGGACCGTAGGTATAGTTTGCACACTTGAGTTCTAGATGGGTAACTTTAGGCAGCATTTTTTTTTTCCGCTATTGTTTTCTTTGTCACTTCTGTACCGAATTATGTGCTGTTTTGAAGTGTTCTGTTTAATGGCTAGATGACCATTGTGTGCATATTGAAATTTAAAAGGGGAAAACTTATGATCCTCTTACTGATGTTGTTGCTCCATAGGAAGTCTTTGTTGTGCCTGGTAATGGTAGAAGAATAATAGAACTTGAATGATATGCGCAGCAAGAAATTACTGAAATGCATGATATTGGTGTAATTTATCTTTACAAATTTTTTCGAGGCATTTAATCACTACTGAAAACCATATTTATTATTTCATGCGTATTCTCTAAATAACCCATCTATTATATTGAATGGATCAGTATGCTTGATCTGTATATACTTTTCTCAGTCAATTCAATATGTTTTTCTCTCTTAAGTCAAATCAATGTGAATGATTCCATGTGCAGTTAATTGAAGTAATTTTTTTTAAAACTTTCAAACTCCCTTTTTGATCAGCTGATATTGCTTTACAAGAAGCACTGAAGTATAGCCAATGGCTTCTTTAGTTTTTTATGTTTGGAGGCTATAGAGACAATAATTTTCTGTTTGATTTTAAAGTTGGAGCAAATACTTTTGGGAGCTCATTATTACACTATTCATTTTGATGTATTATGTTCATCTTATCTGGAAAAGTCTGGCAGATGATGGTTATGCAGTTGGATTACAGGCTTTAGAACTTCTAATATTAAAGACTTATGTTCGTATGATGTGTCTGTGAGTCTAAAAAGTTAGTCAGGTAGGCTTTCAGCCCTGAGGAAATTATTGTACAGTACACTCATTTTTTGGCAGAGAACGTGTTGTTCTGGGGAATGAAAGTAAACAAATCACGAGGACATGCATAGATGTCATATTGTGTTTCATTTGGGCTATTCACTACTATATCTTTCATATGCTTCATACTTATGTCAATTTGCATAAAAGTTAGGATAAATTGAGATCAACGTAGTTTTGAAACTGAACTGCTTTTAAATTTAAATTAATAATGTGAGAACAAATGTCCACTTGAATGTTGGCTCAATAAAAATTGGTGTTTTGTTTTCCAAAATGCAAAATTTCTACTTCCTGATGTTTGTGTGTGTTATTGCATGACTGTTGTGTATATATCGTTTTTCATAAAGTACATATAATGAAAAGGCCTTGTTTTGTAGGCAGATATAAAAAGCTGAATTGTTGTTGCTTCTTTTATTACAGGTCTTAGCAAATAGAAGTGAAGTTTGATGTCTTCCCCGATGGTTCCTGTAGTCCTGAAAGAGATCAAAGATGCCCTCTTTCAAGGCTTCCGTAAACTGAACTATTTCAAACACATGTTGTCACCTCCGCTGTTATGGCCTCTGTCAGATCAACCATCCTCTTAACTTGTTCCTGCAATCCTCCAATGTTAGGGACCTAATCTACTCAAGGCTCGTCCTTGGTGGAGCCGGGAGGCCAATACTTTTTTATGGAATACTATCATCCGTGGATTTGTCTCTTAAGATTATTTCCAAGATTCTATCGAATTCTTTTTTATTAGAGGCCACGAGATTGCTGAATCTCCATCCTGCTAATAAGCTCCACGCCCTTATTGTGAAAGTGGGTTTGTACTGTGATATGTTCCCTAATATTGGGTTGGTGTGCATGTATGTAAAATGTGGTGACGTAATGGATGCATAAAAAGTGTTTGATGATATTCCTGAGAAGAACGTGGCTTCCTGGACAGCCTATAATAAGTGGGTATATTGATTTGGGAGATATAAAGAAGCTGGAAATGTTCTGGAGGTCATTAGATTTGGGATGAATGCCCTCATAGTTTCACCTTCGTTCGGGTGTTATCTGCTTGTATTAAATCAAGAGATTTGATTGGCGGTGAACAAAAACATAGCTATTGGTTGGAAAGCGGCATGGGAAGAAGTGTTTTTGTAAGTATTTCTTAAATGGATATGTATGCTAAACTAGGATATATGAAAAGGGCTCGTGGAGTTTTTGACAAGATGTTTGAAAAGGATATTGTCTCTTGGCATTCAGGGTTATGCAGCAAATGGACTTCCTAGAGAAGCATTGGCGCTCTTTTATCAATACCTTCTGGCATTGGTCCAAGCTCGAAGTCGATCTTATGGACCTCTAAGAGTTGCTCTCAGGTACATCCATAACTCATTATTTACCGGTTTCTTTATTATTCAACATTTTAGAAGAGGGCTGCTGGTCTTCATTCAAGTAGCTGTGATTATTTTATGCTGCATCGTTTCATCTTAATATAAGAGTATATCAGGTTTCAAAAAGCTAAGCATGCATGGTCTATGCTTCGAACGTCTGATTTGAGCAAAATTTCATGACTGGTATTCTAATTTTAATTTGGTCTTTTCGTGACTTTCTAACTGCAGCAGAAGATGTTGTGTTGAACATGAAGTTTGGCAACTTACGCTCGAAAGATGCTGAGATATGCTTGGCAATGAAGTGTTGAGATATGCTTGGCAAATAAAAAAACCTCTCTATATGCACTGAATCTTAATGTGCTAGTTGAATAGTGAATACCACACGGCCTGTAAAATGTTTGATTGCGTATATCAATTGTTTAGTGTTTGTTATATATTTCTTATTTTGAATACCACCATCCTGATTAAAATGATAAGAGAATGAATCCTCGAATTGCAGGAAAAATGCTATCAAAATCCCTAATGTTCCCAACATAAGGGCATCCAAAATAAAAATACCACTCAAACATAACCCCTTGTTTTTCACGCTTTAAATATTATTCAATCAATTATTTAACTCATCAAACACAACACTCAAACACAACCTCAAACCCATCTCCACAATAGAAAAATAACCCAATAACTATTCAACAACTATTCATGAAATTCACATGTTTTTAACCAACATATTTATTCATTTTTGTTTTGGAATATGCATATATAATTTATGGTGCTCATGATATAAATATTTTTTGAACAACATATTCAAACTAATATCTGCAAAAATTGAATTAAAATAATTTTACATATTTGATAAAAAAATAAAAAAATATATCAGTAAAACCGATGTAAAAAAAACATCCGAATTCGACAAACGAACAACTAATGATAATTACATTACAATAAAAAAAGAAGCATACATATTGATCTAGTCTGATCAATTATTAGAAATGGAAAACTTAAATATTGATCTAGTCTGACCAATTATTACACACACAAAATATATTTTGAAAAACACTCGAACGATTTGATTTTGGTACGGTTCCCGCGTTGTGCTTCGTGTTGGGCAACGTGCTCCGTGAGATCGTACAATCCCTGCTGCGAATGTCAGCCCAATTTTTCCAAAAAATAGCAAGATTGGCACGTTGGCCAGCTTGGTAGTGCCATTCCATATTTGGGTCAGGGTGATCATAATCAGTGGGTTTAACTGTAAACCCCTAAGATTCACGTTCATCTTCAACTATCATATTGTGCAATATGATACATGCAAGCATAATCCTCCTCAGCATCTTCATTTCCCAATACTTGGCTGGGCGACGGATCACAGCAAATCGAGCTTGTAGAATTCCAAAAGCACGTTCAACATCTTTACGCAGACTCTCTTGACGCATGGTGAAAATTCATCTTATCACTGTTCGGAGCAATGTAGGCTGGAATGAAGGCCGCCCATTTGGGATAGATCCCATCAGTAAGATAATAACTATGGTGGTAAGCGTTTCCATTCACTTCATATTCGACCGGGGGGACCCCTCCCTCGCACATATCATCAAACAAATCTTGAAGAACATTGATATCATTGTTTGATCCAGTCATACCAAAATAGGCATGCCATATGTGTGTGTCGAAAGAGGCCACTGCTTCCAATATGACTGTGGCTTTACCATCTCTCCCTTGGTATTGGCCCCTCTAAGCAGTGGGGCAATTCTGCCATTTCCAGTGCATACAATCAACACTTCCGATCATTCCAGGGAATCCACATTGACGACCTGCTTCTTTAAGGCGCGCAATGTCGTTTGGCGATGTTGGCCGCAGGTAGTGACCTTTGTAGAGCGAAATGATTCCTTTAACAAAGTGTCTGACAGTATCCCTGGTTGTCGTTTCGCCAATCTGGAAGGTCTCATCTTGTTGGTCGTTTGAACAACCATAAGCTAAATGACGCATTGCAACCGTACACTTGTGAATTGGTGAAAATCCAAGAACACCGGTCGCATCTGACTTTTACTGGAAATAGGGGTCGTGGTTGGCCAAATCATCCACGATTCTCTGGAATAAAGACCTCTGCATACGAAACCTATTGTGAAATTGCTTATCCTTATACGTTTCTTTCTGGTGGTGGGTCAAAATAGTGTTTTTGAATTGCATTTTGAGCCGCAACACGGTCTCGCTTGATGTAGTTTCTTTTTTTCTTCGGCTGGATGGGGGTAGCTTCGGAGGCCTCAGCCTCCTCTGCTTCTTGATGGTGGGCTAGTATTTCTGGGTACAAGCTTGCAAAGCTGGGACACTGATACAATGGCTGTAAAAATTCATATCTAAAAGGTTCATATTGTGGAACTGAGTTTGATGACTCTCCTTCATCATCAGAATTAGAGAACGACATTATTGCAATATTGAGAGATGCAAAGTCTGAAGGTTTGAGTTGAAGGATAAATAACAATGAGTGATGTGCTGAGTTTATATAGAAAATATTGGGATGAATACACATGGAATATGCGAGTTTGAATTATCTTTTCTACCGACTTGAAGATTTGATGTGACAAATCAATGAAAAGTGTATTCAAGTATGTCATGTCGGGGAGTGGGGTTTTGAATTATATTATCTACGACTTGAAGATATGATGTGACAAATCAATGAAAAGTGTCTTCAAGTATGTCGGAGAGTGGGGGTTTGAATTATCTTTTCTACCGACTTGAAGATATGATGTGACAAATCAATGAAAAGTGTATTCAAGTATGTCGAGGAGTGGGGATTTGAATGATCTTATCTACCGACTTGAAGATTTGATGTGACAAATCAATGAAAAGTGTATTTAAATATGTCGGGGAGTGGGGTTTTGAATTATATTATCTACCGACTTGAAGATATGATGTGACAAATCAATGAAAAGTGTATTTAAGTATGTCGGGGAGTGGGGGTTTGAATTATCTTACCTATCGACTTGAATTATGTTGAATTAATTATAATTAATGAAATGGCTTTTACAAATAAAATAACATATTGATCTAGTCTGACCAATTATTTGACAATAATACAAATACAAAGCATAGAAATACAAAGCATGGTTTAGGCTAACTAATTATTACTAAAACCCATCCGCCTTCTTGTCATGTAGTTCCTTCATGAGAGCGTCACACATTTCGATCTCCGACTGGCTCAGATTTGCCTTGCTGATCAAAGTGTTGAGAATCTTGTGTCGATAATTCATGTGGATTTGTTTGGCTTGCTGCTCGTCATGTCGATGTTGTTTGTCAATATAAGCCCGCTGCTCAATATAGAAGTTCATTCGTTTCTGTTCAAATTCTACCTTCTCACTACTCCATGCTGGGGGGCTTCTGTAGACTTCCTAGTCGAACTACGGGCACCACCAGAGTTGCTACCTTCACCTTTGCCCTTGGCCATACACTTTCCCTTAGCCTTCAGTTTAGCTTGTTTGGTGCCGGGTGGTCTTGATGGAAAATTGGGACTTTCACCATCGCTACTAAGATCCATGGTGGTTCCTCGCTCTATACTTTCATCTCCCCCACCATACACAAATGCTGCTTGATGTGTTCCAATGTCATTGGTATACGCAACCAAAAATTTGGGTGCATGTTTGCGAAGATCTAAGACATGGAAAAAATAAAATGGACCTGTAATCAGCTCTACTGTCAAAAAGAAATCCATGGCTAATTTCCTAACATCATCAGCGCTGCCGCCGCTCCTAACACCATGGTAGTGGCTGTTGGGCGTCTTTCACATCCAACATATTTTGCGATATGATGCGCCATTTTATTCCAATGTGACTTGATTTCTTCTTTTGACCTGATAGCAGGGCGACACAGATTGACCTCATCCATAATATTCTGCCATAACATTTCTCGTTTCTGACCTGTACCTTTTATAGGATCTTGAGAATGGTTGAACCATGCACCAACTAGAGCTATATCATCTTCAGGAGACCACGCGACTGCCTTAGCTTTCCGTTTCTTCTTAGTACTATCAGAAATCATCTCGACTTTATCATCATCCTTCTCGCGAGGTAACATATTCCCTAATCAGGAGAAGCAAAGTTTGTTAAATAAATGTCATTTTTATGCAACAATAATATGTATACTCTCATACTAAAATTACGATAATATTCAAATTCTTTGAATATTTGTCACACATTAAATAAGTTTATGTGTATAAAACTTTCATCAAATGACAACATTAAATTCCATGAAATTGTTGTAGACATACTTTAAATAATGTAACACAAGTTGAATAAGTATGTAACATAACTATTTAGCATAAACTATTTATGAATACATGCATATTTACAACTTGTTCGTCTTCATACTTGCAAGTATTCATGGGAAATAAATATCAAAATTTGTCAACTATACTAATAAAAATATTGCATATGTAGAATTAGAATTGCATAATGATTTAGAATCAAATAAAATCAAGCAAATGTTAAAAAGAAATTAGAAACAAGAATAACCTCGTTCTTCATATGGTTGGGCACTAGTATGTTGGCTCGGAGCACCTTGAGGTTGAAAAAAACCTTCGACATCGTTAATAGAATCTAGATTTGGATGATAGTCGTTTCCATAATCATAGTTAGGATTATGAGGAAATTGGTATGGATTTTGTGAACTTGGATGCAAGTAAGTAGGAGACATTTGGGCTTTATTTGGTAAAATCGGAAAGCGTGGTATAGGATTACTTCTACCCCTACCCCTAAAAGGACGAGAATTCATTTAAATTCAAATGGAGAAAAATTTGGAAGAAGATATGATAGAGAAATGGGGAATAATTTTTGGGTTAAGAATGGTGTGTGGAATTGTTGGGTAAAATGTATGGTATTTATAGAGGGGGAGGAAAAAAAAATTCAGCCTAAAATTAAATTTTAAATTATGATTAATTTTGGAAAAAAAGGTTTTGACACGTGGCCCAATCAGAAGGTGCCACGTGTGTCCACATATTTTGAATCATAATTTAAATTTTGAGTAACGGTTAGTATGGCAACGGCTAGGAAATAAACGGCATGAATCAAGTCGGCAGGAGGCATCATAATTAAAAGGAAAACAAAAAAGAAGAAGAAAGTTGGCCAACTTTCTGGGCCCACCATGTCAGGTGGGCCCCACCAATAAGCCATGAAATGTTGGTTTTCCCCCCAAACACAATGGACTTGGGTTTGGCCCAAACGCAAATGAAACACTCGCTATTGTGGGTTTTCTTGGCATTTCGGGCAGCTGGGCACCCAAACACATGCCCAAACCTATCCCACTGTGAATACTCTAAACATCATCTGCATCTGGATTAATGTATTATGCATGTTCACATCTTATGTCTGAGACATTAAATATCTTTATATTAAAAATGAAATTTAACACATCATTTGAGAAAGTAGATGAAAACAGCCTCTCAACAACTTTGACTCGAGCACTACAATATCTAAAAAAGGAAATCATACAATTAAAAAAAAGCATACCGAAAATATCAAGTTGTTTAATTTTAAGAGCATTCCACTCGAAAAAGAAAAGCATACCAAAGTTGTTTAAATTAAAGAGCCTTCCATCCTAAAAAAGGCATAACAATAAAATTTCTAATACTATAAATAAAAGACAATATAATCACATACCATAATTATGGATATGTCATGGAGTTGGTTTTTCTAAGACTAATTAAATCAATCACATTAAGATTCAACGGGAAACAACAACTGTATAACAATATTAAGAATAACATCATCATTATTCGAACATTATCTGTATATTTCAGAACTACTCTACGATCAAATGTCAACATTATTCGGAATTTGAAACTGTACAAATAACAACACCAATTATACAAAATCAACTTTGATACTACTATCTCTTTCTGGAGAGAAGAAACCTTCCACTAAATTTTGAACTGTTCATGAAGGTACGAAGCATAGCCTTATTTTTAAAATCTTAAGAAACGGGGAGGCGGTAATATATATATATTTATGAAATATAAACCTAAAAATTATATATATATATATATATACAAATGCCAATTAGCATATATGGTGAGTTTCAATTATATTTTACTAAACGTAGTCCAAAATAACATTGAAATTATAATACCGTCCCTCAATATTATTAAGTTTCCAAATGAACATAATAAATAAGGGTACTTTTGTAAATGAACGTATTTTGGACTATAAAAGTAAAATATTGGATTACGTATAGCAACGCCTTTTTTAATTTACCCCGACCGTTCAGATTTCAATTGGATATAACTATATTTTGAAGCGCAAACCATCAAATTATAGTGACAATAGCAAAGCTATAAGACAAGTTTTAAGCAATTTTTCTTCAAGAAAAATGAAGAAGACATTTTTAGCAATTTGTGGTCTTTTTCACTGAATCCAATGCACATGATTTCTTGTATGGCGTCAAGTTGACAAAAAAGTATTTTTTACAATAATCTTGAAAATAATGTGAAACCAATAGTGTACAAGGGTAAAAAATGGTCCTTATTAGGTATTTTTATTTTTATTTTTATACAGAGTAACTATTTCAAAAAAGCTTCTGAAAATAATTTTTAAGAATCATTGATATATAATAATCTATGCTCTTCCGCGTCAAAATCCGTGGTCAAAACTGTATTTATCACAACAAAATGATGTGCAACATATATTTCAAAAAAAAAATGATGTGCAACTTAAAGTAGAGCTTGCCTCTTTTATCCCTATATCCTACCTCTTCAAATTTCTCTCTTCTCCTTCTTGCCGGTCATTTCTTTCTACAGTGCTGATCATTTTTCCATTCAATAAATGAAGATCCAATTACACCCTCCATCTCTTGGGAGCATTACATATAACCACCGCTTGTCCCAACCGATGGTGTGGGTCATAGTGTATAGTAGTTTTTTTTTACTTTCTCACCAAATAAGCTATGCATGTTAGTTCAATTCAATATATTTGTATTTTTTAGTTCAATTCTTTATACTTATATTTTTTCAATTATTCAGTATAATATTTTTATATTTTTTCAGTTCAATTCACTATATTTACATTTTTCAGTCCAGTTCAGTATTTTTTTTTCCAGTTCAGTTTTTTTTGAGGAATTTTTTCCAGTTCGGTTAAGATAAATATTATTATATTTTTCAGTTCAATTTAGTACATTTCCTCTATATTTAATTACAACTCTCTACAATTTTTTCAGTTCAGTTCAATCTAGATAAATCCACTTCTATTCAAACCAGATCAGTCAATTAAAAAATTAATGTGATTTGTTGCAATCCAAAAAAATTCAGTTATACTATTTCCAGTTTAAATACTTTTTGTTCAATCTTTTAGCAGTTCAAATTAGTTTTTTTAATCTTTGATGCTATACGACCTAATGTAGTTGTACTATTATTATTTTAGCATTTCCAAATCCATAAATCTTGTTCGATCAAAGAAGTCTAGTTTTGTTTAAATCAGATCAATTAAGTTTTGATGAATTTCAGCTTCATTCAGTCGTATAATTAATGTGTTCTTTAGTTATAATTCGATTCAATTAGTGTTTACAAGATTAATGCAAGATTATTATTTGTGAATATGACGAAATGGAGCAATCTTCGCACGCTAGTGGTTTAATCGTATATTTGAATATTTTTAGAGCCAGTTAATTTCAATTCAATTAAAATTATAATAGAGTATATTTCAATTATGTACCAACAAACTGATCAATATCAGTTTAATTTAGTCATATTATTGTCTTCAATACATTGAAGACAATAACTGACCATCAATAAAATAACTGACCTGCTAAATGCAGTCCGTATTTTACTTATTTGCAGTCCGTATTTTTTTATATATATAATCATATATATATTAATTATGACATATAACTGATTTGCAAATGTATGCAATAGAGGTAATATATGTGATACATATGTGATATACATAATTATTGACTAAATCATATATATTGAAGACGTATTTTTATTTTGGACCGCAAAATAAATAAAATACGGACTACATCCAATATGCTCCTAAAATAATAACTAAATTGATCGAATTTCTCAAAGGCTGACACGTAGGCGGTTGGACCAACCTACGGTTATACCTACACTTTCCGCCATCTTTTATATTGTTCATCATCCCCTCTCTCACTGTGAACTTCCCGCATTCTTCTTTTGCTCAGCTTTTTCAAAATTGTAAGTTTCAATTCAGTTGTGGAGAGAGCTTTCCCCAAATTGAATACCCGTTTTGGGGAGGGGAGAAATCTTGGGAATGTGGCGCAGAGGGATTTTTGGTGACTTGTGTTAACAAAACTCTCACCATAAATATATCCGGCCGCATATTCCGGGTTCTTTCTTTAAGTGGGTCGAACTTCAGTCTTAGGGTGCGTTTGATAACCACATTCAGCACTTAACTTAATGGATTAAGTGCTTATTTATATTCTTCGTGTTTGATAACTTATTTTTGAATGTCTGAACGAAATAAGTGGCACTAAAACACACATACAGTTATAATGACTTGATTAAGTTATTCGCATAGCACTTATGTCTGAATTTGAAGATGGTACACGTTTTTTAAGTTTTTGAAATTTTACCTTTAAGATAATATTTGCGTGCAAATAATTTAGTAATCGATTTTAAAATAATAATAAAAATTGTATACTCATTTTAAAATATTATATATTTACATTATATTATACATAAATTTAAATTACATTACATTACATTAAATTTCAAAAGGAAATTTAATCACATCATTTGAGAAAGTAGATGAAAACAGCCCCTCAACAATTTTGACTTGAGCACTACAATATCTAAAAAAGGAAATCATACCATTTTTTTCAAAATAAAACAACTCTTAGGTGGGGTGAGATTTATTAGGTTCACCAAGCCTAAAAAACCCCGTAGGGAAAAATATAAAACAAAATTGTTACAATAAAGTGTATCAATTAAGAATTTATAAAATAAATTATTGAAACCCATGTCTAACTCCCACAAGCAATTTAGAGATCGCTATGCGAAGCTCAACTCTGCCGATGGGAGGACACGCTACTTGCAAACATGTTAGGGATCGCTATGCGAAGCCCAAATTTGTCGACAAGCACGGGGTACAATAAAAATTTTTCTAATCTGTTCTAGCTAGATATACAGATTATTAGCTCCATGATTTCAGCCTGATATTTCCAGCTTGATCCACACTTGTTGATACTTGCATTATCCTTTTCCAGTGATTTTGAAGCTCCTTCTTTGCATTGTTGAAATCTTGTTCAGGCCTGGCGCCTGCAATAGACATCAAATAAAATCAGCAGAAACTGAAATCTGATAAGTTTAAGCTCTTATATATGGTACCTCTCTACTATCTAAGGCTACAAGACCCTTAATAGTATTAGGTAGTGTCATATTTGTAAAAATTGCATTCCTTCTTTCTTTACTAGCTAGGTTAGCTAATGCATCAGCAACTGAATTAGCTTCCCTATATATATGTATAAAAGATAGAGAGGAAAACTCACTTGTTATTGCTAGGATTCCTCTGATGTATGGCTCAATCTTCCAAGGTATTTTGAAATCTTTTCTAATGATTCTAAGTAAAACTTGAGAATCTATCTCCACTTGAAGATGCTCCAGTCCTTCCAAATATGCCATTTGAAGTCCCTCTAGCAATGCTAAAGTCTTTGCTTCCAAACTGCTTTTCTGTTGCAAATAGATTGCCTTTGCTTTGAGTACTTGTCCTGTGTCTGATCTAATCACCATACCAGCTCCCGCATGTCCTGGATTCCCCAAAGATGACCCATCTGTATTCAGCTTGAAAGGAGATGTCGGTAATCTCCATTTTACTAACTGGATCTGTCTACACACCATGGGAGCCACTGGTGCTAGTTGAATCAGTTCAGAATAGATTTTGCTTGCTTCTGAATGCTTCCACTTAAGGTTATTAATTCTAATGATGCTTTGTATCAGAAACATCACATTTTGTTTCATCCTCTGAACACTTGGAATCACATTATCATAAATATAAGCTGTCCTACTGCACCATATCACCCAGTTAATAATAAAAGGAAATATTTTAACAATTATCTTGTGCAACTCATATTTCACATGTATAGTCCAATAATACAGACATCTATCCCATAGACTATTAAAAGTCTCTGGTGTCAAGTCTAACTGAACATGAAAGTGATTCCATAGACTTTGTATAACTGGACACTCATGAAACACATGTTCCAACTCATCAGATGAGTTCTTACAGAAGCAACAAATAGAAACTATACATATATGTTGTTCCAGCAACACATCAGAAACTGGGAGTAATCTGTTTAGCATTTTCCAATTAAAGACAGATATTTTTCTGGGCACATACTTCCACCACATATATTTATAAGAACTAATGATCATTCTCTTTGGTCTAAGTAATTCATAAGCAGTAGATGTAGAGAAAAGACCATCAGTTTCAAGTTTCCATATTATGTAATCCCTATAATCATCATATATAGCAAAATCCTTTGCTAATAAGTCAATAATATGTTGAGGGAATCCATGTACCATTTCTGTAATAAGCTGCTGTTGGTTAAAAAAGAAATCTCTCACAGTTAAATCTGGATGAATGATCAGTAGATCTTCATTCCAGTAATTTATAAGTATACCAACCTGGAGCCAGTTGGCTTCCCAGAATGAGACTTCTCCTGCACCAATCTGAATCAAAGTATTTTGCTGTGCAATATCATCAACATCTTTATATCTTTGCCATGTTTTAGATCTCATTTTACTTTCTGGTAGTGACCACATAAAAGAAGACCAAAGAGATCCTCCCTTTTGTAGTTTCCACTAGATTTTTAAAGAGAATGTATCCACTAGAACATGCAAATTTCTAATTCCAAGTCCATTTTCTAAGTATGGATAGCACATATTTGTCCAAGATTTCCAGACCTTATTTTGGCCATATTCTGAATTTCCCCAAAAGAACTTTGCCAATAGAACATGCAATTTATCCACTACCCCTTTAGTAGGTTTAATAACAGTGAGTATATGCAAAGGGATAGCAGACAGAACATGCTTTGCTAATATGAGTCTACCTGCTTGATTCAAACATTTATTTTGCCAAGAAAACAGTTTTGATAAAATAGTGTCAAAAATCGGCTTAAAATAGGAATGTTTCTTTCTTCCTGTATAAATTGGACACCCTAGGTATTTAAATGGAAAAAAAACCTTTGGGTATACCTGTAACATCAGAAACAAGTCTATGATAGGCCTGTGGTGCTTTATTGGATAGAAAATAGGATGATTTGTCAATGTTGATTTTCTGTCCAGACACTATTTCATATTTGCCTAAAAATTCCATTAGATTTTCTAGACTATGTTTATTAGCCCTAAGAAAAACCATAGTATCATCAGCAAAACTCAAACTTGTTATTTTCCTAGCTGTATGTGGCAGCTTATACAAATCAATTTTAGCAGTATTATATAGAAAACTTAGGGATCTTGTAAAAGTTTCTGTGAGAATTATAAACAGATATGGAGATAATGGGTCTCCCTGTTTTTTCCCTCTTGATGCTTTAAAAAATCCAAAAGGTTTTCCATTTACTAAAATCGAAAAAGTTGCTGCTTTTATATTGCCCATAATGTTTGAAACTAAGTTTGTATTAAATCCAAATTTTAGAAGCAATTTAGTTAAGAAACTCCATGAGACTCTATCAAATGCCTTTAACATGTCAAGTTTTTAAAAAATATTAAAACCCCCTGTTTCATTATGGAGATACTCAGTTAATTCATGCATGAGAAGTATATTATCTGCCAATTCTCTTCCCTGAACAAATGCAGATTGTTCATGAGAGATCAATAAAGGCATTATGGGCTTCATTCTATCAGTATAGACTCTTGAAAAAAATTTATTGAGGAAATTAGACAAGCTTATGGGTCTGAAATCTGAAAATGTAGTGTTGACTTGTCTTTTTGGTATTAGGGTAATAAAAGTAGCAGATATTGCCCTAGGAATTGGTACCCCTAATAGAAATTCATTCACTGCCTTAACCAGATCAGATTCAATTATATCCCAGCAATGTTTATAAAATATACCTGAAAAGCCATCAGGCCTTGGTGCAGAGTCACCATCCATTGAGAAAACCAGCTTCTTCAAGTCCTGTTTTTCCACTTGCTTCATAATATCCTTGTTCATGTCTTCAGTAATCAGCTCTGGTATGTGTTGCAATAACTGATCTACAATATTCTCATCAACACTCAAGCCATCATTAGATAACAAATTTTGATAAAAGTTAACAGCCTCAGATCCAATATCATCTGGATTAGTTATCCAGTCATTATTAGAGTTCTTGATCAAGGCTATTCTTTGTCTGGCATGTTTAGCTTTAACAATAGAATGAAAGAATTTTGTATTTAGATCACCTTCAGCCAACCATTTTAATCTAGCTTTCTGTTTCCAGAAAGTTTCTTCTCTTAACAGTGCCATGGTCATTTCAGCTTGAGCCAAGTGAAGTTCAGTTCTACTATTTCCTGTGTTTACTATCTGATGATTCAATTCTTTCTGTAAAACCTTCTCTTCTGCTATTCTCACATTATCCTGAATGTTACCAAAGACTTCTTTGTTCCATTTTCTTAATCTAGTCTTTAGCCTTCTAAGTTTAACAAAAAAGTTCATCATCCCATATAATCCTGTGTTTACTGCCCAGTCATCCCTTACCACATCAATAAAATTATCATGGGATATCCAGCAGTTTTGAAATTTAAAAGCCTTTGGGATATTTTGTAAACCATGATTTTCTAATTTAATTAAAAGAGGGGAGTGATCTGAGTTCAGTCTAGACTTGACTCTTATACTACTATTTGGGAAAAGATTCTGAAAAGATTGAGATCTTAAGCCTCTGTCTAACCTTTCCCATACAGTACATATATTTCCTGATCTCATTCTTCTATTTCCAGTCCAAGTGAATAAATTACCAGATGTTGGGATTTCAATCAAATTATTATCATTTATGAACTCATTGAATTCCAACATTGAATCTAGATTTGGTGAAGATTGGCCTATATATTCACTTGCATATCTTACAGTATTGAAGTCACCCACAAATAAAGTTGATAGAGTACTATGTGCTTGTAATTCAGCCCATAATTCTCTTCTAGCTACTGTATTATGCCTAGCATAAATAAAACAAGCATGCCACATAGTATCTAATGATGCATGTCTAATATCTGCTCTTATAAATTGATCATGAGTAGCAGCAATTGTGATACTGAAATCATCATCCCATAAGATCCAAATTTTATTTCTAGTGTGTGCATAAAAATTCTTGTAACCTAGACTATATGCAACTGATGGAAGATGAGTACTGTTCAAAAAAGGTTCAAGTATTACAAATAATCCAATTTTATTTTCCTTTTTATATTTAAAACTCTAGCCCGTGTGCTAAATTTTTTAATACCTCTAGCATTCCAAACACATAAATTTATACTTAACATAATTAAACTAATGAGATCGGATCAATTTTGGACCGAGTAGTCACTGTCTTCCGTGTACTAGAGTAATCTTTCCTAACCCTTTTTTTCTTAACTGTTTGATCAGGCACATCAGTTAATGTAGAAGATAGTAATTTATCAAATCTATTTTTATCTTCTAAAAAAAGTTCTAAAAGAAAATCCCCTTCTGCATCCTTAGCTCTTTTTTCTTGTGACCATTGTAAATTAGGTTATGCAGGCATGCTATTTATCATATCTTGCTCTTCTAAAGATAGAGAGGAGTTCATACCTGTACTTACCATCTGATTTGAGGTCTCAGCTTCTGATCTGTGTTTTAACTTTTCCAGGTTTGGTTCCTGAATTTCTTGATATTCCTCTATATTGTTGCCATTATCTTTTTGAGATTCTCCATTTGAAATTTGCTTTTTCAGCTCCTCATTATCCTGATTTTTATTGCACTCCTGCTGTGTATCTGTATCCTTTGAACTGGTTTCTTCACCTGAGATAATCTCATTTAAAGCATTAGCTTCAGAAGAGCCAGTGTTTGAATCACTGGCATCCTTCAATTACAGATTATTATTATTTGTTTCATAAACATCAGCTATGGAGTCTGTATCAACTTCTGTATTTTGAGTAAATACCTTTTGCTTTCCAGCCTTAACAATATTGGATTCTGGTTCTTTTGTATCTTGTACAGTGGCTTGTATCTCTTGTAGCTCAGAGGGCTGTTTTTTCTTATTTGTCATATGCTTCTTTTCTCTCCATACAAGAGTACCTGTACCTGCATCCACAAGACCTCTCTTTTCCAAGGAGATATTTCTAACACTTGGTACATTATTAGTTAAGTCAATTTGAGTTTCTTCTTTTTCCTTATGAGATAATCCAGATGCAGAAGCAATGTTTGCATAATTTTGTATCAAAGTAGGCTTCCAAGGATTACTGTGTTTAGGTCTATTTTCAATTTGACAACTATCACTGTGATGACCAAGTTTCAGACATTTTTGACAATAAAAAAGTAGGCTTTCATACTCAATTTTTTGCCAATATCCCATATTTCTAAAGCTTAGCCATATTCTATCAATCAAGGGCTTTGTAATATCTAGTTCTACACAAACTTTAGCTACATGGGGTCTGGTTTTATTCAAAGAAGCTTGATCAATCTTAACTGGTAAACCTATAAGATTACATATAGACATAATAGCATGTTCATCGAAAAATTGCCTTTTTAAACCATATAAAGCAATCCATACCGGCACAATTGGGGAATCTGCATTCGGATCAAAGTCGGGCCTCCACTTTGTGATTCTGATTGAGTATGATCCAAAACTCCAAACTTTGTGCATCCATCATCTATAGTAATCTTCTGCAAGATCAAAATGGATTAGTATCTGTTTGTTGTCTAGTAAATAGATCTCCGATTTTCCGACGAAACCAGCCATCTGAAAATCCTTCCGGAGCTTATCCAATCTGGGTCTAGCCCTAAGAAACCTCCCCACAAGAGTATGCTTCAAAGGCTCCTCCAGACGATCATATTCCTCATCGGAAAAGTGAAGGCCTGGTTCCCCGAGATGGTCAACTCTCAGCTTTGGATTGAAGGCGGCTCCGATCGGGATCGAAATCCTATTCACTGTTACAGTGTTTTTCGCCACCGCCTGTGCATAGGATACCACAGGCGGGGCTTGATTCAAGGTTGAAGGCTCCGCCATAGAGACGGCGCCGGAGAATGAAGAGAAGTTTAGGTTTTGATCGGAATCACAATAATCGCCAGAGCAGTCGGGTCGGGTCTATCAAATCATCATTAAAATAAATGCAAAGAAAAAGAAATCATACCATTAAAAAAAAAAAACATGCAGAAAATATCAAGTTATTTAATTTTAAGAGCCTTCCACTCGAAAAAGAAAAGCATACCAAAAGTGTTTAGATTAAAGAGCCTTCCATCCTAAAAAAGCATACCAATAAAATTTCTGATACTATAAATAAAAGACAATATAAATCTACACTAACTATAAGGGCGGATCGCGCCTGCCCTCTCCGGTATAGGTACGGTAGCAGGTTTTTGCCGTTTTCTCGCCTTCCTTTTCTTCGTCGAATTCCGTGCCCCTGTGTCTCCTTACGCTGTGATGACCGGCCCCTCTCGCACAGTGTAGGTATTCGGTGCGCCGCTTTTATGGACGGAGACTGCCACATGCCCTCCGCCGTGATTCCTCTGCCCAGAATGTTGACACGCCTGAGTCATCGCGTTGGTGTGGGTGCCCCGCCCAATTGCTGCTCTTATTCATCCCACCAGACACTTCTCGCCTCTGGTTCATTCCGATCCGATCTGTTTCAGGCAAGTTCTGTTTCTCCTCTTTCAGGTTGAATTTTTGCCTCCCTCGCTTTCCTGCTTCTTTTCCGTGGCCTTCCCTGTGGGGTTTGGTTTGCCTCTGGTATTTATGCCCAGAACATGGCCTCTTTTCTGTTTTGTTTCAGTGGCTTTTGTGTTGCTTGAGCTGTGTATTTTGAACCAATTGTTAATTGTAAAGAGTTTTATGGAGCTATTGTCAAAATTAAGCAACTTTACGAAGTATTTGTGTGTTTTTGTGCCTTGCTTGTTGACTTTCATAGTAACACAGAGATTTTTGCAACTGGTTGTTTTGTGTGGCTTTTGTATTGCTGGAGCTGTGTATTTTTTGAATTGATTGTTGATCGTAAGAAGTTTATGGATGAGTGAGTCTTCCTATTTTAAAAATTAGGCAACTTTACGAAGTATTTTTGTGCTTCTGTGCCTTGCTTGTCGAGATTCACACTCACACGAAGTTTTTTGAAACTGGTTGTTTTGTGTGGCTTTTGTATTGCTGGAGCTGTGTATTTTTGGACAAATTGTTGTCTGTGAGGAGTTTTATGGATGAGTAAATCTTGCTATTTTCAAAATTAAGAAACTTTACGAAGTATTTGTGTGTTTCTGTGCCTTTTGTCGAGATTCATAGTAATGCCGATATTTTTGCAACTGGTTTTGTGTGGATGTATTTGATATATAATGTAGTGAAGGATAAACATCCTTTAGGAGGAGAATCGTTGATAATGATTTTAGGAGGAAATTGAGGACTGTCTGTATCATCCTTTCGGATGCTGTTTATGCTTTTTTCATTGATTGGTTTAACCAGATTCGTGTTCTACACAGAGTATTTGTTTTGTTTCTACACAGGTCTGCCTTGCTGGCTTGCGATAGTTCGAGGGGTTACCAAATTGCCCCTCTTGAATAATTCGCCGCAACTTCGAATTTAGTGCCCCTCAACTGTTTGATAAAATGCCAGTTCAGTTCGTTTGGTAAATAGTTTAGTTCTTCTTGCAAAATTTGGTATCACAAAATTTGCTTTAGGTGATGATACCACTTTCTCTATGCATTTTCAGTCCTCCCTGTAGGGGGCAAAGGTTTTTTATACTTGAGCTTTTGAGTTCTACAAATGTCTGACTGCTAATAGAGCATGTTTAATACGAGAATAGGATCTTATCATAGAACGTGTAGGTTTTAGATATTCATCGATGATGAATATCTTGTTTTAAAGTCAGTTTACAACCTGATGAATGCGACTAGACCCAATAAAATATCTGAACTGGATTTAGGTCTACTGTGCTTGTTTGCTACAGTTGAAGGGGTTTTATTTTTCCGGCTTCTCATTCTGTTGTGGTTTGGTTAATGTTAGTGGCACTACTCTCTCCGTGTTTGGTTCTTCAGCTTGGTTTATGTAACTATTTTCTGTTTCCCTTTTTCTTGTAGGACTCTGGCCATACAGTCGCCATGCTTATCTCTGTGCCGCAACCGAGCAGGTACTTTCTTAGTTTGTTTATAATTATTTTCCCCTGGTGTGTGGGATTCAGCTTTGATGTTTGCTGCATGTGGGGGTTTTTGCTTTGTACCTTTGGGGATCTTCGTCCCTTCTACCTGTTTATGACTATTTTTTTGGAATTTCCGTTCCTCTTCTTCATTTGATTAGTTTTGTAGGGTTTTTTTCTCGGCTGCATGACTGTATGGTGCCTATACGGTCTGACTTTTTTTGGGTATTTTCCAGGGAACATTTATTTTCTGTCCCTTGTTGTGGAGCTTCACTTTATCAGGATTTAGGTTGTTCTGGTAGTTTAAAAGGTCATGTAGTCCCAGCGTCCACATCTTCCTGGAATAGGCATTTCTGGCTATTTTTGGTGATGCTATGACTGATTCTTGGATGCTTTTTTGTTTAGATTTTTTGTTGTGTCCTTTTGTATTGCATTTGTGATTACAATGTTCCATGCACTCTAGAACAGACTCAGTTGGGAACTCAGTTGAATAAAACCAGTACTGCATATTTTTAAAAATATGTATCTTTAAATCTGCAACTCCACTCAGAGTATTAGTAATATATTTAGAAACCTCAGATTCTGAAGTTCAATTTGATATCAAGATCAAGTCATTTGGATTAAAAATGAGTGAGAAAAATAGTTTTGAAGTTAGGCTTGTTACATGTTTTGTTGCAGCAGATCAGCTGGAAGCCTGAACTTAAAACAAAAAAATTTGTATCTAATAAACCGTAACTCGGATTTTTTTGAGTTTGATATCTATGTGATCCTTGTGATATAAACTTCAGTATAGACGTTGGGAGTGTGGAAAACGAATAAGTTATGAATCAAATAATTGCCTTTCAAGTCCGCTGCGTTAAACCACTGTATATAGGCACCTTCAGAGAGCAGGGTTTAGTCCTCTGCTTTGTCTTTATCAAAGAATAACAGCCGCATGATGTCAGCTGAGAAGCTAGGTTTGCACAGAAACTGAAAGTGTCAGATTGTGCAAAATCATCATTGCTAGAAAAGAAAGATGCTAGCCAAGTTCTTTGTTGTTTGCTGTAGTCAGTTTCAGTTTGCTTCTGCCAATCTGCCATTACTCTTTAACCATTGATCACTTGTAGACTTGGCTGCAGCCTTTTGATACTCATCTGCTTTGCAAAACTTTGAAATAAGTTGGTATAGGTTTCTTGAATTCTGAGCTGGAATCAACATAGTATGAGTGTTATATGTGCCCAACCAGTCTTGTGCGAATCAGCAACTAAAATGAAATATGTGTTAATGTGAGTATGCTTAGTTTGGAACTTTTGGTGTTATGGTTTACTCTTCTGTTTGAGTGATGACTGATGATGAAATTATTCTTTTGAGTGATGACTGATGATGGAATAAGTGGTGCTATAGATATTGCAATAAAAAAAATTTCATGTTTGCTCATACTGATCAAAATTTATTTGGATCAAAGGTGATTTAAGATATTGTATATGGTATTTAGTGATGCCTTTATCTGAACTCCAACTTCTTAGTTTGTGTGCATTCCCGTTAATTATGCACCTTTCTGTTATTGCTGCTAAATAGACTTGGACTTTAGGTTTCTGATAAAGATCATCAAAGAACTGACTTATAATGTGCTTAGCTTTACTGATCAATGATGTCATTTGGGTAATTTGTTATACTGATACATTTTATCTGGTTAGCTTAAAGTCTGAGTGTATACTTTAGCTATATGTTCTTGTTTATCGATTTCAAAATATTATACAAGTGACTAACTGCTTTTCTCTTCATTCATAGTTGTTGAGAAACTATTTTCCAAATGTAAGGAAATTCTTCTCAAGTCACTAAAAGCAATCAGCTATCAAACTCACACAATATTCAGATTTTTGTTTTGAGACAGTTTTCTATCTTCAAATGAACTTAGTAGGCGAATCCTTGTGTTTTCTTTCTGGTTTGGTGATTGCACCGTGTTCATTTTTTTTAAATATGCAGTTACACTATAGGATTAAGGCCTTCAAATTAGGTTTGTGAGTATAAACTGTAGCAGCATGAAGATATCATTAAGAAAGCTATCATGAAGAAACCTAAGGTAATAGAATCATTATATATGTACTTCAAGCTTATATATCCTTTTTGGATGGCTGATTGTTAAATATATAGGTGTGGATTTTGTTTTCACAGGAAGAACAGGAGGAAATCATGAAGAGCAGACCACCAGGTCAGGAAGGGGTAACCTATAGTGATGTTAGGAAGATGAAGCATCTCTCTATGGTACACATTTTTTCCCCTTCAAATTTGATGCTATTGAGTGAACTTGTACATTTCTTCCATTCAAATACTTATTGCAATTCATTTATGTATTGAAGCTGATTGATGAAACACTTCCCCTGGTTACATTCTCATCCATGCTTTTATGTTGGAGTTGCGTGGCTGGAAAATACCAATTTCAGAAGAGAGTGTATTGATGCCATGTTTTGAATCATGTCTTTGATCGTATGATGTTTTTCTGCTCTCACAATGTCTTTACAATGAGAATTTTTTTTCCTACCTCCTGTTTGCGATGTTCTTTTCATTTAATTTGTGTATTTAAAGAACAATCTTCATCTGAATTATGTGCTCCACTATTCTGTCGTCTTACCGTGGTCTTACCGAAGCTAAGTATTATACAGTTCTCTTTGGCGTATCGAGGGCCATTGGCATTTGTTCCCAGCTAATATGAGACCGTGCTCTTGGACTGCCACTTGAGAGACCTAAAAGTGTTACAATGGAATGGCGGGAAAACCACTGCAACAAAGCTACAGCTCAGAATTAAAATGTTTCTGCATCATCAACATCGCCTGAATCTCCTCCTTCGGCCACAAATAATATTCAAGCCAATGCTGCTTCGCCAGATTTCAGCTGGTGCGATTTTCTGCTTGAGGATGCCTATGCTCCATCAAACGTTGGGCAGGAGCAAGAAGCTGGAATCATGATTATACAGCATGAAGCCGAAAAGGAAATGAATGAGCCATTGAAGGCCATTGTGGAAAATGCATCAACAATCTTCAGTGGTTCGTTCGTGGACAACATGCTTGAAGGTGAAAATGAGATGCTGTCAGATTTCCATGGACTTCTGGATGATCCATTTTACTACTGAAATTTCATAGCTAGCCATATGCCTAATAAACTACCAAGCCCTAGAACAATAAATGTTATGCATGAGGCTTGATTTCCCCTTTTTGTTTTTGTTTCAGGCCTGCGAGCCTACGTGCTTATTGTTTTACATACTAACTGTCAATTTCCATTTTCAAGAAATTGATGAGATTATGAGAAAATATTTGGCAGCTTATATGTTATTTGCACATGAAAACAAGCATGAACTTCAAGTTGTATTGATAATAATGTGATACAGAAGAGTTTAGTTTATAGTTGCGATCTTGATGATAATTTTGACCGAAGTCAAGTAGTTTTTCATTTACTACGACATGAGCTCTTGAATAAATTAGATTATTTTTTTTAAAAAATATCTGATCTGCAGTATAAAATATCTAATTTTTAGAATAAAATGCTTCTTTTTTAAATCATCTTTAGTTCCAGTCTAAAATGTTTTAGAATAAAATGCCTGCTGTTTAACCGCTTCAATTTTAGTTCAAAATGTTTATTTTTTGGAAGAAAATACTTATTTTTTAATACCATCTTCAATTTCAATCAAAATTGTTTAGCTTCTAGAATAAAGTTCTTATTATTTAATTGTCTACATTTCAATCTAAAATATCAATTTCTTCTTAAAAATTAAGGACTTTAATCAAAAGGCACGTTTCTAAACACTTTTTTTGAAATTCAGTATATTTCTATTATATGCATCAACAACTCTTAGGTTCAATTATCCTTATAAGATATTGCTTGATGCACTGAAAATCTGAAACAAAATAAATTGAAAATAATAAAACTACACTAATTATTTTGAATTAAGCTAGACGGAACTAAACATGCATGCATTGAAAAACTAAATTAATATGATTCAATTTCACTAAATTTCGCCAAATGATAATTTTAATGACGTACAATGAAATGAATTAAATTCCTTTCAAAAAAATGAAATGAATTAAACTTATTTAATTGGCTGATAAAGTGTATGCATCATATGTATAATAAATTATATTATTTCCATAGTTTTTGTTAAATTATTAAATACGTTTACGTACATTAAATATAATATTCATCAAGATAGAATACGAGTCCTTTTTCGAAACATTTCCATAAAATGAAATATAATTTCATTCATTACAGTGTAGTTCAGTTAAAATTAATATTATAGTTTCTAATTTTTTTAAATACACAATTATAATTCCAGTATAATGATATGTTTCTCTTTTTGAAATATAAAAAGCGTTTCGTGCCTTATAAAAAGTTTCAGTTTATAACTACAATTATAATTTCTCAATAAAATTTCAGAAAATAAAACTAAATTACAGTTCAAGATTGGGTTAAATCTGGGTTAAATTACACAAAGTGTAATATCCATCTCCTAGTAAAACAATAAGGTGGAAGGAAATGGCGAAACCAATGAAAATGAAGGAAATAATGGCGGCCGGGAGGCAAGTGGGGCACCAGAAGCCGAAATGGTGCATGGGAAAGTCGGCGGTATCGAAAAGGAAGAACAATTTTGAAAAAAACCCATGATTTTTTTCGCCCTATCGCTACACGATAAAAGATTTGGGCGAGGTGGATAACCAGTGGGTCCCATGATGAATATAATAAAAACGGCACGTGACTCTCTCTCTCTCTCTCTCTCTCTCCTCCTTTCTTCTCCTCGCAAAACAAGTCTAGATTTCATATCTTCTGGGTATCTTCCTTGAATCAATTCCGATCATCAATGGCGAAACGTTCTTTTGCTTAGGAAAAAATCTGAAAAAATCATTTTTCGAATCAGGGGAGACGCGCGATCCCTACGTATCAAGGTACGCTTGCTGTAATGCATATTTTAATTTGTTGCTTGAGTTGTAAAACACCAGAATGCCCAATATGCTGTGTAATAGGAGTGTATTAGTAGTAGAATAAAGTGTAGCGAGGATTCAGGCGCTGATAGTCAATAACGACAGATAGGAAGGAGGGTGTCACTGTTTGTGAAGCATGGTGTCCCATTTACAATATGAGAGTATCACGGCTTATAAAATACTGTTATTGAGATCCGGAAAAGTTTTGAAACAAAGTTGTGTTAAACTTAGTAAGTCAGTTAGTTAGCAGCGTTTAGCTTGAGAACTATCCCAAGCGAAATAAACACAGAATTATCAATTTGAGAACTGTCATCTAGAATCAAACATGTAAGTAGGAACTTTATTTTCCTCTCATGATGTTCATTTCATTCAATGTTTTCGTTATTCTTGTAAGGATTGTATGATTATCATGTCACTCTAAACACTAAACACCAAACCGTATCACTATTAACTGAAACATTGTACGATTTCATAACATTCATACATGATTATTCATTTAAAATTTCTTATATAACATTAATCTCATTATATTTCTCAAATGATTCGTTGTTATAATTCAATATTGTTTTTATTCTACCGTTTATGGTGGGGGTATTCTATTACATGATAAAGGGTATCCACTAATTTACGTGTTCTGGTGGGGGTATTCTATTTCGTGATAGAGGGTATCCCATAATGTACATTTTCTGGTGTGGGTATTCTATTCCATAATAGCGGGTACTCTCTCAAGTAACATCATTTGTTGGGCTATTATCAGATGGTAGTGGTTGACCTGAACTCCGAACCTCCGGTTGACGTTGAATCAGATGAAGATTATGTTATAGAATCATCGGATGATGAAGAATTGCATGATTTTGATGATCGTGTTTTAAACGCAGGACGTGGTGAAGGTGTTTTTGAAGGAGATGTTGATTCAGATTATGAGTCATTGGACGGTGATGATCTGGAGCATCTAGCTGGCGGACTGGAAAATCTTGCTCGTGAGCAACTTGATGAAGAAGCTGCCCGGGAACCAGAATTCTCGAGTGCCACTCCCATTCCTACCAGAGGACAGGTGTTCCAATCATCAACGGAATTTCAGGCTTTCATGGACAGGTTTGCATTCGCAAATGGGTTCGTTATAAGATGCAGCCGCAACAACCCTTCTGAATTCCTGGATCATTATCCCATCGAAAAGCGTTCTCCCATTGAAAAGCCGGGACCGGACAATTATCAACGCTGTAGAGTGTATTGCAATCGAAGTGGAAAGCCAAATGAAGGAACTAGGACTCAGGTGTGTGGCTGCCGGATGGAAGCCACCGCATACAAACAGAGAAGCGATGGTTCTTGGAAGGTGACATCAGTGCAACTTGAGCACAATCATGTGATTGACTCATCCGTGGTGAGATTTCTCAGCAACTATCGCGGTATTACGGAGGCGGAAGAGACCGATATTATGGCGCAGTATCGTGCTGGAATCCGGCCGGCACAAATCTACCGTGTGTTTATCCATAAGCACGGTGACATCAAGAACGTTCCATTTTCAGAGAAGGACATGCGGAATCTCTTGAACCAGAACGCTAGGCTACAGATGGAAGAGGGGGATTTTCGTGCAATGCAGTCATTGTTTGCAAGTATGAAGGAGAAGTCTCTCATGTTTTTTTTCGATTATGACCTAGACGCAAATAGCAGGGTGAGGAACATATTTTGGGCAGACGCACGAGCTATCAAGGCGTTCAGAGAGTTTGGAAGGTGCATTTCAGTCGACACAACGTACTTGTCGAACAGGTATAAGATGCCGTTTGCACCTTTCATAAGCGTCAACCCCCACGGTCAATCAGTGCTGTTTGGGTGTGCACTTATAGGAAGGGACAGCGTCAGGAACTTCACATGGGTATTCAAAGCATTCCTCCGATGCATGCAGAAGGCTCCTGAGTGCATACTCAGCGACCAGTGTATAAAAATTCGTAAGTTTTTGTCTTTCAGAATTTATGCTTTCCGCATTATTTTCCAAGCCGATTATTTGATCACCCGTTGGTTTAGGCAAAGATGCATCAATATTTGATCCTTCCTATGTTACATATGTACTCCTGCATGTATAGACACATAACCGTTACATGTGATACCCAGCAGTTTAAACGAAGATACCCTTACTTGTAAAGCCGCATAAAGATTTCTTGTATGTGAATTTACTTTTAGAAATGCACTTTAGTGTGATGGTCTGATATAAGATGCATGTTCAAGGACTGTACCGTTATTTTTTGGCCGTCATGCAAGACCGCACCATCCACCTAATTTCAGATATAGCGGTGCAGAAGGTGTTTCCATCAGCACGGTACAGGTGGTGTCTGTGGCACGTGCTGCGGAATATCAGAAAACGCTTTGGAAGTATGGCCGAATGGGCTGCGATCGCTACCTCCCTAAGAAGGATACTTCACGAGTCCCTTTCCATCGAGGAGTTCGAGCAAGAATGGCATGCCTGGGCCGAGAGATATGGAATTTCTGAGAGACCGTGGTTGAAGAGAAAGTTTGAGCAGAGAGAAAAGTGGGTTCCCGTTTACTTCAAGCACGAGTTCTGGGCAGGAATGTCCAGCACACAAAGAAGCGAGGGAATGAACAACTTTTTCAGGGGTTTCGTCAACGTCAACACAACCCTCCAGGTCGTACAGTAGTACGCGCTGGCTCTTGCAAAGAGAACGGAGGATGAGGAAAGGGCGTTTGACGCCTCCATGAATAGGCCGCTGCCTTGTTTGACAGCGTTCATGTTCGAGGAGGTGTTCCAAGCTTGTTACACGAATGCAAAGTTTGTTGAGTTTCAGAAACAGGTGCCAGACATGATGTACTGCAACGCGACGGAAAAGGACAAGAATTGGCGAGGAGTTGTGTACGAGGTGAGGACGACTAAAGTTCAAATGGGGAGGACGAGGAGGAGATCGTTTCTGGTGAGCTTGCAGCGCGAGCCTAGTGTTGTGTTGAGATGCGAATGCAAAAACTTTGAGTTTCGAGGAATCATGTGTTACCACATGCTTCAGGTCTTCAAAGTGGAGGAATTAACAAGCGTTCCACCAGAATACATCGTTTTGTTATTGGAGGAAGGACATATGCAGGGAGTACGTAAAGGAGACGGGTGGTTACGAAGATCTTCTCAAGTCCATTCCAGCTCCAAAGAGGCATTACGATGAGATGGATCTGATGTTTCAAAAAGTTGCGTCGCGTGCTATGATGAAGGAAGAAGCCTACGAGCAGGTGATGGAAATGATGCGTAATCTTGAGCTGGAGTTGAAGCCCGCTCATGATTTGCCACCGGGCCTTACTATAGACGATGGGGGAAACATTGTAAAGTTGTGGGGATCGCTTAATAAATCGTTGGCGCCTCCTCCAGCAGATAAGAAAGCGCAGCTAAGAAAGTGGACACCGCAACAAAGAAATCTAACGCAGCAGCCAAGAAAGTGGACGCAGTTATGAAGAAAGCGGACGCAGCAGGTAAGAAAGTTGATAGGAGAGGTGCATGCGTAGCGCCTGAAAATCCGGACAACATGGTCGATTTTGGTGGAAGCACGCTGCCGCACGAATCCACCGCTTTGGACCCCGTGGATAAGAGGAAAAGAGGGCGCCCAGCTGAGAATTAGGCAGGATATTACACGGACAAGATCATTCAGAAGAAGACTAAAAAGAAGAACAAGAATGCTGAATCACAGAACTTGCCGGGTTGAAGTTACGGGCCTTTAATGGGTTGGGCCGGTAACTTTTAATATTGAATGAACCTGACCGTGCCAATAAAAGTATTTGCATTCCAAATAATGTTGCGTCTTATGTAAAAGCTGGTCATGGATTTTGAACTTATTCAGGAATTTTGGGCCACGGATTTGGTCATGTGCATTAGGCTTTTATTTTTGTTTCCAAATACGATTGCATTCCAACTGAGTTCCGAATCCAAATTAATAGCAATAACTTGGGAAGGGGCCTCACTCTCACTGAATTGCGTGGCTGTTGTTTAGGTCGGGGGTGTCTTTCATAAACTCTCAATTTAAAAAACAGGCAGCTGTTATTATCATCAAATTGTTCGTTCGTAGTTTATGAATTGGGTATCTTTATATGTGGTTATGAGTAGCAACACTCCTGACCTTAAAAGCAATAACTTGTGAAGGGGCATTGTAAATGAATTGGGTGGCTGTTCTTTAGGATGGGGGTATTATCCATAAAGTCCAAATTAAAAAAAATAGGCAGCTGTTAATAGCATCAAACTGTTTATTCGTAGTTTATGGATTGGGTGTCTCTATATGTGTTTGAGGGTATCAACTATCCTGAAAAATAAAAGCTTGTAAGTTTTAACTTTTAATGAAAGAAGAAACAACATAATAAGTGTGATGAGAATGAAAAATGAATAAGCCTAAACGTTAAAAGATGATATTGATAATAGATAATGAATTACAACCTCATGACTTTGTTTCTTCGAGAACGCGCCTAGCTACATGGGTTTGTAATCACAAAAACCTACCAGAACTACAATTTGCTAAACGCAAACAACAACAAGGAAACATCTATTCATCATCGTCAAGGGTAAGGTCGATGAAGATGGGTTCCTTTGGTGCATCGTCAAGGGTCAGATCAATGAAGACCGGCTCATTCTTCTTCATAACCGGAGCCTTTTTGGCGTGCTTCTTGTCACTGGCCACGGCCTCATGTAAACCGAAATAGGTAGGGATCACGTTCCTAATCTCGCTCTTCTCTTTCTCCTTTGGAAAATACCCTCCATCGTTGTTGGACATATTGTAGGTTTGTGCCTCCGCCTGGAAAAAGGCTGTAATGTATGGAACGGGAATGTGAAATCCTAGGAAGAACTCGTTAAGCGCACCAATGCCGAATGTTTCGATGAGGTGCTAAATGAATAGGCGGACTTGGATGTCCTGCCTAGCCACATGCGAAGAGTGCACCCATTTGGATGGTTTTTTGGCAGATGAAGGCGAGTTTATTGTAGTCGAGAGTGGTTTTTGGGCTCTAGCACCGGCTACTTTGAGCAAATTTTTAGGCGCCATTCAGTGGTTGAGGATGGGAAATAGCTAGTATTTCTGTTTGGGTCGGATTATGATTGATGATATATCGGATGGAATGTGATGTGTATTTATAAGGGATGAGATCCCTCGTGAATATGGCATAATTCTGGCGCCAAAATATGCGCCAGGGGATTGGAGGGAAACAAGGGTATCACACGGAGTATGATACGGGTGTTCCAATGGAGTGATGTATTATTGTTGACTTGATTTTGGCGCCATAGCCAAAATTACGTTGGAGGGAAATCATGGTATTAATTGATGTTGATAAAGGTGTTTCTTGTGCAAGCATAGTTTTTTAATATACTTTCACAGAGGAAGCGTGGGCGAAAAAAATTTGCTGGTAGCACAAGACGAACGTAGGGGTACTGCATGAAAAAGTCCAAATTTAACAACAGTTTATTCAATTTAAAATGATGGCGTAATATCTTAAAAACCTATTTTAATAATCTGATACAGAGGACGAAGAAGAGGAAAACGTAAGTGAAAACAAGGGCGAACACGAGGCGAGCTTCTCGGCCTTCTCTCTGGCGTGCCTGAGCTTCGAGTTTGCTGATAATCTCCAAATGCTTCTTCTTTTCTCTCCCGTGCTTCTTGGAGGTCGATGCCTGATCTTCGAGTTGGCTGATAACTCCATATGATTCTGCTTTTCTCTATCGTGCTTCTTGGAGGTCGATGACGATTCCCGATGGTGTTGTTGATTGGGATTCGAGCCCGGGGGATCAAACCATTCGAAGAAATTGCACCTGCCAGCATCGTAGTTGATGCAGCCGTAAAATCTTTTACCTGGATTATGTTTGGTAGCTGCTGTTCGTAATACCGCTTCAATGTTGCAGTAGCAAAGGACGGAATCATCTTGGATGGCCATTCCGAGAAGGTGATTTCATGTGTGTTTCGGATTGGTATTTAAAGAGGGGGGAAATACGTCCGTTGGGACTGGAAATATGATCGTTGAGGAGTTAGTGGTCCCGGGGAGTCCAGCAAATTTCAAACGGTAAAAAAAGGAATATTACAACGTATTCTGAAAAACTTGTATGTCACAAGTTATGTAGATTGGTGGCGCAGGATTTAACCCGTACAAAAGGAAGCTTCATTTGTACAGGATAACCCGATCATACCGATTTGGACAGGATAATCCGATCAGACCGATTATACAATCATTTGGAATAAGTAAAAGGATAGTGAAGAATAAATATCAAGAACTAATATATAACTATATTTATTCTTCTTAATTTATCTCTTTCATTATATACAATAACCATAGGCATAACCCGAAAAATACGATAATACTGCGAGTTGGTATACAACAAGTTAATAGTATGTTAAATATAAAATACGGATGAAAATTATAAGCAGCATGTTTTAAATCAATTAATTCAAAACATAAAATGAAAACTATATAAATGATTATGTTTAATGACACAGTGTTTTGTGAACTATTTATGTTTTCTAAACATGTGTTTAAATAGCTAAAATGACATAGGAGACTGGATCTCTAAAAATGAGTTTAGGATTAGTTTTAATTTTGTGGATCATTACATTTATGGGGTATCATTTACAGGGCCCACATTTGCATGGAACGTTTAGGGTTTTTACATGTATGAATGAAGCAAAAACCCTTGCTAATTCAAACTCAATAATGGACCACTTGACAGCGGTATAAAACACAGAAAAACAATTGATTTACAAGTACCCAGAATTATTATTACAGTATCATTAAAAAGAAAGATGTATAATGAAATGTAAAATCAGTGTAATCAGAATCGGTGTCCTCGTAGTCAGAATCGGATTCGGTATGCAGCAAATGGTTCTTAGAAGAAGTCACTGAATTTTAAATAATCTCCAATTTGGTTGGAGATCGACGGTATGATCCCAATTTGGTTAAAATGGTTTGTAAGACATTTTCGATCAGTAATTGGCAGATTCCAAGATTATTTGTCGATTGGGGTGTGCCTTGTGTGTATGAACAAATGAGCATAGCATAAAAGAGATGGGTAATTAAATGATAGAAATGTTATAAAGTATTAATACAACATAGAAATTATAGAAACTGTCTTAATAATCGGAGCCTTTGTCAGCGTCCGAGTCCATATCCGTAACTCCAGAATCATGCTGGTCGCTCCCCTCCTCCTCGGCTTCGGTATCCGTCTCCGACCCATCGTCAGAATTCAGCTCATACCAGGGCCAGTCCTCCTCATTTTCATCTTCCGCCTATACCGCCTCCTCTGCAACGGGTCCAGGCGGCGGGGGAAGAGAATCCGGCCAATCACCATCCCCACCACCCCGGCACAAGAATTCAATGGAATAGATTGTTCCGTGATCTTGGAGAAGGTCGAAATCGGGGCCTTGCTGGAACTTCACAAAGGGCTCTGAAACCCTCCACAGTAGTGAGTTCCAGTAACCGTAGATATTGAGCGGAATGGAATCGTAAATTTCCACCGGAATGTTACGGGTAAATTCCACCGGAATGTTACGGTCGAGGGTTATGACCTGCAAGGTCTGGTCGTTCCTGAGATTGGTCCAAAACCTAATATTTCTGTGCAGAGTCTGTTTTTCACAGACATTAACATAAGATCACCACGACGGAGCATATATATGAATAATAGCTTCAGTTAATTTCTTTTGTTGCAATTTACCAGACGGCGGATCTCCGGAGCGTGATCCACGTAAGCCGCTTCATTAAGCTTCTGGTAGAAGCCATAAGCTGCATAGGCAAACATATTGAGGACCCTAGTCAGATCGAATCACCAATAATATTGTGGTTTTTCAGGTCCATGAGAGGCATTATATTTTTTGGTCTACATGATAAAGCATCAATATGACAAAGAAATACCTATTAAATCTTAAGTTTCATCGTCGACGGCTGTTCCAGCATCCGTGACATAAAATAACATAATATTCTACGCTACGCATAAATTACATACATCGTCACATTCACTCAATTGGCTTCCAGGCAATTAATATATGTAAATGAGTAAATATGTGTGTTCATATATTATAAAGTATGTACTTGTTGATTATTTGTCATCTATAAGAAAACGGAACTATAAACTTAAGATTATTGTTGTATGTGTAAACATTTTTGTAAGTAAGCGTTTCGGGTATCCAATAATACACATTTGGGTATCTAAAAATAACACACAAGGGAGTAGCCAACATTATGAATTGAAAGGCTGATATTGTTAAAATGTACTAGTTTAGGTTTAGTATGAATACCTCCAGTGCATTGATACCTCGGGCGTACATGGAGCAACTCATTTCCATCGGTATCGTAGACGTACATGTCCATCGTCCGTGTCTTCCGTAACAGGTCAGTATGGGCCCCGAAAACCACACTGCATCCCGGCATGATTCCGTGCTTCTGGCAGCATTCCCTCCACTCATCGCCCTCCACGTAGTAGCTTCCACCTACTCGGTGGCTGCGTGATCTGATAGCAACAAAAAACTTATGCTCCGTGTAAGGGTTGAGAACATGGAATTCGTGTTCTCCGCGGGCCAGAAATTCAGTTTTAGTGCCGCCGAAGTCGGAGGGAATGTACTGTAGCATAAGATTAAGAATTGTTATACATTAATTGATAAATGGTAATTTACAGAAGAGAAAAGTTACGAATCGTACGAGACTCCACAGTTGATTTGGACGTGTGAAACGCTTGAGGAAATGGACTACCGGATGCGTGGGCCGTAGCAGCGCATGCATCTCCCGGCCGCTTACGTCATAGGTCCTGACGATTATGAAGTTGTTTGTATGAGAGGTGAACTCCAAGTACGCAATCCCCATTCCGAGATGGTTGATGAGAGCTTCCGAAGCTTCAACCAGAATTTCATTCCGGACTGTGACCGGAAAGAGAAGCTCTCTGAGGCCCCTGCAGAAAACGGCCGCAGTGGGCCTGAACCCGGGGTCTTCATTGATGTAGCGGTTATCAGGAAGCAAGAGTCTTCGAACTGGAGCGGCAGGGGAGGCATGAATGATTCTGTAGCTTGCCATTTTTTGAGTTGGAGATTGGTGGGATGTATGAGCTATGATTTGATTAGATGATTTTCTGGGGTGGTGTCTTGGGGTGGTGGTGTCTCTTACAACCCTTGAGGGTGTCACAGAATCTTGTAGCACCACAACTTTATTTTACATGAGATATATCACCTTCCTCATGATGGTGTATGACACCATACTTAATGCATCATGACAACAGAGGAAGGATGACCATAATTCACATTTCAATCGCTAATCTCTCATTAGATTTTCTCTCATAGGCTAATAATGTGAACATTGTGCACGGATTATGAACTAATTATTATGTAAAAACACAAAATAAGTGTGAGCATTGGATGAGATGAATGCAACAAATCAAGTCTCTATGTGACATGCTCTCTTCCTCTAACACTATCAAACACCTTCTTCATACTCTAGCGTCGTCCTTCAACAATCGGACATGAGTTTGTGATGCTTCACAAGTATGGCATGATATCAGTGTTATTAATCCATTTCGTAATTCATAAAACCGTAATGATGCGATCACTAGCTTTGATTTCTTATGGATTAGCGATCTTGGGGGGTGGTGTCTCTTACTACCCTTGAGGGTGTCACGGAAGCTTGTGACACCACACCTTTATTTTACATGAGATATATCACCTTCCTCATGATGGTGTATGACACCATACTTAATGCATCATGACAACAGAGGAAGGATGACCAAAATTCACATTTCAATCACTAATTTCTTATTAGATTTTCTCTCATATGTTAATAATGTGGCTGAATGATGTGGAGTGTCTATGGTTTTGGAAGAGAAAGGTTGAAGATTTATGAGTTTTGATATATGTGCGGCATAAATTTTTTGTCGAGCGAGCTCACCCAACAGGTCAAACGAACTAAAGAGACACTGCCTTTAATTTCACTGTAAACGAGTCTGAAACCCTTTAATTTCACTGTAAACGAGTTTGAATCCATTTCATTTCCCTGTAAACGAGTTTGAATCCCTTTAATTTCCCTGTAAACGAGTTTGAATCCATTTAATTTCACTGTAAACGAGTTTGAATCCATTTCATTTCCCTGTAAACGAGTTTGAATCCCTTTAATTTCCCTGTAAACGAGTTTGAATCCGTTTCATTTCCCTGTAAACGAGTTTTAATCCCTTAAATTTCACTGTAAACGAGTTTGAATTTTTCCACGGATTTGTAACATTTTACAGCCTAACAAAAAAGGAAAAAAACTTCATAACTAAACATGTCATTCATTATATTATTGTTTATGAATTTATTGTATCTGATAAGATGTTAATGGACTTAGTTTATTAGTAATTCAATTTATTCTAAATAGACAATTTAAAATATAAATAAATAATATTATCAGGAAACTCTAAAAAGAAAGGAAGAATGAAAGTTCGATCCCCGGTGACCGTCTTGAAGATGTTATTGAACATCACCATCCCATGCTATGATGCGCACTAGGACATGATTCAAGTCACCTGATTGATCCCAAAATCACCTGGCTCATGGATAACCGAGGACATGATTCAATATGACAACAGAGGATTGATCCCAAAATTCACATTTCAAGTACTAATTTATCATTACATTTTCCCGCATTGGGTAATAATATGCATATTGTGCACTGTTTTGAACTAATTTTGATAAAACCCTACGGTGTTGTAACCGGAATGATGCGTTAATTTTCGTTCAGACAAGTGATTTTACATGGATTAGTGATCTGGGTTTCAGGTGTCTCTTAGTACACTTGAGGGTGTAACAGGAGCTTGTAGTACCACAGTTTTAAGTTACAAGTGATATCTCACCTTCCTCATGATGGTGTATGTCAACATACTTAATACATTATGACAAAAGTTGGACAAAAGTGGTATATCGGACTCGTCATGAGGGTGTCACGATAACTTGTTGCAAATCAGCTTTATGTTACAAGATTTGTTTAACCATCCTCACGCAGGTGTATGTCACCAAACTTAATTCAATATGACAACAGAGGATTGATCCCAAAAATTCACATTTCTAATCATCATTTTTCGCTCCATTTTTGAATCATTGGCTAATAATATGCATATTGTGCATGGATTCGAACTAATCATGAAATAACACTACGACCCTGATGATTGGATTAGATGTATGATACAAAACTGCTCTCTATGTGACATACTCTTGTCTTCACTACTATCAAATCCCTAGACAAACTAAATCAATCTTCACTAATCAGTGAATTTTTCGTGTTAATTCCTAAAATAGTGCATGCTACTGTGTTATTAATCCATTTCTCATGTCCGGGAACCGTAATGATGCGATGATTTTAATTCAGGCACATGATTTTACATGGATTAGTGATATGGGTTATGAGTGTCTATTAGTGTCTCATATTACTCTTGAGGGTGTCAAAGGAGGTCTAGTGTCGTCCTTCACAAAGCATCAATGATTCCGTGATACCACCCAACTAGTGCATCATATTGGGCGTTAATGATCCACTTATTAAGGCATAAAACTTTAATGTTGAGAAAATTATTGGGTTTTATTTCATTTGGATTAGTGATCATGTTTTGGGTGTCTGTTATTACTCATGTGTGTGTCACAAGAACTTTTAGTACAAGAGATAGCACACCCCACTCATGAAGGTGTATGTGACTTTTCCAAATGAAGCTTGACAAACATTTGAACACCAAATTCACAATTCAAGGAACATCACTCTTGATGTAATACTAAAACTATTTTTAGTTTTACAATAATTAAAATACAAATAGAATTCAATGAATTGAAAATTCAACGTAGTCATAATAATAGGATGAACTTAAGATTCAGGCTTGTTATTATCATCATACTCAGGCCCGCTCTAATCTTGAGAGTTCTACTACTCCTCCTCATCCTCCTCCTCATCCTCAGTGTAATTCCCGTCATCATTATCCTGGCTGGGACGGTTGTTCCGCCAAACACCCTCAATGTTTTCCAGTTTGAAGAATTCGATGGCGTACAAGGGTCTGTAATCTGGTTGGTGGTTGTGGACTAGGCTGAGCTGAAACTTCACCAAAGGTTGTGGCGCCGTCCACACCAGCGAGTCCCAGTCGCCGGAGAGCCTTAAGCGGTCAGTTGTTGTTAAATGCAGCTGAATGATGTTCGTAAGGGTTCTCAGCTGAAAGGGTTGTCCCATCCGGACACCGTTTTGATGATTCATGAAATGATCATGCACATGCTGTTTTTCACATTGATTAACATAAGACTATCACATGTAAGGATATTGTCATCATAATAACAGACCAGTTAAATGGGTTGATTGTTTCAATTTACTAGATGGCGGATGAGTGGATCGTCGGTGACTGTTAAAGCCTCTTCTCCTAGCCTCCTGGTGCAGGAATAAACTGCGGATTGAAAATATTATATGTTAGCCAGTCAGCTTAAACAATATTCAAATATACTAAACAAAACCGAAACATAATCTACGCTACGAATAAATTACATAAACTCGATTGGCTATATTGTAAATAATATATATATGTATGTATATATGTATATATATACATGTAAATCTATATATTTTCATGTATCATAACTTATGAACTTGTTGTTTACAACATTTATAATCATACGGGGTTAATATACTCAAGATTAATGATGTACATGGAAGCATTTGTTTAAGTATATCATATAGGGTATGTAGTATAACACAAGAGGGTATCCAACATGTTTAAGTAAAAGGCTGATATTGTAAACTGTTAAATATTATACATGTATATATATGTAAATATATATGTTATGATATATATTCATGTATCATAACATATGAAATTTTCGAGTACAGCATCTATAATCATACGGGGTTTATATACTCAAGATTAATGATGTACATGGAAGCATTTGTTTAACTAAACCATATTGGGTATGTAATATAACACAAGGGGGTATCAAGTGTGAAAATAGTAGGTTTATAGTAAAAGGCTGATATTGTAAAAGTGTAAAATAGTAGGTTATAAGTAATTACTGCTGGGGCATATTTCCGAGGTGGGCTTCAGAGGACGCAGTTCAAAACCGTTTGACCGGTAAACATACATGTCTATTGCCGGCCATCCCCTGTAAGTACACGCGTGCGCTCCAAATACAACCATGCTTCCGGGAACGATTCCGTATTTCCGACAGTAACCCACCCACGCGTCGCCGTCCACTACATAGTATCCACCAATCATATGCATCATGCATCTGACATTGATCAGGACTTGCTGACACCTCCCAGGGTTGAGATAATTGAGTCTGTCGCCTGATTCAAATTTCGTGCCACCAAAATTGGAGGGGACGACCTGAAATTTAAAGATGAAGTAATGTGGTTGTATGATTAATACAAAAAAATTATCAGAAAAATTAAGCGAAGACTCATACCAGACGGATTAGATCATTGGGATGTGTGATGCATTTCAGGTAATGGACTCTTGAATGCGTGGACCTTCTCTGATCGTTCATCTCCTCGCCCTCCTCGTTGTATGCCCGGACGATTATATCTGTGTTCGACTGAGATTTAAACTCCAGATAAGCCACCGCCTCCATTCCGAGGGGGTGGGGAGATGAACCGAAGAATCCGACATAATTTCATTCGTCGGGGTTATGGGAAGTGGAATCTCACCGACGGCCGTGTAGAAAACGGTCGCGCTCGGAATGAAGCCGCAGTCATAATTTAAAAAGAAGTATTTAGGAAGTTGGAGTGTACGAATGGGATTGGCCGGAGACGCGTGCACGATTCTGAAGCTATTCATAATTCGGAGAGAGAATAAGAGTTGCAGTAGAGTTTGCTTTGTGTGGGTGAAGGCTGTGGAGTGTCTATTGTTTTGGTAGAGAAAGGATGAAGACAATGGTGTTTTGATTTATGTGTGGCATAAATGTTTTGTCAAGTGGATTCGACGAACCAGTCAAACGAGTATGCAGAGACAGTAAATGAAGTTTGAATTCACTGCAAACGAAGTTTGAATCCGCCCACGGTTTGTGTAAAATATAGGGAAAATTTCAATTAAGTTACTTTGATAGGAACTTAATATCAAAGTTACTTCCTGGGTTTTACTATGATTCAATACATTCCTGTTCAGTTTAGCTAAGTTATGATTAGATTTGTTTGGATGTTTTTTAAATTCAGTTTATATGTAGAAGGTCTGATAAAATTCATCTTAATTTGTACATACTATCAATATAAATTGATTTTGAAACAATGTAGTTTAATAAATTTTATTTCAGTTCAGTCAGCATCAAATAAAATGTGTCAAAATTAGATTAAAACTCTTTAACAAAGAAGTATAAAACTTATAAATGTTAAGTAACTAAGGTTATATGTGTGTGAGTCTGTCATTTTACAAATAAATAATCATTAAAACAATCAGACACGCCAAACTATAAAAAAACTATAGTAAGAGTCAATATAATACTATCCAAAATCTGGTATCAGCATACTAAAAAAAATGTAAGAATGAAAGTTCGAACCCTGGTGGCCGTATCACTTGGGTTTGTAATGTAACCATTTATACTGATAGGTGTTATTTGTCTATTTAGATTTCTTGATAATATGATACGTATTACACGTACATATGCAACTTTGAGGGATGTGCATGAGGGACTGCCTCATTTGCATGGATTGAGATGAATCCAACAAATCAACTCTCTATGTGACATACTCTTTTCCTCTAACACTATCAAACACCTTCATCATACTCTAGCGTCGTCCTTCACCAATCAGAAATGATTTTGTGAAAATTCACAAGTAAGGTATGATATGTATTAGTGTTATTAATCCATTTCGAAAGTCAGATATCCTTAATGATGTGATATTTTGTTTTGATTTTATATGGATTAGTGATCTTGGGGGGTGGTGGTGTCTCTTACTACCCTTGAGGGTGTCACAGACTAAATAATATGTCGATGCGTGGTGCCGTCTCTAAACGCTCCACATTTCAGTACCTAGACAACCTCACTCCCTCGGAGACTTACAGAGACATGCTCTCCATGATTGAGTCACTGGTAGGTGCCTTTTTCAGCAGGCGAGTATCTGGGACTTTATTCACTGAATCATTTTCATTCAATGTGTACAGTGGAATCTGCTGTCTGAGTATTTAGTCACAAAGGGTCACCATAAGGCTGGTGAGCTTGCTGGGTTTGAGATCGAAACAGTGGAAGGTCCGTGGCGTGGCATCACCGGTAACAGAGACTCAGCAGTATATGTGATGCACCATATGGCACACTTCAATGGAGAGACCAATTCATATCATGATGTCCTTGCGTCGGTAAGATTTTCATGTTTGTTTCACTTCGAAAACCATGTGTCCATGATGGACACCCGTGAACACTTATAATGGGTACCCCAAATCAGTATCAGAAATTAACACTTATAATTGTTTTTCGTTGCACATTTCCAGGTACGTGGGAGAAACGTTATAAGAGCACAAGTATGCACGGATTTAATTCTGAGCCAGGTCAACATTCATTCTTCAGAAGTCTTAGCGACTGTGTTGAAAATGCAGAAACTGACCATGGTTTGATGGAATCGACGTATATACTCTATATTTTGATCATGAATGTGTCCCGGAAAATTTACTTAATTGGCAACAATCTCCCGTTCTTTTGCTATCAGAATTATGCAAAACACCCACGCTATATGTTTTATTTGCATGACATTTGATAATATCTAAAATTTAATAAATCAGTTTGATATACTATCTGTTTAACTAACGGCAAGATGTGGATAATCGACACTGATTTTACTTCGTTATGAATTAAATGTATCGCTTAAGATGTTACTGTATTTGGTTTATTATTAATTCGAACTACAGAAAGTAAAAGTCACTTGCTAAAAAACATGATCTTTTATTTAAATAAACCTTGCATAAGTGTCAAAATTTGAACTACAAAAACCCACGGTATCAGAACACTTATATAAAAAAGGAAGAGTGAAAGTTTGATCCTTGGTGGTTGTCTACTACTTGTCTTACATAGGTTTGTAAAATAACCTGAATACCTAGAAGAAGTTAGTAAACGAACGAGACATCAAGATATTAATATACCACTATGTCACCGCCATTTGAATGAATCGGTAATAGTATTTTATTTTTGGAAGAAAATATGGAATAGAGTGCGTGATACTGGTGTTATTAATCCATTCCTCATGTCCTGGAACCGTAATGATGTGATGATTTTGATGTAGGCACTTGATTTTACTTGGATTAGTGATCTGGGTTATGGGTGTCTCATGATTTACTTGAGGGTGTCAAAGGAGGTCTAGTGTCGTCCTTCACTAATCAGCAATTATTCCGTTAGACCACCTAATTAGTGCATGATATTACACGTTACTAATCCATTTATTAAGGCCTGAAACCTTAATGTTGAGAAAATTTGGTTTGATTTCATTTGGATTAGTGATCATATTTTGGATGCCTGTTATTACTCTTGTGGGTGTCACAAGAACCTGTAGTACAAGAGACATCACACCCCACCCATTAAGATTTACTGTACATTTGTGCTAGTTTAATACATAAAAATACATTTATATTTTAGTTGTTTAATTTGTTTTGGACTTTCTTTTTTTTGTCTCCACGTCATTGCCACGTCATTACCAACTACTAAGAATATTAAGAACGAAAATTATATATTCCGCGTGTTAATGCGAAATAGCCATATTGAGCATTTAGAGAATGCGAAATAGGTAATTTAGGAACACCACAACGCATCGACATATTATGTTCCACAAATTCTTTTTTCATAAAAAAAAATTTAAAAAATTTGATTTTTCAGTTATTCTATTGTCACACAAAAGGTGGGGGATGAGATTTATTAACGGAACATTTTAAAGCTGCAAAATGTGGGGGATGATATTCGATCCCCGGTGACCGTCTTCAAGACGTTATTGAACATTTAACAACTAGGATACGCACTAAAAACATGTCACCCAGCTCATGGACAACCGAGGACATAAATCAGTTCTTGATCACAGGCGCATGCATCACAGGCTATGTCAGTTATAAGATGTTGATGAGTAAACAGATTGCTGCAGTAGTTCCACCAACCCCAAGGCGAAGGCACGTCGCATTTGACGCATTCCCGAGCAACCCGGAAGGCGTTCTTGTCTGTTCTCTTCATGGCGTTGAACAGATTAATGTCGTTCTGCACTTCACCGTTGCAGATTGAAAAAAGAGCCAAGGCATAGGTGGACTCGTTGTGAGCTATGTTAGAAGCCCTGGTGAGCCACCTCAGAGCCCCGGCGGGTTTACCTCCACTCAGATACTGACGAATGATTGAGTCGAAATAAACACGAATAAATATCTCAGATTACATATCTGATGGGAGGGCTTTAAAAAAAGATAGATCCATGGGAAGAAAAAGGGAAACAAAACGGAGTGCAATATTGGAACTAAGGCTGTGAGGTGGCTGTAATGGGAGAAGGGGCTGGTTTAAATAGGGCTCAAATGATCATCATCCCTAGGTCATTTGCGATTCCCTATATTTCGTGATTAATTATGTATGGAAAAGGAAATTAGGATTTTGCACCTTTTCATATTCTCATTGCCAACCCCCAAAATCATAAGCATGCGTCAGAATTTCAATCGTTTGACTGTTAGCGAAGTAATTAATTAGAACAGATGATTTAATCAGGCATGTCGTTGATAATGAACGTTGATAATTAATAAAAATGTTTTATTTGCATGTTTTATTGGCTATATCAATTCAGTTCAAAAAAGAAAGTGTATAGCTTAGTTAAACTATGGTTTGTATAGCTTAGTTAATCTGTGATCTCTTATTTTGAATTATGTAAAAAAAAAGTCTAATACTTGTATTTTCAATTTTATTTGAAGTGTTTTTTATTAATATATAAACAGAATTAAAATTCTTTACCTAATATGATTAAAAGAATAAAACAATGCATGAAAAAAATGCTTGCAGGATAAAGATGAATCTTTTAATTTATATTGCTTATAAAAGTAGACAACATAAATTTGTCAAAGAAAAAATGTTTAAAGGATAACAAACAAGCTGCTGCCAAACGATTTTGAGTTTTACAATAATTATTAAACAAATAGAAATCAATGAAATCAAAGTTCAACTGGTTCATAATAATAGGATGAACTTAAGATTCGTGCTAATCGCTATTATCATCCTCAACCCCACTTTCATCCTCATAGTCCTCCTCCTCCTCCTCAGCGAAATTCCCGTCTACATAATCCTGGTGTGGACGATGGTTGCGCCAAACACCCTCAACGTTTTCCAGTTTGAAGAATTCGATGGCGTACAAGGGTCTGTAATCTGGTTGGTGGTTGTGGATTAGGCTGAGCTGGATCTTCACCAAAGGATTTGGCGCCGTCCACACTAGCGAGTCCCACTCGCCGGGGAGCCTGAGGCGGTCGGTATATGATAAATCCTCGTCAATGCTGTTTGTAAGGGTTCTCAGGTGATAGCATTGGCCGATGAAGACACCGTTTAGATGATGCATAAAAAAATCGTGCACTGGCTGTTTTTCACATTCATTAACATAAGAATATCACATGTAAGGAGAGGAGAACATCATAATAACATAGCAGTTAAATGGGTTCATTTTTGCAACTTACCAAACGGCGTATGTGTGGATCGTCGGTGATTGTTAAAGCATCTTCTCCAAGCCTCCTGGTGAAGGAATAAACTGTGGATTGAAAATATTATATGTAAGCCAGTCAGCTTAAACAATATTCATATATACTAAACAAAACTGAAATATAATCTATGTTGAGTAAATTACATAAACTCATAAACTCGAATGGCTTTACGGTAATTAATATATATATATATATATATCAATATATATACATTTATCATAACTTATTCACTTCATGAGTACATCATTTATAATCATACGGGTTTAATATACAAAAGAATAGTGATGTATATGGAAGCATTTGTTTAACTAAATCATTTCTGGTATTTAATAAAACAAAAGGTGGTATCGAGCATATTTAAGTTAAAGGCTGATCTTGTAAAAGTGTAAAACTTTAGGTTTATATCCTAGTTGGGTATGTCATTTAAAATGATACGAACATTCTTAAAATTAAGATTAATGATGTGTATGGAAGCAATTGTTTAACTAGATCATTTCGGGTATTTAAAAAAACACAAGGTGGTATCGAGCATGTTTAACTGAAAGGCTGATCTTGTAAAAGTGTAACATTTTAGGTTTATATCCTTGTTTAGTATGTCATTTACAATGATACGAGCATTCATAAAGTTAAGATCAATGAGGTGTATGGAAGCAATTGTTTAACTAAATCATTTCGGGTATTTAATAAAACACAAGGTGGTATCGAGCATATTTAAGTGAAAGGTTGATCTTGTAAAAGTGTAAAACTTTAGGTTTATATCCTAGTTGGGTATGTCATTTACAATGATACGAGCATTCATAAAGTTAAGATCAATGAGGTGTATGGAAGCAATTGTTTAACTAAATCATTTCGGGTATTTAATAAAACACAAGATAGTATCGAGCATATTTAAGTGAAAGACTGATCTTGTAAAAGTGTAAAACTTTAGGTTTATATCCTAGTTGGGTATGTCATTTACAATGACACGAGCATTCATAAAGTTAAGATCAATGAGGTGTATGGAAGCAATTGTTTAACTAAATCATTTCCGGAATTTAATAAAACACAAGGTGGTATCGAGCATATTTAAGTGAAAAGGCTGATCTTGTTAAAGTGTAAAATTTCAGGTTTTTATCCTAGTTGAGTATGTCATTTAAAATGATACGAACATTCTTAAAGTTAAGATTAATGATGTGTATGGAAGCAATTGTTTAATTACTATCACTGCGGGTATTTAATAAAACACAAGGTGATATCGAGCATGTTTAAGTAAAAGGCTGATCTTGTAAAAGAGTAAAATTTTAGGTTTAGAGTTATTACCGCTGGGGCTTATTGTTGGTGAAGGCCGCAGAGGACGCAATTCAGAACCGTTTGACTGGTACACAAACATGTCCATCGCTGGGCATCCCATGTGCCAATACCGGTGCTCTCCTAAGACCACCATGCTTCCCTCAACGATTCCGTTGTTCTGACAGTAAGCAACCCACTTGTCATCGTCCACAAGATAGTGTCCACTGGTGCGATGCCTCCTGCATTTGACATTAACCAGGAGTTGATGATCTGTCCCAGGGTTGAGATAATTGAGTCTTTTGCCTGTTTCAAATTTCATGCCGCCAAAATCGGAGCGGACGACCTGAAATTTAAAGATGAAGTAATGATAAACTATAAAAGGAAAATGAGACCATAATTAGTTTAATATAATATAATTACAATCAAACATAATTAGAATATGATTCTTTTAAATCAGTACCTAAATATAGGAATAATATAGTTTAATTGTATATATTTTCTTCAAATCTCGATTCATTATAATTTCTTGTAATAATATTTTCTTAAATATAATAGTAATCATATATCAATCACATATAGGAATAGATTTATTTACTTTACTTTTTTGAACAAATAATGTAGTTTCATTTCATTATATTTAATAATGCGATATTATATAAAAACATTTGTTTACAATATTAAAATTTGAGTCAAATTTTTAGTAGCCTTTTATTAATACTTAAATGTATATGTAGATGTTATGAACTATATTTTCAAATTTTATATAATCAATTTTATATGTTTATCTACCAATACTTGTCTTTAATGTTTTATTTTTTTGACATTACAATGAATAATCGTATTTTATACTATTTTAATAGTTAATTCAAAATTCATAGTTCCGGCCCCCCTCATATACAATACCTAGCTCCGCCCTTGGTCATTTTTGTGATTGATACAAAATAATAATCAGAAAGGTTAAGCTAAGACTCATACCAGACGGAGTAGATCATTGGGATGTGTGATGCAGGTGAGGTAATGGACTCTTGAATGCGTGGACCTTCTCCGATTGTTCATCTCCTCGCCCTCCTCGTTGTATGCCCGGACGATTATATCAGTGTTCGACTGAGATTCGAACTCCAGATAAGCCACTGCCTCCATTCCGAGGTGGTTGAGGAGAGAAGCCGAGGATCGCGGGAGAATTTCGTTCGCGCGGGTGAGGGGAAGTAGAATCTCACCGACTTGCTTGTAGAAAACGGCCGCGGTGGGAATGAAACCGCGGTCTAGATTTGCAAAGTAGTAGTTAGGAAGGAGGAGTGTGCGAATGGGATTTGCGGGAGATGCGTGTATGATCCTGAAGCTATCCATATTTTGGAGAGAGAATATGAGATTGAACAGCGTATTTGCTTAGTTTGTGTTGTGTGGCAGAATGCGTCGGAATTTCTCTGGTTTTGTAGAGAAAGGATGAAGGCAATGGAGATTTGATTTGTGTGCGTCATAAATCGTTTGTCGAGCGAACTAAAAAGACACTCCATTTAATTTCGCTGTAAATGAGTTTGAATTTGTTAGCGGTTTTTGGACCCGCCAAGTTGGTGAAATTAATTTAATTAAATTAAGATTTGTTTAGTGTAACTGAGATTAATTTAACTGAACTGAGATGAATTTAACTGAAAAGAGAATATTATGTATAAAACAAGGCCTGTTTGCCCGAACGTAAAAAAATGAAGGTATTAATAATAGAATCAGTATGTCGAATTTTACTTGAACTTGTTCAAAATATATTTTTCACTAAATTGAACTTAACTGAATGGAATTGAAATGAACTACTGATAAGGTCCACATTTAACTGAAATTAATTTAACTGAACTAAGTTCAATTTAATTGAATTCAGATTTGTTTAGTTTAACTGAGCTTAATATAATTGAATTTAATTTATTTTAACTGAACTGAGATTAAATTAACTGAACTGAGATTAATTTAACTGAGAATATTTACCAATAATCTGAATTTTACCACTGGATTTCACATTTTGAAGAAAATGGCGCTTTGATATCTGGGTGTCATAAATATGATGTCTCGGGTACCCAGGCGGTCAAAAAGGAGTGGGAGCTCCCTTCTAAAGTTAACTGCATGGAGAGTAAAGAGTTTAAAATGTAAAGACTTATATAATAAATTTTTGCAAGGTTCATTAATATGATTATTCATTATGATTACTAATTATGAACAAGTGTAACAATTAGCAGCCTAACATATTTCATTTTATTAAAATGAACTTTGCTTAAGTGTCAAAAAATTAGTGTTATTAATCCACTTCGTAAGTCAGATATCCTTAATGATGCGATACTTTGTTTTGATTTTATATGGATTAGTGATCTTGGGGGGGGGGGGGGGAATGGTGTCTCTTATTACTCTTGAGGGTGTCACGGAAGCAAGTAGTACCACAGTTTTATTTTACAAGAGATATCTCACATTCCTCATGAAGGTGTATGTCACCAAACTTATGAACTAATTATGTAAAAAAACAATAAGAATAATATTGGATTAAAGAGATGAATACAACAAAATTACGCTCTATAAAACTTACAATAGAAGAGAGATTAGGGTTTTGTTTGTATTTATTGTATCTATTGTACATTGCAGTTATGTCCCTAGGGTTTAGGTAGTTTTGCGTTAATTATTATTAGACCCTTGTATGTACTATAAATACTTATGTAAATCCTAATCTGATTCTTCTTCTATTGTCATAAAAAACAAACGTAAACCAGTTGAATAGCAAATTTTAAAAACAGCTTATAAAAAAAGACTAACATAAAAGTCTGTTGCTATAATCAACTTCGTACTTCCAACATATCGGTTCATTCTACCCAAGGTTATATATCGGCAAACTTCATACCTCCTCCGCCTCCTTCATAACATTTCTTCATCCATGTCCCAAAATTAAAGAACATAGTTTGATAACAACTTTCAGCGCTTAACTTAATAGATTAAGTGCCACTTACGTTCCGCTTGTTTGATAAAGAAATTTTGCGTGTGTGAAGCAAACAAGTGGCTCTGAACGGTGCGTACAATCTGTATGACTTGATTAAGTGATTTGCGTATCACTTATGTCTGAATCTGAAGATGGTATACGTTATTTAAAATTTGATTAGAAAATAATTTAGTACTTATGTTCTAAATTAATAATCAATAATTGTATAACTCATTTTAACATATTATAATTATATTATATTAGATATAGATATAATATATATTCAAATTTGAAACCTGAGTACTTCAATGTTGAAACTATTATATATTTATATAATATTTTCAAAATTATATAGATGTATTATTTATAAATATTTTATATTAAATCTTGATCATATTAACATCATAATAATGTACTTTTTCTTGTATATCTGCACATATTAGTATTCAGCACTTATCATTTTCAGACTTCACACTTCAGATTTGAGACTTCAGTTTCATCAAACGGAGCCTTAAGCAGTTCATAAAGTTTAGTGATACTTAAGATCTCCATGAACATAAATGTTTAATTATATAATTGTCAGTTTCTGTGGGTTATTTCGCACTAAACTTATAATAGTTCAATGTAGTAAAAATATAATTTGATTAAATTCAGGCGAATTTAGACATGCTAATTCTATTTTTCAATTAATTAATTTTCACTTCAGTTTTATAGTTCAGTTCAGTTCAGCTCAGCTCAACTCAGCTTAGTAAGAAATTAGCTCAAGCAAACCGCCCCTCAGGCCCTAGTTTATGGACCTTATCAGTAGTTCAGTTCAATTTAATTCAGTTAAGTTCAATTAAGTGAAAATATATTTTGAGCAAATTCAAGTAAAATTAGACATACTGATTCTATTAGTGGTTTTCCATAAATTTTCACTTTAGTAAAATTCAGTTCAACATGAAATAAGTTCGGGCAAACGTACATAATATTCTCTTTTCAGTTAAATTAATCTCAGTTCAACTAGAAAAATCCCAGTTCAGTTAAATTAATCTCAATTAATATATATTAATCTCAGTCAAACTAAACAAATCTCAATTAAATTAATTTCAACCCAACCTGAGACAGGGCCATTGTTTAAAGAAAGTAAAACGGACGATGTAACGCTTAGTGGTTGTTATGTCAATTATATGTGGTATAAAATTTAAAATACTAATTTCCCGCGCAAATAATCACACGATTGGGCGGTCCATTACGTAGCCTATGTGGAAACCGGGCCCGTAAAACAACTAAACTTGTTATAAGACGCGCTTTTCCAATTTTTATATATTATAAATAATCAGAAATCTTGCAGTTGTTCTTCTTCACATTTCAAATTCTTTAAATACACAGAAGGCAATGGTGTCTTGCAGAGGCGGCGATCATATTAAACATCCCCCAAGTCGCGGCGGTTCATCTGGTGGGCGCGGCTCCGGTCCGAGAAGCGGAACCACCGATAGTAGGGCGACGCCGCCAGCTAAGAAGGTTCTTTATTCACGGCCTCAACACGACCCCCATACCACTTCTCATCGGAAAGCGAGTAAGTCTTTTCATGTTTAATGACTATTTTGGTCGTCCGATTTAAAACCCCCAAATTAGGAATCAGGTTTAGGGTTCGTGGGCCGTCAATTGATGATCTTTATGGTGTCCGTTGTACAAACCTACCAGTATTATTCACTTGCATGTCGATTTTATGTTGTTCAACTATTCATTATGAAGTCAACATGAATTCAGATTGGTGGATTGATATACTGAAGTGTATCAGTGTATTGATGTTATCGTCTGTTCTTCATAAATCGTCTGGTTGAATTATGGAGGCTTAGTTGTTGCATATTCGTTTTATGATTTATTTGGAAGTTTTATGATTCTCCAAGGAATGAAATTTTTTTGTCTTTTGAACCATTCATGCTGCTTTAAACATGGAAACATATTGTTTGATTTGTTTAAGGAATACACTAGAATTTCATCATGTATTGTCAAGTCCAACTGGTAGTGTTTAGTCGCAGGAGAAACGTTAGGTACCCTTGTGCTTCGTTTCTGACACCCCTGCATATTCCCATGAGTTAAGTCAAGCACCCATTTGCTACGTGTGTGATACCACCCACTCATACTTTGTGTTTGTACTCTATACCAGGAACATCTACCGTGAATGCTCTAATGTCTGGCAAAACAGCCAGTTCCCCTTTGCCGAAGAAAGCACGGACCTGGAAAAAGAGGCCAAACAATGACGAAGAAAATGCAAGCCAACATCAACGGAAAAGGCGGAAAAAATCAGATCAATGTGATAATTCAGCGTCTGATGATTCAGATAGAACGGTGAGCAATTTACCGGATGGCTCAGCTTATAATGATCGGGAGGACTGTACCATGTTGTTTAGCAAACCTTATTTTGAATGAAATGAATATGAAGAAGAATATGATGAAGGATCTAAACAACACCGTGTAGATTAGTCGCAGTCGGAGTCGGAGTCGGATTCCCAGTCCAAGTCGGAGTCCGAGCCGGAGTTGGAGGACGTTGAATATGAGGAGGAGGAAGAGGAGGAGGAGGGGGGGGGAAGGATGACCGTATACCGTGTCCCGAACCTAAGAAGAAAACGTTACCCAAAGCAGGAAGAAAAGGCCACAAAGTGAAGTCTACAGCTTCGCACAAGGATTCAGGAGCAAACAAGCTGACAGTAGGAAACAAACGGGAGTTGACACCCAGACCTCTGCAAAAAAACACCCCTTCTGCTGCATATTCCAATAAGAAGAGAGATGCTCCTGCATCTAAAGCAAGGAAGAAAGAGACTGTTGTATCGCCGTCGAAAAAGAAGGTGGCCGCATCTTCTAAGAAGAAGAAAACTGGCGCGTCCATGAAGAAGAACCGTACCCGGCCACAAAGAATGCGAAAGGCAGCGTCGGATGCAGCTGCTCATGAAAAACCCAACAATTCAAAGCGACAACCAAAAGGTCGAGGATATTTCAAGGCAGTTTCATGCCCAGAAAGCCTGGTCAAGGCTGTTACACAAATTAGCGCCGCTCAGAAGACTGCGATTTCTGAAATAGGATTTGGAGGCCTGCTGCTGATGAAAATCGAGGAATGGCCCAAGCACATGGTTGCCTCATTGATTGATCATTTCGATCCTCAAACTAGGACATTTTCTGACTCAAATAATGTCCCAAGATTTGAGGTGGGCTGGGCCGATGTGAGGGACATCTTTCTCCTGCCACACGAACTAGAATCACCGGTTATTACAAAGACCCGGGCCACTCTTAGGGAACTCTCAGTTCAAGTAAATGCCTTGTGGGAACGGTGGGAAAATACATACAGTATGCGCCTCAAGCTGAACAATGAAAGCAAGCTGACCATCAAGAACCTGACAGACCTGATGCTACCGCTCAAGGACGGAGGGGATGACTTCAAGCGCATGTTCGTGCCATTTTCCCTCTCTTCATTCCTGACTCCGTCCATTAATCGAGTAGTCAGGATTGGCCTTCTCCCATCACTGGTTGATGTAGGTAGAATAGACAAACTGGACTGGTGCGAGTTTGTGATCAGCCACCTCTGCGAACAAGTGTTGAAATACAAGAACAGTGTTGCTCAGGCTGCGAATCCTCCAGACAATAAAACTCCCAAAATTTACAATGTCGGTGGTTGCTTGTTGATACTGCAGCTTACCTACCTCCACCATCATGGATGGAGACAGACCACTATACCAAAGTCTCTACCTCTGATTCGGTGGTGGATTCCGGAGAAGCTGAAGAATAGAATTCTAGAGGAATGCGAGGTCCCCATCGGTTTTGGCCTTTTCCAACCAGGCTTCCGCATCAGTTTAGATGATGCTGGCATCACGCGTGTAATGCAGGACCTAAGGGACAATGGATTACAATGCTATGAGGATGTAAGTAAATGTGGAAATAATTGTTAGTCTTCATGCGGTTATCTTGCGTATTTTTTGAAGGGTGTGTATCGATGCGAGTATGTTGCTTATATTTTATGTTTGCGTGAGAATGCATTAGGGTGTGTAAATTTGCTCATGCGGGGATCTTTCTTATATTCATGTTGTTTGCTTGTACTCTTCTCATGGATTGGAATGGGACCTCTCGAACTTCAATCGCGATATGTCACTGATCTCGGCATCCCACTTTCCTAGAATCCAACAACACCTGACCGGACTCACTCTCACTGAAAGAACAAGAACTATTGCCGTGGTGCCAATCACACGTGCTGTAGATTGTATAGTCAGAATTGAAACTGAATTAGCACAGATGAAGCAAGGTCTTCTGGCTTTGAAAGACGACATCCAACATGAAGTCTTGAGCGCACATGTTACTCATGGAATCGGTCGAGGAACAGGAGCTGCAGGCAATTCTGGCAGTCGGCGGGAGAATGTTGAAGAAAGAGATATAGCAGAAGCAGCAGAAGAAAGTGGGATGGGAGCGCAGGGATTTGGGGCTACAACTCAATTGAAACAATCTAAGGCCATGAAGGGAAAAAATGCTACAAAAAAGGGAGCTCAGTCAAGACAGAAGAGAGAGAAGAAAACAGATAAGAAGAATAGAGAGAAGGAAGCAGCAGATGCTGCTAAAAAGGCAGCTGAGGAAGAAGAACGGAAGAAGAGAAAGACGGAAAAACAAGCAGCTGAGGAAGAAGAACGGAAGAAGAGAGAGGCGGAAAAACAAGCAGCCGAGGAAGAAGAACGGAAGAAGAGAGGCGGAAAAACAAGCAGCTGAGGAAGAAGAAAGGAAGAATAGAGAGGCGGAAAAACAAGCAGCTGAGGAAGAAGAACGGAAGAAGAGAGAGAAGGAAGCAGAGCAGAAGAAGAGAGAGAAGGAAGAATAAATTGCTGCTAAAAAGGCTGCTGAGGAAGAAGAGCAGAAGAAGAGAGAGGCTCTGGCTAATGAACTAAGTACTCTACAATTGATACAGCCTACGGCTAAGGAGAATCCACTAGCAGAATTGAACATAGTTGAGGGAGTGGCTGAGCCGGTGACGACGCCTCCTGCTTGTTCTACCACCCAAGGATTTCAGCCGCATCCTGCAGGATTTCTGCTTCCTCTTGAGCAGCTTTTCGAAGGAGACACAATGGTGGAATACCGAGAAGATCCTGTTGTTGCAGACATTGTTAAAAAATTGAACAAGTTCGATATTAAAATCCATGAGTGTGAGCTCCTCAAGTGCGAGAAGACCAGAAAGAAAATGGACATTCGTCCTCTTGTTGACCACTGCTTGTCTGCATCCAAGAAGGATGGGTAAGAGTGCGCCCTGACAGTGAGTTCGCATTCACTAATCACTGTAAATTGCTTCATGCTGAATTTTGTTATGTTTGTAGGCCCCAATTATTCAGTGATGGCCTTTTATGTGTTGCTGATGCTTATGACTTTGCCTCGCTTGAGGAACAGCAGGACATTTCCACTCCTCTGATGAATTGCTGGGCTCGCTACATCAACTCCCTCCAACTCTCTCCACCCAGAACGTCCCTGTGCATACTAGAAAAGGTGAGTTGACACTTGCCTAAATGTTTTCTTGATTCACACCCCCTGCGTTTTCTGGGGACACCCTCATCACTAACAACCCGTCCACATTTTGTTGATTAGTTTGAGCAGCAGGATCTGTCGTCCGCGGACGACAGAAGAAATTTGTATGATCAGTGGAATGATTTCTTGAAGAATAGTTGCAAGAGGAATCCAATTCATGCCGAAATGGTAATTTCAGATTCATTTTATTTTACCTCGATGTAAAATACTGACCATTCTTCATTCATGTCCGTAGATCATGCTCCATGTCCACATGAACGACCATATTTTCCTCGTTGTAGCTGACCTCTGGGAGGACGCCGGATTCTACTGTCTCGACAACCTCGAACACAGCAATAGTGAGGCAACACAAAATTATGCAGCTGCATTGGAAAGATTGGTACAGTTTCAATTTTCTCTTCTATTAATCCAGGTTAATTATGCAACAATGATCCACAAGTCATGCATGCATTTCCGAACCCTAACGTACTTCTCCTCATTCCAGCATCAACTTCTGTGCGGTTACCTAGAACACATCGGCAATCACAAGGCCCCTGCTATTCAAAATGCGACGCGGGTTTACATCAACGATGAAGGGTGGCGAGTGAAAACAGAAAACCATGACTGCGGCGTGTATACCATGTATTTCATGGAAAATTACGGAGCCACAACATTTAACATGAAACACATTACTGAAGTAAGACTTCTTCTTCCGTGATTACTAGTCTATGATTGTATATTGTAGAAATATATCTAATCGTTGCGTGTTTCCTGATTTTCCGTAGTCGAGCTCCAGAAGACGGTGCAGGATGGACATTTGTCAGCGACTAATTATGTGGAAGTACAACGCTGAAAGAACTTCCTGTCTAAAGTCGGCTGTGGAATGGGCTGCAAAATGGGCTGCTGCGAATGAAAAAGATGACTTGGTCACGCGTAATTTCAGCCATAATTTGAGAAAGCGTGCCGGAGAACATCCTAATAGTGCGTCTTCGCCGAACTCACCTACGACAAGGCCCATGAAAGGTAGGAAGTAATCATCTGCATGTTGACAAGATTCCGATCAAGTTGTTCTCGTTTGCGTCACGACGGTATCATCAGTTGTTAACAATAATTTGAATAATGTTGTCAACGATTCTTACGAATAATGCTGTCAAGGCTGTTAACGTTCTAAATAATTAGTACATTTGGATTATGATATTGTTTTGCTTTCACCAGTGTCCAAGGATGGGCGTTTTTATTTAGAAATTCAAGTTACGGTTTCCATTTCATCATTTCTTCCTATTCAAACAAGTTTAGTGATTTAGTGTTAGGGTTTTTAAAATGTAACTTCGCACTTGAAATGATTCATGAAAACATTTCTCATAACTACACCCCGAGCAAGATTGCTGGTGTTAATTACTCCCGGGTTTGACGTGAATGAAAACATAGAAACATAGGATGAGTAGGAAGTGGGGATCCATAACACAGAAACATAGGAAAAATATGCGCCAGACACCCGCATGACCAAGTATACACACCTTTCGAGTTCTCACGCATACACTCTAACAAGTACATTTTATGTTGCCGGTGTTAATTAATCACTGATTTGACAAGAAGGAAAAGTAAAGCTGGTGTTTTTGACCAGAATTTCGGATCCATAACAAAGAAACGTGGGAAAAACATATAGTAGCCGACACCGGAAGTGGGGATCCATAACACAGCAACATAGGAAAAATATGCGCCAGACACCCGCATGACCAAGTATACACACCCTTCGAGTTCTCACGCATACACTCTAACAAGTACATTTTATGTCGCCGGTGTTAATTAATCACTGATTTGACATGAAGGAAAAGTAAAACTGGTGTTTGTGACCATAATTTCTGATCCATAACACAGAAAAGTAGGAAAAACATATAGTAGCCGACACCGGCAGTGGGGATCCATAACACAGCAACATAGGAAAAATATGCGCCAGACACCCGCATGACCAAGTATACACACCCTTCGAGTTCTCACGCATACACTCTAACAAGTACATATAATGTTGCTGGTGTTAATTAATCACTGATTTGAAAAGAAGGAAAAGTAAAACGGGTGTTTGTGACCAGAATTGCGGATCCATAACAAAGAAACGTGGGAAAAACATATAGTAGCTGACACCGGAAGCAGGGATCCATAACACGGAATCATAGGAAAAATATGCGCCAGGCACCCGCATGACCAAGTATACACACCCTTCGAGTTCTCACGCATACACTCTAACAAGTACATTTTATGTTGCTGGTGTTAAATATTGTAGAAATGTGGACGTTGTTGCGTAGTCTGGTAGTTGCGAACTCTAGTATGGAATGAAAGTTTTAATTTCATTTATAAACGCGGTTCCAACAAACGGAATTAAATGTGCGAATAATATCTGTGGATTTCTCATACAAAATCACTTTTTAATTTATATTTGTGTTTGAAAGTTACATTGAAATTCTTACTATTGAGATTCGACTATTATTAGTTTAAAACCTGATTTCCGATTAAATGTGCGTGAAAATTAAAAGTGTTGTAGTGTAATGGACAATTAAAAAGACGTAGATGTAAATTAAAAGTGTTGTTTTTATTTTGTAAAAATTGTTGTTAGTTATTATTATGCAAATGAAAATGGAAGTATAATGGAAAATGAAATTATTAATTAAAAATATAAATGCAGATTTAAAAATTAATAAATATGAAAAATATATGAAAGACACCCGCATGAGAAATAAGGAATATCACCATGTGTAAATAATAACACCGCATGAATAAAATTATAAACGTCGGACTGTATTTTCCGGCAACGGGCGTGGCCCACCCACGTTCGGTCTTATGAGAGAGAATATGAATGGGAAGGAGGAGAATAAGATGAGGAGAGAGGAAGTCACGTGACAGTGGCCAACGCACTAATGGTATTATATTCGTACGTGGGCCCCACAATCAGACTCGACCCACAAAAATTTTATCGTGTAGCGATAGGGCGAAAAAACCAGTGGTTCAAAATAGCTGTGCTCGAAAAGGAAGCAATGAAGGGCGGGCAATGCTATTTTGAACATGTTTTCGCCCACCCACTAAAAGACAAAAATGAAGGTGACATTTTCTGTTATGGGCCCCACCAACTAGTATAATACAATTTCTGAATTAAATAGTGTCACGTGACCTCTTCTCTCATCTTCTTGTTCTCTCTCATGCTAACAAATGTGAAGGGTCTTGGTTGTGACCGGAAAATACAGTCCGGCGTTTATTTTTGTTATTACTTTTTAATTTTTTATTATTTTTTTGTCCGGCATTTATTATTGGTCTCATACGGGTATCATTATTTTCTCATGCGAGTATCACTCATTTTTTTTGGATCCGTAGCAATATTTTTAATTAGAACCGTCTTTTCCTATTTTACTTCTCTTTTGAAATTATTATATTATTATTATATAATATTTATAGGACACTAAATTATTACATTTAATGAGAGATTTGATTCGATTGAGGAAAGCATCAAATCCGATGGTTATGACTTATTCACGCATACTAATATTTATCCTTAATTATCCGATGAAAATATAAATTATACTAATATTATTATGGAATACAAATTATCTTTCAGGTATCATTATTTCCTCATATGTGTATCACTTATATTTTATCCGTAGCACTATTTTTTTATTTAATACTGTCTTTCTATTTTACTTCACTTTTGAAATTATGGACAATGGGCAAATTTTTGCTCTGACCTCTCTCTTCAAGTAACACCCACGCGCCACCAATAATGCCATAACTTTTCCTTTTTTGTAACGGTTGACATAATATTTCCCTGATAACGTCCATATAACGTCTCTTTTATGGCGGGGCCTCCGCCCCAGCCCGGCGGCGCCACCGCTGGAAATCCTTTTCCCAAGCTCTCACTGAGAAAACCCCCCTCTCTGTCCATGTCTCCCTTCTAACCCGGAAATTCGACCCATTACTCGATTCAACGGCAAGGCTGCCTGTATGTACGATAGTGATTCGGTGGAGGTGCTAGCAGATCATTACCAGAATGCTTTAATAGGAAAATTCCAAAGAGCTAAACAGCAATGGTGAACATTCAGGCTGCGTTTCAAAAACTCGGCTTCAAGGGCCGCTTTCAATTGGGCTTGTTGGATTACAAACATGTGCTGATTCGCTTCCAGGATCAAGAAGATTACAAGAAATGTTGGCTGCGGCTATTCTGGACCGTCGTCGGAGCTCCGATGAAGATCCTCAAATGGACTCCGGAGTTCTCACCGGAGCACGAATCCCCAATCGTCCTAGTCTGGGTCTCAATTAGGGATATTCCACTCTACTACTACAACACAACCTTAATTGAGGATATTGGTAACCAGATCGCCAAATTTATCAAGATCGACAATGCAACAAATTTCATGACAAGATCATCAACCATCAGGATGTGTGTGGAAGTCGACATCACTGGTGAATTGATGCCTTCAATTTAGTTGGGTTCGCCGGAGGATCATAGAGACTGTGAAATAGTCTATGAAAGCTTACCTTTGTATTGCCGCCACTGCAAGAAGCTGTGACATGAGGATGCAAATTGCAGAATCCAGCATCCGGAATTAAGGAGACCATGGAAGCCAGCTCCACTTAAGAAGGATGTTCCAAGATCCTCAGGTCTCAAAAAGGTAGCACCAACTAAGCCCTTCATGTCTGACAAGCCAGGATCCTCAGGGCTCTCTCCACAAGACAAGGAGAGTGATCAAACGAAGCACAAATGGGCGAAGGTATAAACTGCAGCAAAAACAGACTCAGTTGGTAGAGAGGATTGGCAGATGGTCTCTTACTCCCCAAGAAAGTGTTGGGAAAAATTGAGTATTTCCCTCTTTGTGTGATTAAGATGATGAATGAAAAATAAACTAAAGTAAACAAGACACTAGAATTGGTTACGCAGAAAACCCAAATCGGGAAAAACCGCGGGACTTGAGAAGTCCAACTCTTCCACTATATGCTTATAGTAGGGTTACAAAGATCTCACCCAAGGTGGATGGATTACAAGAACACTCTCACACAATGGTGGATAACTAGACTAATTAAAGAGGATGAAGACTCTCTCTAATTCCTCACTTTAGAAGTGGATCTCTCTCTCACTAGGAGGCTAGAAGGAATGCTTTGTTCTTGGATGATGAAAACTCTTCCAAGAGCACCCTATTTATAGTTGAGGATGGAAGCTCTAGATGTCTCTTCCCATTCTCCAACTCCCAATGAAGAATGCATGGAATGTCTAGGATGTGCCTCTAGAAATTCCACACACCATTCATCTTCATCTCCCTTCTCCTAAAAGTTATAGAAGAATTAGGGAGGAATCCCAACAAATCTCCCCCTTCCGACCTAATTGGAAGGAATCGTCACACCGGCGCCATTGCAGCAATCATCAAACTTCTTGCTTGGTAGTGCCTTAGTCATCATATCTGACCAATTATCATCGGTGTGGACTTTCTCCAGTTGTAGTCGCTTTTTCTTCCAACACATCTCGGATCCAGTGATACCGAACATCAATGAGTTTCGTCCGGGAATGGTATGCTGAATTCTTGGCTAAGTGGATGGCACTCTGATTGTCACAATAGAGGACATACTTCTCTTGCTGTAGCCCAAGCTCTAGCAGAAAATTCTTCTTCCATAACATCTCCTTACAAGCTTCCATGATAGCAATGTACTCCGCCTCCGGCGTTGAAAGGGCAACACATTTTTGAAGTTTTGACCACCAAGAAACAGCTCCCCCTGCAAAAAGTAGTTAGATATCCCGACGTCGATTTTCGAGATATCAAGTCTCTGGCCATGTTAGCATCTGTGTATCCCTCCAACACAGGTTGTTGAGCTCCAAAGCGCAAACACCTTTTGGTTGTTCCTCTGAGATATCAAAGTATCCACTTCACAGCAGCCCAGTGCTCCTTCCCAGGATTTGACAAGAATCTGCTAACCACACCAACCGCGTGTGCGATATCTGACTGGGTACATATCATGGCATACATGAGGCTTCCAACAGCGGAAGAATATGGAACGCCTCGCATTTCTTCATCCCTTCTTGGCTTCTTCTTCCCATCAAACTTGAAATGTCCAGCTAGTGGTACACTTACAGGTTTGGCTTGTTGCATGTTGAATCTCTCAAGAATCTTCTCAACATATCTTTCTTGAGATAGCCAAAGTAGCTTTTCAGATCGATCTCGTGTGATCCGCATCCCAAGAATCTGCTTGGCCTGTCCCAAATCTTTCATGGAGAAAGAGTTACTCAATACTTTCTTAAGAGCGGGTATCTTGCTTTTATCCTCTTCATGAAAACACAATGATCAGTGTGCGTCTTCTTGAACCCATGACGATTCATGAAGGATTCGAACTTCTTGTACAATTGACGAGGCGCTTGCTTCAAATCATAGAGACTTCTCTTAAGTCGGCACACTAAGTGCTCATTTCCCGGCTCTTTGAATCCCTCGGGTTGCTCCATGTAGATCTCCTCCTCCAAATCTCCATGTAGGAAGGCTGTCTTAACATCAAGTTGTTCAACCTCCAAATACATGCTAGCTGCGAGGCCCAACACAACTCGGATTGATGACATCTTTACCACCGGAGAGAAAATCTCATCAAAGTCGATGCCTTTCTTTTGGTTGCATCCTTTGACAATCTCATCAAGGTGCCTTGTACCTTGGTCTTGGATTGTTCTCTTCGGTTTCGAGCTTATACACCCACTTGCATTTGAGAGCTCTCTTTCCTTTAGGCAACTCTATGAGATCATATGTATGATTCTCGTGCAAGGACTTTATCTCCTCTTGCATGGCTTTTCCCATTCATCTTTATGGTCGCTTGCCATAGCTTCACCGTAGTACTCGGGCTCCCCCTCATCGGTGAATGTCACGTACTCATCTGAAGAGTATCTGGTTGAATGCCGTTTTTCTCTGGTGGAACGCCGAAGCTGGGGTGCAACTGGCACATTTTGTTCCTCCACTGCTTCACCACTTTCTTGGGATTGCTCCGTAGCTTCTCCAGGTTCGTGGTTTTCGACTTCTTCACCGTGATGATCCTCGAACGGTTCTCTCCTCGTGTCTTGCACCATGGGAGACGGAATAAGCTCTAAATTCTCTCTAGTCCGTCTACTTTGAGCTTCACGTGCCTCCTTTATATTCTTGATTGTCTGATCCGCACGATCTTCTTCTATGCTGGATCCCATAACCGGAACCCAAATTCATCCTTGGGTGAACCAAAATAGATGCACTCCTTCGTCTTTGAGTCTAACTTGGCGCGCTCATCCTTTGGAATGTGTACAAATGCTCTGCATCCAAACACCTTCAGATGGTCATATGAAACATTCTTTCCTGACCAAACTTCTTCTGGTACATCTCCATCCAAGGGAACTGAAGGGGACATGTTGATGATGTCAACACCGGTCTTCGCAGCTTCTCCCCAGAAAGACTTAGGGAGGTTTGCATGAGATAGCATACATCTAACTCGTTCTTCGATGGCGCGGTTCATCCTTTCCGCAACTCCATTCAACTGTGGCGTTTTTGGTGGGGTCTTCTCAAGTATGATTCCGTAAGACTTGCAGTACTCTTCAAATGGACCGCGATATTCTCCACCGTTATCTAATCGGACAGATTTTAACTTCTTGCCTGTCTCTCGTCCACCCTTGCATGGAACTCCTTGAACACCTCAAGCACATGGTCTTTAGTTTTCAACAAAGACACCCAAACTTTGCGAGAATGGTCATCAATAAAACTCACAAAGTATAATGCACCTCCAAGAGATCTCTCAGTCATAGAGAAAACATCAGTGTGAACTAAATCAAGAATATGTTCTCTTTTTCTTGGATATGCAGGTCTTTGGAAAGAGACTCTATGTTGTTTACCAGCTAAACAATCAGTGCAAGGGTCAAGTGTGGTACCTTTTATGCCTGGGAGGATATTTTTCCGTGCGAGGATTTGTAGTCCCTTCTCGCTCATATGGCCGAGCCTCTTGTGCCGCAACTCCGTGTTCGAGTCTTCATGGGCAGCATTTGCTTCTCCCTTGCAGATTTGTCCCTGCATGACATATAAGGACCCTTCTCTTTCCTTGACCGATCACCATATTGCCATGCGTGATCTTCCATTTTCCTTCTCCGAAATGGTTTATCATTCCAGCATCGTCAAGCTTCCCCGCCGAGATAAGATTGAGCCACATTTCTGGAACATGCCTTACATCCTTGAGCTCGAGCTTTTGTCCCGTATTTGTCTTTATGATGATGTCGCCTCGACCAACGATCTTGCTAGTGATTTGATTTCTCATCTTCACTGTGCCGTAGTCTTCACGATGAGAGAAGAGCCCTTCATGTGGGGTAACATGGAAGGAATCACCAAGCCATAAGTTGTCTTCATATGCGAGATTGACATAGTCGTCAATCACGAAAATCTCGCCGTTCTCCGCGGATGCAACTGCCGTGGTGCTTTCTTCTTCCTTCTTCTTCGAGTTGAACTGGTCTTGTTTGACCGTGCCATTCTTCTGGTCTCTCTTGAGATTGCGACATTCATCTCTCTTGTGACCCGCCTTGCCACAATAGTAGCAGGTAACTCGGGAGCGAGACTTTGATCTCCCCCGTGATTTGTCACGTCCGCCTCCTCGAAATCTTCCACGGGTGTCACTCCTTCCTCGATTCTCGATCACATTTGCCTCCGAGCAGCTTGATGCGTCACATTCCTTTCTTCGCGCTTCTTCATTTATCAGGCTATCGGCTACGCCGTCCATGGTAAGCTTTCCTTCTTGAGCTGAGTTGCTAAGCGTGACCACCAAAGTGTCCCAACTTTCAGGTAGTGAGCTTAGAAGCAACAAGGCTTGCAACTCGTCATCGATCTTCATCTCGATCTTTCCCATTTGATTCACAAGCCCTTTGAACCTATTCAAGTGCTCGATCATATTTTTGCCATCTTTGTACTCCAACTTGACCAAATGCCTCACAAGGTGGGCTTTGTTGCGTGGTGTCTTCTTTTGAATCATGGACTCAAGTTTTGTCCATAACTCAAAGGCATTAGTGTAAGAAGAAACATGTTCAAATAAACTCCGGTCGATATACTTACGGACAATGGCGACCGCCTTCCGATTAAGAATCTCTCATTCTTTATCTTCCTTATCTTCCGGCTTGGTCTCCTCCGTGATTGGCTCGTACAAATATTTGCAATACAAGTGGTCCTCCATCATGGGCTTCCAATATGCATAATTCTCCGCCGTGAGTTTGAACATGTCTCCATCATGAGTGATGCTTCCCTCCATCTTGAATCACACAAGAAAACAACACCAACGAACCAAGCTCTGATACAACTGTTGGGAAAAATTGAGTATTTCCCTCTTTGTGTGATTAAGATGATCAATGAAAAATAAACTAAAGTAAACAAGACACTGGAATCGGTTACGCGGAAAACCCAAATCGGGAAAAACCGCGGGACTTGAGAAGTCCAACTCTTCCACTATATTCTTATAGTAGGGTTACAAAGATCTCACCCAAGGTGGATGGATTACAAGAACACTCTCACACAATGGTGGATAACTAGACTAATTAGAGAGGATGAAGATTCTCTCTAATTCCTCAATTTAGAAGTGGATCTCTCTCTCACTAGGAGGCTAGAAGCAATGCTTTGTTCTTGGATGATGATAACTCTTCCAAGAGCACCCTATTTATAGTTGAGGATGGAAGCTCTAGATGTCTCTTCCCATTCTCCAACTCCCAATGATGAATGCATGGAATGTCTAGGATGTGCCTCTAGAAATTCCACACACCATTCATCTTCATATCCCTTCTCCTAAAAGTTCTAGAAGAATTAGGGAGGAATCCCAACAAAGGCCACTGAGATGCATCACTTCCAGGGGGTCAAGAAATTACCCATGTCCTTTTCACTTGATGACTTAGATGTGCCTCATCTAAAAAAAGCAATTAAGTTTCACAATCACACAAACTCAGTCACTAGTAACACATCACAATATGCACCATATTCCCTTGCTATTGTCCCTTACCAGAAAATGGAGTTATCAAACTCCTTCTCATTATTGCAGGAAGATATACCAGATGCAAGCTCTGAGGATTCATATGATGATGCACACGGTGAATCTGAGTGGGTTGAAAACCAGAGCCAATACCATCATCTCAACCACAAGAAGACACCAATCCAGACATTGAGGTGTCTCGCTCTCCAAAAAGCAAAAAAGATGATATCTATAGTGTCAGTTTAGAAGAAAATGAAGCACATGAAGACACTGGCTGGAGCTCAGATCAAACAGGGATCAAGGAAGCCAGTCCTTCAACTGATGACACAAGTGAGACAGCCACAGAACACTCACCAACAGGTAAGCCCTCTACCTCATCAAAAGTAACAGCTAAGGTTTTTACTTAAAGTATCAGTAGAAATCTTAGACCAAAACCAAGAATTGCATATTTTTAATGGATAGTTACAAACTTAGTATGCTTGTATGGAACATTAGAGGTTATGACACCTCTATGGAAAGGCTTAGATAATTATTATTAATGCATCATATTTCAATATTATGTGTAATAAAACCAATGCATGAAAAAACTCAAATTAGAAACCTCCAGCATGATTTAGGTTTTCAGCATAGTATAGCTGCTGATTCTGCTAAAATATGGATTTTTCATAGGGATTTTCTAAACTTAGACATCATATCTGAAACTGATTAGTACATTCAGGTTAGGTTCACAGATCAAAACTCTCTTATATTATGGTACTCTGTGTTTGTATATGCTCATGTCACCAGGACCCCTAGAGTGCAGTTATGGTCTGATCTAGATAGCATCAATAGCCAACCTACAATGTATGTAGGAGACTTCAACACAGTGGCATCTGTGCTGGAAAGGAAAGGTAAACATAAGCCCCCATTAGGTAGTGTTAGGAGCTTCATAGATGCTAAACAGCTTCAGGAGATCCAACAGTTGGGAACCAATATACCTGGACAAATAACGGACTGAGGGGTGACAGACTGCTCCAAAAATTAGATAGAGGGTTGTGTAGTCTAGAATGGATATCCAAATTTCCCCATTCATCCATCCATGTACTAAACAGAACTACCTCTGATCATAACCCTCTGCTCATCACCATCCAAAACTCCATCCAGCACAATCCTAAGCCCTTTAGACTCCAGAATATGTGGCTATACAGAAAATAATTTTTGGACCTAGTCAGAAGCAACTGGAATTTGCCAAGCCAATATCATGGAATGTTTAACATGGCCTGCAAACTGAAGAGATTGAAAACTGCACTGGCCTCATGGAACAGACTCAGTTTTGGAAATGTCCATGATAACCTGCTACAGGCTGATATGAAGGTTTCAGAACTTGAAGACAAATACCAGGAAACAGGATCAGATCAGGATATGCAAGCACTTAATGAAGGAAGGGAATCTATGATTAAGGATGAAAAAGAAAGTACAATATTCTGGAGGCAAAAGGCAAGTTTGAAATGGTTACAAGAAGGTGATGCTAACTCCAAGTTCATCCACAACACAGTGAGGGAGAAAATGTGTAAAGAAAAAATCACTAAAATCAAGAATAGGGATGGAGCATGGATTACAGATATTGGGGAAATTCAGAGAGAGGCAGCAATCTTTTATGAGGATCTATTAAATGAAAAAGATGAGGAGGTTGATCACTCTGGGCAATACATGGACAATTTTATGGCTGTACTTCCTAAAATCATTACTGGGGATGACAATGCTCAATTGCTAAGAGTGATAGAAATGGAGGAGCTTAAAAAGGCCACATTTGATCTAAACAAGGACAGTGCAGCTGGTTCTGATGGTTTCACAGGAAGCTTCTACACAAGCTGCTGGGAAATAATAAAGGTGGACTTTTTAAATGCAGCATCTGAATTTATGTCTGACATGAGACTGCCAAGAGCAAATGCCAGTACATGGCTGGCCTTAATACCTAAGAAACCAAACCCAAGTAGTTTTGGTGATTTCAGGCCCATAAGCTTGTCTAATTTCCTCAACAAAATATTTTCCAAGGTACTTATGGAAAGACTGAAAGTTTTCATGCCAAAGATAATCTCAGAGGAACAGTCTAGATTTATGCAAGGGAAAGATATCTCTGATAACATTCTTCAGATGGTGGGAATGGTAAGATTATTACCTAAATCTCAGAGGCTTGGTAATTTAGTGGTCAAACTGGACATGCAAAAAGCATTTGACAGGGTCTCTTGGTGCTTTCTGAATTCAGTGATGATACAGTTTGGGTTTCATGGCACATTTGTCAAACTAATAATTCAGAACATACAATCTGCATGGTTCTCAGTGATCATAAATGGCATTGCCTAAGGTTTTTTCTCCTCCAGTAGAGGGATTAAGCAAGGAGACCCAATATTTCCATTTTTATATAATATTGTTACTGAGGCATTTTCTAGAGGAATCAAAAAGCTTTTCTCAATGCAATACCTGTCACCCTTTTCCATGCCTAGGAATGTCTGCACTGTATCTCATCTGATGTATGGAGATGATACAACAGTCTTCATCAATAGCAGCAATAGAAACATGAGAAGATTGAGGCACTTCCTCTTTGCTTATGAGTCTGTTTCAGGGCAAAAGATAAGTTATCAAAAATCTGAATTTTTTGTTCATCCCAGTACAACTCTAGGCCGAAAGAAAACAATCAAGAGAATATTGGGGATGAAAAATGGCACCCTCTCATTTACTTATCTTGGAGCTCCAATTTTTTATGGCAGGAACCTAGTGAAATATTACCAGGGCCTTCTGGAAAGAATGGAGAGACCACTGAACAACTAGAAAAATCAGTTGTTGTCACCAGCTGGCAGACTGATACTCATAAACCATGTACTCATGGCCATTCCCACACATATATTCTCAGTTCTGCAGCCACCCAAACTGGTAATTCAGAGAATGGAAAGACTGGCTTCAAAATGTTTTTGGGGAACCTCAGAATATGGGCAGAACAAAAGTTGGAGCAGATGGTCAAAATTGGCATTTCCAACAGATGAAAATGGAGTTGGACTCAGAGATATAAGGTCTGTAATCCAGGCTTTCTCATGCAAGCTCTGGTGGAAATTACTGAAAAATGAAACCATTTGGACTAGGCATCTGTTGTCTCTCCCAGAAATCTATAAATCCTCTCTAACATGGAAAAGAATCTGTGGAATCACAACTCATACCAACAATCTCTCCCAAGTAATCTGTGGAATTGGGAAAAGCTCTTTCTGGAATGCTAACTGGTTGGGCATTGGAGCATTATTTTATCACTGGACATATCCATCTCTCCCCTTCCCAAACCTAACAGTATCCCAATTTCTGACAAGTAAACATTTTTATATTAACCAATTGGAGCATAACCTTGCTACCAACATCATTGTTTTATTGCAGGAAGCTCACCAAGAATCTCACCATGAAGACAGATTGGTGTGGAAACCAGGCTAGGATGGTAATTTCACAATCAAATCTGCTTATCAGTCACTAAGGGGGACAGGAACCAAAGATCAAATTCTACAACAGGTTTGGGAATCAAAAATTCCAAAAAAGATAGCCATATTTTTGTGGAAGATGAAAAATGAATTTCTGCCTTTTGATGATATTCTCATTAAAATAGGCTTCAAAATCTCTTCCAAATGCCTTTTTTGCTGCTTCTATGCTAACAATTTAAATCATTATTTTAATGAGTGTAGCAGTAGCTTACAGATATGGAATACAATGCATGACACTTTATTGATGCAAGTTTCTCAGCCTAGGAATACTAGAAGTAGATTGAGATTCTACCTATCATATAAAGGCTTCTCTAAAACTCATACAGAAGTGATCAGAATATCAATTATTGTCACCTTCTGGCATTTATGGATTAGAAGAAATAAGCTCTTATATGATGAGTAGAAACTCTCTACTTCAAACCTGTGTGAAAGAATCATCAAATACACTTCACTAGTTTTTACAGCAAAGTCATTATCTGGGAATAGAGAGAGAAATCAATTTTTGATCAGTGCCAGGATCATTCCTTTTATTAAAAATAAGAGGCCTAACAGAATTAAAATTATAAAATGGCACCCCCCAGATAATGGCTGCAAAATTAATGTAGATGCTTCTTTTAAAAATGGTGAAAGTGGTATTGGAATCATTGTTAGGAATCATAAAGGCTCAGCAATTTTTATGAAAATGATTCATACACATGCTGAACTGATTGCTATTAAAAATGGGATACTAATTGCTCAGGATCTTCACTTACACAATTATGAGCTTGAGTCTGATTGTAGACATGCAATGGCAGGATCACTCAACCCTTATGTTTGTGATTGGAGATTTTTCTCTTTATGTATTCAGATAAGTGATTTATAGCCTACTCATGGCAAAGTGATTCATACTTACAGAGAAGCCAATAGTCCAGCAGATTACTTGTCAAGATTATGCTTGTCTCAGAAACTTAGCTCTAATATAGAGATGATGCATGCTCCACATGAAATGAGAGGGCTTATGACCCTGGATAAGATTGGCTTGGCTAACACTAGAGCCTGCATATGATTCTTTGAACAGACTCACTTGGTAGTTTTTTCTTCTTTTCAGAAGATGCACAGATTCTCAGGAACTCAACATCTGCTCAGGCCAGCTATCAGAATGATGATTCATACACTCTGGACAGAGTTTTCACCAATTAGTTACGCCTGACACTCTCATGGATAATATTAGACATTTTTTGAACCTTCTATGGTTTTTTTGGACTACTTGTAAAAGAAAGACTCATGATCATTGTTGTGTAGTTAAATCAAAGGGTGGCAAACTTGTGCTTCGGTATTTGTTTACTCCATCACTAAACTACTCCCCTTTATAAGATTTAACCACATGAATTATGAAGTCCCCTACTTAGTTAGCAATTTTTGGAAGTTATAGCAACTTCTTAGGGTGAAAACCCATGTAACTCATCACTTTCTGGCTTTAGCCAATTTTTTGGTTTGGGGTGCCAAATAAATCCCCCCACCAATGGTGGTTTAATTTTTTTTTTTTAAAAAAAACTTCCCTTTTGAAATTATTATTATTATATAATATTTATGGGAAACAAATTTATCCCATTTATTGAGAGATTCGATTCAATTGAGAAAAGCAGCAAATCCGATAGTTATGACAATTCACACATATTAGTATCTATCCTTAATTATCCGATGAATGTATAAATCATCCTTGATTATAGTGATACATGTGAACACATACTGATATTATTCTGGAATACAAATTATCCTTCGGGTATCATTATTATCTCATACGGGTATCCTTATTTACTCATGCGGGTATCATTATTTACTCATGCGGGTGTCCTTAGCGCTATTTTTAATCAATAATGTCTTTTTCTATTTTACTTACCCTTTGAAATTATTATTATTATATAATAATATTTATGGCAAAAAAATTTATCTCATTTATTGAGATATTCGATTCGATTGAGGAAATAATCAAATCCGATGGTTATGACACATACTAGTATTTATCCTTAATTATCTGATAAGAAAACAACTTTTCCTTAATTATAGTAAGATATGTGAACACATGCTAGTATTAGTATGAAAAAAAAATTATCTTTAATTATAGTGATTTAATATAGAAACAAATTATCTTTAACAATAGCGAGAGATTTGAACACAAATTAATACTAGAATAGAAATCAAATTTTCCTTAATTATAGTGAGAGATATGAACACACACACACACACACACACACACATATATACACACACACATACAAGTACTAGTATGCAACCAAATTATCCTTAATTATAGCGAGAGATGTGATCAGTGGAGAGAGCATGAGATGACAAGTTCTCATGACACCTTCAGGAGAGGAACTTGAGATGCCTAGTGCAAAATTTAACTCAAGTATTACAAGTCCTTGTGACACTTTCAGGAGGAAGATGAGGTACCAACCCCTTGTAATCACTAAACCAAATTAATTATCGAGTTACATTATGCTTAACTCCATTCTTTCGGTTCTTATAATTACACATTAGATTAATACTAATACTAGTGTGCATTTGTTAAGCTAACACAAAATTTTTTGTTAAGAAATGAACAAGACCATTAGTAAGTGCAGTGTTAGTGTAGAGAAGACCATCTCTCATTACAGGGACAATAGTCATTGAGTGGTGCAATGATCTAACCGGATCATATATGTATTCTGATTATAATTTTTAATTGATGGTTAATACTCCGCCTAGTAAATTTCAGCAATTATCAGATATTCGGAGTAAGCAAAAAAAAAGTTAATAAAATGCATTATGCCTATTTTAAATTCAATAAGTGGAGAGAATGAGATAGCAAGTCCTCGTGACACCTTTGGGAGGAACTTGAGATACCTAGTGTAAAATGTAACTCAAATATTACAAGTCCTTGTGATACCTTCAGGAGGAAGATGAGATGCCAACCCCTTGTGATCACTAAGCCAAATTAGTTCCCGGATTTGGTTATGCTTAGCTTCATTTTTTAAGTCTTATGATTACACATTAGATTAATATAACCTCTAGTGTCCATTTGTTAGGCTAACACACAAAATCATTGCTAAGAAATGAACAAGACCATTAGTGAGTGCATTGTTAGTGTAGAGAAAACCATTTCTCATTACAGGGACAATAATCATTGAGTGGTGCAATGATTTAACCCGATCATTTACATATCGTGATTATAATTTTTAATTTTTAATTTGTGCTTAATACTCTGCCTAGTAAACTTCACCAATTATTGGATATTCAGAATAAGTAAAAAAGTTAATAAAATGCATTATGCCTATTTTAAAAGCAATAAGTGGAGAGAGCATGATATAACAAGTTCTCGTTATACTTTCAGGTCAAACTTGAGATACCTAGTGTAAAATGTAAGTCAAGTATTACAAGTGTTTGTGACACCTTCAGGAGAAAGATGAGATACCAACCCCTTGTGATCACTAAGCCAAATTAAATCCCAATTTAGGTTACACTTAGCTCCATTTTTCCGGTCTTATAATTACACAGTAGATTAATACCACCACTAGCGTGCATTTTTTAGGCTAACATACAAAATCATTGCTAAGAAATTAACAAGACCATTAGTAAGATACCAAGTATATAGTTAGATGGCTGATTAATTTAATGACATCATGTAGTAGTTTTTGTAAGATTACAAACTTCCCAGGCGTCCACAAGGGATCGAATCCCTTGCTTTACATTTTCCTACTTTCATATGGTTCGTATATGATTATATAAATCTCATTACTAAGTTAAATAACATTCTCTAGTGGTTTCGATAAGATTGTAAACCTCCTAGATGGGCTCGACCAAGGATCGAACGTTCCCTAATCATTTTTTAGTAATTACATGTTTGAAAGATGCCAGTATAAGTTGTAGTACTTTCAAGTTATAGTCATAATACCGATGTTTGTGATACCCACAACACAATCTCGTAGTACCTTCAAGTTATAGTCTTAGTGCCGATGTTCAAAATACCCACAATACAAACTCGTGATAGCCACAATATAAACATGCAATACCTTCAAGTTATAGTCGTAGTACCAACGTTCGTGGTACCCACAATACGAGTTCGTAGTACTTTCAAGTTATAGTCATAGCACCGATGTTTGTGATACCCACAACACAATCTCGTAGTACCTTCAAGTTATAGTCTTAGTACCGATGTTTAAAATACCCACAATACAAACTCGTGAAACCCACAATATAAACACGCAGTACCTTCAAGTTATAGTTGTAGTACCTACGTTCATGGTACCCACAATACGAGTTCGTAGTACTTTCAAGTTATAGTCATAGTACCGATGTTTGTGATACCCACAACACAATCTCGTAGTACCTTCAAGTTATAGTCTTAGTACCGATGTTCAAAATACCCACAATACAAACTCGTGAAACCCACAATACAAACTCGTGATACCTACAGTATAAACACACAGTACCTTCAAGTTATAGTCGTAGTACCAACGTTCGTGGTACCCACAATATGAGTTCGTTGTACTTTCAAGTAATAGTTATAGTACCTAATTTTAAATTACCTATTTTCCAAGCTTTAAAAAAAATATTCAATTTGAAGCACTAAAAATTTAGTAATGTTATTAATTTAAAAGCTTTAAATATGTGTGATGTACCTAAACATTCAAATATTAAAGCGTTATAAATTGGTGTAGTACCTCCAAACTATATTGTACGTACTTTTAGATAATATTTGAAGTACTTTTATAAGTAACGTGAAGTACAAACAAATAATACCATTGTTAGTTTATATAAATAAGACCAATGCTTATAATTAAGATCATGGTTTATACCTATAACGAAGACCATCGTTTATAAATAAGATCATTGTTAAGTAAAGTTGCAATGTTACATTTGCTCATCAAATTTACTCTAATGTAGTGATGTTATCATGATAAGTAGATATGATGTTTGAGTGGAAAGATATAAAAGAAGAGATTTGTTAAAATAGGAAAGATATATTTTGTATTAGTAGAAAATCAAAATCTAATACATACCAAATTCTAACATAAAATAAATTCTAATATATTTTTGAATATGAAAAATGCTTCATAAAATATGTTTTTTAATATTTATAGTTATGTTCTATTAATGTTTTGAAAGATATTGTATTTTATCATCTATTAATGTTTATTAAAATATTGTGATATTTTTGATTTTATATACATAATATTTAATTTTATTAAAATATACGCGTATTCATATTACATGTCCTAACCGACCCATTTTAATTTTAAAAAATCAAGTTTCTTTAATTCATCAAAATCAAATTTACAAACCATTTAGTAAAGGACACCATTTAACAAAGGAAACCATTTTAAAAATGGTAAATTAATTATAAGGCACACAATTGTAGTCTTGCTTCACAAAATCATAGCGTGGAATGTATACCAATCTAATTCATCCACCAAGTTATGGATGGCGGCGAGTTAGACCGGAGCTCCGGCGCCAACACGTAGAGCCGAGTCTTTCTATGACCAGTTCAGTGGCGGATCTAGAAATATTTTCTATTGGGGACACTTTTCATTTAGTATTAAATTAAATAAATTTTACATAATTAACTATTTTAGCACTAAAGTTGTTACCCAATCATTTTTAATGTTGTAATGTGCGTTACCGATGAATGTTTGTCGTGCTTATGCATAAATTTTGTTATAGATTTACTAATTTGAAGAATATAACCTAGTAAAATTAACAAATATAATATAAAACATTTATTAAAAAAATAGAATTTATAGAAATAATATGAAAATGATCATGAATATGCTCAACTAATGTTCTATGTAGTTTAAGTAATTGAATGAATCAATAAAACTATAAAAGAAAAAAAAAATCTGAACAAAAATGATATATTTTAGAAGGAGAAAAATAATAAACCTTAATTAGAAAAATAAATAAAGTATAATATGACTCAAGAGTAACTATTGAGTACCCTTTCAAAAAAAAATTACAAATTGAGTACTTTCTTTGATTGTCAAAAAAAAAAAAAAAAAAACTTTCTTTGAAGAATTAAAAAAATGAGAACCAAATGCAGCAAGTAGGAATCGAACTACCAAACACATCATTAATTAAACCTTGGTCTAACCACGCTGCCACATCAGTTCATGAGATATGATTTGGTACTAAATATATATATTTTAAACAATGGGGTCACTCTGCCTAAGGAGAAATGAATTCAGACGGAGATTTCTCGGCGAGATCGAATCCTCTGATGGCGGTTCTTCCCGGCAATTCCCCAGCGGAAATCGGATTCCGACGACTCTCCTCCCTTAATCGAATTATTCCACAATACTACTTGGGAAGTAGAAACTGGAAATCTCAAAAATTGCTACCGGATTCCGCCGCCGCCTTGGTTTGAGCAGTACTGTCCCTCTGACCAGAGCAGGAGAGCAGTGGAATCGTACTGGCGGATGCAGACGATTGACGGTGCTACCTCCGACGAGGACAAAGTGACCCCAGTCTTCAAATTGGAGGAGATTTCCGACCTCCTCAGGGCCTCCCATGTCATCATCGTCAAAGAACTCTCTGAATTCATCCTTAAGAGGTAATTAAGGAGTGCTTCTTTAATCTAGTTAATTCACTATAAATGAGTGCTTCTTTCCTGATTCCGATAATAATTTTATCAAATTTTTTGCTATAGAAAGAAGGGATTTGCCATTGATTTGATGGCCGGAACTTGAGGTGGAGTGAACCCAGAAAAAACGAGAGGATGAAAGAGGAGGAAGAGAGAAACACGTGACTTGATTATTATATTTTACGTGGGACCCACTTGAATTCCAGCTCATCTGAAATTTTTGTCATGTAGCGACCGGTCAAAAAAACCACTGGTTTCTTTTAGAATTGTCCATGTAGGGCGGCGGGGGAAAGGAAGAGGACATTTCTGAAAAAAACCATGGTTTTTTCGCCCTATCGCTACACGACAAAAGATTTGGGCGAGGTGGATAACCGGTGGGTCCCACGATGAATATAATAAAAACGGCACGTGACACTCTCTCTCTCTCTTCCCCTTTCTTCTCCTCGCAAAACAAGTCTAGACTTCATATCTTCTGGGTATCTTCCTTGAATCAATTTCGATCATCAATGGCGAAACGTTCTTTTGCTTAGGAAACAATATGAAAATATCATTTATCAAATCAGGGAAGACGCGCGATCCCTACGTATCAAGGTATGCTTGCTGTAATGCATATTTTTAATTTTTTGCTTGAGTCGAAAAACGCCAGAATGCCCAATCTATTGTGTTATAGGAGTTTATTAGTAGTAGAATGAAGTGTAGCGAGGATTCCGGCGGTGATAGTAGATAACGAGAGATAGGAAGGAGGGTGTCACTGTTTATGAAGTATGGTGTCCCATTTACAATATGAGAGTATCACGGCTTATAAAATACTGTTGTTGAGATCCTGAAAAGTTTTGAAACAAAATTGAGTTAAACTTAGTAAGTCAATTAGTTAGCAGTGTTGGTTTCGCTTGAGAACTATCCCAAGCGAAATAAAAATAGAATTATCACAGAGAACTGTCATCGAGAATCAAACACATAAGCAGGCACTTTATTTTCCTCTCATGATGTTCATATCATTCAATGTTTTCGTTATTCTTGTAAGGATTGTATGATTATCATGGTCACCCTAAATACTAAACACTAAACCGTATCACTATTAACTGAAACATTGTACGATTTCATAACATTCATACATGATTATTTATTTAAAATTTCTCCTATATCATTAATCTCATTATATTTCTCAAATGATTCGTTGTTATAATTCAATATCGTTTTTATTCTAAAATGGTGGGGGTATTCTATTACATGATAGAGGGTATCCACTAATTTACATGTTCTGATGGGGGTATTCTATTCCATGATAGAGGGTATCCAATAATGTACATTTTCTGGTGTGGGTATTCTATTCCATAATAGCGGGTATTCCTTCAAATAACATCATTTGTTGGGCTATTATCAGATGGTAGTGGTTGACCTGAACTCCAAACCTCCGGTTGACGTTGATTCAGATGAAGATTATGTTATAGAATCATCGGATGATGAAGAATTGCATGATTTTCATGCTCGTGTTTTAAACGCGGGACGTGGTGAAGGTGTTTTAGAAGGAGATGTTGATTCAGATTATGAGTCATTGGATGGTGATGATCTGGAGCACCTAGCTTGCAGACTGGAAAATCTTGCTCGTGAGCAACTAGATGAAGAAGCTGCCCGTGAACCAGAATTCTCGAGTGCCACTCCCATTCCTACCAGAGGACAGGTGTTCCAATCATCAACGGAATTTCAGGCTTTCATGGACAGGTTTGCATTCACAAATGGGTTCGTTATAAGATGCAGCCGCGACAGCCCTTCCAAATTCCTGGAATATTCTCCCATCAAAAAGCGTGGACCGGACGATTATCAACGTTGTAGAGTGTATTGCAATCGAAGTGGAAGCCAAAGGAAGGCGCTAGGACTCGGGTGTGTGGCTGCCCGATGGAAGCCGCCGCATACAAATAGAGAAGCGATGGTTCTTGGAAGGTGACATTAGTGCAACTTAAGCACAATCATGTGATTGACTCATCCGCGGTGAAATTTCTCATCAAGTATCGCGGTATTACGGAGGCGGAAGAGACCGATATTATGGCGCAGTATCGTGCTGGAATCAAGCCGGCGCAAATCTACCGTGTGTTTATCCATAAGCACGGTGACATCAAGAACATTTCATTTTCAGAGAAGGACATGCGGAATCTCTTGAACCCGAACGCTAGGCTAAAGATGGAAGAGGGGGATTTTCGTGCAATGTATTCATGTTTGCAAGTATGAAGGAGAAGTCTCCCATGTTTTTTTTAGATTATGACCTAGACGCAAATGGCAGGGTGAGGAACATATTTTGGGCAGACGCACGAGCTATCAAGGCGTTTAGAGAGTTTGGAAGGTGCATTTCAGTCGACACAACGTACTTGTCGAACAGGTATAAGATTCCGTTTAAACCTTTCATAAGCGTCAACCCCCACGGTCAATCAGTACTGTTTGGGCTTGCACTTATAGGAAGGGACATCGTCAAGAACTTCACATGGGTATTCAAAGCGTTCCTCCGATGCATGCAGAAGGCTCCTGAGTGCATACTCAGCGACCAGTGTATTAAAATTCGTAAGTTTTTGTCTTTCAGAATTTATGCTTTCCACATTATTTTCCAAGCCGATTATTTGATCACCCATTGGTTTAGACAAAGATGCATCAATATCACAGCCTAATATTTAATCCTTCCTATGTTACATATGTACTCCTTCATGTAGATACCCAGCAGTTTAAACGAACATACCTTCACTTGTAAAGCCGCATAAAGATTTCTTGTATGTGAATTTACTTTCAGAAATGCACAATAGTGTGCTGGTCTGATATAAGATGCATGTTCAAGGACTGTACCATTATTTTTTGGCCCTCATGCATGACCACACCATCCACCTTATTTCAGAAATAGCGGTGCAGAAGGTGTTTCCATCAACACGGCACAGGTGGTGTCTGTGGCACGTGCTGCGGAATATCAGAAAACACTTTGGAAGTATGGATGAATGGGCTGTGATCGCTACCTCCCTCAGAAGGATACTTCACGAGTCCCTTTCCATTGAGGAGTTCGAGCAAGAATGGCATGCCTGGGCCGAGAGATATGGAATTTCTGAGAGGCCGTGGTTGAAGAAAAATTACAGATGAAAATTATAAGCATCATGTTTTTAATCAATTAATTCAAAACATAAAAATGACATGATAAAAATCATCAAAGTTAGTTTTTTAGTTCGCTATTGAGAAGGAATTGAAAACTATATAAATGATTATGTTTAATGACAGAGTGTTTTGCGAACTATTTATGTTTTCGTGTAGGAGCACGGTTTTCTAAAAATGAGTTTAGATAGCTAAAATGGCATCAGGGAGACTCGATCTCTAAAAATGAGTTTAGGATCAGTTTTAATTTTGTGGATCATTACATTTATGGGGTATCATTCACAGGGCCCACATTTGCATGGAACGTTTAGGGTTTTCACGTGTAAGAATGAAGCAAAAACCCTTGCTAATTCAAACTCAAAAGTGGACCACTTGAAAACGGTATAAAACACAGAAAACAATTGATTTACAAGTACCCAGAAATATTATTACAGTATCAATAAAATCAAAGATGTATAATAAAATGTAAAATCATAGTACTCAGAATCGGTGTCCTCGCTGTCAGAATCAGAGTCGGTATGCAGAAAATGGTTCTTAGAAGAAGTCGGTGAATTTTAAATAATCTCCAATTTGGTTAGAGATCGACGGTATGATACCAATTTTGCTAAAATGGTTGGTAAGACGTTTTCAATCAGTAATTGGCAAATTCCAAGATTATTTGTCGATTGGGGTGTGTGTATGAACAAATGAGCATAGCATAACATAGATGGGTAATTAAATGATAGAAATGTTATAAAGTATTAATACAACATAGAAATTATAGAAACTTCGAAATTCTAAAATGTCTTAATAATAGGCGCCTTTGTCATCATCCGAGTCCATATCCGTGACTCCAGAATCATGATGGTCGCTCCCCTCCTCCTCGGCTTCGGTATCCGTCTCCGACCCATCGTCAGAATTCAGCTCATACCAGGGGCAGTCCTGCTCATTTTCCTCTTCCACCTGTACCGCAGCCACTGCAACGGGTCCACGCGGTGTTGGAAGAGAATCCGGCCAACCACCATCCCCACCTCCCCCGCACAAGAATTCAATGGCGTAGATTGGTCCGTGATCTGGGAGAAGGTCGAAGTTGGGGCCTTGTTGGAACTTCACAAAGGGCTCTGAAACCCTCCACAGTAGTGAGTTCTAGTCACCGTAGATATTTAGCGGAATTGGATAGTAAATTTCCACCGGAATGTTACGGTCGAGGGTTATGACCTTCAAGGTCTGGTCGTTCCTGAGATTGGTCCAAAACCTAATGTTTCTGTGCAGAGTTTGTTTTTCACAGATATTAACATAAGAACAACACGACGAAGGATATATATGAATAATAGCGCAGTTAATTTCTTTTGTTGCAATTTACCAGACGGCGGATGCCCGGAGCGTGATCCACGTAAGCCGCTTCATTAAGCTTCCGGTAGAAGCCATAAGATGCGCAGACAAATATATTGAGGAACCTAGTCAGATCGAATCACCAATAATATTTAGGTTTTTTAGGTTCATGAGAGACATTATATTTTTTGGTTTTTATTATAAAGCATCAATATGACAAAGAAATACCTATTAAATCTTAAGTTTCATCATCGTCCGGCTGTTCCAACATCCGTGACACAAAATACCATCATATTCTACGCTACGCATAAATTACATACATCGTCACATTCACTCAATTGGCTGCTAAGTAATTAATATATGTAAATGAGTAAATCTGTATATTCATATATTGTAACGTATGTACTTGTTGATTATTTGTCATTTATAAGCAGACGGAGTGTTAAGCTTAAGATTATTGTTGTATATGTAAACATTTTTGTAAGTAAAGTGTTTCGGTTATCCAATATTACACATTTGGTTATCTAATAATAACACACAAGGGAGTAGCCAACATTATGAATTGAAAGGCTGATATTGTTATAATGTACTAGTTTAGGTGTAGTATGAATACCTCCGGTGCCGTGATTCCTCGGGCGTAGATGGAACAACTCATGTCCATCGGTATTGTAGACGTGCATGTCCATCGTCCGTGTCTTCCGTAATAGGTCAGTACGGGCTCCGAAAACCACACTGCATCTCGGCATGATTCCGTGCTTTTGACAGCATTCCGTCCACTCATCGCCCTCCACGTAGTAGCGTCCACCTACTTGGTGGGTGCGTGATCTGACAGCAACAAAAAACTTATGCTCCGTGTAAGGGATGAGAACATGGAATTCGTGTTCCCCGCTGTCAGAAATTCAGTTTTAGTGCCGCCGAAGTCAGAGGAAATGTACTATACATAAGATTAAGAATTGTTATCCATTGATTGTTAAATGGTAATTTACAGAAAGGAAAATTTACGAATCGTACGAGACTCCACAATTGATTTGGATGTGTGATACTCTTGAGGAAATGGACTACCGGATGCGTGGGCTGTTGCAGCGCATGCATCTCCCGGCCATTTACGTCGTAGGTCCTGAAGATTATGAAGGTGATCGTATGAGATGTGAACTCCAAGTACGCATTCCCCATTCCGAGATGGTTGATGAGAGCTTCCGAAGCTTCAACCGGAATTTCATTCAAGACTGTGACCGGAAGGAGAAGCTCTTTGAGGCCCGTGCAGAAAATGGCCGCAGTGGGCCTGAACCCGAGGTCTTCATTGATGTAGCTGTTATCAGGAAGCAGGAGTCTGCGAACGGGAGCAGCCAGAGAGGCATGAATGATTCTGTAACTTGCCATTTTTTGAGTTGGAGATTGGTCGGATGTATGAGATGTGATTTGATTAAATGATTTTCTGGGGTGGTGTCTCTTACTACCGTTGAGGGTCTCACAGAAACTTGTAGTACCACAGTTTTATTTAAATGAGATATATCACCTTTCTCATGATGGTGTATAACACCATACTTAATGCATCATGACAACAGAGGATGGATGACCAAAATTCACATTTCAGGTACTAATTTCTAATTAGATTTTCTCTAATTGGCTAATAATGTGCACATTGTGCACGGATTATGAACTAATTATTGTGTAAAAACACAATATGTGTGAGCATTGGAAGAGATGAATGCAACAAATCAACTCTTTATGTGACATACTCTCTTCCTGTAACACTATCAAACACCTTCATACTCTAGTGTCGTCATTCACCAATCGGAAATGATTTTGTGATACTTCTCAAGTAGTGCATGATATCAGTGTTAATAATCCATTTCATAATTCAGAAAACCGTAATGATGCGATCATTGACTTTGATTTTTAATGGATTAGCGATGTTTGGGGTGGTGTCTCTTACTACCGTTGAGGGTTTCACGGAAGCTTGTATTACCACAGCTATATTTAACATGAGATATATCACCTTCCTCATGATGGTGTATGACACCATACTTAATGCATCATGACAACAGAGGATGGATGACAAAAATTCACATTTCAGGTACTAATTTCTAATTAGATTTTCTCTAGTTAGCTAATAATGTGCACATTGTGCATGGATTATGAACTAATTATTATCTAAAAACACAATACGTGTGAGCATTGGATGAGATGAATATAACAAATCAACTCTCTATGTGACATACTCGCTTCCTCTAACACTATCGAACATCTTCATACTCTAGCGTTGTCCATCACCATATTGGAAATGATTTTGTGATACTTCTCAAGTAGTGCATGATATCAGTGTTAATAATCTATTTCATAATTCAGAAAACCGTAATGATGCGATCATTAGCTTTGATTTTTTATGGATTAGCAATCTTGGTGGGGTGGTGTCTCTTACTACCGTTGAGGGTGTCACGGAAGGTTGTAGTACCACATCTATATTTTACATGAGATATATCACCATCCTCATGATGGTGTATGACACCATACTTAATGCATCATGACAACAGAGGATGATTGACAAAAATTCAAATTTCAAGCACTAATTTCTCATTAAATTTTCTCTAATTGGCTAATAATGTGCACATTGTGCATGGATTATGAACTAATTATTATGTAAAAACACAATACGTGTGAGCATTGGATGAGATGAATGCAACAAATAAACTCTCTATGTGACATACTCCCTTCCTCTAACACTATCAAAATACTCTAGCGTCGTACTTCACCAATCGAAAATGATTTTGTGATACTTGTCAAGTAATGCATAATATCAGTGTTAATAATCCATTATGTAAATCAAAAAACCGTAATGATGCGATCATTGGCTTTGATTTTTAATGGATTAGCGATCTTGGGGGGTGGTGTCTCTTACTGTCGTTGAGGGTGTCACAGAAGGTTGTCGTGCCACAGCTATATTTTACATGAGATATATCACCTTCCTCATGATGGTGTATGACACCATACTTAATGCATCATGACAACAGAGGATGGATGACCAAAATTTAAATTTCAAGCACTAATTTCTCATCAGATTTTCTCTAATTGGCTAATAATGAGCATATTGTGCACGGAGTATGAACTAATTATTATCTAAAAACACAATACGTGTGAGCATTGGATGAGATGAATACAACAAATCAACTCTCTATGTGACATACTCTCTTCCTCTAATACTATCAAACACCCTCATACTCTAGCGTTGTCCTTCACCAATCGGAAATGATTTTGTGATACTTCTCAAGTAGTGCATGATATCTGTGTTAATAATCCATTTCGTAATTCAGAAAACCGTAATGATGCGATCATTGGCTTTGATTTTTTATGGATTAGCGATCTTGGGGGTGGTGTCTCTTACTACCGTTGAGGGTGTCACAAAAGCTTGTAGTACCACAACTGTATTTTACATGAGATATATCACCGTCCTCACGATGGTGTATGCCACCATACTTAATGCATAATGACAACTGAGGATGGATGACCCAAATTAAATTTCAAGTACTAATTTCTCATTAGATTTTCTCTAATTGGCTAATAATGTGCACATTGTGCACGGATAATGAACTAATTATTATGTAAAAACACAATACGTGTGAGCACTGGATGAGATGAATGCAAAAAATCAACTCTAATACGTGACGTATTCCCTTCCTCTAACACTATCAAACACCTTCATACTCTAGCGGTTTCCTTCACCAATTGGAAATGATTTTGTGATACTTCTAGAAGTAGTGCATGATATCAGTGTTAATAATCCATTTCATAATTTAGAAAACCGTAATGATGCGATTAGTAGCTTTGATTTTTTATGGATTAGCGATCTTGGGGGAGTGGTGTCTCTTACTACCGTTGAGGGTGTCACAGAAGGTTGTAGTACCACATCTATATTTTACATGAGATATATCACCATCCTCATGATGGTGTATGACACCATACTTAATGCATCATGACAACAGAGGATGGATGACCAAAATTCAAATTTCAAGCACTAATTTCTCATTAAATTTTCTCTAATTGGCATAATGTGCACATTGTTCATGGATTATGAACTAATTATTGTGTAAAAACACAATACGTGTGAGCGTTGGATAAGATGAATGCAACAAATCAACTCTCTATGTGACATACTTCCTTCCTCTAACAATATCAAAAACCTTCATACTCTAGCATTGTCCTTCACCAATCGGAAATGATTTTGTGATACTTCTCAAGTAGTGCATGATATCAGTGTTAATAATCTATTTCGTAATTCAGAAAACCGGAATGATGCGATCATTGGCTTTAATTTTTTATGGATTAGCGATCTTGGGGGGGTGGTGTCTCTTACTATCGTTGAGGGTGTCACAAAAGCTTGTAGTACCACAGCTATATTTTACATGAGATATATCACCTTCCTCATGATGGTGTATGCCACCATATTTAATGCATCATGACAACAGAGGATGGATGACCAAAATTCATATTTCAAGTACTAATTTCTCATTAGATTTTCTCTAATTGACTAATAATGTGCACATTGTGCACGGATTATGAACTAATTATTATGTAAAAACACAATATGTGTGAGCATTGGATGAGATGAATGCAACAAATCAACTCTCTATGTGACATACTCCCTTCCTCTAACACTATCAAACACCTTCATACTCTAGCGTCGTTTTTCACCAATCGGAAATGATTTTGTGATAATTTTCAAGTAGTGCATAATATCAGTGTAAATAATCCATTTCGTAAATCAGAAAATCGTAATGATGCGATCATTGGCTTTGATTATTTATGGGTTAGCGATTTGGGGGGGGGGGGTGGTGTCTCTTACTACTGTTGAAGGTTGTAGTACCACATCTATATTTTACATGAGATATATCACCTTCATCATGATTGTGTGTAACACCATACTTAATGCATTATGACAACAGAGGATGGATGACCAAAATTCAAATTTCAAGCACTAATTTCTCATTTGATTTTCTCTAATTGGCTAATAATGTGCACATTGTGCACGGATAATGAACTAATTATTATGTAAAAACACAATATGTGTGAGCATTGGATGAGATGAATGCAACAAATCGACTCTCTATGTAACATACTCCCTTCCTCTAACACTATCAAACACCTTCATACTCTAGCGTCGTTTTTCACCAATCGGAAATGATTTTGTGATACTTTTCAAGTAGTGCATAATATCAGTGTAAATAATCCATTTCGTAAATCAGAAAATCGTAATGATGCGATCATTGGCTTTGATTATTTATGGGTTAGCGATTTGGGGGGGGGGGGTGTCTCTTACTACTGTTGAAGGTTGTAGTACCACATCTATATTTTACATGAGATATATCACCTTCATCATGATTGTGTGTAACACCATACTTAATGCATTATGACAACAGAGGATGGATGACCAAAATTCAAATTTCAAGCACTAATTTCTCATTTGATTTTCTCTAATTGGCTAATAATGTGCACATTGTGCACGGATAATGAACTAATTATTATCTAAAAACACAATACATGTGAGCATTGGATGGGATGAATGCAACAAATCAACCCTCTATGTGACATACTTGATAAGTCCATGGTTCGTATTCGGGCCTCATTCATACTCGGACCAGGGCTCGAGAAGGGTCGTGGGCTCGAGATACGCGGAAGGTGGATCTACAGATCCATAAATCCTAATTCTTATAAGGAATGCGTATATTATGAATGTTCTACAAAGGAATATACATCCTCCTAAACATGGTAATACAACCCTGTCCGAAATATACTTCTATTATACATGGTAATACAACCTCTATTCCCATAAGAGTTCAATTCATACCATAAATACATATCTTAGTGATCTACGGATTGTTGCCATATAAAAACCCTAAAGGTTTGATAGACCTCTCCATCTAATCTCATACTACATACATTACGCCTTAAGCAAATATACTGACTTGAGCGTTAGAGTGTCTACCCCCAGGACACCCGGGGCCTTTGTTTTGTAGATCAGTTCGTGAGCAAGGTTCGTTACCAAGTGTAGGTCGTAGACAGGTCCATCAATTTGGCACGCCCGGTGGGACCCGCATGCTAATCTTGATCTATACGACCTTCAAACTCATGGCTGATCCGGCTGAAAACCTTCGTGGGATTTCATGAATCCGTTTCTCAGCCCCGACAGGAGTAAGAAGCATCAACAACGACGAGACGAGCCACGCCAACAACCAGGGAGCTGGTAGGAGCATCAATGGTGTGCATCGATCGGTGCAAGAAGCCTCTCCTTGGGAGTGGGAGAGCAAAAGATCTCGCTTAGACGGAACTATTACTTTTTCATTTGAAAATGCGGTTCCTAATCAAATTCCCCATTCAGAAGCTCTAGTGATTACGGTTGACATAAACCATAATATGATCAAAAGAGTTCTGGTGGATGGAGGAAGCGAAATAGAAGTCATGTTTCTTAGTTGTTATGAACAGCTGGGATTGGACAAAAATTATCTCACGCCCACAAGCCCTATCTCAGGATTTACTGGAAATCCTGTCACACCTTTGGGAAAAACTATTTTACCGGTGCAAGTAAGAGACGGTTCTCGGAGTATAACCCTACGTTGCACCTTTACGATCATCGATTCCAGAGTGCCATACAACATAATCCGTGGAAGGCCCTGGATGTACCAGGCAAAGGCAATTTGGTCCCCTTATCATTTGTTGATGAAGTTCCCCACCAACAAAGGGATTGCCACAGTCCGAGGTCATCAACAATTAGCTCGAATATGCATGATTCAAGCTATCCGAGAACCAGAAAAGGAGAATCTTGAACCAGCCAAGTACTCCGAGTCCGAGCCGATACAGCTCGGAGAATCAGGAACCATTGAGGTTGGAACTTTCCTACCCCCCGAGATAAAGGCTAAACTACAAGATCTTCTCAACCAATACATAGATGTCTTTTCCTGGGATGTTAGGGTCGGGCATCTCACCATCCCGCATGGTTCATCCCGACCCCTCATCCTGCATGACGATCGGGCCAGACCCGACCGCAGATGGCAGCTTTACCTAACCTGACAGAAGAATCTTCCCAGACCGCCTAACGGCGCGGTCTGATCAGATCGGGTCAACTGTCTGCACCATATATATATCCCTTTCTCACAAGAGAGAGGTAAGTTAACTAAACACAATCAATCACATCCTAACTCTCTGAACAGTCTACTGACTTTAGCATCGGAGCGGGATCAGCAATTAGCCGTCCCGCCCTGATTGAGAGTTCCTTGATTCTTAGCAGGTACTCCTCATCGTGCCATCGCGACGGATCATCAAGGACGCACATTGCGACTGTAACATTGGCGCCGTCTGTGGGGATATAACCAAGTATCTTCATAGCCCACACACTGCAAATGAGCAGAGAAGGACAAGACCGCGTTACCCTCATCGATGAGGTAGTGGTCACAGATCTGGGCGACGAGGGGCTGGAGTCCCGTTCACCCCTTCAAACCCAGCAGCCACTCCGATCTCGGCGACGCCAACCCTGGCGCGTCCCCATCTTTCACAACGGAGGATGGTGATGTGCTCCGCCAGATACTGGAGTCACAGGCTACCATCAACAAGCAGCTGCAGGAGCTGCGAGGTACGCCGCCGAAAGCGCGGCTTCTTGAAGGTTTGGCAAAGATGGTCACACCGACCAAGCTCTTTGCCGAGCCTGCACGAGCTAAGCGAAAAGCCCCCATCCTCACAGAGCTGGATGATGACGGGAATGAGATTCTGGAAGATTCAGACGAGGAGTGGGGAGATCCGGGCGAGAAAGAGGCCAACCCTAGGTCTCATCCTGGGGAATGGGCCATGACGTATGTTCACAAGCCAAGTGTCAAGCTGAGGGGCCGGCGAAGCAGAGGTTGTCGGTGTTTTACGAGGCCCCGGATTGCCAGAAAAGAGGGAGCCCGTTTTCAGAGGCAATCACGGAGTTCGTCGCCAACCCTCGTCTCCGGATCATGGCTTGTCGGACCCAGCGGATCATTTGCATACGTTCACAACTAACATGTCAACGTACGCTATGCCCGAGCCCGTGTGGTGCAAAGTCTTTGCCACCACGCTCAAGGAGGCGGCAAGGGTGTGGTTCGCCAACCTGGACAATGGAAGCATATCCAGTTTCGCGCAGCTCGAGGAACTTTTCCTCATCAGGTTCATGCAGAAGAGGAAGTTCACCAACACGACGCAGGACCTGATGAAGATACGCCACAAGGCATCATCCGGCGAGAGCCTGATGGAGTATTATGAGCGCTTCATCGAGGAAAGCAACAGGGTGGTGCACCGTGGCGAGCCGCGGTGGTTGATCGAAATTTTCATGCAAGGTCTGGATCACGAGGCTCTAGATTCGGAGCTCACCCTTCGTGCGGTACACACGCTGGACGAATTGCATATGGTGGTGGAGATGTTTCACCGAGCCGACGAGAATGCCAAGAAGAAGAAGTTGGCAATACAGAAAGAGGCTCGACCTTACTGGTCAAAACAGAAGCCCATCCAGGATGGGCAACCGGCTAAAGCAGATAAAGCGTCATCGGTGAAGGACAGGCTAGGACCTCGAGTTGCTCAAGAAAGAGTCTTCACCCCGTTGACAAAGACGCCCAGAGAAGTCTTTTTGGCAAACCGCGACGTCATCCCACCCCCGCGTGCCATGAAGATGCCTCCCAACAAGCGAAACTTGAACAAGTTTTGTGAGTACCATGACGACCACGGCCACGACACAGAGGATTGCATCCACCTGAAGAAGGCCATCGAGTCATGCCTGCGTAAAGGGCAGTTGAAACAATTTGCTGCCACCGCCAAAGCTCACAACAAGGCGACATATGCCAACAAGAACGGCGGCCAGGATCAAGGGGCCAACAGGGCGCGTGGTAAAGGAAAGGAGGTGGCGCGGGCCGAGCGACCAGATGAAAAGAGAGCAAAGTATGAGGAGGAGTCATCACAAGAACGAGAACCAGCGAGGCGCGCGAGCAATGATATACTCACTATCATAGGCGGGAATGCCGGAGGGAGCTCGGATTCACAAAGAAAGGCTAGATGCAGGATAGCCCCAGAACACACCCCGACGAGCAGGAGGCTGGGTAGAGATGAATTGATCACGTTCGGTGCCGACGATCCCATCCCGGATGGTCCGGCCAGATGCGATGCGGTCATCATCACGGTTCAAATAATGGATAAGATGGTTCATCGAGCGTACGTGGATGGTGGCAGTTCAGCAGAAATAATGTATTGGCATTGTTTCGAAAAGCTGGACGACAACACAAAGGCCAAGTTGATCCCAACAAGCACACCGTTGGTGGATTTCGCGGACAGAACGGTGTGGCCAGAAGGAACAATCACACTTCTAGTTGGGGTCGGGGAGAGGCCGACCAGGAAAGAGGTGGACATGGAGTTCATCGTCATCAAAGCTCATAGCCCGTACAACCTAATACTGGGGAGGCCAGCGCTAGCCCAGCTCAAAGGTATTGTCTCAACCCTCCATCTCCTTTTGAAGTTTCCAACCAAAGGAGGGATAGCGACCGTTCGAGGCGATCAGCAAAAGGCGAGAGAGTGCCACAGAATCGCATTAAAGAAGCGGAAGCGTCCAGATGACGAATCACAACCACGACGTCCGGTCCACATGGTCCGTTCAGGGATCCCAGACCCCAAAACCCTGTCAGCATCATGCATGCCCATGTTCCTTGACCAAGGCGGATGCCGAGGAGTCCAAGTGGGATCCGACTAGCCCGACGCAAGTCGTCAGGAGGTTCTGGAGGTCCTGATCAAGCATCAGAAGGTCTTTGCATGGAAGGCGACAGACATGACGGGAGTATCACCCGAACTCGGTCAACACGCCCTCAGAGTGGATCCTTCACACCCACCAGTCATGCAGAAAAGACGGCCGCTATGCCCAGAAAGAATGACGCGGTAAACAAATAGGTAACCGAGTTGGTGAATGCAGGTATCCCACGGGAAGTGCCATACCCCACGTGGTTAGCCAACCCGGTCCTGGTCAAAAAGTCAGATGGGAGTTGGCGAATGTGCATCGATTACAAAGCGCTGAACAGGGCATGTCCCAAGGATTGCTACCCGACACCCATCATCGATCAGAAGGTGGACGCGTTGGCCCCTTTCCCGATCAAATGCTTTCTAGACGCATACAAGGGGTACCACCAAATCACGATGAAGGAGGACGACATCGACAAAACTGCCTTCATCATGGAGAGGGGAGCCTTCGCGTACCGGATGATGCCGTTTGGCTTACGCAACGCCGGTGCCACTTACCAGAGGGTGGTGGACAAGATTTTCAAAGCGCAGATCGGCCGCAACATGGAAATCTATGTCGATGACATGGTCATCAAGAGCGTATCGTATGAAGGTCTAGTGAAGGATCTGGATGAGACTTTGGGAACCTTAAACGCGGCAGGTATGATGCTCAACCCGGCCAAGTGCCAGTTCGGAGTAGGGGCCGGGAAGTTCTTGGGCCTCATGGTGTCCAACAACGGTGTGGAGGTCAATCCAAAGAAAGTCCAAGCCGTCTTGGAAATGAAGCCTCCCAGGAACGTTAAAGACGTAGAGCTTGAATGGAAAGCTAGCGGCTATGAACAGGTTCTTGTCGCGAGCCGCAGAGAGGTCAGTCCCGTTCTTGAGGATCCTCAAGGGCACCGTCGGGCCAAAAGGAGCAATCCAATGGGGCCAGGTCGAGGATGAAGCATTCCTCAAGTTGAAGGATCATTTAAAAGACCTACCAGCCATGTCTCCTCCCGAGCAAGGTGAGACGCTGTACTTATACCTTGCCGCTGGGATGGAAGTCGTGAGTGGCGCGTTGGTTAGGGAAGTGAACAAGATCCAGCGTCCGGTCTATTATGTCAGCCGAACGCTGCAGGGGGCCGAGTTGAGATACAGCGCTCAGGAGAAGCTGGCCATGGCATTGGTCCATGCGGCGAGACGCCTCAGGTCATATTTTCAAGCACACCCCATCGTGGTTCTCACAAACGAGCCGCTCAAAGAAATTTTGACCAGGCCGGAGATGTCAGGAAGGTTGGCCAAATGGGCAATAGAGCTAGGCGAACATGCCATTGAGTTCGCCCCAAGGAAAGCCATCAAAGGGCAAGTGATGGCTGATTTCCTGGCAGAATTGCCATCCGGGATCGAGGAGAAGGATGAAGTAACCATCGACGCACCAAGCGAGCCAGCCGACAAAAAGCAACGACGCGTTGACAGGACAGGATGGTGGAAGCTGCATGTGGAAGGCGCATCCGGCGTGGAAGGATCAGGAGCAGGTCTGATCGTGACCGACCCCGATGGCGTGGAGACGACGTATGCGTTGAGATTCCAGTTCCCAGCCACGAACAATGAAGCCGAATATGAAGCATTAATTGCAGGCATGGAGTTAGCAAAAGCGTTGGGCGCGACCAAGTTGGATGCATATGGCGACTCGGCTTTGGTTGCAAACCAGTTCAATGGGTCATACGCAGCCAAGGAGCCATCAATGCAGAAATACCTGGCCAAGGTAAAGAGTCTAGCCACGCAGTTCGAAGGATTTGAGGTGACCCGAGTCCCCAGATACGAGAATACAAGGGCAGATGCCCTCAGCAAGCTGGCCTCCACGGCAAGCAGCCATCTGTCCATAGGAGTTCTAGTGGAAACACTCCCGACAAGATCAACTGACGGCATGACGGTCGCTGCTATTGAGGCCGAGCCGCCATGTTGGTTGACACCAATGCGGGACTACTTGCTCAGTGGAGCGTTACCACCCGATCAAAAGGAGGCGAAAGCCCGAGAGAGGAAGGCGCTGAATTTTGCGCTCAGGAACGGGGTGGTATACAAGAGAGGATATTTGCAGCCGTGGTTGCGATGTTTAACGCCCAGACAAGCAGAAAGAATCCTGAAGGAGCTCCACGAAGGAAGCGGCGGCAGCCATTAGGGGCCCGGACACTGGCGCTGAGGGCATCCCGAGCAGGTTATTACTGGCCCAATATGAGGGTCGACGCCGACCATGTGGTTAAAACTTGTCATCAGTGCCAGATACATGATCGGGTGTCATCTCAACCCGGCCAGCCCATGAAGAGCATCACAGGCCCATGGCCGTTTGCAAAATGGGGCATCGACATTGTCGGTCCTTTCCCCCAAGCGACCGGCAAGAGAAGATTCTTGGTGGTGGCCGTTGACTACTTCACCAAGTGGGTTGAGGTGGAGGCATTGGCAACCATCACAGGCAAGAGGATGACAAGTTTCGTGTGGAGGAACATTGTCTGCAGATTCGGTCTGCCCAAGACAATCATCAGCGACAACGGACGCAAGTTTGAAGGAGGAGTCTTCAGAGACTGGTGTAACCAGATGGGCATCCAGCAGAGCTTCACATCAGTAGCCCATCCGTAGGCCAATGGTCTCACCGAGCGAACCAATGGAACGATTGTGCAAGGGTCAAAGAGAAGGTTGGACGGTGCGAAAGGGAACTGGGTAGATGAGCTCCCATCGGTGTTGTGGGCATACAGGATGACGCCCCGAACGGCCACAGGTGAATCACCTTACTTTCTGTGTTTCGGCAGTGAGGCCATCATCCCGCCTGAGCTCATCATCCCATCAACGCGATCCGCCATCCCGAATGCCGAAGAGGACAATAACCAGCATTTGAGAGAGAGCCTAGAGGACTTGGAGAGAGCCAGAGAGCAGGCCACAATCAAGGAGGCGGCCTATAAGTCATATGTGGAACAACGCTATAATGCCAGAGTCCGCGTAAGAAATCTGAAGCAAGGCGAATTGGCCCTCCGAAAGAATGAAGCCAGCCGAGTTGAAGGCTTGAAGAAGTTAGATGTCACATGGGAAGGACCATACGTGGTCGCAGAAGTGCTGAGGAACGGCGCATACAGGCTGCAGACCATGGCAGGCGAAGCGGTACCAAGGACGTGGAACATGGAGAACCTCCGCCGTTATTACGGATGAGCAGCATCAGACCCATGAGAAAGGTACCAATTAGTTTTTATATAATGGGGAAATGCTTTTGGAGAACGGATTCCTGATCGGATCGCGACTTTTGCCCTCATGAGGGATGTGATCTTGAGGAAATCCAGTTCTCCCGCGCAAAATTGTATCTTTTGTACTCCCCCTTTTGTTTTTTAATGAATTCCAAGTGTCAAGTTCAAGAACACATTATCTCTTTTTCTGTTTCATTTATGCCCTTTTTTCGAAAGTCGAATGACATGATCGGAATCGGTGATAATGGACATTTAGAGAGGCAGCTCAGGCCATCGCTCCGGTTACCCGGACAAAGCATCGTGACCGCCAGACCGAGACTGAGGCTTAGCCGCCCTTTTTTGAGTACTGAACACAGGCGTGGTTTTTGTTCAAATGCGAACGGGCAAATAGAACAAACCATATCCTCTCCAAACTCGGATAGCTACCGGTTTGGAGAAAAGGTGGGATCTTTTCTTTAAGAAAAACCCATGTCGGACACGGACCGATTAACAAGGATCATAGCTTAGCAGCTTTGGCTTTGAAGAGAAAAAAAAAACAAGGAAAGGTCTAGGCCCATATACCTTGGTGGCTTGGTCAGGGTTTAGCGACCTCCAAGTTGACAAGAAATTCAAGCCACATCATGGTTCGCCCCGGTTAGTTCATCCAGCTGACTCATCCCTCTTCATACAGAAGGATGATGAGTCGCCACCATGAACAGGGGTGAGCAGAATGGCAAGGTATCAACCAAACATTAAGGCAATAGCCAGTAATGCAAATGCACAAACAAGAGTTTCATCATGTAGCAAACAGCCAAACCGCTAAGGCAATAATATATGCTGTCAAAGCAAGAATTCAATAACAATGTAAGGCAAATGTAACCCTTATGGGTCATTACAAACCAAAAGGAAATTATTCAAAGGAGTTTAGGAGAAATCCAACAGAAAGAAAGGAAAGGAAAGAAGCAGAACTAATGGTTCTGGGCAGAAACTTGGACATTATTCCCAGCATCCTCCAAATCCTTCACCAGCCCTTCCTCAGCAACAACTTCGCCGTCGACCATTACAGGCGGAACTACAACATCTGGCTCCCATGCGGCAAGCTCGGCCGGAGTCATCTCACCGGTCAGTGTGGAAAAGTACTCAGGGAAGCCATAGCCAACGAAAGCATCTGTGAGCTCAGAAAGAGCGGTGGCATAAGCAGCAGAGTCTTCATACACGTTATCCAGCGCATAAGCCCGTCGAAGGAAAGCAGAAGTGCGCGCGACGGCGCGTTCTGATCGAGCTACCTTGGCAAACACTTCACGCACGCCGGCGGTCAGCACAGACTGATAGTCAAGGGCGAGGCTGGTTTTCTCCTCCAGCGCCTTCTTCAGTTGACCTTCGGACTCGGCAAAGCAAGCTTGAAGAGCGGCCAGTTCGCCAGATATCTTCTCCGCCTGATCAGCTCTCACAACAGCTTCATCTAGACGTTTTTGCAGCTCAGTGGCGGATATCTGGCCATCTAGTAGGGCAGCGTCGCTGGTCTCCTTGGATATTTTCAGTTCCTCACCTTCCGAGATGGCAGACGCCAATTGAGCGTTGACAGCGTCCAGTTGTTTCTTCAGCGCCTGCTCGGTTTCCATCCAGTCATCAGGTGACCACTCAGCATCAGCATCTGCTTTGGCCTTGGCCTCATCTTGAAGCTTGACTATCTCGGCATCGGCGATGGCCAGCTGCCTCTTCACATCTCCGAGCTCGATGAGGGTGATGTGATGCACCTTCTGGTCAGCCTCATGTGCCAAGCACAAGGTGCTGAAGTCAGAGATGACGGCGAGGGACGAGCAAGCACCCTAACAATACAACAGTTAGGAGGACAGAGTTGGGAGAGGAAGTTAAGCATGAAAGGAGAGACAAGGAGATGAGACATACATCGAAAACAGACGAAATCAGATTGTCTGTGGCAGTCCTGACCCCATGAAGGTTTAGCGCCGGATTCTTCACCCAAGCCCTGAAATGGTCAAGGGGCATCACCTCCTTGAGATATTCCAAACGACCGGCGGGCGATTTGAGGAAGACGGTGGAGGAGTTGGTTTTACCCTTGTCAGTTTGAAAACCACCAGCGTGCGGAGGGGCCCTCCCACCATGCTGCGGACCAGTCGGCTCGGTGCTGCTCTTCAGCTTCTCGGGCACTTGGGGTCGGGACGAGGCATTCTCGCGACCGCCGACCCCCATCTGGAACAGCTGGTCGAGCTTCAGCAAACCCCTTGACGACCCCGTATCCTGATAGGGAAGCGAGGAACCTTCAGCATTGCTATCCTGCCCGGTTTGAAAGGATTGACCATGCGACTGAGTGGACTGGTTTGGGCCAGTACTGTCCTCCAACCTCCTACGTTGCGAGGGACGGTTGAACTTCGTCACGTCAATGGTTGGACGGCGGCGAGTCATATCTGTTGTAAACATACGACATGAAGAAAATACAGTTGAGGCAAGAGCAAAAGGTCATGATAATGCTCAAGAAGGATGAAAGAGAGGGCCAAGTGGGATCCGACATACCTTTATCAGGGCGACCAATCGGAGCGAGTGCCAGAGCAGCAGGAGGGCTGAAGAGATCAACACTTGGGGGGCCGTTGCCCTCGTCCTGTATGGGCTTACCATCATCTGGGATGACAACAGGCTCATCCTGGATGGCAGGAAGCACGCGACGGTGAGGCAGGACGGAATCCCGCAACCTTTCATCCAACTTCAAGACATCCCACCTCTCCGGTCTCTCCTTCAGAGCCCTGATGGAGGCAGCCAAGCGATTCTGGGATACGCCATCTAGAGCGCGGCAGCGCGTATCAGGATCACCAACAGATTGCCTTGGGCAAGAGGCAGCAGGCCCATACAAGACATCTTCATCAACGAACATGAACTTTACCTTCCAGTTGGTCGTTTTGGGCATGCCAGTCAAGATGTGCAGGTCGGCTTTGGGGCGAACCTTGATGTGGCCCCAACCGTCCTCATCACCGCCACCGTCGGTGTAGAAGAACACCCGGAACAGGGTAACGGAGGGAACAACCCCGCGAGCACCGCACAGGGTCTCGAAGCCAATAATGTTGCGCACAGCGTTGGGCGTCATCAAGCCCAGAGTCATGTCAAAGTAAGACAGAATGGATTGACAGAAAGGAGTAAGAGGGAACCTGACGCTGCAACGAGCCAGATGCTTATAGTAAACAGGAACTTTGCCCGTCGGGGCAGCGTTGATGGTATCGCTGGGTTTGGGTCGAACGATTGACTTGGCCAGATCCAGGATCTGGAGGCCCTCGGTGTCGCGGCAGATCTGAACGAACTCAGCCGCTTCTTCATCCGTAATCTGGCAAAACGCGCCGGAGACAGGGATGTCGGCCATGATCAGAACAGGCAAGACGCTACGGAGGCGGAAGAAAACGAAAAATCAAAGTGAAACAGGTACACAGGCGTGTGCAGAATATCTAAAGTTGTGAGCAATGAATTCGAGAATAAGATGAAGAAGGCAGAAATGAGGAGCAGTTTCGTATTTGAATGAAGAAATGGGGGGGGGGAGTTATGCGAGCAGTTAAAGTAATAATGGCAGTTGCAAAAGTTGCACAGTTACAAAGACTAAGTTTACACGCATCCCTTCGAAAAAGTGACGACACGTGGCAGACATGCAGTTATATCTGACGGCTCACTGTCGCACGGATCCCAGAAACCCAGATACAGTCCATCACGCGAACCGTTGCTCCGCGCTCGGACTTGGGGGGACTTGTTAGGGTCGGGCATCTCACCATCCCGCATGGTTCATCCCGACCCCTCATCCTGCATGACGATCGGGCCAGACCCGACCGCAGATGGCAGCTTTACCTAACCTGACAGAAGAATCTTCCCAGACCGCCTAACGGCACGGTCTGATCAGATCGGGTCAACTGTCTGCACCATATATATATCCCTTTCTCACAAGAGAGAGCTAAGTTAACTAAACACAATCAATCACATCCCAACTCTCCGAACAGTCTACTGACTTTAGCATCGGAGCGGGAACGGCAATTAGCCGCCCCGCCCTGATTGAGAGTTCCTTGATTCTTAGCAGGTACTCCTCATCGTACCATCGCGACGGATCATCAAGGACGCACATTACGACTGTAACATGGAACACCAACGACTTGGTGGGAGTATCCCCTCGCCTGGCGGAGCATTACCTGAATATCAATCCCTCGCAAAAACCCATTAAGCAGAAACGACGTATCTTCGCACTAGATCGAGTTGAAGTCATTGGTGATGAGGTAGACAAGCTACTTAAAGCCCATATAATCGAAGAAGTGCAGTACCCGGAATGGATAGCTAACCCAGTAATGGTCAAGAAGCCAGACAGGAAGTGGAGAATGTGCATCGACTTTACTAACCTGATTGATTGTTGTCCTGAAGATAGTTATCCCTTACCCTCGATCGACCGATTAGTTGAAGCGATTGCGGGATACCAAGTACTAGCCTTCTTTGATGCCTTTAAGGGATATCATCGGATCCCTATGGAAGAGCAAGATAAAGAAAAAACCTCTTTCATAACCGACAGAGGAACTTTCTGCTACAAGATGATGCCTTTCGGGTTGAAAAATGCCGGAGCTACTTACCGGCGACTGGTAGACAAATTATTCAAATCTCAGATAGGGCGCAACCTCGAGATTTATGTGGACAGCATGGTGGTAAAGAGCCGCAACTATTATGCCTTCTTTGAAGATCTAAGGGAAACCTTCGACACCTTACGGGCCACCAACCTAATGTTGAACCCCGATAAATGTACCACAGGCGTTGGAGCGGGAAACTTCCTGGGATATATGGTATCCAATCGAGGAATCAAAGTAAACCCCGAGAAGATAGAGGCTTTGCAAAATATGCAACCTCCAAAAACCGTCAAGGATGTGCAGAAGCTGACAGGGTCCCTTGCAACCCTTAGTCGTTTCCTATCCAAAGGAGGGAAAACATCTACCCTTCTTTAATATACTTAAGAAGGCAAACCAGTTTGAGTGGTCGCATGAGTGCGGAGAAGCTTTCCAAGAACTTAAAAACCATCTTCGACAGTTTCCGACACTGTCAAAGCCAGATAAAGGAGAGACTCTTTACTTATATATATCTGCATCCCAGCTAGCCATCAGCGCTGTATTGGTCAAGGAAGAGGAGGGATCGCAACATCCCATATACTATGTAAGCAGGTCCTTGCAAGGGCCCGAGACCAGATATACTCCTCTCGAGCGCTTGATATTAGCCCTCGTGCATGCTTCTCGGCGGTTGAGACCACACTTCCAAGTACATACAATAGTCCTTCTAACCAACTACCAGATCAGGTGAATCCTCCAGAAGCCTGACGCTTCGGGGCAGATGATGAAGTGGGCCATCGAGTTGGGAGAACATGACATACAGTACAAACCTCGGACAGCCATCAAGGGCCAGGCCTTATCTGATTTCATAATGGAGTCCGTTGAACCAGTGGAGATCGACAAACCAAACCCAGTTCCGGACTCCGGAAAATGGCAACTATACGTGGATGGATCCTCCAACTCGGGGGGAAGCGGTGATGGAGTTTTACTCACCAGCGCCGAGGGAAAAGACCATCCTTACGTTCTCCATTTTGATTTTTGAGCCACTAATAATGAAGCAGAATATGAAGCCCTCATTACAGGGCTAAAACTAGCAAAGGACCTTGAGGTCGAGGACCTTGAAATCCTCAGTGACTCATAGATCATGGTTCAACAGGTTAAAGGCGAATACGAAAATCGAGAGTACAGTCTCCAGAAATACCTCGAGATTGTTAAGCCTCTCCTAAATATATTCCGACATTATGAGCTGAATCATATCCCTCGAGAAGGTAACCATAAGGCTTATGCACTTAGCAAACTTGCCTCCTCGGACCTTAACGTAAGATCTTCTCAAGAATTGCTAATGGAAACCCTAGCGAAGAGAAGTTACGAAGAGAGTAGCATCATGGCTGTTGACATCTCAGACACATGGATGAACCCTTACATTGAATACCTCCAAACGGGAACCCTTCCTGAGGACAAGCATCTGGCACGGAAGGTCCGAGTTAAAGCTCCGAAATATATCATCCATGACAACATACTATACAAGAAAGGATACCTCCAACCTTTACTCAAGTGTGTTGGGCCTTCCGACACTGAACACTTAGTACAAGAAGTGCATGAAGGAGTTTGCGGTAGCCACCAAGGTCCACGCACCATCACCCGAAAGCTCCTACAAATGGGTTATTTCTGGCCTACGATGCTTCAAGACGCCAAAAGATATATAGGCTCTTGTCACCAGTGTCAGAGATTTGCTAAGATGGTCCACGTGCCACAGGAGAATATGATTACCATCCAAGAATCTTGGCCATTTGTCCGATGGGGCATGGATCTCGTCGGACCTTTTCCTACGGCCCCTGGTAACTTCAAGTACCTCAGTGTGGCCATTGATTATTTCTCAAAATGGGTGGAAGCTGAAGCCTTGACCAACATAACTGGCAAGACAGTTATCAACTTTTGCTGGAAGAATATCGTGTGTCGCTATGGCATCCCGAGATACATAGTGACCGATAATAGAGCACAATTTGCTAATGACCCCTTCAAGAAATGGTGAAAGGAGTACGGCATACACCAGAAGCTCACCTCGGTATACCATCCAGAAGCTAATGGCCAAGTAAAGGTTACGAACCGTAGCTTGGTAAGCGGCATCAAGAAGCACCTCGAAGGAGCTAAAGGAAACTGGATCAATGAACTACCAAGTGTGATTTGGACCCATAGAACCACACCAGCAACAGCAACAGGAGGACTCCTTATAGCTTAGTCTATGGGTCCGAAGCGGTCATCCCCATGTAGATTGGGGTCCCCTCTGCCCGTACTTCTCAACCAGATGATGGAACTACCAACGAGGAAAAGCTTCGCCTCGACCTTGACCTCCTTGAAGAAAACAGAGCTAACGCTACTATCCAAGAGGACAAGGTAAAGGAAAGAGTCAAGCGATACAACGACAGAAGAGTCCGCTTGGCCAACTTTGTCAAAGGAGACCTGGTAATGAGATTAAATGAGAAAAGTAAGAAAGAAGTGGAAGGGAAGCTAGCCCCGAACTGGGAAGGTCCATATCGAGTCCTAGAATCCCATCCAGGGGAAAGCTACCTCCTGGAAACCATGAAGGGGGAACCTATACCATGAAGATGGAATGTGATTAACTTGCGAAAGTATCACGGAAGATAAAAAATCAAGGGAGAGCCTCACAAATGTTCGAGATTATCAAGAACGTCCGAGAAGCCTCATCAAGGTCCGAGACAATTATGCTCTAGCAGAAACGGGTACTCAAACTCAAACCCACTATTTACTTTACTTCTATTGTTAAAGTTATAAACTTAGATCGAAGTCATGATATTTTTATACATATCCTCATAACAAGCAATCTTAAATTCCTTTTCTAAAAAAGAGGATTGTTGTCTTAAGTATAACACTGATTGCTATTCAAAACAATATACTTTATCAAGTATATGATTGGTCAACTTATAAGTTGTTTGGATCCAATATTCAAATACCAATAGTTTTGAATAATAGAGATAGGTTTGAGATAAAGTACTTCAAAAAGTGCTTGATTGAGGTCTATAGACCAAAAGGGCAAACGTGCTCGAAAATCAATCATCTCAGCATAAAGAGGAAAAACCTCAAAAACAGAAGTTAAAATTAATATCAAAGGTGTTATTACATCAGAATATGATACTTCTAAAAAAGACCCTCAAAAGGGCACATAGAGGAAAAACCTCGAACACAAATAGTTCATATCAAAGGTGTTATTACATCAGAATATGATACTTCTAAAAAAGACCCTCAAAAGGGCACTTAGAGGAAAACCTCGAACACAAATAGTTCATATCAAAGGTGTTATTACATCAGAATATGATACTTCTAAAAAAGACCCTCAAAAGGGCACACAAGAGGCTAAACCTCGAACCTAAAAAGGTCATATCAAAGGTGTTATTACATCAGAATATGGTACATTTAAATATACCCAAATGGGTTTCCTAGGACTTCACCAGAAGTGACACTTGAGAGATGGGCTATTGTCAACTTCTCTGCACGCTGTGACATTAAAGGCCTTGTCAAAGGACACCCAAGGAAGAAGCCAAACAACATTAAGCTCACAAAGTGTTCATCATGGATAATCGCGAAAACTTAACAACCAAGGCTGGTGCTCCTTTCCAGTAAATCATGAGACTGAGGCTGACGAGAAGATGCCAGCAAGTAAGGTGGCAAACCTACAGGAATTACTCAACCTTGCCAGTAGAAGGATCAAGCACCTTGATGGATGTCTATGACCCGCACTTGATCACGAACCCTGCTCACGAACTGATCTGCAACAAAGGCCCCGGATGTCCCGGGGATTGACACTCCGACGCTCAAGTCAGTATATTTGCTTAAGGCGTAAAGTATGAGATTAGATGGAGAGTTCTACCAAACCTTTAGTTATTTATATGGCTACAATCCGTAGATCACCAAGATATGTAATTATGGTATGAATACAACTCTTATGGGATAGTAGTTGTATTACCATGTATAATCGAAGAATATTTCGTACATGGTTGTGTTACCATGTTTAGGATAGCTGTATTACCTTTAAGAGAAGATGTATATTCCTTGTAGAACACTCATAATATACGCATTCCTTATAAGGATTAGGATTGATGGACCTGTGGATCCATCTCCCGCGTTTCTCGAGCCCACAACCCTTCTCGGGCCTTGGTCCAAGTATGAACGAGGCCCAAATACGAACCATGGACTTATCAGTAGCCCCAAGATAGATATTCAGAATATAGAATACTCCATCTCGAAGGTTGAAGGAGAGGCTTGCTTCTCGAGGGAAGACCAATAACTCGAGGGAGATAAACTCGGAGTATTAAGCTCGGGGTATCCTTCGGGGACTCTCTTATCGGGATTACCCTTCTGAATATCTAGCTTCAAGTTCTTTCGTATTCCATCAGTACACGTATACAGTTGGATCTGAATCTGCCTTTTTTAATTCTGAGGGGATTGACACGTGGTCTTGATTCATTATATCTTCTGGCGATGAGGAGGACCAACCTTTAAATTGCCTGTATCGTTTCGCGAGTCGAGGTAATTACTCCACTTAAATGCATGCTAATTACTGGTTATATAACCAAGTAACACTACTGGAAATGATGGCGGAGACATCGCCGTTGCACGGCGGTGCGGCGCTTACGCCACCCTATAATCCTTTCGAGTTCGAAACAAGCTCGGGTTAGTTCATGAAAATTTTGCACGTCGTAAACTCAAGTTCCACCTTAAAAAATGGCCTTCCGAAATCGAAATGTAGAAGTAACATTGACAAGATTGAAAATTATTTGTGTATGGTTGTAGATGTTCTTTTTAGAGTAGAAAACAACGAACAAATACACATGTTCGATATCGAAAGAATATTGCTAGCACGTTTTAGAGTAGAAAGTGTGGTGTCACATGAAAATGGAGCGTGTCTAGTGTATTGTTTTACTAAGTACTAGAAGAAATTATTTCGAGTGTTGTTACGACAACGCAAGAGAAGGAATTTGATCTGATGACGTGTAATAAATTGTAATGTAAGCAATGATTCGATACCGTAACAGCATGTACACAGAGTTACGAAATCGAATCAAATGGCCATCAGTTTCATGTCAGTTTTGTTTTTAGTAAACCCAGTGTAGACTGGGGGTATAGAATTTACGAGTTCGGAATATTGTGAGTACTTCAAGTTTCGAATTCGAAAATGGCACAATGTTTACTAAAAGGATTTGACCGGCGTAGTGTTTAAGCGTGTGTGAAATTGTGTCTGTACTTGGGAGCTCCGAGATAATATTCCTCTGAATATTGGACTCATATGTTTGCAGGTATGTGTGTGTAATTCAGTCTTTCATTTACCCAAACAAATCGCAATTCAAACAACCTACTTAGTTTTCATTCAATATATATGATGTTTTGATGATTACTTGCAATCGATACGCTGTTGATGTTTAGATGAATGGGATACTTGTTAAGAGTTGGTTAACAATAATTTGCCGGTATATGTGCGTGAATTGATGTGATTATGTGCATGGGACTGATGGAGCAAATTTGATTTCTTGTTTTGTCAAGGTGGTATCGATTGTGCATTATTGGACAGTTAGATTTGTGAATCGTGCTCGTATAATTGAAGAGGATGTGCGAACTAGTCTTGAATACCGCAGGTTAGTTGAAAATTTCATTGAGATAGCCATCGAACATGCGAGAGGTGAAAATAATTCCGAAATTAGGTGTCCTTGCAGAAACTGCATGAACGATGCTAATTTAGGTGTTGCAACAGTTAGGGGTCACTTAATTATGCGTGGTTTCGATAAGAGTTATAAAATTTGGGTATGGCATGGGGAGGTAGGGGTTGAGGGTGAGAATGGTAATGGTAGAACAATGGAAGAGATTAAGAATTCTGATAATGTAGGCGAAAGTGGTGAAATGGATTGTGATGATCATTTAAATGATTTGACCTACGATGTGGCTCGACATTTTGTTGGTAAACCAGAAGCTTTAGAAGCCATGTATATGAATAAGAAAACTGCTTTGTATAAGGGCTCGGAGCACACAGTTTTGAGTGCGACTTTACAAGTTATGAATTTGAAAGTTAGACATGGCCTTTCCGATAATGCAATGACTGACTTGCTTGGATTGATGACAGAACTACTCCCCGCTGGCAACATGATGCCAAATCGTAGTTATGCAGCGAAACGAGTTTTGTGTCCGATGGGAATGGAACTGGAAAAGATACATGCATGTCCTAATGATTGCATGTTGTATCGAGGGGAAGAGAATGAAAAACTGGATAGGTGTCTAGTTTTTAATGAGTCTCAGTATACAACCAAAAAGGAGAAGTTAGTCGTCGGCGCCGAGGTTGCGAGTAGAGGGAAGAAACAAACTCCTGCTAAAGTCGTTTGGTATTTACCTATCATTCCTAGATTGGAACGTTTGTTTTCTAACAAACGTGATGCAAAAAACCTTACTTGGTAGCGTAGAAGAAATTGTCCTAAGGATGCTGTGATAAGACATACTACTGATAGTGATCAGTGGAAGAAAATAGATGAGTTATATCCTCCGTTCAGTAAGGAAGATCGGAATTTGAGGCTAGGATTGTCTACAGATGGAATGAACCCTTATGGGGACATGAGTAGCACCCATAGTTCTTGGCTAGTCATGGTCGTGATATACAATTTGCCATCCTGGTTAACAATGAAAAGAAAGTATGTATTGTTGTCATTAATGATATCAGGACCTAAACAACCAGGAAATGATATTGATATTTATTTGGCGCCACTAATTGATGATCTGAAGAAATTGTGGTATGGGGAGAATTGGACATATGATGGATCGGAATGAATGGTTCAAGTTGAAAGCCGTGTTGTTATTCACAATCAATGACTATCCCGCGTTGGGTAATCTAGCTGGCTACTCTGTTAAAGGGCATTTGGCGTGTCCGATATGTGAGGAAAATACAGATCATTGTCAATTGAGTCATGGAAAGAAGATGGTATATTTAGGGCATAGGAGGTTTTTGGGTAAGGATAGTACACTAAGAAAAGCAAAGAAATGGTTTAATGGAAAGGAAGAATCCAGGGTGGAGCCTGTACCAATATCAGGAGCAGAGATATTAGAAAAAGTGAGGGACATGGACAATGACTTTGGCAAGAATCGTAAAAAGGGCAAGGTATGTGGACCGTGGAAAAAGTGTAGTATTTTCTTTGAATTACCATATTGGGAGTATTTGGGGGTGCGACATTGCCTGGATGTTATGCACATTGAAAAGAATGTTTATGATAGTCTTATTGGAACCTTGCTTGATATTCCCGGCAAATCGAAAGATGGTTTGAAGAGTAGAAAGGATTTGAGCAGAATGGGTTTAAGGTAGTCAATTTCACCAGTAGAAATGGATGGGAAAAAGTTTTTACCTCCAGCGTGCTACACGATGTCTGATGTTGAGAAGACTAGGTTTTGCCAGTTTTTGAAGGATGTGAAGGTTCCTTCGACATATGCGTCAAAGATAGGAAAATGTGTAAGTGTTGATGACTGCAAAATTGCTGGTCTTAAATCGCATGATTGTCATAATTTGATGCAAGAGTTGATTGTTCTCGCACTCCGTGCAAGTTTGCCCTCCCATGTGCGTAGTTGTATCTCTCGTTTATGCCTTTTTTTTAAAGGCATATGTCGCAAGGCTATTAGCCGTAGCAAGTTTGACAAACTTCAAGAGATGGTGGTTGACGTTCTTTGCAGGCTAGAGATGTATTTTCCGCCCTCCTTTTTTGAAATTATGGTCCATTTGATAGTCCATTTGGTTCGTGAGGTTAAGTTGTGTGGTCCCGTATTTTTAAGGTGGATGTATCCTTTCGAAAGGTATATGAAGATTTTCAAATGTTTCGTGAAGAATAGGTACCGACCTGACGCTAGCATAGTGCAGCGGTATGTCACAGAGGAATCAATAGAATTTTGCATGGCTTTCCTGAGTGAAGTGGATACGGTTGGTATTCCACACGGGCCGCATACCGACCGGAACGACGAGCACGGGTTGAATAGAGGTAAGCTGGTAAATCCTACTGCTGATGATTTGAGTATTGCACACTTGTATGTGTTACGCAATCACTCTGATGTGACCCCTTACATTGCCACACATATGGCTGAAATCGAGGAGTTGCATGTTAGTTGGAAAGAGGAGCTGGTTGTAGAGGAACATTTAAGGAGTTTTAGTGATTGGCTTGCAGAGCATGTGATAACTGGTGACCACCCGGAGAGCGTGAAATGGTTGGCAACGAGACCACAGCAAGCTGTTGTTTCTTTCACAGGTTACGATGTACATGGTTACACGTTTGGCACAAAGGCACACGACGATAAAGGAATATCTCAGAACAGTGGGATCTCAGTCATGTCAAATGAATTGGTTTTGCATAATGTGGATGGTGGTAGTGCATCCTACAAGGATAGCAGACACTACGGGACCATTACTGATATCTGGGAAGTGAATTACGTTGGTTTACAAGTTGTTGTTTTTAAGTGCGACTGGGTTCAGCCAGACGCTGTGACGATCGATAAGTCATTGTGCATGACCATAGTGAATAGGAAAAGGCTGGCGTATAGAGGAGACCCATTCATACTGGCTACACTAGGGGATCAGGCTTTTTACGTCCCCGACTTGGCAAGTCGCGGTCTAGAAGTGGTATTAAAGGGGAAGAAAACTTTTGTCGGAGAGATGCACGAGGAGGTAGAAATGCATAATGTACAAGATATCCCTTTTGGAGAATTTTGCGAGAGTTTTAGCTTGTCTGAGACTAGGGCAAATTTGAAGCGATTTCAAAGTCGTCTCGACCATAACGAGGGTGTCTGGATTGATGCTAAAGGGAAATCGCGTAAGGGAAGAAAGGTTAAAGTGAAAAGAAAGAAGAAGGATATCAAATGATTCGATTAGTTTGCTCTACCTCGATTTGTTTAATTACTCTGGAACTGAAAATGTGTTATTGTGAATCGTTATACCCTATCGTTTATATGTTAGGGTTTTTTACATGTGTTATGTACATTTTGCCATAGACTAGCGTACTTGAATACCAAAAACGAACAATTTTTACATTATTTTGATTTCGTAACTATGTACTTGTTGCATATTTGCGATGTCGTAAACACCCATGTTATTGTCTTATTTTGGGTTTACTGGACAGTGACATCCCCTATTTATTAAGCGAATTAGGAAAGTCACACTTTCAAAGATTACGATGTCGAAAGATTGTGGAGGCCATGTTTTTCGAACTTGTAAGAAGTAGCCGTTACTTTTTTTGAAAGGGTTGATTGAACAAAGAAACCCTCTAATATCCACCCGGATTATAAGAAGTGAAGGTGGATGGATGCAGGCGTTTCCGATATCGAAAATAAAAGAAATGCACATAGTTTTCGATTTCGAAAGAATTGACTTTGAGTTTTTGGAATTACTTTTTTGAACAGAGAAATCCTCTATTATCCACCCGTTTGAGAAGAAGTGAAAGTTGATGGAAGCAGGTATGCTCGAATTCGTAAATATATGAATTGCACATATTTTACGATTTCGAAAGTATTACACATTCACATGAAAACCTAATAAAACACAATGAAGAAGCATGTGATTGATATTGTAAGAGTCAGAAGTGATTGAAAGACTGGAAATGAAGTTTCATTACTGTGTGGTTAAGGATTTCACATTAATTAAGAAATTCCGATACATAGTTTCATACAACTTTTGTCAAATTTCGTGAGAGATTCTAAAGAGTGCGAAATAAACCTAGCAACAACGCTAGTGCCTAACAAGTGGCCAAAAACAAAAGATAATGAAACTGTATGCGGCACTACTTAGTCAGAATTAAATGGCGCATATAACCGGTCTTCATTGGAAATCAAGATCAAAGCCACGGTTTGCCAAAGCACGCTCCATAGCTGAAAGTTTCTTCTTGGCATGATGCACTTTCTTCCTTGTACCAATCACGCGGCTTGTCCTGTCCTTCATAGTACTATACATGCATCCAGCCATGGAGTACATCTCCTCATCTGTCATCACTACGTATCCAACATCGATAAATTAGTAGTTGCGATAATATATTGACACGATTTAAAAAAAATGAACCAACAAGTGAAAAATGTATTGGTTGTACCTGCATTTCCCTTCGCGCGCTTGTTTTTCGCAGTTAACTGTTTCTGGATCCACCTACCATCAACCAAGTCATATCCTCTATTTTGAAAATACCGGGCGGTGTAGTGTCAGCAGGGGACAGGGCTGCTCTGGAATACAAAGCCTGGCTTCTACTGCAGCAGAAACTTCGTGGTGAGGCCTCCGTATGGTATTTTCCAGTAGGGCTTAGTCATCCCCATCTGATTGACCATGTGGTGGACGATAGTGTAGCCAGGGTTGATTTTCCTACCGAGAACCACACAGTAGAACATTATAGCTGTGGTGCTTGTCGGCTCAGTGACATTCTTGGCAGATGGTACAAGAATGCGATGCACAAAATCATACAAAATCCGATGCGATGGAGTCATGCATTTCAGATTGTACGAATGGGCAGCTTGCTTATCATTGGGAGATCTCCCAAAGTAAGCCGACGCACATGCAGGCCTATCCAAACCACCTGGAAGTGAAAATCCAGGACCTTCCCAACCATTGGCGTTGTACACGTTAAGAGGGGCATCCCCGTTGTTGTTGTCTATGTCAGCAGCTGTCCTATACTCGTAACCTATTAACTCATTCAACGACCACCAACTTAGTTGGAATTCTTCCCCATTCACCATTGTCTTATACACCGACCCATCTAACTTTGTCAAATTGGCATAAAACTGGCAGCTTTCATGAAGATAGGCTGGGGTATCATTAACCATCAACTCCCCCACTTTCTGGATATTCATCAAACCAACCAACTCACCAAACCCTAACTCTTCTACCTTGTTAGGATCTACAGCATATGGCTCTAACATCTTCCCCTCTAGATAGTACCTAACATACTTGTCATGGCATTCTTTATTGAAAAACAGTTTAGGATCGTACCCTTGCTTGCCTCTTCTCACCATGAGCTTCCTCTTGAATGGATTTTTAGGACGCTTGCTGATGACGTTGGTTGTGCTTGGCGCCATTTTGTCGAACTCGAACTTGATGCGGGAGTGATGGGGTTGCTAACTTGGGGGTTAGGGTTTTGAGATTTGGGGATTTTTGGTCTTCTGCCGTCTTTAGTTTGCCCGAATTGGAATATGGACTGTCAAAGCGGGTTTTTTTTGCTTATATAGTTTTATTCTTACGAACTCGAAACTGTTATGCAGAGTAAACTCTAACTAATTTACGAATTTGAAAATGTATAACATATATAACTCGAAATTTATTACGATTCGTAAGTATAACTATCATGGATGGATAAAAATTAACTTTACGATGGCGAAACTTTGCATATTTCATACAGTTTTCGAAATCGTAATATTCCATATTACAGCCAAGAAATACAATTAATTATTAATAATTATAAAATATTACTTGACAAAATTAATTAACGACAAAAATGTAACTGCATTTGATTAGTGAAAATAAATTAACAATATCTACAAATATCGTAGCCGAGACTTTTTATTCTGTTACCGAATTTATTTGTATACTAAAGTTTTATTTATACTCAAAATGCTGTCTGAGTTTATATAATATTGCCATGATTAGTGGGTTAATGGATATAGTTGTTTGAAGTATTTCTATAATAAATTAAAAGCACTTTCAATTATAGTAGTTTATAAGAAAAATATAAAGTACCAAGACATCAGTACTTCTGAATACACATTCAGAATGTACTGCATACTTGTCTAGTTTGTATATTTCAATAAACAACAAATATATATGGATCGGAAAATTTGTTGTCATTTGATTGTTTACTAATAAATACAAGTATCATCATCGTGCTTCTTCTTCTGTTTGACACAAAGTTACATGCTTGTTTACTCAATGTACTCTGAGTATTGTACTCAACATAATCCACATATGTAATGTGTCTGAACTATATCGATTTTTATTTATTACACATATGTTGATTGATCTCATATATTATGTGACCGAATGGCTGATGTACACTATTATCACAAACATTGACAACTTTTTATGCTATAACTCGTACTTATCGACACTAGTTGTAGATAGTGTGTTATGCAAATATATATCGATGTTTTTGGTATCCCACTCAAGTTATTATATTTAGGGGTGTAAATGAGTCGAGTCGAGACCGAACAGGGGTATGCTCAAACTCGACTCGTTAAATATTTTTCGAGTTCGAGCTCGAGACCGAGCTCTTTCGAACATAAAAAATTGTGCTCATGACTCGACTCATTAACTTTTTGTGAGCTCGAGTCCGCCTCGCGAGCTTATCGAAATTCGAGTTCGAATTCGAGTCAATTGAGCTCGTTTAACTCAAAAAGCTCGTTTTACTGGAATCTGCAAATGGAAGAAGAGGAAGAGTAAAAGTTAGAGTTGGACTTGGATATGGGGTAAAATTGAAAGTTTAGCGTGTATACAGATTATACACAAACTATATTATAGTCATACATACCCTAATACTTAATTTAGATTTTATATTTTTTAATTATTTCCAAAGAAACCCCAATATTAGCTACATATCTAATTATATATATATTTGCTCAATAAGCTCATCGAGCTTATCGAAATAAAATTTAAAAGCTCAGAATTGACTCATTACATATTCGAACGAGTTCGAGCTCGAGGTCGAGTTTGATCAACCCGAGCTCGAGCTCGAGCTTTGACCGAGTTTCTCGAGATTTTCTCACGAACGACTCGACTCATTTACACCCCTAATTATATTTAGTCTAACTGTGGTATCGATCCACTATGTCAATCTTTGCACTTCATAAATCTGAAAATCACTCACTTTTAACAGTTCGATGCTTTTTGGGTTTAGGGTTCAGGTATGTGGGTTTAGGGTTCAGGAACATGGGTCTAGGGTTTAGGTCTGTGGGTTTTTGCAGGTTTAGGGTTATGGTTTATGAGCTCCATTTTCGAACTCGGAAATTTGGTAATGTTTTTCTTTCCAATTGAAAACATACTTGAACTAGTGAAATCCATGTAATTTCCAATTTCGTAAAACACTTACATTTACTTGTTTGTGTTTCTCAGTTGCATCTCATTTTAAAAAAGAAGGAAGCAACCATACAAATATAACAACAGTAGAGCAGATGTCAAAATAAAACACCACTTCTTGTTCAAGAAACTTGCAATTTAAATAATCTGAAAGCAACAAATCCACACATGGAACGACAAATGTAAAATACAGACCCTACATCAAATAATTGTTTCAAATGAATATTCATATTCACTCAGACATGTTTGCTGGAATTTCATCCATTCCCTTCTCTTTGGGTTCTGGCCCCGATGTGCTTCCTTGTTCAGCCACACCATCATCATTAGCGCCACCAGCTTCAACACCACCCGCACCACCATCCCTCTCCTGTTCTGCAGTGTTGGGTGTGTTCTGGTTGACAAGTGGCTCATCATCGTTGCTAGACTCCGGTAGACTACCAAAGTCTGGCTCCGGACTAGGGGACAACACGATATCAAGCTTGAAATCCTCGATAATCTTATCCTGCATTTTTACAACCTCTTCGAGCTCCGCCTCTTGCTTCTCCAACTGATCATCAAAGCATTCCCACATCCGCATCAATTTGCCCATCATTTTTTTCAATTTCATGCCTGCAAAGAACATAGTTAAAGCTAGTATATTCTTAATCATCAAGTCAAAAATTATAAGAAACCTAAACATGATACTTACGCTCAGGGATTGATGGAGCACCTTCGTCTTCGGCGTCCCTCTTCCTCTTGGCAACTCTAGCAGCGACGCCATTTCTCACTGGCTTCTTCTTGTACTTGTTTGTACCAAGGTCAAGTTCTAGATGAAAGTGTTGGACCCATTTCGCGTCATATGGTTGATTCCTGATCGGGGCATCGACAGGGACAAAGCCTTGAGTCTTCATCAGCCTTGTAATGAGTGAGCCATATGGGAATTGCTTGGTAGCGTGATTAGCCGACTTCTTCATGTACTCAGCAATAGCGTACCCTGGATTTACTAGCAAGCTCCGCACAATGTAGTAAAAAAGCATACATGTGGCTATAGTAGGCTCACAAGCATGACCACCTGTTGGCAGCAGATTCCCACAAATCCACTCAAATACTATGCGGTGGTCGCTCGAAAAATGCTCAATGTCGTACTCCACTGCCTTCCCGGCCCCATCACTAGTGGGAGGCTCTGCATGGAAGAACTCCAAGCCTAATTCTGCAGGATCTAAGGGTTGCTTTTCAGATACATCAGGCCACTTGTGGTCATAATAGCAATCATAAACAACACCGCTACTCTCCCCAACCAAAGCTGGATAACTACTCCACGGCACTCCTAAGGCAGCATTCATACTATACTTTGTCACTGGAATGATGACACCAGCCACCTTAGAAACCTCACTCTCACTGGGATTTCTACCTAAGTTCGCATAAAACTGCCTAACCATGTCAGGGTATACTGGAGCATCCAGTGTAATCAATTTATCTAAATGCGACGCCTTAAAGTAATCCAGCACATAGAGTAGGGTTTTACCGATAGTTGAGCGAACCTTAAGCACCTTCGTGACGGTTAGAGGCCTGCGCATGTGCTTAATATATCGCTGCTCCACGGCGGGGCTGAAGAAGTAGTCACTGGAATCTTCATCTCCTTTCTTGCTCGGCTTTGGTTTCCTATACTTCGATGCCTTTAAAGCTGCAGAAAGCAACTCATCGTCGGCGGGCACTCGCTTAGCTCCCTTGGCCTTCTTCACATTCTTCACAGGCTCCTCCTCAACCTCACTCTCTTCTGGAGTTTCTGATTCCTCCTCATCGTCTGGCTCACTATCTTCTCCATCATCACTATCTTCACCTTGATCACTATCCTCTCCTTCCTCTGCACCTTCAGAGTCTTCATCATCTTCTGAATCCTCTCCATCTTCCTTTGGCTCTGTGTCTGGCTAAGTTACTTTTTTCTTTCCCTTCCCTTCAACTGTGGGTGTTTTCCTCTTCTGGTGCACCAGCGTTGACCCATCATCCTCCTCGCTCGAATCATTGGATTGACTCAGCGCAGCACGAGCAGGAACCTTGTCAATCACCAGGTTTTTAGTTTTCCAGCTAGCAGGGTGCCGGAGGACAGGCTCTTTCTGCCGGCGAGCGACAGCAGCGGTGGGAACTACCATTTCCCGATCACATTCATGTCTGCCGGCGACTTGCTTTATACGGGCCATGCCTTGGATTAGATCTAGGTTTTGTTGGTTTCGATTTGGGGTTTTTTGTTGCAGAGGGTACTGAATAGCTTTGAGGCTGACCCGGTTTTTTTTTATACTAACTCAATCTTACGAACTCGGAAAACCGTAAATTGAAATCTGCTACACTTTTGCGAAGTCACAAACATAAATTTAGCACTTTTTTCGAGTTTGTTCCGAGTGTCAAATGACATCTTCCAAATTCATCATTTCAACAGAGGAATACCCGATAAACCACCCGGAGTATAAACCTTTATACTCTTACTTTTTCGAGTTCGTAACATGGTAAACTGAAATTTGCTAGACCTTTGCGAATTCGCAAACCCGAAATTTAGCACGTTGTTCGAGTTCTTTTCAACTGTCAAATGACATCTTCCAAATTCAGCATTTCAACAGAGGAATACCTGACAAACCACCCGGAGTATAAAACTTATTACTCTTACTCTTTCGAGTTCGTAAACTGTGCATTTCATTTCATCCCTTTTTCCGCTTATGTTACGATTTAGTAACTATGTTAGAGCCAAAACATTAGTTTTTTAATCAAAAAAAACTAACACCCATGTGTTTCGATATCTAAAGATACTTGATTGTTTCCTAAATAACGTACATTCCGAACTCGAAAACTATGTTTAATAAAAATTTACGCACTTGTATATATATTATGAAGCGGGAATCCCACCTTTATTTCCCACATTTTTCACTATCCTCATCACCCACTTTATTCAACACTACTTTTTTTTCTCTCAAATCTATAGATCTAGTTCAACCATATTCCTCTCAAAATCAAAAGCTCAAACATCATTTTCATTCAACAAGAACAATCTATTGTGTGGGTGAGATTCTAGTTGGTTGTATGTGTATAATTTCCCATTTTCTAATTTTACTTATGTAAGTTCAACTTTCATTTCTCGTCATGAAATCTTTGAGAATGAAATAATCGAGAATGACTCTATGTGCCACATTGTACTTTGTATTTAGCTACACTAAGTATCATGTCGTCATGTTCTTCACATTACCATATATTTTTCTTTACTTTGCATTTAGGGTTTTTTAGATTTGAGTAATTCCAACTTCATATTAGTATAGAATAACTTCGTGTTATTGTTATAGTTTTTGGTCAAGTTTATCTGAGTTTTGAAGTATAATTTGTATGATTTTTACAATTAACTAACTTGAATGTCTAAACCTACACCTAAACCAAGCATTAAATACATGGTGAATTCATACAAACCCTAGGTATACCTTAATAAATGAGCATTAATGGAGACAATGCATAACCCTAATTGTAGTCTGCTATAGTTTACACCTACAGTAGTGCATCAAGTTTATTCTTAATTCATTGGTTTTGTTCTCCTATGCTTATGTCTATCTCAATTCTTAGGTACCACATGGCTCCCCAAAAGAAGAAGCAAGTAAAGAAGTCGGTGAAAAGAACTAGGGCTTCCACGAACGACGATGATGGTGGAGATAACTTGCACCCTCGTATTTATTGTCACGAGCTTATGCGAAGGATGAAGAAAGGTGTTTTAACACCATTGGAATTCAACGATAGTGGTGAGCCAATGATGCGTATTTTCTTTGTGATTCACGTTGTTGCAGCGGAATATATATAAAGTGCTTTCGGGATATGAAAATCGCTTGAACAGCTGTCAGCCAATTAACTAGAAACCACGAACACCTGTCATGGGCGACTCAACTGAATCTTGAAATTGACTCAACTGTCATTTATAATCGTATCATTCTCCTCTTCTTCGAAAAGAATTGTCCTCAATTCTTGATATTCTTCATCTCCAATCAATATGAGTATGTTGCTTCCATGTATTTGAGATGCGATGTACTTGCTTTTGCCAATCCCATCTTGTATCATCCTTCCCGAATTTGAATGGATTCTCCCTCGAATTCGTCCTCTCAGTGACCCCTTGTCAAACTCACAACCTTTCGAATATCGATCAAATGATACATGACTAAAGTTGTGATGTGTAGCAAAGTCACCAGTCTTTCCAAACTCAGAATTTACATGACTCCAAAGTTCATCATTCTCAAGAAAAGAATTAATCGATTGATCATTCCGTGAAAATATAGATTTTGTTTTCTCAGCAATTTTGTATCGAGCTTCAAAAATCATAGGATGAACCAATTCTTTCTCTGCATCTTCCTCGTTTATACCAACATCAAGTATTGCCATGTCACTTCCTTCAAGATCTTCTTCTTTAATCTCATTATGAACATTAAGGATTATAGAACATGAGTACATAACACTCTCGGTTTCAATCAGAGGAGTAGAATAATCATTAACATTGTAGACTTCGGTTAGAGAAGTAGAACTATCCTCCTCACCATCCTCAACGACATCTTCAACATTAGCATCAACACAACCATCAACATCATTCTTTGCCTCAAATTGCTTGTTACTCGCCACAAGTTCAGCCACAGTTAAAGACTCTTGTTTTAACATATCGGTAGAAGGTAAGAATAGTCGATCAAGATGTTTCTTCAACTTAATCCATGAGTTGATTTCTGATTTTCCCTGAACCCTTCACTTAAATTCCAAAATTTCATAATACAAGGATGCACGCGCTGTAAGTTGTTTTATAGCCATCTCGCACCTCGAGCGATCATCATACTCTTTAAAGTCAAAAATTATCTCACATTGCTGGATCCATTCCAAATAACTTTCTTGGTTTACTTTATCTCCAAATTTTGGGATATCCAGCTTAAAACCCTGTCTCACGAATTCTGACACAAGCGCCATCTTTTTCTCCAACGAAGCCATACGTTCTTCCATATTTTTATATTTATTCTCCATGACCGTTCACAAACTAGAATTTGTGAAAGCCTTGCTCTGAATACCACTTTGATGCGTATTTTCTTTGTGATTCACGTTGTTGCAGCGGAATATATATAAAGTGCTTTCGGGATATGAAAATCGCTTGAACAGCTATCAGCCAATTAACTAGAAACCACGAACACCTGTCATGGGCGACTCAACTGAATCTTGAAATTGAACAACTGTCAATTAATTCGGAAAACCTCCTTTTTCTTTATAAAAAAATCTCTGTCCCCAAATTACAAGGCTGAGGCATATATTTATAACCTCGAATAAAAATCACAATCCTAACATTAATCTGGAAATAATAAATCTAATTTTATAACTATTATGGAAAATAAATAAAATCTTACTAGAATTAAAACACAAATTTATAGGAAAATTCTTGGTAAGAGAATAATTCCTAATTAACCTAGTTTTCCATTTATAATCATATCAGCCAACCTCGAAAGAAAGGAGCAAATGGGCAAGTTGGGTTGGCAAGACGGCAAGAACTCGTATTGATATTAAGTACAACGATTGGCGTCTAGTTCCTCGTCCAATGAAAGAAAGGCTCTTCGGGGAGTGCACGGTAAATTAATTTGTTTATTTAGTGGCAATAAAGATACATATTTTTATGAGTATTAGTAAGTAGTATCCTACACACATATTGATTATGATGGCATCATATCTCTAATCCACATTTATTTATGATTTTGTATCATTTAGCGACCATTTCTAATATATGCACCCAACATGGAACTTCTCCAAGAAAAAACTCTACAACGGTTGGGGAAGATTGCAAGAGATTATCGAGCCATGCTAGCTCGAGACTATGTTTTTGGGGAGAAGAAGCACTTGGACCCTAGACTCATATACACCACCATTTCACAACAAAGTTGGGAGTTCTTCAAAAAGTATGCACAAGGCTATTTTGATGATGTAAGTAAACAACACAATTTCAATATCTTCACAATGTTTTTTAATTTGGTTGACATGTCATGTACAAGTATACAACTTAACTTTTTTGGCATGATGTTCAATCTTAGGGTACGCATGCAAAAAAAAGCCAGAATGCCCAAGCCAACAAATTGCCACATAGAATGAGTCGAGGCGGGATGCCATTAGCGGTGGATAGATTCGTGAGGGACGATAGGGAACGAAGAATCCAAGAAAAAATTGCTCAGGGAATGCCGGAGGCTGAGGCAAGGGATACGACCCAACCAATGTGTGTGGACGAGATTAAGAACTTTGAGCTCTACCTCAAGGCAAGAGAAAAGAAATATGGTGGATATGGAGACAAGGAGGAAATGACCACCTTCTTAACGGATCTTGTTAGTTTAATTTCTTACATTGTGGCGTTCATATTGAAAATGTAGGTTACTCCTTGAGTGAATATCACTAACTTCTTCTTGTTTACGTTGCAATTACTAGGAGTCAAACAAAGACAAGGACGACAATGGGGTCTTTGTACCATCCAAGAAGGGGTATGACATCCTAAGTGAGAGTTTGGGCCGTGGTGAGCATCCCGGGAGAATAAGGACGTGCGGCTCATATGTGTCGAAGCAAGATCTCTTGAACAAGAATACAAAGCGAAAACCGTCCAACGAGAGTTTGATCAAAATGTTGTACGAGGAGGTGAAGGAGCTGAAATCTTGTCAAGGTAAGCGTGACATTGCTTTGCACATGGTTGCTAAAAGAAATGGGACACACTTACCCAACAACCTCGACGATCTCACAATGCAATTGGATCCAACCACAACCAAAGTACCTATTGAGAAGCAAATTCTTGATGACCCTATATCACCATCTCCGATCGAGTCCGAGGATGAGGGTGTGCCATACGATCATTGTTTTGAGCCAATCATCGAGGAAAGTGTGCCCCATTCAACCCGTGAATCAATGGTTAGTATTCTAAAATTAATCATACTCTTTACATTTTGTGTACTATATATAATCCCTTCAATATATATTTATCACAAGTTGTATTATTATCGTAACTTGTTGCTAGTCTGCACCTAGAGGTTCATTTTTTTCATTTCTTTTGGTAGGGGTCATATGCATGCAAACTCTATGTTGAGATGGGCTCATTAAAACCCCCCATGGTTGTGGCAAATGGAATTTTTGAGGAGTCAATTAAAAAACATCACCATAAAGATGTGCCGGAGGGCTTATGTGTTGTTTCTGTGCTTGATATCTTCTTTGTAAACACACTCTTTCCTATTCCCGATCCCTCATGTCGATTGCTTAAGGGAACAAAGGGGTTGCTTCTCTTATGGCCTAGGAGGTTGATTAGGGTCGAGAGCTTAGGTGAGGATGAGCCAACCAATATTTTCCCACCACCACTAGTCAAGGGTAAACGTGTCTTTGCAATGAATTCAAATACCAAACCAAAACCGACCGACGTTGATGACATGCCCCCTTCTGTTAGAATCTTATTTGAGAGGATAACCGACCACAACCAATTAGGGACCTACGACTTCCCTTGTCCTAAACCAATTTTTGGAGTTGGTAAATTGGTTACCTTGTGTTGGGTGGACTTTGAAGACATGTGGCGGTTTGACATGATAACGGAGACTCTAATGTCGTTATTTCAATGGTATGTTCTTGCTATTTATACTTTAGTATTGGTGTCGCTGTTACATATTACACGACCTTCCATATTATGTAACCAATTGTTTTTGGGCATGGATGAAGTTTCTTGCATAGTGTAGCACAAAGTCATGGTAGGCCTTGGACTGGTTTTCTGTGCCCCGAGCATAATCAAGAGATTGTGCATTCTCATGAAGAACGAATCTCCTACTTGAAGGTTGGACTTAACGATCCTACTAAAGTGCTATTCTTGTTGCCATTGCTCCATAAGTAAGTGCTTCTTTGATATTTCAAATTTGCATTCTCATGACTAGCTACATTGTTTAACTTCTATTTCGATTTTTTATCGGATTAGTGGACATTGGCGTTTGGTTGCAATCAACAAGACAACTAAACAACTTTACTGGATTGATACTCTACACCTACCACAGATTCCTTCGATTGTTGAGTTAGTCAAGCAAGCATTGGAGTTTGTCAATCCCAGCGGTCAATCGGTCTTCGGGTTGCATCAAATCGTGGTATGCCAAACTATGTACACAAGCAATGTTTGCACCATTGATTTAAAATGGTCTTTCTTACAACTACTTACTACTACTTTTTCATGTGTTTTGAAAAGTACAAGAAGCAAAAAATTTGTTGGGAATGCGACTATTTCACAATGGCGACGACACTTCAAGTTGTCTATTCCGCAAAATTGAACAATAATTTTGAATCGGTGAGTACATACTACAATTGTACTTCCCTTTGTTATTAGACTCGCTCTACCAAACATGGTATTAAAATTGATAAGTTTGTAAGTCTTTCAAATTAGCTTTTCAAGAAGGACTCAACTCCTTACACACTTGATGACCTCAAGACAGTTATTAACAATTTTACGGGGTATGTGCTAAATGTCCGAGGGTCGAGACTTTCAAAGGCCTGAATGTAAGAATGTCGGTTGTGACCATCTTTGTTTGGTATTCTTGATTGTAACTTTGGATTTTGGTTGCTTTTCGATGGGTATGAAGCCCTAGACATGGTTGGTCTTTTGCTATAACATTCGTCACTTTATTATCGTTAGAAGGCTACAAAGTCACATGTTGTAATCTGGATATCGCCTTTTAGGCCTAACAATTTAATCGAAATTCTATTTGGGTCATTTTGAGACCATTTTTAACATACATGTTCCTACGATTTCGAAATCTGCCTGCATTTATTTGGACCAGGGTACCAGAACATTCACCCTAAAAAGAAATCATTTCCACCAACCAAGTTAAGCTATTTACGAATTCGAAAACTCCCACAATTTTACTCTTCCGAACTCGAAAGCCACTCCTAATTCTATCAAGGTGTTACAGAGGTATCCCCTATTTAGCACCCGACTTAGAAAGGTTTTGACGTCAAATGCACGTTCCTTCCTAATTGTAACTTTGATTACATCACAAATACTTTACGAATAGAAACTAAGGTAACAACTGTCACTAAATTTTCGCCCGGAATAGAAACAAAATAATTGGAAAAAACTACGTTTTACGACTCGAATGAAGATGGAAATAATGATGTTACCTTTCGATTCGAAAGTACTCATCCAGGCTAGGCACCTAATACCCTGAATTGCACCCGATCAACAAGGAATGCATACCTTACTGCAATCATATTACTTTTCGTAAACTAGATCTTGTTAATCTCCTTCGATGGAGTAAACATGTGCAACCTTTTACTTACGAGTAGAAAAGAGCATCATAATCTATGTATCACATTCCTATCTTTCTACTAGTAAGATGCAATCAACAACCATTCAAATTCTGTCTAAATGAAGAAATATTATACGACGTCGAATATATTTCAAAACATCATTCAACGAATCGTAACTTCAATTTGCTCCTTCCAGGTGAAATAACACAATTTTACAATGTTTCTACTCGAAGACAGTGGACCATAACCTTTCGAACTCGAAAGGTATGCACGACGGTTGCTTCCGCCGTGCAAAACTGGAACGCCGATGCACGGCTGTTCCAGTAACGGCGGTTGCACCCGCCATGCCTCTGGCGATCTACCGACGTCTACGCTTCCTTCCTGCACTAGTGTAATTTTCCTTGTGTTTATCATCAATAAGTAACTTTAATCTTTTCCATCTCTGCAAAAATTCTCAACCAAATTCTTGTCTTTCTTTATCATCTTCTCATAACCTGTTTCCCCCCATGCTCTGTATTGCCATGACATCAGCAAACTCAGGCACTCCCTCTGGCAATGGAGAGAATGTTCCCATTGCTCGTGACTGGCGTATGCTATTCCTGGAGGTTGAGTCTGGAGAACTTATGGAGGTTACCCTTGCTACACCGCTGCAGGCGGTAGCAATAGTGGTAGATGACGGTGCCGCCGGGTCAGAGATAGACCCTAATGGGGAGCCCCAAGTTGATAAACGGGTTCCGGCCACCGAAGGTGTGAATGATGCACCAATGTGGTTGATGAAAATACCCTGCAATTTTTGAAGTCATGCAGGTTGTCGTACCCCATCGAGGCTGATTTGAGGCTCGAAGACAAGACAACTCCAGTCAAAAATCTTGTGAGCCTCACTCGAGGGGTAGTATATGGCAGGTTCCTGCAACAGGGTTTGAGTTTTCCCTTTCCCCCTGTGTTTTCACAGTTTCTTCAGCATCATCGGCTTCACCCTTGTCAAATTCACTCCAATGTGGTGGTGACAATGATGGCTTTCATCTCCTGGTGCTCCCGAAAGGACTATGAGCCAAACCTGGATCTGTTTAGGAGCTTGTTCAAGCTGTTCTGTTTCAAGGAGCGCGAGCACATTACCCTTACTCCTCGAAAGGGTAAGGTCTTCACTTTTCCTGATAATAGCGGCAAGTGGGAGGATGTTCGGCTAACCTTTGATTGAACAAAATATGAGGTTTTTGACTGGAAGCCGAAGGACGCCGTGCCTCTTGATGTCTTTGACATGCCTGTTCATTTGAAGGACATCGTTGAGAAGCTTGTGGAAGAGAAGATTGTGTTCCAAGAGGGAGGATTTGTGCGGGGGGCTCATGGCTCGGTGTGGCAGTGGCCTGCTATCACCTATTCTTATCTATTAGATATTCCACGGTCCAAATCCAATTCTAGCCTCCTGAAAAAGGATCGAGATTGGACCCTCCCTGATAAAATCCAGAGAGATGAGAAGAAGGCCAGGAAACGGACTTCTAGGAAATCACCCCGAAATCAGGGTGAATCTTCTTCAGGTAATTTCTATTTCAAAACAACGTATTTACCTAGCGTATTTCAAAACAGTTGTCTGATATTTTCTTTACCTAGCGTATTTATGTTTTTCTTTATGTATACAGCCTCTCCTCCAAAGAAAAAGATCAAGAAAAGGAAGGCCAGTCTCCAGGCTATAAATGAGGAGGTAGAGGAGATAGAAACGGACGCTAGGGAATCCTTAGATGATGATGAATCTGACCTTGAGTTGGTGGTGTCTGAAGACACTTCTCTGAAGAAACTGAAGTATTATCTGAACAGCCCAAAAGAAGAGGATGGTCAGGCTTCTCGGAGGTCTTCTAAGAAGTATCCTTTCGTCACTGAGGTAATTATCTCTCCCATTCCGCTATACGAGTTTCTCAGATATCGGGTTTTTATATGTCTTCCACTTTTACAGTTGATGGCGGATCTGTTCACGGTGGGGTGTCGAGCCAATGATGTTATCCGGTACTTGTCCGATTATATAATGGAGTTACATGTCAAGTGCCGGGCCTTTAGGACAAAGAAGGAGGAGATGGAGGTCTCTCTTTTGACTCTAACAGCCGAGTCTGCCGCACCTACTCCTCTTGTTCAGGCTCCCTCGGAGGTGACTCAACTGGAAGCCAGGGTAAAACAGCTGGAGGCCGAGAAAGAGGACCTGCTGTTGGTAAAGAAATTCCAGGATAAGGAGCTGGAGACTTATCGGGATATCGCAGAGGAGCTGGCGCGAAATCAAGCTGCGGAGAAGGACCCTAATGAGACCAATTGACTTCTAAAGGTTTGGAGTGCCTTTGTTGCTTGTAGCCCCGAGTTTCAGAGCCATAGGGAGGAGTATGGAGATTTATTCCATTCTTCTGAGCTGCATGCAATCTTGGGTGGCGTTCTGCAACTATGTCAGTCCGAGGAGGAGGTGAAGATGATGAAGGAAATCTTTTCTCATCCCGATGCTGCTGATAAGCTTTATGCTCTGACTGCTACACGCTGGATTCCTGGAGCCGAGTTTTTGGATGCATTGGATCCCTCCGAGAAGGTAGTAACATTAGGAGATTTATTGAGGCTTATTAAAGCCAAGTATCCTGACTTGCCTTCTCTTGAAAAGGTGCTTGATCCTTCTACTAGCAAGGTTGAATAGTTCCGACGGGTTTGCTACCTTACTTGCTGGCATCTTTTAGTCAGTCTCGGTCTTCATGATTTACTGGAAATGAGCACCAGCCTCGGTTGTTAAGTTCTCGCAATTATCCATGATGAACACTCTGCGAGCTTAATATTGTTTGGCTTCTTCCTGGGGTGTCTTTTGACAAAGCCTTTAATGTCACAACGTGCAGAAAAGTTGACAATAGCCCATCTCTCCAGTGTCACTTCTGGTGAAGTCCTAAGAAACCCTATTGGGTATATTTAAAAGTACCATATTCTGATGTAATAACACCTTTGATTAGTCCTTTTTAGGTTCGAGATTTAGCTTCTTATGTGCCTTTTTGAGGGTCTTGTTTAGAAATATCATATTCTGATGTAATAACACCTTTGATATGAACTTCAACTTTTGTTTTTGAGGTTTGTCCTCTTTATGTTGAGATGATTGATTCTCGAGCACGTCTGCCCTTTTGGTCTATAGACCTCAATCAAGTATTTTCTGAAGTACTTTATCTCGAACCTATCTCTTTTATTTAAAATGATTGGCATTCAAATATTGGATCCAAACAACTTATAAGTTGGCCAATCATATACTTTATAAAGTATATTGTTTTGAATAGAAATCAATGTTATGCTTAAGACAAAAATCCTCTTTTTAGAAAAGGAATTCAAGATTGCTTGTTATAAGGATAGGTATAAAAATGACTTCAATCTAAGTTTATAACTTTAAGAATAGAAGCAAAATAAATAGTGGGTTTAAGTTTGAGTACCCGTTTGTGCTAGAGCATACTTGTCTCGGACCTTGATGAGGCTTCTCGGACATTCTTGATAGTCTCGAACCTTTGTGAGGCTCTCCATTGAGTTATTATCTTCCGTGATAATTTCGTAAGTTAATCACATTCCATCTTCGTGGTATAGGTTCCACCTTCATGGTTTCCAAGAGGTAGCTTCCCCCTGGATGGGATTCAAGGACTCGATATGGACCTTCCCGGTTCGGAGCTAGCTTCCCTTCTACTTCTTTCTTGCTTTTTTCATTTAACCTCATGAAAAGGTCTCCTTTAACGAAAGGGGCTAAGCGGACTCTTTTATCATGGTAGCGCTTGACTCTTTCCTTTACCTTGGCCTCGTGGATTGTAGCATTTTCTCTCTTCTCTTCTAGGAGGTCAAGGTCAATACGAAGGTTTTCTTCATCGGTCGTGTCCTCTTCATCATCTGGTTGAGAAGTACGGGCGGAAGGGACCCCAATCTCCATGGGAATGACCGCTTCGGACCCATAGACTAAGCTATAAGGAGTCTCTCTTGTTGCTGTGGCTGGTGTAGTTCTATGGGTCCAGATCACGCTTGGTAATTCTTTGATCCAGTTTCCTTTAGCTCCTTCGAAGCACTTCTTTATACCGCTTACCAAGGTACGGTTCGTAACCTCTACTTGGCCATTAGCTTCTGGATAATATACCAGGTGAGCTTCTGGTGTATGCCATACTTCGTACACCATGTCTTGAAGGGATCATTAGCAAATTGTGCTCCATTGTCGGTCACTATGTATCTCGGGATGCCATAGCGACACACGATATTCTTCCAGCAAAAGTTGATAACTGTCATGCAAGTTATGTTGTTTAGGGCTTCAGTCTCTACCCATTTTGAGGAATAATCGATGGTCACAATGAGGTACTTGAAGTTACCAGGGGCCGTAGGAAAAGGTCCAACGAGATCTATGCCCCATCGGGTATTATGGCCACGATTCTTGGATGGTAATCATATTCTACTGTGGCACGTGGATCGTCTTGGCAAATCTCTGACACTGGTGACAAGAATTGATATATCTTTTGGCGTCTAGGACCTTTCGGGTGACGGTACGTGGACCTTGGTGGCTACCACAGACTCCTTCATGTGTTTCTTGTATTAAGTTTTCCGCGTCGGAAGGCCCAACACACTTGAGTAGGGGTTGGAGGTATCCTTTCTTGTATAGGATGTTTTTGTGGATGACGTATTTTGGAGCTTTAACTCGGACCTTCCGTGCAATGTGCTTGTCTTCGGGAAGGGTACCTGTTTGGAGGTATTCAATGTAGGGGTTCATCCACGTGTCTGAGATGTCAACAACCATGATGCTACTTTCTTCGTAACTTCTCTTCGCCAGAGTTTCCACTAACAATTCTTGAGAAGATCGTATGTTGAGGTCTAAGGAGGCAAGTTTGCTAAGTGCATCAGCCTTGCTAAGTGCATAATGTTGGAATTGATTTAGGAGAGGCTTAACTATCTCGAGGTATTTCTGGACACTGTATTCTCGTGTTTCGTATTCACCTTTAACCTGTTGAACCACGATTTGTGAGTCACTGAAGATTTTGAGGTCCTCGACCTCAAGATCCTTTGCTAGTTTAAGCCCCGTAATGAGGGCTTCATATTCAGCTTCATTATTAGTGGCTCGAAATCAAAATGGAGAATGTAAAGATGGTCCTTTCCCTCGTGGCTGGTGCGTAATACTCCAGCACCGCTTCCCCCCGAGTTGGAGGATCCATCCACATATAGTTGCCATTTTCCGAAATCCGGAGTTGGGTTTGGTTTGTCGATCTCCACTGGTTCAACATACTCCATTATGAAATCAGATAAGGCTTGGCCCTTGATGGATGTACGAGGTTTATATCGTATGTCATGTTCTCCCAACTCGATGGCCTACTTCATCATCTGTCCCGGAGCGTCAGGCTTCTGGAGGATTTGCCTGATCGGGTAGTTGGTTAGAAGGACTATTGTATGTGCTTGGAAATAGGGTCTCAACCGCCGAGAAGCATGGACGAGGGCTAATATCAAGCGCTTGAGAGGAGTATATCTGGTCTCGGGCCCTTGTAAGACCCTACTTACATAGTATATGGGATGTTGCGATCCCTCCTTTTCCTTAACCAATACAGCGCTAATGGCTAGCTGGGATGCAGATATACATAAGTAAAGAGTCACTCCTTTATCTGGCTTTGACAATGTCGGAAGTTGCCGAAGATGATTTTTAAGCTCTTGGAAAGCTTCTCCGCATTCATGCGACCACTCAAACTGGTTTGCCTTCTTAAGGATATTAAAGAAGGGTATATGATTTTCCGCTCATTTGGATAGGAAACGGCTAAAGGCTGCAAGGGACCCTGTCAACTTCTGCACATCCTTGACGGTTTTTGGAGGTTGCATATTTTGCAAAGCCTCTATCTTCTCGGGGTTTACTTCGATTCCTCGAATGGATACCATGTATCCCAGGAATTTTCCCGCTCCCACACCTATGGTACATTTAGCGGGGTTCAGCTTCAAGTTGAAGACCCGTAACGTGTCAAAGGTTTCCTTTAGATCTTCAAAGAAGGCATCGTAGCTGCGGCTCTTTACTACCATGTCGTCCACATAAATCTCGAGGTTGCGCCCTATCTGAAATTTGAATAATTTGTCTACCAGTCGCTGATAAGTAGCTACGGCATTTTTCAATCCAAAAGGCATCATCTTGTAGCAGAAAGTTCCCCTGTCGATTATAAAAGAGGTTTTTTCTTTATCTTGTTCTGCCATAGGGATCTGATGATATCCTTTAAAGGCATCAAAGAAGGCTATTACTTGGTATCCTGCAATCGCTTCAACTAATTGATCAATCGAGGGCAAGGGATAACTATCTTTAGGACAACAATCGTTCAAGTTGGTGAAGTCGATGCATATTCTCCACTTTCCGTCTGGCTTCTTGACCATTACTGGGTTAGCTATCCATTCTGGATACTGCACTTCTTCGATTTTACGGGCTTTAAGTAACTTGTCTACCTCCTTCCCAATGGCTTCAACTCGATCTAGTGCGAAGATGCGTCGTTTCTGCTTAATGGGTTTTTGTGAGGGATTGATATTCAGGTAATGTTCCGCCAGGCGAGGAGATACTCTCACCAAGTCGTTGGTGTCCCAGGAGAAGACGTCTATGTACTGGTTGAGAAGATCTCGTTGTTTAGCCTTTATCTCGGGGGGTAGGAGAGTCCCAACCTCAACGGTTCCTGATTCTCCGAGCTGCATCGGCTCGGACTCGGAGTACTTGGCCGGTTCAAGATTCTCCTTTTCTGGTTCTCGGATAGCTTGAATCGTGCATATTCTAGCTCATTGTTGATCACCTCGGACTGTGGCAATCCCTTTGTTGGTGGGGAACTTCATCACCAAATGGTAAGGGGATCAGATTGCCTTTGCCTGGTACATCCATGGCCTTCCAATGATTATGTTGTATGGTGTCCTGGAATCGATAATCGTAAAGGTACAATGCAGGGTTATACTCCGAGAACCGTCTCTCACTTGTACTGGTAAAGTAGTTTTTCCCAAAGGAACGACAGGAATGCCAGTAAATCCTGAGATAGGGCTTGTGGGCGTGAGATTATTTTTTTCCAAACCCAGCTGTTCATAACAACTTAGAAACATGACTTCTACTTCACTTCCTCTATCCACCAGAACTCTTCTGATCATGTTATTGTTTATGTCAACCGTAGTCACTAGGGGATCTGAATGGAGAATTTGATTAGGAACCGCATCTTCAGATGAAATAGTAACAGTTCCGTCTAAGTGAGATATTTTGCTCTCCCACTCTCAGGGAGAGGCTTCTTGCGCCGATCGATGCACACCATTGATGCTCCTTCCTGCTCCCTGGTTGCTGGCGTGGTTTGTCTCGTCGTTGTTGATGCTTCTTACTCCTGTCGGGGCCGAGAAACGGATTCGTGTACTCCTTCAGCCGGATCAGCCATGAGTTAGAAGGTCGTATAGATCAAGATTAGCCTGCAGGTCCCACTGGGCGTGCCAAATTGATGGATGTCTATGACGCGCACTTGATCACGAACCCTGCTCACGAACTGATCTGCAAAACAAAGGCCCCCGGTGTCCCGGGGATAGACACTCTGACGCTCAAGTCAGTATATTTTCTTAAGGCGTAAAGTATGAGATTAGATGGAGAGGTCTACCAAACCTTTAGGATATTTATATGGCTACAATCCGTAAATCACCAAGATATGTATTTATGGTATGAATACAACTCTTATGGGATAGTAGTTGTATTACCATGTATAATAGAAGTATATTTCGGACATGGTTGTGTTACCATGTTTAGGATAGCTGTATTACCTTCAAGAGAAGATGTATATTCTTTGTAGAACACTCATAATATACGCATTCCTTATAAGGATTATGATTGATGGACCTGTGGATCCACCTTCCGCGTATCTCCAGCCCACGACCCTTCTCGGGCCCTGGTGCGAGTATGAACGAGGCCTGAATACCAACCATGGACTCATCACACCTCTTCAAGAGAAGGTAATTCAGGATACTTGGCTCTAATAAGCCTCAATAAATATCTTGATGTTACAATCTTCTCAGAGGGATCCAATGCATCCAAAAACTCGGCCCCAGGGATCCAGCGTTTAGCAGTCAGAGCGGAAAGCTTATCAGCAGCATCTGGATGAGAAAATATTTCCTCCATCACCTTCACATCCTTCTCGGATTGGCATAGTTACAGGACTCCACCCAAGATCTCATGCAGCTCAGAGGAATGAAATAAGTTCCCATACTCTTCCCTATGGCTCTGAAACTCGGGGCTACAAAACGAAGGCAGTCCAAAGCTTTAGAAGTCGTTTGGGCTCCTCTGGATCCTTCTCCGCAGCTTGATTTTGAGCCAGCTCCTCTGTAATATCCCGATAAGTCTCCAGCTCTTTATCCTGAGATTTCTTTGCCAACAGCAGGTTTTTTTTTCTCGGCCTCCAGCTGTTTTACCCTGGCTTCTAGTCGAGTCACTTCCAATGGAGCCTGAACAGGAGAAGTAGGCACGGCATACTCGGTTGCCATAGTCAAAAGAGCGGCCTCCATGTCCTCCTTCTTTACCATGAAGGTCGGGCACTTGACATGTAATTCCATCACAGAATCAGACACCCCAACATGGACAGATCCGCCATCAACTGTAAAGTGGAAGACATATAAAAACCTGATATTTGGGAAACCCGTATAGCATAAAGGGAAAGATAATTACCTCAACGACGAAGGGATACTTCTTTGAAGATCTCCGAGAAGCCTTACCATCCTCTTCCTTTAGGAAGTTCAGATAATACTTCAGTTTCTTCAGAGAAGCATCTTCGGATTCCACCAGATCAAGGTCAGATTCATTATCATCTGAAGACTCCCCAGCCTCCGGTTCCATCTCCTCTACCTCCTCATCTATGGCCTGGAGATTGGCCATCCCTTTCTTGATCTTTTTCTTTGGAGGAGAGGCTATATACATAAAGAAGAGCGTAAATATGCAAAGTAAAAGAAATATATCAGACAACTATGCAATTTTGAAAAAGAAAATACCTGAAGAAGATTGACTGGAAGAAGATTCACCCTGATTTCGGGGTGACTTCCTGGAAGCCCGTTTCCTGGCCTTCTTCTTATCTCCCAGGATTTTATCAGGGAGGGTCCAATCTCGATCCTTCTTCAGGAAGCTAGACGTGGATTTGTACCGTGGAACATCTAGCAGATAAGAATAGGTGACAGAAGGTCACTGCCATACCGAGCCATGAGCCCCCCGCACAAATCCTCCCTCCTGGAAGATGATCTTCTCCTTAACGAGCTTCACAACGATGCCCTCCAAGTGAGCTGTAGTCTCAAAGACATCAAGAGGCACAACATCTTTCGGTTTCGGATTCCAGTCAGGAGCCTCATATTTGGTCCGATCAAAGGTTAGCCGAATGTCCTTCCACCCGCCACTATTGTCAGGGAAAGTGAAGACTTTGCCATGCCGAGGAGTGAGAGTAATATGCTCACGCTCCTTGAAACAGAATAGCTTGAACAAGCTCCTAAACAAATCCAGGCTTGGTTCATAGTCCTTCCAGGAGCACCAGGAGATGAAAGCCACCATTGTCACCACCACATTGGAGTGAATCTGACAAGGGTGAAGCCGATGATGCTGAAGAAACTGTGAAAACACGGGGGGAAAGGGAAAACTCAAACCCTGTTGCAAGAACCTGCCATATACTACCCTCGAGTGGGGCTCACATGATCTTTGACCGGAGTGGTCTTGTCCTCAAGCCTCAAATCAGCCTCGATGGGGTACGACAACATGCATGACTTCAAAAATTGCAGGGTATTTTTGTCGACCACCTTGGTGACATCATACACGCAACCGGCGACCGGAACCTGTTTATCAACTTGGGGCTCCAAACTTGGGTCCATACCCGACCCGAAGGCACCATCACCTAACACTACAGTTACAACTTGCAGCGGTGTAGAAATGGTCACCTCCATCAGCTCCCCTGATTCGACCTCCAAGAACAAGGTATTCAAATCACGAGCAGCTGGGGCTCTATTTTCAGCAACATTCTCTACATTTCTAGAAGGAATACTGGAATTTTCAGAAAACATGGCAATATAGATAATGGGGGGAAGTGAATATATATGAAGAAAAGAAGACAAATTTTAAGAACTCTTTCTGAAGGCGGAAACGCAGAATACTTGGATGAAGATTAATGATAGACACAAGAAAAATTACTTGGTTATATAACCAGTAATTAGCATGCATTTAAGCGGAGTAATTACCTCGACTCGCGAAACGATACAGGAAATTGGAAGGTTGGTCCTCCTCACCACCAGAAGATACAATGAACAATGGACACGTGTCAGTTTCTTCAGAATTTAAGAATGCAGATCCAGATCCAACCGTCCACGTGTCTTGATGGAATACGAAAGAACTTTAAGCTAGATATTCAGAAGGGTAAGCCCGAAAGGACAGTCCTAGAAGAACACCCCGAGCTTAACACCCAGAGTTATTCTCCCTCGAGTTATTGGTCTTCCCTCGAGAAGCAGGTCTCTCCTTCAACCTCCGAGACGGAACACTCTTTATTCTGAAGATCTACATTGGAGCTACTGATAAGTCCATGGTTCGTATTCGGGCCTCATTCATACACGGATCAGGGCCCGAGAAGGGTCGTGGGCTCGAGATACGCGGAAGGTGGATCCACAGGTCCATCAATCCTAATCCTTATAAGGAATGCGTATATCATGTGATGTATGCCGAACACCAAAACTTCGACGACGAACCAGGCTCACGAATTGATCTGCAAAACAAAGGCCCCGGGTGTCCCGGGGATAGACACTCTGACGCTCAAGTCAGTATATATACTTAAAGCGTAAAGTATGAGATTAGATGGAGAGGTCTACAAAGCCTTTAGGGTATTTATATGGCTACAATCCGTAGATCACCAAGATATGTATTTATGGTATGAATGCAACTATTATGGGAATAGAGGTTGTACTACCATGTATAATAGAAGTATATTTCGGACATGGTTGTATTACCATGTTTAGGAGGATGTATATTCCTTTGTAGAACATTCATAATATACGCATTCCTTATAAGGATTAGGATTGATGGACCCGTGGATCCATCCTCCGCGTATCTCGAGCCCACGACCCTTCTCGGGCCCTGGTCCGAGTATGAATGAGGCCCAAATACGAACTATGGACTTATCAGTAGCCCCAAGGTAGATATTCAGAATATAGAATACTCCATCTCGAAGGTTGAAGGAGAGGCTTGCTTCTCGAGGGAAGACCAATAACTCGAGGGAGACTGACTCGGGGTGTCCTTCTAGGACTATCCTCTCGAACTTACCCTTCTGAATATCTAGCTTCAAGTTCTTTCATATTCCATCAGGACACGTATACGGTTGGATCTGAATCTGCCTTTTTGAATTCTGAGGGGATTGACACGTGGTCTTGATTCATTGTATCTTCTGGCGGTGAGGAGGACCAACCTTCCAATTGCCTGCATCGTTTCGCGAGTCGAGGTAATTACTCCGCTTAAATGCATGTTAATTACTGGCTATATAACCCAGTAATTTTCCTTGTGTTTATCATCAATCTTCATCCAAGTATTCTGCATTTCCATCTCTCCAAAAATTCTCATCTAAATTATTGTCTTTCTTCATCGTCTTCTTTTCATAACCTTTTTCCCCCCATTCTCTGCATTGCCATGTCTTCAACAAACTCTAGCATTCCCTCTGGTAATGGAGAGAATATTCCTGTAGCTCGTGACTAGCGTACTCTATTCCTGGAGGTTGAGTTTGGAGAATTAATGGAGGTAACCATGGCGACGCCGCTGCAGGCGGTAACTGTAGCGACAGATGATGGTGCCTTTGGGTCAGAGATAGACCCTAATGTGGAGCCCCAAGTTGATAAACGGGTTCCGGCCGTCGATGGTGTGAAAGATGTCACTAAGGTTGTCGACGAAGAGACGCTAAGGTATCTGCGGTCCTGCAGGCTGTCATATCCTCTTGAGGTTGGCTTGAAACTCGAGGATGGAGAATTTCCCATTGGGAAACTGGTGAGCCCCACTCGAGGGGTACTTTATGGGAGATTTTTGCAGCAAGGGATAAGTTTTCCCTTTCCCCCTTTATTTAATGAATTCCCGCCACATCATCAACTGCATCCGAGCCAAATACATTTCAATGTGGTAGTGTTGATCATGGCGGTGATTTCCTGGTGTGCTCGGAAGAACTACGTTCCCAGCCTAGATTTATTCAGGAGTCTGTATATGTTATTATCATTTGAGACTTACGAGTACATTACCCTCATTCCGAGGAAGAGAAACCCCATCACGTTTCCTGATAACAGTGGTGCGTGGGAGGCAGACCGTTTCACTTTCGACCGAAGCAAGTACGAGGTCCCTAATTTGCATCCCCATCCGAAGGATGCTATAGCTCGTGACAGAGGTTTCATCATTCCTAATCACTTAAAGGGCATCATCGGGGAGCTCCTAAAGGAGGATATTACCCTTCAAAGAAAGGATTTTGTTCTGGGCGCACATGGCTCTGTATGGCAGTGGCCCAGTATCACTTACTCGTTCCTGTTGGATGTTCCTCGGTCAAAATCTACCTCCAGCTTTTTGAAGCCTGATCGGAATTGGGCCCTTCATGATAAAATCCAGGGAAGAAAAAAAAAACCATGAAAGGATGTCCGAGAAAATCTCCTTGGAATCAGGGTGAATCTTCTTCCAGCCGGTCTTCTTCAGGTAACTCCCTTCACTTCCCATGCTTTAATGATGTAGTATATTTTCTTCTGTAACATATTTATGGTCATCTCCTCCAAAGAAAAAGATCAAGAAGGGGAAAACCGCTCTCCGGGCCATAGATGAGGAAGCAGAGGAGTCCGAGGAAGTACAGTCCAAGGAGATGGAACCGGGGGTGAAGGAGTCTTCCGAAGATGATGAATCTGACCTTGAGTTGATGGATTCTGAAGATGCTTCTCTAAAGAAGTTAAAGTACTACCTGAACTGCCCAGAGGAAGAGGATGGTCGGGCTTCTCGGAAGTCTTCTAACAAATATCTCTTCGTTTCTGAGGTATTTATCTCTATTATCATACGGCATAGATGTCTTGGATACCAAGTTTAAATATGCGTTTTATTTCACAGCTGATGGCGGATCTGTCCACCTTGGGGCCTCGAGATAATGATGTGATCCGTTACTTGTCTGATTCCATGATGGAATTACATGTCAAGTGCCGGTCCTTCAAGGCAAAGAAGGTGAAGATGGAGGCTGCCCTCTCGTCTGTGACTGCTAAGTCTGTTGCGCTAGCTTTCCCTGTTCAGACTCCATTGGATGTGACTCAACTGTAAGCTAGGGTGAAGCAGTTGGAAGCCGAGAATATGGATCTGCTGTCGGCGAAGAAGTCTCAAGAGAAAGATTTGGAGATTTATCGAGATATTGTCGAGGAGCTGTCGCAAAATCAGACCGAGGAGAAGGATTTGGAGGAGCCTAAACGACTTCTAAAGCTTTGGAGTGTCTTCCTTGTTTGTAGTCCCAAGTTTCAGAGCCATAGGGAGGAGTATGGGGATTTTTTCCATTCCTCTGAACTGCATGAGATCTTGGGTGGCGTCTTGCAACTATGCCAATCTGAGAAGGAGGTGAAGATGATGGAGGAAATCTTTTCTCATCCAGATACTGCTGACAAGCTCTCTGCTCTGACTGCTGAACGTTGGATCCCTGGGGCTGAGTTTTTGGATGCACTGGATCCCTCCGAGAAGATAGTAACATCAGGGGATTTATTAAGGCTTATTAGCGCCAAGTATCCTGAGTTACCTTCTCTTGATGAGGTGATTTCTAGTTCTTCCATTAATAAGGTGGATTAGTCTTGGCATCTCCTCGTCAGCTTCAAAGCTTGAAATCCTTTGCACATGAACTTCGGTCTCATGATTTACTGGAAAGGAGCTCATGCAAAGCTGAGATACTCCGGAATCAGGTCTTCATAGTGGTCCATGATGAACACTCTGCGTACTTAATGTTGTTGGGCTTCTTCCTCGGGCATCTTTTGCCAAACCCTTTAATGTCACAGCATGCAGAAAAGTTGACACTAGCCCATCTCTCAAGTGTCACTTCTGGTGAATTCCTAGGAAACCCTATTGGGTATATTTATAAGTACCATATTCTGATGTAATAACACCTTTGATATGTCCTTTTTAGGTTCGAGGTTTAGCCTCTTATATGCCCTTTTAAGGGTCTTGTTTAGAAGTATCATATTCTGATGTAATAACATCTTTGATATGAACTATTTGTGTTCGAGATTTTTCCTCTTATGTGCCCTTTTAAGGGTCTTGTTTAGAAGTATCATATTCTGATGTAATAACACCTTTGATATGAACTTCAACTTTTGTTTTTTGAGGTTTCTCCTATTTATGTTGAGATGATTGATTCTCGAGCACGTCTGCCCTTTGGGCCTATAGACCTCAATCAAGCACTTTTTGAACTATTTTATCTCGAACCTACCTCCTTTATTCAAAACGATTGGTATGTGAATGTTGGATCCAAACAACTTATAAGTTGACCAATCATATACTTTATAAAGTATATTGTTTTGAATAGCAATCAATGTTATACATAAGACAACAATCCTCTTTTAAGATCGCTTGTTATAAGGATAGGTGTATAAAATAATATCATGACTTCAATCTAAGTTTAAAATTTTAAGAATAGAAGTAAATTAAATAGTGGGTTTGAGTTTGAGTACTCGTTTGCGCCAGAGCATACTTGTCTCGGCCCTTGATGAGGCTTCTCGGACGTTCTTGATAGTCTCGAACCTTTGTGAGGTTCTCCATTGAGTTTTTATCTTCGTGATACTTTCGTAAGTTAATCACATTCCATCTTCGTGGTATAGGTTTCCCCTTCATGGTTTTCAAGAGGTAGCTTCCCCCTGGATGGGATTCTAGGACTCGATATGGACCTTCCCAGTTCGGGGCTAGCTTCTCTTCCACTTCCTTCTTGTTTTTTTCATTTAACCTCATGACAAGGTCTCCTTTAACGAAAGTGGCTAAACAGACTCTTCTATCATGGCAGCGCTTGACTCTTTCCTTTACCTTGGCCTCGTGGATTGTAGCATTTGCTCTCTTCTCCTCTAGGAGGTCAAGGTCGAGATGAAGGTTTTCTTCGTTGGTCATGCCCTCTTCATCATCTGGTTGAGAAGTACGGGCAGAGGGGACCCCAATCTCCATGGGGATGACCGCTTCGGACCCATATTCTAAGCTAAAATGAGTCTCTCATGTTGCTGTAGCTGGTGTGGTTCTATGGGTCCAGATCACGCTTGGTAGTTCTTTGATCCAGTTTCCTTTAGCTCCTTCGAGGCGCTTCTTGATACCGCTTACCAAGGTTCGGTTCGTAACCTCTACTTGGCCGTTAGCTTCTGGATGATATACCGAGGTTAGCTTCTGGTGTATGCTATACTCCTTATACCCTTTATTGAAGGGATCATTAGAAAATTGTGCTCCATTATCGGTCACTATGTATCTCGGGATGCCATAGCGACACACGATATCTTTTCCGTAAAAATTGATAACTGTCTTGCCAGTTATGTTGGTCAAGGCTTCAGCTTCCATCCATTTTGAGAAATAATCAATGGCCACAATAAGGTATTTGAAGTTACCAAGGGCCGTAGGAAAAGGTCCAACGAGATCTATGGCCCATCGGACAAATGGCCAGGATTCTTGGATGGTAATCATATTCTCCTGTGGCACGTGGATCATCTTAGCAAATCTCTGACACTGGTGACAAGAATTGATATATCTTTTGGAGTCTTGTAGCATCGTAGGCCAGAAATAACCTATCTATAGGAGCTTTCGGGTGACGGTACGTGGACCTTGATGGCTACCACAGACTCCTTCATGTGTTTCTTGTATTAAGTGTTCTGCGTCGGAAGGCCCAGCACACTTAAGTAGGGGTTGGAGGTATCCTCTCTTGTATAGGATGTTGTTGTGGATGACATATTTTGGAGCTTTAACTCGGACCTTCCGAGCCAGGTGCTTTTCCTCGGGAAGGGTGCCTGTTTGAAGGTATTCAATGTAGGGATTCATCCACGTGTCTGAGATGTCAACAACGATGATGCTACTCTCTTCGTAACTTCTCTTCGCCAGGGTTTCCATTAGCAATTCTTGACAAGATCTTATGTTGAAGTCCGAGGAGGTAAGTTTGCTAAGTGCATCCGCCTTGCGGTTAGCTTCTCGGGGGATATGATTCAGCTTATAATGTTTGAATTGATTTGGGAGAGGCTTACCTATCTCGAGGTATTTCGGGAGACTGTACTCTTGAGTTTCGCATTTGCCTTTAACTTGTTGAACCACGATCTGTGAGTCATTGAAGATTCCAAGGTCCTCGACCTCAAGGTTTTTTGCTAGTTTTAGCCTCATAATGAGGGCTTCATATTCAGCTTCATTATTGGTGGCTTGGAAATCAAAATGAGAAACGTAAGGATTGTCTTTCTCCTCGGGGCTGGTTAGTAAAACTTTTAGCACCACTTTCCTCTGAGTTGGAGAGACCATACGGCTTTAGCTTGGCACATCCAAGGTCTGCCAAGGATAATGTTGAAAGGTGTGACAGTGTCTACTACCACAAACGTGCAGTATAAGGTTAGGCTCTTGGCTCCGTCTGCTACTGTAACTGGGAGTGATTTTTTCAAGAGGTGTTACGGGATTTCCGGTGAACCCCGAGATCGGACCCGTAGGTTTGAGGTCCTCCTTGTTAAATCCTAACTTTTGGAAGCAATCTTGGAATATTACTTCTACCCCACTTCCGTTGTCTATGAAGACTCTTTTTACCAAAGAATCTTGTATGGTTGCTGAGATAATAAGAGGATCAAAGCGAGGTGCCTGATTTGGTACGACATCCATGTCCGAGAAAGTAATGGCTTCTTCGGGGTGGAGACTCTTGTTAACCAGCTTGGTATGTAGTGAGGTCCGCATACTATCCTTCAGCTTAGTTAGATAAATTGCTTCTTCGGTATAGCCATAAATGCTGTTGATGACCCGGTTGGCTCCATTTGATGGTGGTGGGGGAGGATCTTGAGGATTGTTGCCTCCGCCGCCCTGGTTGTTATTGTTGTGAAAGCCATCCTTCTTCTTCTTCTTCGGAGTGTTATTACCTACCATCATCCGGTACAGATTACCAAGAGGATTTCATCTTGATTATAGCGTCTCGTGGCGAGATTCATGTATCTATGATAATGTTCTATCACAAATTGTCCTTCTTGTTGTCTATCTTCAAGGATTTGTCGATCTCTTTGCGCTCTTCCCTCTGGAGAAAAGATCGAGTTGGGATAACTATACCCTAACCTACTTTCCGGGTCCAGGCCATATGAATTGTTAACGTCGTGCTATAATTCACGTCGTTTTGGATGAAAACCCTTTGACCTGAGTTTGGCCTTTCAGACCCGACAAGGTTTGTTCCAGAAGGTGGGGTTCTGGATATAGCAGGATTGGAGCCAGATGCTGGTATCTCAGATACGATGAGATTTGATCCAGGAGGTGCTCTAGGTATTCCAAGATTTGGACCGATGGATATTGGAACGTTGAAGTTTCCGGTACCCACGGTAGAGCTTGGTGGTGGTTCCGAGGAAAAGTGTGATCGAGATCCTCTGGGTCGTCCGCGTCCGCGTCTTGAGGGAGCTGTTCCGCTTCTGGATTTTGTCCCTGCACGCGGGCGCTTCGTCTGGGTTGCTCGGCGTCAGACATGTTGTTGGGGAAGTTACTTCTTCAGATGCACTAGACCAGATCAGAGATAAGGTTCGGCGACGTCGTCAATGAGTGTAAGATGTCCCACCGGGCGTGCCAAATTGATGTATGCCGAACACCAACACTTCGACGACGAACCAGGCTCACAAACTAATCTGCAAAACAAAGGCCCCGGGTGTCCCGGGGATCGACACTCCGACGCTCAAGTCAGTATATTTTCTTAAGGCGTAAAGTATGAGATTAGATGGAGAGGTATACCAAACCTTTAGGGTATTTATATGGCTACAATCCGTAGATCACCAAGATATGTATTTATGGTATGAATACAACTCTTATGGGAATAGAGGTTGTATTAACATGTATAATAGAAGTATATTTCGGACATGGTTGTATTACCATGTTTAGGAGGATGTATATTCCATTGTAGAACATTCATAATATACGCATTCCTTATAAGGATTAGGATTGATGGACCCGTGGATCCATCCTCCGCGTATCTCGAGCCCACGACCCTTCTCGGGCCCGGGTCCGAGTATGAATGAGGCCCGAATACGAACCATGGACTTATCATCATGAATGTTCTACAAGGAATATACATCCTCCTAAAGATGGTAATACATCCATCCTAAACATGGTAACACAACCATGTCTGAAATATACTTCTATTATATATTGTAATACAACTACTATCCCATAAGAGTTGTATTCATACCATAAATGCATATCTTGGTGATCTACGGATCGTAGCCATATAAATACCCTAAAGGTTTGGTAGACCTCTCCATCTAATCTCATACTACATACTTTACGCCTTAAACAAATTTACTGACTTGAGCGTCAAAGTGTCTACCCCCGGGACACCTGGGGCCTTTGTTTTGCAGATCAGTTCGTGAGCAAGGTTCTTGATCAAGTGCGGGTCGTAGACAGGTCCATCAATACTCTCTTCCTCTAAAACTATCAAACACCTTCATACTCTAGCATCGTCCTTCACCAATCAGAAATGATTTTGTGATACTTCTCAAGTAGTGCATGATATTCGTGTTAATAATCCATTTCGTAATTCAGAAAACCGTAATGATGCGATCATTGGCTTTGATTTTTTACGGATTAGCGATCTTGGGGGGGTGTCTCTTACTACGTTGAGGGTGTCACGAAATCTTGTAGTACCACAACTATATTTTACATGAGATATATCACCTTCCTCATGATGGTGTATGACACTTTTCCTAATATAACACAAGGGGGTATCAAGCATGTTTAAGTAAAAGGCTGATATTGTAAAAGTGTAAAATTTTAGGTTTAGAGTAATATTCTATATATACTATCATAATAAACAAACCCAAAACATAATCTACGCTATGCATAAATTACATAAACTCGAATGGCTTTATAGTAACGTATATACATATATTATTTATAAATGCATCTATTAATATATCATACCTTATGTACATGTTGAGTATGTCATTTAAAATCATACGACCATTCATAAAGTTAAAATCAATGATGTATATGGAAGGACTTGTTTAACTAAATCATTTCGGGTATCTATTATAACACAAGGGGGTATCAAGCATGTTTAAGTAAGAGGCTGATATTGTAAAAGTGTAAAATTTTAGGTTTAGGGTAATATTCTATATATACTATCATACTAAACAAACCCAAAACATAATCTACGCTATGCATAAATTGCATAAACTCAAATGGCTTTATAGTAACATATATATATACATATATATATATATGTATATACATATATATACATATATTATATGTAAATGCATCTATTAATGTATCATACCTTATGTAAATGTTGAGTATGTCATTTAAAATCATATGACCATTCATAAAGTTAAGATCACTGATGTATATGGAAGGATATGTTTAACTAAATCATTTCGGGTATCTATTATAACACAAGGGGGTATCAAGCATGTTTAAGTAAAAGGCTGATATTGTGAAAGTGTAAATATTTAGGTTTTGGAATAGAAAGAAAGAAGGCAATGGAGTTTTGACTTGTGTGCGCCATAAATGGTTTGACGAGCGAACTCACCGAACTGGTCAAACGAACTGAAGAGACACTCCCTTTAATTTCCCTGTAAACGAGTTTGAATTCCTTTAAATTTCCTGTAAACGAGTTTGAATTTTTCCGCGGATTTGTAACATTTAACTGCATCACAAAAGAGGAAAAAACTTCATAACTAAACATGTCATTCATTATATTATTGTTTATGAATTTATTGTATCTACTATGATGTTAATGGACTTTGTTTATTAGTAATTCAATTTAGGGAAAATTCCTAGAAAGGGCATGATTAGAGTTAAAATTCCTAATTAGGGTGTAAAACTTTTATAATTCCTACTAAAGGCATTTGAATTTTTATTTGACAACTTTACCCTCTTTTTTTTTAATATTCTTAGCGTAAAACTGGACTGTGGCGAGGCCACCACGATGGCTGATGTATACCTGGCTTTGGGGCGGTGGTGCGCGAGGTGGTGACCGGAAAAACGGCGGTGAATTTCAGTTGGCCGGAAGTTTTATTATGATAAAAGTGTAGAGTTTGTGGAGCAGAATGGTCATTCTTATCGTCATCGTCCTGATCATCATCGTCTATGGTTCATTCGACGCAAGTTCGATGAAGATGGAAGACGGTACCATTGTGATGCTGATAATACTGATGGTTTTCGCGCTGCTCTATCTCTTCTCCACATCATCCAAACCGCCGCCCAAGAGCACTGGATCCCTAACTAACATGTTTTTTCCTTTTCAGAAGGATCTTTGGCAATATGTTTACATTTTCCAGCTTTTTCTTTACTAGCCCCTTTTTCTGGGTTTCTGGCATGATCATCTTTCTTGTGATCAGTAAATGTAGTTAATTAGAACCGATTGTGATAGCTAGTGACATGGTGTATAGAGAAATATATAGATGAGTTGTTTGTTTGTTGTGTTGATGTAAAGCGATAAGAAAGATGTATATAAAGTGTTTCCTATGTTGTTCAGAATCGTTTCAATGCTGTTAATATATATATTATGGATCAAAAAATCAGAGCAGAGGAAAGAAATCAGAAACATTCGGAGCTCCAACGTATTTCATCAGAACACAAACAAACTCCTTTCACTAGTGGAATATGACCCAGAAGACGGCGGTTCCATCGGCGTTGGACGGCGGTTTTGACCGCCGTCCATGGTGGCGCCGTGCAATTGGCGCCACCGATGCACGGCGGTCATAACCGCCGTGTATTGTTCCGGCTAAGTTTCCGAGTTCGGAAATCTATCCGGATGTTTATAAATCCGGCTAAGTTTACGAACTCGAAAAGTTAGCCGGATAGAACAAAAAAAACGCCGTCCGAATTGGCCGGCGAAATCAAAACCAACATAAAAACAGTTTCATCCCCAAACCATGGGTACTTGTAGATCGAATAGATCGTACCCGGAAATCCCAAAAACACAAACTATCATACTAATCTATTGATTTTCAGATTAAATCTTATGAAAAACACATAATTTAAAGTCAACCTTTTGTTAGAAGAAGGAGAAGGAGGGAGAGAGGGAGAGGGAGAGGGAGAAGAGGGAGAGGGAAAAGAAGGAGAGGGAGAAGGAGAAGGAGAAGGAGAAGAAGGAGAGGGAGAGGGAGAAGAGAGGGAGAAGGAGAGGGAGAGGGAGAGGGAGAGGGAGATGGAGAAGGAGAAGGAGAAGAAGGAGAAGGAAAGGGAGAAAGAGAATAAGGAGAAGAAGAAGAGGGAGAGGGGGAGAATGAGTGGGAGAAGGAGAAGAATGAGAGAGGAAGAAGATGGAGAGGGAGACGGAGATTATAACTTGCAAGGAGAAATCTGTTTGATAACAACCATCCGGCTAAGTTTCCGAATTCGTAAACTTAGCGGGATGGTTGTAAAACGGCGGTTTCTTAAAAAGTCACGCGGAACCGCCGTGTAAACCATCCGGCTAAGTTTACGAACTCGTAAACTTAGCCGGATGGTTTACACGGCGGTTCTTTTAAATTCACGCGGAACCGCCGTCTAACGGCGCCGTGTTCCGGCCTGATTCTACTAGTGTTTAGCTCCTGGGACGCGTTTGAATCGAAGCTCGCAAAGTCCTCCGAACACATAGGCTTAGAGATCAAATTCAGAGAGGTCACAAAAGCAGCTTCTCCATTATTAATCCCTTTTCTGGTTTGACTACATCTTTCAACATTTTCAACCATTTGTTTCACTTTTTCCCGGCGAAGATTCTCGCTAATGTCGTAGCATCAAGCCTGTGCGGGGAAAATATTTGTTCTCTGCACAGCTTTCTGATGTGCCTCCATGGACCGGCAACCGGGAGCCAACCGATGGATATCTTGTGATGATCGTGCGCATGAGCTGCCTGAGGTATTGCGTGACTGGAGCAAACCTGGTCGTTTTCTGCAAGATTTCTCGGGCATGCGACAACGACTTGCTTATATCCTAGCATGAGAGACATGAGAGGGCCATGTTTTTCAGAGAGCATTGCTAATGACTAGTGAGGGTTTTGGCCGATTTGGTGGAGGTTTCCGATGATCGGAAACTTTTACGGCCCGGAGGAGTTTTTTGTGATCTCTTGGATCTTAGACTAGATGTGAGGATATAAACACATAGCTAGCCAGATGGAAAAGTAGATTACAAGGTAAAACAGGATTGTTGTAAGATCCATAGTCGATTCTTTGTCAAACAGCAAGATTTCTGCAAAAGTTTCTGCTACAGATGATAAGAATTTTAAAGATAAGCATGCATGTCAATTTGTCAAATTCATGCCGCAGTCCAGTTTTACCCTAAAAAGAATATATAAAAAAAGAGTAAAGTTGTCAAATAAAAAAAAACAAATGCCTTTAGTAGGAATTATAAAAGTTTTACGCCCTAACTAAGAATTTTAACTCTTGTTACGTCCTTTCTAGTAATTTTCCCAATTTATTCTAAATAGATCAATTTAAAATATAAATAAATAATATTATCAGGAAACTCTAAAAAGAAAGGAAAAATGAAAGTTCGATCCTTAATTTATCGAAACAAGGTTGGATGAGATTCAAAAGGTGGGGGATGAAATTTATTAACGAAACTGTATTTATTAACGAAACTTATAAAAGCTGTAAAATGTGGGGGATGAGATTCGATCCCCGGTGACCGTCTTGAAGACGTTATTGAACATCACCATCCCATGCTAGGATCCGAACTAAAAACAAGTCACCTGGCTCATGGATAACCGAGGAAATGAACCAGTTCTTGATCGCAGGTGCATGCATCACACGCTATATCCGCATGATCAACCTTTTCCCAGCGATCGTATCTCAAGCGGCGATTTAGATGAGGATGCAGATTGCAGCAGATCGGCCTAGGCCAGGCTGCTTCTTGTGTTACGAACTGAAAGTAGTTCCACCAACCCCAAGACAAATACGCAGCGCCTTTGACGCGTTCCCGAGCAACCCGGGGGGCGTTCTTGTCGGTTCTTTTCATGGCGGTGGACAGATTCATGCCTTTCTGCACTTCACCCTCGTAGATTGAAAAAAGAGCCAAGGCATAGTTGGACTCGTTGTGACCTATGTTATAAGCCCTGGTGAGCCACCTTAGAGCCCCAGCGGGATTATCTCCACTCAGATACTCTGACGAATGATTGAGTCGAAATAAACACGAATAAATACCTCAGTTAAAATATCTGATGGGAGGGCTTTGAAAAAAGACAGATCAATGGGTAGAAAATGGAAACAAAACGGAGTAGAATATTTAGGGGAATGTGGGAACGAAGGCTGTGTGGTGGCTGTAATGGAAAAAGGGGCTGGTCTAAATAGGGCTCAAATGATCATCATCCCTAGGGATTTTCGATTGCCTAGATTAAAATAATTAATTGTTGATGGAAAAGGAAAAGGATTCTGCACCTTTTCATATACTCCATGCCAACCCCCAAAATCATAAGCATCCGTCAGAATTTCAATCGTTTGACTGTTAGTGAAGTAATTAATTAGAACAGATGATTTAATCAGGCATGTCTTTGATAAAAATGTTTTAGTTGCATGAAATTTGATAATATCTACATTTTAATAAATCAGTTTGATATACTATCTGTTTAACTAGCTGGAAGATGTGGATAATCGACACCAATTTTACTTCGTTATGAATCAAATGTGTCGCTTAAGATGTTACTAGATTTGGTTTATTATTAATTCTAATACAGAAACTAAAAGTCACATGCTAAAAAATATGATCTTTTATTTAAATAAACCTTGTATAAGTGTCAAAATTGAACTGTAAAAAATCCCGGTATAAGAACACTTACAGAAAAAAGGAAGAGTGAAAGTTCGATCCTTGGTGATTGACTACTACTTGTCTTACATGGGTTTGTAAAATAACAAGAATTACTACAAGAAATTAGTAATCGATCCAGACATCACGTCATTAATATACCACTATTTTCACCGCCATTTGAATGAATCTGGAATAGTATTTTTGGGGGGTGGGTGGTATACTTTACTCGTCACGAGGGTGATGTTGGGGTGAGTGGTATATCGGACTCGTCATGAGTGTGTCATGATAACTTGTAGTACCAGAGCTTTATGTTACAAGAGGTATCACACCTTCGTCACGAAGGTGTATGTCACCATATTTGATTCAATATGACAACAGAGGATTGATCCCAAAATTCACATTTCAAGTACTAATTTATCATTACATTTTCTCTTGTTGGCTAATAATATGCATATTGTGCACGGTTTTGAACTAGTTATGAAATAAAACTACGAACCTGATGATTGGATTACATTTATAAAACAAAACAGCTCTATATGTGACATACTCTTGTCCTCACTACTATCAAATCCCTTGACAAACTAAATCAATCTTCACTAATTGGCGATTTTTTCGTGTTAATTCCTAAAAGAGTGCGTGCTACTGGTGTTATTAATCCATTCCTCATGCACGGGAACCGTAATGATGCGATGATTTTGATGTAGGCACATGATTTTACTTGGATTAGTGATCTAGGTTATGGGTGTCTCGTATTACTCGTGAGGGTGTCAAATGAGGTCTAGTGTCGTCCTTCACTAATCAGAAATGGTTCCGTGATACCACCCAAGTAGTGCATGATATTGGCCGTTATTAATCCATTTTTGAAGGCATGAAACCTTAATGTTGAGAAAAATGGGTTTGATTTCATTTGGATTAGTGATCATGTTTTGGGTGTCTGTTATTACTCCCGTGGGTGTCTTTTTTTTCTTTTTTTTTTTTAGCAATCCACTAAAAAGTGGGGGATATTTTATTAGGCATCCCAAACCTCAAAAATATGACAATTACAAGCAATGATACACCTTGTGCCTCAAGAACAAGCATAGGTGTATGGAGTAAAACTCCCAAAGCATTGGTGATGCTTTGCAAAATTAGGCCTATGAGCCCTATACAAAAAGTAGTTATGGAAAATTTTCTAGGATCTATTAGAGAATAGCTAAGCAAAACTCAAAGCGACCCCAGAAAATCCAAAACTACTAAAAAATGTGTCTAATTGATCCCTAAACTATTTGGCATCTCAGTGCAGAGGATCAATATTTTGCAGCCTGTGGGTGTCAAAAGAACTTGTAATACAAGAGATAGCACACCCCACTCATGAAGGTGTATGTGACTTTTCCTAATGTAGCTTGACAAACATTTGAACACCAAATTCACAATTCAAGGAACATCATTCTTGAAGGAATACGAAAAACATTTTTTGTTTTACAATAATTAAAATACAAATAGAATTCAATTAAACGAAAATTCAACATAGTAATAATAATAGGATGAACTTAAGATTCCGGCTTCTCGCTATTATCATACTCAGGCCCGCTCTAATCTTAAAAGTCCTACTATTCCTCCTCATCCTCATCCTCCTCCTCAATGTAATTCCCGTCTTCATAATCCTGGCTGGGACGATTGCTCCGCCAAACACAAGCTGGACGGAGAGCCTGAGTCCCAAAGGCTGTGGCGCCGTACACACCAGCGAGTCCCACTCGACGGAGAGCCTGAGTCGGTCGGTATATGATAAATCCACATCAATGTTGTTGGTAAGGGTTCTCAGCTGATAGCATTGGCCGAGGTAGACACCGTTTTGAGGATGCAGAAAAAAATCGTGCACATGCTGTTTTTCACATTTGATTAACATAAGAATATCACATGTAATTCGAACATCATAATAATAGAGCAGTTAACCGTGTTGATTTTTTCAGCATACCAGACGGCGGATGTGTGGATCGTCGGTGACTGTTAAAGCCTGTTGTCCAAGCCTCCGGGTGAAGGAATAAACTGCGGATTGAAAATATTATATGTAAGCTAGTTAGCTTAAACAATATTCATATATACTAAACAAACCCGAAAAACGCTATCTACGATGTGCATAAATTACATAAACTCGAATGGCTTTAAAGTAATTATTAATTATATATACATAGATTATATTCATGTATCATAACTTATGAACTTGTTGAGTACATCAATTATAATCATACAGGGTTAATATACAAAAGATTAATGATGTATATGGAAGCATTAGTTTAACTAAATCTTATTTGAGTATCTAGTATAACACAATGGGGTATCGAGAATGTTTTATTAAAACGGTAATATTGTAATAGTGTAAAATATATATATATGTGTGTGTGTGTGTGTGTGTGTGTAAATGTATCTATTAATATTGATAAGTTCAGGGTTCGTATTCGGACCTCATTCATACTCGGACCAAAGGCCCGAGAAGGGTCATGGGCTCGAGATACGCGGAGGATGGATCCATAGGTCCATCATTCCTAAATCTTATAAGGAATGCGTATATTATGAATGTTCTACAAGGAATATACATCCTCTCAAATATGGCAATACAACCATGACCGAAATACACTTCCTCCATACTTGGTAATACAACTACTATTCCCATAAGAGTTGTAGTCATACCATAAATACATATCTTGGTGATCTACGGATTGTAGCCATGTAAATACCCAAAGTTTTGGTAGACCTCTCTATCTATTATCTTACATACAATACGCCTTACGCCACATACTAACTTGAGCGTCGGAGTGTCTACTCTCGGGACACCCGAGGCTTTGTTTTGCAGATCGGTTCGTGAGCCTATTGTTCGTCGTCGAAGTGTTGATGTCCGGCAGATATCAATTTGGCACGCCCAGTGGGACCATCCATTTCTATTGACGACATCGCCGAACTTTGTGTCTGATCTAATCTTGCACACCTGTTCAACAAGTTTCTCACGCCATGTCTGAAGCCGAGAAACCTAGACGAAGCGCCCGTGTACTTGGGCGAAATCCGGAGGATAATCCAGAAGTAGAGCAACCTCCCCAAGGACGAGGACGAGGACAAGGACGCGGTCGACCAGGAGGATCTCGCACGCGTTCTACCTTTGAACATCCACCAAGCTCTACCGTGGGGGCAGGAAACTCCTGCGTTTCAAACCCCGGCGTATCCGGAGCGCCCTTCTCCGGTCCAAATCCTGCTGCATCCGGAGTGCCACTTTCTGGGTCAAACCCTGTTGGATCTGAAGTACCGAACTCAGGTCAGAGAATCTTAATACGTACTGACATGAATTACAGTGAACACGTCAACAACTCAGATGGCCTCGACCGAGAAAACGGTTTGGGATATAGTGGATCTGACTCGATCTTTTCCGTGGAAGAACAAGCACAAAGGGATCGACAAATCCTCACAGAAAGACGGCAGGAGGAGGAAAGGAAAAGACGTCTTAGGGAAACCTTAAATCAGAACATACGGCATAATGCGCCAGGCTCTGAGCCACCCTATATCAACCTTGTCTCGAACACCCCTCCGAAAATGATCCCTGAAGATGTCCGAGCACTGATGAGGGATTTACATTCCCAGTATCCTGACTTCGTTGCATCCTTGATAAACTCAAGTCAGCCACTTCGTGCCCAGACACATGAGGCCCCAAATCGAGTCTCCATCTCAGGAGATCGAACAGAACCACCCTCTGACCACAACCAACAGCAAAGATTTTTGGATGATTTATCTCGAAATCTACCTCCCTACAACAATCAGAGAAATCTGCCACCACCGCCTGATCAAGCCAATCACCATAATAAGGGCTTAGGGCTGAGTAGGGAGGAAGTGAGAAGGATGCGCATCATCAACATCCAGGAAGAACTAAGGCGCAAGAAGAGGGAGCGAACCCAGAGCGAATGGCAGACTAGTGCCGATCGGCCTTTCACCCAGGATGGAGCCTATCCTACTAGAGGAAAGTATGAGGTCGATCAGAAGATCAAGCGTATTCTCGGACCTCGAAGACAGTCTGCTCGCTCCCCCTTCTCCCGACATATAGTTAACCTCCCATTCGATTCCAACAAGAAGGTCCCACAGCATCTGCCCACATATGACGGCACTAGCGATCCTAGAGAATTTCTCTCGGTCTTCTTCAAGACTTTGGAAACCAGAAACTTCCACGAGCTGGAGATATGCAAGATTGTTCCCAGCTACCTCCGCGGGAAAGCCCAGACATTGTTTACTCAGATGAAACCAGAAAGTTTATTTGACTACTGGGATTTTGCGGAATTTCTCCAACTTGCTTTCTTCCAAGAGAAGAAATTCACTAAGTCTCTAGGGGATCTGGGATATGTGGCTCGCCATGAAGGAGAGACTGTGATAGAACACTATCACAAATACATGGACTTAGCCACAGAGTGCTACGATCGAGATGAGATCCTCTTGATAAACATGTATCCGTGAGTGTAGATGATGACACTCTAAGGATGAAGCTGGCAATGAAAAATCCTACCACCATTCAACACCTCCAGGCTATCATGGAGAAATACGCCAGCAAAGCAGATGCCATGACAGGTAAAAGACCCCGAGACCTCGACTATAAGGGAAAGGAACCCAAGATGAAGATGCCGAAGGTCGAGAAAACAGAGGGCACTCCCAAACCAACTTTCGAGTCCTACACTCCTCTTGCTAGATCTCGGGCTGAGATTTTGTCCATTCACAGGCACCTTTTAAATGACCACCCGCCATGAAGGATTCAGCCGAGCGTCAAAGGTCCCCAAAATTCTGCCAATATCACCGAGATCGGGGGCATGACACTGAGGAGTGCTACCAGCTCAAGAATGAGATCGAGAAATTGATCTGACAAGGAATCGTGCAACAGATTGCACCTTCAATAGCTGGTGACAGTCAGGGCACCCAGAGGAGATATGGGTGAAAGCCCTGGCAAAAGAAGAAAGATGGCTCCCGAAACAAAAACAACAACAACAACAACAACAATAACCAAGGTGGGGGGGTGACAAGCGATTTCCCACGTCGTTAAATGGGACTCCGCGAGATCAAAATACTATTTATAAATCACCTACAACTTCTAACTACTAGAGAGCAGATAGTGGGAAGTAGGGGTCGAACCACAAGGAGAAGGGACTTATAAGAGTGTTTTAAAGTAGAAAATAAGCATACTTATATATTATATAGAAAGCAATGTAAACAAGGGGGGTTTTGAGGTTGGTTTTGATTACACTATGAAAGTAAACTAAAATATCATTAGCTAAGCTAAGGGGATGATACTAGGATTATGAGGCCTTAGGAGGCAAATGACTTCAATTTCCAACTATCGACTTATCACCGTGCAAATGCAATTACAAGGAATTTTAGACCATTTGTCAAGTATGAAAGCATCATATTCTCTCGAATGTAGCTAAAGAGGATGATAACACCACTCAAAAGCTCTCATTATTTATTTACCTAGATGATAGCATCATAGATAACTCAACAATGGTATTAGGATTAGAGAGACAAACTTACTCACACACCCGCGATAGCGAGAGCATACAAATAAGACATTTGATAACTAGCAAGGACCAAGATGATGATAACATATATCTCTCGACTCCTACTTTGCTACTTAATGATATTGGAGTAAACGATAACGTTCTACCCACAAATCTAGATATTCAATGATAACAATCATACGTTAAAAGGAATCTTCAACTCAAGTATACAATCACATATTAGAGGGCCAATGATAACATTCAATCCTTACCTAAACACATAATTGATTAATCATGGAAGTTCATAAGATTTCAACTTCTAACAACTCATATTTATCATGGCATTCCTTAACTACAATCACAAAACAAGGGGAAGAACTTGTCTTCACTCAACCCCTTCCATAGTCATTAATCTAACACCTAAAGATTACACTACCATTATGCTAAGTCACCATCATCATCATACTAAATTACTCTAACCAAGCTAACCTAATTATTGACTATGGAGCATGCAATTGATATAAAACACAAAGCCCAAACAAATTAAGCAAGATTGAACAACATTCATGCATAGAAATTCAAGTTCATCAAATGATAATCAAAATCCCAAGTTTAAGCATACAAAGCCCTTAAAGTTTCAAGGGAAGTGAATTCAAATGCTCTCAAGGATCAAACTAAGCTATACTACAATACATGGAATCAAACTACTAATCTAAGGGATAGGAATGGAAGAAAAGGGAAAGAAAGATGAAGAAAAATGGAGCTCTACATGGTTGTGGCCGTTTTTTCTCTTGGAGGGGATAAAGGGTATTTATAGAATGCAGTGCACGGGCCGCGCGGCACTCCGCGCACTTTTGTGAAGGGCCGTGCACTTTAACCGTTCATTCGATTTGCATCTTCTAGTAGTCCATTTCGAAGCTCTTGATGAGAAGAATCCAATTGTATGATCCATTTTCTCTAATTCCTTTGCAAAAATTTCCAAAATCAAGCTTCAAGACATTAGTGCATCACTTGTTCTTCAAAATGTAACTTTGACAAGTTTAGCTTTAAAAATCCTTTGCACCAAATGCTACCCAAATTAGATCTCAAATGTCATAAAAGAGAGTATATTTAGGTCTCATCATGGGGGCAACAATCCTGAAGACCTTCCACCACCGCCGCCAAATGGAGCTAACCGAGTTATCAACGGCATCAATGGCTAAACGGGAGAAGAAATTTTCCTTACCAAGCTGAAAGATAGTGTGCGGGCTATACCCCACACCGAGCCAGTCAACAAGAGGCTCCGGCCCGAAAAAATCATCACCTTCTCGGACGCGGATGCCGTGCCAAACCAGATGCCCCATTCTGACCCGCTTATCATCTCTGCAACAATACAGGATTCCCTGGTAAAGAGAGTCTTCGTCGATGATGGGAGTGAAGTAGAAGTGATGTTCCTAGACTGTTTCCGAAAACTAGGATTTACCAAGGACGACCTCAAGCCCACATGCCCAATCTCGGGGTTCATCGGAAATCCAGTCATACCCCTTGGAGAAATCACACTTCCAGTCACAGTTGCAGAAGGAGCGAAAAGCCTAACCCTTTACTGCACATTTGTGGTTGTCGACACCCTTACACCCTTTAACATTATTCTTGGCAGACCTTGGATGTGCCAAGCCAAGGCTATATGGTCTCCTTACCATCTAACGCTAAAGTTCCCAACACCACAAGGAATAGCTTCTATCAAAGGAGATCAAGGAGTGGCGCATTCTTGCATGATCACGGCTATCCGTGACGCCAGAAAAGTGAGCAACATCTCGGCCGTCAACACTATCCTAGGGAATCTGGTCCCCGATCCTGATCTCAAACAACCCCTGGTGTTTCACTTCGAGGAAGAGGCCTACAACGAGATGACCGCACCATGGCACAAAAGACGCCACCAAACCTTCCAAGTGGGAGAACTGGTATTGCCAGTTGGCCCGTGGTGCACTGAAAAGTTAGGAGGAGCGCTGGAGCCAAGGACCAAAGGACCATACAAAATCTCCGCAGCACGATCCGGTGGATTCTACCCCTTGCAAACACACGAAGGAGAGCACTTTGACCTTGTCATCATGGCACCCTTCCTACGCAGGTACCTCGGAGCTAAAACAAAGTAGATCTTCTCCAGATAAGGAGAAACTACTTCAATAAGGCTTACGGGCCAAGCTTCTTTTCTTTTCATCTTTTTATTTTTTCATACCCGAGCTCCCAAACTCGGGGTTGTCTTTTATAATTTTGACGAACTCTCAAGATCGAAGAATACAATTTCTTTTCAATATATATCTTCCATTTTATTTTGAAGCAGTCTATACCCTCTAATACAAAGAGACACTATGCCTTATAAAGCATAAGTAAAGACTGTTGCCTAAGATTTATAAGCTTATAAGCATGTGATTGATGCTTATTTAACATAGGCTGTTTGGACTATGTGTCCGAACTACAATCACCTTTGGTCAAAATGAAATAATATACTTATAAAAAAGTATATGGTCAAGGACCAACATGATACGAGTCATAAAAACTCACAAAGTTTGAAACTCAAATCTCAGTGTGGTACACCTACTAAGGTACATGCCACTGCTTGTTCGGGCTATCCATAAGCCTGAAAATCAATCTTCTCAAGGATTGCAATATAAAGACCTTTATAAAGGCAAAATCAAAAAGTGTTATTACACTAAAAACTTCTTACACCTCGTGAAGGTCTTTGAAAACAGGGATACGTCCCCGACCGCGAGAAGAAGTAGATGCACGACCTCAACTACTATGAAGGCCACGACCCTAATTACTTTCTTCTGCCACCCTCATTAATTGAGAAGGTGTAGGAGATCCTTCCCTATTTTCTATAATTACCACCCCTCGAGATGTACCAGCTCGGACACAAGGCCTCACCAATGGACCTGAATTCAGGATTGAAGAGGGCTTACCTATTTCTCTCCTTGAAGATACTGAAGGCGTGACAAACACACCTTGTGCTTCTAATTCCTTTATTTGGAACCTGCAAGCATTCAGGTCGGCCTGGCATACTCTTAAATCATCTATAGCAAGGACAATCTTATGATTCACGTCGATGTTTTCACTCTGGAGGGTAGAGATACGAAGATCCTTCTCATGGCCTTCACCCTTGAGTTCCATTAACTCACTCCTGGATTTTCTCCACTCATGGTCATAGTTCTTATTGGCATTCAGAACCTTACCATAATTATCATCGAGAGTCTTGTATTTTTGCTGAAGACCATTCAGCTGCTTATTCAGCTCGGCTCTCCGTTCCAAAACTATCTTAAGCCCACCACGAAGACTATCACACTCTTCTTGCACAAGGCTAAAACGGCCCTTGGAATTATTTAAATCTTCCTCCATCTCCTTGCTCTTCTGAAGGACAGCCTCATACTTGATCCGCAAATCAGCACAAGCGGCAAGGAAACACTGGACATAAAGGAAGATAAAGACCAATCAATTCCAGAAATAAGGCACGATATTCAGTATACATGAAATGCCAAAATCTGGCGAAAAGAGAAAAATTATGAGTAAAAGATAAGGCTCTAAGGAGTTACAATCTTTTCCTGTTCATCTGGAGTTTTCTGGCCCTCAGTTGAAGTCTCTGCAGCCGACTTCTCCACCAGGAATGACAGCTCAGGATACAAACTGCATAGCTTATCCTGAAACTCTTCCAGAGTCAGAGCCTTCTCCAAAGATTCCAGACTAGTTAATAAACTAGTCTCGAAGCCCCTAATCCGGCGAAACTTCGCCCGAAACTTCTCCAGGTTTTCAGGCACCTATGGCCAAGTATAAGCAGAAGCCAACCATCCATGACCTTCCTCACTAAGAACTTCTTGAAGATAGACCCACATTTTCGGAAGCTCAGATTTATGATAAAATTCGCCATACTCTTGGCGATGGGCATCCATTTCAGGGCAGTTCAAGCAGAAGTCCATTATCAACCGAACCAGCTGCCTCTGACAATCAGGATTAGTATATCGGTTCTTCTCTGCCTCAACTGTGGCCATCTTCCTCTTCAGTTCTTGAAAGGAATTATCCGTCAACCTTTTCTCTTTCTTCAAGGACATGACTTCTTCTTCAAAGGCCTCTCTCTTCGCCTTCTCTTGGGCCATCTCATCTTGAAGACGCTTCACCATTTAAGAAGGCCTACTAGTTTTTCTGGCCATCTGCTCCTTCAACTGCTCCAACTCAGCCTCCCGCTCCTGACAACGACAGTACAATACTCTAATAGAATCATACAAGTGTTTCATATGATTCAAAGACTGTGGATAAGAACAAGACAATTAGACAATGACATATGTTATCAAGTTATGGTCTAAGTTAAGCATACCTGGTTTACTTCAGGACATTCCGGAGAAATCTCGGTCCTGGCTTCTAGAGGAGAAGGCATAGCATACTTCTCGAACTCCCCAACGGTTCGAGTTCGATCCTAGCCCTTTTGGGAGACTTGGTGGAAGCACCTGTGGAATTCCCCGAGGCTTCAGCATCCTTCTTCTTGTCGTGGTGATCTTTATGATTCCGACTTGACCATCTGAGCCAACATATCCAATGCCTTGTCAGTCTAAGAAAAACCCACTACACGTAAAAGGAATGGAGTTAGTATCAGGAAATATGATATAAAACGGATGAAAATATCATATAAAACATAGAAGAAATACCCCCAGACAGTGTATCAGAGACTACTACAGAAATTAAAGGTTCTTCTTTCTCAGTCTTACTAGACATGGTGAGCGAAGACACAGAAGTCCGAGATATTTCCCTTCTCGGACACCTTACTAGGGCCGAACTCCTATCATCCTCTTCATCTGATGGATCTCGGGCAACTTGTGCGAATGGACACTCTATCTCCTGCTGAATCTCAGCTTCTACTGGAATATTTCTAGGTCCTTGTACCAATCTCTTAAACCGACGACGAGCATCATGCATAAGTCCAGTAATTTCCTTATCTACATCTCTCTCGGACATCTCCTCCCGAGATGTCCTCTCTTCTATTGCTCTAGAAGCACGGCGAAAAGATTTGATCAGCCCCTAGATTGGGCAAACCCCCCTACGTGTCAAAAGCCCACTGGCCGAAATAAGTAACATAAAAAAAAATGTAAATGAAATTATACATGCAGATTGTCTGTACTACCCCTGATTTAATAAATCCTAATAACATGTTGGACTAATTATTTGATATGCTTAGCTGGTGGGGCCTATTTACTAATTTACAAGTTTCAGAAACATTTTAGGCTTGCGTCCGAAAAGCCCCTGTAATAACCTGAACCGATAGAAAGCTTAACAATTCCAAACGCAACCATCCAGTTCGGACGGAATGAATTGGTTGTTCAGAGTATATATCAAAGCGGCGATTCGGGTTCGGCTGGTGCGATTTGTCTTCGGCTGTATGTGGGATTTGTAATTCGCTTGCATTGGGGTATTGAACTGATATATGCATTGAGGTACTGAACTGATATATGCATCTGATTTGTAATTCGCTTGCATTGGGGTATTTAATGTTTAACAAGATATCTGAAACAGGTTTTACAACTTAGCTTATCCTATCAATGGTATTTTAAAGAACAGAGAGAATTTTTTGTAATTGGATGTCATCTTCGAACTACCAGTGAAAGATCTGCTCATACACGGCTTCTTCCAGCAGAGTATTTTGTAGTACTGCTAGATGAGGTATTTCAGATGTCTATGCTTATTTAGTTCTCTGTGAACCACTCACAAGCACAGAACAACACCTTTTAGATACACGGTGCTTGTAATTTTGTTGTTGTTTTGATTTGGAAGCTCTTCATCCCAATTAAGAGATTTATTACTGTTTTTGCAGTTAGGCATAATATTATTGTCTTGAATGCAGGACCAAGATGATGATGCCATGCTTCTTGGTGCACACTTTTGTTCAAATTCCTCTCTTCCTTATCAGTCGAGGCTTTTAATAAAGGGGCCTCATATTCACTGTTTGCCCGGTAAGCTGTAATGTTTAACATTCAGACAAATTGCATTAGACGTATAGGATCTGCAAGCTTGCTTAGTAATTCAGTGCTTTACTAGATTTTAAAGAATGATCATAGTTTATGTGCTTTATATAGTACACTAGCTCTGTTTATATGTTTTCTCGAATGAAATTTAGTGATTCTGATATTCTATCATCTCTCATGTTTGTAATTGTCTTTTTTTTCTCATCATCGTAGGTAAAAAGATTTTAGAAGTCAATCATCAGAGTTATTACAAGTCTCAGTGCTCATTAACATTCTATAGGTGCATAATTTTTCATACGATTATTCATTCACTGATATGAGTAGTCTTGACAGTTTTGATGTAAATATCATTTTTTGACACTTTTCTATATAAGTAGTACATAATTTTTGAAGCTCAGTTCATTTCATCTGACTATATGTATGTTGTTTCATCCTTTGCTTCACTTTAATGAAAAGGAATTGGCCTCGTCTCATTCTGTTTGCTTTTCCAATATTTTGTCATCTTATTATATATTCATGATGAAAGGTTATTAATATGATGAGAAAATTCAGTTAATATTTTTTCAGTTAATATTTAGAAATGAAAAATATTAATTGTGAAGGAAACAATGTTTAACTGCTTGGCATATTGAATCTTGCAATGTTTAAAATTATTGTTCATCTTTTTTTAAGGATTGATATCTGAGATGTAAGGGAACTTTTGAACCTACTGTCCTTTTCAGCTTGGAGCAACTGTAAAAGTTCTTGAGAAGGCTAATTAAGTTGCAGAAACAAACTTTCATTGGTAATTATAGTGTACCATTTGTGTATATATTTTCCTGCTTCTTTCGGTTAATTAGAAAGATTGAGATATATTTAACTGATTGAAAACCTGCACTACCTTCAGGATGAAATTGACGCTTGTGTCAGGCATCCTGTTGGGTTTTGTACTTATTCAGAAGTTGAAAAAGGATTAACTTTGTGATTTTTGATGAATGCAACCATAACAGGAATATGACTTGCTTCTGGAGCTGAATTCAGTATTAAGAGCATCATTGCTGATTCCTTTCTCTGGCATCTTGATTTCCTCCATCTTTACCACCCTGGTGAGACACTATCCTCCCTTCTAAAATAGAAGTCATGTTTCCAGTAATCTCTCTGTCTCCTAACACTGTCACCTCACAATTTGAAATAGTATTTTTTATGCAAGTAAAAATGTATGGGGATTCTGTGTTGCATTTGATTCTTGGTCAGTAATTCAGTGCTTTACTAGATTTTAAAGAATGATCATAGTTTAGGTGCTTTATGTAGTACACTAGCTCTGTTTAGATGTTTTCTCGAATGAAATTCAGTGATTCTGATGTTCTAGCATCTCTCCTGTTTGTAATTTTTTTTGTTTTCACTTCATCGTAGGTAATAAGATTTTAGAAGTCAATCATCAGAGTTATTACAAGTGTCAGTGCTCATTAACATTCTATAGGTGCATAATTTTTTCTGATGATGGTTTATGAATTTTCAAATTGCCTTTTCCTTGATTTATATGTTTGTGAGGCTCAGTCAGTTGCAGTTCAATGGAATTGTTAGCCTCTCATATTTAATGTGTTGTTTGTGTGCAATTGCTTGATTATACCACTTTCTATTTCCGATATCTGATATGTGTATTGCTTCAATGGATTGTACATTGGTCTGCATTTGTTGAGCGCTGAATTTCCTATTTAGGGCCGTTTGCAGTTCCGAGTTCTGTTGCATTTGTGGTTTGAATCTGGTCCGTTCGCGTCTGTGATTGCAGTTGGCATTCCGGCTATATTTCAGGTGGGAAGATTTGGCTATTTTTGAATTTTGTTTATGTATATATTCCTTCGGTTGATTGGAATTGTAGTGTTGGTAAATTTTTACTATTTTATTAAACCCTCGAGCGTCGTTTATAATCTGTGTTATGATGTCAGGTGGATGTTTGATAAATTCCTGGTTGGGTTTTTGTTACAATCATGCACATAATTGTCGGTTCTAGCTACATTCCTAAGAAGTTGCATATAAATGGTTTCTGTTGTTAGGCCGTTGATTTGTTTTCTAAAAGTTCGTGTGGAAATACTCTACCATAATGCTGTATTATTCAAACCCGTTGATTGTATCGGCAGAGATTCATGATGCCGATATGGATATATGGTAAATGGGTTTTGGGGCTGAGCACAGTTGTTATGGTAATAGATCATGCAGATATGTATTGTTTGGTTTTGAATAGCTTACTGATCAATTATTTGATGCAATCGCAGTTGTTGGAAGTGTGTAGCAATGTCTAAGCAGCAACAACGGAGGTAATACAATGGTTGATGTTGATGGGGTACTATACGTTGGTGGTTGCCGGGAAGACCTCAACTTCCATTAGGCGGATAATATACCTGGTGGATTGTTGACAGATATATTGTCCGACAGCTGCACCACAACTTCCGTTGGGTTAGCTGTTGTTAGCGAGAGTGATGTGAAGGACCCCCTCGACAAGAGAGGTCGTGGTAAGACACCTTATAAAGGAAAAAAGAGTAATGGTGAGCTCGCTGGACTGAGGAATGCCAAAGCAATGCAGAAGGAGGGTGACAGGATAACATGATTCATTCCATCCACTCCTATGAAGGTAATCATATAGCATCATATAGCAGGTTTTTATTTCTTGTTATTCAATGTGGGTAACTCTTTCATTTAATTGTAGATGGTCTGGGCACCGACTACGTCCCAGGTGGCTGGAAAACGATATAGGACTACATTTCAAATGAATTATGGGACAAGGTGCTTCTAGTAGGCGGCGAGTTGACCATAGGGTTTGTTTGACTCCAGCATTCCAGGCTTGAATAAAAGATCTAGGACATGTTTCATTAATTAATGTTATTCAAAGAAATGCTTGCTGGATTGAATTGTGTTTCATAAATTTATCCAATGAAGCGTTTGCTGTTTAGTTGTTCTTTAATTTGATTGTGATAAACAACTGAATGCATTTATGATTACTTTGTAGTATAATGTTGAAGCTGTTGCACGCATGATCCGTGATAATGTAACAGTAGTAAATATTTATACTGAAGAAATGAACCATTGTGAACATATCGGTTACGCATCCACTCGTCTTTCAAATGACTCGTTCAGGGCGTCGAGATTGAGCATTCAGATGAAATCATGCTTCAGACTGCTAGCATCCACATTCAAGATAACTGCTAAGTGGCACATTGTAATTGAAAAAGAGTGTATGAAACATATGCGTAGGCAATTACATTCAATAGCCTGGCTCCAAGGACCATATTGTGTCTATATAACATAACGCGATGAATTCTCGTGTTTCTAATGCATTGCAATTAAAAGGAAATTGTTGTGAACTCGAACTTTACATGCCTTCTGCTTCATACTTGTCGACCTTTTTGCGGATGTTATTAGCCAGGCCATGCATGACCTTTGAGCGAAGCAGGTTGAGTTTAGATGAAGCCAGTCAGCTGCAGATGGTGACCCTTTTTCGGAGTCTAAAATCAGCCTGTGCCACCACATGTTGTTAGGGGGGAAATGGCTTGCTAGGTGAGGTATATGTTGCTTATTAACCTGATGCATATGTTTCCATCAAATGCATTGAATTATAATTTTTGAAACATCGCTTGAGGAGAATTTTGAAACTAGGGCGGATACATTTTCGCCACAAAACCGTGACGATCTAAGATACAAGACTTCGCCTCTTATTTTCAAAAATCCCAATAAATACAATCCAAAAATTCAGAAAGAGTACCGGTGATTTTCAATGCACCTCATGCAATTTTGTACTGTTAAACAAAGAGTTACCTGCAGAGAGGTTGTCCTGGGGATCTGATGTTGATGACTTGGTCCGTCCACCATGCCGCTCCGTATGGAATTCGAGCTCATGGATGTGTTAGTTTTATCCCCCAAAACACAGACATTGCAAGAGAACTAGCCGTGGAGGGTTACACTTGTGCAACTCAACCCGGACTATGTTCTGTCATCATCAATCCAAAGTAGCATAGAGAAGAAATATTAACAATATTATAGTGAGTACCTTCTCAGTCTGGTGTTTTTGGCTGCTTCTCTATTCTGAGTTAAGTGATGTTTGCAACCAATAAAAGATCACGAAATCATTCTTGTCAGTGTCTTTAAGTGTTATGGTATAATTTAGTTGAGCTGTTTAATGGCCTTTGTATTCTGTCCTATGGTTAATACAAAGAACTTCCAATGCAATTGCAAATTAAAGTTGAATGCCAAAGAACATCACATTTTATTTCTAACTCCATTATGCAGTATGACAAGTAGCATAGTAGTTCTGAACAAAATTATTTAGAACCACGAATTAGCTGCATGTGGTCATACCATCGACAATAAAGATCAAAACCTATTCCATCGGAAAAAAAAATCCACCAAAGCTTCGTCAGCTGCAGATCAGTAAATCAAAGCATGATGAAAAATAACATTTAACCTCACCATATGTGCTTAAAAAATAATAATTAAAATTTGAACGTGCGGGAAGTTAAACATAAAATGAAAAGGTTTGTTTGGATTTGTTTGGAAACACCATTTTGAAGAAATATAGTGCAGATTAGATGTTAAAATCATGCTTGTAAAAGGCACCCAATGTCAAGCCTGATAACCGTAGCAACCGGAAAATATATTTCCAACACAGTTGCATTTTAACTATGAGAAACAAGATGAAACAAGATTCTTCCCTGCTCAAATTCTTCATCTGCATTATCATCATCGTTAGAGCAGAAAAATCCAGGAAACTTCATCCACATCATAAACAATAATGGTTTCGAAAATCCCTAACCAACTGAAAAATAAAAATGCATTGAAGAGTATTAAATATTAGACCGACAACAAAAGGAGGGGAAAAAGCATCTCACACACCAGAAATGTGATTCCGATCTTCCAGTCCTACTAAAAGTAACTCCTCTATAATGCAAGCTTCATCATGCATTTCTAGGAGAAAAAATTGCAATTAACAGTGGGGAGTGAAGATAAAGCTTGGAATTTTTAGAGGGTTTGATGCAGTAGCAACTCTGTCATAATGGTAAAAACCATGAAAATATAGATCACCATGTCATAATGGGAAATAAAAAGGCAGTCAATACTCTATTCTAGAACAGAAGCAGGTACATATAGATTAAGAATTAATGACTAAAAAGTGGAAACTGAAAACTGCAAGGTCACACAAAGGGAAAAATACAGTTCAAATAAAGTACATCAGTGTTAAAACAATTATCAATGAAGAAATGGAATTCAATAGATACGGTCTCCCCATCATTTGGTGTTATGCTAAACTGCCTTTAGTTGTAATTTCAGAAACATAGATGCAGAAGAGAAAGTAGTAAGAGCATTGAACAAAGTATATGTAAGAAATGGATGACTAATACCTACTGCTAAGCTCAAAATATTCTTCCTACCAACTGAATTCAAATACCTGTGCAGGGACACTTCAAATGCAGAGACAGACACTCACCATTCTTCTCCACCCAAACAGACTCTTGAAGTTCGCCATCATATTCATTCTCTTGACTTGCCTTAGATTCACCCTGCTTGAAACAAACAGTCAGAAATTGCAAAATCATAAAAAAAAAATTGGTTTTCTATTTTATTGTAACCTCCAAAAGAAAATCACAAAATTCTGTAAAATGCAAACCAAAATCCAAAGTACAAAAAAAGATCAGAATTATGAGCATGCCTTGTGGGGGAGTTAACCATTGTTTTGAGATTCAGCGTCTTCTTCATGTTCTGAACTTTCCTTGATCAATTCCTCCCACTGTTTGCTCATATGGATCATCATCTCGTGCAATCTCTTCCTCGCCGTACCGAAACTATAACCTCCGTTCAAAATACATGCACTTTATCTGTAAACTGCCACAGCATCCACACTTTCGCTCTCATTCTCATTTTGTTCGATGATCTGACTAGTCATCTTCGCCATTCCCCAATCCATTTCCTCTAGCCTCCTCGCCTTCCACAAGGTCTATCCCGTAATCATCCTTATTCAGCACCTGAGCTAACCGGAAATCAGCGATTTTGCATCGTATTTGGAATCTAGCAGAATGTTGGAAGGCTTAATGTCACCATGAACAATCGGGGGATCACATGACATGAGCAATGCAGATACTCAATTCCTCTAGCTACATCTAGAATAACCCTGCCTGCTCCCCTCATCGGAGGAGAACCCCAGAATCGAAACAACGTGTGGGCAGCACGCGCCGTCGACTCTGGCGGCGATTGATAGCTCGTTATGAAACTCACGCTCACCGTGCAACGATCCCGACGGCTTCACGGCGACCTCTAAACCGGAGGGGAGAACCCCTCTAAACCCGACCCGAACCCGCCTTGCCCGAGCCGATTAGCGGCGGTGAAAGAAGCGGTGATGGAGATTCCACCTCACTGTAGGAGATTCCACCTCGCTCAAATTTGGTTGGAGATTTCAGTCTCTTCAGAAAATTGACTATTGATGATGGCCATCAACTGAAAGTAAAAGTTCACAATAAATGAAACGGCGACATAGCTAGTATAGGTTTAGTGAGAGTCCTAGAGGTTCTGGAGGCGGTAGGAGGTTTTGGGGTGGAAGAAGATGATAATGGAGTCACTGAGAGCAGTGCAGTTTATGCTATAACTTAAAAGGGTAAAAATGGTATAGCTCCACGACGGATGATTTCATGATATGGTCCTAGGTGTCATAATCCTAAAGGGAACTAGAAGAGTTATTGCTCCGGTCAATAAATATATACAAATTCTCTAGAAAGTCCGACTTTCCTAAGTGTTATGGAACTACCACTATATATTTAAGGTCAAGTAATACTATTTTGTGTTAAAACATTGATAGTATCAAAGTGAACATATAATAAAACATGTTTTAATGCAAAAGTTCATGAATTTATATTAAAATATTATTAATAAAATTCAAATAACAAATTTTACAGTTCAAATTAAAAGGTACACTTTATAAGTTAAAACATATAAAAACTCTTATGGAAAGTCAGGAAAATTGGACTTTCAGGAGAGTTTCTCATAATTAATTAAAAGAATTAAAAAAACCATATTCCTAAATGCTCTCTGATCTACAATGGAGTATTTCTGTAATATCCCCAGACGTCAGCTTGGAGAGTGAGTCGGGATTTTAGGTGCAGTGCTTCTTGCTGTACAGGTGCATATATCAGAGGCATGTGAGGCATGCGAATCGCTATCTCTCCAAGTAGATCATAATCAAGTTCTGACCAATCTGGAATAGTTTCCATGATGACATAGCTGAAAATACCGGCGGGGAATCGGCTCTAATGGTAGGGATACACCACAGGAACCCTAATTTATAGTGTGAGGTGATGCGGATGGACGAAAAAGTTTTGTTTTGTTCAAGGAGAAATTGAATAGATGTTGTGTACCTGTTGCGCGTTTCATATTCCAACCTGAATGTTGAAGGTCAGCAGACTTGGGACCTGGTATATATACTTTTATGAGTTTTCTTTGGTAGGAGCAAGTCCAACAGATTATCTAGTCACATTCTCCATAATAGGGAATCAAATCTCATATTCCCCATATTTTTTTACCTCAACTCCAACAGTTTCTCCATTTTTCATTCCTTATAATTTATTGACATTTATTACTATACATTTATCCTATTATTTTCTATTTTTTGATCATATATTCAATAAGTCCAAATAATGATGAACAAATAAATAATTAATTTAAAATACATATTACAATAATATTTCATATTTGAAATTACTTACTCTAACTTATAAAATGATAAAATTACATTTTATAAAAATAACACATCCTGAGTTCCAATATAACTATTTTTGTAATGTATTATGAATAATTAGACTCATCTCTTTTCAATTTTTTGTTACAACTTATTATTTTCAACCATAAGAAATAAAATGTTTAGTAAAAAATTTTAATTTAAACGTTATGACTCATATATATTTGATTATTAAATATCAATAGATATGTACATGTAAAAATAGTCATATGAGATCTTGTTACGATCGTCTTTATGCATATTTTTAGAATATGTATTTTTGATAAAATTTTACTGTAATTATTTTAAAGTATTATCATTTAAAATTATTGAAGAGAAACAATTAATGAGTGAAATAACAAAAAACAATGCAGAAAGCATTAAATTTGGTTTTCCAAATCTTCTCCCTCGTTCTCTAAATTTGGAGAAGCAAACCTTTTCTCTCTTCAATTTTCCTATTATGGAGAATGGGATGGAGAATCTGTTGGAGTTCAAAAAAGCTCAAATTCTCCATATTTGAGCAAATTTGCTATTATAGCAAAACTTTTGGACTTGCTCTAAGTACCAATGAAATTTTTATTTTTCCAACGTTATATTTACTCTTTTTTTTCCAAAATGCTTGCTGATGCACTATTCATGAACAATTTGGACATACTCCAATACAAACGTAGAATTAAACTTGTGTCTTTTCAGGAAAATAGTGCAGATGATTATACTGAGGAAAATAATCTTGCCATAAGCCTTAGTAGAAATGTCTGTAATAGTATTGCCAACGCTACACCTTCTTTTCAGATTTAATATATTTGGTTTTTAAGAAAAAAAAAAAAGAGATGAAGATGATAAAGGAACTAATCAGTCAATTTTAGGATGATGGAGCAAACCACACTGGTTTACAGATCACAGATGTCGTGCCTAAGGATGGAGCAACTAGGGTAAGAAATGTATTATTCAAAAAAAAAGAGCTCAAAATGATTGAACAAAGTATGCAAAAGAGATGAGTATATGAATCCTTTAATTTTATAGGATGTTGCTTACAGGATATAAACTTTTTTCCTCCAATTCTATCAACAAATGAATGTTGAACCTCCGTTACACAAGTAACTACTGGAAGCTCAGTTTTTTTGATACACAGTTTTTGCATATCTGAGAAACTGAACTGTACCTACCTAATAGAGCTATAGTTTTTTTTAGAGTATATGTCAAACTGTTTTGCCAAATTGAATTGAGAGCTCAAATTCCACAAATGTAAAGAAAATCTACGACACTATTAGTAATTTTATCAGGTTTTTAGATACATACATATGTATGTTGAAAAGGTATGGCATTTCTCGAAGGCCTCAATCATCATCTGCTGCTGTTATTACCGAAAGCGGCATGCGACTTGATGTTGCTTTGATAGAACAAAACCTGTGTAGCCAAGATATTTCAAAAAAAAATGATGTAGACAAGAAATGGTAAAAGGAGGGTATATTAAGAAAATTGCACGAAAATTGCTCTGGAAGCTAATTTTTACTCTGGCAATATTACTACCCTTTGAAGTAATATTTAGTCATTAATATCTTCCGAAAGGAATACTAAAAAAATAGTATATTCTAAAATTTTGTTATTGATTGTAAAATCTATTTTGAATAAAAATTCAACTAAATTAATAGTAGCATATATGCATAGTAAAAATTGAATCCATTAAAATTTATTATTCAAATTTGTTATTTCAATATAGACCCTTACTCCATGCTTTAAATAATTATTTAAAGTGTTTTAAATATATCGCGCAACGCGCGATATCTCCTACCTAGTTACTGGAAGAAAAAATCTCAAATGTATTTATGCTAACTCGCACTTGAGTTAATGTGACTTTATTTTTACTGCATGGTTAAGTAGCGCTTCGCGCGGTTTATTAGGCAATACATGTAACGCGATTAAATATAACCCATTATTAGTTAGAGTGGATTTTTAACACATTCAAAATCACGCCTATGTCGCATTACACTTGAGGAACGTGGAATGTAGTCGTAATCCGCCGTATTTATGTGAACTTGAATAAACTAGATTACTCTAAAAGAAAAATAAGCATTAAAATTTCAGTAATTGATTTCTGTGGTTTATTTATTTAGTATGTAATTGTCTTTATAATCCAATTCCTTATATTATATACTAATGAAAACTGAAGATGCTCTTTTAGATTAACGTAGTGAATATTTACTTATAATGTGGTTGCATGTACAATAAGATGAGTGAATCATGAAATCCATTTCTACACGGTGCATTGTAAATGTATGTTATTTAGTGATACATAGTAGGAATGATAGTGATGTACATGTAATATAATTGTGTAAATGAGTCGAATCGAGTCGAAATCGAACAAGAGTATCCGAATGTCAATAGTTCTACATTTTTGCTAGATCTAGTTCGAGAGTTACAAATCCAACTATATCTAACTCGAGAAGAGTCTGATCTTTAAACTTAAAGAGCTCCATCTCAATCTAATTCAACTACTTTAGCTGAATAAATTCCACTCAATATAAAATGTAGCTCAAGTTTAGATGTTGGTCCAAAAATAATAGATCCTCATAGACGAGCTGTATTACATTCGAACCTACCTTAATCCTAAATTTAAATATTACCTTTTTTATTATAAGCAAGGAAACCTCTTTTTTTTTTTAAGATAAACCACCGTGGGTGGAGGGATATTTATTAGACTCCCCAAACCTTGATAACTCTTCTCCTCAGAGAGAGGGGCAATTTGTGAGATTACAGAATAAGTTGAGAACCTAAACTGCATCTGAAGCGCGGTACACGCTGTTCCTAAAACTAAAAAGTGCGATGAAATACATCTAAGCATCCTAAAGTCTAATGCCCGAAAGAATCTAAAACTATGTGGCAGGTAAAGCATCAATAACTTGCACGAACTTGAACAGTAAAGTCCAAATCGATCAAGTCTACCAGTCTAGATCCATTCACAGAATCGCCAGAAGTAAGTTGTCGAAACTACTCCGACTTGGATTTCTCCTATACTGATTATAGAGTAGAGACTAGAAGCCGAGGGGATTTTCCATAGCGCGGCTAATCCGTTTACAAGGAAAACAACAGGTAGGCAATGATACTCGATAAACTAGTCCACACAATTATGCAAAAAGACTCAATTTAGGGACATATTTCATCTAGCAAAAATAAAAAGAATAGAAACCCAACTCTCACGTTCAAATTGGAGGACCAAGAATGACAGTTTGTTCTACTTCTGTTGATACGTGGCGTGTACGCGCCCTCCTCTGCGCGTTGACCGGCTTGATGGAGCGTTTATCGTCGACGAAGCGTCTGTGACGCGATGATACGCCAGCTTGTTCACTCACGCGGCGGCGCACGGCGGAGCTCGTCAGCCTTACTAAGATCACCTCCTGTCAGTTCTGATCAATTCCTCCCTGTTCGAGCACACCTGGATTTTCCGATAGGTAGAAAAGGTAGTTGCTTTGTGAGTTACCTTGCCTGGGAACACGAGTCGTGGTAGAGTCCCATGTTCGGTCAGTTTCAGATCAAGGAGGACTCGTCGGTCAGCGTCGGCGTCGATTCCCATCCGCCGATGATAAAAAATCACGGACCCATGCCCTTACGGTTGCAGATCGGCGGCGTATGTATGCAACTGACAGGGAAAACTACAAATCGTAGTTGGTCGGAGTGAAAAGAGGGGTTTCCGGCGAGAGGTAGATATAGGGGTAGTTCAGAGAAAGGGAAAAGGGTATTGGGTGGAGGGTGGAACCGGGCGGCGGTGTGGAGCGTCGGCGATAGGCCGCCCGGCCACCCTCCGATCGGAAGTAGATCTGGGTTGTGCGCCTGGGAGAGAGGAGTTTCGGGGGATGCCAAATTCAGTTTGAAGCAAGGAAACCTCTCTATTAGATACATAGCTGACTATAGGTATATATATATATATGCATATAATACATATGTTTGTATGTAAATGACGAGGTTATCGAATAAATTAAAAAAATCTCAGACTTAACACATTACATATTCAAACGAGTTAGAGTTGGAGGTCGAGTTTTGTCAATCCGAGCTGAGCTCGACATTTGGCCGACCTAATTACCCCTAACATTTTATAGATATGAACTTCTTTCATATCTTTCAACATTTTGCGATCCACTATTGATCATGATTGGCTAATGAGGTACACATTGTGTCAATTTACATACTTTATATAGTAATTGGGAAATTGTTTCAAGCTCATTTATTTTCACCGTTAATTAGTTACATCATCAAATTTCTATTAGTTACTTAAGTTTATAACTAATTATTCATTGCAGAAAGCATAAAATAAATATACTAATTATAAGTGTAAACTCAGTTGTACTTAATATATGCTATATGGATCCGCCATTGTAATGGTGAGTATGAGCAATACAACGGGATTGATGGCGGTTAACAAATTATATGGAGGAGTGACCGTTAATGACATATCAAAGTTCCGTCACTAATACTTCAGAATGCATCTGGGAACAAAATACTCTAGGCTAATAAGACAAATTAGTTGGAGAAAAAATAGATTTTATATTTGTATTCTGTTATTTTATCCTACATACTAAACTAAAATAACGATTGAAATGACGATTAAATCGTTGGTGTTGATGTTAATTGTGAAATGAAGTCATTTTATTGGTAAACTCTTATATTATTCGTATATTTATTGTTCGACTATAAGGAGTCACATAAATACATCTGATAAATGTTAACTTGATATATAAAAACGTCCAAACTAATTCGTTACTTGTTTAAAACAATGAATGGTGATACATACATGTCCATATTTACTCATGCAGGTTCAAAATATAATATTTTGAATGCACTAGCACAATTCAGGGCCACATATTGTGTTTTTCAGACCTGCGTTAATAAATATGGACCTGCATGTATAATTGGTGAAACCAATGCACAACCTCTCCATGGCATTTTCTTACTACGCGTGTGATAGAGGTTCAAAATCACCTTTAAAAGATTTACACATTTAGGGTGTGTTTGTTTTGCATAGAATTGGATCATAATATTCAAATTCTATGGAATTGGCTCAATTCTGATGTTTGGCAGAACAAAAGTTTTGACAGAGAATTGGTTTTCGAAAATTATGAGGCCTTGAATTCCATGAGTTGAATTATTTTGATGGAGCAAAGTTTTCAAACACCAATTCCATGAGAGTTGCAAAATCTCGCGGGTCCTTACCGGATCGAAATCGGGTTATAACAAATAATTCGGGTCGTTTATATATGCCATTCTCCTTCTGCTCGGGAGCAGCCATGAAACTCCGGCTATAAACCACCGTCCTTCGCCACTCTCCGGTGCTTCTCCGCCCAACCCCAACCAAGCCAGCAATATCTTTCCACCCTATCGGATCCTGAATCCCACCCTGTTCTTCTGATACTCAACCTCCTCAAAACCACCAGTCCAGAAAACTGGAATTCCTATCCCGATTCCGATCTCTGCCGCCTCCTCCTCTCGGCGCCGCCCATTTCTATCCTCAAGGTCAACTGCCAACTGGGCTCCTCCCAAAAAGCCCTCAATTTCTTACACCACGTTATAAACAGCCACCTTGATTCTCCCATCAATGGTGGTTCTACACTTTCGTGTCTTTTCCAGGGCGTTTTCGAGCACGCAGAGAGGGAGGAGGGCGCTCGAGCTCCTGCTAAGCTTCTGGAACTGTTTAAGTTCTCCAAGGAGGAGAAAATCGAAACTTCTGGACGAAACTGCAGAAAATGGGCGAACAGTCTCAATTCGACAATCCAGACTCTCCGGTCGTCCATCCGCAAGGCCAATCTCGACTCCAAGCGCTCCGAGAAGGTAGTTTTCTGTCAATTGCTGGTGAATATGATGCAAAGATGGGAAATTTGTTTGTGTTTTTTATGATATTGTGTGTTATTAGTTGGAGGAGGAGCTGTTGAAAGCTAGGTATATACTGAATGAAGGAGATGGGGCGGCTTTTATGCCGAGCAAATCTCATGGTACGATGCTGTTGTGATTTTCTTTTTGTTTTAATAATATGTTTTTCAAATTTGAGGAATGGTCTTTGTTTGTATGAACTGGATTTGATTTGTTGCAGGGAGGTTTCTAAGGATGTTTCTTGGTCCTATCAACGTTCGTGCAAACAGGAAGGATGTGCAACTGAAAGTGAAAGAGGAGTACAATAGCTTCAGAGTATGTATTACTGTTGTTGTGTATTGCATGCATTGATATTGCTTGATTTGGAGTTATTTAGCTGCGTTTTGGTCGAAGATTGTTGAGTGATAAAGATGTGTTTTTTAATGGTCTTGTTAACCTCTCTTGTAGGATAGAACAGCATATCTTTTCCTCTTTTTTCCGTTGCTACTGCTGGTTTCAAGGTCATATGTCTGGAATGGATGTCTGCCTGCATTGCCAGTTCAGCTTTACCAGGTAATGGCTTGAATCTGAGATTGGTTATCTTTTGTTTATTCATTTTGTTGGCTGCTTTAACATAAGTCAAGATAATGTTTTTTTGCTCTTGATTTATTTCAGGCCTGGTTATTATATCTCTACACTGGTTTGGCTTTACGTGAGAACATTTTAAGAGTGAATGGAAGTGATATTCGTCCATGGTAATTGAATCTCCTTTCTTATACTTTGATAAAAATCTGTTCTTTTTCATCCTTTTTTGTTCTTGATATCCGTTTTAAATCTTTCCAATGCTCTCTCAAGAATCGTGGCTTTTAGAAGTGCTAAACTTAGCAGAAAATCGAAAATTCTTGAGAGAACTGCTAAGCTTCTGGAACGGTTTTTGTGAAGCATATCTGAGATTTTGTTCTGAGAATGTGGTTTTGATATCGAGTATGTGAAATTTTGTTATCAGGGACTCCCTGGTAGGTTTTGTGAGGAGAATTTGCCCAAAGCACATAGTACTGATTTCGTTCTTGAAGATGAAAATGGCTCTGAGTTTCCTGCCGGGTACCTTGGCAAGCGAGCTGGCCTGAGTGGCGGGTGGTGAGCTTTCGCTCTAGAACACAAAATAGATGATGGCGATGCTCTTGTGTTTGACATGGTTGAGGAAACCAAGTTCAAGGTTTGTTGAACTATATAGCTATTCAAATATTATTCACAGCGATTGTATATAATTTTATAACACCGGGTTCTTCTTGACTTCGTTGCTGGTATACATAGTTAAAGCACGTATACATAGTTAAAGCAGTGGATTTCTCCAACACAGATGATTCAGAAGCCGATGAAGCTCCTCGGAAGAAAGCAAAGAACTTGAAGCGCAGCAAAGCGAAGAAAAACAAGAAGTCCTCTGGAACTGATGATTCTGAGTCTGAAGACAGTGAAAACGAGGAAGCAGCTCAGAAGAAAGCAAAGAAGCTGAAGCGTGGAGCCGGGAAAAAGAAGAAGAGCAAGAAGCCTGCTGATGATTCTGAGTCGGGTTTGGGAACTGAAGATGATGCTCCAAAGAAAGTGCAGAAGCAGAAGAAGAACACGAAGGCTGAGGATCCTGCAGTTGATGGATGAAGGAGGCGCGGTGCTCAACTGAAGTCACAGTAGAAGGTGTGGAATCTAGTTTAGGGAAATGACTGGATTATGCAATATGCATATAGTTCTTTTGGTTTTGCTACCTCTCAATTGATGAGAAGGGCTTTTGTCAACCAACTTTGAGACAATTTGGTAGAAAATGCCCGTTTTGGATTAGAAAAGGTTAAGTAATGATATATTAAGAAGTAATGATATACCATAAGCATTAACTTAACCATTACTTGGATTAGAAATGGTTAAGTAATGATATTTTAAGTTGCACTTGATTTGAAACAATTTTCAAAGAAGTAATGATATATTAAGGAGGATATGTATGTATCTATATGTGCGTGTGTGTATATATAGTTTCCTTTCTTTTTGCTTTCTTTTTTATATACCAAACAACAAATATGACCTTCTTAGTGTATGCAAAGGATGAAAAATACTATTCCAAATAAATAAAGAATGAAAAATAATATAAAATAAATAATGTAATAATACATGGCAATTCTAATTCTAATTCTATGTCAATATTTAAGTTATCCAAACGCAAGAATTGGAATTACAATCTCAATTTTTAAGTAATTCTAGTGTTAGCCAAACACTAGAATTCATAAAATATTTGAATACTAATTCTCTATTTCAATTTCATGGCATTAGAATATCAATTCCAATTCCAATTCTATCAACCAAACACACCCTTAAAGGATTTGTTTCAGTATTGGACTCTAATTTTTTGTTACTCCTTTTTTTATAAACGAGTTGGCAGAGTAGGGAGTAGGGACAGTCAAAACTGTGTCGCCCATACATGGAACAGAGTAGAGGCCTGGTTTAGTAGTTGGTAGGGCCTCCAAAATAAAAAAAATACACGCTGACTCCTCCTGCATGTCAGGCCAAAACTCATCTCCAAGAAATTGTTAGAGCATCTCCAATGGTTGGTTTTTTGGACTTGCTTGCAATTTTTTTAAATAGTTGAGATAGTTGCTTACCATTGTTTTTTGCCACGTCATTAGCCTTCTCAAGGAAGGGCTGCCTTCACAAGCAACTAGCTTAGCATTATTTTTGTGGGCCCTACATTACTAATTCAATAGTATTTGGTAGGTATTGTGTATATGTGGGACCATAATAGCCAATATTCAAGGTAGCTTACCACTAATCGAAACACTAGCTTGACAAGCTACTTGCTTGAAAAAATGATGTGGCATGTCAAGCTACACCATCATCTTGCTTACCACTGAAGATGCTCTTATACAAAATAACTCAAATGCATCGTATTGGATCATTTCACGCAGATCTAGTTTTTGCAACAAGATATTTCAATAACTAGTTTTTCAATCGTCCTAATCACAGTTACAATACCTATGTCAAATGGTAAGGATATACGTGTACATGATTTGTACTGATAAATTTGGTCATGCCAAAATACTCCCTACGAGTCTTTTATATTGGCACAAGAATAATGACACCAATTTTTTAAAAAATGGAAAATGGATTGTTGAGATTCAATATAAAAAGAGAAAATTAAATTGTGTAGTCGAAATTAACCTAAAATTTATTTTAAAAAAGTGATATTATAAGTGAAATTTACAAAAAAAAAGTGCGCCGATGTATAAGACGGAAGGAGTAGTACTACCCATAGTTGAAAAATATAATAATAATATATGAAGCATAATTGAATAACTAGGTACCAATAACCATATTATGAAATGCAACATAGAATTAGGGCATGTTTAATACGCCTGAACTGAACTGAACTGATCTGAACTGAACTGAACTGAACTGAAAAATACTTAACTGAACTGAATTGAAATGAAAAATAATGAACTGAACTGAACTGAACTGAAAAGTACATTTGATTCTTTTATATAACATATATGTATATTTAAAATTTTTATTAAAAAATAAGCCATTGAAGTATATTGAATTGAACAAAACTGAATTGAAGAAACAAATCACTACATCGACATTAGCTAAATTTCATCAAATTTATATTTCATCATTATCATAGAAGTTAAACATATTTGAACTGAAATATACTGAACTGAACTTTATTGAACTGAAGTATACTGAATTGAACTTTATTGAACTGAATTGATATAGTCAAATTGTGCTATATTTAATCAAGTCAAATTTTATTAGCACCAAATTTAATTAAGTTGAACTTAGAAAAGTATGCATTGATACAATTTCATTAGAAAATATTTATCGAATCATATTTCATCAATTCTAAACTGACTTGAACTGAATTGAACTGAATCATACTGAACTAAACTTAATTGGACCAATCCAATTAAACTTAATTGAACTGAAACATACTGAGCTATAATTGACCTGAATTGAAGAAAACGATCAATACATTGATACAACTAAATGAGGTTGTATTTTATCAAAAATATAAAACAGAACTGAATTGAACTACACTGAACTGAATTGAACTGAGTGAACTGAATTGGACTACACTTAACTGAAATGAACCGAGTTGAACCACACTTAACTAAAATGAACTGAATTGAACTACAATTAACTGAACTGAACTTGATTTTCCATATGAACTTAAAATATATAAATTATATTTTCATTGAAGAAAACGATCAATGCATTGATATAACTAAATAAGGTTGTATTTTATCAAGTATAGAAATAGAACGGAACTGAACTGAACTACACTGAACTGAGTTGAACTGAATTGAACCAACTGAACTGAATTGGACTACACTTAACTGAAATGAACCGAGTTGAACCATACTTAACTAAAATGAACTGAATTCAACCACATATAACTGAAATGAACTGGATTTTCAATATGAACTTAAAATCATTAAATTATATTTTCGTTGAACTGAACTGAAATAAACTATATTTTTTCTAAACTGGATTAAATTGTGTTGAATTATTAACATTTAAATTTTTTTTAATTTTTTTATAAGTACAATGCACTGAACTGAAAAATACTGAACTGAACTGAACTGAACTGAAAAATACTGAACTGAACTAAAAAATACTGAACCGAACTGAAAAATACTGAACTGAACTGAACTGAACTGAAAAAAATTCAGATAAGTTGTACTAAACAGGCCCTTAGAGGTAATGTAAGTTTTTTGAAATATTACTCTAGATATTTCTAATAATACGTGAATGTGCTTTAAATCGTAAGTGCTTTAAAATATTACTCTAGGAGTTTCAAATATAACGTGAATGTGCTTTAAATCGTAAGTGGTTTAAAATATTACTCTAGGAGGTTCAAATATAACATGAATGTGCTTTAAATTGTAAGTGCTTTAAAATATTACTCTAGGTGCTTCAAATATAATGTGAATGTGCTTTTAAATTGTTAGTCTTTAAAATATTACTCTAGGTGTTTCAAATAAAACGTGAATGTTCTTTAAATTCTAAGTCCTTCAAAATATTACTCTAGATGTTTCAAATAAAACGTGAAAGTGTTTTAAATTGTAAATGTTTTAAAATATTACTCTATGTGCTTTAAATCGTAAGTGCTTTAAAATATTGCTCTAGGTGTTTCAAATATAACGTGAATGTGTTTTTAAATTGTAAGTGCTTTAAAATATTACTTTAGATAATTCAAATATAACGTAAATGTGCTTGACTGTCAGTGCTTTTAAAAATATTGTTCTAGGTGATTCAAATATAACGTGAAAGTGCTTAAATTGTAATGTTTTAAAATATTACTCTAGGTTATTCAAATATAAAGTGAAAGTGATTAAAACTGTAAGTGCTTTAAAATATTACTCTAGGTGTTTCAAATATAACGTGAAATTGTTTTAAATTGTAAATGTTTTAAAATATTATTCTAAGTGCTTAAAATATAAAAGTGTTTTAAATCGTAAGTACTTTAAAATATTACTCTTGGTGCTAAGCAACCCTCCACACATGTCCTTATCCAGTCTATGAACTTCCCAGGAAATTTGAGTTTGGATAACCAGGTAAAAAGGAAAGTCCAATCCAATCTATCAAAAGCTTTTTGGATATCCACTTGGATCATGCAACTAGGTATCAAGAAATCCCTGTTATACTTGCTCAACAACTCCTAAGTCAATAGTACATTATGAGTAATACTTCTCCCCTTCACAAAAGCTCCCTGATTGTCACTGATCAAACTTGGTAAGAACTTACCCAATCTTGTGCATAGGATTTTAGTCACCATCTTATAAAGTACAGAGCAGCATGAGATTGGTCTAAAATCAGAGGCTGTTTGAGGGTTCTGTATCTTAGGGATCAAAGCCAGAACTGCTCTACTGAAAGCTGTTGGCATTGCATCACCAGTAAAGAAACCAGCTACAGCCTTGTATACATCTTCACCTATGATAGGCCAGGCAGTCTTGAAAAAATGGCTGGAGTAGCCATCAAACCCTGGACTTTTTGATGACTTAATTCCTCTCAGAGCAGTGAAGATTTCATCTCTTGTTACTGGTCTAATCAGGTCTAGTTGTTGCTCCACAGTTAGGACATTACCTTCTAGGATAGCCTCCTCATCAATCTGCATGGTAGGCATTGTAGCCACTCCTAACAGCCCTTTGTAGAATTTCATCAATGCTCCTTCAATTCCCTCCCTGTCATCCACTGTTCTGTCTCCATCCTTTAAGTGCAGTATTTGGTTCTGATATTGTCTTCTGATCATGGTCTAATGGAACTGTCTAGTAGGCCTATCTCCATACTTCAACCAATCAAGCTTGGTCCTTTGTTGTAAGAACTGGAATTCAGCCTCCCCCAGTCTGTCTGCTTCCTTTCTTGTCATCTCCTCCAGGGCTTGAGCCTCTGAGCAACTGATATTCTCCATCAATTCCATATATGATTGTTTCCAAGCCTCCCTAGCTGCAGCAGCTTTGAGTTGGATCCTATCAAACTCCTTATTGTTAAGTTTGAGTAAAGACCACTCCAACCACTTCAATGCCTCATAAATCCCATTCATGGTACCATTCACTTGTTTCCATGAAGCAGCAACAAGCTCCATAAATTGTGGTGAGCTAGTCCACATATTAAAAAATTTAAAAGGTCTTTTGGGCTTTTTCTATTTCTGCTTAAATTTAACTGCTAGAGGAAAATGATCAGAGTCAGTGATTGGTAATACCTCACAGTGCACATCCAGCAGCTTGCACATCCATTCTTCATTGATGAGAGTTCTATCTAGCTTGCTAAAGATCCTTCCCACCCCCCTTCTATTACTCCATGTGAATTTAGGATCCTGTGTTATCATTTCTTGGAGCTGTAGTTGGTTAATTGCATCCCCGAAATCTTCAACTTCTGCAGGTTGCACTTCTTTACCCCCCTCTCTATCTCCATATTCCAAAGGGGAATTAAAATCCCCCAAGATTATCCATGGAAGATTCTGATGGTTCATAGATAGTAGTCTTCTCCACATCCTTTTCCTGTCCTCAACATTGTTTAATGCATAAATAAATGTGACATAGCACTCCTGGTTCTGCCCTTTGAGTAAGCAGAGAGTATCTATCCACTGGTCCCCCTTTTCCAAGATATCAACTTTAAACTTTTCCTCCTTCCAAACCACCCATATTCTACCTGTCCTTGCTTCAACACAGTTTGTGCTGAAACTCCAGCTCAGTCCCAACTGCTGCCAAATATGTTTTTCCTTCTCTTTCACTACCTTGGTTTCCAACAGTCCTACCAAGCCTGCATGATGTTTGTAAATCACTTCCTTACACTGTCTCTGTCTCTTTACCTGGTTCAGTCCCCTCACATTCCAGGCAAGTATATTGGCTGTCATTGATCAGGTGGTTCAGAGAGGAGGTGAAAGTTCCTCGAGCTTCCACTCTTGTATTCTTCCTCCTGAATATTACCTTGTGACCCAATCATCTTCTGTTTCCCCTCTCTCTGCTCTATGGTGATGGCATTGCCTCTCTCCCTTTGCTTAAGTGCTACTGCTCCACCCTGCTCAGTAGTTGATTGGCGTTCTTCAACCTCCAAGCTCTGTAACCCATTACCTAGACCCACACTAACTGCCCTTTTGACTGGGGCAGCAGGCTTATCATTCTCCCCTTGTGTTGCTGCATCTCAGAATCCTTTGGCTTCCATTTCTGTGGAGCATGGACAGACACATATCTTCCATTGGCTTCTTTTGGAGCTGTTGTTTTCTTCCTTTCTGATTTCTGGTCCTTCCGTCTACAATCATTATGTGAGTGTCCCATCATGCTACACCCAGAACATTTAATAGGGCACCACTCATAGATAACCTCTTGCTGCTGCACTACATCATTCTCATCAATAAAAGATACTGATGTTGGTAATGACTCACAGATCGGGGCTTCAATTTGAATTCTGGCATATTTGAGTCTTTCTTTTTCCAGGGTTGGTTTATCTACTTTCAAAGGCTTTCCCAGTGGACTCACAATCCTACTTAGAATAGTTGGCTTCCAGTAAACAACATCATGATTAGGGAGCTGTAACCAAACTGGCAAGGCAACGGGCTCATCCAAATCCATATTCTGACTCCATGGCTTAATAAGAACAGGTTTGCTATTGTATAAAATAGGTCCCCTTTCCAACACCAAGTCCCGCTGTTCCCGCAATTTAAACCTAACCATGAAAATCCCTGCCCTGATCTTCCAGATTCTATCAATTTGGTTTTTCCAGTATTGATGAAAAAAAGGCTCTATGACTGTAATAGGGGGGAAACCTCCCACTACTCTGCATACTACCGTGTTTTCCCACCAATCTAGACTGTCTAGGAATTCCTCCCCAAGTATTTTACCCATAACAACACCATTGATGTTAATAGGGTCATAGAAGTGTACCTCTTCCTGATTGAATAAACTCACCCACGGCTTGGTTTCCTGGAGAGGAGATTCTTGTTGCCCAACCCCATTTTGCTTCTGAGGATCATCCATCAACTTGGGAACTCCACCGGTTGAACTGGGTCAGCCCTGTCGCCCACCCCAAATTCACCACCAGGGGACCTCTCCTGCTTGCTTGGCACTGGTACTTCCAATGGAGGAGTAACTGGTAACTCCATGACCTTCCAATCCTTTCCCGACTTCTTGGTCAACACAATCTTCGGGTCAGACTTCTCCGACGATCGATCGCCACATAAATCCTGAAGTCCAGCGAACTCTGCATCACTCCGGGCAAGGGTGTCCACTTTTGAGGTGGCAACCTCATCCAATGAGTCGGAAAGCTCGATCTTAAAATCACCTCCCAACACTAGTCTTCTCCCTCGGTCTCGCTTCCTAACCTTGGAGTTACCCATGGCAGATCGAAACTGGTTCAATCACCGGATACCCAGAAGAAATTGACGAAAGGGGGAAAATCGCACATAGTGAACAAGTGCTAAATTCTATCCCTCCCACGCATGGAACTCACTAAATATTAAAACATATATTAAAAATAACCGTTCAAAACATCTAGTTGCACAAGAGTAAGATACCATGAAGAGGCACTGCAAATATAGTATATATAATTATTCATTTAATTTACATAGTTCAAACCTTGAAAATTTCTAACTAATCAATTAGTTAAATTATTTTAAGTAATCGACGGTTAAAAAAAACTAACCTATGATACACGTTTGTATAGTATAAAACAAATCACTAGGTAAATTAAATTAAACTAAAATAACTTAATAAATCAATATCATATTATAAAAAATTAAAAATAAATTACAAAATATAAATGACGGAATCTAAAATTCAATAGGATCCCTAAACCATAATAAGTGAAATTCGTAATAAGCGAATCTAAAATTCGAAAAAATCCTTCAGCGGAATCTAACAAATGGTACTTACGTTGTTACGTACGTATATTCATGGTGAAAAGGTTTAATAAAATGGAGGCTATAATTTTAGAATCAAGACCGATTGTTAAATAAAATTGAAACTAATATTAAGTGGATTAGTTCAATTCATTCTAGTTCAATTCAATTCAATTTCATTCATTTCAGTAAAATATAATTTAATAAAATTTAGATAGACTTACTAATTATATTTTACAATACATTAATTAATTTACACTTTATTTTAATTAAATACAGTTCACTCCAGTGAGAAATAAACCCACAGAAACTGACAACTATAGAATTAAACATTTATGTTTATGGAAATCTTAAGTATCAATAAACTGTAGGAATAAATTTTCTAATCTTGTTTGAATCGGGACAAGTCTTGATTCTGGTGAACTGGTTTCATTTGAAACTAACTCCCAATTACTCAAGTATTACCAATTGAATAAATACCGAAGTTCTCAAAGGCAAGTAATCTATAAGACCATAATTAATATGATTTACAAAAAAATAGACCATAATTAATATGATCAGTATTACGACATGTGCAGTGCCGTATTTTTCTGGTTGTTGGAGTATACACTATATGGACAATTTTCTTTAATATATTTGTCATCTATAATGGCCGTTCAATAGCATTTATAATTTTTCGTGAATATTCTGATCGTTCATCGTTCATTTAATAAATGATCTCAAAATTTTGTTCATAATCGGTTCATTTATTAAATTATTTGAACGATGGCAACTTGTTATGTGCGTTGATGTATCAATTCCTGGGGTTGATTAATTAACGTATATGGAAAGATTTTGTTTCCATATTATTTAAATGGTGGCTAAATGGAATGATTCTGTTTATATATTATTTCAGCGGTGGCTAACAAATCCATATAAAGATTCTGAAGGTGGCTAACGCAGGTATATCTGTCGTTTTATGTGTTAATGTAAAAATTTCGGGGTGGCGTTTTTCTTTATATTTATATTTATGCCGCCACTCTCTACTTTTTAATATATACATAGTAGAAAGATAACCTGTATTTGCAAATTTATGTAACTGCCATGATGGTTGTTTTATGTAACTGCCAGGACGGTTGTTTTATGTAACTGCCAGGACGGTTGTTTTAGGTTGAGATTTACCTTCTCAAAACATGGGGAGTGAATTCTGAATACAACTCTAATTGTAGGGGCTTGTAATGTAATTTTAATGAGTCAATTTCACCATCGGGGGTCCCTGAACTTGAGATATATTATATGGCAAAACTTGTCAGCTAGCACAATAATTTGGTTCGGGTCGTCTGAACTCACAATTACCATCTGCTCTCCACGTTATATATGAAGCACCTAGTGTAATATTTTAAAGCACTAACGATTTAAACCACATTCACGTTATATTTGAATCACCTAGAGTAATATTTTAAAGCAACTACGATTTAAAGCACATTCACATTATATGTTAAGCACGTAGAGTAATATTTTAAAACACTTACAATTTAAAAGCATATTCACGTTATATTTGAAACACCTAGAGTAATATTTTAAATCACTTACAATTTAAGCACTTTCACTTTATATTTGAATCACCTAGAATAATATTTTTAAAAGCACATTCACGTTATATTTTAATCACCTAAATTAATATTTTAAATCACTTACAACTTAAAAAAACATTCACGTTAAATTTTGAAGCACCTAGAGTGATATTTTAAAACACTAACAATTTAAAGCACTTTCACGTTATATTTGAAACACGTAGAATAATATTTTAAAGCACTTAAAATTTAAAGCATTTTCACGTTATATTTGAAACACGTAGAGTAATATTTTAAAGCACTTACAATTTAAAGCATCTTCACGTTATATTTGAAGCACCTAGGGTAATATTTTAAATCACTAACGATGTAAAGCACATTCATGTTATATTTGAAACACTTAGAGTAATATTTTAAAGCACTTACAATTTAAAGCACATTCACATTATATGTTAAGCACCTAGAGTAATATTTTAAAACATGGCTACAATTTAACCACTTTCACGTTATATTTAAAACACCTAGAGAAATATTTTAAAGCACTTATAATTTAAGCACTTTCACGTTATATTTGAATTTCACGTTATATTTTAATCACCTAAATTAATATTTTAAAACACTTACAATTTAAAAGCACATTCACGTTATATTTTAAGCACCTAGAGTAATATTTTAAAACACTTACAATTTAAAACACTTTCACGTTATATTTGAAACACGTAGAGTAATATTTTAAAGCACTTATAATTTAAAAGTATATTCACGTTATATATGAACTATGAAGCACCAAGAGTAATATTTTAAATCACTTACAATTTAAGCATTTTCACGTTATATTTGAATCACCTAGAATAATATTTTGATAAGCACATTCACGTTATATTTTAATCACCTAAATTAATTTTTTAAAGCACTTACAATTTAAAATCACATTCACGTTATATTTGAAGCACCTAGAGTAATATTTTAAAACACTTACAATTTAAAGCACTTTCACGTTATATTTGAAACACGTAGAGTAATATTTTAAAGCAATTGCAATTTAAAGCATCTTCACGTTATATTTGAAACACGTAGAGTAATATTTTAAAGCACTTACAATTTACAAGATCTTCACATTATATTTGAAGCACCTAGTGTAATATTTTAAATCACGAACGATTTAAAGCACATTCACGTTATATTTGAAGCACCTAGAGTAATATTTTAAAGCACTTACGATTTAAAGCACATTCACATTATATGTTAAGCACCTAGAGTAATATTTTAAAACATGGATACAATTTAAAACACTTTCACGTTATATTTGAAACACCTAAATTAATATTTTAAAGCACTTACAATTTAAAAGCACGTTCACGTTATATTTGAAGCATCTAGAGTAATATTTTAAAACACTTACAATTTAAAACATTTTCACGTTATATTTGAAACACGTAGAGTAATATTTTAAGCACTTACAATTTAAAAGCATATTCACGTTATATATGAAGCATCAAGAGTAATATTTTAAAGCACTTACGATTTAAAGCACATTCACGTTATATTTGAAACACCTAGAGTAATATTATAAAACAGTAACGATTTAAAGCACAATCACATTTACTTTTCTCATTTTATATTATATCTCAACCATCGATTTCACCGTTTTTTAAATTATGTGTCATTATTCTTCTGCAAATACAAATGAGTCGCAGTTGATATTGGGAGCTCTATATGCAGGTTCAATTTACTTCTGCAGATCCAAATTAAACTTGAAGTGACAATAATATCCCTCTTAGATGTGAATTATAATTCACGATTAAGTAATTTATGATTTGGACACGTTCATTACATAGACGGGTTTATGCATTTAAGGTTAGAGTAGTTTTAGCAACATATTTATAAAAACTAATAAACGAACGAGGGATAATTATGATATTTTCTCATTTTCAGTAGACCTGCATATGTAAATTGGACTTGCATATAGCAAACTCCTTTGTATTTTAGTATGTACAAATTTATTGGCACACTTATATGTACACGTATCTCCTAACAATTTGACATGAGTATGAAAAGTGTGATTGGGATGATTGGAAAATTAATTCAAATATGTTATTCCATATACTGGATCTATCTGCAATGATCCAATACGATGCATTTGAGTTATTTTTTGAAATAATTTATTGGAAACGAGTTTTGGCCTGACATGCAGGAGCAATCTTACATACCAGTAACTGTCAGCGTTCTTTTATTTTTTGATTTTGGAGGCCTGCCAACTAATAAACTGGGCCTTCTGCTCTGTTCCATGTCTAGGCGACGCAGTTTAGACCGTCACTACTATGCTAACTCTCAATTTAAAAAATGAGTTGCAAAAAATTAAGGTCCAATTATGAAACATAAGGTCGGTTATGTTCAAGTACCGGGCATCCTGTATTTTCAAAGTCTAGGGAAAAAAACAATTGATGGTCCTTTAATCTTCTCAAATTTAATTTCTATCTACATGTTCTATAACATTTTATAAATCATTTCATGATTATCCCTCGGTCATAACGAAATATATATATATAATATAACATTTTTGTACCTCTCAATTTATCTCTATATCAAGTTTTGCATTGATTCTTTTTAAATGTGTAATAATATTTTCCAGTTCCATCTCAAATAAAATAAAAATAAAATATTGATGGGCCGGCTCAAATTTTGGGGTCGGATCCCATCGCATGGATCACACCGTCTAGGAACTGCTCTGTTGAAGGAACCTACAAATTGAGTATATAACATATTGAGTACAACTGAGTTTACACTTGGTGCTTCTCCTATGGAGACTCTATCTTTGAATTTTGTCAACTGTTTTGTCTCCAATAGTACGATTAAATAGCATCCTGAATTTGCAGGATGAGCAGGAAATCACAAATATAGTGTGGACAGTTGATGCGCCAAACTCCGCAAGGCCACAAGCGCAAACCTCTTCCACTACAACAAGGGTACCTGCAATTAAAACATTATGCACTCAGAGAGCAGTACCAAAATAGATGGCTTGTTTCAGCTTCTCACGAGCCTACATAATCAAATAAATATTGTCCCATTAGATGAAGCAGTTAATTTAGTACGGAAGATGATATTGTTTGAGCATAACTTTAGATTTGAAAATCTTCTAGAAATGACAATAACAGTGTCGTAAGAAAGCAATCCTGTCATAATAGTCTTACAATCTCATTTACAAAAATTCACATTTGTAATGTAGAAACTCACATTTATTGAATATGCCGTCCCAAGCACAAAACTGACAAAAAGAGCACAAAATAATGGCCCAGAGCCAACAGCTCATCCCAGCCAAAAACTCTTGAGAGGTGAAACAAATAAGTTAGCACAGAAAGAAAACTAATCACGAACATATTGCAATTGTCCAGACCTCCTTCAACAATATCAACATTACTCGGTAAATTATCTAAGATAATCAGCTGGAAAATGTAACCACAGCAGCAAAACTGAGGGTTTTACCAGTTGTAAAGAATACTGGAAAGCCGATAAACTAGAGTATCCGTGAAATTATTTTTTAGTAGTAAAAATACAAGAGAGCTGGGGAAATTATTCCATTCAACAAAAAGTAAAAGGCAAGCACTTTACAGATAATGTATAGTTTTTTTCTTTGCACACAGAAACAATAATCAATATATCATAAGTTGAAAAAAAGTTTTCATTCAGCATGAGGAATACTAGACACTAGACAGAGCTTCCAACAAGATTCCAACTTTCCACCTAGGAAGCCTAAATTTAGATATATGTATAAGCCAAGTTATATCAATAATTTTCCAGATAACACACACCATGCTAAATGTTAAAACAAATGGAGGCTATAAAGTAGTAGCTGCTTTCCATTTGCAGACTGTTTTTGAGTTGGACCAGCACCTCAAACATAAATAATAATGATGAACCACACTGAATCATAACATGCAAGCAAAAACCAGATTCTTCATAGCATCTGGAACCCAAGCAAAAACCAGACTTCAACGATATAATCAAGTGACAGTAACCTCAGCATGAACAGCCTTACAAGAAACTGGGACTTGGTATGATGTAACATCTATTATATGCCTGAAAGGGACTCACACAGTGTGGATTTCTTGGTAAAATACACAAGCATAAAGAAAAAGACATGGCACTTAGTAAATAGTAGTTGTCAAGTGAGCAAACAACCAACTCAAAACTCAGATGCCATCTTATTATCCTTACATTATTAAGAGCATACATCAAAACACATTGATGATGAATGGCTGAGTAATTACATGTTTGACATTTCCATTTTCAGTACTCAAACCATCATCATCAACATGAAAAAACAGGACACTGAACTTATTAACATATAGAGGAAAAATATGCTCACCCCTTTCCTCTTCTTGTTCAAGACGTCAAACCAGATATATAAACAGTATGACCAAGGCCTAATCTTCCAACCAACCTAGAAAGGGCAAATGGCCACAAGTACAAGGAATCAGCCAAACTAACTTCTCCACAGAATGGAAATTATTTTGTTCCCAGTAAGATATTATGAGTGCTTACCATGATGAGATGAAATGTAGCTTTATCCATATTGTTACTGTTCCATCAATGAATTTCAGGGAGAAAGTGTGCCCGGCTGAAGTTCTCTCTCGAACAATACTGCTAACTACTATAAAGAGACCAATACCAGTCATCTTATCACGTAGATCAGTAACAAATGGCTGCAGGAGGTAAGGAGAAATCAGGAAAATGAATTCGCAAGTAACTATACTGCCTGGAGGATGTCAGGATTTCAGACTTACACAGAATGGATAATGACTGAAGTTGACGGATCCCTGGGAATCACATGGCAAGTTGAATTGGGAAACTATAGATTCTTGACTTGCATCTGGCACATTTCCTTGAGAACGGGATTGGGTTAATGCCACAGACACCTAGAGAAAAACTCAAATGTTATTGGATTAATATTGAATAGATTTGGTTAAACATCACAGATGTAATCATACAAGACTTACACGTTCCTCTTGTTGAAGAAAAGGCACCATGTATAGCTGTGTTTCACTACAATATTCAAGGCAATATTGTCCACTAGTTTGCAGTGGCACGTCAGCAGAACTTGAAACAAATGGCACATCTAGCGCAAGCATACTCCCAACACTGAAAAGGAGCTAAATTATGTTTTTGAACAACTACAAATAAGAAACCATAAAATATAAAATAATAACTGTAAAGAGAACTTGAACAGGTTAGACAACAGAACCTGCTCACCCCATAGCAGAAATGTTGACTTCACACCATCATTATCAACAAGAATTATCTGTTTTCTCTGCAAACTGCCATTGCTTCCCGGGGTTTCCAAGGATCCAATAGCTTCAATCCTGTAATTAAAAAGCAATATAGTTCTGAGCAAATGTAGGGCACATGAAATTCAGCGCTCAACAAATGCAGACCAATGTACAATCCATTGAAGCAATAAACCTATCAGATATCGGAAATAGAAAGTGGTATAATCAAGCAATTGCACAAAAACAACACATTATATATGAAAGGCTACCAATTCCATTGAATTGCAACTGACTGAGCCTCACAAACATATAAATCAAGGAAAAGGCAATTTGAAAATTCATAAACCATCATCAGAAAAAATTATGCACCTATAGAATGTTAATGAGCACTGAAACTTGTAATAACTCTGATGATTGACTTCTAAAATCTTGTTACCTACGATGAAGTCAAAACAAAAAAAATTACAAACAGGAGAGATGCTAGAACATCAGAATCACTGAATTTCATTCGAGAAAACATCTAAACAGAGCTAGTGTACTATATAAATCACCTAAACTATGATCATTCTTTAAAATCTAGTAAAGCACTGAATTACTAAGCAAGCTTGCAGATCCTATAAGTCAAATACAATTTGTCTGAATGTTAAACATTACAGCTTACAGGATATAGATGCACAAAAAATGAAAACGGATATAGATTCACAGGCCTAAAAGCAATACCTGGAGTAGCATATAATGACAAAAGATATATCATATGAAAAGCTTGGCCTCAACAGGAACTCAGAATCTTGAGCTCCTCGCGCCATCCCTCCAATTTAGTTAACTTTTTCCGATTGCTCCAGTTTAAGACCTTGCTCTTAGGTTTTCTGCATCTGAGGTTTTGCAAGCCGCATCTGTATAATCAAAAGCAAAAATTCTTCAAGTTTTAATTGCTAGAAAGATACTACTAAACACAAACTCACCATGGTCAACACGAACAGGACTATGATAGATTCAAACAATGCAGTAGGCAAAAATTTCAGCAAACTCATTCACAATCTCAGAAAACAGCAACTCAACGCACTCCTATATTCACAGAGACTCCTTACTTTACTTGTATCCACATATGACAACTTGAAACTGAAAAAGTTAACTCATATAAACCTAACTTAGGCATAGAACACAATTTCACACAACCACGTAATCCATTATAACATGAACTAATGCATATTGCACAATTTTACGCCACCACACACACCATTGTAAGATGAACTAATGCATATTGCACAATTTTACGTCACCGCTGCTACCATAATCACGATAAGTAAAAGAGCTAAATCACAACACATTTAGATAGAAAAATCTAAATTGAAAAATGCACGCGGAAATTACCCTGACTTCTTCGCCATCGCCATCAAATTTTGGTCTACTACTACAAGCTTTCGGGACTCCATTCAAATCCAATATCCCATGGTTTTTATGCTCACAGAGGAACTCCGAACAAATCGTCAACTTCAGCGTAGAACATCACCACACACGTGTTGCCGGAACTGGAAATTGTGGGAATCGATTTACTTCCCGACGTTTATCCGATTGTAGCCTACAGTACGTCAGCCCAGATCCGATTTATGGTTGAACCTTCAGTTCGTCAGATCCGCCGGTACGAAGGGTTGGTCGCTGAAATATATTTCGGAGTTTTAATTCAGGCCGGTTTTCTCGACAGGGGCAATTCAGACTTGAACGAATAGATTTCTTAAAATATTAATTACTTCGTAGAATATTAGTCACAAAACCCAAATGCTAATTCTGAAATTAGACAAGGGATATTTGAGACATATCACACTATAAGTGGGGTATTGCTAGGGTTCATTTACAGCCACTGGATTTAATGAACGGATGGGATTGGGCCATGAGGGAGGGGGTTGGACGCACCCCTGGTATATTTCTAACGGCCCCCAGAAGCACGAAGCGCCCTAGCTAAACCAATGGGATCCTGTTCCATGGATAGAATGATTTCATACCATTCAATATCTACACCATTTGGCTGGTCGAAATGGGACAACCTCAAGTAGCTGCCATTTTGAAGAGTCCGATCAGGCATTCGATATAGCCACTGATATGTCTCAACAGGCCACTGCCATCTCATCTGGGGATCTCCTGACACAAACTTGCCCTTCCTAAGTTTGCTCCTCTCCCTTATTAACTCCTCAACTATATTCATAAACCTGTCCGAGGTCATAACATCTTCCCAGTCTTCATTTTGGAGATCATCATTCAATAGGGGTACTTCATACTTGGTTTGGTCAAAGGTTAGTTTCACCTTATCCCATCCCACGTTCTGTCGAGGAAGAACAAAGGCCCTATCCATGGACTTATCTCGGACAGTTAAAGTTACAAGTTGTTTAACAATAGACACCTTATAAAGGGTCCGCAACAGAGCAAGCCTGGGCTTATAACCCTTACGAGCACACCAAGTCATCAGTGCCATTATGATTATTATTGCATCAACATGCAGTTGTCCTGGATGCACCTTATACCACTGAAGAAATCTACTCAACAGTGGGGGAAACGGAAATGCTAGCCCATGCTGCAAAAATCTCTCATACATAACCCCTCGGGTTGGAGTTACTAACTCTGTTGCAGACCTATCTCCTCTAAAATACATGAGATCACCATCAGGAGGAATCGAAAAGGGACAACCTTCAACAAAGATTGCAGCATTAGCATGAGCTTTATCCTCCTTCACTGACCTATTGCTACTACCTTCACCATTCATGGATGGTCCGCCTAAGGCAGAATGCATTACCATGGGGCTATTTCCCTCTATCTGAGCCCTCCTGGCTATAACTATTAATCTTTTCTCTTCTCCAGAGGCTTTCTTCTTCAAAACTACGGGTTTTTTCCCACTTGCTACCTCGGCTATATGGCGGACACGGGAGTTACTTTCCTCGGCCTGAGTACTTACATACTCTCCCTCATCATGATGGGGGACGGAAATCGTTTCACTACTATTACTCATGATAACAGAGAGTATGGGGAAAATACACACACAGAGGAAAAGGAAAAAAGCAGACAAACAAACGAAGAAAGAAGATAGCACTTACTGATGATTGAGAAAGCAAAGATTGGGGCTTAAGTGATTTGATAAAGCAATGATACGCTTTATGAACTTGAAAATAAGAAATTTTGAATAAGGAAGACAAGAAGAATGATTTGGGAGATTTAACCCAAACTCAGAAAACATTTATAGCGAGTAATTATCTCGATTCTGGTTTCGATGCAGGCCATTAGAGAGATGGGGACAGACCGCCTCTACTTACCAATGACTGCATGCCACGTGTATTTACCATCTGGATTTCAGAGGAAGCTAATCTCAGAAAAGTGAGCAACATCTCGGCCGTCAATCTCCTCAACAAAGGTAGACACTAAGATCCGATGTTCGGAGAAGAATGGTAGGAGAAGATGGTTGTAAGGGAACTAAAGTTGTGTTCATGGATTAAACAAAGAAGTATCCTGGGAGTGAGCTACAACCTTTTTAAGATAACCGTGCGTGGTACTATGAAGGATTTTCCCCTACAGAAACCTGGTTTGCTGGTTCTCGACGAAGGCCACACGCCTCGCATTGAGCGCACCTTATTACTTGATATGTTCTAACCAGATTTGGAAAGATGTACTTCATCTAACAACATTTAAACCTGCACATGAATCAAGGCTGATGGAATCATCTGTCTTCAGTTTGGCAGTTTCGCGAGAAGTTCTATGGCCTGAATCTGAATCTGGACTACTAGGTACATCTATGATCGTGGGATCATTGCTTCTGGCCCTCTTTTGTCGAACTTAATCTGAATCTGAATCTGAGCACGGAAGGTACATTTATGAGGTCTCTCTTCCAGGGACCTGAATCTGAATCTGAGTCTGAATCAGAGATAAAAGTTTGAATCTGTATATATCTTCATGTATCATAACTTATGAACTTGTTGAGTACAAATTTATAATCATACGGGGTTAATATGATTAATATTAATGATGTACATGGAAGCATTTGTTTAACTGTATCATATTGGGTATCTAGTATAACACAAGGGGGTATCAATCATGTTTAAGTAACAGGCTGATATTGTAAAAGTATAAAATAATACATATATGTATATATATGTAAATCTAAATATATTCATGTATCATAACTTATGCACTTTTTGAGTACAACATTTATAATCATACGGGGTTAATATACTTAAGATTAATGATGTACATGGAAGCATTTGTTTAACTTTATCGTATTGGGTATCTAGTATAACACAAGAGGGTATCAATATTGGTTATGTAATAACGCACAACATAGTAGCCAACTCTCTATGAATTTAAAGTATGATATTGTTGAAATGTAATAGTCTAGGTTTAGTGTGAATACCTCGTCGGGGGAAGACCCCTTCCAGTCTTACATGGAGTATTTCATGCCCATCTATTCCGTAGATGGACATGTCCATGGTCCGCAAGTTGGTGAACAGGTCATCACGGGCACCGAACACCACAATGCATCCCGGCTCGATTCCGTGCTTCTCACAACAAGCCGTCCACTCATCGCCCTACACAAAGTAGCATCCACCGAAACTCCAGGAGTGGGATCTGACATGGACCAAACATTGATTTTCCGTGTAAGGATTGATAACATTGTAATAGTCCCCAGATCCAAATGCAGTCTTCGTGCCGCCGAAGTTGGAGGGTACGGACTGTAATATGAGATGGAGCATTGTTATACATTGACTGATAAATGATAATTTACGGGAGGGAAAAACTATGAATCGTACCAGATGCACTCGCTGACTGGGGCAGGTGATTCGGTTGAGGAAATGGACAGTTGAATGCGTCTGTCGTTGCTGCGCATTCATTTCCTCGCCGTGCAGGTCGTAGGTCCGGACGATTATATCGGAGTTCGAACGAGATTCAAACTCCACATAAGCCACTATGTCCCTGCCGAGGAGGTTAAGGAGATAAGAAGAAGGTTGAGCCGGAATTTCATTTAGTATGGTGATTGGAAGGAGAACCTCTCCGAGGCCCGTGTCGGAAACGGCCGCGGTGGGACTGAACCCGGGGACGTCGTTCCTGTAGAGGTTATCAGGAAGCTGGAGTCTGCAAAAGAGATCGGCCGGAGAGGCATGAATTACTTTGTAGCTGGCCATTTGTTGAGGTAGATATTTGTTGGATTGCTTTACCAATTTTAGCAGCTAATTGTTTTGGAATTTATAAAAGATTTGGACGTTAAAGATGCGGACAATGGTGCTTCGATTTCCGACTATCATAAATTTGCTGTTTGCTGTCATGGGTACAGGTCCCTTTTTCAAACAAGGGTGGTTTTCCAAGAAGAAAAAGCGGAAAACCACCTTGCGAGATAAATGTTGAGAACTATAACAGTAAATAGGATGGTGTTTAAGGTAAAATTCACTTCTCTGGGTGAAAAAATTACAAAATTATAACTTATTTAATTAACGAAGAGGTGAAATGCCTGAACAGATAATCATCGGTATGAAACAAGCATAAAAAAAAGGAGAAGTAGACTCACTACTACAATATCAAACCATTTAAGGTTGTTCATCCTTCATGTGTTAAGGCAGAAAACAAATGCCTTCCCTGGTTGTGACTTAAATGAGAAAAATCATCTAAGGCGGTTCCTCTTCCGCCTTAGATGTTTTTGTGTTTAAGGCGTTTGTTTCCGCCTTGGATGAAGGCTTATCCGCCTTGGATGAAGGCTTATCCGCCTTGCTTAATACTTCCGAACTCGCTAGCATGCAAGTTTGGATGATATGATTTGACTCTTTGCGATACCGTAACTAGCAAACGCTAGTACCAAACAAATGGTTGATTGTTTTGTTACGACAGAAGCTTACGGATCGCCAGATGAAATACTAACGAGTTCGCTACATTGTAAAGCCTAGACTATTATGAATGTGTACGAGACTGGTTACGACTTCGACCGTGCGGATCGCTAATACTAGTTATGATCTTGTAAGGCAACCTAGCTTGTCATATATTTATCTGCTGACGAGACTGGTTATGACAAATAAAGGCGATTCGCTCGGTCATAAGTAGCAAACTCGTTACAAGCCAAATTAAACATTTCGGGTTAATCAAAACGAGCTAGGTTACGACAGCACCACGTGCTACTCGCTAGTAAAACCGTAGCGAGCTCGCAACCGAAAAATTGTATATAATAAAAATTGTAAAAATATAAAAATTATAAAAATGATATTATAAAAATGTAATAAAAAATTGTTGGTTCGAGAGAGATAACGATGTCGTAAGAAAATCGCTTATGTGTATAGTAACGAATTCGCTACTGATCTCGCAAGAGTTAAATGACGTCGTTTTATCACCGGGTGAGCGAGAAAAAAAAATGACGTTACAAGTAAGCTAGAGATTCGCCTGGCGTTGGCGTGTATGGTTACGAACTCAACAGAGATCAGATTGGAGAGGCCGAGAAGAACGAGCGATTGGGTAGCGATAATAAGCTCAAAAATATAATTCTGGCGAGAGGAGTAGTGATAGTACAAGATGGTCGCAACTATTTTAATGTACGTAAGTGTCACAAAATTATAGGATTTGAGCCATTTCCACCCATTTCCACTAAAATTGGGTTTCATTTTAATTGTCTAAGCTGTGAATTGCAAGATGCATGGTATCTAAGCACAAAACATGAACATGAAACACTATCAAGCCACACTTTATAAACTAATGGATGTAATGGAACTCAAAAGTATATGCATCCATTCGACAAAAAAAGAAACTAGATTTTATTGGGAATGTGAGGCCTAGAGATGTACCGAGATCTAATAAGGACCAAGTGTCTAGCCAATGCATCTCTACTATCCTCCAACTCCTTCTTGGTGTATGGTGCATGATTTTTCTCGATAATCTAAGAATATGAAATGTTTTTCTAATACTATTAAATGCAACGTAGATAGTAATAGGTACAATAAGTAGGTTATAAGAATGCTTACGCGATGTAATTCCAAATTATCTTCAACAAGGCCAGCGACGCACTCGCTTGCGTACAACATCATATAGTAACCGCACTCCCAATTTGACAATTTCTTTCGGTGCTGAAAGTGAAGAAGTATAACAAATGATTTGAAATTAAATCATAGTGGAAATAAATGAGCATTGGATTTGTAATGTCACCTGAATCTGTATATGGTTGAAGGGAAGTAGTGTGTCGTCATGTGCACTATGCATTGCAACCTCTAATAAATCTGCAAATTTTGTAGATGGACCAAAGTGTAGCGGGTCCATCCAATACACTCGCTTCAACGATGGTATCATAGCTACAAAACTCCAATGGCCACTACATATTTTAAGAAATGAAAATGTAAGAACCCGGCTCGAAGATTAGAATGTTTATGAAATGCAAATATCCAATTGTAAAAAAGAAAACTAACCTCTCTAGATATGGGCCTATGTAAATTGTCTTGGTCTTGTCACTAAGGATCTTAGAGAGATAAGCAAGTCGTGATTGATTACTTTCATTCATTTCTTGCAAGCATATTGGGTGCAAAAAACCAATGAAAGTCTTTGCGTTTAGAGCAAGGCATTGCATGTACCTAAATAAACAATAGATCGGATATGAACGTATAATAGTGCACAAGTATATGATAATTTGTAACTTGCAATACGATAGAAGAGATGAGATCAAGTAGCTTACATTTGATGTAGTATAAGGATTGTTCCGGGAAGGGTTTTATAGTGCCAGAAAAGGGCAAAGTCTTCCCATGGAACGACTAATTCCCTCGCTTCGCCGAACACCTCTTTGTTGGAGTAGAAATAGTAAACAGAATCCTGACTATGGTAGCCCACTAGATCATAAAACGTGCGAAGGAATCCCGGGAGTGATTTTATGAATCCAACTTCTCCCACCGACATCGGTTTCTTAGCTCCATTTGGGCCAAACAAAAAAACGGCCCAAACCTTTACCCACTGTCGTGCACTCTTGATCCGCGACCGGTACCAAAGCATCCTCGACTAACACATGTGGTATAGAAACCATAACGAAACCAATAGGGACTTTGGCTTCATGATGTAGTGCCATGTCAGGATATGAATTTCCCATTGCAACTTGACGGGGTTGAGAATTCATCCCACATTCAGCGTACAACTTGCAAGAAGGGGAGTTCTAATATACAAATAAGGCATGTCTAATTAGGTCGAATTAGACATATGTAGGAAGAGTATATTTAAAAAATATCAATAATCATGAGTTGTGTAGAATTATTAATTTGATTGAGGTGCAAGAATTTAACGTACCTTTGGTTTGTGATCGGATGGTTGTATGTGAACTTGATCTTTGATAGGGGCCGAAGGTGTGCATATTTCCTTGTTGGGTTCAACAATAGGTTGGTCAAAAATAGGCTGGTCAACCTCATGTTGTGATGGGGAAGGATGTGAACCTCTAGACGAGGGTCCATTGATTGGATCGGTGTCACAAAAATCGGATGGAAGAGGATACTTTATAAAAGAACATATATTGGCCAGCATTGTTACCAATTTCTTTACCTCTTGGTCGGATTTTTTGGCTTGGTTCAATGCTATTTGGAGTTTGGATGGTTTAGGTCTTTACTACTACGTTTGATACCAAACGCCTCTATTTGAGTAACATAACCACCAATTCCCTTAGCTCTTCCCGGATGCTCGGCCTTCCCAAGTGCCCTACGTAGCACATCGTGTTTACCGACAGGGATGAACAAGCCTTCTTCAACTTCACGCTCGACCTCATCCTAAAAAGGTAGTATTGTAAATTAAAAGTTATTATCGTCATCAATTGTTGTGTTTGATGGTGTGATCGTAGATACTAAAATGGAACATGGTATGGCGTAGTAGGTAAAGCGTACCACTCGATTAGCCATCCTTTTTGCCTCATTACTTGAGAAAGTCCCGTCTTTTTTAATTCTACCCAAGACGAATAATTGTTGTCTACTATATGTTGTAGGGTCTTTGGCAATGACTAGCTTGTTCGCCTCTTCCGCGTCCATGCCCCCATCCACAAGCTCTTTCACCTCCGTTTCTTGCATTTTTTTTAGGTCTTCTTCCCCACACCCAAGTACCCCGCCCTACCCACGGTGTAAGGCATAACATTATCAGCAGCGGCTTTGCGCTTCCTATCCCCCAAACCCTTTTAAATATTCTATGTTATTTTAGGAATAAAGCACTAACCGAAACAAAAATATTTGGCTAATTCGCATGAAACTATTATTGCAAGATGTAGTAAGTAAACTAACCTTTGCGTCATTTTCTAACCATCATTTCTTGAATGCCTCCCAAGTAAGGGGTACAATGTGATTGTAATGCGTACTTGGATCTTGCCCAAACCTCGTGCCCTTTGGTTTGATATAATCCTTTGCAAGGGTATATTTGTGTTCTCGATGAGCTTTTGATGCGATTTGAAGAGCCTTCTTCTTCACTTGATCATAGGATGTTGCCTCGATAATAAAGGGGCGCTACAAATGTGATCATAAAAATAGTCACATTCAAAATTTTCAATTGAAATTAAAAATAACAAGTGCCACACTAACCTTGCATTCCTTCCATATATCCTTTTTGATGTCGATGCTTAGTAGCCTCCAATCCGTTGTGTCTAATGGTGTGCGTATCCTACCCGTCTTAGCACACCAACTCGACCATCGCACGGCATCATCGTCGGGTGAAATAGCAACACCAATGTCATTAAACTTGACATGTGTTAGTATTTTGTTATCGATCCTAATCTCTTATTCGCGACAATGTGTGAGGAGTTGAGCTTCTTTCGATGCGCGAGTCAGTTCTTATTGTCTTCTAACCTCACTTGAACCGCCAACAACATTTCACCCCCCCCCCCCCCACTTGAGTCGGAGTTGACGGAACTTGAAGGGCTATCCATTAATCTTTCCTTTGTAAATTGAAATTAGTTAATGACTAATACAATACTAATAAGTCAAAGTTGTACTTTGTAGTAAAAACATTATAAAACATAATCCTAAAATTTAGGGCTAAGCAGGCAATGGACAACATTAAAAGAAAATCTTGATTTTCGTTCAGGATATGCTTCTGACATGATATTTAGTAATAACATGATAAATGGAGGCACTATGTACAAGAAAATCACATTTAAGAATGAAAAAAATTGGACCTTTGGTATATGACAAAGTTGTGTCGGGAGAATGGATTATTTTGGTTGGGGATGGTCTACCTTGTTTGTCCCTCTCCTACCCACAACAAAGGATGTTACCAAATTGAACAAGAACAAATAAAGATTGACATTAATTGCAAAAATTATAGGGAAAAATGTGGTTGAGAATTTATTGCAAAACTTACCAATCTTTTGCATGCAATTAGTGGCTAGTTCCACTTTGTTTTGACACAATTGATATGTCCAACATGTATGGGATGGGTAATGGAGATTTGATGTGAAGAAAGTTGAGGAGATTTGAGAAGATGTGTAAAAGTTTGAACTTTTGGAGATGAAACCCATAAGAAGTGATGGAAAAGATGCCAAAAGTGTTGTGTTTTTCTGTTCTATAACGTGTTTACTTTATTATAGCTTACCTTGTTGCGATATCGGAACTCTCTCGTTACACCTGACGTGGCTATTTACGAGGTCGTTACATGCTCATGTGATTGGCTTTTATGGTCTACTTTATCCTTCCAGCGAGATCGTAACTGAAAAGCTGACATAAAGTATGTTACTAGGTGGTTGCGATTTCGCTACTAATGCTCGCCAGAACCCTACTTAAGATAATTAGTTTTTTTTAAATGCACTCATACATTTTTAAATCACGATTTAAACGATTTAAACGAAATGATGGTATGGAATAAAACACTAATCATTCTATTGTAAGAATAATTTTCATTTGTTCCGTCGTATGCTGATGTATAACGGGATAGGGATTTGTTGACTTAATCTGCAATTACACAATTTGAAAGAGTTTTAAGAAACTTAGTCTTTAATGGTAAGACAATAAGAAACTCTACACATCATGTGTACACTTGAAAACGCTATCCATCGCTTACCTTTAGAGACAAAATCATAGTAGAGCTCATATATATATATATATATATATATATATGCGCAGTTCACGTGCATTTGTTTAGAGATACTTAGTTTATTACAACTCATTTATGTTATTACAAGCACGATTCTTGAATTAAACAAAGTATCATGCACACGTTCACTCACCAACTGTCATCACTCATCATACTACCGAGTATCGCTTAATAACATTGCATGCTGATGTACTAAGATGTACTCTGCTTGACATAATGTGATGATCGATATTTTCCAAATTGAGTATTATACTGTTTATATATAAAATGTATATATTTTAGAATATGATAGTGCGTTTAAAAATTTAAACCGAATTATTGATGTTTTACATAGAGTTATGTCATAATGCTTTTGTACAATGATGTATTCTACCTGAGTTAATATCATGATGGATATTTAATAAATTGAGTATTATACTGCATCTATATAAAATATATACATGTTAGAATATGAAATTGCTAAAAAAAAATGAAAAAGTTTTATTTTTTAGTTACAATCTAATTAGCTTGTGTAGTAGCGAAATCGCTAGTATACACGTTACCACAATTAAACCCTAAACCCTAAACCCTAAACCAACAAACCCACATAACCCAGAAAACCAGTATGAAGGTGTTGCGATATCGCTAGTTATTAGTTCAACTAAAAAAAGGGTTTTTGGATTACGATCTCGCTACTAATTAGAATGATTCTTCTTTAGCGAATTCTCTACTGGCACGCTTGCCTGGCGAGGCTTTTTAAGACTCGCTACTAGAAACTCAGGCTTGTGCGAGATATTAACGACTTCGCAACATAAAGATGCGTGTGTGCTAGTGAACTCGCAACATGTAGAAGCGTGTCTACTAGCGATATCGCAAGTAACAGTATTATAAATAAAAATAGGGGATCGGGCTAAAATTAATTAGCACCAAATTGAAAACCCTACCGAAATTAAAAACCGTCGACGACGCTGTAAATTCTCCGACGAAATGCGGCCAAAGACCATAAGAGCGGTGCGGGGACGCGGTGGTAGAGGCTCAGACAGTGGACGGGGACGTGGTCCGGCGGTGGGAAATAAACGGCCTCGGACTGAGGAGGCTGAGGTTCAGGCAGAGGTTCCAGTCGTGCCTGCCGCCGCCGCTGCTGCCGGAAATGATGGTGGGGAAGGGCCCAGCAGTTCTAGTGAGGAGGAGGACACTCCTGAGTTCTTCAACGACGCCGCCATTGCTAGGTATGAGCGTTGTTCCTCTCGGAAAATTGTAAATAATAATGTGTTTGATAGTAGTGTGGTGCCTTCGCTGCATCTAGATTACGTGCTAGACTATTTTAGGGCACAACATCTAGATAAGTTGCTTATGTTTCCTGAGCCTGTTTACCATGAGGAGGTTCTCCAATTTTATGCAAACCTAGGTTTAGAGGAAGGGGTGGAGGAAATAACTACAATGGTGCGGGGTGTTAAGTTTACGGTTGATAAGTTTAGCATCAATGAAGTTCTGAAATGTCCTTATCTGTCTCGTAACGACCTGAGGCCTACCAAAAAGGATGGTCCGTATGAGATACATTACGAGCAGAGGTTTCCTTCTGTTAGCCCTAAGCAACCGTTGAATGCTGGTGAGATGGGTAAGAAGTGGTTTAAAAAGACTTCTGATAGGCCGGGTACAGCTAGGAATTACCCGATCCACAGGCTTACCGAGGAGCAGAGATTAGTTTTTGAGCTAATCTGCGGCAATGTAGTCCCGTTCCTAGGGCATGCATGTGAGCCCACAGTTTGCAGTCTCATGGTGGTCTACTATATCACGGAGAAGCTTGCAATCAACCCCGGCTTCACAATTCTGACTCAAATGATGAAGATGGCCAGACACAAGACCGCCGCGCTTCCGTATGGCAATTTGATTGTAGCTCTGATCAGGAAAGCGGGTATTTTTCCAAGAGGCCGTCCCATGCCGCTCGGCAAATACGACAAGGAGTGGCTCAAGCATAAGAGGTTAGAGTTGAAGGTCGATGGAAGTACGCGAGAAAGAAAGAAGCTGAAGAGGCAGCCAGAAGGGCAAGGGGTAGGCTGGGAGTATCAGGTATGATTCTAGCTTGTTATTAACTGTAGTTGGTTCAAGTTGTTTCATTTGTTAATAATTGGTTCTTATCAACCTTGATTTGTTTGTGTAGATGCTGTGTTTGATGCCCGTGGTAGACTTGTGGTGTCTATGGGCCAGTTATTGAATGTGATTGAAATGGCCGAAAAAAGGGCATGTGCTAACAACGACCGGCTCGCCGAACTGATATCCAACGGGGTAGTGGAGTGCGATATGGGCAATGAGGAGGAGATACCTGATTTCCGCACCATATTTCCCAAGCAAAAAGACTCCATCGTTCCTAGCCAAGATTTGGCTACATCCAGCGAGAAGGAGCCATCCGATGGGAAGGTTGTTGGTGCTGATGTAAGGGATGGAGATGAAGATAACAATGATGGTGATGGGGATCATCATCACAGCGACTCTGATGCAGAAGATGAGCCGGCGAGGTATGAGATGATTAGGAAAGAGAGGCTGATCGGAGACTGACGAGGATGTTGAATCGGGACAAGGCAAAGAAGAGAACACCTGCATCGAGACTCAAGCTCAACCAGCAGACAAGCAAAACGATGAAGGCAGTTCGGTGGAGAAGGCCGAAGGTGGCGACAAGATGTGTGTCGATGACTTGCATGATATTTTAGTCGCCGGCCTGTGATTTCATAGTTTAGTTTGGTTTAAACATTAACCTTTTAGAATATTAACTAGTTTTTGGATTATGAACACTTATATACGCGTAATTAAAGATTCTGTTTTGGTTACAAGAATGTGGTCAATGAATTTTACACTTTTTAGATGTAAACTGTTCAATTTTTTATAGAGTTGTTGTTACTTCATTTCAACAAAATCAAGTACTTTTGGTATAGTGCGTGCTCCTAGCAATCTCGTATCTCACACGTTGCAGGATGATTCAGTAGTAACAGTGCTACTAGAGATATTGCTACGTCCTCTCTCCTGTTCACGTGTTACTTACGAGCTCACTACTTGTCGTATTCAGTCAACAGAGCCCAGTTGGCGCCTCACTAGCGAACTCGGTACGTGTGTAAGTGATACTTGCGATCTCATAACATGTCGTGTTCAGTCAACAGAGCCTAGCTTGAGATTCTCTAGCGATCTTGCAGCGGGCTTGCTTTACCTTGGCGAGATCGTAACAACAAAGCTTGACACACTTCACAAACAATTCTTTGCCGTGGCTGGTAGCGAAATCGCTACAGGCTAGGAACCCATCAGTAAAAACCTTTGAAATTCCATCAGTAAATTAATTTTTTTAGGGGTTTGAATGGGGTGATCATGAAAATGTGAGAATGGCTTTACATTTTCCTTCTATTAATACAACAATTACTAATTTTTGTCTAGGAACTCTCACATTTTTTTGACAAATGTTGCACCTCAGCCCTATAAAAATCAGCCCCTTCTCCCTTTAGAGCCCCATCAGAGCCTTCATTCCAATATTCCCTTCTACCTTTTCCTATTTTTTGCCTTCTGCTTCCCATGGATTTGTCTCATTTCAGCGCCCTCCCAGATGACATGATACATCTAATAATGATTCGTGTTATGTTCAGATGGGTTTTTCGTCGGTACGTGAGCAGAAGAGCGACCGAATCGGCTTGACAGTGGCTCACCGAGGCTTCTGCAATAGGTCACAAAGAGTCGACCTATGTCTTGGCTATATTTGCAATCTGCGATGGTGATATTCAGAGAGGCATGAATGTGATCACCACCATGAAGAGAACCGACAAGAAAGGCCTCGGGAAGCTCGGGTACGCGTCACAGCCGATTTGGCTTATGCCTGGGGTTTGGCGTACTACTACAGGTTCCTCAGAGATGGAGTAGTACGGCCTAGGCCTAGATGCTGCCAGGAACATGCTGCCCTCAATGGCAGCTTGAGTTACCATCACTGGGTGAGGCTTGATCCAGCGGACATCTCCTATGATGCATGCACCTGCGATCAGGAAGTGCTTCACGTATTGGGCTTTCTCTGACCTGTGACATCAGTAAAAACCTTTGAAATTCCATCAGTAACCTTGTCCCTTACATTTTACTTTTTCATCGTAAGAGTTATTTTTTCAGCAAAATCACTAGCTAAATCACTAGCTTCATCGTAAGAGTTATTTTTTCAGCAAAATCATTAACTTTTGGTATAGTACGTGCTTCTAGCGATATCGTCAGTGTCACGTTTAATGATGATTCATTAGTAGCATCAGCCCAAGCGAACTCGCTACATACTCACTCCTCTTTACGTGGTCCTAACGACTTCGCAACATGTCGTATTCAATCAACAGAGCCTAGCTAGAGATTCTGTAGCGATCTCGCAATGGGCTTGCTTTACCCTGGCGAGTTCGTAACAACAAATCTTGACACAATTAAATATTGGGCTTGGGTCTATATTGGGCTGTAGTAGTAGTGATAGTATAAGTATTGGGCTTTCTCTGACCTGTGACATCAGTAAAAACCTTTGAAATTCCATCAGTAACTAATTTTTTTTGGGGGTTTGCATGGGGTGATCAGGAAAAGGTGAGAATGCCTTTACATTTTCCTTCTATTAATACCATAATTACTAATTTTTGTCTAGGAACTCTGACATATTTTTGAATAATGGAGCACCTCATCCCTATAAATATCAGCCCCTTCTTCCCTTTAGAGCCCCATCAGAGCCTTCATACCTACATTCCCTTCTCCCTTCTCCTATTCTTTGCCTTCAGCTTCCCATGGATTTGTCTCGTTTCAATGCCCTCCCAAATGACGTGATAAATCTAGTAATGATTCTTGTTTTCTTCAACTGGGTTCTTTGTCGGTACGTTAGCGGAAGAGCGACCTAATGGGCTCGACAATGGCTCACCGAGGCTTCTGCAATAGGTCACAAAGAGTCGACCTATGTCTTGGCTATATTTGCAATCTGCCAAGGTGATATTCAGAGAGGCATGAATGTGATCACCACCATGAAGAGAACCGACAAGAAAGGCTTCCGGGAAGCTTGGGTACGCGTCACAGCCGATTTGGCTTACGCCTAGGGTTTGGCGCACTACTACAGGTTCCTCAGAGATGGAGTAGTACGGCCTAGGCCTAGATGCTGCCAGGAACATGCTGCCCTCAATGGCAGCTTGAGGTACCATCGCTGGGTGAGGCTTGATCCAGCGGACATCTCTTGTGATGCATGCACCTGCGATTAGGAAGTGCTTCACGTCCTCGGTTCTTCTTGAGTTTAAATGTTGTAGTTTGTTTCTTATTTGATTCTGTTGTTTTTTATCTCAAATTTGTTAGGATTGTAATAAGTTTTTGTTTGACATTTTGGCACATTTAATTATTGAATAGATTTTCTTGTTTTGATACCTTGTCCCTTACATTTTACTTTTTCATCGTAAGAGTTATTTTTTCAGCAAAATCACTAGCTAAATCACTAGCTTCATCGTAAGAGTTATTTTTTCAGCAAAATCATTTACTTTTGGTATAGTACGTGCTTCTAGCGATATCGTCAGTGTCACGTTTAATGATGATTCATTAGTAGCATCAGCCCAAGCGAACTCGCTACATACTCACTCCTCTTTACGTGGTCCTAACGACTTCGCAACATGTCGTATTCAATCAACAGAGCCTAGCTAGAGATTCTGTAGCGATCTCGCAATGGGCTTGCTTTACCCTGGCGAGTTCGTAACAACAAATCTTGACACAATTAAATATTGGGCTTGGGTCTATATTGGGCTGTAGTAGTAGTGATAGTATAAGTATTGGGCTTTCTCTGACCTGTGACATCAGTAAAAACCTTTGAAATTCCATCAGTAACTAATTTTTTTTGGGGGTTTGCATGGGGTGATCAGGAAAAGGTGAGAATGCCTTTACATTTTCCTTCTATTAATACCATAATTACTAATTTTTGTCTAGGAACTCTGACATATTTTTGAATAATGGAGCACCTCATCCCTATAAATATCAGCCCCTTCTTCCCTTTAGAGCCCCATCAGAGCCTTCATACCTACATTCCCTTCTCCCTTCTCCTATTATTTGCCTTCAGCTTCCCAAGGATTTGTCTCGTTTATATGCCCTCCCAAATGACGTGATAAATCTAGTAATGATTCGTGTTTTCTTCAACTGGGTTCTTCGTCGGTACGTTAGCGGAAGAGCGACCGAATGGGCTCGACAATGGCTCACCGAGGCTTCTGCAATAGGTCACAAAGAGTCGACCTATGTCTTGGCTATATTTGCAATCTGCGAAGGTGATATTCAGAGAGGCATGAATGTGATCACCACCATGAAGAGAACCGACAAGAAAGGCCTCCGGGAAGCTTGGGTACGCGTCACAGCCGATTTGGCTTACGCCTAGGGTTTGGCGCACTACTACAGGTTCCTCAGAGATGGAGTAGTACGGCCTAGGCCTAGATGCTGCCAGGAACATGCTGCCCTCAATGGAAGCTTGAGGTACCATCGCTGGGTGAGGCTTGATCCAGCGGACATCTCCTGTGATGCATGCACCTGCGATCAGGAAGTGCTTCACGTCCTCGGTTCTTCTTGAGTTTAAATGTTGTAGTTTGTTTCTTATTTCATTCTGTTGTTTTTTATCTCAAATTTGTTAGGATTGTAATAAGTTTTTGTTTGACATTTTGTCACATTTAATTATTGAATAGATTTTCTTGTTTTGATACCTTGTCCCTTACATTTTACCTTTTCATCGTAAGAGTTATTTTTTCAGCAAAATCACTAGCTAAATCACTAGCTTCATCGTAAGAGTTATTTTTTCAGCAAAATCATTTACTTTTGGTATAGTACGTGCTTCTAGCGATATCGTCAGTGTCACGTTTAATGATGATTCATTAGTAGCATCAGCCCAAGCGAACTCGCTACATACTCACTCCTCTTTACGTGGTCCTAACGACTTCGCAACATGTCGTATTCAATCAACAGAGCCTAGCTAGAGATTCTGTAGCGATCTCGCAATGGGCTTGCTTTACCCTGGCGAGTTCGTAACAACAAATCTTGACACAATTAAATATTGGGCTTTGGTGTATATTGGGCTGTAGTAGTAGTGATAGTATAAGTATTGGGCTTTCTCTGACCTGTGACATCAGTAAAAACCTTTGAAATTCCATCAGTAACTAATTTTTTTTTGGGGTTTGCATGGGGTGATCAGGAAAAGGGGAGAATGCCTTTACATTTTCCTTATATTAATACCATAATTACTAATTTTTGTCCAGGAACTCTGACATATTTTTGAATAATGGAGCACCTCATCCCTATAAATATCAGCCCCTTCTTCCCTTTAGAGCCCCATCAGAGCCTTCATACCTACATTCCCTTCTCCCTTCTCCTATTATTTGCCTTCAGCTTCCCATGGATTTGTCTCGTTTCAATGCCCTCCCAAATGACGTGATAAATCTAGTAATGATTCGTATTTTCTTCAACTGGGTTCTTCGTCGGTACGTTAGCGGAAGAGCGACCGAATGGGCTCGACAATGGCTCACCGAGGCTTCTGCAATAGGTCACAAAGAGTCGACCTATGTCTTGGCTATATTTGCAATCTGCGAAGGTGATATTCAGAGAGGCATGAATGTGATCACCACCATGAAGAGAACCGAAAGGCCTCCGGGAAGCTTGGGTACGCGTCACAGCCGATTTGGCTTACGCCTAGGGTTTGGCGCACTACTACAGGTTCCTCAGAGATGGAGTAGTACGGCCTAGGCCTAGATGCTGCCAGGAACATGCTGCCCTCAATGGCAGCTTGAGGTACCATCGCTGGGTGAGGCTTGATCCAGCGGACATCTCCTGTGATGCATGCACCTGCGATCAGGAAGTTCTTCACGTCCTCGGTTCTTCTTGAGTTTAAATGTTATAGTTTGTTTCTTATTTGATTCTGTTGTTTTTTATCTCAAATTTGTTAGGATTGTAATAAGTTTTAGTTTGACATTTTGGCACATTTAATTATTGAATAGATTTTCTTGTTTTGATACCTTGTCCCTTACATTTTACCTTTTCATCGTAAGAGTTATTTTTTCAGCAAAATCACTAGCTAAATCACTAGCTTCATCGTAAGAGTTATTTTTTCAGCAAAATCATTTACTTTTGGTATAGTACGTGCTTCTAGCGATATCGTCAGTGTCACGTTTAATGATGATTCATTAGTAGCATCAGCCCAAGCGAACTCGCTACATACTCACTCCTCTTTACGTGGTCCTAACGACTTCGCAACATGTCGTATTCAATCAACAGAGCCTAGCTAGAGATTCTGTAGCGATCTCGCAATGGGCTTGCTTTACCCTGGCGAGTTCGTAACAACAAATCTTGACACAATTAAATATTGGGCTTGGGTCTATATTGGGCTGTAGTAGTTGATAGTATAAGTATTGGGCTTTCTCTGACCTGTGACATCAGTAAAAACCTTTGAAATTCCATCAGTAACTAATTTTTTTTGGGGGTTTGCATGGGGTGATCAGGAAAAGGTGAGAATGTCTTTACATTTTCGTTCTATTAATACCATAATTACTAATTTTTGTCTAGGAACTCTGACATATTTTTGAATAATGGAGCACCTCATCCCTATAAATATCAGCCCCTTCTTCCCTTTAGAGCCCCATCAGAGCCTTCATACCTACATTCCCTTCTCCCTTCTCCTATTATTTGCCTTCAGCTTCCCATGGATTTGTCTCGTTTCAATGCCCTCCCAAATGACGTGATAAATCTAGTAATGATTCGTGTTTTCTTCAACTGGGTTCTTTGTCGGTACGTGAGCGGAAGAGCGACCGAATGGGCTCGACAATGGCTCACCGAGACTTCTGCAATAGGTCACAAAGAGTCGACCTATGTCTTGGCTATATTTGCAATCTACGAAGGTGATATTTAGAGAGGCATGAATGTGATCACCACCATGAAGAGAACCTAAAATAAAGGCCTCCGGGAAGCTCGGGTACGCGTCAGAAAAGGTTTGTCTTACGCTTGGGGTTGGACGCACTACTTCAGGTTCCTCAGAGATTAAGTAGTCGCGCCCAGGCCGATCTGCTGCGAGGAACATGCTGCCCTCAACCGGAGCGTGAGGTACGATCGCTTGGAGAGGCTTGATCCAGCTGGCAACCTCTTGTGATGCATGCACCTGCGATCAAGAAGTGCTTCACTTCATCTCACCTTATTTAGCCTAAATGTTGTTTTTTTTTTGTTATTTGATTCTGTATTTTTTATCCCAAATTTGTTAGGATTGTAATAAACTTGTGTTTGCCATTTTTGCACATTTAATTACTGAATAGCTTTTCTTGTTTTGATATCTTGTCCCTTACATTTTATTTTTTCATCGTAAGAGCCCATATCGTATCAGCAAAATCATTTACTTTTTGTATAGTGCGTGGTCCTAGCGATCTCGCCACTGTCACGTTTCATGATGATTTATTAGTAACAAAAAACCAAGCGAACTCGCAACTTACTCGCTCCTGTTTACGTGGTCCTAACGATTTCGCAACAGGTCGGATTCAGTCAATAGAGCCTAGCTAGAGATTCTGTAGCGATCTCGCAGTGGGCTTGCTTTACCCTTGCGAATTCGTAACAACAAAGATTGACACAATTAAAAAACTCAACATTGACGTTGCTTGTAGCGAGTTCGCTACATAATAAGAACCCATCATAAAAGGGTTTTTGGGTTTGGGTCTATATTGGGCGTATAAGTATTGGGCCTTAGCCTATGTAAGTATTGGGCCTTAGCCTATGTAAGTGTTGGGCCTCAGCCTTGGTATTTCATGTTCAGTTTACGCTGGTCGGCGACTTATCGAACCCTTGTAAAATTGTAAGTGTATATAAACTGAAAAATCACCTTCTAATCAGCCGATGTGGGACAAATGTTGGCAAGCTTTCTTACGAGTTCGCTACTACACATAATCACATAGAACCAACAAAACTTGTGAATGGCATAATAGCGACATCGCTAGGTTAATGTGAATAAAATTACTTGCGATCTCGCTAGTAGTACTGCTGAGAATTAATTTAATATGAATTAAATTAGTTGCGATATCGCTAGTATTACTTCTGAGAATTAAACCCTAGCAGCATGTTAAACGGCGTCGTTTACTTTTGTGCATGGAAACTTACGAGATCGCAACCAACCTAAATATAAGCTGGCTTGAAAGTTACGATATCGCAAGAGGCTAACCTATAAATATCAAATTTGGGGATCTTCTGATTTCTAACAACGATCATACGTCTCAGAGCTTAGCAAAAAAAACCAACCAAAATCTCACATATCCATCCGACAAGAGTAATGGCAAGGACAAAGAATTTGGCACTCAATCCGTTCGTGCAGGGGGCCCGACGTGGTGAAGCTCAGGCTTCGGGATCTCACCCACGGGCGACGGCGGGGAAAAGTTCAACCAAATACGACAAGCAAAAATTTGTAAGTTTGGATGCATCCGAGGCCTATTCTAATTACATGGAGCATAGTCAATTACTAGATTGTTATGTTGTTGATTTTAATCAGATAGAAGAACCAGGTTTGGGGAATGTGTTAAAGATATTTCAATTTCATGAGTTGGGTGAGTTGTTGGGTTTGAATTATCCGGCACATAAGGAAGAGACGTGCCAATTCTAAGCTAATTTTCACCAGTTGATTGAGGAAGAAAAAGAGACGGGTAGGTGGTTCACTAGGGTTAATAAGAAGGACTACGAGATTGGGGATGAATTTTTTAACAAGGCATTGAACGTGTCCTATGCTGTTAACGAGGACTTTAGCAACCAACCCCCTCCGGGGTTTTACATTAGAGAACAATGGCCTGAGTATGGGGTTTTGGATCGAGCCCAAGTTGTAGAGTATGCTAAGAAGTACTTTGATAGAGATGCTGACGATTTAGGGGTGCCTAGATCTTCTAAGTTGGATAAACTGAGTGGTGAGGAGAGGAATGTTTATGAGATGGTCGCTAGGAGTGTCGTGCCTAAGGGTGGTTGGATCACCGAGATGAACTATACTACTGTGAGCATATTTTATTGCGTCATGGAGAAGATAAAGTTGAACCCGGGCCATGTCATTTTCGAGCACATGAGACAAAGTGTGGTCGAAAATAATAGGACAGTCAAGAAGCTCCCTTACGGTAATTTCATTACCATGTTTCTTACCTCTGAAAATCCCAAGATAAAATTATCTGCACTAGCCGAGGAGTGTTGCTTCTATACGATGCAATATTTTGAGAGGAAAGGTAAGTATGAGTTGGTTGATGGTGTGTGGCAGAAAGTAGCGGATGGACCTAAGAAACCGCTACAGTTTAATCCTGACGAAGTCAGAGAGAACGTCGAAGGTTAGCCACACTAAACCCCTACAGTTTAATTTTAGTTTTATACAATTTATTTGCTATACTCACCCTTTTTTTGTTTGACTTACATGAACAGGTGTACCCTCAGAGGCATACTACAAGGGTGTAGAAGAAACGGTCGACCTTTTCAGGGATAAGATGGCCAAAATCAATCACGCAAACCGGTTAACGGAGAAGGTGATACGTGGCATTGAAAGGGCTAGTGCGAGGAAAAAGCGAAGGGGGATCCACCAGCACCATCACAGACACCACCTCCTAGCAATAATGATTAGATTTGCATTCGTTCATGTTGGCTAGTAGTTGTACTCAAATCCAAACAATTTCAATTTCAATTTGTATTTGTCAGTTTCTCAAACAACATTGCAAAGAATATTTCTATTTGAATGTCATCTATTTTATTATGTATATTTGATTATTTAAACTTCCATTATTTATTTAGTGTGGCTAAATTTTCAAAATATAACACCACTTTACAAAGGAGTTAAAATTAAATTTTTGGTATGTGACTTTATACTAGCGAGCTCGCCAGTATCAAGTTACTCACGTGGCGAGTTACTAGCGAGTTCGCTAGTATCAAGTTAAGCAAATATATACAAATTTATACACATTAAGCGAGATCGTAACCTGTCAGACTCAAGAGACAAAAGCTCATCTGCGATTTTCAGCCTTTTGTTGCGAATTCGTAACTAGTTCGCCAAAGTTACGAACTCGCTACGTAGCAAGTTAATATGCATTGGTTTTGAGCGTGTTTAGTTACGGTATCGCCACTGCTACAGCAGTGTACAAATCTTTTAGAATTAGAAGATTTAGTGTACTAAAATTAATTAAATCAAAATTTAACTACACTTGTAATTACCAACCATGAAGTACGCATAATATTCAAACACAATGGTTATCAAATAGCTACTTATGTTTTTTACTCTCTTTAGTCTTCTTCTTCTTTGGTTGCCTCCCTTTCCTCTTTATAGTTTTCCCCGCAGGATTAATCCACATGCCTTCCTCATGATCCATTCTGCACACCGACGCACAAACAATGTCATCATCCTCTTCTAGAGTTTCGTACACCGAGGGCGGAATGGTGTCTGTGGAAACAATTGAGTCATCGTCGAACAAGCCATCACCATTGATGAATGTTTTCCTTTCATCAACAACGATCTCCCAGCGAGCATCAATTGGATCTTCCACATAAAATACCTGATGAGCTTGAGCCGCCATGATGAATGGATCTTCCCTAGACCCAAGAATTCCTCTATTAACTAGAGTCATGCCTAAACCCTCTGAGCGCACCCCTTCACCTTCATCTACCCATTCACATTTAAACAATGCGATTCGGACATTAACAAAGTCCATTTCCCATATATCAGTAATGGTACCAAAAAAATCATTGTCACCCTCTCCAGGTACTAACACGCCACTATTTTGGGTTGCAGATCTGTCATCACTCCACTTAGTACCAAACGTGTATCCATTGATGTCATACCTGCTAAACGACGTAACTGTGCCGAGGGGTCTCTTGGCCACCCATTTTACAACATCTGGGTATTCACCGCCATTCTGCACATGTATTTTGAGCCAACTAGTAAAGTCTCTATAATGAGATTCTAGAATCCTAGGTTCCGACCAGCTCGGTTGTGTTGACCTAATCTCACTAAGGTGAACATCAACATAAGGACTCACTGCATGATGGTTGCGCAGAATGTACAGATGGGCTATAGATATCTCATTGGAAGAAGGGCTGAATTTAGACTTATGGCGTATGCCGACACCATCCAACCTACCGTCGTGTCTGGAGACCGGCAGTCCTATAGTAGTACATCCTGTAAATAGTTGGTACAAAATTCTATTACCTGTTCCGCGACATATCGCTGCACTATACTGGCGTCTGGTCGATAACGATTCTTAACAAAATGCTTGAAAATGCTCATGTACCGCTCGAATAGATACATCCATCTCAAGTATACCAGTCTGCACAGCTTCACCTCCCGCACCAAATGAACTATCAAATGAATTATTATGTCAAAAAAGGAAGGGGGAAAATACATCTCTAGCCTGCACAATACCTCAACTACCATATCCTGCAATTCATCCAACTTACGCCGACTTACTTACTTGCGACATATCTGTTTAAAAAAATAACAAAGCCTGGCAACCGCGTCTCCAACGTGAGAAGGCAAGAAACCTCTCAGAGCAATGACATTCAAGTCCTGCATCAGATTGTGGCAATCGTGCGACTTAATTCCCACCAATTTTAGTTCTGCAGTGGATACACAACTGCTAATGTTCCAACCATATTTAGAAGGCACCTTCACTGATTTCAAAGTCCTACAAAAACTCTCCTTCTCCTCAGATGACAAGGAATAACAAGCAGGTGGTAAGTATGTCGTACTCACTTCTTCTTGCACGGGAGTAAGTGACGTCCGTGTTCCAAGATTGACTAAATCCTTTCTAGTTTTCAATCCATCCTTACTCTTTCCCGGTGTATTCAAGAGCGTCCCAACCAAAGCTTCACATACATTCTTTTCTATATGCATGACATCTAGACTGTGGCGCACATCCAAGTGCTCCCAATAACCGAGTTTGAAAAATATCGAACATTTCTTCCAAATCGTAGTTTGAGTGCTTTTCTTTTTTCCCTTTCCCCCAGCACGTTCTCCATGCCCGATATTTTTGCAAATATATCAGAACCTGATAATGGGACAGGGGCAACACCATGCTCTTCCTGACCGTTAAACCACTTCTTAGAACTCCTCCACGGATGACTGCTAGGCAGGAATCGTCTATGACCTAGATACACAAGCTCACCACCGTGCTTTAATTGCCAGTGGCTGGTATTGCTCTCACATACTGGACATGCAAAATGACCTTTCACGGAACACCCTCCAAGGTTACCCAGCGCAGGGAAATCATTGATGCTCCACATCAGCATGGGTTTAAGTTTGAATTTCGCGTACCCTCGACTTCCGTCAGGAATATGAATCCCATGCTTAAATAAGGATTCCAACTCCTCAACAAGAGGCGCTAGATATACATCAATGTCATTTCCAGGTTGCCTAGGCCCCGAGATCATAGTGTTCAAAAGCACATACTTTCGTTTCATCATCAACCATGAAGGTAGATTATAAATAACAAGCATCACTGGCCATGAACTGTGGGTGCTGGACATGTTCCCGAAAGGGTTCATTTCGTCTGTAGATAGTCCTTAGCGCACGTGTCTAGGTTCGTCAGCAAATTCTGGGTACATAACATCCATCTTCTTCCACTGATCACCATCAGAAGCGTGAGATATAATATCATCATCTTCCTCTCGAACCCTATCGGCATGCCATGTTAACAATTTTGCATCAACTGGATTGGCATACAAACGCGTCAAGCTCGATTTCAAGGGCATGTACCACATCACCTTAGCAGGACCTTGCTTTGTTGATGTTGTCACTGTTTCTCCACATACCTCGACCTTTTCCTCCTTCTTTTTCCATCTAGACTCACCGCATACCTTGCAATCATCCCTTAGAGAATCAACACTGCCCCTATACAACATACAATCATTCGGCATGCGTGAATCTTAGTAAACTTCATGCCCATAGGACACAATATCTTCCGCGCATCATAAACCCTGTCAGGACATAAGTTGTCCTGAGGAAGTAACTCTTTAACCAACTCTAGCAATTCCGTCAATCCTTTATCAGCAATACCATGCCTTGCCTTTAGGTTCATTAACAACAATGTTGATCACAGTCTAGAATGGCTAGCCCCAACATATAAGCTTGTCCTTTTATCGTCATACATTGCCTCCAGCATACTTTTCTTCCCAACAAACTCCATAACAACATCGTCACACATATCTGAATGCTGTTCATTATACTGCAGGACTTCCTCGGCGCTTCCCTCCTCTATCTCAACCTGGTCACTTCCATAATGGCCTTCCCCATGCCAAACCCATTCTGTGTAGGATTTGTCAAAACCTTTACAAATTAAATGTTCACGCACTACAGCAATATCTTCAAATATGGCGTTGTTTCTACACTTTTTGCATGGACATCTAACCCCTCCTATGCTATTTTGTCTACAATGTCGCAACCCAACATCTAAGAAATGTTCAACCAAATCTAAATACTCCTTCGATAATCGAGCATTCTCCTTCATTATTCTTTCGCGGTCCATAATTCACAAATCAGACAAACAGCTACACAATACTACTAACCCACTGACTTGAGATGATCAACATATAAACTACACACTGCATTAACAAATAAACCAAAAAAAACCAAAATGCTAGCAAAAATTATGCATAAAATCAACCAAAATCAAGAGACTAGCCAGTACATTACGCTAGTTAAACCTTACCTACACCAACACGAGAACAATGAGACCTCCGAGAAAACTTCAACTGATCACCCTTCAATACCCACCTGTTTAGACCCTTTTAAGTTTTTTGTTTTTGGAGTTAGAATGGCCAGTTCAGCTTAAATTTGTGACCCATACAGAGTCTCTTGCGAATTCGCTACTACCTCGCTAACACCTTTGAGTAGCCAGCGAACTCGTAACATTTCAATCACCCTCACATGCACTGTACATTTAACAATGTCAAATTTGACGTGCACAGAAGCGATACCGTAACATCAAACGCCACATCCTAGCATCCCAGTTACAACATGTCCCATATTCTCGCCTGCTGAAATTAGGGTTTAGCAAACCTTACGAGATCGCAACGCACAATGTACATACTAACGAGCTAACCTACAAAATCGCGACAAACACGTTTATATTACTACAAAGGTTACGAGCTCGTAACAACCCATTCAATTTAAGGCGGATACTTTTTTTCCGCCTTGGTCAAGTATTTTTTAACGTCAAAACCCATTTCCGCCTTTAACTGCTTCTTTCCGTCTTGAATTTAATTTTTTTTTGCTAACTTGAAGAGGTAGTGAACTCGCCACTTTCAATCAAGGCGTAATAAAACGCGCTAGGCTTAAACGCCTTAAATATGTGTCTTACATCTACCCCTTTGTAGTAGTGACTCGAACCTTGGTGGACCTCAAATGGTTTTGTAATCTAACCATTAATACAACAAGAAATTGTTATTCATATTAGACATCTAATAATTATATACTATCTGTTTAACTAGCGGGAAGATGTGGATAATCGACATTGAGTTTACTTCGTTATGAATCAATTGTATCGCTTAAGATGTTACTGGATTTGGTTTATTATTAATTTGAATTACAGAAAATAAAAGTCACTTGCCAAAAAATATGATCTTTTATTTAAATAAACCTTGTATAAGTGTCTTAATTGAACTATAAAAAATCACGGTATCAGAACACTTATAGAAAAAGGAAGAGTGAAAGTTTGATCCTTGGTGATTGTCTACTAATTGTCTTACATGGGTTTGTAAAATAACCAGAATTACTACAAGAATTTAGTAATCTATCCAGACATCACGTCATTAATATACCACTATTTTCACCGCCATTTGAATGAATCTGGAATAGTATTTTTAGGGGGTGGGTGGTATATTTTACTCGTCACGAGGGTGATGTTTGGGGGAGTGGTATATCGGACTCGTCATGAGGGTGTCACGATAACTTCTAGTACCACAGCTTTATGTTACAAGAGGTATCACACCTTCCTCACGAAGGTGTATGTCACCATACTTAATTCAATATAACAACAGAGGATTGATCCCAAAAATTCACATTTCTAATCATCATTTTTCGCTCAATTTTCTATCATTGGCTTATAATATGCATATTGTGCACAGATTCGAACTAATCACGAAATAACACTACGACCCTAATGATTGGATTAGATGTATGAAACAAAACAGCTCTCTATGTGACATACTCTTGTCCTCACTACTAACAAATCCCTAGACAAACTAAATCAATCTTCACTAATCAGTGATTTTTTCGTGTTAATTCCTAAAAGAGTGCATGCTACTGGTGTTATTAATCCATTCCTCATGTCTGGGAACCGTAATGATGCGATGATTTTGACGTAGGCACATGATTTTACATGGACTAGTGATATGAGTTGTGGGTGTCTCATATTACTCTTGACGGTGTCAAAGGAGGTCTAGTGTCATCCTTCACTAAGCAGCAAAGATTCTGTGATACCACCAAGTAGTGCATGATATTGGCCGTTAATAATTCATTTCTTAAGGCATAAAACCTTATTGTTGAAAAACTTTGGTTTGATTTCATTTGGATTAGTGATCTTGTTTTGGGTGTCTTGTAATACTCTTGTGGGTGTCACAAGAACTTGTAGTACAAGACATATCACACCCCACTCATGAAGGTGTATATGACTTTTACTAATGCAGTATGACAAACATTTGAACACCAAATTCACAATTCAAGGAACATCATTATTGAAGGAATATGAAAATAAGTTTAGTTTTACAATAATTAAAATACAAATAGAATTCAATGAAATGAAAATTCAACGTAGTCATAATAATAGGATGAACTTAAGATTCAGGCTTCTCGCTATTATCATACTCAGGCCTGCTCTAATCTTCAGAGTCCTACTACTCCTTATCCTCCAACTCTTCCTCAGTGTAATTCCCGTCTTCATAATCCTGGATGGGACGGTTGTTCCGCCAAACACCGTCAGCATTTTCCAGTCTGAAGAATTCGATGGCATACATGGGTCTGTCATCTGGCAGGTGGTTATGGACTAGGCTCAGCTGGAACTTCACCAAAGGCGGTGGCGCCGTCCACACCAGCGAGTCCCAGTCGCCGGAGAGCCTTAGGCGGTCGGTTGCTGTTAGATACAGCTGAATGATGTTTGTAAGGGTTCTCAGCTGATAGGGTTTGCCTATCCAGACACCGTTTTGATGATTCATGAAATGATCATGCACATGCTGTTTTTCACATTGATAAACATAAGACTATCACATGTAAGGAGAACATCATAATAACAGACCAGTTAAATGGTGACTGTTAAAGCCTCTCCTTCAAGCCTCCTGGTGAAGGAATAAACCGCGGATTGAAAATATTATATGTTAGCCAGTCAAGTTAAACAATATTCATATACTAAACAAACCCAAAACATAATATACGCTATGAATAAATTGCGTAAACTCGATTGGCTATACGGTAATTAATATATGTATATATATATATATATATATGTAAATCTATATATATATATATATATATATATATATATATATATTCATGTATCATAACCTATGAACTTGTTGAGTACAACATTTATAATCATACGGGGTTAATGTACTCAAGATTAATGATGTACATGGAAGCATTTGTTTAACTAAATCATATAGGGTATGTAGTATAACACAAGGGGGTATCCATCATTTTTAAGTAAAAGGCTGATATTGTAAAACTATTAAATATTATATATGTAAATATATATATATATATATATGTATATATATATGTATATATATATGTAGATATATATATATATATATATGTATATATATATGTAGATATATGTATATATATATGTAGATATATATATATATGTATATATATATATATATGTATATATATATATATATATATATTCATGTATCATAACTTATGAACTTGTTGAGTACAGCATCTATAATCATACGGGGTTAATATACTCAAGATTAATGATGTACTTGGAAGCATTGTTTAACTAAACCATATTGGGTATGTAGTATAACACAAGGGGGTATCAAGTGTAAAAATAGTAGGTTTAGAGTAATTACTGATGGGGCATATTTTCTGGGGTGGGCTTCAGAGAACGTAGTTCAAAACCATTTGACCGGTAAAAATACATGTCCATTGCCGGCCATCCCTTGTGCGTACACTTATGCGCTCCAAATACCACCATGCTTCTGAGAATGATATCATATTTCCGATAGTAACCCACCCACGTGTCGCCGTTCACAACATAGTATCCACCGATCATATGCATCATGCATCTGACATTGATTAGGACTTGCTGACCCTTCCCAGGGTTGAGATAATTGAGTGTGTCGCCTGATACAAATTTCGTGCCACCAAAATTCGAGGGGACGACCTGAAATTTAAAGATGAAGTAATGTCGTTGTATGATTGATACAAAAAAATTATCAGAAAGGTTAAGCGAAGACTCATACCAGACGGATTAGATCATTGGGATGTGTGATGCATTTCAGGTAATGGACTCTTGAATGCGTGGACCTTCTCTGATCGTTCATCTCCTCACCCTCCTCGTTGTATGCCCGGACGATTATATCTGTGTTTGACTGAGATTCAAACTCCAGATAAGCCACCGTCTGCATTCCGAGGGGGTGGAGGAGATGAAACGAAGAATCTGACAAAATTCTATGGTCGGGGTTATGGGAAGTTGAATCTCACCGACGGCCGTGTAGAAAACGGCCGTGTTTGGAATGAAGCTGCGGTCATAATTTGAAAAGAAGTATTTAGGGAGTTGAAGTGTACGAATGGGATTGGCCGGAGACGCGTGCACGATCCTGAAGCTATTTATAATTCGGAGAGAGAATAAGAGTCGCAGTAGAGTTTGCTTTGTGAGGCTGAATGATGTGGAGTGTCTGTGGTTTTGGAAGAGAAAGGATGAAGACAATGGCGTTTTGATTTATGTGTGGCATAAATGTTTTGTCGGGTGGATTCGACGAACCGGTCAAACGAGTATACAGAGACGGTCCCTTTAAATTCACTGTAAACGAAGTTTGAATTCGTCCGCGGTTAGTGTTAAATATAGGGAAAATTTCTATTAAGTTACTTTGATAGAAACTTAATATCAAAGTTACTTTGATAGGAACTTAATATCAAAGTTACTTCCTGGGTTTTACTTTGATTCAATACATTCCTGTTCAGTTTAGCTAAGTTATTGATAAGTCCAGGGTTCGTATTCGGACCTCATTCATATTCGGACCAAGGCCTGAGAAGGGTCATGGGCTCGAGATACGCGGAGGATGGATCCACAGGTCCATCATTCCTAATCATTATAAGGAATGCGTATATTATGAATGTTCTACAAGGAATATACATCCTCCTAAACATGGTAATACAACCATGACCGAAATACACTTCCTCTATACATGGTAATACAACTACTATTCCCATAAGAGTTGTAGTCATACCATAAATACATATCTTGGTGATCTACGGATTGTAGCCATATAAATACCCAAAGGTTTGGTAGACCTCTCTATCTATTATCTTACATACAATACGCCTTACACATCATACTAACTTGAGCATCGGAGTGTCTACCCTCGGGACACCCGAGTCTTTGTTTTGCAGATCAGTTCGTGAGCCAGGTTCGTGATCAAGTGCGGGTAGTAGACTTCCATCAATTTGGCACGCCCGGTGGGACCCGCTTGTCATTCTTGATCTACACGACCTTCAAACTCATGGCTGATCCGGCTAAAAAACTTCGTGGGAGTACACGAATCCGTTTTTTGGCCCCGACAGGAGTAAGAAGCATCAATGCCAACCATAACAACGATGAGATGAGCCACACCATCAACCAGGGGGCAGGAAGGAGCATTAATGGTGTACACCGGTCGCCCGCAGAAGCCTCTCCCTGGGAGTGGGAGAGCAAAAGATCTCGCTTGGACGGAGCCATCATTTTTTCATCTCAAGATGCGGTTCCTAACCAGTTCCCTCATTCAGATCCTTTAGTAATAACGGTCGACATAAACCATAATCTGATCAGAAGAGTTCTGATAGATGGGGAAGTGAAGTAGAAGTCATGTTTCTTAGCTGTTATGAACAGTTGGGGTTAAACAAAACTAATCTCGTGCCCACAAACTCTGTCTCGGGATTTGCTGGTGATCCTATAGCTCCTTTAGGAGAGATCACTTTACCGGTGCGAGTGAGGGATGGTCCTAAGAGTATAACCCTTCGTTGCATCTTCGCGGTCATCGACTCCAAAGCGCCATACAACATAATCCTCGGACGACCTTGGATGTACCAGGCAAAAGCCATCTGGTCCCCATATCACTTGGCAATGAAGTTCCATACAAACCAAGGGATAGCAACGGTCCGAGGTGATCAACAATTAGCCCGAGTCTGCACAATCCAAGCTATCCAAGCTATCCAAGAACCGGAGAAGGAGGACCTTGAACCAGCCAAGTACTCCGAATCCGAGCCAATGTAACTTGGAGAGTCAGGAACCGTCGAGGTTGGAACTCTCCTACCCCCCGAGATATAGACCAAACTTCGAGATCTTCTCAACCAGTATATAGATATCTTTTCTTGGGACACCAATGACTTGGTGGGAGTATCCCCTCGCTTGGCGGAAAATTATTGAATATCAATCCTTCACAAAAACCCATCAAGCAGAAACGACGTATCTTTGCACTAGATCGGGTTGAAGCCATTGGAGAAGAAGTGGATAAGCTACTCAAAGCCCATATAATCGAAGAAGTGCAGTACCCGGAATGGATAGCTAACCCAGTAATGGTCAAGAAGCCATACGGGAAGTGGAGAATGTGCATCGACTTCACCAACCTGAACGATTATTGTCCTAAAGATAGCTATCCATTACCCTTGATCGACCGACTAGTTGAAGCGATCGTTGGATACCAAGTACTAGCCTTCTTTGATGCCTTTAAGGGATATCATCAGATCCCTATGGCAGAGCGAGATAAATAAAAAACCTCCTTTATAACCGACAGAGGAACTTTCTGCTACAAGATGATGCCTTTCGGATTGAAAAATGCCGGAGCCACATACCAGCGACTGGTAGACAAATTATTAAAATCTCAGATAGGGCGCAACCTCGAGATTTATGTGGATGACATGGTAGTAAAGAGCCGCAGCTACGACGCCTTCTTTAAAGATTTAAGGGAAACCTTCGACACGTTACGGGCATCCAACCTAAAGCTGAACCCCGCTAAGTGTACTATTGGTGTTGGAGCAGGCAAATTCCTAGGATATATGGTGTCCAATCGGGGAATTGAGGTAAACCCCAAAAAGATAGAGGCTTTGCAAAACATGCAACCTCCGAAGACCGTCAAAGATGTGCAGAAGCTGACAGGATTCCTTGCAGCCCTTAGCCGATTCCTTTCAAAGGAGCGGAAAAACATCTACCCTTCTTCAATATCCTTAAGAAGGCAAACCAGTTTGAGTGGTCACATGAATGTAGGGAAGCTTTCCAAGCACTTAAAGACCACCTTCGACAGCTTCCGACACTGTCGAAACCAGATAAAGGAGAGACTCTCTACCTATACATATCTGCATCTCAGCAAGCCATTAGTGCTGTGTTGGTCAAGGAAAGGGAAGGATCACAACACCCGATATATTATGTAAGCAGAGGTTTACAGGGGCCTGAGACCAGATATACACCTCTCGAGCGCTTAATATTGGCCCTCGTACATGCCTCTCGACGGTTGCGACCATACTTCCAAGCACATACAATAGTCCTCCTAACCAACTACCCGATTAGGCAGATCCTCTAGAAACCAGATGCCTCAGGACGAATGATGAAGTGGGTCATCGAGTTAGGAGAACATGACATACAAAATAAGCCTCGAACAGCTATAAAGGGCCAGGCCCTGTCGGATTTCATAATGGACTCAGTTGAACCACTGGAGATCAACCAACAAGAACCAGTTCCGGACACAGGAAGATGGCAGTTATATGTCGATCGATCCTCCAACTCGGGGGGAAGTGGTGCTGGAGTTTTACTCACCAGTCCCGAGGGAAAGGACCATCCCTACATTCTCCACTTTGACTTCCGAGCCACCAACAATGAAGCTGAGTATGAAGCCCTCATAAAAGGTTTAAAACTGGCAAAGGACCTCGAGATCTTTAGCAACAGGTCAAAGGCGAATACGAGACCCGAGAGTACAGCCTTCAGAAGTACCTCAAGATAGTAAATCCTCGTATAAGTCAACTCCGCCATTATGAACTAAATCATATTCCCCGAGAAGGCAACCATAAAGCAGATGCACTTAGCGAACTCGCCTCCTCAAACCTCAACATTAGATCTTCTAAAGAATTTCTAATGGAACCCTGGCGAAGAGAAGTTATGAAGAAAGCAGCATCATGGCTGTAAACATCTCAGACACATGGATGAACCCCTATATTGAGTACCTTCAAACGGGAACTCTCCCCAAAGACAAGCATCTGGCACGGAAGGTCCGAGTGAAAGTGATAAGTCCATGGTTCATATTCGGACCTCATTCATACTCGGACCAGAGCCCGAGAAGGGTCGTGGGCTCGAGATATGCGGAGGGTGGATCCACAGGTCCATCAATCCTAATCCTTATAAGGAATGCTATATTATGAATGTTCTACGAAGAATATACATCTTCTCTAAGATGGTAATACAGTTATCCTAAACATGGTAACACAACCATGTCCAAAATATACTTCTATTATACATGGTAATACAACCTCTATTCCCATAAGAGTTGTATTCATACCATAAATACATATCTTGGTGATCTACGGATTATAGCCATATAAATACCCAAGAGGTTTGGTAGACCTCTCCATCTAATCTCATACTTTATACTTTACGCCTTAAGCAAATATACTGACTTGAGCGTCGGAGTGTCTATCCTCGGGACACCCGGGGCCTTTGTCTTGCAGATCAGTTCGAGAGCCTGGTTCGTCGTCGAAGTGTTGGTGTCCGGCATACATCAGAAAGCTCCAAAATATGTCATTCATGAAGGCACCCTAAATAAAAAGGGATATCTCCAGCCCTTACTAAAATGTGTTGGGCCCTCCGATGCTGAACACTTAGTACAAGATGCATACGAAGGAGTTTGTGGTAGTCACCAAGGTCCACGCACTCTTACCCGTAAACTCCTACAATGGGTTATTACTGGCCTACAATGTTGGAAGACTCCAAAAAATATATTCGTTCTTGTCACCAGTGTCAGAGATTTGCCAAGATGATCCATGTGCCTCAAGAAAATATGATTACCATCCAAGAATCATGGTCATTCGTCCGATGGGGTATAGATCTTGTTGGACCATTTCTCACAGCTCCTGGTAATTTCAAATACCTTATTGTGGCCATTGATTACTTCTCAAAGTGGGTGGAAGCTGAAGCCTTGACCAACATAATTGGCAAAACGGTTATCAACTTCTGCTGAAAAAACATTGTATGTCGCTATGGCATCCCGAGATACATAGTAACAGATAATGGAGCACAGTTCTCCAACAACCCCTTCAAGAAACGGTGTGAGGATTACGGCATACATCAGAAGCTCACCTCGGTATATCATCCAGAAGCTAACGGCCAAGTGGAAGTTACAAATCGAACCTTTGTGAATGGCATTAAGAAGCGCTTAGAAAGAGCTAAAAGAAACTGGATTAAAGAACTACCGAGCGTAATCTGGACCCATAGGACTACACCAGCTACTGCAACCGGAGAAACTCCATACAGTCTAGTCTACGGGTCCGAGGCGGTCATTTCCCATGGAAATTGGAGTCCATTCTGCCCGTAGCTCCCAACCAGAATATGATGATGGCACTGCCAACGAAGAAAACCTCCGTCTCGACCTCGACCTCTTGGAGGAATAGAGAGCTCATTCTACTATCCATGAGGCCAAGGTGAAGGAAATAGTTAAGCGTTACCATGACAGAAGAGTTTTCTTAGCTACATTCGTCAAAGGAGGCCTGGTAATGAGGTTAAACGAGAAAATCAAGAAAGAAGTGGAAGGGAAGCTAGCCCCGAACTGGGAAGGTCCATATCGAGTCCTAGAATCCCATCCAGGGAGAAGCTATCTATTGGAAACCATGAAAGGTGAACACGTACCACGAAGATGGAACGTGATTAACTTACGAAAGTATCACGGAAGATAAAATCAGAGGAGGAGCCTCACAAAGGTCCGAGAACCTCATCAACGTCCGAGACAACTCTGCGCTAGCGCAAATGGGTACTCAATCTCAAACTTACTATTTATTTCACTTCTATCCATAAAGTTATAAATTCAGATTGAAGTCATGTTATTTTTTACACCTATCTTTATAATGACACTTGCTAGTACCATCTGTCATTTTAAAGGTGTGATGTTTAAGGATTCGAAAAGTGTAGAACAAAACTTTCGAGACCGAAAGTAAGCTACCAGATTGTGATGACGTGGATGTTTTATTTAATTTTATTATATTTGCGATACCGAAAATATAGGAATTAGTATCAAAGAAGTTTTTCTACAATTAAAGTCACATGCTTGATTTGTAAAGGGTTGGCTGTCAAGTTTACGAATTCGAAAGTTAGTAAGAGTGGTGTATGCTTTACTGAAACCAGGTAGAAAGTTTTGACTGCAGAGGTTTTCGAATTCGAAAACTGTTTGTTATGTACTAAAATGGTCTGACGAGCTGAATGTTTTGAACTGTTAGTAACTTTTGTTAAAATCTTTGGAGGTCCTAGATTCAACCCTAAAGTTTGGGAGCTGATGTGTGAAGGTATGTGTGTATAAATCTCGGTCTTTGATTACCTCTCAAACCTCAATTGTCGACATGTATGTATCTTTGATGGCATCAGTGTATGCGAGGCCACTTGCCTTGATTTGTTTTTGTAATTGTAAGATTGTGGATGTGTAGTATAATGGGTTACTGGATACTTGTTGGTTAGGTCTTATTTGTATGTTGACGTGCATGATGCAACCACATTTTTTGCATGTACTCGACTGGATTGCTTGGTTTTGTTTAGGTTGTATTGCTTGTGCCTTGTTCGACACACACACACACACACACACACACACATATATATATATGGATCGTGCTCGTATAATTGAACAGGATGCGCGTACCAGTCCTGAATACCGGAGACTGGTTGAACATTTCATTGATGTTGCAACAGTATATGCGAGAAGTGAAAATTGTTCTGGAATTAGGTGTCCTTGTAGAAACTGCATGAATGATGCTAATTTAGGTGTTGCTGGTGTTAGGGGTCACTTGATTATGCATGTTTTGATAAGTCCTGTAGACTTTGGGTATGGCATGGCGAGAATCACGATGGTGGCATTAGGGAATAACAAAATAATGTTGGGAAGGGAGGGCAAAGTTGAGAAATGGAATGTGATGATAAGTTGAATGATTTGACAGAGGATGTGGCTAGGCATTTTGTTGGCAAACCAGAAGCTGTAGAAGCCATGTACATGAATAAGAAAACTTCGTTGTATAAGTTCTCGGGTCACACAGTCTTGAGTGCGACTCTGCAAGTTATGAATTTGAAAGCTAAACACTGTCCTTCTGATAATGCAATGACGGAATTGCTTGGACTCATGACAGAACTACTCCCTGCTGACAACAAGATGCCAAATCGTAGTCATGCAGCTAAACGGGTGTTGTGTCCAATGGGAATGGAACTTGAGAAAATTCATGCATGTCCTAATGATTGCATGTTGTATAGAGGGGAGGAGAATGAAAAACTAGATAGGTGTGCAGTTTGTAATGAGCCGCGGTACACAACAAAGAAGGAGAAGTTAGACGTGGGCGCAGAGGTGTCGAATAGAGGGAAGAAACCAACACCTGCTAAAGTTGTTTGGTATTTACCTATCGTTCCTCGGTTGGAACGGTTGTTTTCAAATAGATGTGATGCAAAAATTTGACGTGGCATCGTAGAAGAAATCGTCCCAAGGATGATGTGATAAGACATACTTCTGATGGTGACTAGTGGAAGAAAATAGATGAGTTATATCTTCCGTTTAGTAAGGAAGATCGGAATTTGAGGCTAGGCTTGTCGACCGATGGAATGAACCCTTACGGGGACATGAGTAGCATGCACAGTTCTTGGCCAGTCATGGTGGTGATATACAATTTTCCTTCTTGGTTAACAATGAAAAGAAAGTATGTGTTGCTGTCCTTGATGATTTCGGGGCCTAAACAACCAGGAAATGATATTGATATATATTTCGCGCCACTAAACGATGATTTGAAAAAGTTGTGGTACGGGGAGAATTGGACATATGACGGATATCGGAATGAATGGTTCAAATTGAACGTTGTGTTGTTATTCACTATCAATGACTATCCTGCGCTGGGTAATCTTGCTGGCTACTCAGTTAAAGGGAATTTGGCTTGTCCGGTATGTGAGGAAAACACTTGTTATTGCCAACTAAGTCATGGGAAGAGGGCAGTGTATCTTGGACATAGGAGGTTTTTGCCTAAAGACAATGCGTTGAGAAAAGCTAAGAAATGGTTTGATGGAAAAGTAGAAGGACGGGATGAACCTGTTCCCATCTCTGGACCGGAGATTCTAGAAAAAGTGAGAGACATGGAGAATGACTTTGGCAAGAACCATAAAAAGGCCAAGGTATGTGGACCGTGGAAAAAGTGTAGTATATTTTTTGAATTGCCATATTGGGAGTATTTGGGGGGTGCGACATTGCCTGGATGTTATGCACATTGAAAATAATGTTTGTGATAGTATTATTGGCACCTTGCTCGATATTCCAAGTAAATCAAAAGATGATTTGAAGAGTAGAAAGGATTTGAGCGGAATGGGATTAAGGGAGTCGATTGTACCTGTAGAAATAGAAGGGAAAAAGTTTTTACCCCCAGCTTGCTACAATCTGTCTGAAGTTGAGAAGAAAAGGTTTTGTGAGTTTTTGAAGGATGTGAAAGTACCCACGACATACGCTTCTAAGATAAGCAGATGTGTGAGTGTGGAAGATTGTAAAATGCTGGTTTGAAATCGCACGATTGTCATAATCTTATGCAGGAGTTGATTGTTCTCGCACTCCATGGGATTTTGCCCTCGCATGTGCGCAACTGCATTAATATCTTATGTCTTTTTTTAAAGGCATATGTCGCAAGGCAATAAGCCGCAGAAAGCTGGACAAACTACAAGCTATGGTGGTGGACGTATTGTGCAGGCTTGAGATGTATTTTCCTCCCTCTTTTTTCGATATTATGGTCCATCTGTTTGTTCATTTGGTAAGAGAGGTTAAGTTGTGTGGGCCTGTATTTTTAAGGTGGATGTATCCTTTTGAAAGGTACATGAAGATCTTCAAATGTTTTGTGAAGAATAGGTATAGACTAGACGCTAGCATAGTGCAGCGATATGTTACGAAGGAGTCGATAGAATTCTGCATGGCTTACATGAATGAAGCAGAGACGGTTGGTATTCCACAGGGGAGGCATAATGATAGAAATGATGGTCACGGTTTGAACAACGGCAAGTTGGTAAATCCAAGTGCTATTGATTTGTGTACCGCTCATTTGTATGTGTTCCCCAATCACTCTGATGTGACCCCTTATATCGGCAAACACATGGATGAAATTCAGAAACTACATGGTAATTGGAAAGAGGAGCTAGTTGTAGAGGAACATGTGAGGACATTTAGTAAATGGTTGGAAGAGCATGTACAATCAGGTGAGCACGAGGAGAATGTGAAGTGGCTATCAAGTAGGCCGAATCCAACAGTTGTTTCCTTTACAGGATACGATGTTCACGGCCACACTTTTGGAACAAAGTCACAAGATGACAAGGGAATTTCTCAGAACAGTGGAATTTCAGTAATTTCAAATGAAAATTTCCTTCAAAATGCCGAAGGAGGGAGTTAAATTATGTTGGTACACAAGTTGTTGTTTTTAAGTGTGGTTGGATTCATCCTGATGCGGTGGTTAAAGACGATTCAGTTTGCATTACCCTCGTGAATAGGAAACGACTTTCGTTCAAAGGAGATTCATTCATACTTGCAACGCAAGGCGATCAGGTTTTTTATGTCCCGGATCTAGCTAATCGCGGGTTGGAGGTAGTTTTGAAGGGAAAGAAAACGTATGTCGGTGACGCAGAAGAAGAAGTAGAAAATGCTGACTTAACTGATATACCTTTAGAAGATGTTTGTGAGGGATTTAGCCTGCAGGAGACTAGAAAGAACTTGAAGAGATATTAAAGCCGGTTGGATCACGACGAGGGTATTTGGATAAATGCTAAAGGAAATGTGCGTAAAGGAAGAAAGGTGAAGGTTAAACGGAAGAAAAATGTTGTAAAATAACGATGTTCAAGTTTGTTAAGTTCAATTTGACTCTGAATTTAAGTTGCACAAGTATTTTCAAATTTGGTGTTAATACTACTTGGAAGTTTGAGTGTGGTTTTTTGTAGTGTTTTATAAGTGTGTAGTTCTGTAGTACTTTTTCCGAATTCGAAAACAGAAGCATATGAGGGTTTACGAATTTGAAACACCTTTAACTTAAATACTTTGTTTGACAGTAAGTTCCCCTATATCTTACCCATTTTAGAAACTAAAATTACTGAAACACCACGTATTTTTGAAATCGAAAGTTACCTTACTACATAGTTTTTGAAATGTTAATAAAACGGTCAAGTGAACAGAAGAATACCCTATATGGAACCTGAACAATGAAATCTGCAAACATTTGTAGATGAATATGTTTAGAAATAAAAAATATGGCTTTATATTATAGTTTACGATGTCGAAACCCGGTGTGAATATGATAAAAAAAATACAAGTGGAAGAGTTAGACATTGTTGGATATAAAATGACTTAACATTAACAAAAGATTCAAAATTACAGCTTCAGCACACTTTTGCCAATTATCACAAGAGTTTCAAAAGATTGCGATGTAGCCCTTGCGACATTACAACTAGTTTACAATTGGCCAAAAACAAAAGCATGCAAAACTGTATACTAGAACTAACTACCCACATTCCTTGAATGAAGCAAGCCAGCGACCTCAAGGGAAGTCAAGATCAAATCCACGACTTGACAATGACCATTCCATGGCAGACATCTTCTTCTTTACATGAAAGACCTTCTTCCTCGTTCCCCTTATACGACTAGTCTTGTCCTTAGCATTGCCATACATCCGCTCAGCCATTGAGTACAGTTCTGCATCGGTCATCACTGTGACGACACATTAAACACAAACTATTAGTTTTTAACTCAACAAGCCTATTAAATCACGGGAATACTAACAATAGAATGACATTATTACCAGTGTTTCCTTTGCACACTTGTTCTTGACCGGGCTGACCTTCGTGCTCCAAGCACCATCCACCAAGTCATATCCTCGATTCTGGAAGTGCTGTAGCCCGTACATCCTGCAGGGAACGGGAAGGCTCTGAAACTTAAATTCCGGCTTCATCTTCAACAGGAGCTTGGTTATGAAACAGCCGTAAGGGATATTCCAATACTGTTTGGTCACTCCCATCTGATTCACCATGTGCTTCATTATTGTATGGCCTGGGTTGATTTTTCGCCCGAGAACAACATAGTAGAACAAGATAGTAGTGGTGCTTGTTGGTTTGCTCACATTCTTCGGAGAAGGAACTAGAATCCTATGAACAAAGTCATACAAAACTTGATGTGCCGGCGTCATGCATTTCAGGTTGTACACATGTGCGGCCTCTTTATCACCGACAGGTCTTCTAAAGTAGACAGGCGCACATGCACATCTATCTACACCACCTGGCAGTGTAAATCTCGGGCCCAACCATCCATTTGCATTGTACACATTCAAAGGAGCATCACCGCTGCTATTCTCTATATCCTCAGCCGTCTTATAAGCGCAGCCTACCAACTCATTAAGAATCCACCAGCTAACCTGGAATTCTTGGCCATTAACCATAGTTTTATACAAAGACCCATCAATCTCAGTTAGATTTGCATAAAACTGAAAGCTTTCATGCAAGTATGCTGGCGCATCATTCACCATCAGCTCCCCTACCTGCTGGATGTTCATCAAACCAACTAACTCTCCAAACCCTAGATCTTCTACCTTACTAGGATCAACAACATATGGATCCAACAACTTGCCCTCTAGGTAATACTTAACATATCTATCATGACATTCTTTATTAAAAAAAAGTTTGGGATCATACCCTTCTCTGCCTCTGCGAACCATGAGCTTCCGTTTGAATGGATTCTTCGGCCATGCCTTCGCCGCCATGGAGTCGCTGGGTGCCATCTTGCCGACGTCGAAGATCAGTGAATATGGGGCTTAGGGTTTTGTGATTTGGGGATTTGGGGCTTAGGGTTTAAGAATTGGGACTTTTGTGAATTGAGGTTTCTATTTTGGGTGAATTTTGTCATATATATTGTATTACTTTCAACTTCGAAAATACATCAACTTGGGTAGTCTAGGAGGTTTACTAATTCGAAAATTGCTTTAACATACTCTAAGAGCATCTTCAATGGTAACTACACTAAATTGTAGTTTACATTAATTCATGCTAATTTGCTAGCAAGTTGCAAAATTCTCCAATGGTTAGCGATAGTATAGATTAGCTTGAATTATTGATGTGGGGTATACTAAATGAGACTCAAGCTAGCTGCTTGCCAAGGCTAGTTGCTTGACAAAGCTAGTTCCTGTGTAGAGTAAAACAATGGTAAGCTAGTGCTTAATAATTTATAAAAATTGCCAAGCAAGTCCAAAATGCAACCATTGGAGATGCTCTAAGCTTTTTACAAAATCTAAAACAAACACTCCTTTAATGGACATAAAGATTTTAGAAGTAAGTTTTTTTATTCTTTTTCGACCTCTGAAACTATATATACAATAACAACTTTGTCCGATGTCGTAAAACCATGCTTGCTTGAATACTAAAAATTAAATGAAGAGTAAGAAGGCTAGTTTTCGAAAGCGAAACTTTGGTCAACATGGGTTTAGGGTTTAGTTCATGGGTTAAAATGATGAAATACTTTTCGGTTTAGTAAACATGGTGATTACCCTATATTTTCAATTTCGAAATATACACCAACCATACTATGTCAATGAAGTTTTGTTAAAATGAAAATAAAGATAATTTTATTTAATTTTCTTACAACTTGCCTGTCAATGAGGTTATGTTTGCGTAATAAAAATTTAAAGAATCCAACCATCCATACATTAACGTTATTAAATAAATATTAGTGCAGTGGTGTGGACATTATGTGATTCATATAGATTACCTGAGTATAACAATACAACAACGTTTCAACGGTTCGATATAGAAGAATGGTTGCAGTTAACTAAGCAACGGTTCAACAAGAGCGATATAGAAGAATGCTTGCAATTACTATCAGATAGACATCCGAACATTATAAATTTTCATTATGTAGGGAACATTATTAGCAGACACGTGTAACTATAGTACTAACGCAGGTATGGTAAGTGACTTACTTTATTTGTCCGGTAAACAACTCAATGTGAATTACTATTTAAATTCAACAAATATTAATAGTATTAGCCATGACTGAGTTAATTTTAAATCAAATTTGTAGTCCACATAACCGAACTATATATACAATAAAATTAAATTTTAGCTACAAACTAGCCTTTATAAGAGGGCTAGATAATTAAATATATGGTAAGTCCTATGTATAAAGAAGTATCTAATAAACTACCGCCAATAATCAGAAAGTACGTTAAAGTTACACAAAACTTTTAATTTATACAAACATGAACATGCCTGAATCAAAATTTTCCTTAATAATCATTTTAATTACATAGTTGTTACTTCCGGTTTCCTAATGACGCGAATATTTCTCTACTGTTATGGTGCGTAGGTCATAGTTAAAACAAAGTGATGTCAATTATTTGTGTACCTACTATTGTCATTCTAATATGACAAAACAAATGTAAAAATTGCACAGATATAAAGATTGATAAAATTTGTTTCAAACTCGACAAGTAGGGCTTAGGGCTTAGGGTTTTGCATCTTATGGGTTTAGGGCTTAGTGGTAAGGGTTTTAGTGAGTGGGTTTTTCTAACTGAGGAGGAATAATTTACGAGCTCGAAATCAGTTTTAAATCAAAGGCTTAAATCAAAATTTAGAAAACTTATTTTCTGAAATCTAAAACATATTAAATTCAACATGTTTCCGAAATCGAAACTAAAACTCAAAATTTTATGAGAAGGCAAATTAAAGCAAATCTTAACTACACAGGCATTTGAATGTTTAATCCCACAGCTTTAATACAAAATACCAAAAAATAGTAATACTAAAACAATTGCGCAATGTTGATTGTGACAAATAAAATCAATTCAAAGTGTAAACAAATTTAAAAATTCATGATTTGTCGGACATGTTGCCGTGCAGGTTGGTTTCACCACTTTGTATAGGTACTTCCTGCCAGTGCCAGAAACTATCTCGTGCCCGTCACCTACAACAGTCTCGGCCTCCCTCACCTCATCTTCATTTCTTGTCAAGCCACCATCTTCTTCAGCCGATATCTCGGTGTTCTCTTGGTTGACCGGGGCTTCCTCATCATCGCTCGATGCCGGGAGAGTACCAAAATCAGGCTCGGGACCAGGTGACAGCACTATGTCAAGCTTTAATTCCTCTATGATTTTATCCCGCATCCGAACAACCTCATCAAGCTCCTCCTCTTGCTTCTCTAGCTGCTCATCAAAGCAGTCCCACATCCTCATCAACTTCCCCATCATTTTCTTTAGCTTCAACCCTAGAAACATATCAATGTTAGGCATCATGTTAAAACTATTGTAAAACAAATTCACAACCATTGAAATAGCTATACTCACGTTCTGGAAGTGATGGAGCAGGACCATCTTCGGCGTCCCTCTTCCTCTTTGTAGCTCGCGCAGCCACACCACTAGCAACAGCCTTTTTCTTGTACTTGTTCGTTTCCAGATCAATCTCCAAGTGGCAACGCTGGATCCATTTATCTTCGTACACTCGATTCATGATCGGTGCATCAACTGGGACGAAGCCTTGAGTCTTCATGAGCCTAGTAATCAAAGAACCATAGGGAAATTGCTTGGTGCTGTGCTTGGCCGTCTTCTTCATGTACTCGACAATCACATGCCCTGGGTTGACTAGCAAACCTAGCTGGATGGTGCTGAACAGGTTGCTTCTGTTGACGCCGCGGCGGCGGCGGCGGTGCTTGTGTTTCTACCTCTCGGTCGCTTGTACGCCTCCCTGCGATCTATTTGGTGCGCGTCATGAGCAGATCGGTCTGCTTTTGTGATGGGTTAGGGTTTATGTCGATGGGGATTTGGGGATTTTTTGCTAAACAGAATGTAGAACAAGTTGGGTCGACCCGTTTTTTATTTACACTAGAACATGTTTTCGAACTCGAAATCATGAACTAAATAAATTTCCCTCTCTTTCCGATATCGAATCCAACTCAACTAACCCATTTACGAATTCTAAGACATTACTTGTAGAATTTTAACACTCTATAGCATTTCAACAGAGCAATACCCGACCACGCACTCTATTTAGAAAATATTTAATTTTACCCTATTTTCAAATTCTAAACGTGTATATACATTGAGTTTTCGACATCGTAAGTATTTTATATCTTGTATATGTCTTACCAGTGAGATCCCCGACCTACCACCCGAACACGAAATTAATAACTTTGTAGCAACAATATCCTTTCGAGATCGAATGTAGAATAGAGTACTTAACTTCCTTGATTTTCGAGTTCGAAGCTTAGGTCGGAGAAAATTTCTTCAATTGACTTCAATAAATATATAATTTTTAAAAATAATTTATTAAAAACATATTGGCTTTGGCTTTCGGTTTTGAAAACATGTGCATATGATTCAATTACCACCAGTGCAATCCCCGTGTTATAGCCCTAATTAGTTATATTTTTGTGTATCAAATGTATGGTGTTTTCGGGTTCTAGAGCTCATGTGCAACCTATGCCAGAAATGGTTTTCTAGTTAGAAACCAGCACTATTCAGTTTGTGTTTCTAGGCAGTTTTTTACACATCCAAAACGTGGTAGGGGATATATTGAATTACTTTAATAAAAAGTATTGATAAGGAAAAGTTTCGACATTGAAAACCTAGCATGAAATGTCAAATACAGTGATTTTTCGAATTCAAAAGAGAAACGATATTTGAATTTTCCACCGTGTATATAAATGTCTCCTAGCGGGAATGATAAGGTTATTTCCTTCACATTTCTATATCTCATCAAACCTACTTTATTCCATACATACTATATCTCATATCTACTTCTCCTACACCAATCTTCCATCCCAAATCCACACCCTCACCATCTCACATATTCGGATTTGAAGTATTGTGTGGGTGAGATTTAATGTATCTTATTCTGTTCAACACTATATGTGGGTTACATATGAACAAATTTCACAGACCTAAGTAATGTCGTGTTCATGTAGATCTCATTATGCTTCACATATCATACTAGCTCGTGCCATGGAATTTATATGAATCTTGTGTTCAAATGCAAGTAGATTCAAGTTGTTGCACTATTTTTTTTGTTTTGCAAGCTTAGTTGGTTATGGGTAATTTTTTTTTACATATCAAACTCTATCAAATGCATATGTTCGAGTTTCTTTATTGCTTGAAACCATAAACCGTACATGTTAATCTTCAATTAAATATGAAACAATTTCATTAAAACCCTAGCATTAATGACATGAAATTTTCTAGTAAAACCCTAGGTTTCAATTATGTTGTGCATTTATGTTAGCTTAGTGTGCCCTAAATACATATTTACTACTTCTATTTTTGCATACTAGTTCGTGTTGTTATTATGTAAACCAAATGCACTAGTCTAATATGTAGTGACTTTTGTTTAAGGTATCGAATGGCTCCCCTAAAGAAGCAGGTTCAAAAAAAATCGGCGAAGAGGGCTAGGGCACAAGCGGCTCAAGAATCGGAGGAAGCACTAGATGGATCTATGTTGTGACCAAGGATTTATTGCCACGAAATCATGAGAAGGATGAAGGTGTTCTAACACCGATGCAATTCAATGAACTTAGCGAGCCAATCTCACGAGGGAGGAGCAAATGGGCAAGTTGGGTGGGAAAGACGGCTAGAACACGTATAGATATTAAGTACATTGACTGGCGTCACTAGTAGAAAGCTGCCGGAAAACGGCGCCGGAGGATGGCGGTTCCGCGGGAAAATAAGGAAACCGCCGTCCTTCTAGATTTACGAACTCGTAAATCATGTTTGTCTAGCCGGATGGCTTATTACACGGCGGTTGTGATGCAACCGCCGTGTAACTGCCATTTTTGGTCGGCGGTTGCGTTTAACCGCCGACCAGCCTACATTTCCGACACCAGAAATGGCTAGCCGGAACTTTCCCCGTTGACCGGCCTGACTTTGACGGTCAAGTCGACGGGGCAAAGTTCTGATGTCGGTGGAGTCAAGTCAAAAAGTCGTCCGGGTAAGTTTACAGTACCGTAAACTTGTCCGGATAGAGGGAAAAATGGCCGGGCAATATTTACGAACTCGGAAACGTCCCCGGATGAGTTAAAACAGAAAGTTATAAAACGAGAAACGGATCCTTTTGTTCTATCTACTGTATTCCATCTTTGTTTTGGGTTGAAGGACGCAGAGAATCTCCTAATCTTTGGGCTCGCTGAATCCTAGGCCGCGATGAGTTAATCTCCCGCTAAATTTAGTATTGATGGGCGGATGTTTGTTAATTTCAAGCATGAATATATATGTGTGTCCCTAATTTCGTTGAATAATATATGAACTTGCGTGTTGATTCCTAGTTATTTGTGTTTATGAAACCATATTGTATTTGATTTGTTGTCAAGTAGCACGATGTAGATGAATGAATTCATTAATATTTGCTAAAATTTATGAAAATAGGTACACAAGTGTTATGGAACGTAGTAGGATTATTAGGGAGAATCGTCGGACCTCACTAGAGTATATGGGACTGGTTGAATATTTCATTGATGTTGCTTCTGATAATGCAAGAGTAGAAAATCAGTCGGCCATGCGGTGCCCTTGTAAGGATTGCACTAACGATGTGTATTTAGGAGTTGAAGGTTTGCGTGAACATTTGATTGTTAGGGGTTTCCAAAATTCCTATACCACGTGGGTATGGGATGGGGAAGAACGTAGCACTGTTGTTGTTAATGAACCAATGGAGGTTGTAGGAGAAAACGAAATGGTTGGTAATTATGATGATAAATTGGATGAGTTGGTAGATGATGTTGCCATGCATTTTTTGGAAAACCAGAGGCGCTTGAAGCGATGTATAATGATAAGCAGACCCCTTTGTATGAGGGGTCAATCCACACTATTCTAAGCGCGACCTTATTGTTGATGAATTTAAAAGCCAAGCATGGGCTTTCAGATAAGCATTAACAGAGGCGCTGGAGTTGATTAGACAGCTGCTTCCCACTGATAATTTATTGCCTGATAGGGCATATGCTGCCAAGAGGGTACTATGTCCAATGGGTATGGAACTTGAGAAAATTCATGTTTGTCCTAATGATTGTATGTTGTTTAGAGGGGAAGATGAGATGAAATTGGAAAATTGTAGCGTTTGTGGCGAGTCACGATACAAAGCTGTGAAACAAAAAGTGGATGTGGGAGGAGATGTTGTTAAGGAAACCAACAAACGTGTTCCCGCGAAGGTCATGTGGTATCTCCCCATTATACCTAGGCTTCAAAGGTTGTTTGCTAACAAGGAAGAAGCTAAGAACTTGACATGGCACGCAGATAGAGAGAAGGTTGAAGATGATGATGTGATTGCACATTGTTCAGATGGTGATCAGTGGAAGAAAATTGATGACTTGTATCCTGATTTTGGGAAGGACGCTCGGAATGTAAGGTTGGGTTTATCCACTGATGGTATGAATCCGTATGGAGATTTGAGTAGTTCACACAGTTCTTGGCCTGTGATGGTTGTTATTTACAATCTACCATCGTGGTTGACCATGAAGAGGAAATATGTTATGTTGTCATTGATGATAGCAGGGCCAAAGCAGCCTGGTAATGACATTGATGTGTTCCTAGAACCTTTAGTCGACGACCTTCAGAAACTGTGGTTCGAAGAGAATTGGACGTGGGATGAATATCGGCAGGAATGGTTTAAGTTGAAAAGAATGTTGTTCTGTACTGTGAACAATTTCCCTGCACTTGGTAATCTAGCTGGTTATTCAGTCAAAGGTCATCTAGCTTGTCCTGTTTGTGAGGAGAATACTAGTTTCTTTCAATTAAAACACGGGAGAAAAACTGTTTATCAAGGACGTCGTCGTTTCTTACCATGCAGTCACGAGTTCCGTAAGGCTAAGAACTGGTTTAATGGGAAGGAAGAGAATGCACCGCCCCCCTTCCTATCATTGACGAGGAGGTATTCGAGAAAATCAAGGATATTGAAAATGATTTTGGGAAAAACCGTAGGAAGATGCCCATCCCCGGCCCTTGGAAGAAACGGTCCATTTTCTTTGACTTACAATATTGGAAGCACTTGGCTGTCAGACATTGTTTAGATGTAATGCACATTGAGAAGAATGTCTGCGATAGTTTGCTTGGTACGCTGCTGAATATTCCTGGAAAAAGCAAAGATGGACTTCAAGCACGTAAAGACTTGGACAGAATGGGTATTAGAAAGGAACTGGTTCCTGTAATCGAGGATGGGAACACTTTCTTGCCTCCAGCTTGCTACAATATGTCGTCAGCTGAGAAGACAAAATATTTGCAGTGCCTGAAAGATTTGAAGGTACCCTCTAATTTTTCCTCAAACATTGGTAACTGTGTCAATGTTAAGGAGCAGAAATTGATAGGGTTAAAATCACATGATTGTCACACTTTGATGCAAGACTTGAACATAATTACCATTCGTGGTTCTCTTCCAAGCCACGTTAGGATGTGCATCAGCAAACTCTGCTTATTTTTTAAGGGAATTTGCCAGAAAACAGTTAGCCGTCGTAAGCTAGATAAGCTGCAGACAATGGTAGTTGAAGTATTGTGCCAATTGGAGATGTATTTCCCCCCTTCTTTCTTTGATATAATGGTGCATTTGATTGTCCATCTTGTGCGGGAGATCAAGGAGTGTGGTCCGGTGTTCCTCCGGTGGATGTATCCTTTCGAGAGATACATGAAGATATTTAAATTCTTTTCGCAGAATAGGTACAGGCCTGACGCAAGCATTGTATCTAGATATGTCGCGGATGAGGCGATTGAATTTTGTACAGCTTACTTAGATGAGGTTGACACGGTTGGACTACCCACCTCGAGGCATGATTTTCGTTTCAACGGGCATGGAACTAGAGGCACGCTGCATAACCCGCCAGCGGTCGATTTGCAGGCTGCTCATCTGTATGTGATGCGAAACCATGAATTGGTTCGCCTTTACGTTGACATTCATATGGAGGAATTGAGAAGTCTATACCCAACCCTAAAGCCTTTCCAACTACATGATGAGCATATTAGAACCTTTTGTGAGTGGTTAAGGGACACGGTAGAGATTGGTGACCATCCCGAGGACGTGAAATGGCTATCCAGACGGCCGCTTATGACGGTTATCAGCTACAACGGCTATGATGTGAAGGGTTACTCGTACGGGACCAAACAGAGCGATGCTAAAGGTGTTTCGCAGAATAGCGGTGTGACTACATTTTCCGAATCAATCGCTGTGTCACGGAAGAAAAATCCAGAAGGATCCTACTCATTTGATAGATATTACGGTACCATTGTTCAGATCTGGGAGTTAAACTATGTGGCATTGAAGGTGGTTGTATTCAAGTGTCAGTGGGTTGATCAAAATACAGAAACTAAGACCGATCCTTTAGGGTTTCAATTGGTTGATAGGAAGAAAGTTGGATCAAAGTCGGATGCGTTCATACTTGCTGGCGAAGGTGACCAAGTTTACTATGTTCAGGATCCTTCTGATCGGCACTACGAGATTGTTTTTGATGGGAAACAAATGGTGTGTGGTGATGAGCTATTCGAGGAGTATGACAAACGAGTTACTCACATTTTTGTGCCAACGAAGAAAGACGCGATTAATATGGAGGAAACAGAGGAAAACATGTCAATATATCGCGCAAGATCTGATCACGCCGAACGCATAGTCATAGACAGCAAAGGAAACGAACGGAAGAGGAAGTTGATTTTCAAAGTTAAGCCGGAGACTAAGTTGAGGCGTTAGTCGTTGATCTTTTTGTGTTATCTGCTATTCATAATACAACTAGTCCAAACATAGTTTGAATATGTAATTCATGTTAACATTTGGGTGCACCTTTGTTTGATCTATCCAATAGAATAAAAGAAAGTCGACAAATCTCAATTTTTAACCTATCCGGGTAGTTTTACGGTATCTGAAACATTACCCGGATAGTGTAAAATTAGGGTTTACCTACTTCCGGCTAACCATCCGGATAAGCAAATGTTGAACAAGCCTGTCCGTCTAGGTTTCCGAACTCGGAAAATATTTACCCGGAAGATTTTTGGTTAGGCTAGGCTTTTTATTCAACTTCCAGACGGGTTCCCTGGTTGTCATCCGGTTTAGTAATGATAAAATGACCCATCCGGCTAGAATTCCGAGTTCGTAAATGTAACCGGAAGTGTTATTTTTAGGCGAAAACGAGCGCGCACTCACTAATCAGTAGTTATATAAAACTGCAAACAATTGTAGGAATTGTAAATGCACAAACATTTGATCAAAATCCCACTACAAGAAAAAACATCTATAGCAACGAAAATTAGGCAACGGTAAAAAATCCGGTTGCTATTATTTTCATTTGCAACAAAAAAAAAATCCCGTTGTAACTTTTTAGAAACCCAAATTATTAATTTAAATCTCGTTGTAATTTTTTTAAAACCCAAATAAAGGGCCGGTTGTAAAGATCCATGAGTGAAAATTTTGGCGGAACTGAAATTTTGAGAGCGGGATATTTATTTAGCCAAGCCCGCCAAAGTTTAAAGAAAACCTTTTTTATTCTGTAAATATATTAGTAAATATAAAAGGATATCCTTTTCCTACAAGAACACAAAAAACCAACAACTCTGGCGAAGCCTCTCTCTGGTTTTCTTTGGCGAGGCCTCTCTCTGGTTCTCTCCGGCGACCCTCTCTCCGGCGACCCTCTCTCCGGCGATCCTCTCTCCGGCGACCCTCTCTGGTGAGCGCCCAGTCAAACTCTGGCGAAGCCTCTCTCTGGTTTTCTTTGGCGAGGCCTCTCTCTGGTTCTCTCCGGCGACCCTCTCTCCGGCGACCCTCTTCCCGGCGACCCTCTCTCCGGCGACCCTCTCTGGTGAGCGCCCAGTCAAACTTGGTCGCGGTCGAAAAAGACCCGGAACACTTATCCGTGAACATACTTCTTCTCGTGTTTCTTTATCAATGTTTTCTTCCCATTGCTAAGTTCTTAGAGCTCGAAAAATATTGTCTGATCTGAAACAGATTGTTTAATTGGGTTTCTGTGAGCCAAACGACATAATCAAATTAATTTGTAGTATATTTTGGTTGAATTTGATATGATTATTGCGTTTACGTTTAATTCCTTGTTGGGTTCAATCATGTGCATGTATATGAGGGAGATTTATCACTGTATGTTAGTGGGTGGTTGAGTTGTGGAATAGGGCTTTATTTTCATCTGTGCTGGAAAGTATGTTCATATACTTGGTTATTTTTTCATATTTTTCATGTGCTCACCTTCGATTCAGAGCTCTGCCCTACTAATATGTCAGTAAGACTTGTGTTTAATATTTTTTGTTAGAAAGCTGTGTACTTGATTCCTTGCTTAAAGTTCATGATGATTTTCTATGAAATTAGAATTCAGGCATTCTTTTATACTAAGTCACGATTTGTGTTTTGGTATGGGATTTTAGCTTAGAAGCCCAGATGAATAAAGTATGATTCTTTAGTTGGTCTTTGGTTGATTTTGTGTAGTTCAGTTCTTCAGTGTTGCCCAGTTCCTCTGTCCAAGTAAAGAGAAAAAGTATGGAGTTGTATTCATCATTTTATGAGTTGAAACACAGATGCTTAAGTGTTGAACTAGAGCACAGTCTTAGTAAACAATCTCTTTAGATATATCCACTATCGATAGTTCCTGATTTGACTGTTTTCCATATTCTGCAGACCTTGCTGAACAATCTCTAAAGGAAGTGGGCTCCCCTGTGAAGATAGGAAGCTTTTTACTGGTGGAAATTGGAGAAGGCCTTCAAAGGTAACTGTTGCATTGCTTCAGGGTCTTTGTTTCTGAATTCGCTCATCGCAACTTCATGCCAGTTAGCTTTATTAGTTTAACATTGAATGAACATTATATGAAAATTACATGTATAAGATGCAATTAAGCAAGTGCAACTTCCTTCTGCATTTAGTTACTGAAATTCAGTATGATTCAAATGCCAAAACACTATGGAAAGCAACATGATTATTACAGTTCCCCTTTCTTACTCAGCGAGCCTAGCCAATTTGATTGTAGAAAGCTACAGACAACGTGTTCGTGTTTGTACCATAAAACCTTGAAATGCTATGTGTTGTTGCTATTCTTATTACTGACTGAGATATGGCTTTCATGTGCAAAGATCTGTCTCACATTAGGTGGTTGAAGGAATTTAAAATCACATTGGCTGATGATATTCATTTTTCTCTAATTCTATGCGAAATATGTACTAAAGTTTATATGCCATTAGAAAATAAAGGAATTGGACATGAGAGCAATTGATTGGACCTTTGTTAGTGAACTTACATATGAGGAGAACTTTTAAAAGTTATTTTATTCTTCCTGAAGGAGAATGCCTTGGAAAGGAATGACTAAATGTTGTTTGACCTATGGAATAGCAAGAAAACCTGAGTTTTGTCTCTCAAACAAACCTGGTTAGTTCATGGCCGTCATGGTTTTGGTAATATTTGTAAGTAGCATTACTGTTTAAGGTTTCAGAAGCATTGAGGTGTGTTGGTTCTGTAAAGTTAGGAAGCACTTGTTTAAATTTGCAGATGTTAAATTTCTAAGGCTCAGTGGTTTTATTTTATCAATTTGTATTGGTTCTGTAAAGTTAGGAAGCTCTTGTTTAAATTTGCACATGTTAAATTTCTAAGGCTCAGTGGTTTTATTTTATCAATTTGTATTGGTTCTGTAAAGTTAGGAAGCTCTTTGTTTAAATTTGCAGATGTTAAATTTCTAAGGCTCAGTGGTTTTATTTTATCAATTTGTATTGGTTCTGTAAAGTTAGGAAGCTCTTTGTTTAAATTTGCAGATGTTAAATTTCTAAGGCTCAGTGGTTTTCTTTCATCAATTTGTATTGGTTCTGTAAAGTTAGGAAGTTCTTTCAAATTTGCAGATGTTAAATTTCTAAGGCTCAGTGGCTTTCTTTCATCAATTTGTATTGGTTCTGTAAAGTTAGGAAGCTCTTGTTTAAATTTGCAGATGTTAAATTTCTAAGTCTCATTCTTTTATCAATTTGTACTTTAGGTTTAGAAACTTTGTATAGATATTTTCACCCTTTATGTGCAGTTTCACCAATTAATATGTTCATTTTTAATGTTCCATCTTTATTCTCAGATTGGAGGCAAGGGTGCACCAGAAAAACATTATTTTGCAACCCAAGTACACAAGGAACATGGAAAGCTGAATTTTTGGTTTTGGCCGAGCTTGATGAAAAGTTCGTGCACCGGGTTGATTATTTTGATTCGGTAGACTACATTCTATGTATTAAGATACTACTGATTGAATGCATAGATTCCAGCAGCTTGAGAGCCAGTTGCTCTTGTTTAACAACAGTTATTCTTTTGCTACTGCCTCCATTTTGTATTTCTTTAATGTGAGTTTCTACTCAACATGAAAGAAAGTAAAAGGCTAATATGATTAATTTAGTTGGGCTTAAGCAATGGCTGCCATCCCCCTTCGGCAGAAAGTGAAAGGCTAATATATTACTTTGATCTGTACTTGAATTATTTGGTGTTATTTGGTATGATATAGTTAAACCTTGTTTGATTTAATTTAATTTAGTGTAATTTAATTTACCTTACTTTAATCAAATCGGTTGAAATTTCAAATTAAACTATATTAAACTAAAACAAATCAAATTTAATTGAAGAGACAACATAAAAGTTGAGAGTTATTAAAGAATAGTAATATACACATACAATGTTTCAACTGTGGAGCGGCTGAACTAAAACTGTTGCATTGAGAGTATAGTAGTTTAGTTCGGTTCAATTTAGTAAAAATAAAATTTTATCAAATTCATGTAAATTTAGACACAGTATAGTAATTTCTACTTTAATGCAGTTCAGTTCAGTTTAATTCATTGCAATTCAGTTCATTAAAACCAGTTATTAGATTTTCATATGCAAACCGACAACTATTAGTTGACTTTAACTAGTCAGACATCAACTCGCCGCCCTAATTTCTACATATAAACTGTTACTTAATTTTATATAACTACTGAAGTAATTGAGAGCATGTACAGATAATTATAACTAAACTAAACTGAACTTAACATAAATATACTCAACCGAACTAAAGTAAAAAAAACATGTATTGAAAGCATTAACATTCTAGCTATACAGTTAAACCTCGATAAATGAATATTCGATAAATGAATAACCTCGCTAAATGAATATAGCTAAATGAATAACCTAGCTATACAGTAGTCTGCTCGTGTTGTAGCAAATAATTTTGCAAGGGGATCATCGCTTGATATGCTTGTTTGGATGACACATTTGGTGTGACACTACTATCATCTGGTTCTGGATCATTCTCATCATTCAGTACAGACTCAATAATTTCATCGTCGGTTGGCAATTCCATAACAACATCATTCTCGTTTGGATAGTTCAAAAGATGTTCGACGTCCATCACATTTCTATAGTTAAACCTCGATAAATGAATAAATTATTCATTTATCGATAAATGAATAAACTCGCTAAATGAATAATTTTATAATGGTCCCAAGGGTATTCATTTATCGAGGTTTAACTATACATGTCAAGCTGAATTTCATCAAAATTAAAATGAGCTAAACCAAACTAAATTAAAAATACTCTCTAAATATATAGAACATGCCTTAACTCATATGATAAGTTGTAGTAAACATGTAGCTAATCAAAACTCACTTGGATTTGTATGATACACTTATGCATAACTAAATTAACAGACTTATAAAATCATCAACTTTCTTCAATGTTGTTACAAACTTCCTTCATGTAAGATTTTAAATTTCTTCATATTGATACATTGAAGTACTCACTATAAGTTGTATTAACTAAACTACAATTATTATTATATGAATAATATTTTTTATTACATAATTTGAATATTATGAATAAATTAAAATTAAAAAGTCAACTTTGACCCAAAATTTGGGCGGGATGACAAAACTCCAGTGAAAAATTTGGCCCAATATTCAAATTTGGGCATTGCACTTTATACTTTATACTCATTCCAAAACAAAAATTATTTTAACAAAATCTGCAGAACCAAAACCATCTCGTGTACTTCAGAACCAAATCTGCAGAACTTCAAAACTCATCTCGCTCGTGTACGCTCGTGTAAGAATTCAAGCCCACTCCAGTCCTTCCGCTCATTTGGTAAGATATTCAATCCCCATTCCATATACTAACTCTCTCTTTGTATGAACAGTCATTAAACTTGTACGAATTGGGTATTTTATGAAATTCAAGCTAGTCTGGGATTTGACTCTGTTCTAGTGTTTTAAGAATTTATGGGATTGATATAATGAGGGTTTTGTGTCTTGGAGGGCTATGTAAAAGTTGATGGGAGTTTTGTGTTATGCATCTGGTTTTTGATGGGATTTCGTCTCTATGGCTAATTGTTTCTATGGTTTTTGTCTCTATGGCTAATTGTTTCTATGGCTAATAAAGCGCGTCCAGAAGGATCCATAGCTGAGGGTTATGTTTCTAGTGATACTGGTTCAGGTGACAATATTGGTTCTTGGCAATACTGGTTCAGGTAACAATATTGACTACTATGGAGTTCTGACAGAAGTGATTAGATTAGAGTATTTGGGTAAAAATTGTGTTGTGTTTTTTCGTTGCAACTGGTTTGACGTCGATTCTGAAAAAGGGATAAAGGTTGATAAGTTCGGGTTTGTTAGTGTCAATAGCCAGCAACTCCTACAAACAAATGAGTCATTTGTGCTTGCAAGCCAAGTGGATCAAGTGTTCTACACTACTGATTTGGTGAATAAAAGAAGCTGGAAAGTAGCAGTTAAGACCCAGCCGCGAAATACATATGACGTTCCTACAGAAGATGTTGAAGACAGTTGTGAAGATAATGACGATAATGATAACTTGGAGGATTTATCTTTTGGTGAAGAAGCATATCAAGAAAATCAGTCGTTCAGCTTCCATGTTGATACTAGTAATCTCGTGGACATGGAAAATCAGTCCTATAAGAATACAGCAGCAGAACCTGAGATCCTTGATATTTCTTTAATGAAAAATAGCACAAAGAGAAGAAGATTAGAAGGGGAATGAGGTTCAAGCCCAAAGGTATGTCTTTTAAGCTGCTATGTTGTGAATTGGTTTTTCTTGGCTATTTTGGTTTTTGAATTAGGATTGAATGTTTAGGTGCTAATGGGAATACTGGGAAGCAAGCTGATGCCTTATCTCAGCTTCCCCAAGTTTGTCATTTAGGTGTGTTATTCTTATTAAGTTGTGGATTTTTTTTTGTTATATGTTGTTTTCCGAGAGAAGGATTTTATTCAAGTCTTTCTGGAAACATGCATGGAAATAATACATCTCAAGTAGATTTTAAAAAAGATTTCTAAGCCTATAATCTTATTTATTTTCAGGCAACCTCTCCTTTTTAATTGCTTGTTTTGACGCGAGATTTGTATTATGTGTGCAAGCTGTGAATGAATTGTTATGCTGTTGTTTCGATGATTAATCATGACTTATGATGTGATGTGATTAAATGTTCTTTTTAGCATTTTTACACCAGGTTTGATGCTGAAACTTGGTTTGTTCAATATCAGATTCATAAGGTCAATCTAACGAAGTCTAAGCTAGTACGTGGAGTGACTTTGGTAGAGGTCAGTGACTCTTATGTTCTGTTGTATGTTTTTTGGTGTCAGTCTTTTGGAATCCTAACCTAATTGGTGGAACTGTCTTTATGATAATGCAGACTAACAGACCGCAGCCTTTAGTCGTGAGTCCTTCAGGAAACTACATTGGTTTTTGCAATAGGCAGACTCTTCATATGTGGGAAATCCCAAGGAAAGATGGTGATGGTTTGGTTCTTAAGAAAGTCAAACTGCATCATACGAAGAAGCTTACGACCCTTGCGTTTCATCCAACTGAGAGAACTGTTGCAGCTGGTGATGTGACTGGGAGAATCTTGATATGGAGGGGTGTTGGAAGGAAAAATAGTTCTGTTCATGGTGATAAACACGCAAAAGGTTTATCACAAAGAAATGGAGAGGAAAGGCCTGGTGTTATTAAGGATGATGATGCTGATTCTTGCACCACGTGGCACTGGCATTCTGCAAAAGTCAATCTGCTGTTTTTTTTGACCGATGGTGCTTATTTATACTCAGGTACATTACTTGGTGCTTGGGAAAGCTATTTTGTTGTGTACAGTTGCAGTATGCTGACTAAACATTTCTATTGTTTAAGGTGGGAATGAAGGAGTCCTTGTACTGTGGCAGTTGGATACAGGAAAAAAAAAGTTCCTGCCTCGTATTGAGGCTCCACTCCGATACTTCACTACTTCATCAGATCCTTCTCTGTCATCTGTAAGTACAACTCCTCAGCTCTTCAACAGCTTGCTTGCGATCATATTAGCATTTCCTGAACAAAGTGTTTACAGGTCTCTTGTTCAGATAATCTGATATTTTTACACCAGGTTTGATGCTGAAACTTGGTTTGTTCATTCTACAGTTTTCTAATCAGGCTAAAATATCTTTGGTGTCTTTTTTTTGTGACTTGGCTTTGGGCAACATGTTTGCTGCATAGTGATGATGACCCTTGAATGCTGATGTTTTGTTTTAAGTGTAATAGAATTGTTTAATGGTTGGTTTGAACTTGTGAAAAGTCAGAAATTTCAGTGAGATCTTTGTGTACTGATAATCATTGACTGTATCCTAGCTCTTAATATATTTCACAGCATAATAGTTACAGGCTTTATAATTTATACTTGTATACTTAAATAGCAAAACTTTCATGCCTTGTTCATGACACTTGAAACTATTTGCCATAGCTTTCAACTGCAATTTTTTTCCCTTTTCATGTATAGATAGCAGAGGAAAACATTAGGATTGAATTAATGAACATAAGTTTTCAATGATAGCAGGGGAACGATGTGACTAGGCTTACTGCTGTGAAGGCATCGGAAGTGATAGTTGGATCTCCACGGCACTTGGATATCTGTCTTGTGTCTTCGATAGAGTGATATCAGACTTAATTAAATGGATTGTTGAAGAAGGATTGTTGAAGAAGAATTGTTGCAGATTTGTTAATTCATTTGAGCAGGCTTCCTGTGATTATTTGGAGGGATGCTGCAGATTTGTTGAAGAAGATATGCTGCAGATTTGTTGAAGAAGATATGCTGCAGATTTGTTGAAGAGGATGCTGCAGATTTGTTGATTTATTCAATCTGCTACATCAATGAATTATATAAATACTATGATTTTTTTATTTCAAATTATATATGTAAATACATATTGTAATTAATTAATGATATTATTTTTATTGATATACTTTTTAATAGTTTCAGTTTTATTAATTAAAATAATTATTATTATAGTAAAATAATAATAATAATATTTAATTAATAAAATTAATATTAATAAAATTAAATTTAAACAGAAAATTGTATAACTTACGACAAGATATTCCGTTGTAAATGGTAAGTTACATCCGGCCATGTGTCCCGTCGTAGAGTATTAGCAACATCATTATTCACGGTTGCAAATCATCAATTACGACGGGAAACCCTTTTACGAGGGAAGCTATACCAACCCCCACATGGACGGTCGTAAATGGTCATTTACGACGGAAAATAGACTTATTGCAACCAAAATCGCGGCTGCTATAGCTGTTTTTTCTTGTAGTGTCCGTAGCATTCAAACGTTACTGAAATACAGTTAAAATGTAATATTATTCGATAAGGCAAATCAATACTTAACTAAAAATTCAAAACAAATTACACTAAATCAAGGCCCCATGTCATAGTCGGTGTCATGATCACCGCCACCATGTCCCTACGAGGCGTCCCCACTTGTGGAAAATCCTTCTGCACGCTTGAGGACTCTCAACTCCTTCCTTGCCTCGTAACCGTCCTTCCTAACGCCAATCAATGTGAGCACCTTAGATTTCATGCTAGCGTACATAGCTTTCATGTTGGAAACATGCGGTGAAGGCTCTCCATCGAGCACCTCCCAACCTAAAAAATGAAAATTCATATTTGAATTAAACTATGATAAAAAGTAGCATAAATTGTGAATAAGGAGGTGAAGATGACTTACTTCTTGATGCCCTAGCCCGCTTAGCCTTTTGTTGTGGAGGCGCCACAATCCATTTTCCATCGGCCAAAGTCTATTTCGGCCTATGATTTTCAAAGTAGTGGTAGTCGTATGGCTTGCAAGGGGTGGGATCATCTTCAAATCGGAAATTAGGGTCCAATTTCAAGAGCAACTTAGTGATTAGGCTCCCGTAGGGTAGTTTTTCTTATGTCGCTCGTTAGCCCACGCAGTTCTCATCCAATTACATATTGCATACCCGGGATTGATAGGAACCTCCTTCACGACATAGTAAAATGTCATAACCGTGGTAACATTAGGCTCGCCGACATTTCCTCCTGTGGGGATGAAACTTCTATGCACCCACTCGTACACAATGCGATCATCAATGGGGCAGAACACCATTTTGCACCCATCGGCTGAACTTTCATCATATGGGTCCCGACCAAAATAGTGATGTCCTAAATTCAGATAATTCAAGTACGGGAGTTTAATCATCTGCGTTCCCGGCCACGCATTAGCATAGAAGATATTAAGTGGACCATCCTAGAGGTTGGGATAAAGGTCCTCATCGGATTTGATAGGATTCCCCAACAACTCATTCATCACCCAACAATCAAACTCAAACCTTTTCCCATTAACCATGGTAGTGTACTTACCATCACTAGGTTCATCAAAATTAGCATAAAATTGCAACACCTCATCCTTATAGGTGGGATTACTAACATCGAACAACAGGGCATCACAAGTTTGAATAGCAAACTTCTCAACCATAGGGCCTAAACCTAGTGCCTCAACCCGATCTCTATCCAACACATATGAGTCTAGTACTGTCGCATTGTTAACAAGAATACCATAATACTTATAAGCATTGAGACTGATAAACTTGTCAGAATCATACCAGTTTGGAGGGTGCTTCCTCGCCACGGTCTTGCTTTTAGGTGCCATGGGTTGATCGGGAATTGGGTGTGGTGCGACTGATGGAGAGTTTCGTCCGGGTAGGAGACGGGATTTCCGAACTCTGAATTGGGGGTTTGGGGGAAGTTTGTGAGTTGTGATCTGAAAAAAAGTCAACCACCCATATATATAGGCACGTTTCCGAACTCGGAAACCTAGCAGGATGGAGAAGTAAGCTGATCCGGGTAGGATTACGGTATCTGAAAGTCTAGCCGGAACTATTTAATTAAAATTCTCATTTTTTGGTAAATTTTCCCGAAGGTTTCCCTGATAGCCATCCGGATAAGTAAATTACCCATCCGGCTAGGTTTCCGAGTTCGGAAAAACATGTAACACTATCCGGATAGTGTTTCAGAACTCGGAAATCAATCCGGAACTACACTTAAACAGACATTTTCACCATCATATTTGCCTCTTTATCTAAACAAAATGCATGTACAAAATAAATGAAAATAGATTGAAGCACTCAAATCTTTAAAATCGATCAAGTTTACATCCACATGAATAAGGTACTAGAATAGATTAGTTTCACAAACGAAAAGAACAAATTCAATGTTTAACTAGAACAAATTCGATGTTTAACTAGAAAAGAACAAATTATTAACTAGAAACAAAGCCCTACTCTCCAGGATGTGAGGTTGTCGCCCTACTGCTGGATGGTCCCCCGGCCGCATCTTCTTCACTTGAGGATGGCAGATGACCGAAATCCGGCTCATTCAATTCTGGGCTAAGTTGGAGATCAAGTCCCTTCCGATCAATGTAAGCCCTTTGTTCGGCACGGAGCATTGCTACTTCTTCTTTAGCCTTGTCGACTTGTCCGGTGAAGCATTCCCACATTTTTGAGAGCTTACGCATCCACCGGCCCTCCTCACCTACAAAACAAACAAATGATTAGCTTTCGAAAAACACACATTTTCACCTGTGAAACTAAACAATAAAGGGAAAATATATATACACTTACTTGTACCCGATGAACTCGCACCTCTGGCTTCTAGTTTTCTTTGCCTAGCAACTCTTCCTGCTGCGCCCGGAGCTAAGGCCTTCAAGACGTACCTTTGAGTTTCTATATCTAGTGCAAAACCTTTATGATCAAACCAATCGCCATCGTAGTACTCTAGAGGCTCAGGACGATCAACAACACCTCCACCTTGCTTCTTAATCAGCTCAGTGACAAGTCCGGCATATGGAAACCATTGCCTCGACCCTCTCCCCACCTTGAACATGTATTCAACTATCGAGTGTCCAGGATTTATTTTCAACCCTTCCATCAAGTAATAGAAGAGCAGAACACGTCCACAACTAGGTTCATAACTATGACCCCCCGATGGATACACATTCTGACAAACCCAGTCAAATACAATCCTCTGCTTAACCGTAAGCTCCTCAACATTAAAATCACCTGGACAACTACCCGCCCCCTGACAAGTAGTTTTGAAGTACTTACGTCCCATTGCTTCAAGGTCTAAGGGTTGGTTTGGCCCGGTTTCAGGAAATTTGTTGAAATTATAAATCTCATAAGGGCCTTCTGGGTGATTAGGGCGCAAGTATGAGTTATCAACATAAGGGCAGCCTAGGACCTCATTTATATGAAACTTAGTGACATGAATCAGTTTACCATTCACCTTAGTGCACATGTTATTCGACTCATACTCTCCTAAATTTGCATAAAATTGCACAACCTCATCTTGATGGCATGAGGATTCAAGCAAGAGCAATTTATCTAAATAACTAGGCTGAAAATGAGCAACCAAATACCCCATATGCAAAGTGTCAATAGAGGTAGGGCTAATCACCTTGGTGGTGTGTGTTTTCCGCCCAAACCATTCGACATAGTTGGCCTTCGCCCTACGATTGAAGAAATTCCGACTTGCCGATGCTTCAGGGGGCCTATCATGGCCTCTTTGCCGCTTTGTCTTCCTCGATTTGGCCTTCCTTAATCGGCTCCCACCCACGTGTTCTTCGGCTCTTGGAGGTGACTCTCCTTCCTCCTCGGAAGAGGACTCGTACTGCACCTCTTGTTGTCGTTGGATTTCCGCAACTTGCTTGCCTGTGGAAGGATTTTTAGTCCTAACCATGGTGAGAGATTGGTCTGAAAAATTTGGAGAGGGGCGGACTGGTTTGGGGATGAACTTGGGGAGGGTTTGCAGATTTGGGGAAAAAAAACCCGTCTGCCCCTTTTTATAATTAAAACGTCCGGCTAGCTTTTACGAGTTCGGAAACATAGCCGGGTAAGGTTATTTATTTTTTGGCTTATCCGGGTAACTTTACGGTTTCGGAAACGTAGCCGGACAGTACAAAAAATCAGAATAAATAACACTTAGACTATTTTCTTAGCTAGTCCTCTACCCATTCTCAACATTAGTTCCGAAAATTTCACTTTCCTCCCACCCATTTACTCTCTTCCACCAACAAAATCTTCTTCTCCAACCACCAAGAACACCATTACTCACATTGGCCCCATTTCTTGAGTTCTAGAACAAGAAAGTAGCTTCTTTGTCCATACTATTAGGGTTTTTATTCTACTTCAAAAGGTATTTCTTGGCACTTTGCTTCAATTGTATAATCAATGTTGTTTATTGGCTAATTTGTCTTATTTGTTCATGGGCTTTGCTTAATTATTACTACAAACTAGCTTTGTTTTATGGGCTACATTTTTGATTAATCAATTGGGATTATGGGCTATATTCTTGATAAGTCTTGATGGTCACTAGTTATGTTACTACTAATCTATGGTTAAGTATGTCATATATGTATGCACTAATTTAATTACAAAGAATTAAGGGTGAAGCATGTGATAGGAAATTTATATATATTAGTCTAATAGGATCCTAATTAAACCCTACTTACCATTAGTCTAATAGGATAATAATAGGATTATTAAAGTGACTACTTACCATTAATTTAGCATATAATTATTCTTTCTTGATAGTGAGGTTATTTAATATATGCAAACTATTTTTTGTAGAGGAGTTATGGCACCACCTAAGAAGAAGGTAGTAGGAATCCCCAAAAGCCCTAAAACCCCTAGCACCGCGGGAGGTGTTAAAAAAAAAGGGGTGAGGCGTCCAAAGACATATTGTGCCGTCTTACAAAAACGGATGAAGAAGGGGATTTTGACGGACATGATGTTCAACGATGGTGGGGAACCAATATCGGAAGAGTATTATTTATGGAAGAGTTGGGTTGGTAAAATTGGTCGAACTCGTGTGGATATAAAGTACGAATCTTGGCACGAGGTCCCTGACAAGGAGAAGACTAAATTATGGGAGGAGTGTTTGGTAAGTCTCTACCTTCATTTAAGGTATTTTCATTTTTGTACACATGAATGAGATTTTATCCAACTTTTCTTATAACCTTATGTAGGTACCATTCAAAATTGTTGCCCCAAATATGGAGAAACTTTTTGACACAACCATGTTTCGCTTGAGTAAGGCGGCACGGGATCATAGAGCAATGTTTTCTAAACATTACATTTATGGAGATTTTAAGGATGAGGACCCTTGGTTGGCCTACACCGATATTCTACAAGAAAGTTGGGCAATATTCAAAGCACGCACCTTGGAGAATGACCGACTAGTAAGATTAATTCCTACCATTCTAGTATTACTCCTTCGTTCACATAACTTAAATTCATTTATGTGTTAGGGTGTGAGGTTGACGAATAGCACCAATGCGAAAGCTAATACGACACCTCACATAATGAGTAGGGAGGGCTATACTATAAGACTAATGAAACATGCAAACAAAAAAACAAGAAGATGTGGTGCAAGAGAAAATGGATAGTGGGATGACGGAAGAGGAAGCGCGGGAGAGCACCGAGGTGGTTAATCCTAAAGAGTTCGATAAACTCACTAGCTTCTTGATTGGTCGACAAGATAACAAAGGCGAATACACACACGAGGGAAACAAGAAGTTGATAAAAGATATTGTAAGTTGTTTCTTTGAATATTTTGAGCTAATATTATTACAAATATTATTCCTATCTATTTTTCTTTCAACCATATATTTTTTTTCTATTAAATGATAGGATGATGTCAAAGCGAAAATTGCTTCGGGAGAATTCGTTCCCACACAAGACGATGACATCCTTTGTAAGGCGACGGAACGGAAGGAACACCATGGTAGAGTTCGTGGATATGCATCACATGTGGTGAAGAGAGATCTCATCGGCAAACCAAAATCTTCTAAACCACCAAGACATACCAAGTACAACAAGTTGCAAGAGGAACTTGGAAATACAAAAAAAGAGCTCGGTGATACCAAGAAGGAGCTTGATGAGGCCGTGAAGAATATGAAGAAAGGGGACATAGCTCTCCACATAATAGCCAAGCAAACGGGCGCAATTCTCCCACCAAATTTGAATGATCTAAGCGACGATTGAGAACCTCCTTCATGTGGTTCACGTCACTCACCCGATGTATGTGAGGTGCAAGGCAATCCACCATCGCCACAACCAAACATATGTGATGATAACTTAAACCGACCAAAAAAGGTAAACACACTAACTCACTTTTCGATCGCATTATTATTCAAATTCTCTATTCGTTCTCTTAATAGTCTTAGCATGTTTACCTCGCCTTACTTTAAAAATGGAATCCACTATATTAATTAGGTCAAGGTCGATGTCACATATCCATGCAAATTATATATCGATGGTGGAGTGAGGAAGCCTACTATGCATGTTGCAAATGGAATTTTCAATGAGTCGGCGAAGATGCATGGCGACGATAAAATTGCAACCGGTTTGGGGGAGGTTTGCTTGAAAAAAGCTTTGGTTTTAACCGCTCGAATTCCCATACCCAAAGGCCCGTGTAAGGTTGTTGGACCGGCGGAAGGTATGTATTTACTTTGGCCTCGTAGGCTAATTGTTGTCGAGAGTTTAGGAGAGACTCAACCCGCTAGCCTAGAGCGTTGCACGCAAGGTTGAGCCAAAAATTACAAAAAAAACTCCCCAACCCTTGACCGCCCCAAAAGATGTTGTAGTTAAATCTATGACACCGCCTATGAAGGTGTTGTATGATAAATTGTCTACACATTGCAAATTTGGATACTACGAATTCCCGGCTCCAACGGAATTATTTGGTGGTATTGGAAGGCAAATTGTAATGTGTTGGGGTGATTTTGAAGATCTATGGAAGGGTGACAAGGCAACCGAGCCCCTAATGTCCTTATTCCAACTGTAAGTCATTTTAATGTCGAGACTATATTATCTTGTGTGTTTTCAAGCGCCGTTCTCCCCGTTGTTTTAACCATTCATCTTTTTTTTACTCAAGTTTCTTAAATCAACTAGTTCAAAAACGGTTGAAGCCATGGATAGGCTTCCTATGCCCTGAGCGAATCCAACAATATGGTCATACTGATGCAGAGCGATTAAGTTACATGAGAGAGGCTCTCGGTGTGGAGAACAAATTATTCTTCCTAGCACCACTCATTTCCGGGTAAGCATTTCATATTAACTAATTCTATACATTATTATCTCATGTTAACTTTTATGTTGTCATTATTGACAAATGGATATGCATTTTTTATTTAGTAAACATTGGACCTTGGTTTTGATCCACAAAAAAACCAAAGAAGTTTATTGGATAGATCCTCTCCATCGTCCGCCAATCCCGTCTTTCGAAAACCTCCTTAGACAAGTTTTGAATCATGTCAATCCCTCTAGGAGGGAGTTTGGAATGACTGAGATCAAGGTACTCTACACGTTTCTCCCTCATTAATAACACTAGTATTATCGACATCGATCGATTGTATTTAACAATGTGATCTACCTTTTGTGTTAAAGTACAAGAGACAAGTTAGCAGCTGGGAATGCGGGTTCTACGTTATGTAGTATGAGCTCAAATTGGTAGCGGAACTTAACGAATTCGACAACGACCTTGAGCCCGTAAGTTCCAAATCTATAAGGCATCTACCTTGCACATATTCATATGTTTGCGTCATATATTGAATTGTGTATGCTAATGCACAGATTTTCGAAGAGGATACAAGCCCCTACTCACCCGAAGAACTGAATCGACCGAGGAGTAGTATTGCATCATTTGTCGTAACTTCGCATGAATCCGCTCTAGTTATAAATTGACACATGTTTATGTGTTATTGTCAATTTTTGGTCTATTTAGCGCATTCAAGTGATGTGTTACATTATACATTCATTGTTAATACATCACAACCATTTCAAACATATAATTCTTCACTTGTGCCATTTAAGTATTTTCTATTTTGTATTCAAAAGCCGAAATAAATAAAATTCAGATTTTTAATAATTATCCGGGCCACCTTTATGAACTCTGAAATTCTGGCCGGACGAAATTGGCTTTTTTTCACCCTTTTTCCCGAACGTTTCCCTGGCAGGCGTCCGGTTAAGTAAAAAGCAATGTCCGACTAACTTTCCGGTGTCGTAAAACAATCCGGAACTACATATTTTCCGCCACCGTTTCACGGTGACCGGATTACTGCCGCCGCCGGAATATTTCTCGGCTTATCATCCGGGAGCGCAAAACCCTATCTCCGGCTTACCGTCCGGCCCGTAATGGCCGGTGTAGCCTCCTGCTAGCAGCGGGTGTTTACGAGTCCAGAAATGCACCCATCCGGGTAGGTTTTCGAACTCGTAAACCTTACTCGGCGGTTTCAACGGTGGCGTCAATTGGACGGCGCCACCAAGGACGGCGGTCAAAACCGCCGTCCAACTGGGACGGAACCGCCGTGTTCCATCCCGTTTTCCACTAGTGCGTCTAGTACCTAAGCCTATGAAGGAAAGACTTGTCGACGAATGCATGGTAAGCTACGTATTATTTTAAGAAATGCCATGTATTATATATGTTCATAAATAACAACTAACACCATAACCTGAATACTTATGTATGCCGCAACGTCCATTTATAATCAGTGCACCTAACATTAAACTTCTCCAAGAGAAGACTATGAGAAGGTTGGGGAAGATTGCAAGAGATTTTCGTGCGATGCTTGCTCGAGACTATGTGTTTGGAGAGAAGAAGCACTTGAACCCTAGACTCATATACACAACAATTCCGGAGCAAATTTGGGAGTTCTTCAAGAAGTATGCCAAGGATATTATGACGATGTAAGTACTTGAATAATTTTTTTTCCCCTTACAAGTTGATATTTGTTTATCTACAAACTGACATGGAACTAACATGTGCAATATTTATGTTGACATTACAAATCAGGGGTTGCATGCAACTAATAGTGAGAATGCTAAATGCAACACATTGCCACACCGAATGAGCCGGGGTGGGATGCAATTAGCGTTGGAGCGATTTGTGATTGAAAATAGAGAGCGAAGAATCAAAGAGAAGGTTGTGGCCGGGATGCCCGAGGCGGAGGCGAGGGATACAACCCAACCGATGTGTGTTGACGAGATTAAGAACTTCGAGTTATATCTCAAAGCTTGGGAAAAGAAGGGTGGTGGATACGGTGATAAGCCGGAGATGGCCACTTTTTTGAGAGATCTAGTAAGTTTAGTTGCATTAGTTTGGAGTTGTTATTTTATCTACACCGTTTCTATAGTTACAACTAATATTTTGTTTTGGCCATTACTTTACTAGGAGTCAAACAATGATAAGGCCGATAAAGGGGTCTTTGAACCATCAAAGGAGGGGTTTGACATCTTGAGTGAGTGTTTGGGTCGTGGTGAGCATCCCGGTAGAATTAGGACTTGCGGCTCTTACGTCACAAAGCAAGATCTCGTTAACAAGAGTGAGAAATCGAAACCGTCTAGCGATAGCTTAATTCAAAAGTTGTACGAGGAGATAAAGGAGCTCAAAGCAATCCAAGGGAAGCGAGACATTTCCCTTCACATGCTTTCTAAAAGCAGTGGCACTAAACTCCCCAAGGACCTTGAACACATCACCTCACGTTGGGAACCGACCGAGCCCGATTCACTTCTTCGTGAACCATCTCATCATGACCCTTTACCCGCTTCTTTAATAATATATGAACACGAGGATGTGCTCGACGATCTTCCTTTTCAGCCCTACGTCGACCCAAGTCTCCCTGAAGGAAACCGTGAATCAATGGTTAATAAACTATCCTTAATCTAAGTATGTTTAAGTACTTTCTTTTAATCACTATAACATATAAGTACGTAATTAGATATTCATGAAGTAGTATTAAATGATTTAATTTTACATTCAAGGGATCTTATGCATGCTTGCTCTACGTCGACCTTGGAAATTCGAAACCCCCATTTTTAGTAGCAAATGGCATTTTTGAGGAGTCTATTAGAAAACATCACCATAAGGATGTGCCTGAGGGCTTAAGTGTTGTTTTAATTTTAGATATTTTCTTTGAAAATGCTTTGTTGCCTATTCCCGAACCATCGAACCGATTCCTAAAGGGAACAAAGGGAATGCTTTTGATCTGGCCTAGGAGGTTGATTAGGGTAGAGGGCTTAGGGGAGGATGAGCCGACCAATCTATGTCCACCATCACTAGTCAAGGGTAAACGCATCTTTGCTATTGATTCAACTAAGAAACCAATAAAGGCCAATGTGGAGGACATGCCCCCTTCCCTTAGACTATTGTTTGAGAAGATATCCGACCACAACCAACTTGGGACGTATGACTTCCCTTCTCCTACACCCATATTCGGAGTTGGCAAACTCTTACGCTGTGTTGGGTGGACTTTAAAGACTTGTGGAGGTTTGAAATGATAACGGAGACTCTTATGTCACTATTTCAATGGTATATTTTCTAGTTCATAATGTTTGTTTCTCAGTCGCTTTATTTTATAATTTATCAAACCCCAAATGTTAATTAACAATCCTTGGTCATTTTGTTGAATGAAGCTTCTTACACAGCATTGCACAAAGTCGTGGTCGGCCTTGCATTGGTTTTCTATGACCCGAGAATAATCAAGAGGTTGTACATTCTCGTGAAGAACGACTAGGCTACTTGAAAGTTGGTCTAAGTGATCCTACAAAAGTACTCTTCTTGTTGCCCCTACTCCACAAGTAAGTGAAACCTAAATGGTCTACATTTTTCTTTCAATACAAGGCTCCCTAGTTTATTAAATTATTTTGTTAATGTGTTGAATTAGGGGACATTGGCGTTTGGTTGTCATTAACAAGACAACTAAACAAGTGTATTGGATTGATTCTCTCCACCATGCACCAATCCCTTGTTTTGTTGAGATAGCAAAACAAGCGTTGGAGTTTGTAAATCCCAAGGGTCAATCGGCTTTCGGGGTTAATGAAATCAAGGTTGGCTTACGCTACTAATTTATTTCATTGATTTAGAATGCACATGCCTACCAATGCTAAGTACAAGTGATTTTTTTTCCCTAGTACAAGAAGCAAAATAGTTGTTGGGAATGTGGTTATTTCATCATGGCGACGGCACATCATGTTGTCTCTTCTGCTAAGTTGAACAATAACTTTGAATCGGTGAGTACTTACTACATTATTCCTAACTTGTATTATTATACTTGTTTGCCCGATCATGTTTTTTAAACTTAATTTTTATGCTTCATTCTTGATTAGCTTTTCAAGAAGGACTCGACTCCTTACACACTTGATGACATGAAGACCGTTATCAACAACTTTGCGTCGTACGTGCTAAATGTCCGGGGATCAAGACTTTCAAAATAGCATTAGTAAGAACATGGTGTGTGACGTACATTGTGTGGTGGTTTGTTTGTAATGTCGAATATTGTTTTCCTTCCCATGGTCATGATGCGCTACAAATATTTGATCTTTTGCTACAATAACGGTCATTTTTTGATCGATTCAGTAGATGCTATGGTGCATTATGTATTTTGGATATCGCCAATGGTTGGCTTGATTAAATATGAGTCATTTTTATTACGTTTTTTTGGGTTTTGCATCATCCAATTCTGAAATTGCCCGGTTCCGGCATCGTTATTAGTCACCCTAAAAGAAAACAATTTTTATTCACCGCAATTTAGAATTCCAATTAATCTGCTACCCACAGGTTTCCATTTCGCAAACAAGATGTACTACAGAGAATCAATCCAGTGGCATCCCTTACTTTACACCCGATAAAACCGACCAAATACATTAGAATCACCACTCTTTCGATATCGAACATAAATGAACTAGTCATCTAACTTTCGGACTCGAAAGATGTAAAAGTCAATACTCTATTACACGACCGAAAAGATAACAATAAAAAACCTAAAACAAGTTGTTTCGATTTCGTCAACTAATAGCGTTCTGATTTTTATGTTCGAAATCAAAAATAAATGAAACCCAAAGAAACCCTACTTGCAGCCCTATCATGAAACTTTTTCAACCTAACTTCAACCTATTTTAGAGTCTGAAACTATTATCATGTCGCATTATTTACGATTTTGAGAGAGTGAATCAAAAGTGCTCTTCATAGACACATACTTCGAGCTCGTAAATATGTAGCAAATTATGGTCAAATTCAGTTGGGCATATTCAATAGGTTTCGAAATCTTATCCTCGGCAAACACTTACCTTGCTACTCGTAAACATTATACTATGTACTCAAACTTTGCGACTCGTTACTTTGATGACATGTTTTGTTTCGACATCGTGAGTGTGTATGTTTTCTACTCGAAAGTTTCTACTTCAGCTCGGGTACCATAACGCCATGTTTTAAGTTTTCTTTTCGTAAACCCCTGCCTGTTTAGTTTTCGAGTTCGAAAATGATGCACGGCGGGTCCTTCGCCGTGCAAAACTGGACCGCCGATGGACGGCGGTTCCAGTAACGGCGGGTACAACCGCCGTGTATACCCCGGATTACCGCCGTTGGGGCTATCAACCTCCACTAGTGAATCTAAAAGTTTCATAGTTTTTGTATCCCTGTTTTAGATTTGTAACAGATTGCATTACATAAGTTCAATGGCATAGCTGTTGTGTTTATAAAAGTTTAGTGGCATAGCTTAAAAGATTATGGCTACACACTAAAACGTTACAGTTTATCCACACAGCTTACAATTTATATGTTTTTGTTTCCATGCATGTTCTTTTATTCTAACTTACATTTGTTTTTGTAGCCTCCTCAAGAAGCATTGGAATTTAAATGAAGAGATGTTGTTGTTGTTGCCAAGTTTCATGAGCGGTATTCAAAGTTTCAAAGTGAAGTTCCCGCTCCAAAAAGTGCTACACATGATGTTGATGGTGAAGATGAAGATTCATCCTTTGCCACTGTTGAAGGTGTTGCTAATTCCCAGAGCATCCGGGAATTTTTTGCAGATCCAGCATTCCATGAATGGTGTGACAATCAAGTCGATTTCCAGAGAACCTTTCAGAACAAAGTAGCAAGCTCACTGCCCCATTTTATTTGTTTACTAATAGGGATGAGTTGTTTTACACACCATTCCACCAAATGGTTCCAAGTTTTAACTTGTATGTTATGTTTCAAACATGTGGCAGTGTTTCAAACAGTTAGTGACAGTGTTTCAAACATTCTATTAAGTTTTTAGCGTTTGTTTTGTTACTTTATAAACTGTCTTCTATGTCTTTTATAAGTTTCAACATTTAAGTTAGAAAGTCACATTCGTATGGATAAAGGTCGTAAATATAGTGTGAAAGATAACCTTTGTAAGTTAGAACAACATGGCAGAGACAACGCTCATGAAGGGTTGTGTATACAAGCTACAAGTTCGGATTCTTAATGTAAAAGGTTGATTGATAGCTACTGTAAAATTCTTACAAACCATTCTCATCTGAGTAAAGCCTTCTTATATTATGTAAAAGGTTGTATACACAGCTTGTAAAGATCACGTGTCTACGCTAAAACAACACAAAGACATATCAAACACAAATATTACACATTCAATATGTAACTAAAAACATCACTTATATAAGTAAAAAAATCACGCTTGTAACACTTTATCCAAAATAACAGTAGCTAAACATCTAACAAACTGTAGCTAAACAGCTCTTGCCAACCACTTTTACACGAATTTGTGCTCTACAACCTCTCCTTTTTATAGGATACACTTTCCTCATTCTTCTCTTGGATCTTGTTGTTTCGTTACTCACTGCAACTGCTGTTGGTGTCCCTAGTTTTGCTCGGCTTTCTCCTTCACAGGAGCATGCATAATATTTTTCTACTACTACACCATCCACCACTCTCTGCTTGTGTTTTTTGTAACAAAATCCTAGCGTATTAGCATGCTTCTTGTAAAGCATGTCCAAATTCAACAAGTGAGTCTCTTTCGACTCCTTCTAAGCATTTTTCATCCACAATTCCTGCAATTTCATACCAAATAACAAAAGGATCATATTTTTATGTTAAAAGATTGTGATTATAAAATGCAAACAATATATTAAAGTTAAGTGGCATAGCTTAAACGTTAATGGTTATACACTAAAACATTACAGTTCATCCACACGGCTTAAAAGATTGTTTTTATACACACAACTCTTTCAGTATAAAACATTGGACATATAGAAAAAAAAATTATGACTTATCACTTTTCAAAACCTACTTATATCATTACATCAAGTAACTAGGTTTATGTAAAAATCATTGCATATATGTTAACTATTTGGAGTAATAAACTAAAGCGTCACTCATGTTAGTGTTATGTTCATTCAATCCCTCAAGTATATGCAATATCAATCAAGTGTTCAAGTTGAAACGTTTGGGGTTATAAACTGTACCTTGATATGGTTGCAATTGACCTTCTTCTTTATCAGTTATCTCTTCAACCATCTCTTCAACCGGTTCTTAAATCAATTCTTTTTCAACAAGGTCCTCAATGTCTTTCTCACCTACAACCTGCAATTTTACAGTTCGTCGATTAAATCAATCAGTTCGAAGAAAAATGAATCTAACTACAATGATCGACGAAACTTATCGGATTTTGATCGCAAGACATCACTCTCTTCGATCCGATTAAAAGATGAATGTTTTACCAGAGCAAATCTGACGATCTGACGAATAGAAGATGAACGATTAAAAAACATCTGACGATCTAATTGGTGAATCCGATTAGAAGATGAATCCTATTACCAGAGCATCGATCGATTTGGGGGAAAGAATCTGTTCTATATAGTAGTAGTGTCTAATGATTACGCGGGGGTTCCCAATAATTTATAATAATTACGCGCGTTGGCCCAGATATTTCCAATAATTCACTTTCAGCCCCGTAGTTCCTATTGTCATAGGAAAGTAAGACTTTCAGGAGATTTTCTCATTTATGTTGCCGCCCGCTGCCCTCTTATTCCTTTTCCCTATGTTAATTAATACTAAAAAGTTATTCTCACGTTTTTTTGGGTCGGGATTTTGGTTTGCTATTTTTTAGTCAATTTTTTAGCCTTTTTCATACAAACTTAACTCCTAATAGATTTCAAACTTAATTTCTAATCGATTTCGAATATATTCATTCCTTTATAAAAGTATTCGTCCACCTCATGTTTTTGGGTAAAATATTTATTTATTTTATTCAAACTTAATTCCTAATCAATATTTAATTGCCAAATGTAATTAAACACTTGGGGGTGTTTAATCAAAGTAGAATTTTCTTTTGCCAAATGTAAAATGTCAATAATACTCTCACTATTATTTAATGGTAAAAAAGAAAAATTCTAGGACGAAAATGCCCCAATCAATTCCGTTACTTCATCGGATGAACGCGTTTGAAGCCGAGGGGACCAAAATAACCGTGCCTAAAAATTAGTGTGAGCCGGGGGACCGAAACCGCCAACCCCAGTAATAATTTGCGTGACTAGCTCAAATTACCAAATGAGAGAATAGAGTTGGTGAAATTATGGTAAGTTCATCAATGCATTCTATTTGTTGAGTTTTTTATATAAAGGTTAACTTTTTTCAATAATATTGTTCATATATTATGTAATTCAGTGATATCGATTTCTTGAATTTTTTATTTGTGCCCATGGGCATTTGGGTCAGGGGAAAAAATAGCCCAACAAGTGAGGGTAAATTTGTCTTTTAGTTCAAAATTCTGTTGAAAAATTGGCTTTATGGGTACGCTTCTTTATTCAATATAATTATAGGGGTACATCAGCACTTTTGAATTACTCGGGGGTACATTGGCACTTTCTTATAAACTTAGGGGTACCTTGGCTTTTAACCCTAATTTTTAATATATTCTACTTTTTTACTTTTGTATTTTGATAATGATTTGTTTTATTAGTTCTCCTTCTATTCGATTATAATTTAATTGAATTCAAATATGAGTATAAATTAATAATTGTTGAGAAACCGGGAAGATTGCATAGATTTTTATTATTATTTAGTTTCTTTGATATTTTGGGGACAAATTTAATATTTTGTTACTTTGATCTCGATCTCCATCAACAAAAATATCTAAATTTCACCAAAAGTATCAGTTTAACTGATTTATAATCCTCTCATGCTAATAATTTAGCATTTAGGATGTATCGAATTACACATCAGTATTACCTCAAAAAACCGCGCAACGCGCGTTTCATCCATGCTAGTTTCGATAAAAATTTTCCTTTCTTTTGTTGATTGCTACCACATGGCGAAGAATGATGACAAGCTCTCCTTCAATACCAGGATTCATCTATTCAACACGAAACTAGATGCCTTAACATACCTGCAATGGAAACAACATGCTACCTTTGTGTTCAAACCTCAGGGTTTGTTTGGCCACCTTGATGGCTCCTCTCCTTGTCCTCTCGTTTAGGTGCCACCGACGGCCGCTCCTTCTTCCTCTTCACCGCCCGATGATGTTGCTCTCCAGAAGGCCCAGGAAGCCTTTGACACTGCCATGGCTGCCTATAATTCTTGGATTGTGGATGACCAAAGGCTGTGCAGTGTTCTTCTTGCCTCTCTCTCTCTTTGTTCAAGCGAAGAATGAGATATCTCAGTGTGTTTGGTAAATATGGTAAACAAGAAGAAACGATCCCGTGGGACAGTTTACAGGGACACAAGCTGACGATAAATCCCCGTATAATACAATAAATCCTAATTCAACCCCCCAAGACCCAAACTAATGGTCGCATAGGGGAAATAATATACAATCCAAAAAATACATACTCGGATAACTGCGTCATGTATATGCGATAAAAGGAGGGTAAAACTGAAACTTATGGTGAAAACAATCATGTCATCGAGAAAAACGTAGCCATTATGAGTGTTTACATTCAAAACAATGTTTAGAAAATGCTCCTTACCAAACATCTTTAGTAGTTGATTGACTGGTCAACCGTTTATTTTGGAATAAGAAAGTTTAACGCTCTTCAAAATGCTGGTAGTCAAACAGGCCTATATTTGACAGAATTCTTCCTTTCTCCAATAATTTGTTTGACAAGTATTAACATAAGAATTTCCTCAAAAAAAAGTATTAACATAAGAATATCAATTTAATGTAGATTAGAAATTAAATGCTACAAATGATACGATTATATTTTATACTTATATATTATTTAAATATTACTAAAAATTATTATTAATTTAATGTGTGTGATTGAAAGAAAGATTATGTGGAGTTCAAATATGTTTTTTTTGATTATGTGCTTATTACTTGTCTAGCTCAGCTCCAAGTACTTATCACAGAATGGTTTCTGATTTAACTGGCATGTCTAAAGGGAGTTTCCATTTAAGTACTTAGGATGCCCTGATTTTACTGGAAAAAAGAAACAATCATACTTCCAGCCACTTTATGATAACATTACGGCAAAGTTAGTATCTTGGCAAAATAAAATGCTAAACCAGGCTGGAAGATTAATCCTTGCAAAACATGTATTATCTGCCATATCCCTACATATTATTGCAGTTATAAAACCCACAATGGGATATTGGACAAATTAGCTGCTATTTTTGCTAAATTTTTATGGGGAAAATATGAGTATGGACAGAATAAAGTGTGGAGAACTGGAGATCTTCTTTTTTTTAAATTTTTTTTTTGAGGAACCAATTTTTCATTTCATTATCAAGTCCAAACATTACATAATTTGTAGCTATCACTCTGGTTACTTACATGCCTCTAGCTGCTATTTAGATAAAACTTAACAAAAACAACTACCATTTCAAAATTTCCTCTATCTATTGAGTCATGTTCTTTTTCCCAACCTCCAACTGCAATCCTCCTGAACCCTTCCAGCCCGTTCCTTTACAACTAATTTCCTCTTCTGAAACAACCTCATGTTCCTTTCTCTCCATACCTGATAAACAACTGCAGTAAAAAGCATCTGCCTAGGCTTAAATCTTTCCCTCTTCCACAGATGAAGCCTCCTCTTTTGAAAATGGATTGTCAGTTAAAAATCTACATACTTTAATGAATAGTTTTTCTATAAAAACTTGGTGGAAGTTGCAAATGGGGAGTAGTCCGTGGGCTACTTTTATGTGGTCTTTACCAGGTTATAAAAAGAAATCCAGGATCTGGAGGAGATACCGAAATGTGGATGGAAATGCTCAACATAATAGCATCATACATGTTGGTTCATGTGAGGTTTCCTTCTGGGAATGTAACTTGTTGGAAATTGGCCCTTTGATTAATAAATGGGAATCAGAAACAGATGTGCTTTATCCTGAAAAAACAGTTAAGGAATTTTTTATGATAAAAAAGGTATCACTGATTCTTTAATGACTGGGTTACCTCATGACATAATTGCTAAATTACTTTTAGACTTCTCAATTTTTGAGGATTACAGCGATAGACTTATTTGGAAACCTGAGCCAACAGGTATCTTCACAATATAATCTGCCTATGAACTCTTGAAAGATAAGAGAATGATAGTTCAATCTTATAAATTCCTATGGATGAAGTATGTCCCTGGAAAATTGTCTATGTTTAATTGGAAACTTTTCAACAGACTAATTCCAATGGGAGACATTCTGCAATAGAACATGTTTTATATAACATCTATTTGTTGTTATTGTGGGAATTACACAGATGAATTGCAGCATGTTTTTAATGGATGTGTAGTCATTCAGGAATTTTGTTCACATTTTCATGACCTATTTGATCTTACTCCAAAATACTTTGAGAGCTTATGGGATAGATTCTTTTATTACTGCAATATACCAGTTAGATCTGAGCTACACAGACTGTTAATTAGAATAATGCCACTTTTTGTGACATGAACCATCTGGTGCACTAGAAATGCTTTCTTGTATGATCAAATCAGGCCTAGATTACATGTTTTGATCAAGCATGCTCTAACAAATATTCAATATATGGTTAAAGCACACATGCTGAATTGGAAGCAGTCTGAAATCATATGACTTCACTCTGAGCTTATCAATACGGCTCCTATGTGTTCCAATAGAATTGGAATGGCATTGATTAAACAAGTTACATGGAGGCATCCAAGGAATTTTAAACTTAGTACTGTTGGATCCTCCCTAGGAAATCCAGGTTTTGCAGGTGCGTGTATAGTCATACGCAATGGCCTATGAGAGGTGGTGACTGCAAGGTCTGTATACCTTCACAGAAAGACTAGCTTGGAGGCTGAAACATTGGCGCTTATCGAGGGACTACAGGTAGCATATTATGAAGGCTTAGAAGATCTACAAGTGGAGGTGGACTCGCTGGTGTTTTTGAAAATCATTACAAAGCAATACAAAATTTCTTAAAAACTAGAATTTCTGATCAGGAATATTTGGCAATTGGTGAGTGATTTTCCTCTCTCTTCTATCTCATTTGAACATGTTTATAGAGAAGCAAATTATGTTGATGATGCATTACCTAGGATAGCAAGTAGGGATAAAAAGACCACCATATTCTCGCATGCCACTCTATGTAGGTCAATTAGAGGCCTAGCAATTCTTGATAGTAGAGGTGTACCATACATAAGAGTATGATTACTGCTGATTTGCTCTTTGTTTTTCTGCAGGCGCAAGGCCTGGGACTAGACACATCTCTCGGAGTAAAGAAAATGAAAGCTATGAATACAACAGCTTCTTACGAACCCTCACATGGAATGGATATGTGCTCTTAATATAGCCTGTACACAGAATCAATCAATGACCAGCTTTGTCTACCATCTGTGGTGATATGGGCCTCGGACCATCAATAGGCTCAAGAGATAGACTGGCAGCAGAGAAGAGAGTGCAGCCCACAAGTGGTCCTGACATGACATCAGCTATCTTGGAGGCACCCGGGTACAAGAAGGACATGATAATGACTCCACATACCCGAGTATGCGACAGGAAGGGGACCACTCAGCAAAACCCTCTCTACTCACTGCATTATAAATAGAGGAGTGACCAATAGTAAAAGGTATGTTCTATCAAACTTAGATACTATCAGTACTTATTCATATTCTCTCTCCTTTGCATAAAGCTCAATCTTCATTATCACGCCGGAGCGTCTACCCTCGAGAGACACCAGGGGCTTTGTTTTGTAGAACCTAAGAGATCCACCGCGGGCTAGGATTCCAGCTTACCCCGGATCAAACCTGTCCCGGAGCTGGTATTCAGGAGTAGACTGGTAGCATCAGTTGGCACGCCCAGTGGGATGGGATATCTTGTGCTTCGTTATGCCACGCGGTAGGCCAAGAAACACTGGGGGAGAACCACCCCCAGAGACCAACCAAGCAGAGGGCGGTCCTAAGACAATAAGGGCCGCAGCTGCTATTGCAGCATGCAAGGCTGCTGAGGAGAAGGAGCGGGTGCGCAAGGAGACTGCCCGGTTTGCTACTGAGAAGGCTCGAGCAGCTGCTGAGTAGCTTAGAGGAAAGAAGACAGTGTCGGAGTGCACCCTTAGGGAGATGCGGAAAGATCAGATGGAAAAAGCTCGGCAGGAGAAGGAGAGGCAGAATTAGGAGACTTTCGGGGACAAGGAAGGATCAGAGCAAGAGGAATATTCGGATTCCGGGGATGAAGCCCCGTGGGAAAACGAGCAGGAAGGGCCGGACACCATCCACACCAATGCTGCGGAATTTGGAGAATTCCGAGCATGGAAGGCGGCCCAGGCTACTGCTTCAAAGCACCCGAGGTGGTGGACTTGGAAAAAGACGTGCGTGACAGGGTAGGTGAATGAGGGGGTCATCAAGCGCCTCCGGTCCAGCAGATGCCGGGTCCAAAGATGCCCCCGGGCCAACAGGCGTTCCCGGGTCCGCAAGTATTCCCGGGTCAGCAGATGTTCAACAACGGTTCGATTGAAGAGCGTCTGAGTAGATTGATCGGAAGGCGGGGGATACACCCTCATTTCCCGTGGGTTCCGAAGGTTCTGAATTATAATTGGTCGGCCGGGACAAAGGCCCAGGACGGAGTTCCAATGTACAACGGAGATGGAGATCCGGAGGAGTTTGTCCACACTTACCTCAGCGTCATGGGGGCCCGAGATATTGATGAGCCGCTGCAGTGCAAGTTGTTGTCCTCTTACCTCCGGGGTAACTGTTTGACCTGGTTTAAGAGCCTCCTCCAGGTATCGCTATAAACTTTCTGGGACTTCGCAATTGTCCTGGTCCATCGATATGCTGCTATGAAGATGAATTTTGTGAATCTGGCAACGGTTTTAGCAATGCGTCAGCTGGAAACGGAATCTACTTGGCAGTATTATATCCGGTACATCTCCGAGTCTATGAAGGTGCAGGATAGGCACTTGCACGAAAAGGCCCTGATTGGCAACTTTGTGAACGGGTTGCGGGATGAGATGTTCTACATTGAGTTGATGAAGAACATGCCGGGAACATTCTATCACCTCCAGCTGACAGTGGATATGCATTGTACCTTCCACGAGGCCAACCATACCCGGATGAACACCGTTGGTTTCTTCAAACAAAGGGTGGTCACGGCCACGGCTACCCAAACTACCACACTCCGGGCGACTCCCCACCAGGGTGCTTGCTCGCCAGGATCCTTTGAAACGCCAACCAGTCCAGGGGGCAGTGCCTGCACTGGGAGGACAGAATCCGGTGGTAAGACCGACATACACTCCTCTCTCCAAGATGAAAACGGAGATTTTGGCCATTCACCGGGGATTATTCAAGGACCCCCCGGTTATACAAGGGGTACCGGCCCCGACCAATGCACAGAAGTGGTGCGAGTTTCAAAAGTCATACGGGCATACCACGGAGGGTTCTAAAGTCCTGCGCACGGATATTCAGAAGCTGGTGGAGCGGGGTCAGCTCCGCGACTGTGTGGCAGGGGAGGCACATCCGGCAGCTGTCCCAGCGGGGCAAGGAAGGAAGCGGAATTGGAGAAACAACCGAGGCTGGGGCGGCAATCAACCGGCGGAAGTCAACCTTGCCCCTAACTGCGCCCCATTGGCCTAGAGACCCGGGGCACCTCAGACGATAAACATGATCAGCGGAGTAGTAAGGGACAGGGCTCAGACGCTTTTGGCAGTTAAGGCAAAGAGTAGATATGTTCCCCCGGGAGAAATCCAGGGGAAGAGGTTTAAACATAGCGAGACAATCACATTCTCGGATGAAGATGCGGTCCCGGCTCAGGTGCCACACTCTGAACCCATGGTTGTTACCGCGGAGGTAGAAGGAGTGGTGATAAAACGAGTTTTCGTGGACGATGGGAGCAGTGTGGAGATCATGTTTGCTGATTGTTTTGACCAGTTACGTATTGGCCGACAGAACTTGAAACCGTGCTTGTCCCCGTTATCTGGTTTTACGGGCCAAACAGTCCATCCTCTCGAGATCATACCATTCCGGGTGACTCTTGTTGACCTCCTGGATATCAACAAGAGGTGTACGAGTTTGTGCAACTTTGCGGTGATAAACGCGTCCTTCCCGTACAACATGATAATAGGCCGCCCCTGGTTGACGCAAGCGCGGACAATATGCTCGCCTTACCACTTAACCATGAAATTTCTGACAGATCAGGGAATTGCAACAGTTATAGGTAACCAGACGATGGGTCGCACCTGCATGCTGACTGCAATAAAGGACGCCAAGGCAGGGGGAGCAGGGAGAGTACACACCCTATAACCCAGAGAAGGCTGCGGGGGTAAAGACATGGTGGGAGCAGTGCACGGTGACCCGGCGTCCTTTGAAGTGGAAGACATGGAGGTAGGCTCCCGGGGGAAGGTGAGTGTCAGGATGCATCTCCCGGGGAACGTGAAGGAAGAGCTATAGGCGTTGCTCAAGGAATGTGAAGATGTATTCTCGTGGGGGACGGAAGATTTGACGGGAATACCAGAGGAATTTGCGATCCACCAGCTGAACTTCTATCCGGATCTGAAACCTATCAGGCAGAAGAATCGAGCCTTGGCAGCAGATCGGGTGGAGTTTTTCCGGTCGGAAGTAAAGAGGATGTTGGATGCCGTCATGGTGGAAGAAATCACCTACCAAGTGTTGCCCCAAGGATAGCTACCCGCTACCGTCCATTGACCAGCTGGTGGAAGCAATAACGGGATTTCAGCTCCTGGCTTTCTTTGAAGCGCAGCGGGGATACCACCAGATTGTCATGGCCTCGGAGGACAGGCCAAAAACTTCCTTTATTACTGACTTTGGTACCTTTTGTTACAGGGAGATGCCATTCGGACTTAAAAATGCAGGAGCCACATACGAGCGCATGGTAGGCCGGGTGTTCAAGGGTCATCTCAGGAGAAACATGGAGGTTTACGTGGACGACATGGTGATCAAAAGAAAAACACATGATTCTTTCCTAGAGGATCTCTGAGAGTTGTTCACCGTACTAAGGAGAGTCAACCTGAAGCTGAGCTCGGAGAAGAGTACCATCAAGGTAGCAGCAGGCAAGTTCTTAGGATTCATGGTGTCAAACCAGGGAATTGATGTGAACCCGGAAAAGGTTGATGCAATCCTGAGCATGCCTTCCCCGAGTAAGGTATAGGATGTGCAGCGCTTAACGGGGTCCTTGGCGGCCTTGAGCAGATTTCTGGCACGGGGGGCGGAGAAGCAATTACCTTTTTAGCATCCTGAGGCTAGCGAAGAAGTTATGGACCCCAGAGTGTGAGGAAGCGTTCAGAGAGTTGAAGGAGCATCTAGGGAACCTCCCTACTCTGTCTAAGCCGGTAAGCAGAACACGCGATAAGCGCCGCCTTGGTCCGGGGATCCGGAAAGGTACAAAACCTGGTATACTTTGTGAGCCGGACTTTTCAGGGACCGGAGACGCGTTACTCCTAATTAGAGCGGTTACTCTTAGCCCTGGTACACGCATCCCGGAGACTTCGCCCATACTTTCACGGGCATCCCATTACAATCCTGACTGATCAACCACTTCACCAAGTTATGCTGAAACCAGAGGCATCGGGCCGGATGATGAAGTGGGCGGTCGAGTTGTGGGAGCACGAGATCACTTACCAAGCTAGGAAGTCCATCAAAGGTCAAGCCTTGGCCGACTTCTTGGTGGAAATAGCGGATAATGCTGAGAAGGACACGGTGGAAGATCAGCCGAGTTGGAAGTTACATGTGGATGGCTCCTCCCATGCCGGGGGAAGTGGAGCTGTAGTTGTGCTGGAAAGCCCCGGGGGTAAAGAGTATCGGTACGCGTTGCAGTTTGACTTCAGAACCACCAACAACGAAGCTGAGTATGAAGCCCTTCAAGCTGGGCCGCGCCTAGCCCGGGAGGTGGGTGCAAAGGTGGTGGACGCTTATAGTGAGTCGGCCATTGTGGCGCAGTAAGTCAATGGGGAATATGAAGCTAAGGAGAGAAGTCTACAACGGTACTTGGAGATTGTAAAGACAACAATCCAGGGTTTCCTCCGGGTTTCACTAACGCAGATTCCCCGGAAGGAGAACTGTAAGGCAGACGTGCTAAGTAAGCTAGCTTCATCGGGGCTTAAGCCGGACCAGGATCGGAACTTATTCATGGAGATGGTGACTGTTCGAGGCCACGAGTAACCGGGGCAAGTCGCGACAGTGTGGGAATCGGAGTCGTGGATAACGCCAATCCTCGAGTACCTGGAAAATGGAAAGTTTCCGGATGACAAAGTCAAAGCCCGGAAGATCCGGGTCAAAGCTCCCCAGTATGTTGTCCTGGATGGGGAGTTGAAACGAAGGGGATACCTCCAACCTTGGCTCAAGTGTGTGGACGGTGAGGAGGCCCGACATCTGTTGAAAGAAGTGCATGAGGGTCCCAATGGAAGCCATCAGGGAGCCCAGACCGTGCCTCGGAAAATCATGTGTACCGGGTATTATTGGCCCACGTTGTTTGAAGACGTCCAAAAAGTCGTCCGCTCCTGTGGACAGTGCCAGAGATTTGCACCTCTGATTCACATCCCCAGAGGGAGATGATCGGGATATTAGGGACTTGGCCCTTCATCCGATGTGGCCTTGACCTGGTAGGCCCCTTTCCAACGGCGCCCGAAGGTTTCAAGTACTTGATAGTTGCTGTGGATTATTACAGCAAATGGGTCGAGGCTGCCCCGTTGACCAATATCAAGGGAAGTACTTGTGTGAAATTTTGCTGGAAGAACATTATCTGTCGCTAAGGGATACCCCGCTTATATAGTAACAGATAATGGGGCGCAGTTCGAGAATGATCCTTTCAAATCCTGGTGCAAGGAGTATGGGATTGAACAGAAGCTAACTTCGGTCTACCACCCTCAGGCTAACGGGTAGGTCGAGGTAACCAATAGGACTCATGTCAACGGGATCAACTACTAGAATATCAAGCCATTTAAGGCGGTTCATCTTTCATGTGTTAAGGAAAAAATCAAATGCCTTGGGTGGTTGTGACTTAAATGAGAAAAATCATCTAAGGCGGTTCCTCTTCCGCCTTAGATGATTTTGGGTTTAAGGCGTATATTTCCGCCTTGAATGATTGGGCATACGCCTTGCTCTGAACTTGCGAACTCGCAAGTAGTAACGTAACTATTATTTTCATTTGCTTCTTGCGAACTCGTAACTAGTAAATGCAAATACCAAAAAACAGGTATAATATGTATTTATGACAGCCTCTTGCGGATCTCTAGTTCATCTAGTAGCGATTTCGCTACATTGGAAAATTAATGTGGCCGAGACTGGTTGCGACAACAAACGTGCGGATCGCTAGAAATCAGTTACGATATCGCAGTGTAACAAGCTCCTCATTTATTTTTATTATAACGAGACTGGTAACGATATATTTTGGCGATTCGCTTGGTCTGAACTAGCAAGCTCGCTAAGTCAAATTCAACATTTAGGGTTGACCAAAATGAGCCAGGTTATGACAAAGACGTGCTAGTCGCTAGTAAACCAGTAGCGAGTTCGCAACAGAACCTGCCTGTGTAATAAAAATTGTTGGTACGTGATAGATAATGAGTTCGTAAGGAAATGGCTTATGTGTTTGATAGCGACTTCGCTACATTTGTCGCTAATCTGAAACGACGTCGTGTGAGCATTGGGTGAGCGAGAAAAACAAATGACGTTGCGAGTAAGCTAGTGATTCACCTAATGTTGGCGTGTATTCTTACGATATCGACAGAGATCAGATTGGAGAGGCAGAGAAGAACGAGCGATTGGGTAGCGACGGTGCAAATTAAAAGTTAAGAAATATGATTCTTGTGAGTGAAGTAGCGACAGTACAAGATGGTCGCAAAAGTTTTTATGTCACAGGCGAGACAAGTTACGAGCTCGCATGGATTTCGTAAGTGTCACTAAATTATAGGATTTGAGCCATTTCCACCCATTTCCACTAAATTAGGGTTTCATTTTAATTGTCTAAGCTGTCAATTGCAAGATGGTATCTAAGCACAAAACATGAACATGAAACACTAACAAGTCACACTTTATAAACTAACTGAAGTAATTGAACTCAAAAGTATATGCATCCATTTGACAAAAAACTAACTAGCTTTTATTAGGTATGGGAGGCCTAGAGATGTACCGAAATCTAATAAGGATCAAGTGTCTAGCAAATCCATCTCTACCATCCTCCAACTCCTTTTTGGTGTACGATGCATGATTTTCCTCGAGAATCTAAGAATAGAAAATGTTTTTGATAAGGTATGGGCCATAAAGCTCATACAAGGTCAAGTAGTCCACACAAGATGAGGACCCCCGCCTTGCTTGACAGCTCACACAAAGTACGCACACATGAGACCTCGTGCTCAACACGTGCAGAACGCATGGAGGAACACAATAGAATCAATGGAGACGCTCACACCGGATGAGGCTCCCAACAGGTATAAAGGAAGGAGAGCTTCCTCTCTCTTTCCTCAGATTCTCTCAACCTGTCACTCAGATTTCCTCTATCTAAAACACCCCAAATCTTACTTGGGCGTCGGAGCGAGCGTCGGCCAAACGCCGCCCGCCTGAGCTCACTTTCCTCATCGTGCAGGTACGAGTATAAGGTCATTATCTTGCTGGAAGTCCAATCCACACCGGAAATCCAGAAGTATATCATTGACGCCGTCTGTGGGGAGCTCTTATCTATCTCGCTCACGCAGCTTGATTCACTGATTGAAAATCGATGGAGCAGACCCCAGTTGCAGAGGCGACTATCCTTGATTTCACGCCGCCGGCAAACCCACCCGTGCGGCACACCGACCAAGAGCCCATGACTCCGGAGATGTTTCAGGTCATGATGGCTCCATTCTTAGCATCCCAGGAGCAGGTGCTGTCAAAACTGAAGTCCTTGGAAGAGAAGGAGGAAGCCCGACAGCTCAGCCAGAAGATCACGCCGACGAAGCTGAATTTTGACGGCGAGGAGCAAGAAGTGGCGTCGCACCTCCCGGCAAAGAAACAGATCTAAAAGAGAGGCAGAAACAACGAGGCCGCTAGATCGGATGGGCCCGGATCCTGCCAGCGTGAAGGGAGAGCCCATGATCCAGATCTCAACGACTGGAAATCAGGGTATGTTTACTCCAACGCCGGAGAAGTTCACATGGAGGACAGAAGACGTGGGGAGTATGAAGATCACCTTCCGGAGATCGAGAAAGGGTCACCATGGGTGAAGAACAACCGGCTCGCTGTAGCCGATCCTAAAACAAAGATCCCCCAGAACCTAGGCACGTACATCAGTGTTGTCGATCTTGAGGACCACATGCACACGTTCAACACCAACATGTCGACGTACGCCATCCGGCATGCGATCTGGTGCAAGGCGTTTGCTACCACGCTCACTGGAGCAGCACGTCTGTGGTTCAAGGCTCTACCTGATGGCAGCATCGCCAGCTTCAAGATGTTGGAGGAGAAGTTCCTGCGCAGGTTCATGCAGAGGAAGCAATTCACTAAGGAGTGCACCGACATCATGTCGATTTTCCATAAGAGAGGAGAAATATTGTTCGAGTCATGGGAACGTGCTTCGAGTCTGGCAAACCAGGTGAAGAACCTCACCGAGAAGCTGATGATCAATTATTTTGTGAAGGGGTTGATTCACAAGGAGATGAAGCAAGAATTCTACCTATGCAAGGTGAAGACCCTGGAGGAGTTGATGGAACGCATAGAAAACTTTTCATGTGTGGATGACATGAGCATGAAAGGGGATGATGGCGGTTATATTTCACGTAGCAAGAACAAGAAGAACACCGGTTCCAACACGCAACCGTCAAAGAAGGGTGGAGGTGAGAAGTTCAACAAGTTGAAGGACACCTCCTTCACCCCGCTGACACAATCACCACGTGAGATCCTAAGTCTGGTAGTTGGCAAGAACCTGCTGGATGCTCCGAGCAGGATGAAGAAGCCAGCCAACATGAGGAACAAGGCGTATTACTGTGAGTATCACAATGACCATGGACATGACACCAACGATTTCTACCACTTACGTGCCGCAATTGAGAAGTGTGTGAGATCCGTTCAACTCGCCCACCTTGCTAGGGAGGCTAGAGCCCACAACAAGGCCACCTGGTCGACCGAACCATCTGGACGGACGAATTTTCGAAGAGATACAAGAGGAAGAGCTCGAACTCCAGAACCTTCTCGTCCCAGCTTCAAGGGGAAAGAGGTGGCGCAAGTAGGGAGGTATTCGGAGGATGAGGATGAGCACTACGAGAAGCGACATCGTACAGACCGGGAAGCTCCCCGGACGACAGTAGAAGGAGGTCAGCCTTACTAACATTTACACCATCATAGGTGGAAGTGCAGGTGGCAAGACAGAATCCCAGAGGAAGGCTTGGTGTAGGAAGGTACCAGAAACAACACCGAAAGAAAGGAAGTTGGCGGAAGATGAAGTCATCACGTTCAGCTCAAAGGACCCAATTCCGTATCGTCCTGCTGGAGGTGATGCGGTGGTAATCCAAATCCAGATTGCAGACAAGCTCAATCTCAGGGTGTATGTGAATGGGGGCATCTCAGCCAAGGAGATGTACTAGCACTTTTTCACGCAACTGGACGAGGAGATGAAGAAGAAACTGAAGCCTACTGCCACCCCGCTTGTGGACTTTGCGAACAGGTAGGTGTGGCCGGAAGGTACAATTTACATCCCCATAACTGTTGGTGAACACCCATATAGCAAAACCTTCAAGGTGGAGTTCATTGTGGTGAAAGCCAGCAGTCCCTACAACATGATACTTGGGCGTCTTGCATTAGCGCTCATGAAGGGGATAGTGTCGACCTTGCACATGTTACTCAAGTTTCCAACCAAGGCGGGCACCGCTACGGTTAATGGAGACCAACAGAAAGCAAGGAAATGTCACCACATTGCTCTTAGAAAAAAGAAGAGGAATGTGGACGGCACGGGTGAAGAAGAGGGTCCAGGTTACCGCCGACGTGTTGTAGCCATGGTGACGACCGCAGCAGTACGCGAGGAAGAAGACCCGGTAGGCGAGACTGTACCTGTCGAACTAGGGCGCAAGGGGAACCAGGTCGTACAGGTTGGAGTGTCTCTACCGGAAGATTTGATAGAGAGATTAGTCACAGTGCGAAGGGATTATGCAGATGTGTTCACATGGGAGTCAAGCGACATGACAGGAGTGTAGGAGGAGATTAGGTGCCACGCCCTCAAGATCTCAACAGACTACAAGCCTGTCATCCAAAAGAAGCGAGCACTCTGCAAGGACAGGAACGAGGCAGTCAACAAGGAAGTGGACGAGTTGATCAAGTCGGGTATCCTGGTCGAGGTGATGTATCCCACATGGCTAGCGAACCCCGTATTGGTTAAGAAACCAAACGGATCATGGAGGATGTGTATTGACTACACCAGCCTCAACAAAACCTGTCCTAAAGATTGTTACCCGCTGCCAATGATTGATTAAAAGGTGGATGCATTGGCAGGGTACAAAGTGAAATGTTTTCTTGATGCGTATAAAGGTTATCACCAAATCCCAATGAAGAAGGAGGATGTGGAGAAGACAACCTTTATTACGGAGAGAGGGGCATTTGGATACAAGATGATGCCGTTCGGACTCAGGAATGCTGGAGCAACATACTAACGTGTGGTCGACAAAATATTCAAGGAGCAGATAGGGCGAAACTTGGAGGTCTACGTCGAACACATGGTGATCAAGAGCAAGGACTTCAACACGCTGACTGAAGATGTGAAGGAAACTCTGGAACGCTTTCGAAGCACATGTCTAAAACTCAACCCTCTCAAGTGCCAGTTTGGGGTCCAAGAAGGTCGATTCTTGGGTCACATGGTTACAAACGAGGGGGTACTAGCAAATCCAGATAAGGTCAAGGCGGTGCTGGACATGAAACCACCAAGGACAGTGAAGGAAGTGCAAAGTCTGAACGGTAAGTTGGCAGCGTTGAACCATTTCCTGTCGAGAGCAGCTGAGCATGCACTCCCTTTCTTCAAGGTGCTGAACAAATGTGTCAACAAGAAGGGAGATGTCAGATGGGGACCTGAACAAGATGAAGCATTCAACGACTTGAAGAAGCACTTGCATAGCTTGCCCTTGTTGACATCGCCTCAACAAGGTGAAACCCTCTAGCTGTACGTGTCGGCTGGAGTGGAGATCATCGGTTGATATGGTTCGTGATTTCTGGTGTAGATTGAAATTCCAGCAAGGTGATGACCTTCTTCTCGTTGCTGCACAAAGAGCAATGTGAGCTCAGGCGGGCGGCGTTCGGCCGTCGCCCGCTCTGACGCCCAAGTAATATTTGGGGTGTTTAGAGAGAGAAAATCCAAGTAACAGGACGAGAGAATCTAAGGAAAGAGAGAGGAAGCTCTCCTTCCTTTATACCTGTTGGGAGCCTCATCCGGTGTGAGCGTCTCCATGGATTCTGTTGTATTTCTCTTTGCGTGCTGCACGTGTTGAGCACGGGGTCTCACGTGTGTGTACTATGTGTGAGCTGTCAAGCAAGGTGGGGGTCCTCATCTCGTGTGGTATGCTTGACCTTGTATGGGCTTTATGGTCCATACCCTATCAAGTCCCCCTAGTCCTTTCCATGGTTCTCATGGTGCAGGACTATTTTTTGTGTTGTTCATTGGCGTCGGTCTGATTATGGCTTTGCAGAAATCGAGATGAAGCTTCTGAACATGTTGGAGTAGTGAGACATGTTGTCATGCTTCATCTTGATGGCGATTTTCTTTGCTTCTTTTTTTTGGCGGTTCATCTTTTCTGAACGGTCATGTCGTTTTTGCGTGTCTTGGAGAAAAGGCATGTATTTTTTCGAGAAAAGGCATCATTTATTAGCCTGTTTTCCCATCAATCTTTCATTGATGTGACGCTTCCTTCCGTAATGAAAAGGCACGCCTCTTTTCAACCTATTTAAGCTGCTATTTTCAGCTTTTAATTCCTTTCTTCTTACTTCTGTTTTTTCTCCAAAAATTTTCCTTTCTTTCTCTCTCTCCCTCCATGATGAAGAGCATCATTGAAACCCTTTTCTGTACTACTACCGAGGCGGAGTTGTCACTTCTTCGCTGTCGCTGTGAAACTGTGGCCTCCATGCAGGCCAATGCCCTTCTTCCGGAGGAAGCAGATCCTGTTCAAGTGGATCTTGCTGACTGTTTTGCCTTGCCGGCGGCTGATGTGTCGGCTGACCAAGTTAAGGATGGGTTCTATGTGATTTACTTGGAGTGCTTTGACCATTGTGGTCTGCGTTTTTCGCTTTCCCCTTCTTCCAATCGGTCCTAGGGTTTTACGATCTGAACTTTTCACTCCTAACCCCAAAATCGGTCCGTATCTTGGTGGGCTTCGAGGTTCTGTGCAGGGTCCATAAGGTTGAACCAACTTACCAGTTGTTTCGTGCCTTCTACCATCCATGCAAGGAGCCACCAAGTTGGTTCTTTTTGAAGAATTGGGAGGGTTCCAGGGTGGTGACCGAGTTGCCGACTAGGGTTGATTGGACTTGCAAGTTTGTATTTGTGAAGAAATCCTTGGTTTTTGGTGAAAACTCTGGCATCTACCCGCCCGGGACCCTCCGTCGCCGCACCAAGTCTCCTGATTAGGAGAAATGGTCCATTTGCGCGCTTCCGTCGACTTGCTGAGGAAGAATCCCACTCCCGCTTACTACTTGTGCTATGATGCTCGTTTGCAGAGATCTGGGATGTCCTTCCTTCCCATGGCTTGCGAAACAGTGACGGAGCCTCTTATTGTGTGTAAGTATCTCACCTTTATGTTGTTAATGTCATTGTGCAGTTACTGAATTCTTATCTTGTTCCTTCTTTTTGTAATGTAGTTTCCCCTACTCAAGTTGAACCTCCTGCCTCTGCGGGAACCAGACGTCGGCCGTCTCGTCTGAGTCGGGGCCTGGGCAGAGGAGCAGGAGAGGGGTTGCATGTTGGAGTGATTTACTTGACTAGCGACATACCATCTCATTCCAAGAAAAGGCCCTCATCTTCATCAGATACTGGTGGCAAGCAGGCTCGTGCTAAGACACAGAAGATGTTGGAGGGGCACAAGGTGCAGAACATGCTGGAAGCAACCAAGTCAGAGGATGTGACGGAGGTGGATCAAGGTGAGCAGCGTCACCTTGCTAAGGATCCTCCTCTAGAGAAATGTGTAGCCTCTCTGTTGGGAGGACTTGGGCGTGTGTCGGGGGAGGAGCCTTTGGATCCTGCCCCCGAGATCCAGGTTTGTCCTACAGCCTCTCTTCGTCAGCTCCTGTTGCAATCCATCCCTGATGACCACATGCAGTCTTGGCGTGCCAACCCACTCATCAACCTGTCGGGGGTGAGCAGTATAGGAGATAGGATGGCTGCTACTGCTATGGAGGTATCCCCTGGCTTCTTTTGTTTTTCTTTGTTTTGTTTTCTCTGTTTTCTTGTTTTTTACTTCCTTCTTGCTTGTTGCACAGGGTCTGTGTGCTGCTGTTGCTGTCCAAGCCTGGGAGAGGGATCTTGGAGGTGACCTTAGCAAGGCGAAGTAGATGTTCGACAAGTCTGATGCCAAAATTGCTAGGATTCGTGAGCTGGCTAGGGAGAAGGATCTGACTCTTGCCCAACTTCAGTCTGATAAAGAGAAGCTGCTTGAGACCAAGCTGGGTCTGAATGAGGAGGTAGCTCGTCTTGCTGACAAGAACAAAGAGACAAACGAGAAGCTGAACATGGCAATGGCGGCTAACCAGGATCTGGCGGTCAAGATCAAATCTCTGGATGCAGACTTGGAGTTAGAGCGTGGGGTGAGTGCTTCTCTACGTGGTCAACTGGACCAGCGTGATTCTATCATTGGGGAGCACCTCAGGACAAGGGTTTGGCTCAGAGATGAAGGTTTCAGCAAGATCAGGGCCAGTGTGGATCAGAGCCCGATGGCCAGGCGTCTTCTAGATGAGGCCCTAACTGAATCTGATCACATCATGGCTAATGTTCCAGATGATGCTGAGATGAAGATCCAACTTGGTCGTGTGCACGCCCCTTTCCAGCAGTATGACTTCCAGGAATACTTCTCCACCCTTGGTCCTGACTTGACTTTGGAGGATCTAAAGAAGTGGCATCTAGACCAGCCAGCTTCCACTTCTTCTGATAACAAGTAGAAGAAAAGGCGGTGATAGTGTTTTACTTTTCTTTTTCTTTATCCTGGACTTGTTGATGAGCTTGCATGCTCTTTTTTCATGGCGCTTGTGCCATCTTTTTATTTCCCTTTGAATATTTTGCATTCGTATTTCTGGGATATATTTTTAATTAGCACAAGCGTTTATTACTTGTTTGTTTTTCTTGCTTTACTAAGCTTTATTTGTTGCAAATTTATGGGCATGATGGACGTCTCCATCATGTAGCCCTTTGCACCATATAACAAATTGAATTCAGTCTTCAACTTGTTTTCTATGGTTAAGGCATTATAGGCCCTTTTTTTAGATGCAAGTTTCTTTTCTGAAACTGTTTGCATTTATTTTGGGTTCTTTTGTTTTTTGAACTCCATTTTCTTTCACTTCTCTTTCAAGCAATATTTTCTCTTGTTGTCACTGCATTTTTATACAAAAAAGAAAGAAAGTATAATGACCTCTACCAGTTGACTGGTTCGTGTCAGTGCATTATTTAAAGGGAAAACGAGAAAAGAGGCATCTACCAGATGACTGGTTCGTGCCTTGGTGAGATATACTTAAAAATACTTCTCATTGCTTTCATCTTTTAAGTTCTGGGACTACAAAGGCCACCCTCAAGATCATCTTGCAAACCTTATTAGGCTGCTTGACCTCTGTTGGGGGCTTTTTTCATTTCATGAGGCTTCCCTCAAGATCATCTTGCATACTCTAAATGAGTTGCCTAACCTCTGTTGGGATCCTCCACTGCATCAAAAAGAAAAATAAGAAAACAAAAGAAAAAATCACAAGTAAGGCGAGGAGACGAGATCCATGTTGCGCCTTACATGTAATACTTGCAAAGGTTGTTCATGTGCCAAGTTCTTGGAACTGGTTTTCCATCCAAGTGCTCCAGCTTGTACGCTTCTTTTCCCAGTGCCTCAACAACACGGTAGGGACCTTCCCTGTTGGCATCCAACTTGAGTTGTCCTTCCACTCTTGATGCTTCATTCTTTCTCAAGGCCAAGTCACCAACCTTCAGACTGCGATGTCGCAGCTTGTTGTTGTATCTTTGCTCCATCCAGGACTTGTAGGTTGCCTCTTTGAGCGACGCTTTCTCCCACTCATACTATAACTCCTCCAGGTTCTACCTCAACCCTTCGTCATTTCTTGCAGCTGGCAAAGGATCTTCCACTTGCAGGGTAGGTACAAGCATCTCAGGTGGTATGATGGCTTCAGTGCCAAAACACAGTCTGTAGGGGGACTTTCCTGTGCTGGTTCTGGGAGTCACCCTGTAAGACCACAACACGCTGTAAAGCTCCTTTGTCCATGCTCCCTTGCGCTGCTCGAATTTTTTCTTGAGTTCTTGCACGATGGTTCGGTTTGTGACTTCCACCTGCCCATTGGCTTGTGGGTGAGCCACTGATGTGAACTTCTGCCTGATGCCCATGTTGCTGCACCAGTCCTTGAACACTTCTCCTTCGAACTGAGTGCCATTATCACTGACCAGTACTTGCGGGATCCTTAAGCGGCAGACCACATTCTTCCACACAAAGCTCGTCATCCTTCGCCCTGTTATGGTCACCAGTGCCTCGGCTTCGACCCACTTGGTGAAATAATCAACTGCTACGACAAGGAAACGACGTCTTCCTGTTGCAGCTGGGAAAGGGCCGACAATATCAGTTCCCCACATTGCAAAGAGCCACGGAGACGGTATAGGCGTCAGCTTCTCACTTTGCAGCCTCGGTACGTTTTCATGTTTTTGACATTTCTTGCAGCTCTTGGTCATCTGGTTGATATCTTCCTTCATACGAGGCTAATAGTAACCCGCTCTGGTGATCCGCAATGCGAGTGCTTTGCCGCCTTGATGACTTCTGCAACATCCTGCATGCACCTCTCGAACCACTCGCATTTTTTGACTGGGTGAGACATCTCAACCAAGGTTCTAGAAAACTCCGTCTTTACAGAACTCCATCTTTCAGCGCATGGTTAAGAGCGTTGAGTTTCAGCTTTCTGGCTTCCTTACTGCATTCGAGGACCACTCCGTTGGCAAGGAAATCCATCATTGGTTTCATCCAGCTTGTTCCCTCAACAACATCGACAGCTCCGACTGTCTTGTTGTCAGTTGATCTGTGTGTGAGGGTTTCTACCATCACTGCCTTGTTCAAGTGTGCCCGCGTTAAGGATGCTAACTTGCTCAAGGCATCAGCTCTGGTGTTTTTTGACCTTGGTACGTTGATGATGTCGAATTCCTTGAATTCCGACGCCAACAATCTCACCTTGTCCCTGTACTTCATCATGCCAGGGTCCTTAGCTAGGTAAGCTCCTTCATATTGTTTCGCCACAAGCATTGAGTCGCTATGCGCCATCAACTTCCTCACTCCAAGCTTCTTTGCTATCTCCATTCCCGCAATCTGGGCCTCGTACTCAGTTTCATTGTTTGATGCGGGGAATTCGAATCGCAATGCATAAGTGACTACAACTCCACTTGGGTCGGTCAGAACCAAACCCGCGCCGGCATCTTCCATCTACATGTAGATGCCACTCGTCACTTGGAGCTCGCTTCCTCTTTTCTCCAGCTGCACTGGTTTCAGGTGAGAGTGTTGATTTCTTCACTTCTGGTGGCATTTCTGCTAGGAAATCAGCGACAACTTTACCCTTGACGGACTTTCTTGGTGAGTATTCGATGGAGTGCTCGCCAAGTTCCACCGCCCATTTAGCCAACCGGCCTGATGCTTTTGGTCTGGTGAGGATGTCCTTCATGGGGTGGTTTGTCAACACCACCACAGGATGCGCCTGGAAGTAGTGTCTGAGTCGTCGAGCTGCATGTACCACAGCTAGGGCCAGCTTTTCTTCTCCCGTGTATCTTGTTTTTGCTCCCTGCAAAGCTGTACTTACAAAGTATATGGGTTTCTGTACCTTGCTTTCTTCTCGTACAAGGGCTGCACTAACGGTCTCCACTCCAGCCGACACGTACAGGTAGAGGGTTTCACCCTGTTGAGGCGATGTCAACAAGGGCAAGCTATGCAGGTGCTTCTTCAAGTCGTTGAAAGCTTCATCTTGCTCAGGTCCCCAGCTGACATCTCCCTTCTTGTTGACACTGTTTTTTAGCGCCATGAAGAAAGGGAGTGCGCGCTCAGCTGCTCTTGATAGGAAACGGTTCAATGCTGCCAACTTGCCGTTCAGACTTTGCACTTCCTTCACTGTCCTTGGTGGTTTCATTTCCAGCACCGCCTTGACCTTGTCTGGATTTGCCCGTACCCCTTCGTTTGTGACCATGTGACCCAAGAATCGACCTTCTGGGACCCCAAACTGGCACTTGAGAGGGTTGAGTTTTAAACCTGTGCTTCGAAAACGCTCCAGGGTTTCCTTCACGTCTTCAGTCAGCGTGTTGAAGTCCATGCTCTTGATCACCATGTCGTTGACGTAGACCTCCAAGTTGCGCCCTATCTGCTCCTTGAATATTTTTTCGACCACACGTTGGTATGTTACTCCAGCATTCCAGAGTCCGAATGGCATAATTCGGTATCCAAATGCTCATCTCTCCGTAATAAAGGCTGTCTTCTCCACATCCTCCTTCTTCATGGGGATTTGGTGATAACCTTTATACGCATCAAGGAAACACTTCACCTTGTACCCTGCCAATGCATCCACCTTTTGATCAATCATTGGCAGCGGGTAACAATCTTTAGGACAGGTCTTGTTGAGGCTAATGTAGTCAATACACATCCTCCATGATCCGTTTGGTTTCTTAACCAAGACGGGGTTAGCTAGTCAGGTGGGGTACTTCACCTCGACCAGAATACCCGACTTGATCAACTCGTCCACTTCCTTGTTGACTGCCTTGTTCCTGTCCTTGCAGAGTGCTCGCTTCTTTTGGACGACAGACTTGTAGTCCGGTGAGATCTTGAATGCGTGGCACCCAATCTCCTCCGACACCCCTGTCATGTTGCTGGACTCCCATGCGAACACGTATGCGTAATCCCTTAGCGTTGTGGCTAATCTCTCTTTCACGTCTTCCGGTAGAGACGCTCCAACCTGCACGACCTGGTTCCCCTTGCGCCCCAGTTCGACAGGTGCAGTCTCGCCTACTGGGTCTTCTTCCTCGCGTAGTGCTGCGGTCGTCACCATGGCCACAGCACGTCGGCGGTAACCTGAACCTGCTTCTTCACCCGTGCCATCTGCATTCCTCTTCTTGTTGCTAAGAGCAATGCGGTTACACTCCCTTAATTTCTGCTGGTCTCCATTAACCGTAGCGATGCCTGCCTTGGTTAGAAACTTGAGTAACAGGTGCAAGGTCGACACTATCCCCTTAATGAGCACTAGTGTAGGATGCCCAAGTATCATGTTGTAGGGACTGCTGGCTTTCACCACAATGAACTCCACCTCGATTGTTTTGCTATATGGGTGTTCACCAACAGTTATGGGGATGTAAATTGTACCTTCTGGCCATACCTCCCTGTCCGCGAAGTCTACGAGCGGGGTGGCAGTAGGTTTCAGCTTCTTCTTCGTGTCCTCGCCCAGTTGCGTGAAACAATGCTAGTACATCACCTTGGCTGAACTGCCCCCATCCACATTCACCCTGTGAATGAGCTTGTCTGCAATCTGGATTTGTATTACCACCGCATCACCTCCAGCAGGACGATCCGGGATTTGGTCCTTTGAGCTGAATATGATGACTTCATCCTCCGCTAACTTCCTTTCTCTCGGTGTTGGTTCTGGTACCTTCCTACACCGAACCTTCCTCTGGGATTCTGTCTTGCCACCTGCACTTCCACCTATGATGGTGTAAATGTTGGTAATGGTTGACTTCCTTCTGCTGTCATCCGGGGTGTCTTCCTGTTTAGCACGCTGGCGCTTCTCATAATGCTCGTCCTCATCTTCCGAATACCTCCCTACTCGTGCCACCTCCTTCCCCTTGAAGCTGGGACGAGAGGGTTCTGGAGTTCGAGCTCTTCCTCTTGTATCTCTTCAAAAATCCGTCCATCCAGATGCTTTGGTCGACCAGGTGGCCTTGTTGTGGGCTCTGGCCTCCTTGGCGAGGTGGGCGAGTTGTCCGGATCTCACACACTTTTCAATTGCAGCACGCAAGTGGTAGCAATCGTTGGTGTCGTGTCCATGGTCGTTGTGGTATTCACAGTAATACGCCTTGTTCCTCATGTTGGCAGGCTTCTTCATCCTGCTCGGAGCGTCCAATAAGTTCTTGCCAGTTACCAGGCTGAGGATCTAACGTGGTGACTGTGTCAGCGGGGTGAAGGAGGTGTCCTTCATCTTGTTGAACTTCTCACCTCCACCCTTTTTTGACGGTTGCGTGTTGGAACCAATGTTCTTCTTGTTCTTGCTACGTGCGACATAACCGCCATCATCCCCTTCCAGGTTCATCTCGTCAACGCGTGAAAATCTTTCAATGCGTTCCATCAACTCCTCTAGGTCTTCACCTTGCGTAGATAGCACTCCTGCTTCATCTCCTTGTGAATCAACCTCTTCACAAAAGAGTCGATCATCAGCTTCTCGGTGAGGTTCTTCACCTGGTTGGCCAGACTCGAGACCCGTTCCCAATACTCGAACAAACTTTCTCCTCTCTTCTGGCGAATCGACATGATATCGGTGCACTCCATAGTGAACTGCTTCCTCTGCATGAACCAGCGCTGGAACTTCTCCTCCAACATCTTGAAGCTGGCGATGCTGCCATCAGGTAGAGCCTTGAACCACAGACGTGCTGCTCCAGTGAGGGTGGTAGCAAACGCCTTGCACCAGATCGCCTATGGGGTGGCGTACGACGACATGTTGGTGATGAACGTGTGCATGTGGTCCTCAGGATCGACAGCACCGCTGTACGTGCCCAGGTTCTGGGGGATCTTGGTCTTGGGATCGGCCACAGCGAGCCGGATCTTCTTCACCCACAGTGACCCTTTCTCGATCTCCGGAAGGTTATCTTCATAATCTCACCGCCTCCTGTCATCCATGTGAACTTCTCCGGCGTTGGAATAAATATAGACCGACTTCCCATCATTGAGATCTGGATCATGGCCTCTCCCTCCGTGCTGACAGGATATGCTGATTAAAAACATCCCAGAAATACGAATTCAAATATTCAAAGGGAAAAGAAAGATGGCACAAGCGCCATAAGAAAAGAGCATACAAGCTCATCAGCAAGTCCAGAAAAAGCAAAAAAAAAGTGGAACGCCTTCACCATTTTTTTCTTCTGCTTGTTATCAGGGGCAGAGGGAGCTGGCTGGTCTGGCTGCCACTTCATCAGGTCCTCCAAGACAAAGTCAGGACCAAGGGTACAGAAGTATTCCTGGAAGTCATACTGCTGAAAAGAAGCATGCACACGACCAAGTTGAACCTTCATCTCAGCATCATCTGGCACATTGGCCATGATGTGGTCAGCTTCAGTTACGACTTCATCCAGAAGGCGCCTGGCCACCGGGCTCTGATCCACACTGTCCCTAATCTTGCTGAAACCCTCATCTATGAGCCAAACCCTTGTCCTGAGATGCTCCCCAATGACAGAGTCACGCTGGTCCAGCTGATTACGCAGAGAAGCACTCACCCCACTCCCCAACTCCAAATCTGCACCCAGAGATTTGATCTTGATCGCCAGATCCTGGTTGGCCGTCATTGCCATGTTCAGCTTCTCGTTCGTCTCTTTATTCTTGTCAGCGAGTCGAACCACCTCCTCATTCAGACCCATCTTGGTCTCAAGCAGTTTCTCCTTATCAGATTGAAGTTGGGCAAGAGCCAGATCCTTCTCCCTGGACAGCTCGCGAATCCTAGCAATGTTGGCATCCTCCTTGTCAAACTTCTCTTTCGCCTTGCCAAGGTCACCTCCAAGATCCCTCTCCTAGGCCTGAATAGCAACAGCAGCACACAGACCCTATGCAAGAAACAGGAAAGAAGTAAGAAACAAAAACACAGAGAGAAGAAAACAAAGTAAAACAGAAGAAGCCAAGGGATACCTCCATAGCTGTAGCAGCCATCCTATCTCCTATATTGCTCACCCTCGACAGGTTGATGAGTGGATTGGCGCGCCAAGTTTGCATATGGTCATCAGGAATGGATTGCAACAGGAGCTGACGGAGGGAGGCAGCAGGACAAACCTGTGTCTTGGGGGCAGGATCCAAAGGTTTCTCTCCCGACACATGCCTAAGTCCTCCCAACAAAGAGGCTATACATTCCTCCAGATGAGGATCCTCAGCAGGGTGGCGCAGCTCACCTTGATCCACCTCTGTCGCGTCTTCCGACTTGGTTGCTTCCATCATGTCTTGCACCTTGGGCTCCTCCGGCATGTTCTCTGTCTTAGCACGAGCATGCTTGCCCCCAGTATCTGATGAACTGGACTTTTCTTGGAGTGAGATGGTATATCGCTAGTCAAAATCAATCACTCCAACAGGCAACCCTTCTCCTGCTCCTCTGCCAAGGCCACGACTCAGACGAGACAGCCGGCGTCTAGGTCCCGTGGAGGCAGGAGGTTCAACTTGAGTAGGAGAAACTACATTACAAAAAGAAAGAACAAGTTAAGAACCTAATAACCGCATAATGACATTAACAACACAAAAGCTAGATGCTTATACACAATGAGAGGCTCTTTCACTGTTTTGCAAGCCATGGGAAGGAAGGACATCCCAGACCCCTGCAAGAGGGCATAATAGCATAGATAGTAAGCAGGAGTTGGATTCTTCCTCAGCAAGTCGACAGAAGCACGCAAAGGGACCATCTCCCCCTCATCAGGAGACTTCGTGTGGCTGCGGAGAGGCCCTGGCGGATAGATGCCCGGATTATCACCAAAAATCAAGGATTTCTTCACAAATGCAAACTTGCGAGTCCAATCAACCCGAGTCGGCAACTCGGTTATCACCCTGGAACCTTCCCAATTCTTCAGAAAGAACCAACTTGGTGGCTCCTTGCATGGGTGGTAAAAGGCACGAAACAGCTGGTAGGTTGGCTCAACCTTGTGTATCCTGCACAAAACCTTGAAGCCCACCAAGATACGGACCGAGTTTTGGATTAGAAGTGAAAAGTTCATATCGTAAAACCTTAAGACCAACTGGAAAAAAGAGGGAAAGCGGGAAACGCAGGCCATAATGGTCAAAGCACCCATCCTGAACTTGGTCAGCTGACACATCAGCCGCCGGCAAGACAAAACAGTCGGCAAGATCCGCCTGAACAGGATTTGCTTCCTCAGGAAGAAGGGCATTGGCTTGCACAGAAGCCACAAATTCGCAGTGACGGTGAAGAAGTGACAACTCCGCCTCAGTGGTGGTACCGAAAAGGGTTTCAATGGTACTCTTCATCATGGAAGGAGAGCAAGAAAGAAAGGTAAAATTTTGCAGAGAAAACAGAAGTAAGAAAAAAGAAATAAAAGTTGAAAAAGGCAGTTCAAATAGGTTGAAAAGAAGCGTGCCTTTTCATTATGAAAAGACGCGTCACATCAATGATATATTGATGGGAAAACAGGCTAATAAATGATGCCTTTTCTCGAGAAAGGACATGTTTTTTCTTCAAGACACACCAAACGACACAACCGTTCATGAAAGATGAACCGCCAAAAAGGAAGCAAAGGAAATCGCCATCAAGATGAAGCACGTCTGCATGTCTTACTACTCCAACATGTTCAGAAGATTCATCACGAGTTCCACAAGGCCATAGCCGCTTACCACATCATACCGACGCCTACAATGACGCAGCAAATAGTCCTGCACCATGAGAACCATGGACAGGACTAGGGGGGACTTGATAGGGTATGGGCCATAAAGCCCATACAAGGTCAAGTAGTCCACACAAGATGAGGACCCCCGCCTTGCTTGACAGCTCACACAAAGTTTGCACACGTGAGACCCAGTGCAGAACGCATGGAGGAACACAACAGAATCAATGGAGACGCTCACAACGGATGAGGCTCCCAACAGGTATGAAGGAAAAAGAGCTTCCTCTCTCTTTCCTCAGATTCTCTCAACCTGTCACTTAGATTTCCTCTCTCTAAAACACCCCAAATCTTACTTGGGCGTCGGCCGAACGCCGCCCGCCTGAGCTCACTTTGTTCATCATGCAGGTACGAGAGGAATGTCATTATCTTGCTAGAAGTCCAATCCACACCGGAACTCCAGAAGCATATCATTTTTTTAATACTATTAAAGGCAATGTAGATAGTAATAGGTACAATAAGTAGGTTGTAAGAATGCTTACGCGATGTAATTCCAAATTATCATCAACAAGGCCAACGACGCACTCGGTGGCATACAACATCATATAGTAACCGCACTCCCAATTTGATAATTGCTTAGTGGAAACAAATGAGCATGAGATTTGAAATGTCACCTGAATCTGTATAAGGTTGAAGGGAAGTAGTGTGTCGTCATGTACACTATGCATTGCAACTTCTAATAAATCTGCAAATTTTGTAGATGGACCAAAGTGTAGCGGGTCCATCCAATACACTCGCTTCAACGATGGTATCATAGCTACAAAAATCCAATTGCCACTACATATTTTAAGAAATTAAAATGTAAGAACCCGGCTCGAAGATTAGACTGTTTACAAATGCAAATATCAAATTGTAAATATGGGCCTATGTAAATTGTCTTGGTCTTGTCACTAAGGATCTTCGAAAGATAAGCAAGTCGTGATTGATTAATTTCATTAATTTCTTGCAAGCATATTGGGTGCAAAAAACCAATGAAAGTCTTTGCGTTTAGAGCAAGGAATTGCATGTACCTAAATAAACAATAGATCGGATATGAACGTATAATAGTGCACAAGTATATGATAATTTGTAAGTTGCATACGATAGAAGAGATGAGATCAAGTAGCTTACATTTGATGTAGTATAAGGATTGTTTCGGGAAGGGTTTGATAGTGCCAGAAAAGGGCAAAGTCTTCCCATGGAACGACTAATTCCCTCGCTAGTAAACGGAATCCCGACTATGGTGGCCCACCATATCATAAAACGTGCGAACAAATCCCGGAGTGATTTCATGAATCCAACTTGTTCCGCCAACATCGGCTTCTTAGCTACCGGGAAATTTAATGGGTCTATGACGGGTGATGGTTTGTTTCTATTAATTATAATAGAATTCGAATTCACATCAACGACCAACCATTTGGGCCACACAAAAAACGGCCCAAACCTTTACCCACTATCGTGCACTCTTTATCCGCGACCGGTACCAAGGCATCCTCGACTAACACATGTAGTATAGAAACCCTAACGAAGCCAATAGGGACTTTGTCTTCATGATGTAGTGTCATGTCAGGATATGAATTTTCCATTGCTACGTGGCGGGGTTGAGAATTTGTCCCACATTCAACGTACAACTTGCAAGAAGGGGAATTCTAATATACAAATAAGACATGTTTAATTAGGTCGAATTAGACATATGTAGGAAGAGTATTTTTATAAAATATCAATAATAATGAGTTGTGTAGAATTATTCATTTTAATGAGGTGCAAGTAATTAAACGTACCTTTGGTTTGGGATAAGATGGTTGTATGTGAACTTGCTCTTTGATAGGGGCCAAAGGTGTGCATAATTCCTTGTTGGGTTCAACAATAGGTTGATCAAAAATAGGTTGGTCCAAAATAGGTTGGTCAACCTCATGTTGTGGTGGGGAAGGATGTGAACCTCTAGACGAGGGTCCATTGATTGGATCAATGTCACAAAAATCGGATGGAAGAGGATACTTTATAAAAGAACACACATTGGCCAACATTATTTTCAATTTCTTGACCTCTTGGTCAGATTTTTTTGCTTGGCTCAATGCTATTTGGAGTTTGGATGGTTTAGGGTCTTTACTACTACATTTGATACCAAACGCCTCTATTTGAGTAACATAACCACCAATTCCCTTAGCTCTTTCCGGATGCTCGGCCTTCCCAAGTGCCCTACGTTGCACATCGTGTTTACCGACTGGGATGAACAAGCCTTCTTCAACTTCATGCTCGACCTCGTCCTAAAAAAGTAGTATTGTAAATTAAAAGTTAATATCGTCATCAATTGTTGTGTTTGATGGTGTGATTGTAGATACTCAAATGGAACATGGTATGGCATAGTAGGTAAAGCGTACCACTCGATTAGCCACCCTTTTTGCCTCATCACTTGAGAAAGTCCCGTCTTTTTTAATTCTACCAAAGACGAATAATTATTGTCTATTATATGTTGTAGGGTCTTCGGCAATGATTAGCTTATTCGCCTCTTCCGCGTTCATGCCCCCATCAACAAGCTCTTTCACCTTGGTTTCTTTCTTTTTTTTAGGTCTTTTTCCCCACACCCAAGTACCCCGCCCTACCCCCGGTGTAAGGCATAACATTATCGACAGTGGCTTTGCGCTTCCTATCCCCCCAACCCTTTTAAAAATTCAATGTTATTTTAAGAATAAATCACTAACGGAAACAATAATATTTGACAAATTCGCATGCAACTATTATTGCAAGATGTAGTAAGTAAACTAACCTTTGCATCATTTTCTAACCATCACTTCTTGAATGCCTCCCAAGTAAGGGGTACAATGTGATTGTAACGCATACTTGGATCTTGCCCAAACCTCTTGCCCTTTGGTTTGATATAATCCTTTTCAAGGGTATATTTGTGTTCTCGATGAGCCTTTGATGCAATTTGAAGAGTCTTCTTCTTCACTTGATCATAGGATTTGGCCTCGGTAATAAAGGGGCGCTACAAATGTGATCATAAAAATAGTCACATGTACAAATTTAAATTGAAATATAAAATAACAAGTGCCAAACTAACCTTGCATTCCTTCCATATATCCTTTTTTATGTCGATTCTTAGTAGCCTCCAATCCGTTGTGTCTAATGGCGTGCGTATCCCACCCGTCTTAGCACACCAACTAGACCATCGCGCGGCATCATCGTCGGGTGAAACAGCAACACCAATGTCATTAAACTTGACATGTGTTAATATTTTGTTATCGTACCTAATCTCTAATTCGCGACAATGTGTGAGCAGTTGAGCTTCTTTCGATGCGCGACTCACTTCTCGTTGTCTTTTAACCTCACTTGAACCGCCAACAACATTCCCCCCCCCCCCCCCCACTTTAGTCGGAGTTACCGTAACTTGCAGGGCTATCCATTAAGATTTCCTTTGTATAGTGCAATTAGTTAATTGCTAATGCAATACTAATAAGGGAAAGTTGTACTTTTTAGTAATAACATTTAGTAATAACTTTTTATTAATCCTCAAATTTAGGGCTAAGCCTTGCAAGTTAAGGACATGCTTCTGACATTATATTTATTAATAACATGATAAATTGAGGTAGTATGTAGAACAAAATCAAATTTTTAGCAAATAAGAATGAAAAAAATCGTACATTTGTATACGACAAAGTTGTGTCAGGAGAATTGATTATTTTTGTTGTGGATGGTCTACCTTCTTTGTCCCTCTCCTACCCACAACAAAGGATGTTACCCAATTGAACAAGAACAAATAAATATTGACATTAATTGCAAAAACTATAGGGAAGAATGTGGTTGAGAATTTATTGTAAAACATACCAACCTTTTGCACGAAATTAGTAGCTAGTTCCACTTTGTTTTGCCACAATGGATGTGTCAAACATGTTTGGGATGGGTTATGGGTATTTGATGTGAAGAAAATTGAGGAGATTTGAGAAGATGTGTAAAAGTTTGATTTTTGGAGATGAAACCTGAAAGAAGTGATGGATAAGATGTCAAAAGTGTTGTGTATTTATGTTCTACTAACGTGGTTACTTTATTCTAGCTTTAGTTGTTGCGACATCGGAACTCTCTCATTAGCACTGACGAGGGTTGTCACGAGAGCGTAATAAGCACATGTGCTTGCCTGTTAGGGTCTACTTTATCCTTCTAGCGAAGTCGTAAGTGAAACATTGGAAAAAAGTATGTGACTAGATTGTTGCGAACTCGCAACATATGCTCGCACCATACAACATAAGAGAATATGAATTTTTTTTACAATGCAGTCATACATGCTTGGATCACGAAATAAATGAAATGAAGTTATGGAATAAAACACAAATTATTCTATTGTAACAATAATTTCCATTTGTTCCGTCACATGCTGATTTATAACGGGATAGGGATTGGTTGACTTAAGCTGCACTTACACAATTTTAAAAGATTTTTAGAATCTAAGTCTATAATTGTAAGACATTAAGAAACTCTACAAATCATGTGTACGCTTGTAAACAATGTCCGTTGATTACCTTTAAAGACCAAAGCATAGTAGAGCTTTGATAGGGTATGGGTCATAAAGCCCATACAAGGTCACCTAGTCCACACAAGATGAGGACCCCCACCTTGATTGATAGCTCACATAAAGTACACACACGTGAGACCCCGTGCTCAACGCGTGCATAACACATGGAGGAACACAACAGAATCAATGGAGACGCCCACACCGGATGAGGCTCCCAACAGGTAAAAAGGAAGGAGAGTTTCCTCTCTCTTTCCTCAGATTCTCTCAACCTGTCACATAGATTTCCTCTCTCTAAAATACCCCAAATCGTACTTGGGAGTCGGAGCGGGCGACGGCCGAACGCCGCCCGCCTGAGCTCACTTTGCTCATTGTGCAGGTTCGAGAAAAAGGTCATCACCTTGCTGGAAGTCCAATCCACACCAAAAATCCAGAAGCATATCATTGGTGCCATCTGTGGGGAGCGTTGTTCTAACTCGCTCACGCAGCTCGATTCACTGATTGAAATTCGATGGAGCAGACCCCAGTTGCACAAGGGACCATCCTTGATGTCACGCCACCGGCAAATCCACCCGTGCGGCACACCGACCAAGAGCCCATGACTCCGGAGATGTTTCAGGTCATGATGGCTCCGTTCTTAGCATCCCAGGAGCAGGTGCTGTCAAAACCGAAGTCCTTGGAAGGGAAGGAGGAAGCCCGACAGCTCAGCCAGAAGATCGCGCCGACAAAGCTGAATTTCGACGGCGAGGAGTAAGAAGTGACGTCGCACCTCTCAGCGAAGAAGTAAATCCAGAAGAAAGGCAGCAACAATGACGTGGCCAGATCGGATGGGCGCGAATCCTGCCAGCACGGAAGGAAAGGCTATGATCCAGATCTCAACGACTGGAAGTCGGGGTATGTTTATTCCAACGCCGGAGAAGTTCACGTGGAGGACAAAAGGCGTGAGGAGTATGAAGATAACCTTCCGGAGATCGAGAAAGGGTCACCATGGGTGAAGAAGTTCCGGCTAGCTGTGGCCGATCCCAAAACAAAGATCCCCCAAAACCTGGGCACGTACAGCGGTGCTGTCGATTCTGAGGACCACATGTACACGTTCATCACCAACATGTCGATGTACGCAATCCCGCAGGCGATCTGGTGCAAGGCGTTTGCTACCACCCTCACTGGAGCAGCACGTTTGTGGTTCAAGGCTCTACCAGATGGCAGCATCGCCAGCTTCAAGATGTTGGAGGAGAAGTTCTTGCGCAGGTTCATGCAGAGGAAGAAGTTCACCAAGGAGTGCACCGACATCATGTCGATTCGCCAGAAGAGAGGAGAAAGCTTGTTTGAGTATTGGGAACGAGCCTCGAGTCTGGCCAACCAGGTGAAGAACCTCACTGAGACGTTGATGATTGATTCTTCTATGAAGGGGTTGATTCACAAGGAGATGAAGCAGGAGTGCTATCTCCGCAAGGTGAAGACCGTGGAGGAGTTGATGGAACGTATTGAAAGCTTTTCACGTGTGGACGAGATGAACCTGGAAGGGGATGATGGCGGATATGTTACACGTAGCAAGAACAAGAAGAACACCGGTTCCAACACGCAACCGTCAAAGAATGGTGGAGGTGAGAAGTTCAACAAGTTGATGGACACCTCCTTCACCCCGCTGACACAATCAGCACGTGAGATCCTCAGTCTGGTAGCTGGCAAGAACCTGCTGGATGCTCCGAGCAGGATGAAGAAGCCAGCCAACATGAGGAACAAGGCGTACTACTGTGCGTATCACAACGATCATGGACATGACACCAATGATTGCTACCACTTGCGTGCTGCAGTTGAGATGTGTGTAAGATCTGGTAAACTCACCCACCTTGCCAAGGAGGCCAGAGCCCACAACAAGGCCACCTGGTCGACCGAGACATCTGGACGAATGGATTTTCGAAGGGATACAAGAGGAAGAGCTCGGATTCCAGAACCCTCTCGTCCCAGCTTCAAGGGGAAGGAGGTGGCACGAGTAGGGAGGTATTTGGAGGATGAGGATGAGCACTACGAGAAGCGACATCGTACGGACCGGGAAGACACCCCGGACGATAGCAGAAGGAAGATGGCCATTACCAACATTTACTCCATCATAGGTGGAAGTGCAGGTGGCAAGACAGAATCCCAGAGGAAAGCTCAGTGTAGGAAAGTACCATTACCAACACCGACGGAGAGGAAGTTGACGGAAAATGAAGTCATCACGTTCAGCTCAAAGGACCCAATTTCGGATCGTCCTGCTGGAGGTGACGCGGTGGTAATCCAAATCCAGATTGCAGACAAGCTTATTCACAGTGTGTATGTGGATGGGGGCAGCTAAGCCGATGTGATGTACTGGCCCTGTTTCATGCAACCGGACGAGGACATGAAGAAGAAGTTGAAGCCGACTGCCACCCCTCTCGTGGACTTTGCAGATAGAGAGGTGTGGTCGGAAGGTATAATATACATCCCCATAACTGTTGGTGAACACCCATATAGCAAAACCATCGAGGTGGAGTTCATTGTGGTGAAAGCAGGCAGTCCCTACAACATGATACTTGGGCGTCCTGCACTAGCGCTCATGAAGGGGATAGTGTCGACCTTGCACCTGTTACTTAAGTTTCCAACTAAGGCGGGCATCGCTACGATCAAAGGAGACCAACAGAAAGCAAGGGAGTGTCACCGCATTGCTCTTAGAAACAAGAAGAGGAATATGGATGGCACGGGTGAAGAAGCAGGTCCAGGTTACCGCCGATGTGTTGTGGCCATGGTGACGACCGCAGCACTACGCGAGGAAGAAGTAGGAGAGACTGCGCCTGTCGAACTGGGGCGCAAGGGGAACCAGGTCGTACAGGTTGGAGTATCTCTACCGGAACATGTGAAAGAGATTAGCTGCAGTGCTAAGAGATTATGCAGACGTGTTCGCATTGGAGTCCAGCGACATGACAGGGGTGTTGGAGGAGATTGGGTGCCACACCCTCAAGATCTCACCGGACTACAAGCCTGTCGTCCAGAAGAAGCGAGCACTCTACAACGACAGGAACGAGGCAGTCAACAAGGAAGTGGACAAGTTGATCAAGTCGGGTATCCTGGTCGAGGTGAAGTACCCCACATGGCTAGCGAACCCCGTCTTGGTTAAGAAACCAAACGGATCATGGAGTATGTGTGTTGACTACACCAGTCTCAACAAGGTCTGTCCTAAAGATTGTTACCCGCTGCCAATGATTGATCAAAAGGTGGATGCATTGGCAGGGTACAAGGTGAAGTGTTTCCTTGATGCGTATAAAGGTTATCATCAAATCCCAATGAAGAAGGAGGATGTGGAGAGGACAACCTTTATTACGGAGAGATGAGCATTTGGATACCGGATGATGCCATTCGGACTCAGGAATGCTGGAGCAACATACCAACGCGTGGTTGACAAAATTTTCAAGGAGCAGATAGGCCGCAACTTGGAGGTCTACGTCGACTACATGGTGATCAAGAACAAGGACTTCAACACGCTGATTGAAGATTTGAAGGAAACCCTGGAACGTTTTCGAAGCACAGGTCTAAAACTTAACCCTCTCAAGTGCCAGTTTGGGGTCCAAGAAGGTCGACTCGTGGGTCACATGGTTACAAACGAGGGGGTACGATCAAATCCAGACAAGGTCAAGGCGGTGCTAGACATGAAACCACCAAGGACAGTGAAGGAAGTGCAAAGTCTAAATGATAGGGTATGAGCCATAAAGCCCATACAAGGTCAAGCAAACCACACGAGATGAGAACCCCCACCTTGCTTGACAGCTCACACAAAATACACACACGTGAGACCCCGTGCTCAACATGTGCACAACACATGGAGGAACACAATAGAATCCATGGAGACGCTCACACCGGATGAGGCTTGTTAGGGTCGGGCATCTCACCATCTCGCATGGTTCATCCCGACCCCTCATCCTGCATGACGATCGGGCCAGACCCGACAGCAGATAGCAGCTTTACCAACCCTAGCAGGAGAATCTTCCCAGACCACCTAACGGCGTGGTCTGATGTGACAAGGGTCAGCTTTTCAACACTATATGTACCTCTCTATCACACTAGAGAGAGGTAAGTTGACTAAACACAAACAAACACATTCCCACCTTCCGAACAGTCTACTGACTTTAGCATCGGAGCGGGAACGACACTTAGTCGCCCCGCCCTGACTGAGAGTTCTTGATTCTTAGCAGGTTCATCCCATCTCATCATCAGGACGGATCATCGGGACGCACATCGCGACTGTAACATTGGCGCCGTCTGTGGGGATATAACCGATAATCTTCACAGCCCACGCACTGCAAATGAGCAGAGAAGGACAAGACCACGGTACTCCTCATCCAGAGGTAGTGGTCACAGATTTGGGCGATGAGGGGGTCGAAAACCCATTCATTCCCTCAAACCCAGCAACAACGCCGATCTCGGCGACGCCATAGCAGGCTCGGCACCCGGACGCGTCCCCATCCTTCACGGCTGAGGATGGTGATGTGCTCCACCAGGTCCTGGAGTCACAGGCTACCATCAACAAGCAGCTACAGGAGCTGCGAAGCACGCCGCTGAAAACGCGGCGCCTCGAAGGGTTGGCGAAAACAGTCACACCGACTAAGCTTTTCGACGAGCCTACCTGAGGAAAAAGCAAAGCTCTCATCCTCACAGAGCTGGACGATGACGGGAACGAGATCCCGGATGATTCAGAATAAGAATGGGAAGATCTAAACGCGAAAGAGGCCAACCCTAGGCCCCAGCCTGGGGAATGGGCCATGACGTATGTTCACAAGCCAAGTGTCAAGCCTAGAGTACCGGCCAAGCAAAGGCTGTCGGTGTTTTACGAGGCCCCAGATTGCCAAAAAAGAGGAAGCCCTTTTTCAGAGGCGGTCACGGAGTTCGTCGCCAACCCCCACCTCTGGATCCCGCCAAATTTGGGCACATATGATGGTTTGTCGGACCCAGCTGATCATCTGCACACGTTCACAACTAACATGTCAGTGTACGCCATGCCCGAGCCCGTGTGGTGCAAAGTATTTGCCACCACGCTCAAGGGGGCAGCAAGGGTGTGGTTTGCCAACCTGGACAATGGGAGCATATCCAGTTTCGCGCAGCTTGAGGAACTTTTCCTCACCAGGTTCATGCAAAAAAGGAAGTTCACCAACACGACGCAGGACCTGATGAAGATACGCCAAAGGGCGTCATCCGGCGAGAGCTTGATGGAGTATTATGAGCGCTTCATCAAGGAAAGCAACAGGGTGGTGCACCGTGGCGAGCCGCGGTGGTTGATTGAAATTTTCATGCAAGGTCTGGATCACGAGGCTCTAGATTCAGAAATCACCCTCCGTGCGGTATACACGTTGGATGAGCTGCATATGGTGGTGGAGATGTTTCACGAGCCGACGAGAATGCCAAGAAGAAGATGTTGGCAATGCAGAAGAAGGCCCGACCCTATTGGCCAAAGCAGAAGCTTATCCAGCATAGGTTGGGCCCCAGAGTGGCACAAGAAAGGATTTTCACTCCTTTGACGAAGACACCAAGAGAAGTTTTCTTGGCAAGCCGTGATATCATCCCACCCCCGCGCGCCATGAAGATGCCCCCCAACAAGCGAAACTTGAACAAGTTTTGTGAGTACCATGACGACCATGGCCACGACACAGAGGATTGTATCCACTTGAAGAAGGCCATCGAGTCATGCCTGCGCAAAGGGCAGTTGAAGCAATTCGCTGCCACGGCCAAGGCCCACAAAAAGGCGACATATGCCAACAGGAATGGCGGCCAGGATCAAGGAGCCAACAGGGCACTTGGCAAAGGAAAGGAGGTGGCTCGTGCTGAGCGACCAGATGAAAAAGAAGCCAAGTACGAAGAAGAGTCGTCACCGGAACGAGAACCAGCAGGGCGCGCGAGCAATGATATACTCACTATCATAGGCGGGAATGCCAAAGGGAGCTCGGATTCACAGAGAAAAGCTAGGTGCAAGATAGCCCCAGAACACACTCCAACGAATAGGAGACTGGGTAAGGATGAGATGATCACATTCGGTGCTGACGATCCCATCCCGGATCGCCCGGCCAGATGCGACGCGGTCATCATCACGGTCCAAATCATGGATAAAATGGTTCGTCGGACATACGTGGATGGTGGCAGCTCAGCAGAAATAATGTATTGGCATTGCTTCGAGAAGTTGGATGACAATACCAAGGCCAAGTTGGTCCCGACAAGTACGCTACTGGTGGATTTTGCTGACAGGACGGTATGGCTAGAAGGAACAATCACACTTCCAGTTGGTGTCGGAGAGAGGCCGACCAGGAAAGAAGTGGACATGGAGTTCATTGTGATCAAGGCTCATAGCCCGAACAACCTAATACTGGGAAGGCCAGCGCTAGCCCAGCTCAAAGGTATTGTCTCGACCCTTCATCTCTTGTTGAAGTTCCCAACTAAAGGAGGGATAGCAACCGTCCGAGATGATCAGCAAAAGGCGAGGGAGTGCCACCGAATCGCGCTGAAGAAGCGTAAGCGTTCAGATGACGAATCGCCACCCCGGCGCCCGGTCCACATGGTTCGGTCAAGGTGCCCAGATCCTAAATCCTTATCAGCATCCTGCATGACTATGTTCCTTGACCAAGGTGGATGCAGAGGAGTCCAAGTGGGATCAGACCTGCCCGAGGCAAGTCGAAAGGAGGTTCTGGAAGTCCTGATCAAGCATCAGAAGGTCTTTGCATGGAAGGCGACAGACATGACGGGAGTGTCACCCGAACTCGGCCAACACGCCCTCAGAGTGGATCATTCACACCCACCGGTCATGCAAAAGAGGCGACCGCTGTGCCCAGAAAGGAATGAAGCAGTGAATAAACAGGTAACCGAGTTGGTGAACGTAGGAATCCTACGGGAAGTGCCATATCCGACATGGTTAGCCTACCCGGTTCTAGTCAAAAAGTCAGATGGGAGCTGGCGAATGTGCATCGATTACAAGGCGTTGAACAGGGCTTGCCCAAAGGATTGCTACCCGACGCCCATCATCGACCAGAAGGTGGACGCGCTGGCACCTTTTCCGATCAAATTTTTTCTGGATGCATACAAGGGGTATCACCAAATCCCAATGAAAGATGATGACGTCGACAAAACCGCTTTCATCACGGAGCGAGGAGCTTTCGCATACAGGATGATGCCTTTTGGCCTACGTAATGCTAGTGCCACTTACCAAAGGGTGGTGGACCGGATTTTCAAATCACAGATCGGCCGCAACATGGAAATTTACGTCGACGACATGGTCATCAAGAGCGTATCATACAAAGGGTTGGTGAAAGATCTGGATGAGACCTTGAGGATTCTGAACGCGGCAGGCATGATGCTCAACCCGGCCAAATGCCAATTTGGAGTGGGAGCAGGGAAGTTCTTGGGCCTCATGGTGTCTAATAATGGTTTGGAGGTCAACCCAAAGAAAGTCCAGGATGTTTTGGAAATGAAGCCACCTCGGAATGTCAAGGAGGTGCAGAGCCTGAATGGGGAACTGGCGGTCATGAATAGATTCCTATCTCGAGCCACAGAAAGGTCACTCCCATTCCTGAGGATCCTCAAAGGCAGCATCGGGCTGAAAGGAGCAATCCAATGGGGCCAAGCCGAGGATGAAACGTTCCTCAAGTTGAAAAATCACTTAAAGGACCTCCCAGCCACGTCCCCGCCCGAGCAAGGTGAGACGCTATACTTGTACCTTGCTGCCGGGATGGAAGTTGTCAGTGGAGCACTGGTCAGGGAGGTGAGCAGGATTCAACGTCCGGTTTATTATGTCAGCCGAACGCTGCAGGGGGCCGAGTTGAGATATAGTGCCCAGGAGAAGTTGGCCATGGCACTAGTCCATGCGGCGAGACGCCTCAGGTCATACTTCCAAGCACACCCCATCATGGTTCTGACAAACGAGCCACTCAAAGCGATCATGACAAGGCCAGAAATATCGGGAAGGTTGGCCAAGTGGGCAGTAGAGCTAGGCGAGCACGCCATCGAGTTCGCTCCGAGAAAAGTTATCAAAGGGAAAATAATGGTCGATTTCCTGGCAGAGTTGCCATCCGGGATCGAGGCAGGAGATGAGGTCACCATCAATGCGCCAAGCGAGCCAGCCGACAAAAAGCCACGACGCATCGACAGGACGGGATGGTGGAAGCTGCGTGTGGACGGCACATCCGGTGTGGAAGGATCGGGAGCCGGGTTGATAGTGACGGACCCCGATGGCATGGAGACGACGTACGCATTGAGATTCCAGTTCCCAGCCACGAATAACGAAGCCGAATATGAAGCATTGATTGCAGGCATGGAGATAGCAAAAAAGTTGGGGGCGACCAAGCTGGACGCATATGGGGACTCGGCCTTGGTGGCAAACCAGTTTAACGGGTCATACGCAGCCAAGGAGCCATCCATGCAGTAATACTTGGCAAAAGTGAAGAGTCTGGCCACACAGTTCGAAAGATTTGAGGTGACCCAAGTCCCCAGATCCGAGAACACGAGGGCAGATGCCCTCAGCAAACTGGCCTCCACAGCAAGTAGCCACTTGTCCAAGGGAGTTCTGGTGGAAACATTGCCGACCAGATCAACCGACGGCATGACGGTCGCCGTCATTGAGGCTGAACCGCCATGTTGGTTGACACCGATGCGGGATTATCTGCTCAGTGGAGCATTACCACCCGACCAGAAGGAGGCGAGAGCTTTAGAGAGAAGGGCGCTGAATTTTGCGCTCAAGAATGGGGTGGTATACAAGAGGGGATACTTGCAACCGTGGTTGCGCTGTTTAACACCCAAGAAAGCGGAAAGGATCTTAAGAGAGCTCCACGAGGGAAGCGGCGACAGCCATCAAGGAGCCCGAATACTTGCACTGAGGGCGACGCGAGAAGGTTATTACTGGCCCAACATGAGGATCGATGCTGACCATGTGGTCAAGACGTGCCATTAGTGCCAGGTACATGATCGTGTGTCATCCCAACCCGGCCAGCCCATGAAAAGTATCACAGGCCCATGGTCGTTCGCGAAATGGGGCATTGACATAGTTGGTCCTTTCCCCCAAGCGAGTGGCAAAAGAAGGTTCTTGGTGGTGGCTGTGGACTACTTCACCAAGTGGGTCGAGGTGGAACCGTTGGCAACCATCACGGGTAAGAGGATGACCAGCTTCGTGTGGAGAAACATCGTCTGCAGATTCGGGGAATTGCTACAATGTCAGGGTCCGCATAAGGAACCTCAAGCAAGGTGAATTGGCCCTCTGAATGAATGAAGCCAGCCGGATTGAAGGCTTAAGAAAACTGGATGTCACGTGGGAAGGGCCGTATGTGGTCGCAGAAGTGCTGGGGAACGGCGCATACAGGCTGCAGACCATGTCAGATGAAGCGGTACCAAGGACGTGGAACATGGAGAACCTCCACCGTTACTACGGTTGAGCAGTATCAGGTCCACGAGAAAGGTACCAATTAGTTTGTATATAATGGGGAATTGCTTTTGGAAAACAGATTCCTGATCAGATCGCGAATTTTGCCCTCATGAGGGATGCGATCTTGAGGAAATCCAGTTTTCTCGCGTAAAATTGTATCTTTTGTACTCCCCCTCTTTCAATGTATTTCAAGTGTCAAGTTCAAGAACACATCATCTCTTGTTTGTTCATTTATACCTCTTTTCGAAAGTCTAACGACGTGATCGGAATTTGTGATAATGAACATCAAGAGTGGCAGTTCAGGCCACCATTCCGGTCAACCGGGCAAGGCATTAGAACATTCGACACATCCCATACTTAGGTTGTGCAGCATCAGAGATGCATCTTTGCCAAATGTGCCAGAAATATCTCTGGAGAGGCAAAGATGCAATCAAGTGCATCCACACACCAACGGGCAAGCCGGATGACACGATCGCGATCGTAACCGCCAGACCAAGACTGAGGCTTAGCCGCCCTTCTTGGGTACTGAACGTAGGCGTGGTTTTTTTCAAATGCGGACAAGCAAACAGAGCAAACCATATCCTCTCCAAATTCAGATAGCTACCGAGTTGGAGAAAAGGTGGGATTTTTTCTTCAATGAAAACCCATGTCGGGCACGGACCGATTAACAAAGTCCATGGCTTAGCAGCTTTGGCTTTGAAGAAAAAAAACCAAGGATGGGGTCACGCCCCCATATCTTGGTGGCTTGGATAAGGTTTAGCGACCCCCAAGTCGACAGATATCCTAACACATGGCATCACATCGCGCACGGTTAACTCAACATGTCACCTTAATAGTTTATCATGAAACATCATTCCTCTTCATGAAGACGGACATGAGTCCTCAGCATGAACAATGGTAGACAAAATGATGAAGTATAACAAAGGCATGAGCCAAACAGGTAAAACACTAAGGCAGTAATTCATGATGCAAATGCAGAAGTTTCATGGAAGTACAGAAACAAAGAAACCAAATTTGTCCCTTATGGGTTATTACAAACCAAAAGGAAATTATCCGGAAAGAAAACAAAGGAAATGGTCCAGAAAGAAAACAAAGAGGAAAGAAGGGAAGGAGGGCTGAATTAATGGTTCTGGGCGGAAACTTGAACGTTGTTGCCTGCATCCTCCAGGTCCTTCACAAGTCCTTCATCCGCCACAACTTTACCGTCCACGTCGACAGGCGGGACTGTAACATCCGGCTCCCAGGCAGCGAGCTCAGCGGGAGTCATTTCACCAGACAGTGTAGAGAAGTACTCAGGGAAGCCATAACAAACGAAGGCATCTGTGAGCTCAGAAAGAGCAGTGGCATAGGCAGCAGAGTCGTCATACACACTGTCCAGCGCATACGTCCGTCGAAGAAAGGCAGAAGAGCGCGCAACAGCATGTTCGGAGCGAGCCACTTTAGCAAACACTTCACGCATGACGGAGGTCAGAACAGTCTGATAGTTGATGGCGAGATTCGCTTTATCCTCCCGCGCTTTCTTTAGTTGGTCTTCTGACTCGGCGTAGCGAGCTTGAAGAGCAGCCAAGTCATCAGACACCTTCCTCATCTGACCAGCCATCTCAACAGCCTCATCTAGGCGTTTTTGCAATTCAGTGGCAGACTTCTGGGCATCCAGCAGGGCAGCATCGCTGGTCTCCTTTGCCGTTTTCAACGCCTCGCCATCCGAAATGGCAGACGCCAGTTGGGTGTTGACAGCATCCAGTTGTTTCTTCAGCGCCTGCTCGGATTCCATCCAGTCGTCGGGCGACCACTCGGCGTCAGCATCCGCCTTGGCATCAGCCTGGAGCTTAAGTATCTCGGCATCGGTGATAGCCAGCTGCCTCTTCACATCCCCAAGTTCAACGAGGGTGGCATGGTGCACTTTCTGATCAGCCTCATGTGCCAAGCATAAAGCGTTGAAGTCAGAGATGACGGGTAGGGATGATCAAGCACCCTGACATTACAACAGTAAGATGAGAAAGCTGAGGGAAAAAAACAGAGCATCAAAGAGCGACGGCCAAATGAGACTTACATCAAAGACGGATGAGATCAGATTATCCGTGGCAGTTCTGACCCCATGAAGATTCAACGCCGGATTCTTCAACCAAGCCCTGAAATGATAAATGGGCATCACCTCCTTGAGGTACTCCAGCCGACCGGCAGGTGAGTTGAGGAAGACGGTGGAAGAGTTGGTTTTACCCTTATCGGTCTGAAAACCACCAGCGTGCGGAGGGGCTCTCCCACCATGCTGTTGGCCAGTCACGTCAGGGCCACCTTTCGACTGACCGGACACTTGGGGCCGGACTAAGGCATTCTCGCCACCCCCGAACACATCGCGACCACCGATCCCCATCTGGAATAGCTGATCAGGCTTCAGCAGCCGCCTTGACGATCCAGTATCCTTATACGGGAAGGAGGAACCATCAGCATTACCATCCTGGCCAATCTGGAAAGACTGACCATGCGACTAGGTGGATTGGTTGGGGTCGGCGCTGTCATCCAACTTCCTACGCTAAGAAGGGCGGTTGAATTTGGACACATCAATGGTCGGACGATGATGAGCCATGGCTGCAGCAGTCACGCGTCAAGAGACAAGTACAGTTGATATAAAACAAAAAAGAGAAACGATAATACATGAAAAATGAACGAGGAGAGTCAAGCCTAGCTACATGCCTTTGTCAGTTTGACCAGGTTTCGAGACAGTCAGCAGGAGGCATGCTAAAGTTCTTAACATCTTGTCGGACAGGTTCAGCATCCTGGATGGCACCACCATCACCCGGACCGTCAGCAGCATCATCCCGAATGGTGGGGAGCACACGACGATGAGGCAGGCCAGAATCCCGCAACCTCTCATCGAGTTTCAAAACATCCCATTTCTCCGGCCTTTCTTTCAAAGCCCTGATGACGGCAACCAAGCTGTTCTGAGACACGCTATCTGGAGCACGGCCACGAGTGTCGGGATCGCCCACGGCCTGATTTGGCCGTGAGGCGGCGGGACCATACACCACATACTCATCAACAAACATGAATTTAACTTTCCAATCCCTTGTCTAAGGCATGCCAGTCACGATATGCAGGTCAGCTTTGGGGCGAATTTTGATATGGCCCTAACCATCCTCATTGCACCACCACCGGTTTAAAAGAACACCCGGAACAGGGTAACAGAGGGGACAACCCCACGAGCACCACAAGGTCTCAAAGCCAATAATGTTACGAACAGCATTCAGCGTCATCGAGCCCAAAGTCATGTCGAAATAGCACATGATAGATTGGCAGAAAGGAGTAAGGGGGAACATGACGCTGCAGCGAGTCAAATGCTCATAGTAAACTGGAACCATGCCCACCGGAGCAGCGTTGATGGTATCGCTGGGTTTAGACCGGATAATGAACTTCGCCATATCAGCAATCTGGAGGCCTTCGGTATCCCGACAGATCTGGATGAACTCAGCCACTTCATCGACGGTGATCTGGCAGAACGCGCCGGAAACAGGAACATCCGCCATGTCCGAAATCGGCGAAACACGACAAAGGCAGGGAGCGAGGAAGCACAAAAATGGGAAAATTAAATGATAAATGCAGAATGCAGAATACCTGAGGTCAAAAGCAACGAGTTTGTGACAAAAGGAAGGGGATAAAAATGAAGAGCAGTTTCAAATTTGAATGGAAAGGGGGGAGTTATGCGAGCAGTTAAGGTAATAATGGCGGTTGCCAAAAAGTTGCACAGTTACTAAGGATAAAACCATACGCATCCCCGAGGAAAAGTGACGACACGTGGCAGACATGCAGTTAAGTCAGAAGGCCCACTATCGCACAGATTCCAAAAGCCCAGTTACAGCCCCACGCTCGAACTGTCATCTCGAGCTCGGACTTGGGGGGACTTGTTAGGGTCGGGCATCTCACCATCACGCATGGTTCATCCCGACCCCTCATCCTGCCTGACGATTGGGCCAGACCCGACAGCAGATAGCAGCTTTACCAACCTTGGCAGGAGAATCTTCCCAGACCACCTAACGGCGTGGTCTGATGTGACCAGGGTCAGCTTTTCAACACTATATGTATCTCTCGATCACAGTAGAGAAAGGTAAGTTGACTAAACACAACCAAACACATTCCCACTCTCCGAACAGTCTACTGACTTTAGCATCGGAGCGGGAACGACACTTAGCCGCCCCGGCCTGACTGAGAGTTCTTGATTCTTAGCAAGTTCATCCCATCTCATTATCAGGACGGATCATCAGGACGCACATCGCGACTATAACAAGGCTCCCAACAGGTATAAAAGAAGGAGAGCTTCCTCTCTCTTTCCTCAGATTCTCTGGTCCTGTTACTTGGATTTTCTCTCTCTAAAACACCCAAATCTTACTTGCGCGTCGGAGCGGGCGACGGCCGTACGCCGCCCGCCTGAGCTCACGTTGCTCTTTGTGCAGGAACGAGAAGAAGGTCATCACCTTCCTGGAAGTCCAATCTACATCGGAAATCTAGAACCATATCATTGGCGCCGTTTGTGGGGAGTGCTGATCTATCTCGCTCACGCAGCTCGATTCACTGATTGAAGTCCGATGGAGCAGACCCCAATTGCAGAGGGGACCATCCTTGATGTCACGCCGCCGGCAAACCCACCCGTACGGCACACCGATCAAGAGCCCATGACCCCGGAGATGTTTCAGGTCATGATGGCTCCGTTCTTAGCCTCCCAGGAGAAGGTGCTGTCAAAACTGAATTCCTTGGAGGAGAAGGAAGAAGCCCGACAGCATGGCCAGAAGATCGCGCCGACAAAGCTGAATTTCGACGGCAAGGAGCAAGAAGCGGCGTCGCACCTCCCGGCGAAGAAGCAAACCCAGAAGAAAGGCATCAACAACGACGCAGCAAAATCGGATGGGCGTGGATCCTATCAGCACGGAGGGAGAGGCCATGATCCAGATCTCAACGACGAGAAGTCGGGTTATATTTATTCCAACGCCGGAGAAGTTCACATGGATGACAGTAGGCGTGGAGATTATGAAGATCACCTTCCGGAGATCGAGAAAGGGTCACCGTGGGTGAAGAAGATCCGGCTCGCTGTGGCCGATCCCAAGACCAAGATCCCCCAGAACCTAGGCACGTATAGCGGTGCTGTAGATCCTGAGGACTACATGCACACGTTCATCACCAACATGTCGACGTACGCCATCCCGCAGGCGATCTGGTGTAAGGCGTTTGCTACCACCCTCACTGGAACAGCACGTCTGTGGTTCAAAGCTCTACCAGATGGCAGCATCGCCAGCTTCAAGATGTTGGATGAGAATTTCCTGCGCAGGTTGATGCAGAGGAAGCAGTTCACTAAGGAGTGCACCGACATCATGTCGATTCGCCAGAAGATAGGAGAAAGTTTGTTCGAGTATCGGGAATTGGCCTCGAGTCTGGCCAACCAGGTGAAGAACCTCACCGAGAAGCTGATGATCGATTCTTTTGTGAAGGGGTTGATTCATAAGGAGATGAAGCAGGAGTGCTATCTCCGCCAGGTGAAGACCTTAGAGGAGTTGATGGAGCGTATTGAAATATTTTCACGTGTGGACGAGATGTACCTGGAAGGGGATGATGGTGGTTACGTCGCACGTAGCAAGAACAAGAAGAATACCGGTTCCAACACGCAACCGTCAAAGAAGGGTGGAGCTGAGAAGTTCAACAAGTTAAAGGACACCTCCTTCACCCCGCTGACACAATAACCACGTGAGATCCTCAGCCTGGTAGCATGCAAGAACGTGCTGGATGCTCCGAGCAGGATGAAGAAGCCTGCCAACATGATGAACAAGGCGTACTACTGTGAATACCACAACGAACATGGACACAACACCAACGATTGCTATCACTTGCGTGCTGCAATTGAGAAGTGAGTGAGATCCGGACAACTCGCCCACCTCGCCAAGGAGGCCAGAGCCCACAACAAGGCCTCCGGGTCGACCGAAGCATCTGGACGGACGGATTTTCAAAGGGATACAAGAGGAAGAGATCGGACTCCATAACCCTCTCGTCCCAGCTTCAAAGGGAAGGAGGTGGCACGTGTAGTGAAGTATTCGGAGGATGAAGACGAGCATTATGAGAAGCGCCAGTGTACAGGCCGGGAAGACACCCCGGATGACAGCAGAAAGAAGTCATCCATTACCAACATCTACACCATCATAGGTGGAAGTGCAGGTGGCAAGACAGAATCTCAGAGGAAGGCTCGGTGTAGGAAGGTACCAGAACCAACACAGAGAGAAAGAAAGTTGGCGGAGGATGAAGTCACCATGTTCAGCTCAAAGGACCCAATCCCGGATCATCCTGCTGGAGGTGATGCGGTGGTAATCCAAATCCAAATTGCAGACAAGCTCATTTACAGGGTGTATGTGGATGGGGGCAGCTCAGCCGAGGTGATGTACTGGCACTGTTTCACGCAACTGGACGAGGACATGAAGAAGAAACTGAAGCCTACAGCCACCCCGCTCGTAGACTTCGCGAACAGGGAGGTGTGGCCAAAAGGTACAATTTACATCCCCATAACTGTTGGTGAACACCCATATAGAAAAACCATCGAGGTGGAGTTCAATGTGGTGAAAGCCAGCAGTCCCTAAAACATGATACTTGGACGTCCTGCACTAGCGCTCATGAAGGGGATAGTGTCGACCTTGCACCTGTTACTCAAGTTTCCAACCAAGGCAGGCATCACTCCCTGTCGAGAGCGGCTGAACATGCACTCCCTTTCTTTAAGGCGCTGAAGAACAGTGTCAACAAGATGGGAGATGTCAGCTGGGGACCTGAACAGGATGAAGCTTTCAACGACTTGAAGAAGCATCTGCACAGTTTGCCTTTGTTGACTTCACCTCTACAGGGTGAAACCCTATACCTGTACGTGTCGGCTGGAGTGGAGACTGTCAGTGCAGCCCTTGTACGAGAAGAAAGCAAGGTACAGAAACCTATATACTTTGTAAGTAGAGCTTTGCAGGGAACAGAAACAAGATACACGGGAGAAGAAAAGCTGGCCCTGGTCATAGTACATGCAGCTCGACGGCTCAGACACTACTTCAAGGCGCATCCCGTGGTGGTGTTGACAAATCACCCTATGAAGGCCATCATCACCAAACCAGAAGCGTCAGGCCGGTTGGCTAAATGGGCAGTGGAGCTTGGCGAGCACTCCATCGAATACTCACCAAGAAAGACCGTCAAGGGTCAAGTTGTCGCTGATTTCCTAGCAGAAATGCCACCATAAGTGAAGAAAGCAACACCCTCACCTGAAACCAGTGCAGCTGGAGAAAAGAGAAAACGTTCCCCAAGTGACGAGTGGCAGCTACATGTTGACGGAGCCTCAGGAGTTGAAGGTGCCGGTGCGGGTTTGGTTTTAACCGACCCAAGTGGAGTTGAGGTTAAGTATGCCTTGCATTTTGAATTCCATGCATCAAACAATGAGGCTGAATATGAAGCTTTGATTGCGGGAATGGAGATAGCAAAGAAGCTTGGAGCAAGAAAGCTGATGGCACATAACAACTCGATGTTTGTGGAAAAACAATATGAAAGAGCTTACTTAGCTAAGGACCTGGCATGATGAAGTACAGGGACAAGGTGAGATTGTTGGCGTCAAGATTCGAGGAATTCGACATCGTCAACGTGCCAAAGTCAAAAAACACCAGAGCTGACGCCTTGAGCAAGTTAGCATCCTCAACACGGGCACACTTGAACAAGGCAGTGATGGTGGAAACCCTCACACACAGGTCAACTGACAATAAGACGGTGGGAGCTGTCGATGTTGTAGGGGGAACAAGCTGGATGAAACCAATGATGGATTTCCTTGCAAACGAAGTGGTCCCTGAATGCAGCAAGGAAGCCAGAAAGCTGAAGCTCAACGCTCCTAACTATACACTGAAAGATGGAATTCTGTACAGACAGGGTTTCTTAGAACCCTGGTTGAAATGCCTAACCCAGTCATAAGCAATGCGAGTGGTTCGAGAGGTGCATGCAGGATGTTGCGGAAGTCATCAAGGTGGCAAAGCACTTGCATTACGGATCACCAGAGCAGGTTACTATTGGCCTCGCATGAAGGAAGATATCAACTAGATAACCAAAAGCTGCAAGAAATGTCAAACACATGCAAATGTACCAAGGCCGTTTACAATGTGGGGAATTGATACTGTCGGCCCTTTTCCAGCTGCAACAGGAAGACGCCGTTCTTGTCATAGCAGTTGATTATTTCACCAAGTGGGTTGAAGCCGAGGCACTGGCAACCATAACAAGGCGAAGGATGACGAGCTTTGTGTGGAAGAATGTGGTCTGCCGCTTTGGAATCCCGCAAGTGCTGGTCAGTGATAATGGCACTCAGTTTGAAGGAGAAGTGTTCAAGGATTGGTGCAACAACTTGGGCATCAAGCAGAAGTTCACATCGGTAGCTCACCCACAAGCCAATGGGCAGGTGGAAGTCACAAATCGAACCATCGTGCAAGGACTCAAGAAGAAACTCGAGCAACGCAAAGGAGCATGGACAGAGGAGCTGCACAGCGTGTTGTGGTCTTATAGGGTGACCCCTAGAACCAGCACAGGGGAGTCTCCCTACAGACTGTGTTTTGGCACTGAAGCCATTATACCACCTGAGATACTTGTACCTACCCTGCGAGTAGAAGATCCTCTACCAGTTGCAAAAACACTGAGGGTTTGAGGCAAAACCTGGAGGAGTTAGAATACGAGCGGGAGAAAGTGTCGCTTAAAGAGGCAACCTACAAGTCCTGGATGGAACAAAGATACAACAACAAGCTGCGGCCTCGCAGTCTGAAAGTTGGTGACCTGGCCTTGAGAAAGAACGAAGCATTAAGAGTGGAAGGACAACTCAAGTTGGATGCCAACTGGGAAGGTCCCTAACGTGTTGTTGAGGTACTGGGAAAAAGAGCGTACAAGCTGGAGCACTTGGATGGGAAACCAGTTCCAAGAACCTGGCACATGAACAACCTCCGCACGTATTACATGTAAGGCGCAACATGGATCTCGTCTCCTCGCCTTACTTGTGATTTTTCCTTCGTTTTCTTCTTTTTCTTTTTGATGCAGTGGAGGATCCCAACAGAGGTCAGGCAACTCATTAGAGTTTGCAAGATGATCTTGAGGGAAGCCTAAATAAAATGAAAGAAGCCCCCAATAGAGGTCAGGCAGCTCGATAGGCCTTGCAAGATGATCTTGAGGGTGGCCTTTGTAGTTCCAGAACTTACAAGATGAATGCAATGAGAAGTGTTTTTAAGTATATCTCACCAAGGCACGAACCAGTTATCTGGTAGAAGTCCCTTTTCTCGTTTTCTCTTTCATTATGCACTGACACGAACCAGTCAACTGGTAGAGGTCATTCTACTTGTTTCTCTTTTATAGAAATGCAACGACAACAAGAGCAAGTATTGCTTAAAAGCCTAAAGAAGATAAGTACAAGAAAAAGGGGTTCAAAAAAAAAAGAACCCAAAAAAATAAATGCAAAAAGTTTCAGAAAAGAAACTTGCACCTAAAAAGGCCCATGATGCCTTAGCCATGAAAGACAAGTTGAAGATTAAATTCAACTTGTCACATGTCGCAAAGAGCTACATGATGGAGACGTCCATCATGCCCATAAATTTGCACTAGAAAAAGCTTATTAAAGCGAAAAAACAAACAAGTAATAAACACTTGTGTTGATTAAATATATCCCAGAAATACGAATTGAAATATTCAAAGGGAAATGAAAGATGGCACAGGCGCCATAAGAAAAGAGCATACAAGCTCATCAGCAAGTCCAGAAAAAGCAAAAGAAATGTCAAACACCTTCACCACCTTTATTCTACTTGTTATCAGGGGCAGAGGGAGCTGGCTGGTCTGACTGCCACTTCATCAGATCCTCCAAGACCAAGTCAGGACCAAGGGTGGAGAAGTATTCCTGGAAGTCATACTGCTGGAAAGGGGCGTGCACACAACCAAGTTGAATCTTCATCTCAGTATCATCTGGCACATTGGCCATGACGTGGTCAGCCTCAGTTAAGGCCTCATCCAGAAGGCGTCTGGCAACCGGGCTCTGATCCACACCTGCCCTAATCATGTTGAAACCTTGATCCCTGAGCCAAACTCTTATTCTGAGATTCTCCCCAATAACAAAATCACGCTGGTCCAGCTGATTACGCCGAGAAGCACTCACCCCACGCTCTAACTCCAAATCTGCACCCAAAGACTTGATCTTGGCCGCCAGATCCTGATCGGCCGTCATTGCCATGTTCAGCTTCTCTTTCGTCTCTTTATTCTTATCAACAAGCCGAACTACCTCCTCATTCAGACCCAGCTTGGTCTCGAGCAGTTTCTCCTTATCAGAGTGAAGTTGGGCAAGAGCCAGATCCTTCTCCCTGGCCAGCTCGCGAATCCTAGCAATGTTAACATCAGGCTTGTCAAACATCTCTTTCGCCTTGCCAAGATCACCTCCAAGATCCTTCTCCCAGGCCTGAATAGCAACAGCAGCACACATACCCTGTGCAACAAGCAAGAAAGAAGTAAGAAACAAGAACACGGAGAAAACAAAACTAAGTAAAACAGAAGGAGCAAAGAAATACCTCCATAGCCGTAGCAGCCATCCTATCTCCTATACTGCTCACCCCTAACAGGTTGATGAGTGGGTTGGCACACCAAGATTGCATATGGTCATCAGGGATGGATTGTAGCAGGAGTTGACGAAGAGAGGCAGTAGGACAAACCTGTGTCTCGGGGGCAGGATCTAAAGGTTTCTCTCCCGACACATACCCAAGTCCTCCCAGCAAAGAGGCTATACATTCCTCCAGATGAGGATCTTTAGCAGGGTGACGCATCTCACCTTGATCCACGTCCGTCACGTCCTCTGACTTGGTGGCCTTCAACATATCATGCACCTTGGACTCATCCAACATGTTCTGGTCTTAGCACGAGTCTGCTTGCCACCAGCATCTGATGAAGATGAGGGCCTTTTCTCTGAGTGAGATGGTATGTCGCTAGTCAAATCAATCACCCCAACAGGCAACCCTTCTCCTGCTCCTCTACCAAGGCCACGACTCAGGCGAGACGGCCGGCGTCTAGGTCCAGCAGAGACAGGAGGTTCAACTTGAGTAGGAGAAACTACATTACAAAACGAAAGAACAAGATAAGAACCTAATAGCCGCACAAGGACATCTACAACACAAAGGTGAGATGCTTACACACGATGAGAGGCTCCGTTACTGTTACGCAAGCCATGGGAAGGAAGGACATCCCAGACCCTGCAAGAGGGCATCGTAGCAGAGATAGTAAGCAGGAGTGGGATTCTTCCTCAACAAGTCGACGGAAGCACGCAAAGGGACCATCTCACCCTCATCAGGAGACTTCGTGCGGCTGCGGAGGGGCCCTGGCGTATAGATGCCCGGATTTTCCCCCAAAACCAAGGATTTCTTCACAAATGCAAACTTGCGAGTCCAATCAACCCGAGTCGGTAACTCAGTTATCACCCTGGAACCTTCCCAATTCTTCAGAAAGAACCAACTTGGTGGCTCCTTGCATGGGTGGTAAAAGGCACGAAATAGCTGGTAGGTTGGCTCAACCTTATGTACCCTGCACAAAACCTTGAAGCCCACCAAGATGCAGACCGAGTTTTGGATTAGGAGTGAAAAGTTCATATCGTAAAACCCTAAGACCAACTGGAAAAAGGGGGAAAGCGGGAAACGCAGGCCACAATGGTCAAAGCACCCATCCTGAACTTGGTCAGCTGACACATCAGCCGCCGGCAAGACAAAACAGTCGGCAAGATCCGCCTGAACAGGATTTGCTTCCTCAGGAAGAAGGGCATTGGCTTGAACAGAAGCCACAGATTCGCAACGACGACGAAGAAGTGACAAATCCGCCTCAGTGGTGGTACCGAAAAGGGTTTCAATGGTACAATTCATCATGGGAGAGAAAGAAAGAAAGAAAGGTAAATTTTGCAGAGAAAACAGAAGTGAGAAGAAAGAAATAAAAGCTGAAAAGGGCAGCTTAAATAGGTTGAAAAGAAGTGTGCCTTTTCATTACAAAAAGACGTGTCACATCAATGATGGATTGATGGGAAAACAGGCTAATAAATGATGCCTTTCCTCAAGAAAAGACATGTCTTTTCTTCAAGACACGCCAAGCGACACAACCGTTCAAGAAAAATGAACCGCCAAAAAGAAAGCAAAGGAAATCGTCATCAAGATGAAATACATCAAAATGTTCTACTACTTCAACATGTTCAAGAACTTCATCACGAGATCCTCAAGGCCATAACCGCCTGCCACATCATACCGACGCCTATAGCAATAGTCCTGCACCATGAGAACCATGGACAGGACTAGGAGGGACTTTATAGGGTATGGGCCATAAAGCCCATACAAGGTCACCTAGTCCACACAAGATGAGGACCCCTGCCTTGCTTGACAGCTCACATAAAGTACACACATGTGAGGCCCCGTGCTCAACGCGTGCAGAACACATGGAGGAACACAACAGAATCAATGGAGACGCCTACACCGGATGAGGCTCCCAACAGGTATAAAGGAAGGAGAATTTCCTCTCTCTTTCCTCAGATTCTCTCAACCTGTCATATAAATTCCCTCTCTCTAAAACACCCCAAATCTTACTTGGGCGTCGGAGCGGGCGACGGCCGAACGCCGCCCGCCCGAGCTAACTTTGCTCGTTGTGCAGGTTCGAGAAGAAGGTCATCACCTTGCTGGAAGTCTAATCCACACCGGAAATCCAGAAGCATATCAAGCTTCACATATGAACTACATATATGCGCAGTTCACGTGCATTTGATTAGAGAAACTTAGTTTATTACAACTCATGTATGTGATTACAAGTGCAATTCATGAATTAAACAAAATATCATGCACACGTACACTCACCAATTTTTATCACTCATCATACTACCGAGTATCACTTCATAACAGTGCATGATGATGTACTAAAATATACTCTGCTTCAAATAATATTATGAACGATATTTTCTAATTGAGTAAGTATTATACTGTCTCCTTATAACATTTACATATTTTAGAATATGTTAGTGTTTAAATAAATTTAAACTGTTTTGCATTGAGTTATTTTAAATCGCTTATGTACATTGCATGCTGATGTACAAAGATGTACTCTACTTGACATAATATCATGATCGATATTTTCAAAATTGAGTATCATAATATCTCCTTTTAAAAAGTATATATTTTAGTATATGAAAGGTCTCAAAAAAAATTAAACTGAATTTTTTCAAGTTAATTTATAACAAGCTTGTGATCTAGCGATCTCGCTAGTCAACACGTTCATAGAAAACCCCTAAACCCTATACCCTAAACCCACAAACCCATGACTTTTAATATTTTTAGACATTATAGAGAGCTCGCTAGTGGCACGCTAGTATTAGCGTGACTTTTCATTTCTCGCAAGTTCAAACTTATGCATTAGCGTGATAGTAACGAACTCGCTAGATCCAAAGTTAAACATTAGAGAGATGGTAACAAGATCGCTAGATATTGTAGCTAGTTACTAGCGTGCAAGTAGCGATATCGCTAGTATGAAAATTATAAATAAATAAAAAGGGGATCGGGCTAAAATTAATTAGCCCCAAATTGAAAACCCTACCTCTCTGCGAACCTGCAACTGTCGACGAATCAGGTATCTCCTCCGATAGAAATGCCGCCAAAAACAAGGGGATCAGTGCGGGGACGGGGCGGTAGAGCGCCAGGTCAGGGACGGGGACGGGTTGCAGCGGGTAACAAACGCCGGCGGACTGAGGAGGAAGAGATTGTGGAAGAGGAGCCGCCTGTCGCCCCAGAAGTTGCTGCTGAGCCCGTCGCCGCTGCTGCCGGAGTTGATGGTGGTGAAGGCCCCAACAATGCCAGTGAGGAGGCTGAAACTCCAGAGTTCTTCAACGACAAAGCCAGAGCTAGGTATGAGCGTTGTTCATCTAGGAAAATTATAAATAACAATGTGTTTGATAGCTCTATTGTGCGTAGCCTACAACTAGATTATGCTGGATCATTTGAGGTCACAACATCTAGAGCAGTTGCTGCAATTGCCTGAGCCTGTTTACCATGAGGAGGTTCTCCAATTTTATGCTAACCTAGGGTTAGAGGAAGGGGTGGAGGATATAACTACCATTGTGCGGGGTGTTAAGTTTAAGGTCGATAAGTTTAGCATTAACTCCATTTTAAAATGTCCTTATAAGTCTAGTAGTGACCTTAGGCCTACCAAAAAGGATGGTCCTTACGAGATTCATTATGAACAACGGTTTCCTTCTATTAGCCCAAAGCAACCTTTGAAGGCGGGTGAGAAGGGTAAGAAGTGGTTTGGCAGAACTTCTGATAAGCCGGGTACAACTAGGAATTACCCGATACACAGGCTTACCGAGGAGCAGAGATTAGTTTTTGAGCTAATCTGCAGGAATGTGGTGCCGTCCTTAGGGCATGCATGTGAGCCTACAGTGTGCAGCCTCATGGTGTTCTACTACATCATGGAGAAGCTTCTAATCAAACCCGGCTTCACGATTCTGGCACAAATGATGAAGATGGCCAGGCACAAGACCGCTGCGCTTCCGTACGATAATTTGATTGTAGCCTTGATCAGAAAAGCGGGTATTTTTCCAAGAGGCCGTCCGATGCCGCTCGGCAAGTACGACAAGGAGTGGCTCAAGCACAAGAGGTTGGAGTTGAAGGTCGATGGGAAGTACGCGAAAAAGAAAAAAGCCGAAGAGGCAGCTCGAAGGGCAGGGGGTAGGATGGGAGTATCAGGTATGATTATAGTATTTTTTTTAACTTTAATAGGTTGACATTTTTGTATTCTATAGTAACTGGCTCTTATCAACTACCATTTGTTTTTGTAGATGCTGTGTTTGATGCCCGTGGTAGGCTTGTTGTGTCTATGGGCCAGTTATTGAATGAGATTGAAATGGCCGAGCAAAGGGCACGTGCTAACAATGAACGGCTCGTCGAACTGATATCCAGCGGGGTAGTGGAGTACGATCTGAGTGACGGGGAGGGGGAGATACCTGATTTCTGCACCATATTTCCCAAGAAAAAAGACTCTGCAGGTCCTAGCCAAGAATTTCTGAAAGTGAGTGAGAAGAAGCCATCTGATGGAACCTGGTTGCTGCTATTGTAAGGGAGGCAGATGCAGAGAGTGAAGATGGTGATGGGGATCAGGACACTGACTCTGATGGAGAAGATGAGCAGACGAGATATGAGATGAGAAGGAAAGATAGAATGATCGCAGAACCCGACGAGGATGTTGAACCGGGACATGGCAAAGAATATGACACCTGCATCGAGACTCAAGCTCAACCAGCAGAAAAGGACGAGCAAGACAAGCAGAACAATGAAGGCAGTTCGGAGGAGAAGGTTGAAGATGGCGACAAGATGTGTCAGGATGACTTTCATGATATTTTAGTCGTCGGCCTGTGATTTCATAGTTTAGTTTGTTTTTTAAACATTTACTATTTTGAATATTAACTAGTTTATGGATTATGAACACTTATCTAAATGTAATTAAAGTTTCTGTTATGGTAACAAGAGTATGGTCATTGAATTTTACACATTTATGATGTAAATTGTTCAATCTTGTCAGAGTTGTTGTTACTTCATTTCAGCAAAATCATATACTTTTGGTATAGGGCGTGCTCCTTGCGAACTCGTAACTGACACGTTTCAGGATGATTGAGTAGTAGTAGAAGACCAAGCGAGATCGCTACTTACTCTCTCTTATTTACGTGATACTTACGAGCTCGGTACAAGTCGTACTGGCTCAACAGAGCCTAGCTGGCGAGTGTATAGCGAACTCGCTACTTACTCACTATTATTTACGTGGTACTTACGAGCTTGCTACTAGTCGTATTGGTTCAACAGAGCCTAGCTGGCGATTCTCTAACGATATCGCAATGACTTTGCTTTACCTTGACGTAATCGTAACAACAAAGCATGACATAATTCAAAAACTAAACTTTGACGTGGCTGTTAGCGAGCTCGCTGCATGATAAGAACCCATCAAAAAAGGGTTTTTGGGTTTGGGTCTATATTGGGCTGTAGTAGTATTGATAGTATTGGGCCTCAGCCTTATAAGTATTGGGCCTTAGCCTTGGTCTTTCATGTTCAGTTTGCGCGGGTCAGCGACTTATCGAACCCTTCTAAAATGTAAGTGTATATAAATCGAACATTATGCTTCTAATTTGCCGACGTGGGACAAATATTGGCGTGGCTTCTTACGAGCTCGCTACAAGCTAAATCATCACTAACAAAACTAAAAAATATAGTGACTTAGATAGTAGCGAGATCGCTAGTAGTACTACTGAGAATTAATATGAATTAAAGTAGTTGCGATCTCGCTAGTATTACTGCTGAGAATTAAACCCTAGCAGCATTTTAAACGGCGTCGTTTAGTTGTGGGCGTGGAGCCTTACGATATCGCAACCAACTAGAATATAAGCTAGCTTGAAACATACGACCTCGCAACAGGCAAACCTATAAATATCAAATTTGGGGATCTTCTGATTTCAAACCACGATCAAACTTCTCAGAGCTTAGCAAAAAAAACCAAACAAAATCTCACATCCCCATTTGACAAGACTAATGGCAAGGACAAATAATTTGGCACCCAATCCGTTTGTTTGTGCCGAAGTGATGAAGCTCAGGCTTCAGGATCTCAGCCACGGGCGACGGCGGGGACAAGTTCAACTTCAACCAAATACGACAAGGCTAAATTTGTAAGTTTGGATGCGTCCGAGGCCTATTCTACTTACATGGCTGATTGTGAATTACTAGATTGTTATGTCATCGATTTTAAACAGATTAAAGAACTAGGATTGGAGAATGTGTTAAAGATATTTCAATTTCATGAGTTGGGTGAGTTGTTAGGTTTGAACTATCCGGCACATAAGGATGAGACGTGCCAATTCTATGCTAATTTTCACCAGTTAATTGAGGAAGAAAAGGAGATGGGTGGGTAGTTCACTAGGATTAACAAGAAGGATTATGAGATTGGAGAGGATTTTTTTAACAAGGCGTTGAACGTGTCATATGCTCTTGAAGATGACTTTAGCAACCAGCTCCCTCCGGGGTTTTACGTTAGAGAACATTGGCCTGAGCATGGGGCTTTGGATCGAGAGCATGTAGAAAAGTTTGCTAAGAAGTATTTTGATAGAGATGCCAAAGATTTAGGGGTGCCTAGTTCTTATAAGATTGATAAACTGAGTGCTGAGGAGAGGGATGTTTATGAGATGGTCGCTAGGAGTGTCGTGCCTAAGGGTGGTTGGATCGCCGAGATGAACTATACGACTATGTGCAAATTTTACTGCGTCATGGAGAAGATAGAGTTGAACCCGGGCTATGTCATTTTCGAGCACATGAGAGAAAGTGTGGTCCAGAATAATAGGGCATTCAAGAAGCTCCCATACGGTAATTTCATTACCATGTTTCTTACCTCCGACAATTCTAAGGTAAAATTATCTGCGAATGCCGAGGAGTGTTGCTTCTATACGATGCAATATTTTGAGAGGAAAGGTAAGTTTGAGTTGGTTGAGGGGGTGTGGCAAAAAGTAGCGGATGGACCTAAGAAACCCCTACAGTTTAATCCTGAGGAAGTCAGAGAGAACGTCGAAGGTTAGCCACACTAAACTCATACAATTTAATTTTTGTTTTAAAAGGTTTATTTGCTATACTCACCATATTTTTGTTTGACTTACATAAACAGGTGTACCCTCAGAGGCATACTACAATGGTGTAGAAGACACGGTCGACCTTTTCAGGGATCGAGTGGCCAAAATCAATCACGAAAACTGGTTAACGGAGAAGAGGATACGAGGGATCGAAAGGGCTAATGCCAGGAAAAAAATGAAGAGGGATACACCAGCACCAACACAGACACCACCTCCCACCATAGATGATTAGATTTGCAGTCTTTCTTATTGGCTAGTAGTTGTACTCTATTCCAAACAATTTCAATTTCTATTTGTATTCCTAAGTTTCTCAAACAAATTAGTATTGATTCTATTTCAATATGTTTATTTTAATAGTTCTATTTGAATATTTCTACTTCCATTACTAATGATTACTTCCTGTTTGGTTCAATTATATAACACCACTTTAAAAATGAGTGAATTTTAAATTTTTGGTAAGTGGCGATCTACTAGCGATATCGTTTCTGTCAAGCTTATCAAATTGACTCAACAAACGAGACAACAAGCAAAATCATAACCTATCAGAATCAACAAAAGAGACAGCAAGCGATCTCGTAACCTATCAGACTCAAGAGACAGAAGCTCTTGTACGATTTTAAGCCTTTTTTAGCGATATCGCAACTAATACGCTGGTGTTACGAGCTCGCTATGGAGAAAGTTAAACTACATTAGTATTGAGCAGGGTTTGTTACGTATTCGCTACTGCTGCAGCATGGTGCATTTTTTTAGGAATTACTAGAATTAGTATAACAAATTCATGAATTAACCATAATAATTTAACCATAATTATAATTAAGATTAATTACAACAAAAAATGTTTATCATGTAGCTACTTATGTTTTTTACTCTTTTTAGTCTTCTTCTTCTTTGGTTGCCTCCCCTTCCTCTTTGTAGTATTCCCCGCAGGATTAATCCACATGCCTTCCTCAAGATCCATTCTACACACCGACGCACAAACAATGGCATCATCCTCCTCCAAAGTTTCGTACACCGAGGGCGGAATGGTGTCTTTAGAAACAGTGCAGTCATCGTCGAACAACCCGTCACCATAGATGAATGTTTTCCCACCATCAACAACGATCTCCCAGCGAGCATCAATTGGATATTCCACATAAAATACCTGATGAGCTTCAGCCGCCATGATGAATGGATCTTCCCTAGACCCAAGAATTCCTCTATTAACTAGAGTCATGCCTAAATCCTCTGTGCGCACCCCTTCAGCTTGATCTACCCATTCACATTTAAACAATGCGATTCGGACATGAACAAAGTCCATTTCCCAGATATCAGTAATGGTACCAAAAAACAATTATCACCCTCTCCAGATACTGATATGCTACTATTTTGGGTTGCAGATCTATCATCACTCCACTTAGTACCAAACGTGTATCCATGATGTCATACCCGCTAAACGATGTAACTGTGCCGAGGGGTCTCTTGGCAACCCATTTTACAACATCGAGGTGTTCACTGCCATTCTGCACATGTATTTTGAGCCAACTAGTAAAGTCTCTGCAATGAGCTTCTAGAATCCTAGATTCCGACCAGCTCGGGTGTGTTGACCTAATCTCATTAAGGTGAACATCAGCATTAGGACTCACAACATGATGGTTGCGCAGAATGTACAGATGGGATATAGATATCTCATTGGAAGAAGGGCTGAATTTAGACTTGTGGTGTAGTCCGACACCATCCAATCTACCATCGTGTCTAGAGACCGGCAGTCCTATAGTAGGTACATCCTGTAAATAGTTGATACATAATTCTATTACCTCTTCCGCGACATATCGCTGCACTATACTGGCATCTGGTCGATAACGATTCTTAACAAAATGCTTGAAAATGCTCATGTACAGCTCGAATAGATACATCCATCTCAAGTATACTGGTCCCCACAGCTTCACCTCCCGCACCAAATGAACTATCAAATGAATCATTATGTCAAAAAGGGAAGGGGGAAAATACATCTCTAGCCTGCAAAATACTTCAACTACCATATCCTGCAATTCATCCAACTTCCGCCGACTCACTTTCTTGCGACATATCTGTTTAAAAAAATAACAAAGACTTGCAACCGCGTCTCCAACGTGAGAAGGCGAGCAACCTCTCAGAGCAATGACATTCAAATCCTGCATCAAATTGTGGCAATCGTGCAATTTCAATCTCACCAATTTCAGCTCGGCAGTGGATACACAGCTACTAATGTTCGAACCATATTTAGAAGGCACCTTCACTGATTTCAAAGTCCTACAAAAACTCTCCTTCTCCTCAGATGACAAGGAATAACAAGCAGGTGGTAAGTATGTCGTACCTACTTCTTCTTGCACGGGAGCAAGTGACGTCCGTATTCCAAGATTGACTAAATCTTTTCTAGTTTTCAATCCATCCTTACTCTTTCCCGGTGTATTCAAGAGCGTCCCAACCAAAACCTCACATACATTCTTTTCTATATGCATGACATCTAGACAGTGGCGCACATCCAAGTGCTCCCAATAACCAAGTTTGAAAAATATCGAACATTTCTTCCAAATCGTAGTTTGAGTGATTTTATTTTTTCCCTTTCCCAGCACGTTCTCCATACCCGATACTTTTTCAAATATTTCAGAACCTGATAATGGGATGGGGGCAACACCATGATCTTCCGGACCGTTAAACCACTTCTTAGCACTCCTCCACGGATTACTGCTAGGTAGAAATCGTCTATGACCTAGATACAGGGCTTACCACCATGCTTTAATTGACAATGGCTGGTATTGCTCTCACATACTGGACATGCAAAGTGACCTTTCACAGAACACCCTCCAAGGTTACCTAGCGCGGGAAAATCATTGATACTCCAAATCAACATGGCTTTAAGTTTGAATTTCGCGTCCCCTCGACTTCCGTCAGGAATATGAATCCCATGCTTAAATAAGGATTCCAACTCCTCAAGAAGAGGCACTAGATATACATTAATGTCATTACCAGGTTGCCTAGGCCCCGAGATCATAATGTTCAAAAGCACATACTTTCGTTTCATCATCAACCATGAAGGTAGATTATAAATAACAAGCATCACTGGCCATGAACAGTGGGTGCTGGACATGTTGCCGAAAGGGTTCATTCCGTCAGTAGATAGTCCTAAGCGCATGTGTCTAGGTTCATTAGAAAATTTTGGGTACATAGCATCCATCTTCTTCCACTGATCACCATCAGAAGCGTGAGATATAATATCATCATCTTCCTCTCGAACCCTATCGGCAATGCCATGTTAACAATTTTGCATCAACAGGATTGGCATACAAACGCGTCAATCTCGGTTTCAAGGGCATGTACCACATCACCTTAGCAGGACTTTGCTTTGTCGATGTTGTCGCTGCTTCTCCACATACCTCGACCTTTCCCTCCTTCTTTTTCCATCTAGACTCGCTGCATACCTTGCAATCATCCCTTAGAAAATCAACACCCCCCCTATACAACATACAATCATTCGGGCATGCATGAATCTTAGTAAACTCCATGCCCATAGGACACAATATCTTGGGCGCAGCATAAACCCTGTTAGGATATAAGTTTTCCCCAAGAAATAACTCCTTAACCAACTCTAGAAATTCCGTAATTCCTTTATCAGAAATACCATGCCTAGCCTTTAGGTTCATTAACAACAACGTTGCACCCAGTCTGGAATGCCTAGCCCTAACATATAAGCTTGTCTGTTTATCGTCATACATTGCCTCAAACATACTTTTCATCCCAACAAACTCCATAACAACATCGTCACACATGTCTGAAAGCTGTTCCTTATACTGCAGGATTTCCTCGGCGCTACCCTCCTCCATCTCAACCTGGTCACTTCCATCATGGCCTTCCCCATGCCAAACCCATTCAGTGTAGGATTTGTCAAATCCTTTACAAATTAAATTTTCACGCACTACAACAATATCTTCAAATATGGCGTTGTTTCTACACTTGTTGCATGGACATCTAACCCCTCCTATGCTATTCTGCCTAGAATGTCGCAACCCAACATCTAAGAAATTTTCCACCAAATTTAAATTCTCCTTCGATAATCGAGCATTCTCGTTCATTATTCTTTCGCGGTCCATAATTCACAAATCGGACAAACAGCTACACAAGGGCCTAGAACCTTCAACAATACTACTAACCCACTTACTTCCAATGATAGACTACACACTGAATTAACACAAAACAAAGAATAAACCAACCAACATACAAAATTATAGATATAACCAACCAAAATCAAAAGAAATACCAACACATTACGCAAATTTTAACGTACCTAATCCAACAAGGCTTCAGTCCGACCTTCGAGCAAATTGAAACTAATCATTCATTTCTGAATCCGCCAATACCCACCTCATAAACCCTTTATAAATTATGTTTTTTTTTTGTATTAACAGACACTTTTTAATAAAACTGCGACTGTAAGCGACTCTCTAACAAATATCGCAACAATTACGCATACTCATCTGTGTGTCTAGCGAGGTCGCCACCTTTCACTCACACACACTTGAACTGTAGTTCTTATTTGCGTGTGTAGAAACGATATCGGAAGATGCTACTAAATTCAGTTGCAATCCAGTTCCGACATTCTAACACATAAACGCATGCAAAAAATTACAATCATTGTAACTTACGATATCGCAACACACCAAAGTTGCTAAGCCTAACACTTACGTTTTATTGTTACGATATCCCAAGAATATCGGTTGCCTTACTTCAGTGATAGCGACATCGTTACTACTGATTCAATTTAAGGCGGAAAAGATTTTTCCGCCTTATATTCATATTTATTCACGTCAAAACACACTTCCGCCTTTTACAGGTTCCTTACGCCTTAATTTTTGTTTTTTTTATTTGCGTGAACTGCTTACGAGTTCGCAAGTTAGTAGGAAGGTGGAAAAAATGCGTTAAATTAGTGTCTTGCTTCAACCCCATTGTAGTAGTACGCGTCTCCAGGGTGCAAGGGGAAACTGGGTTGACGAACTTCCAAGTGTCCTTTGGGCGTGTAGAACGACGGAAAGCTCTGCCACGGGAATGACCCCCTACAGTTTGGTTTACAGGGCCGGGGCTGTGATCCCGGCAGAAGTTGGAGTGCCCAGCCTCCGCACGATGGTCCCGGTTGAGCATACAGATCAGAAGGACCGGCTGCTGGACCTGGAACTGCAGGAGGAGAAATGAGAAAAAGCAGTGCTCCATGAAGCCCGGGTGAAGGAAAGAGTCAAGAAATACCATGATAGGCGGGTGCGCAAGGAGCAGTTTGCCCCGGGAAAATGGGTAATGCGCCGGAATGACAAAAGCCAGCAAGTGGCCAGCGGGAAGTTGGCTCCTAATTGGGAAGGACCTTACAAGGTAACAGCAGCTCATCGCGGAGGCAGTTAGAAACTACAGGACAAGGCCGGAAAGAAAGTCCTGCGGCACTGGAACATCGCAAATCTGCGTAGATATTATGCCTAGTTTTTATGTACTTACCCCTATGGCAAGGGATATGCCTAGGAAGGTAGTATAGCAGCGTCATGAGTAGCTCTGGCCAGGATTGAGCCTAGGTCGGCCCATGGCCGGCATTGGTCTTTTCTTATTATTTTGAAGCAGTTACTTGTTCAATTTTTATAACTGTTATATTAAGCTGAATCGGGCATGCTTGAACAAGCGTCCGGGGGGCTAGCACGGGAATTGAAACTGGGTACGCTTGAACAAGCACCTGGTAGTAGCATGGGAATTGAAACCGGGGGGCTAGTGCGAAAACTAAGAAATAAAGAGAAAAATAGAATTCAAGGTGCTTGAACAAGCGCCCGAGAAAAACAAATACATATATACAAGAATCATTTGAACTTATACATATACATTAATCCCGCCACACTCATACCTGACTAAAACAACATATATAATTTAGTCCTAACTATCAGCACCGGGAGAGCGGGGCCAATCGGTTTCCCAGTTAATAGGCGATGAAACCCGCGCATTTTGGAAAGGGGCATCACCAACCTGATGAGAATGCCCTGGGGTATTCGACGCATTCCCCAGGGTTGCGGCCGCGGGGGAACTGGGGGGAACGCTAGAAGGACCGGCTTCGTCGTAAATCTTAAAATTGTCATCTGAGGATGAAACTTCAGGGGGTGACTCCCTTCGGGGTCTCCAATGATGATAGGTCCTTGAGCACGGGGAGACTTCCTTTTCTTATCCACGGCCTTGCTCTTCCCTTTACTCTTCTCGCGGGCGAGACGCCTCTGTTCTTTTTTGGCATCTTCTGAGGCAATAAAGGCTCGAATCCGAGCAGCGTCGGCCCAGAGTCGAGCAACCCTCCGGGTAGATTCCTCCGGATCGACCGATACCCGGAAACCAAGGTACCTTTTGACTGTGAAGTCGATGGAGACCTGGCAAAGGATAAGGACTAAGGATGGGGGCAAGTAGCGCCCCTCGTTTCGACGCTGCCACCAGGCGGCAGCCTCTTCAAATGCAGACCGATACCGGGACAGGATCGTTCTAACCCATTCAAAACATACACACGAACAAGGCCCCAACCTCCCGGGGAAAATTGGTATATAGCGGGGGCGAAACCCTCCCGAGACGCAAATCGGTTAAGTGATAAGTAAGTTGGAGGGTGACTAAATTTTCGCGGAGAATCAAGTTACAGGCAGCCAGCTCCCGGTTCTCTCTCTCTAATCTTAGATTTCTCTGGAGTGGATCACCCTTCTTCTCCAACCACTTAAGCTTTTCACAATAAAATGGGAGCTCAAACCAAACCAAATCAAACTCGTCCTTGAGACGGGATTTGAAAGCATCATGCTCGGCTTGAAGCATGGATATAGTGGCATCTGCATAAAGAACTGTGTTCACTCGATCACGAGCCAAGGATTGACACCGGGAAAGCGAGCCGAACTGATCGGATATCTCTCGGAGCTTTGTGACAAGCAAATTTACATCCGGGAATTCATCAATCACGGATCCAATCCCCGAATGGACGAATAGGTAACGGGTTTGAATCCTGTCTAATTGTCAACGACTTAACTGCTCTTCCAGTTCCACGCATCGGGGACAAGACGATCCACTTCCATGATCAGATCCCGGGGGAGAAGATCGCGATCCGGTAGGAATCATACCGGGAGGATTGTCCAGAGGCTTCAAAAGTAAAGATATAATTAGAAGTTAAAATTAGATACGCATATATGATAATAGAGATACAAAGGTTGAGATTAAAACCCAAAGATTGAATAAAAGAGCATAAAATGCTTACATTATTAGAATCATCGCTGTCGTCCCCGGAGCTTTCCTTTCCTCCTTGAGTATAAAAGAGAACCGTTCAGAGGAGGAGCCCGGGGATAGCACAGTTCAAAAAGGAAATAACACAAAAATTACAAAGATAAAGTATCTAGACTATACTTCTAGATCTGTGTCTTCATCATCAGTCTTGGGAGATTGTTCTCCTCCAGCCTCCGCGGGGGAACCCTGCGCTACATCCTGGAGGGGGGTACCTTGAGCCTTCTCCTCATCTGGGGACTCTTATTTAGCAGCAGGGTTCGGAGAGTTAAGCTCTTCCTCCTCAGACTCCCCCCGGTCTCTTCGGCTAAAACAACCGGGGTCTCTATCTCCCCTAGCATGGCTTCGTCATCCAGACCCGGGTCAACCCTTTCCTTAGACAGATTGGCTGCATCCTTAGCAAAGGAGGCGGCATCTGTAGGCTCGACACTCTAAGCGCCATCGAACACATAAGCGATACCGGAGGAGATCCCTGCGATGCCATCCTTCATGAATTGATCCACATTATAGTTAAAGCGTCCTTCAACTTCTGGGCGGTACCATGCATCCCGGAACTAAGCTCTTCTCTTACGGGGAAGGTACTCCCGGACAGACTTGTACGCTTTATGAAGGATAGCCTCATTCGATGCATCGCAGAGAGTGAGCAATTTTTCCTCAAAGGTGCGACTCTGGAAAACCCTATCGATAAAGGCAGTGCACAGAGCTTTCTGAGCGGGAGCCAGTCCTCTTTCCCCCGCAATCGCCAACTCCTTCTTAACAGTTGCGAGCTCTCGATGGGCAGAGACCATGTCCTTGTACAAAGTTGCATTCTGCGATCTTAGCTTATCCATATCCTGGTCAAGCTCGGCAACCTTGGAGCCGCGGGCCTTGTTGATAAGCTCCCGCACTCCCGGATAGGCAAGTAGGTGGGAGGCGTAATCCTAGGGTGTAAATTCGAATGATATGAGAGATGATATAAGGGTAGAGAAATAAAGCAGTAACAACCCAAGTCCATGCATACCTGGGAGTCGTCCAGCAACGCAGTACGGGATGAAGACCCATCCTTTGACTCCGGTATAGGACCCAGACGGCTCTCGACGGTAGACTTATCTACTGGTACCTGTTTCAGATTCCGGGAAGAGGTGAGAGGCACTCGGGTACAAGAAGGACATGATAATGACTCCATAAACCCAAGTATGCGACAGGAATCTTGGCCGTCATCAGACCTTTTCTGCCGGCGGATCGCAGACGGGGATCCTCTATGTCCAGAGAATGATCGTCCTCGACAGCAGGGGTACTATGACTCATATTCAACAGATGAACGAAAAAGGATAGAGAGAGAGAGCTAGAAAATCAGAAGATAGTGACAGTGTGTAATGAATGATGAGCACGACTGTCCCTATTTATAGAAGGGGAAAGAAAAGGAATTTCTGGGAGTTGGGAAAAGCAAACCCATCATTCGAGAAACGCAATAATGAGTATTGAATGCGACGCAGACTACAAAGAGACGCGCGCGTATCAGGCGCGTATCGGGCGCGTGAGCACACAGACTAATAAGACCGCAATAGACGATTTCCCTGATATAGAGACCCAGTCTCCCGGGCTAAATCCCCGAAGTCAGGGTCTCGGGGTGCTAGTGGTGATATGGGTCTCGACCCATAGATAGGCTCAAGAGATAGACTGGCAGCACAGAAGAGAGAGTTCAGCCCACAAGTGGTCCTGACATGACATCAGCTATCTTGGAGGCACCCGGGTACAAGAAGGACATGATAATGACTCCACATACCCGAGTATGCGACGGGAAGAGGACCACTCAGCAAAACCCTCTCTACTCACTGCATTATACATAGAGGAGTGACCAACAATAAAAGGTATGTTCTATCAGACTTAGATACTCTGTATTTATTCATATTCTCTCTCCTCTGCATAAAGCCCAATCTTCATCATCACGCCGGAGTGTCTATCTTCGGGAGACCCCGGGGGCTTTGTTTTGCAGAACCTAGGTGAGATATCCACCGCGGGCTAGGATTCCAGCATACCCTGGATCAAACCTGTCCCGGAGCTGGTATTCAGGAGCAGACTGGTAGCGTCAATCTGAAATTCATTTTGGTACTTAGAGGTACGACAGAATGTACCTGTCCCCGTGCTAGTCGGCGAAGTTGGGCTTCGCTATGCGATCCCTAAATTGCTTGCGAGTATCGAGTCCTAAAGTCGGCATATCTGGTTTTCGCTTTGGCTATACCTAACTTGCTTGCTAAAGTTGACATGAGATTCAAAATACATTACTTTGTACTATCAATGTATCAATACTTTGTAAAACATTTGAATTTATAGCCTTTTGGTTTTTTGTTTTTGGGGTGTAGTGAGCCCAATAAATTTCACTCCACTTAATAAGTGGTTTTTAAATGAATGTGGAGTTTAAATTAGTACAAAGTCTTGAATGGGACCGTCCTACCATATATTTACAGAAATTATACATGCAGGTCCATGTTTACTAAATGCAGGTCTTAAAACACAATATGTGGCCCTGAATTGCAATTCTTATACCATATCACGGGTGTATGTACACCCTCCTTTAATGTGTGTGTTTAACTTTAATAATTTTGCATTCCGTTGATAGCCATTCACATATTCTATTTATAGAAATATAAGTAAAAAGATTTATAATGCACAATTATACACGTAAAAATGCACATACTTAAATTTTGGAATGCACTTGGGGATACATACCCCAGGAGTATGGTATAATTTGTGCCTGAATTGTGCTAGTGCATCCAAAATATTATATTTTGGACCTGTATTAGTAAACATGGACCTGCATGTATCACCACTCTATATTTATGGTAGGACTAGGACTAACATACAAGAGAAACACAATAAAAATGAACGGAGGGACCGATGATGAAATTTCATAAAATATTATCAAAAGTCTGGGTCGGGTCATTCAATTGATTTCGGGTTATAAGAGGAATGTAACGGGTCATATCCCTGCTCTTTTAAATGGGAGAAACAATTAGATAAGGCAGCCTTATGGTAAGGCAAAGGGACCTCATATGGTTCATACAAAAGTTTTAGGGTCAAATCATAATTATTATATTTTAGTTATTTTCAAATCAATTAATTATATCAACTAAAAATCACCTCCTTCATCATCAAATCATAGGCATTCATTACCAAATCATCAACGTTCATCATCAAATCATTGTTGTTCATCAAATTATCACCGTTCATCATCAAATCGTCATCGTTCATCATCAAATCATTGTCGTTCATCATCAAATCTTCGTTGTTCATCATCAAATCATCATCCATTTATCATCAAATCATCATCCTCATCATCACTAATTATAAAATCATCATCAATAAAAAATCATCAATCATCAAAACAATATAACTGACATCAATCATCAATCAAAACTCACCAATCATCAAAAATTAATAATCAATCATCAATATAAAATCATCAATCGATCATCAGATCCACGGTTATCATGAATCATGTCATAAACATCATCAATCATAAATATCAAATCATCAACTAAATTGTACGCATAATCAAATCGTCAAATCGGGAACGAGGTCTATTTTATGATCCGAGCATGATTCTACGAGAATCTAGTTTCCCGATTTGAAGGTTTGATTATGTGTATATTTTAGTTGATGATTTGATGTTTATGATTGATGAATTTTTATTTATGATTTTATGAGAATCTAGCTTCCCGATTTGACAATTTTTGATCATGTGTGTATTTTAGTTGATGATTTTATGTTTATGATTGATGATTATTTTTCGATGATAGAAAGGAGTTGACGATCGGATTGATGACGAGGATGAGTAATGTTGGTGACCGAGTATATATAATATATATGTATATATATATACCAGGATGACGAAAATGAGGTCTATTTTATGATCCGAGCAACGATTCTACGAGAATCTACTTTCCCGATTTGACGGTTTGATTATGTGTATATTTTAGTTGATGATTTGATGCTTATGATTGATGATTTTTTATCGATGATACAAAGGAGTTGATGATCGGATAGATGACGAGGATGAGTAATGTTGGCATATATATGATGACGAAACGAGGTCTATTTTATGATCCGAGCCACGATTCTACGAGAATCTAGTTTCGCGATTTGACGGTTTGATTATGTGTATATTTTAGTTGATGATTTTATGTTTATGATTGATGATTATTTTTCGATGATAGAAAGGAGTTGACGATCGGATTGATGACGATGATGAGTAATGTTGGTGACCGAGTATATATAATATATATGTATATATATATACGAGGATGACGAAAATGAGGTCTATTTTATGATGCGAGCCACGATTCTACGAGAATCTAGTTTCTCGATTTGACGGTTTGATTATGTGTATATTTTAGTTGATGATTTGATGTTTATGATTGATAATTTTTTATTGATGATTGAACGGATTGATGACGAGGATGAGTAATGTTACTGACCGAGCTATAATTCTACGAGAATCTAGTTTCCCGATTTGACAACTTTTGATCATGTATGGATTTTAGTTGATGATTTTATGTTTATGATTGATGATTATTTTTTGATGAAAGAAAGGAGTTGACGATCGGATTGATGACGATGATGAGTAATGTTGGTGACCGAGTATATATAATATATATGTATATATATATATACGAGGATGACGAAAATGAGGTCTATTTTATGATGCGAGCCACGATTCTACGAGAATCTAGTTTCTCGATTTGACGGTTTGATTATGTGTATATTTTAGTTGATGATTTGATGTTTATGATTGATAATTTTTTATTGATGATTGAACGGATTGATGACGAGGATGAGTAATGTTACTGACCGAGCTATGATTCTATGAGAATCTAGTTTCCCAATTGATAACTTTTGATCATGTATAGATTTTAGTTGATGATTTTATGTTTATGATTGATGATTATTTTTCGATGAAAGAAAGGAGTTGACGATCGGATAGATGACGAGGATGAGTAATGTTGGTATATATATATATATATGAGGATGACGAAAACGAGGTCTATTGTATGATCCGAGCCACGATTCTACGAGAATCTAGTTTCCAGATTTGACGGTTTGATTATGTGTATATTTTAGTTGATGATTTTATGTTTATGATTGATGATTATTTTTCGATGATAGAAAGGAGTTGACGATCGGATAGATGACGAGGATGAGTAATGTTGGTATATATATATATATATATATATGAGGATGACAAAAACGAGGTCTATTTTATAATCCGAGCCACGATTTTACGAGAATCTAGTTTCCCAATTTGACAATTTTTGATCATGTGTGTATTTTGGTTGATGATTTTATGTTTATGATTGATGATTGTTATGACATGATTGATGATGACGGTGGATCTGATGATTGATTGATTGATAATTTGATGATAAATGATGAAGATTTGAAGATAAACAATAAATATTTGATAATGAACAACGATGATTTGACGATAAACGACGAAGATTTGACGATGAACGACAAACATTTTATGATTTGATGATGAACAACGAAGATTTGATGATGAACAATTATAATTTAATGATGATCGATAATAATTTGATGATTGATAATTTAATATTGATGATTGATGATGGTAATAGTTAATAGGGAGATAAAATGTGTTATATATTCTTATTTCAAAATGGTACCTGAGTTTTATTAAAATTTACTGTAGGGGCACCAAAATATTATTATTTATATTACAGCCCCAAAAGTATTTTACCCCTTAACCCTACACCCCTTGCCTTACCATAAGGCTGCCTTATCAGAGAGTATCTCTTTATATGGGACCCGCGGCAATAATTTGTCTCTTTTTATGTGTGATTGATTTCAGAGTCCGGGAACTACATGTATTTATACATGCATTATTAACATTATGTGCTTTGGATTTGAAGACTTAGATTATTTTTAATTTTACCAGATATAAAACCTAACATGCATATATGATCTAATAAAACATACGTCAGTTTTAGTTGTGTAGATAAGTTTTTAGTTTAATGTTTTGAAAGTGAATTTTTCTGGTTGATAAATTTACCGGAATAGATTTAATATTAGTCTTTGAATAGACCGTCTATATTATAGCAATAATATAGACGGTATCTTTTTGCAATTAAATCTGGACGCGGCTCCTTATTTGCAATTTACATTTGAGCGGGTCCTTATTTTGTAAATTCCAAAACTTACCTCACAAATATATATAGCTATTTTCTTTTATTTTTTGGCCCACTTCGTTCCAGAACCCCAATCCCAATCTGCTCTCAAAATTTTCCCCCAATTCATTCCAAAACCCCATCAGCGATCCAATCTTTGTCCCCCAACCGTCATTATTCCGGCGATCTCCGGCGCAATCCGATGTTCCAGTTCTCTACCGCAGGCGTACTTCACCTGCTCGTTGCTGAGATAGTAATCGTTCCAATTGCTCCGGCCAACTTCCGGGTCCTTGCTGACTCGAATCTGGAGCTCCAGACCCGCCAGCGTCTCCATTGAGATCACCATCGATTCCACCGCCACGTCGACCAGATCTATAAGATTTTGAACGCTCAGGCGGAGATTGATCGGGGAGTAGTTCATCAGAAGGCCGTTATTGCGGTGGTTATTCACTACGACGAAGGTGATATCCGGGTTGGATAGAAACCGGTGGAGCGAATCCGGCACGCATGACGCGTGGGAGAGCTTGAAGATGAGGCAGTGGTGGCCGATGCAGAGCTGGATCGTCGCCGGTGAGTTCTAATCTGAAAAGTGTGAATACTGTGGAAACTTGATTATTTAGTTTGAAGATTTATGTGTTTAATATGAAAACTACATTGTTTAATGTGATGTCTTTCTGCTTATAAAATTTTATGTGTTTATCTTGGAAATTGGAATTTTTAATGTGGATTCTGTCGTTTTATGAAATTTTATGTGTTTGCTTGAAAACTAGACTGTTTAATGTGATTTCTGTCTACATATGAAATTTTATGTGTTTAACATGAAAATTAGGCTTATTGATTTGTGTTGAAACTTGATTATTTATTGTGAAAACTGTGGTGTTTGTAAAACTTGATTTTTTAATGTGAAAATTGTGATTGTGAAAATTTGGTTATTAAGGTTGAAAACTACAGTGATTGTAGAAACTATATTTTTTAGACTGGAAACTGTGGTGTTTGTAAAACTTGATTGTTTGTTTTTATTGTGAAAACTTGATTGTTTAGGTTGAAAACTTTGGTGTTTGCGAAACTTGATTATTTATTGTGAAAACTGTGAAGATTGTGTTTACAAGTGTTTAAAATACAGAATATATATTGACTGATTTGAGTACATATTCTTTGCGTGAACAGTGCCGTGAACAGTGTCGTGAATAGTGCGCGTGAACAGTGCCGTGAATAGTACTTTCCCCAAATTTTGCAAATAAGGACCTCCTTACTTCCATATTATAATTTAGTCATTGGTCTATATTATGCTATAATATAGACGGTCACTCCAGAGACCAACTCATAGACTTATTTATTACTAATTTAGTTTGTATATATGAGTTCTTAGTTTCACTATTTATGATAGTTTAAACTAAACGTTTCTTCCTAAAATTTGATGTTAAATTAATTAAATTAAAATTATTAACTGCTAGTTTAGTTTGTGCAAATGATTTATTACTTTCATAATTTGAAAAATTAGTTTTAGTTTTGTGCACGATTATTTCAAAGGATAATTTAGATTTAATGGGTTTGATGTTATATTCACTAAATGAAACTCATATAATGTGAGCAATAATTTTAACTATTTGAAGGGTTTGTTTAGATGTAGCTAGTTAGATATGAGCTTTACTAAATGTATATGATATAAATAAGTTTTGGGTAAAATGCAGGGGTACCCCTGAGCATTTGGATAAGTGCTCATGTACCCCTGAGTTTTCATAAAGTGCTCTAGTGCCCCTGGACCAAGTCTGACTTTATAATCCATACCCTTGAAACGGTTGATGATCCTCCGACCAAGTATTCTGGTAGCAAAATGACAGAAGATGACAAAAATATCCTTACTTCTCTTTTACCCATCCATTTATATGTTTCTTGATCTGTCGGTCTCTGTGGAATCACCCCGCTTGAACAGATTTTCGATCTTGAACAATATGCGGATAAGGTATGTGATGATATTGCAAGAACTCAACTGGGGTTTTTGTTTGAAACTTGGAGTCGGAATTAAGCTTAGGGTGCTTTGGGGGTAAATTTAATTTGATTCAAAATGAGGTTTTTTTTGTATAACTAATCCATTTGTTGGTGAAGGGGTGGGATGATGATGCCCTGCTGGAATATTATAGCGCAAATGGGAGTGATAAAGGGCTCTACCATCAGAACTAGCAAGAGGATATAGAAGAATATGAGTTCCGTCTATTGCTCTCGAGTGATGTCACAGCTGACAAATTTGCTGACTTGCAAGGTATGTTAGGTTTATATCTAGTTCTTCATGTGAGAATTTGAATAACTTTTACCTAGAATTCAATTTGTTCTTATTACTTTAGATTGTGAAACTGTTTATTGGTTGCTTATTTTTATTGAACTTGTGACAGCTTGAATGATATGCCTCTCTGATGAATGAATTCTCTGTGTGGAAGAGTCCTCTGCGATTCATATGTTTGATAAAGCGATGAGTATATTTGAGTTGCTTTATTCCTGTGATGATGTTTAAGTTACTGAGTGTGGGGAAAATATTTATGGTGTCAAATGAATGATAGGGGGCTTCTAGTTTCTAATGGTACAAGTCTTTAATTTCTTTGAACTTTCTGTGAAAAGTTGTGCTCGTTGCTGCAGTGAGTGGTTAGCAGCAAACTATTTGATTTCAGTACGATCTGCAGTCGTGTTATAGTGATCAGTTCACGAGGAAAATGTTTATGGAATTTAAATTATAAGCTACCAAATGAAAGATATGGAAGTCTAGTTTTTAGTGGTGTAAGTTTCAAAATTTTCTGAACTTTGTGTGAGCAGTTGTGATCGTTCCAGTAGTGAGTGGTCAGCAGTGAATTATTTGATTTCAGTTACAGTCTGCAGTTGTGTTAGAGTGATCGGTTCACGGGGAAAATGTTTATGGAATTTAAATTGTAAGCTATCAAATGAAAGATATGGAAGTCTAGTTTTTAGTGGTGTGAGTTTCAAAATTTTCTGAACTTTGTGTGAGCAGTTGTGATCGTTGCAGTAGTGAGTGGTCAGCAGCAAACTATTTGATTTCAGTTACAGTCTGCAGTCATGTTAGAGTGACCAGTTCACGGGGAAAGTGTTTATGGAATTTAAATTATAAGCTATCAAATGAAAGATGGGGGTGCCTAGTTTCTAATGGTACAAGTCTCAAATTTCTTTGAACTTTCTGTAAAAAGTTGTGCTCGTTGCAGTAGTGAGTGGTCAGCAGCAAACTATTTGATTTCAGTTACGGTCTGCAGTCGTGTTAGAGTGATCGGTTCACGGGGAAAATGTTTATGGAATTTAAATTGTAAACTGTCAAATGAAAGATATGGAATTCTAGTTTTTAGTGGTGTAAGTTTCAAAAAATTCTGAACTCTGTGTGAGCAGATGTGATCGTTTCAGTAGTGCGTGGTCAGCAGTGAACTGTTTCACACCAGTTTGAATATGCAGTAAAGGTTGAGTTATTAGTTCAAAGATCAAACATTTTTGCAATTTAATATATAAGCTGTTTAATGAAAGATATACAAGTTTTGTTTTTGGTGGTGTGAAATTCAAAATTTTCTGAATTACGTGTGAAAAGTTATGGTTGTTTTAGTAACAAGTGGTCAGCTGCAAATTGTTCAATTTGAATTCAGTTCTGTAGGCATGTTGGATTGATATTAAATGCCTTATAAGTAATGAAATTATGTGTGCAACCTCTATGATGAAAGCCCTTTCAATCTAGTGTCCAGTGGTGTTATTTCATGATTTACAATCTGTTTAGTACATAAGTATTTTCGAGTGTTGCTGAAATAAGTGTTTAGATGTATGCCTATTTGTATATGATGATCATGTGAACAAAAGGCCAAGTAAGATTATGGTTTGTGTGAATGCATCATGTTATTGAGTGTAAGGAAAAAATATCATGTTATAATACACTGATTGTGTTATGTTAATGTTCTATAAAAGGTTGGTTTAATGTGTACTTGATTTTCTTTGTTGACGGACAAATATGGTTGCCACCAGAGAAAAATGGAATCCGATAGATGAGAAAGAGGCAAAAGATGGCTCACATTGTCAATACTTGCTAGAACTTCAAATAATGTTAGACTAAAGCGGGCAAAAGATGAGCCTGCTCAGTTTCGTATCTACATGGAAGCAGGTTGGATGTAAATGTCAGATGGCTTGAACAGATTAGCAATCTAAAGTGAGGCTTGAAGAATACTATCTCAAAAAGCTATTCACATGCTTAGTCGCTTAGCAGTTATATGATGTTAGGTTTTAAATCATCAATGTTGTTGTAAATGTTAAATATCACTAGTTAGGGACACACTGAATAATGAACTATCGAATCTTTTCAAGAAAAAATAACAAAAACAAAACACTCAAAAATTTGAATGATTACTTTTATCATATATATTTACATACCGCTTTTTGCGTGTTTATTCAAGAAGGATGGTGAAGCGGAAAAGAAGAGAAGACAACCGTCTTTTTCTATTTTATAGTTTTATTTTTTTAAGGGTAAAATCATCTTTTTCATTGGTCAATGCCGTTGACCGGTAGCTTGATTTTCTTAATATCAAATCAGGGGTACAAGAGCATTTTATAAGAGTTTCGGGGTACATGGGCACTTACCCAAGAACTCAGGGGTACCCAAGCACTTTTTTCATAAGCTTTTGTTTGTGTATATCGGTCATTAGAAATGTGAAAATTTAGTTTATTACATTATTGTTAGTTTTAGTGTGTGTGTGTATGAAAAGTTTGTTTATATGAATCTTTAGTTTAGCGATTAGAAGTACTATTTTTGTAAAAAAATAAATTGTGAAAAGAGTGATGTTAATTCACTAAACTAAATAAACATTTATCAATTTTAATTAATGCATATTAGTCATTAGTTCAATGATATTTTTGTTTATTAATATGAATTTAAGTTTCATGGTTCTGAAAGGTTAATTCAAAGGATTGATTCTTCTGATAAATAAATTACTGATTGCTATATTTCGACCTATATTTTACTTGTTAGGTCCTGATACGTACAATTTATGTATGCAAAGTCTCTAAAAAGTCCGACTTTCCTAAGTGTTATGGAACTACCACTATATATTTAAGGTCAAGTGATACTATTTTGTGTTAAAACATTGATAGTATCAAAGTGAACATATAGTAAAACATGTTTTGATGCAAAAATTCATGAATTTACATTAAAACATTAATAAAATTTAAATAACAAATTTTACAGTTCAAATTAAAAGGTACACTGTATAAGTTAAAACATATAAATACTCTTATGGAAAATCAGGAAAGTTGGACTTTCAGGAAATTTTCTCATTTATGTATATAATTATTTATTTATTATATAATTAATTCAAAAAGGAAATCCAACAATAATTATCCTAAATTAATTTGAAAATTCCTTGCAATCCTAAACTAATACAGTTTCTAATATATTACTTCCAATCCGAAACAAAAATTACTTCTGATTGCGGTTCTTAGTTTTCTCCAGATTTCACCAAACAGAGCAAGCCGCCTGCAACGAAATTTAAAGACACGTCCGAATCTTCCCAAGAATATGATGTCTGTTGACAAATCTTATCCGCTGCGAGTCAATCGGGGATTTGATTCTGACCGGAGGTTTGTGGGGATTTGATTCTGACCAGAGGTTTGTACTCTCTGAACTTCGTTAGTTTCTGCACTTTTAAGATCTACGATTTAGATATTAACAGACTTATGTGGGTGGGCTTTGTTAACATGTAATTCATGTTCTCTTAATTCGATCTCCAAGAGTTTGAATCGCCACCTGCACGGCTCCGGTGATTGGAAAACGCCAACAAAGGTTAGGTTTATATTATATTTTTTTCAACTCCTTAAAAAATTCAGTTTTGCTGGGATGATTGCAGTATGTTTGTAAAGAACATGGAAGGATTTGGATTAGAAGAGGTAATGGACTGCGGGAGATATTTGTGTCAAGTTATGGGGGTGAGGAGGATGTGGTGGCGGTTTTGCTTGGGCTATGGGTACAATTTTGCTAGCAATGTTAGGGTGAGTGGGTTGCTAGCAAAAAGATGGTGGTCGGATTGATAGCAGCAATACAATGGGGGTTTGTTTGTTAGCACTGTGACGGTGGCTGATTTGCTAGCAATGTTGTAGTGGTAGGTTTGTTTGTAAAGTTATGGTGACTGGCTTGCTAGCAAACATAGGGTGGTCAGGTTGCTACTAAAACTGTGGTGGTTGGTTTGCTAGTAAAGTGATAGGGGTTGGCTTGCTAGCAGACCTGATTATTTTTCAAAATAAAAATAATTTTAGTTCTTACATGAAATTGTTTTATATTAATTTGTGTTATAAATGAATGAGCTTATTCATTCCGATTTTATTTAATGATGCAATATATTGTTTCGGGCACAAAACTATGTTACCATTCCTATTGAGTAAAGTTCTAGAAACAACAATACAACATATGTATTAAAAAGTAGTTATTGAAATAATAAAACATGTATTGTCTTCAATGAAATGTTGTTTACTGTCAGTTAATTATATAATATTATTTATATTTTCATTCTTCGTAGTATAAGTTATCATTATACAAATTGAAGTTGATAATTATAAAAATAGTAAACATTTTTATTTAGTTGAATAAGATGAGCAATCGTGAAAAGTGTAGTTAGCCATAATATCTCTATTGTTAGCTTATTCAGGTAACAGTGGGAACCCTTATTCAACAAGTTTTAAAACGGTGCCGCTCTATGTAATATTCAATGAAAGACCTTGAATCCTTCAGACTATTCTTGATCCTGCTTAACCGACTTGTAATGTTTCAATTAATACGCATATTTGTTGTAAGAAGACTAGTGAAAGTACCTAACTAAGGTTTTTAGCAACGAATGAGAACTTTTCCAAAATATAATACATTACTGGTCTATGCTTATTATGTGACGATTTAGCCATGTCGCCTGTATATGATTAATCTTAATTAGGCCTGAAGACCATAAAGCCTTCATAATTTGGAGTGAAGACCGTCAAGCCTTTAAACTTTCATTACTACTTTAAATATGGACAACCGCAAGTTCGCAACTACTCATGAATGTGTTACTATCTGAATCATAGTAGGACAATACTATTAACCTCCTACTATAAACTATATTTTTGTTGGAGAGTGATTAATGGTCTTATGGGAATTTAGAACTAGTTCAAAAACTAATTATAAGCAGGCACGTCTTAACATTTAGTACTAAAACTAATTTAGTACTCACATTTCATCTTTACTTGGAAAATTTTAAGTTGTCTCAAATGTAGGGTATTAGGCATCACCATCAATTTCACTACTCGACTATTCACTATTCTACAATCACAATGTCTTATGTTAAATTATAAATGACAATAACTTTATACAATTAGGCACACTATGAAAACTTATTTTCTTTAACTATCTCCACTTTGTACTTGTAAACACAATATGGTATCAAAATTTGGGACATGTATATTGAAAATTTGAGCTTTCATACATATGAAGTATCAAATCAGTATAAGAATTGCCCTTGATCATTGAAAAATATCAAATTTTTGACATCCTTTACATCACTACAGAGTAAATCAATAAAACATTGCCTGGTGTTTTGATTCAGATTCGGGTATTTAGTACTCAATGCTGCATTAATGTTTTTCAGTGCAGTTTCAGTATCCGTCATTTGGCGAATTATCTGTTTCGCCTCTTCATGTAGTTTGTCTGACTGTGTACGACCTACTGGATAGACAGTGAATGGGTGATTGTGCCTTCTCCTTCTAGGACCAGAGCATGACCTCACAATCCACCCACCATCTTTGGAAGGCTCGGCCATAACTATCTTGAACGGACAACCGCAACTGCTCGTGGATGTTTTACTACGTCGAACAACACCTGAGGCAGTACTATCAACCTCTTTATCCTTATCACTCCTCCCCCGTTTGCAAATACAATATATCCGAATTGGACGACCCATGTTGCTCTTATGTGAGTCTCGTACCAGTTCAAAACCAACTCTAAGAGCCGTGGCTTGAAGATATGCATATGCAGTTGGGAAAAACTTATGCTGCCTCAAATGCAGGGTAGCAGTCATCACCATCAACATCATTACTCGAGTATTCACTACCCTGCAATTGCAACATCTTATTTTACTTTTTAATCCACAATTGGCACACTATACAAATACATCGATTATAACTATCACCGGATTGTAAACAAGTAATGGTATCAAATTCGTGACAACACTTTTCACCGGCTTATAGTTTAAATGAACTGAAAAATACTCAATTTAAATAAAATTAACGTATTTAAAATACTAATAGTATACCTAAATTAAGATGTGTATCATATTTCATCAAAATAAACTAAAATTACCGAATACAATTAGAAAAGAATCAAGTAACCTGGTTTCGAACAAGCCTTACAATAATAAGAGAAAATACAAACTACATACCATTCAAACTTTCAAGTATCTCATTAATATAAGATTCATAACAATTTTAATTATTAATTTTCCATTTTTGATATCAACTAATCATTTTTTAGTTCCTCGTACTTTTATTTCTTTGCATACTATGTTTTCTTACCCTAATTTAAGTTTATTGCCTTTCAATATACACAAATTAGAGAAGTTAAATATTTACAGTATAAACAAGTTAAAATGATATGATTAAAAAGTATTCACTATAATTATGATATCATTATTAACTATGTAACATAAAAATAAGTATGATTAAATTGCGGGTGGTATTATAATAAATTAAATAAAAAATTAGACATGGATGTAAATAGGTTCACATTTTCAGATTAAATTCGACTAATTTATTTTATAACAAGTTGTTCTTAGGTTAGAGGATATATAATCTTTTTTGAAGAAATTAAAGCTCTTGACCTTGCACGAACTCTTCTCACGCACTTTCTCTCTCTAGGGATTCTCTCCCCCTTCTCTCTACATTGATTTCCCCCTTTTCACAAAATCCGACCACTTCTACCCGTTGCAACGGTAACTGACACACTCAGTCCACCGTGAACGGCTAATTTGCCACCGCTGCTCCGCCTTAATGGCGGAGCCACCGCCCCACAATGGGCAAAAAACCTTTCTCTCCGACCTAAAATCCAAATCCCCTCCCCTCTCTGCGGCCTTACCGAACAACCCGGAAATTCAGGCCACGTCGGATTATAAGGGTGAGCTAGCGTGTATCTTTACGCCGGAGCAAATCGAAATACTCAGCCGGCCGTACCGCAATGCCCTCATTGGGAAGTTTAGTAAAGGTCGCCCGACCATGCCGGCGATTGAAGGTGCTTTCAAAGCGGCTGACTTCACCGGCAGCTACCAGCTTGGAGCAATCGACCATAGGCACATCCTTATCCGCTTCTCAAACAAGGAGGACTTCCAGAGATGCTGGATGAAATCAAACAAGAGCATTGAACGTTTTCCGATGCAGGTTCTCAGGTGGACGTCGGAGTTCTCCACTGAGTCTGAATCCTCGATCGTCCCAGTGTGGGTAACTTTATACAAACCTCATGTTTACTACTATAATGAATCAGTGCTAGAGCAGCTAGGAAATCACATTAGTACATTTATCAAAGTTGACTCTGCCACACAGCTCATTACCCGTCCCTCTGCTATCAAATTATGTGTTGAACTTGATCTTCAGCAACCTATCCCTGTAGAGATTAGGTTGGGTTCAACTGAAAACTGTGCCAAGACCAAGCTAGAGTATGAGAACCTACCCAAATATTGTACTCATTGCAGGAAAGTGGGGCATGATGAAGCCGTATGTAGAGACCTCCATCCTGATCTCAACTAAAGGAGATATGCACACAGCCTCCAAATGCCCCTAAAGCCCCTGTCTTAGCCAAAATGCCACTGGTCACAGATGCCTCAATCACAGTCCCAGTTAAGATTACCCTACCTGAGTCCCAAAATGCCACCCTGAACACATTGATAAACACCACTAATACTCCTCATGCTCAGAAAGACAAACAAGCATCTGAAACTCAGGTCATTTCCTTTGGAGTTAGGAAACTTCACAGGGTGGTAAAGAAGAAGAAAAGAGCTAAAAAGAAAAGGAACAAGGCCACCCCTGCTACTATGACTCTCACAACTGTTCCCCATCCCTCCCCTACACAAATTTTCACTGCCACTATTAATGCAGCTACAAGCCCCTCTCTATACAATGTTGTGCAGAATAAATTCCAAACTGATCCTCCCATAGATCCCACTCCAGCCAGTCATGCTCCCACTCACTCCACCTCTCATTCAAAAACTCCATACTTCTCCCCCATTGCCATATCCTCCTCTACCACCCCTAAAACTCCAAACCTCTCCCTCTCACAGCCTTCCTCCTCCACCTCTTCCAAACCAGCAATGAGGAGGGCAACTGGCTACCAAACAACCACCAGCCCCATCTGAAAACCCCTTCACCCTGGTCACTGCTAAGCCAAGGCTGAGAAGATCCTATGCTAAAGATGATTCTGTTGTTCCATCAGGCCTACATGACATCTCTCTACCCCATTTCAGAGCTAATAGTCTACTTTTCTTGTCTCAAGACAGAAACAGAAATAGTTTTGCTCCCTTACAAGAAACAACCAATGAAGAGGAAGATCTGTACATCTCAGATTCAGACTCTGGAAGCAACAATGTGGACCACCAGGTTAGTAGCTCTAAATTACCCAAGATAGGATCAGCTCATAAAGCTAAACTGGAAACATTCTTTACTCAGTTTAACAGAACACTCTCTTTCTCAAAGTCCTTTCAAAAACCTTCTAAAGACAGTTTTTAATGATTGATCACAACCATAAGATTAACTGTTTAGTTTGGAACATTCAAGGTATGGAAATAGCCCTTGATAGATTATCCTTACTGGTTTTTGACAATAAAACTGAATTATTATGCTTAATTGAACCTTTGCATCCTAATTCCAAATGCAACTACTATATGCAACTACTTCATTTTTCAAACTGCATGTTTTCTGATTCAGGGAAAGTTTCTTTAAACATTACAATTCTAAAAGATAACCTCCAATTTCTGCATGTGTTAATTACAAAACCTAACATAAATATCTCCAGAAAAGGCAGAAAGGCAATGTGGAGTGATCTCATTGCCTTGCCAGCTTCTGATACATTTTATATTGGTGATTTTAATGCAATGTTGTCAATTTCTGATTACAGTGGTCCCTCTACTCCTACTTTGGCTAGTATGAGGGATTTTCAGAAACTAATTGATAAAATGGCATTAGTTCACATTCACAAAGTGGGAAATGATTTCACCTGGACCAACAAGAGACTGAAGCCTACTTTAGAAAGGCTGGATAGAGGACTAGGGGTGCTAATCGAGCGAGTCGATCGCGAGTACCAGGTAACTCGACTCGACTCGAAAATCATATTAATCGTGTTCGACTCGACTCGAGAACTCGCGAGTTCAATAATATCATGCTCAACTCGAACTCGTTATTGTTTATCTATTATCGATTCAACTGGCGAGATCGAACTCGAATTGTTTTTTTTTCTTTTTAAATTAAAAATTAACTAATTATTCTACAAGTTAACAGTTTATTTTAAATTAGTTATAAAAATGTTATCCAAGCCATTAACACAAGATATTTTACTACCCTTTATAATCACTTAATTAAAATGATAAAATAATTTATTCTTTATATTTGACATTAATAATTTATAACCATATTAAATAAATGCTAATACTACCATAAAAATATATAAAAAGTAAAATGCATAATCACATAATGTATTTAAACATGTCTTTAGTATAAAAATTTCTAATTATATATGTTGCTTTACATATATATAATGAAATTAATACTAATGCAATTAGTTAGTTAATTCAATATTGAGTAGTAAATGAAAACTAACTAGATTAGATAATTGAACTAATTGAATTTATAGTACAACCTCATAATAGTATAAAACTATAAATAATTATACTTATCGAGTTACTCACGAGTTTTTCGAGTCGAGTTGGGCTTTGCTCAAACTCGACTCGTTAACCTTTCGAGTCGAGTCGAGCTAGATCGAGTCGAGGTTTGACCGAGTTTTGACCGAGTCGATCTCGAATTACTCGCGAGTTGACGATCTATATTAGCACCCCTATAGAGGACTGTGTAACCAATCTTGGTTTTCACACTTCCCTAATTCATCAGTCCTGGTCCTCAATAGGGAGAATTCTGACCACTCACCCTTATTTTTTAGGATAGACACACAGGTCAAAACTGTCCCAAAATCTTTCAGATTCATTGCAACTTGGTACAAGAGAACTGAATTTCAGAATTTCATTAAGTCCAACTGGGACATCCCTCTGACAGAAATTGGTATGCTTAAGTTTTTTCTTAAGCTCCAGAGATTAAAAAGGGAGTTGAAAATATGGAATAGGGAGGTTTTTGGTAATGTACAAAGGAATGTAGAAGTTGCTGAAGAAGCTGTCAGAGTTCAAGAAATTATTTATGATCACAATCAATGTGATCATGAATTAATCTCATTAAAACTCAAAAGGGATGACCTAAAAAAAGCTATAGAGGAACAAAAGCATTTTTGGAAATATAAAACTCAGCTGAAATGGTTCAAAGAGGGAGATATCAACTCCAGAAATTTTCACAACTCTTTGAAGGAAAAAAGATCAAAGCTGATAATTTCCAAGATAAGGAGTAGTGCAGGGATCTGGTTGGAGGAGATGGATGAAATAGAATTGGAAGCCATAAAATATTACTCCTCTCTTCTGACCAGTGAGCACAAGGACTCTGATGATCAATATGCTTCACATTTCATTTCACAAGTTCCAAAACTGATAACAGCAACTCAAAATTCTGAGCTGTTGCAACCAGTAACCATTGAGGAACTAAAAAAAGTAGTTTTTTTCCCTAAACAAGTCTAGCACTCCAGGGCCTGATGGCTACAGTGCTTGTTTTTACATTAAATCTTGGGAAACTATTTCTCTAGATTTAGTGGAGGCAGTAAATGATTTCAAGAGTGGATCAGACATCCCCAGGGGAATAGCTGCAACCTGGATCACTATAATTACAAAAAAGGACACTCCCACTTCTTTTGATGATTACAGACCAATCAGCCTTTCCAATGTAATCAACAAAATATGTTCAAAAGCTATCATGTTCAGGTTAAGTCCACTTATTAATGATATTATCTCTCCCAACCAAACTGCTTTTATGAAAGGTAGAGACATTTCTGATAATGTTCTCTACCTAAAAGAGCTGGTTAGGCACCTTAATAGAAAAGCTAGAGAGCCTAATTGTATCATCAAATTAGACTTGAGGAAAGCTTTTGATAGGATTCACTGGCCCTTCCATAAAAAGATTCAGATCAAATTTGGGTTCCATGAACATTTGGTCACAGTGATTATGAAAAACCTATCTCAGGCTTGGTTAAATGGCAAGCCAGTGGGTTTTTTCAACTCTACAAGGGGTATTAAACAAGGGGATCCTCTTTCCCCCTTTTTGTTTAACATATTCACTGAATCATTTTCAAGGAGTCTAGCCTACATTTTTGCTAATGGGAAACTGGCTTATTTTAATTTACCAAAAAGCTTAGTTCCAGTCTCCCATCTCTCTTATGCTGATGACAATGTGTTGTTCATATCAGTAAACAAGAGTACTTTGATCAACCTCACAGCTTTTTTAGCAACTTTTGAAGTTGTCACTGGTCAAAGAATTAACTATGACAAAAGTGACTTCTTCCTATGTAAACATGCTACACTAGCTAAGAGAAACCAGATCAAACAATTTTTAGGGATGAAAGAAGGCACTTTTCCTTTTAAGTATTTGGGCTGCCAAATTTTCCAAGGAAAAATTCTCAACTGCTATTTCAATCCCTTGCTGCAACAGATCAGCAAAAAACTGAGCTTTTGGAGACATAAATGGTTGAGTACTGGTGGTAAAATCACCCTTATTCAATCTGTGTTATATGCTATTCCACAGCATGTTTTCACGGTCATGGCTCCTACATTTAACATTGTGGAATCCATAGAAAGATTGTTCTCAATTTTTTTATGGGGATCCAATGCAATTAAAGCAAAAAAAATTGGAGAAAATGGTCCAAACTATGCTTCCCAGTGGCACAGAATGGCCTTGGTTTTAGATCAATCCCACACATTGTCCAAACCTGCTCAATCAAACTCTGGTGGAAGTTTCAACATGGCTCTGCCATGTGGACTCACTTCATACAATCCCTCCCTCCCACTTCCAGAAACTCACAAACTTGGCTCAGAATCTGCCAAGTGAACCATTTAGGGGAACAGAACTCTTTTGTTATCCATGGGAAAGGCCTGTGTAATTTTTGGTCTGCCAATTGGACTAAACATGTCCCTCTACTTGACATATTTCCACCAGAGCTTACTTCCATCCCCATTTCCTGTACTGTATCCCAATTTGTGCTCTCAAAAGATCAATACCTTCCAGAACTGCAAGGGGCTCTTCCTGAACCTTTACTCTCTTTTCTCCAAAATGCTGTACTTTTTGAACATAGGGAAGATAGGTTAATCTGGAAGCCCACAAAAACATGCCTTTTTACCTTCAAGTCTGCCTATCAGACTATCCATGACCACAGGCCTTCTTCCCCTTCCCTTATCAAATTGTGGAATACTAGGATCCCCAACAAAATTGTTTTCTTTGTGTGGAGATTATTTAATTCCCTTTTGCCTTTTGATGAGGTCCTCATTCATTATGGCTTTCAGATAGTGTCAAAATGCCCCTTCTGTCAGGCCTCAGATTCAATAGACCATTTTTTCAACCACTGCCCTTTGTCAACTCATATATGGTCTGAAATGATGTCCTCAATTGGCATCAAAGATATAGCTTTTAGAGAAATCTGGGACAGACTGTCCTATTATGTAACATATACAGGTTTATCAAGCTTTCATGCTAAGCTGATTAGAATGTTATGTTGTATAGTAGTGTGGTGTTTATGGAAAGCAAGAAACAGATATTTATTTGAGGAAACTAGGCCTTCTTCATCATTAATCATCTCTGACATCAAACATATTTTGCACATGTCATTGGCTGCAAACACTGTTTTCATTTCTCAGGAACATGATTTTCAACTGGCTGCTGCTGCACACATCCCTCATACTCAGAGAGGCCTCCCAGGCCTAGGCTGAGAATAGTTAAATGGAGCATGCCTGAGATGAGATTTAAACTAAATGTTGATGCAGCTTTCTCTGGATCGGATTGTGCTTTTGGCTTCATTTTAAGAGACTCTTCTGGTAATTTTATAGCTAGAGGTCACTCCTTCTCATCTGCTACATCCTCCCTGGAAGCAGAAATTAAGGCTATTGTGGCTGGATATCAGTTTGGCTGTTTCTATGGGCATGATTCCTTCTGCATTGAGTCTGACTCTCTGGTAGGCATCTCCATGATAAAAAAATCCTATCACAGCCCACTGGAAACTACATTCTCTCTATGATCAGGCTCATCTTCTCATCAAGTCTCCACTTCAACATACACTCAGACAAGGAAACCTAGTGGCAGACTCTCTGGCCAAACTAGGTATGACTTTGAGGAAATCTGCAACTTATTCCTGGGATTTGTTGCCACCTGACATCAGAGCTCTTCTGCTCCTTGACAAAATTGATATGCCATCAGTAAGAGTATGATTTCTTTTTGCTCTTCTCTTGCACTGAAATCTGCTGATCTACCATCAATCCAAACTGGAGTTTCTATTTTGTTGCTGCTCATGTAGCTGTCTCTCAGGTCTTCACTATGCTGCTCAAATTTTAGGAATAGGCTGCTGCCTCTTTGTCTATATTTTCCATCCCTCTTGGTTCCGCCCAGAGTTTTGTTATTACAATTCTCTACTAGGCTTTGATTGGGATTGGAAATCTAGGCTCTATTCTTTTGTATAGAGATGCCTCTCTATTCTTTTGAAAGCACAATAGTGCTTTTGGGACTTTTGTCCTTGTAAAATAACTCAAAATTCTGGCCATTTAAGGTCCTTTAGGTTTGGGAAGCCTTATAAAATTTTCCCCCGCTCCTTGAGTGGTTTAATTTTTTTTAAAAAAAGGTTAGAGGATATATAAACAGACATGTATATCTAATCATCAAATAACATCAATCATTGCATATCAAACATATCAAAACTTATCATAAACAAAAAGATCTCACACAAATACATACCTCAAATGTCATTCACTTAAAGTTGAAGAATCCTAATTTACAATACAATTTATTTTATTGCCAAAGTGGATGAATTCTATTTTTGGGATAAAAATTCATATTGGTTATACAAAAGTGGCCAGATTCGTTGGTCTAAAGAATGGCCATATTTTGACACTTTTGTAGAGTAAAATTGATAAAGTTACTGTTTATTTGGTTTGCTAGCGTGGTAACCATCACTGCTTTGCTAGCATGGATGCCACCACTTCTATGCTAGCAAACTGACCACCACTATTCTGCTAGCAAGCCCACCATAGCGGCTCTGCTAGCAAGACAACCACATCATATATGCGAGCAAACTAACCACTTCCATATTGCTAGTAAGTTACCCACACCTTTTCTGCTAGCAAGCCAGTCCGCCCATCTTCCCCAATCTTTTTTCGGCAGCTCTGTGGATGGATTTCGGTCAAAATTTCACCTTCTTCTCTCAACAAATGTTCTTTTTATAAAGAAAACTCAACTCTTTTTTCCGAGCCCAATCATCATCTTTTTCAATAAATCTCATATACGAACAAATTTTCTTCCGAACGTGAAATTTCATGCAACCGGCCAGAAATTCCGGCGGCCAGACAGCGGGCGGCCAGATGTTTCGGCTAGATGCTCCGGTCGGCCACTCTGGGCGGCCCGACACTCCGGGCGGCGAGACATTCCGGCGGTTCTCTGGGGATTATGGATGAATGATGTAATTAAGATTGAGATATTACCATCATGATGAATATTAATTAGGGTGAGATAATGACCCATAATAGGATGATCTATATTAATATGATCTTTAATTTTCTAAATTATGTTTTCAATGTTCATTTTTAAAAAATAAATTAAAATACAAATTTAATACAAATACATATAAAATACAGGGTGTAACTAATAAAATATTGGGCGGGATATAGTAATGCTCATAAATTACTCATATAACATCAAAAAAATCATCCGTGAAAGAAGTAATGTGAATCCTTGACTTACGAGAATATGTTTCATACTCCCAAAGGGTTTCAAATGGGCGGGTTTGGGCGGACTTAGATTGGGTTATAATGGGTTGGGTTTAAATGGGAAAATACTCATCTATACCCATTAGGCTAATGGTTTTAAATGGGTTGGGTTTAAATGGGTAGGGTATAAATGGACAGGGAACCATAATGGGTACCATTATTCAGTCCGGCCGGCGTATAAAGCTTAAACTCACCGAATTCAAATTGAAATTGAGCGCGAGAGCTAAGACGGGTTGATGTAATGGTATTTTATTCTTCCAACAAGATGACGACCCCATCTCCCTCCGCACTTCTTTTCAGAAAAGAAACAGAAACCATCATCACGGCGGAGACATGGTGGCGCAGCCTTCCGATGGCTATGGCCCTAAAAATTCCCGGTCCAAGGTAAACTACATTTTAATTTTGTAATCTTACCAGCTGAAACAATGTTACTGGCTGAAGGAGGTCCTCTAGCCTTTATTGTTTGAATATTGTGTAGCGTTGTATACATTTGGTTTTTCTTTTTTCACGTGTGTAAGATTTGAAGTTTTTGACTTTAGAATTTGGATGCCAGTAAAATGACATGGTTGAAAGATCAACAGATTGATGAAAGAGAAGTATAGACATAAAAGGTATTTGTTGCATTTATTAATACGTAGTTACGCTGACCTAATCCTTTTCAAACTCAAGAATCATAGTTTAACAATGTCTACTTAATAGGTTTTTGATGACATTCTAATAAAAATAGGTTTTTCAATGCCCTCAAAATGCCTTTTTTGTTGTAGTTGTGATACTCTTAACCATTACTTTAATGAATGCTCAAGCAGTCTACAGGTCTGGCAAGCTATGCACAATTCTCTGGCAATGCAGGTCCCTCCTTTCACAAATACCACAAGTAGATTGAATTTATACTTATCATACAAAGTTTTTTCTAAGGTCCATACTGAGGTGATCAAAACCTCTATGATGATCACTTTCTGGCAACTATGGATCAAAAGAAATAAACTTTTTTATGATGAGTAGAAACTCTCTACAGTTGATACTCATGGCCACATTCTGAAGCAGGCATCTTTAATATTTACAACCCAACCACTCAATGGTAATAGGAAGAGGAACCAGTTTTTGATTAGTGCTAAATTTATCCCATTTTTTAGGCATAAGAGGTCAAGACCAGTTCAAATAATCAAATGGCACCCCCTGATAATGGATATAAAGTAAATGTAGATGCTTCTTTTAGCAATGGTAGATGTGGTATTGGAGCGGTTATTAGGAATCACAGAGATTTAGTCATTCTCCTAAAAATGATTTGCACTACATTTGTCTTAATATTACATGCATAACTGTTAGCAATCTCATATGGGATTAAAGCAGCAATAGAAATGCAACTTCAACATGTCATTTTTGAGTCTAATTGCAGCCAAGCTGTCACGAAATCTTATCACCCTAATAGATGTGATTGGAGACACTACTCTCTATGCACACAGATTTTAGCCTCTCTCTCTACTAATTTTCAATTACTTCATATACTTAGAGAGGCTAATAGGGTTGCAGATAGCTTGGCAAAATTATGCTTAGCAGAAAATAGGAGTGTAACTTTGCAGATCCAACAAGTTCCACCTGAAATGAGAGGTTTAATCATCCTGGATAGAATTGGAGTAGCTACTCCAAGGGCCTCCTATTAATTTGAACAGATTCACTTGTTTTTTCAATGATTTCAAGTTTTAAGGTACCAGGACTAAGAATAGGTGAAGTTTCACCAGACTCTGCTCAGGCCTTTGCTCAAAATAGGAAGTACTCTAGTTACACTGCTCAGACCAGATTTTCTCGCAATCTATCTGCTCGGGCCAGAAGGAAAATGCCACTTCAAAGTACTCACAGTCCTTTTAATCACTTTAGGGCCATTTTTTAACCAGTTAGGTTTTTTTGGGCCTCTTGTGATAATCTTGTGATTATCACAGTCCTAACTTGTGATAATCTTGGATCTAAAAGTCAGAGGATGGTTAAATTGTGCTTCGGTATTTTTTTACTCGATCACTAAGTTGCTCCCCTTTAAGATTTTGATCTATAGATTTCCCTTTTTCACATAGAGTTGGGTGGTACTTTCATTCAATTTTGAGAAGTTTAGATGCTTCTTAGGGTTAATCCCTATTTTGTAAATTTTAGGCATTGCCTAATTTTGATTTGGGGTGCCAAATAAATTCCCCCCATCAATGATGGTTTTCTTTAAAAGAAATGTCTACTTAAGATTCGGAAATTGTAAAAGAACAATTAGAAAGTACTCATATTATGATATAAGAATTGTCCTAATGTGTGTTCTACATGTATAAATGTACATTCTAAAGATTACAACTTGCATATACTATTTATAAAATATATGAGAAAATATTTTTTAAAATGTACAATTATACATATACAAATGCACATACTCAAATTTTGAAATGCACATGAGATACGTACCCCAAGTATATGGTATAATTTGCGTATCTAGGAGGACGAAAAGTAATTATTTGTAAACAATTATATCCATTTTTAGTCTAAATGATTTCTATTATCTTACAAGCTGTGTTCCCTTTTTTTACTATCAACCACAATTCAGTATTTCATAAATCATATATATTTTAAAAGTTACTGAAAATCTCAACAATTAAAATAATAAAAATAAAATATGATTGCGCAAATTGAAAGGATCCTACAACATATATATATATATATATATATATATATATATATATATATATATATACATATGTATATATATATGTATGTATGTATGTATGTATGCATGTATGTATGTATATATGTATGTATGTATGGCATACAAAATCATCAATTTATAGTACTTATCATATGTACTGTTATATTAAAAAAAAAAGTGTTGTAGACAATGAATAATGAAATATCGAAGCTACAATCAATAAAAAATATGAAAATTTACATGAGAAAGATGTTCAACAATAATAGGATCAAAGGAATCAATCACAGTCAACAGTAAAAGCGTATGAGTTTATGAGATATAAATAAACATTTGATCTATAGATCGGAAAAGATACTGCTCTCCAGCCCTATTTCATTCGTAGCTTGACATTCTTCTGCCGAGATAATGAATTCTCCTAGTAGTAACCAAGTTTCTTTCGTAGTGATTTCGATCACTACTTCTAATTTTCCTAACTACGTATGATAATATATAATACACTGAGAATGCAAAGTTACAAAGCTTTTCAAGCCTTCCCATCTAAAATGGATTAGGACCAACAACAAAATGGATGCCTTTGTTTTTCTATGAGAGGCTAGAAAAGGTTTAAGTATTTAATAGAAATTAATCAGGTTGTAACTCCTGCTAGCTATTTACTTTAGTATTTAATAGAAATGTTTTGCTATGACTGTAACTCTCGCAATTACCACTCCACATTAATTATCAACTAAGAAATGTCGTAGTAACGTGATTTTTTAATTAAATCAAGATTTCCATTTGTTAAACATGTGACGTTAATGTATGTTGATTAATATTCAAAATTTCAGAGTGTTTTATTTAAAAGTGACTTGGTAGGATCTATACTCTCACACGTACGTTAACAAAGTTTTTGCAAAAAACAAAACTTTTTTACTGAGAAGGCTCATAATGACTTCTTGTTTTCTCTCTCTAGACTAATGCTCTCCTTTCTCTCTACCTAAAATTCTCAATTTCCCATTTTCCGACAGCATCCTTCACTACTAGAAACTATGGTTTTAATAACATGAAAAATTGTTGTTAAATATACCTATTGTCACATTTATGATTACATGACATTTTCATCTTTGTGTCATGTCTATTGATGTAGCTATAGGTTCAATAACACAAAAAAAAGTAGTGTTATTATTTTTGTATTTTTCCAATTAAATGTTTTTGAAAAATCTTGTAGTGTGGTGATACCTTGTAATATCAACACACTATTGTGTCCTTATATCACCCTATTATGACATTTTGATGCATTATATTCTATGTTTAACTACACTAAAAATTTTCTTTTGAACTTAGAAATACCACCACTACTACAAACCAACCGCAACAAAGGCGGTTGGTCGTGAAGGTAGGAAGGCGAAAGCCTTCCGCCTTCTATGGATGTGCCGGAAACAATTTCCGGCTTAAAGGCGGTTCAACTTCCGCCGTTAACAGATTCTGGTTACACGGCGTTTTTTACACCGTGTAATGTATTTTTTCCGCCTTTCATTTTGCTTATGATTTCGTAAGCAAGCATTGCCACTCAAATGATACAATTTATTAATAAGTGACACGATCTCGTAAGCGGCATCGCCACTCACATGATAATGTAGATGTAGGTCTTACGATACCGTAAGCTCTCTGAAGATACCAGTAAAAAACGTTACATCGGCAGATGTCACGATTTCGTAAGACAAATATTGTCAGGTTGTTACGATCTCGCTTGTTTGGCGGGTTTATGATTTTATTGTAAACAAACGTTAATGGTTACGAATTCGTTACCCTGCAAGCTTGTTTTTCTTTTTTATTTCTAGATATTATAAAATATTAGGATCGATTTAGGGTTTAGGGTTACGACCTTGCAGCACTACATATCAACTGCACGTGTAGCGATCTCGTAACAAAACCCGGCAAAAATGGAACGACACCGTTTCATGAATGTTTTGGTGCATGATGTGCACTAGGTTACGAACTCGTTTGCATTTGCGTTGCCATTGACGGCTTGTGTTACGATAGCGTTAGTATTCAGAAATGTGAGGCAGTGCCTAAGTGGGCGATCTTGTTACGATCTCGTTTGTGCATAAATTTTATTTATTTTCACAATATTATGTGGTTGCTTTATTCGGCAATGGTAGCGAAATCGTGAGTACATTCTCAAGTGTTTGCGTTTTACCTACGATTCCGTAAGTATAATCTCATGTGTTTGCGGTTTAAGTTACGATACCGTAAGTGCGTTTCGTCAACCAGTGCAATGGTCTATTTCTGATTTAATACACCAAAACTAAAATATAATATGAATTGAAATGCGACCAAACCATCATTTGAAACCCACATGACATGTCCAAGCACAAAATCACATCCAGCATTGAAATTTAATGGCATCATTGTACAAGGAAATATGGTTAATACTAAAGCAATGCATTGCCTAATAATGTATAACAAGTCTATTAACATGTCACGATGCAGCTGGGGGAGGAGGAGGCCTATGAGGTCTGGAGATGTACCTGATTCTTATGTAGATCAAATGTTTGGCAAAATTGTTTCTCTCAACCTCCATCTCTCTAGTGGTGTATGGGGAATGATCTTCGCTAAACATCTACGAATGTAACAAATAATGACTTATGAGTTATTGAATTGCATTACGAAGTACACATAGAACAAGCAATGTTGATAAATCTTACACTTGGAACATCAAGATTATCTTTTGTAAGGCATTGAACACATGCGTGAGAAAACATCATGACGTAGTATCCACACTCCCAATTTGATTGTTGGCGGCGAGACTAGGTAGATGAAATGGTGAATGTCAAAAACACAACATATATAATAAGAAGGTTAATTACTTTGAATTACCTGAATTTGGAAAAGCTCAAATGGTTGGAGTGTGTTGTCATTAACAGAATGCATAGCAACCTCTAACAGATCGGAAAATACGGGTGATGGACCAAAGTGGAGAGGGTCAATCCAGTAGACACGCTTTAAGGACGGGATAATAGCCAAAAAAATCCAATGGGCGCTAGAGAAATATAAAAAGTTAAGATTCACAATATACCACACTAACATTACAGGTACAGTTAAAATAAATACATTTAAAGTGTATTTTAGCTTACTTCTCTAGATATGGGCTAAGAATATACTCTTGCTCTTGTCACTAATGGCCTTTGTTAGATATTGAAATCGCTTTTTATCTCCTTCTCCATATTGTTGCAAAAAAGATGGGTGCAAGAAGCCGATAAAGGTTTTTTTTGCCGCCAAAGCGACGTAATTCATGTACCTTGGAATAGATATGGGAAAGTATTATGGTGTCACATAGTAACATGTATAATGACAAGAGATTTAAATTGTAACTTTTTATTTAGAAAATGTCGTACTTACATTTGATGCAAGGTTAGGATGGTGTGTGGAAGTGATTTAAAGTTCCAAAAAAAGGAAAAATCTTCCCATGGAACCATAAGTTGCATTGATTCTCCAAATACCACTGAAGTAGCAACAAAATAGTAGACGGAATTGCGGTCGTGGTGACTCATAGAATCGTGCAAGGTTCTAACGAAACCAGGGAGGGATTTTAAGAAGTTATAATCGTCGTTTGAAATTGGAATTGTAGCAATCGGAAAATTTAGGTCGGTGGCTTGTACGGGTTTCTTTCTTTTTTTGGGAACAAGGGTGGATTTCGCATCAACCACTAACCACTTAGGCCACACAAAGAACATACCCAAACCTTGACCAATAGTTTTGTGCTCTATACTTGCCACAGGCAATAGTGCATCGTTTACCAATACCTCACCTATACTAACCCTAATGAAGCCCTTAGGGATGTTTTCACCATGATTAGCCGTCATGGTTTCATAGGAATTTCCATTTGCAACGTGTTTCGGTTGGTCATCATTCCCACTAACAACATATAACTTGCAAGAAGAGTCAACCTAGGTCAATTAGACAAAAAAAATATTCTTTCACTTGTCAATTCCTAGGAACTAGTATGTTTATAATTGCAAAGGAAAATGAATTAGGGACTCTTAAAAGGAACGCACCTTAGTGATGGGTTTTGATTGATTTACCACACCTTGCTCGTGTAAGGGGTGCGCGGGTGTGTTGTTGTTTTCGTTCCCTACCTCAACATTTTGTTGAACCACATCCTCATGAGGAGGAGAGAGATGGGAGCCCCTAGAAGAAGGCTTCCCCGATGGTTGTGGTTCAACAAAATTATCGGGAATGGGGAAATTAACAAACCTACACACGTCGGCTATCCAAGATTTCATCTTCTTCATCTCTTGCTTAGATTGTTTAGCTTCATTCAGCGCTACTTGAAGTTTAGAGGGCTTAGGGTACGCTTGATACCGAATGCCTCGATTTGGCTCGCATAGCCTCCAACTCCCTTGGCTCTCCCGGGATGTTCTTTTTTTTCAAAGCTTTGTTTAACACATCGTTTTTACCCACGGGAATGATCAATCCTTCTTGAACTTCGCGCTCTACCTCGTCCTAATAAAATTGTTAACAATTCTCGTTCATGATGTATGAACATTGTAAATGAAACAAGAGTTGAAAACTAACCACGTTGTCGGCAATTTTTTTTGCCTCGGTACTAGAGAATTTTCCATCCTTCTTGATTCGACCCAAAACAAATAATTTTGCCTCTTGTATGTTGTAGGGTCATCGGCCACTACTTGTTTCATTGCCTCTTCCTCATCCATTCCCCCATCTACAAGCGCCTTCACTTCATCTAATCTTTTATTCTTCGATTTTTTTTTGCAACCCCAATATAGCCACTACGACCACCGGTATAGGGCATTGTGTTCAAAGACGCGGCCGTTCTTTTTGTAAGACCAACACCCTTTGAATGTGGTAGTACACATGTTAATTCGTAGTCACAATTTAATATTTATGAAATAATATGTAGGATTCATTTAATTTCAATATCAAATGAAAAATAAACTAACCTTAGCATCGTTCTCTAACCATCGTTTCTTGAATATGTCCCAAGCTTTTTTTACGATGTGATTGTACCGATCCATGGGGTTTTGACCATATCTCTTGCCACCTACTCTTAGGTAATCCCTTGCTAGGGTGTATTTGTGTTTCCGGTGAGCCTTAGATACGATTTGGAAAGCCTTCTTCTTGACTTGTTCCAAATCGTGAGCTTCAATTACAAATGGCCGCTACACATTAAACATGTAAGTCATATTAGCTTAGTAGAAGGTCAATGAATGTCAAAAAATAAGTATAGAACCAATTGGTAATTAAAATGGTGAATAACAATCTAACCTTGCACTCTTTCCAAATATCTTTTTTAATGTCGGGGTGTAGCCTCCAATCCTCGGTTATTAATGGTACTTGAGTCTTTCCCATTTTTCCGCACCAACTTGACCATCGAGCGGCATCATCGTCGGGCGCGACCGCAACTCCCAAGTCATTAAATTTGACATGCGTTAGAATCTTGTTATCAATCCTAATTTCTATTTCCCGACAATGCGTTCTTAATTGTTCTTCCGTACAAGTGCGCCTAACACTCTTCTTCCTACTTACGTTAGTAGAGCCGGATTTTGACATATTATCATCGTTAATTTGGGACGAGGAAGATGATGTGGGGCTATCCATAACTCTAAACCTAAGGTACGTAGAAAGTCAAAGTCAAATTAGTTCTCATAAATTTATTGTATAGTCACATGCACGTTAGGACCTAATTTCATGTAGTTTAGAACACTTATAACCTATGTTGAACATTTATCCCTAATAATAGGATGTATAATGGAAAAAAATTGAAAATGACTAGAAAATTGCTTACCTTTGCAAGAGTAGTTTGGAATGAGGTACAAGATGATGTTGTGATGTGTATGACTATAAATCTAGTTTGTCTCACTCGTACCCACGGCAAACATGTAGAGAGTTTGACAATAATGCTCTATACCATGTGTTTTTTGTCGTTTTGCATTAATTGCAAGAAACAAAAACCTTATGAATGGGTTCATATGGTCAATTTCATGGGTTTAGGGTATGGATTCAACCTCGTGATGGAAGGTGGAAGTGGATTGAAGAATGGAGTTGAGAAGTATGCAAATTAGTCCAAGAACAAGAGAAATATGAGTTTTTTGGAGGTGAACCCGCAAATATCAAATAGGGATACGATGTAGTATTTGTGGTCCAATTTTGAGTTGACTTAACGTTCATGTAAGGTTACGATATCGTAACTAAGCATATTTTCAACATTTGGAGGTTACGATTTCGTAACTGGTTCCGTCAATGACATAAATAAAGAATTGCTTATATACTAGCGATATCGGAAGTTCATGATTAAGTTTTTCCCACTATTTGAAAACCCAAAACCCGTGATGAACAAACACGATCATGTAACAAATACGGTATTTATAAAGTTTATACATTATTTTGTAATTCTTTCATTAATGTAGACAGTTATTGCTTATAATTCTAAGATATGTTTCTAGATAGATGATGTTAGATTACCATAAAATAAGAAAAATAGTATACAAATTTATATGATAGACAATTTGGTTTGGATTCACACATTCAAGCAGTGAACCTAATTATTTAGTCTATACAAATGATTGGAATTACTTTTTCTTTTTAGTCTAGTTTATTTAGTCTAGTTTATTTTCTTTTTATACGATAAGTAGAAAATGAAATGATATAGTATTTACTTACATGATATATATAAGGATGAAAAGAGTTGGAAAATGTGGCTTGCATGAACTGTTTGGGCTAAATTATGCGGCGTATAAGGATGAAACGAGTCAATTTTACGCTAATTTTCATGAGTTGGTAGAGGAAGAGAAGAAAACAGGTCTTTTTTACACTAGGGTGGGTGGGAAAGACTTTGAGATAGGATCGGAAATATTCAATGAGGTGTTGGGTGTCAAGTATGTAACTGTGGATGATGATGAGGGAAAACATGAAGCAGATGCTCCCGAAAGATTTTACACACATGGGGGTTGGCCGGAAAATGATGATGAACTGACTAAAGCTAAGTTGCTTGAACTAGCTGCAAAATATTTTGGCCGAAATGAATCTGAACTTGGAACGGCTAGGCAGTACAAGCTCGATCACTTAAGTTGTGAGGACCGAATTTTGTACGAGTTTGTTGCTAGGACGATTACCCCAAAGGGTGGCTACATAACCGAGCTCAACTTCACCATGATTTCGATGTTTTATTGTCTAATGATGGGAAGGCTCTCAAACCCCGGCCATGTGATTTTTCATCACATGAAAGAAAGTGTGGTGGAGAATGGGAGGCATTGCAAGAAGCTGCCGTACGGGAATTTCATCACCTTCTTCCTAACCCAAAAAAATAAGAAATTCAAGTTCTCCGGTGAGCCAGTGGAGTGTATATTCTATACCTTGGAATATTTTATGAGGAACGGGAAGTGTGAGCTGGAATCTGGAAGATGGAAGCTAGTGTCCAATGCAGATAAGCAACACATACTCGAGGATGAGGTCCGGGACGACGTACAGGGTACATTTTCTTTTATACATGTTCTGTTCGATTTTTTTCCCCACTTCAGTGACTCAGTTTCTAATATTTTGTTTCACAGAGGTGCCTGTCGATTTGTTCTACAAGGGACTTGAAGACACTGTCGAACTCGTGCGCCAAGATATTGGTCGGGTGAAGCAGCAGGCGTGGTGGACCGCACACTTCATACGGGGCATCCAAAGAGCACAAGCTAGGAACAAGGCAAAGGTTGATACAGCACCCGCGCAACAATCACCTCCCAAGTCGACGTCCACACCCCCAGCAGCACCAGAACATGAATAGAAAATGTTTTAGAAACATGTTTTCTCTTGTTTTAGTTTTGGAATTTGATACCAACAATCTGATGTATTAACTTAAATTCATTAGTTAAGCAAATGATGTATTTTGAGCCGGTTCATTATATTCAGTGTGCAAATAACAACAAAATGTTCTATAAAATTAGCGCGAATTGAATCAAACCTGAAAGTTTGGGTAAATGTACTAGCTGCTTGTTGTTACAAAATGATATTTCTACTTATACACAAAATGATATACTTACGAGATCGCAACCATCAAAGGCATCTTAGCGGAGGTACCTACGATCTCGTTGCATAACCAAACTGTTAGGCAGTGCCAAATTAGGCGACAATGCTTATGATTTCTCTTACAGTCAATATACTGCTGGCGGAATATGTTACGATATCGCATAGTCACTATTTCTATACAAAATTATTACTGACATACTTAAGAGATCGTAACCATGTGTTCATGACAACAAAACAAAATCTTACCAATTGATGTGTGCCAGCGAATTTACATGCGCTATCGTGACAGATACCGCTATTTAATAAAACTATGTTACGATCTCGCAACTGTGACACGCTACAAAATCTCATATGCATGATTGTAAGACAACACACCTAATAACCATTACAAGTAACTAAAATAGAAACATATATAATAGATATGATTGTTGAACAACTCTAAACTATATCATTTATCCTCGATTACATTTCATGTAACACACTAAATAGACCTAGCCGACGGCAACTACTTCTTGGTCGACTTCTTTTTCTTCTTTGGATGTTTCCTTTTTCTGCCTGAAGTCTTGCCACCAGCAGTGATCCATATTCCTTCTTCATGATCCATCCTGCTTAACATACTAGCCACTAAATCATCATCCTCTTCCAATGTTTCAAACACGGGGGATGGTATTGCGTCGTGTGTAGTTATGTTCACGTCCTCAACCAAACTATCACCGTGGATGAACTGTTTCTTTCCATCAGCTACGATTTCCCATCGATTGTCAGTTGGATCTCGAACATAAAACACCTGATTAGCTTGTGCGGCCATAATGAATGGATCATCCTTTGAGCCTCTTATTTGTCAATTCACAAGCACCAATCTCAATCCTCTGTTCGTGTCCCCTTTAATTGCTCTACCCATTCGCATTTAAAAACAATGATTCTCACATGAACAAAGTCCATTTCCCAAATATCTGTGATGGTACCATAGTATGAATGGTTCTCAGCAACAGACAACTCTCCAGGGACAGAAACACCACTGTTTTGGGTCGCAGAATTAGAATCCGACAATTTTGTACCGACTGTGTAGCCGTTGATGTCATAACCGCTGAAAGAAGTTACTGTGCCAAGTGGCCTTTTAGAAAGCCAAATAACAATCAAAGGATGATCGACACCATTCTGCACATGTATTTTTAACCAACTGGTGAATTCTCGACAATGCTCTGCAAGGATCATAGGGTTAGACCAATTACTGTGCTTATTCCTAAGCTCACCGAGGTGAACTTCAACATAGGGACTCACCGCAGAGTGATTACGAAGTATGTACAGGTGGGCAGTTGATAACTCTTTGGATGAAGGGCTAAATTTAGCCTTATGCCGCAGTCCAATTCCATCGGCAGGCCCTTCATGTCTACTAGTTGGCAGACCTATAGTCGGAACATCCTGCAAATAATTTGTGCAGAATTCAATCACCTCTTCTGTGACATAACGCTGGACTATACTGGCATCTGGGCGATATCGATTCTTCACAAAATGCTTAAAAATACTCATATAGCGCTCGAATGGGTACATCCATCGCAAATAGACAGGTCCGCACAACTTTACCTCCCGTACCAAATGGACAATCACATGAACCATAACGTCAAAGAAGAAAGGGGGGAAGTACATCTCCAATCTACACAAAACCTCAACAACCATCGTCTGCAGTTCATCCAAATTCGTTCGACTTACCTTTTTCCTACAAGTCTGCTTTAAAAAAAAGCAGAGTCGCGATATTGCCTCTCTAACATGGTCGGGAAGACAACCTCTAAGTGCAATAACATTCAAGTCCTGCATCAGATTGTGACAGTCGTGCGATTTCATACCAACTAATTTCAAATCTTTCGTAGAAACACAACTACTAATGTTTGAGCCATAATTAGACGGTACCTTAACCGATTTCAACGTTGCGCAGAAACTTTCCTTCTCTTCTGACGACATTGTGTGGCATGCAGGCGGCAAGTAGGTTTTACCCGCTTCCTCTTGCACCGGTGCTAGAGAGGGCCTTATGCCAAGATGGACTAAATCTTTTCTAGCTTTCAACCCGTCCTTACTCTTACCCTCGGTATTCAACAAGGTCCCAACCAAAGCTTCACAAACATTCTTTTCTATATGCATAACATCTAGACAGTGGCGTGCCTCCAAGTGTTCCCAATAATCAAATTTGAAAAAAATAGAGCACTTCTTCCAAATACCAGTCGGGGCGCTTTTCTTATTCCCCTTACCTAACACGTGCTCCATGCCAGATACTTTTTCATAAATATCTGAACCAGATAGGGGTATAGGGGCAACACCATGCTCTTCTTTACCATTAAACCATTTCTTGGCACGCCTCCATGGATGGCTTGCAGGAAGGAAACGTCTATGTCCTTGATAAACTGCCTTCTGACCATTCTTCAATTGGCAAAAGCTTATCTTTCCTTCACAAATTGGACATGCAAAGTGCCCTTTCACTGAGCACCCTCCCAGATTTCCTAGAGCAGGAAAGTCATTGATGCTCCACATTAACATGCATTTAAGTTTGAACTTCTCATCTTCGCGACTACCATCTGGAATCCGTATCCCGACCTCAAACAACGACTGCAACTCCTCTATAAGAGGTCCTAGGTAAATATCAATGTCGTTACCCGGTTGCTTAGGCCCTGAAATCATAGTGTTCAACAACACACATTTACGTTTCATCATCAACCATGACGGGAGATTATAAATCACAAGCATAACCGGCCATGAACTATGGGTACTTGACATGTTAGCAAATGGATTCATTCCATCAGTCGGCAATCCTAATCTCACATACCTAGGTTCATTTGCAAATTCAGGATAAATGGCATCCATCTTCTTCCATTGGTCTCCATCAGAAGCGTGAGATATTATATCCACACCCTCTTGAACCCTATCAGCATGCCATGTTAACAATTTAGCATCGCGAGAATTAGCAAATAACCGTGTCAATCTCGGTTTCAGGGGCATGTACCACATCACTTTAGCTGGACTAGGTTTTGTCGAGCATGTCTCTTTTTCTGCACAAACATCAACTTTACTATCCTTCTTCTTCCATCTCGACTCACCACATACCTTACAATCATCTCTCAGCGCATCACCTCCTCTGTAAAGCATACAATCATTAGGACAAGCATGAATCTTAGTAAATTCCATCCCCATTGGGCATAATATCTTCTTTGCAGCATAAACACGATAAGGACACATGTTATCTTGTGGGAGCAACTCTTTAACTAATTCCAGCAATTCAGTCATTCCTTTATCGGAGATGCCATGTCGCACCTTTAAATTCATTAACAACAAAGTTGCGCCCAATATAGAATGCCGAGCACCAACATATAATTTCGTCTCCTTGTCCGCGTACATTGCCTCCAACATGCTCTGCTTCCCACTAAACTCCATAACAACATCATCACACATGTCATTTAGTTGTTCCTTATACTGTAGAATTTCCTCTTCGGTTCCAACCTCATCTTCCATACTCTCATCTCCATAATAACCTTCTCCATGCCATACCCATTCGATATATGATTGATCAAAACCTCTACAAATTAAATGCTCACGCAAGACATCAACATCTTCGAATATTGCATTGTTCCTACCTACAATCCCTACATGGACATCTAACCCCACCTATGTCTTTCTTCCTAGAATACCTCGAACCAACATCAATAAAGTTCTCAACCAAATCCAAATACTCTTTTGACAAACGTGCATTCCCTCTAATAATTCTTTCACGATCCATAGCACCAATAATTCTAACCCACACTTCACAACAACCTAGAAACAAAATATCAAACAAACATATTCAATCTCTACTTTTTATACAAATATCAACATATAATCACATATACTTATCAACAACAAACAATATAAGTCGAAACTTACCTTTGTAAGCGTTGGATGAAATGCCCACGACAATGTCCTACTCCACAATCACCTAATTCAACTGACCCGAAACTTCAATCTCTCCATCTAGTCTACTCATTTGTTTATCATGTATTCATTTAAAAATTTGCGTAAGTTTTTACATCACTGCTTACAATCTCGCTACGCAACAAATTTCATGTTATAGTAACTTACGATTTCGCTAGATTAGTCGCCAGACAACAGCATAAAAAAATTCATCTTTAACAAATTAGTCGCGCTACAATGCGAGATCGTAACAACATCAACAAAGAAACAAACTGTGGAGAGCAACTTGTTGCGATTTCGTAACAACACTCGTTAATGAAAACATATTTGTTGCGAAATCATAACAAACAATGTTTTCCTGTCGTTGTTGCTGGCGATATCGTAACATCTAACAATGTTTAGGATTTCGCTAGATTAGTCGCCAGACAACAGCATAAAAAAATTCATCTTTAACAAATTAGTCACGCTACATTGCGAGATCGTAACAACATCAACAAAGAAACAAACTGTGGAGAGCAACTTGTTGCGATTTCGTAACAACACTCGTTAATGAAAACATATTTGTTGCGAAATCGTAACAAACAATGTTTTCATGTCGTTGTTGCTGGCGATATCGTAACATCTAATATTTTCCAAGGCGGAAGATATTTAAACGCCTTCAACATTAAATTTCTAAGACACAAACGTTTCCGCCCTAATCTGTGGCGTTTCCGCCTTTCTTATTTAATTTCAAATACATGCGGTAGGACTTGCGATTTCGTAAGTCTCATTGAAGGCGGGAAAAAAAGATCAGCCACAAACGCCTTTGTTTTGTGCCTTCAATGCCACCTTTTGCAGTAGTGCACACTTAAAAGTGTCTTAATAGATATCTATAATTACAAAAAAATTGAATTTTAAAAAGATGTGAAAACATTTTTGGTGTGTTATTATAGAAATTAATATATTTATAAATATTTATTTATTGCAAAATTGGAATTTTAAATAAAATCAAAATATTAAATGGCAAAAAATAAATACACAATAAAAATTTGTAATAGTAAGTATTTTAAATATTATAATAAATAAATATACAAATTGTATAATATTTTCTAAAAATCTAATCCTATACTAACTAATAGTACTACGTGAAACTAATTGCAAATGAATGTAAACCAACCATGCTGGCAACTTTGAAATGAAAGGGGATTTTTTGTATGAACTAACTAACTATACTCCGCTTCTCTTCCACGAGAACTTATTTTTTCTTGGTGTTGCTGTTTCTCTTCTATGAAGACATATTTTTCCTTGGTGTTGCTAGCTGATTCTGGATCGACATACACCTACAACATATTATAATGTGAAATTGGTCAGTGTTGATTCTACTAATGTTGTGGATGAAAAAATGTATAAGTAATGAGATTATAATCATGGATATATATGATCTAACCAAACATGGAGGATCAAATTTTCTGCCAAAAGAACAATAGTGTGCTATCTGTGGAATCCAACTGAAAATCAAAAACAAAAAAATAATTGTGTGCCATCTGTAGAATCCAACCAAACATGTAACAAAAGAACAATTCTGTACCATCTATGGAATCCAACTGAAAATTAAAAATAAAAGAACAATTGTGTACCATCTTACCTTCATAAAAGTTTTCTAGAATTTCTGAAACATATGGTAAATTTGAGTATGAATCAGAGAATAACCTATCATCATCAAATCAAAGGAGATCGATCGAGTTTGAACATAATCTTCCGAATTGTATAATATTATACACAATGTATGCTGATGACACAACAATTTTCATTAATGGTAAGAAGAGGAACCTAAGAAGGCTGAAAGACTTCTTGCAAGCTTATGAATCTGTCTCAGGCCAGAAGATCAATTACACAAAATCTGAGTTCTTCCTTCACCACAGAAATGCTTCTGCCAAGATCAGAGTGACAAGAAGGATCCTTGGAATGCAAATTGAGGAAATTGCCTTTTTCCTATCTTGGAGTTCCTGTTTTCAGAGGAAGGAATTTAGTAAAACACTACCTCCCACTCCTTGAAAGAATGGAAAAACCCACTCAGAACTGGAAAAACCAGTGGATGTCCAGTACTGGAAAATTAATCTTAATCAACCATGTGTTGCTGGCAATCCCCACCCATACTATTGCAGTGCTGAAACCCCCTAAGACAGTAGTGAAGAGAATGGAAAGAATTTGCTCCAAATTCTTTTGGGGAGAATCTGATTTTGGTCAGAGGAGAAGCTGGAGGAAATGGTCTGGTTTGTGTCTTCCTATTTCTGAAAATGGTTTGGGTCTGAGAAATATTAGAACAATCATCACTGCATTTTCATGCAAGATTTGGTGGAAACTGCAGCATAACTCTACTCTCTGGACCAAACACCTATGGTCTCTCCCTCAAACCTATAAATCATCTCTGACCTGCAATAGGATCTGTGAGGTCACAGAACTGGCAAACTCTCATTCACAAATTTTGGTTGGAACTGGGACCAGTCCATTCTGGGATGCTAACTGGCTGGGAGTTGGTGCCCTCTTCTACAGTTGGCCTCATCATATGAACTTACCATTTCATGATATCACAGTCTCAGAATTTCTCAATAACAAGATGTATTATATTAACCTCCTGGAGCCTCATCTGGCTACCAATCTAATTTCTTCTTTGCAGACAGCAGAATTAAAGTTTGAGCACCAAGACAGGCTTATATGGAAGCCTGGAGCAAATGGTGATTTCTCTGTTAAGTCCACATACCAGACACTCAGAAGAAGGGACACCCCTAGAGAGCATATTGCCAGAACCTGGGAACCATTTCTGCCAAAAAAGGTATCTATCCTAATTTGGAGACTCAAAAATAATTTACTGCCTTTCCCAGAGAACTTAGTCAAATTTGGCTTCCATTTTCCCTTTAAATGTATGATTTGTAGCAACCAGGACTCGGTAGATCACTACTTTAATAATTGCCTGGTTAATGGTCAAGTCTGGTCACAAGTGCATAGGAGCTTGCTAATTCAACCACCTACATTCCTTAATTTTAGAGCTAGACTACTTTACTATTTAACATGCAAAGGTCTATCCAAAGTCCACTCTATAATCATCAGAATCACTGCTCTTGTGAATTTCTGGCAACTGTGGCTGAGGAGGAATAAGCTTATGTATGATGAATGTAAATTCTCTGCCTCTGAAATGTGCATTAGAATTTTCAGACAAGTCTCATTAATGTTTACTGCTCACCCCTTGGTTGGAAACCCTGTCAGGAACCATTTTTTGATCAGTTCAAAATTGGTACCTTTTCTGATTCAGAAAAGACCGAAAATGATAAAGATTGTTAAGTGGTTTCCACCAGACATGGGACTAAAAATCAATGTGGATGCTGCATATAAAAATGGTCAATGTGGGATAGGGATTATTATTAGGAATGGTCAGGGTGCAACAAAGTATTAAAGGATGAAATACATGCCTGCAAAGTCCTCTTTACATGCTGAGATTCTGGCTATTATGGAGGGACTAACTGAGGCCACTAATGGAGAAACTGCCATTATTGAAACTAATTGTCTCATGGCATTGAAAGGTATCTCTGATCTTCTTACAGTAGATTGGTCACTGTACTCTCTATGCACTAAAATTCAAAGCATGCTTGCTGGCACCCCCATTTTGCATGTACTAAGAGAAGGAAACAAGCATGCTGACTTTATAGCTAAGAGGAGCCTTGATATGTGCTTAACAGAACCAATAGATTTCTCCCAAGCTCCTGCTATCTTAAAAGGCCTACTCAGACTAGATAAATTGAATATTGCCTCTTGTAGAGTGTTTTGAAACAGATGATACTAGGTATTGTTAATGTGCAGGTAATTGATGGAGCACTCAACTTTCATCAATAAGAATCATGAAGGACAGGCTGAACATTTGGACTTCAACCAGACAGGAACATCTGAATCTGCTCATTCCAGCTTTTTGGCTGTATCATTGTTTTGTGTATATAGTGCCTTCACTAATGTATATGTTCTGATTATTCACTCCTTTGGGTGGCTAACTTGTGTTTTGGTCTTTGTTGACTTGATTCACAAAATTGCTCCCCGATAGAGTAGTGAAATCAGAATATAATCTAAACATTAGTAAGGATTTAGAGAATAGGCATTCTTTTTGGCCATTCTTTTAGGCTTTTGAAGGCTTATTTGCATCTCATTGTAACCAACATTCATGCTTTGGCATTTAAATAGGTTTAGGGAGCCAAATAAAATTCCCTCCACCAATGGTGGTTTAATTAAAAAATAATAATAATAATAATAATCTTCCGAAATGATAATGAGAATTTTCTTTGCAGAACAACTCTAAGTAATTGGGAAGGATTAATAATTATGTGAATGTGAATCTAATTAATAGTAGTTTTAATATGATAATATCAAGGGAGATATTTTAGGCATGATCTCCTTGGAATCAGGGAAAATATACTGGAGTTAGCATATGGGATTTTTTTTTAGCGTATCTACGCCACAAATATCGGATGGTGGTCACCAGATTTTAACCACCGGGGGAGAATTAACAGTAAATTGGAGCAACATAAGCAACATAATTTAATATATTATTAGATTAAATATTATCATATTCATGGCACAATAAGCCGTAGATATCTAATAGATATGCATAAATTTATACTAGATTTGGATGGTTGCACTTTGTGCAACTTAACCCGGACTCTTAGACTATCATGTGGACTATATATTAATATATATTTTTTCTTAAGAAGAGTGTAAAATAACTAAATAATCTTAGAGGAACAATCAAAAGATTTAATACAATTATAGGAACATTGAAACGGTCTAAATAATAAAATTCAATACAATTAGAATTAGGTGAACATTCAAATAAGAGCCCGATAAATCAAATGGCACATTTTGGCACTTCCAAGATTCCCAAAACCAAAGGCAATAAAAGCAAAAGAAAGCAAAGAAAAAGAAAGATCCTTGAAACCAAATAGCAAGAAATATACATTAGGGCATGCCCTCTTCCTCTCATTACAAAACCCCCTTCTGTAAACCACCATCAAACAAAGCATGAATAGCCCTTGTCTCCATTGTCCCCAAATCACACAGTTTCATCCTTTGCACTTCTGATCTCTGCAATATTCCTCCTCCCATCTCTTTTCTTGCAGCTTTTGACCCTCCAAAACCAGACACAGAAGCCCCTTCAGAATCATATATATAGCCATTCAGGGATGACATCCATGGAGCACAAAGGTTTTAAAACTAACAGAGACATGGTATATTTTGTAATCATTGAACAAAGACATGAGACACATATCAATCGATAACCCCTGAAGCAAAGCTCGAATCTATAAACATATAACATGCTCTAAACAGCCATCAAGAAAAAAAAGGTTATTAAACTAACAGAATAACAATATCTTCTGTAATCAGCAAACAAGATAGTGAAATAATTTGATAAGATATCCAACAACTCAAATCAAAGATAACTCGAGGTTTTAAAATCAACCACCGGGTACATTAACACGTATTATGAGGGAAACCGATCATTGAATCAGGGCAACATTTGTTCTTAATCGATAACTTTAAAACAACAAACAAAGGTCTACGTGATATACCGATCCATCGACGACTCGTGAGCAAGGTGAAGGCCATCTAGTACTCTATAAAGAAACCATGTTGATAGCTAACACCTAGGGACACCCAGCCCATACACAATCATATACAAAATTAAAGAAGACCGAAACACAATTCTTACTACCATCAAACAATCCAATCCCCAACATTTTTGCTAAAGAATTTGATGACAGTTTAGGAACTTTATGAATAACACTGACAATACACAATAAATTCAAAAACCCATCACAAAAATTACAAGTCTGAAGCATACAGCGACAATTTGACAAATAATAGGCAAACAGGGAAAAGCTTGAAATTCTAATCCAGAGAAAAGGAAACCCATACTTTGATGATGGAGGTAAGTGGGTTGCGGCGGAGATTCTAATGAGAATCCATGTTCTGAGTCAAAGCGAGGGCGCCTGGTGTACGGTGAGTCGGTGATACAGGCAGATGTCGTGGAAAATCAAAGCCAAGCCACGTCGCGGTCTTCGTCATCAAAGTCGGCACAACCGTCAACCGATTATGTGCATAAAGGTCCTGTCGTCGTGGTAGAATGAAGCAGAGACGACAAGCGGGGCAGATAACAAAAAAATCAAAAGCTTGAAACTGGGTATCGTACCTAAACAGCCTCATAAAGGGCCTAACTCCCTCTTTAGTGGGACATGCTATACCCAGTCAGTATTTTGCTTATAAGGTAGATGCATAGCACAATATAAAAATTCCTGATCAACACTATTTTTTACTTTAGTTTTGTTTAAATTTTTTTAAAATTTGACAAGAAAAATGATCGGTTCTACAATAGCATAATCATTTTTTATTTTTAAAAATTCCATTCATGTACTGAGTAGTTATTATTTCCGTTGAATGATAAAATCAATCTAATTTTATATGAATAATTTACATAATAAACAAAAAATGAGTCAAGTCCTACTTTAAATTTAGTTGAATTCAAATTAATAAAATTGAGTTTATTTAGATTTGATTATATTTGGGTTAATTTAGTCATATAGTATAATTAATTTCATTATCTTCATTTTCTACTTATATATCAGCTCAGTTCATACCATATCATTTTGTTTAAATAACTTCAATACAGTTTAGATAATTAGATCAGTTAAGTTTAAATTTGATGAAATATATTTTGTTTTAATCGTACTAACTCATATTTCCAATAAAATTATATGTATGTAATTCATATCAATTATCAAACTAATTCAGTTTTAATTTAGTACTTAAAATAGTTCATTAAATCCACTTCGTTTAAGTTCATAACAAATAAGTACAATTTAGTTCAAATTAGATAAAATATGATTTGATGATATTTAATTAATTTATTTATATGTATTATTACTATCATCACACCACATTCCATTTTGCTAGTGAATCACTTCAATTCAATTCAACTCACATCAGAGTTGTACTAGTGTATCTTAGTTTTTATAATTCAACTCAGTTTCATTAGGTTTGCTTAATTCGACTTAAGTTTGCGTAAACATTCTTTAATAAATTGACTTGAATTGAACTTCAGAAAACTTTAACTAACCTAAACTAAATTTGTAAAAATTAATGTTATTTATTTCAAATTCATAACTTAATGAAATTGAACTGAATTAAATTAATCTAAACTATTTTGATGGAGCTAGAATGAATCTTAATTGAATTAGTGTAAATTAATGAACTCAAATCAAACTAAACTGAATTGAATAAAATAAAAAAATGAACTTAATTAAATAGGGGTATAAATATCTTTAATTTAAATATCATATTATACATATATATATATATAAATCAATAAGTTACCGTTCTTATAAAAGTTACACTCGACTTTTATATCATATTATGAAAATTATACTGTCTGTAATCAAAATTTTCCTTTATTTAATCAAACTAATATATATTCCACTACATTCATTTTTACTTCAAATAATAAATTTTAGTTCAATTCAAATCTACTAAGATAAATTCATTTTTGCTCAGTTCAAATAAAAACGGATGAGAATTGAGTGAAGGATCAATAATAATAATACACAAGTTTTCTCTCTCTAAGACAAATGCTCCACCTTCTCTCTAAAAAATTTCCCCAATTTTTTTCCGTTACGGTTTATTTCTGACAACTTCCACTTTCAACGATCACATAACGGCACAAAACATTTTGGTGCCGCCGCATCTCCGCGGCGGAACCACCGCACCTTTAAACTTTCTGCAAGCTCTGAATGTCAAACCTCCACCGCTTTACCCCTCCCTTCCCTCTAATCCATCTATACAACCAATTCCTGAGTACAAAAGAAAGATAGCATGTATAATCTCGCCGGATGAAGTCGCGGCGTTATCGGAGCATTACAGCAACGCCTTAATTGGCAAGTTCGCTCGCCTGAAGCCATCAATGGACTTCTTTCAGGAAGCTTTCAAATCTGTCGGTTTCAACGGAAAGTACCAACTGGGCTCCATCGACTACAAGCATGTGTTGATCAGGTTCGACGATCCGGAGGATTTCCAGCGCTGCTGGATGAAATCACTGTGGTCATTCAAAGGTATAAGCATGAAGGTATTCAAATGGACTCCCAATTTTACCCCAGATTTTGAAACCTCTATCTTACCTGTCTGGATAACCATACATAATGTGCCCATTTTTTGGTATAATGTGGCAATGCTTGAGTCCATTGGGAATATAGTAGGAAAATATATAAAGATGGATCAGGCCACTGCAAATCTATCTAGACCCTCTGCCGTAAAATTGTGTGTTGAGATTGATCTTCTAGCTAAACTGCACAATTCAGTATCTCTCACAGTCAAATGCAGGGGGAAGTTGCAGATTTCCCTATTGAATATGAGCTCCTCCCACTATACTGCAAGCATTGTAAAAAGTTGGGCCATGAACTGCAAGAGTGCAGAATACTCCATCCTGAGCTTAGGGTTTATGTATCCAACAAACCAGACCACCCCCATCTACCATGCCAAAAAAGCCAGCCCTCTACACCAAACAGAACCAAAAAGAAAGCCTTCTCAAAGCAAGCTCCTCCAAACCAATCCTGGAGAAGGACATTCAACCTCAGTTTATGTATGTCCAAAAGACAGATGCATCAAAACTCCAAGGCCATCCTCATGTTCAGAAGAAAGATAAACAAATCATCTCAGCAGTGATTTCTGATCAGACAACAAATCAAACTCCAACCCCAAGTATCCCCACTTCAAATGCCCCTCTTATACCCCTTACTGCACAGCCAAATCAGAGCCAAACAAGTGCCTCTGGCCTAGCATGGTGAGATACATATTTTCATGCCATCACAATCCAGGAGGACTCTTTAGTTCAATCACAAATTCCTTCCCTAGATTTGGATCAACCACTCATCCGGACCAACCCTCAGACAGTTGAACTGGATTGGGAGTCTCCAAAAAGACCAAACACCTATGCTAAGGATGACATCAGAATTCACTCAGGTAAACTTCCTTTCTCCCCAGATAACTCCTTTAACACTGATACTTTTACCTTTTATTCACAGCCCATGAAAAATGGGAATAGATTCCTTCCTCTTATTGAAGAAGGAAATGATGAAAGTGAAGGTGATCTGTTCAAGGAACACTCTGCAAACAAAGACATAGCTCCTGAGCCCCATCAGCCAGATATAGACACTGATAAGGAACCTACTCAGGTCAGTCACCCTTCTTCTAGCTCAGTCTCTCCTATCCCTGCTACTGACATTTCAAATTCTTCTGAAAAAATTGGTACTTATTTTACTCAGAAAAATAGAATTGTCACTAGAACAGCCACAAAAAGCATCAAAAACCCGTAAAATATGATTAGTAAGACACTAGGAATCAATGTGTTAGTATGGAATGTGAGAGGCATGGACACATCAATGTTGAGACTAGAGAAACTTATCAGAATTCACAAGTTGGATATGATTTGTATAATTGAACCTCAACACCATTACTCTGAATGTTTTACTTACTGCAATAAACTGAATTTCAAACATTGCCTATTTTCTACTCTGTGCAATATATGGATTATGTGGAACACTCAGTTAGATATAGTTTTAAGATCTGACAATAGTCAATTCTTTTCAGTACAGATCACTAGCCATATTCTGAATGAGGTCACTGATTTTGTAGCAGTTTATGGCTTGAGATCTAGGAACGAAAGAAAAGAACTATGGCTGGACCTTAAAACTCTTAATCTTCCTGAAACTTTATATATTGGAGACTTTAATGCCATGACTTCCATTAATGAATATCAGGGTCACTCTCCCCCCCCCCCCCCCTCTAGGTAGCATGCTAGATTTTAATAAATTCATTGATGAAATGGCACTGCATAATGTAAATACAGTAGGTAATTACTTCACATGGTCTAATGGTAGGACTAAGAATAGTGGGGAAAAACTTACACTGGAGAGGCTGGACAGGGCTCTATGTAACTCTCAGTGGCAGTTAAAATTTCCACAGTCTTCAGTCCAAGTTTTAAATAGATTATCCTCAGACCATAGCCCGTTATTTCTTAGAATAGCTGGTAATATCCCCTTAGTACCAAGGCCTTTCAGATTTGTGAATACATGGTTCAAAAGGGATGACTTTATGGATCTCACTAGATCTCATTGGAGTCATCCACAGGAAGGCCGAGGAATGCTTAAATTTTTCCAGAAACTAAACTACCTCAAAAAAATTTAAAAAAAAATGGAACAAAGAGGTATTTGGTAATATTGGAGAAAATGTTATAAAGGCTGAGGAAAATTGTAGAATCCAGGAACTAGCCTATGAATCTGACAGTTCAACTAATGAACTAATCAAATTTAACAAGGCTAAAGCTCTTTTACAAAAAGCTTTAAAAGAGGAGAAAAATTTCTGGAAACATAAAGCAAAAGTAAAATGGTTAAAAGAGGGTGATGAAAATACAACATTTTTCCATCAATCAGTTTTGGAAAAAAGATGTAGATTACAAATCACAAAAATTAAAAGCTCTTCAGGATCTTGGCTAGTTGATAAATCTGATATAGAAAATGAAGTTGTATCTTTCTATCAAGATTTATTAACTGATCAACCACATCCTCACCAAGATGTTTTTTCCTCTCATTTTCTGTCAAAAATACCAAAAGTTATCACTTCTGAGAATAATGACAGTTTAATGAAGCCAGTTACTTTAACAGAACTAAAGCAGATTGTCTTTCGCATTAATAAGTCCAGCAGTCCAGGGCCTGATGGCTATACTGCACATTTCTTTATTAAAGCATGGGACATAATCTGCTTAGAATTATTAGAGGCATCAAATGATTTTCTTACTAAGTCTCATATACATAGGGGTATATCCAGTACTTGGATCACAATTATCCCTAAAAAAGAGACTCCTATCACTTTCAGTGATTATAGGCCAATAAGTCTTTCCAATGTCACATATAAAAATTTTTCAAAACTGTTAATGGAAAGACTTAAGCCTTTGATGCCCAAATTGATATCTCCACAACAGACTGCATTCCTGAAAAATAGAGACATCTCTGATAATGACATCTATCTTAAGGAGATGCTCGGATTTTTAAATAGAAAGGATAGAGACCCTAACTGCATATTAAAACTTGATCTAATGAAAGCTTTTGATAGGGTCAGCTGGACTTTCTTAAAAAAAATTCTCCAAAAATTTGGTTTTCAGGGTAATTTTATTCAGTGCATTGTAAAAAATCTGTCAGATGCTTGGTTCTCTATCCTTATAAATGGCTCACCTGTTGGATTTTTTAGAGCAACCAGAGGCATTAAACAGGGTGATCCCCTTTCCCCCTTTCTTTTTAACATATTCTCTGAAGCTTCTCTAGAAGTTTAGCATTTGTTTTTGAGTCTGGAAACATGACCTATTACTCCCTGCCCAGAAATTCAGTCCAAATATCCCACCTTAGCTATGATGATGATACAGTAATCTTCCTCAAGGCTTCCAGAATTAATTTGATCAAAAATGAAAGCCTTCCTTGAAAAATTTGAGGAGACCTCTGGACAGAAAATAAACTTTGAAAAAAGTGAATTCTATGTCAAAAAAACCATCACTGTTGCCAAGCTGAGACAGATAAAATCTATAATGTGCATGAAACATGGTAGTTTACCCTTTAAATATCTTGGAGTACAAATATATGTGGGAAGGACTCTTAATATCCATTTCCAGTCACTATTGGAAATGATTGACAAAAGAGTCAGAAATTGGAAAAATGTGTGGTTGTCAGCTGGAGGCAGATTGACTCTAATTCAATCTTGTCTGTATTCACTACCACAACATATATGGGCAGTAATGCTCCCCACCAAACAGACCATTAAAAAAATTGAAAGGAAACTGGCAATTTTTTTCTTGGGAGCTACTGAATCAGGTCCTAAAAAAACCTGGAGAAAGTGGGATTCTTTATGTTATCCCACTTCTCAAAATGGTCTGGGGTTCAGATCTTTATCCACCATAATACAGGCTTTCTCCTGTAAATTATGGTGGAAATACCAAATTGGAGAGGCTCATTGGACTGTTTTTCTGGCCTCCCTGCCTGACACATTTAAAAAATCACAAATTTGGAAGAGGATTTGCAAAGTTAATATTTTTGTTGAATCCTCCTCTAAGGTGATACACGGGAATGGGAGATGCAACTTATGGTCATCTAATTGGACAGACTGTGGTCCACTTATTGATTTTTACCAACCAGTACAGGAATCCATTCTAAGCCTAACTGTTGCTCAATTTGTACAACAGAAATCACAGTTTCTCCCCCTTCTAGCTCACCACCTATCTCGACATATCCTTCTCATCGTCCAAAACTCCTCCATTGTTCCCCACAGGTCTGACCAACTCATATGGAAACCAAGTCCAACTGGAACCTTTACCTTCAAATCTGCTTATGCAGGGCTCAGAGAACCAAAACAGCAATTCCAAGTTATGACCAAAATCTGGACACCACATTTACAGAAAAAAATCTCCATATTCATGTGGAGACTTTTAAATGCTCTGTTACCTTTTGATGACATCATCAGACATTTTGGATTTCAGCTTCCATCAAAATGTTGCTTTTGTTGTAACTCTGAGTCCCTTCATCACTTTTACACCCAATGCACAGTTGCCATCTCATTATGGAAGTATATGCACCAAATCTGTTTTTCTGAATTTTTCAGGTGTGACAGCTTATGGGACAGACTGGCAACCTGTTGGGCCTTTTCTGGTTTATCTAAGGCTCACACAAAGATTAATCAAGTGGCCCCTTCACTGGTGTGCTGGATCCTTTGGAAAGCAAGAAAAAGAAAGCTTTATGAGGACATCCCTCCTTCAAATGTGGAGTTGGCAAAGGAGCTAAACAGTCACTATATTTAGCCTTCTCCAGAAAACCAGTGATTATGACCAGAGAGGTGGATAAGGAACTTTCTGAATCTGGAGTCATTCCCTCTCCTTACATCCCACCAAAGCCAAATTTTATCCCAGTATGGTGGAACAGACCTTCTTTTGGCTACAAAGTAAATGTGGATGCATCTTGGTCAAAAGGGCAGGCTGGATTGGGAATCATCATCAGAAATACTCAAGCTTCTGTGATTTGTGCTAAAACTTTCTACATCACTTCCCCTACTCCACTTCAGGCTGAGCTACAGGCTATTGAACAAGGGATCATCACAGCTAAGTCACTTTCCATTTCACCTTTTTCTGTCGAAACTGACTGTCTCCTGGCCTTACAGATGATTAATAATTCAACAAAAAGACAGTGGCAACTTTTTCACCTCCTGCACTCTATTGAAACACAGCTTGGCTCTACTGAAATTCATCACACTTTGAGGGAGGGCAATGCAGCTGCAGACTCCCTGGCTAAGCTTGCCTTGTCAGAAAAAAAGGATGCCAACTATTCCTGGTCTACCATGCCTTCCTCTACAAGGGGTCTGGTAATTCTTGATGCTGAACAGGTCCCAGCCATTAGAATTTCCTCTCTGCAACTATACACTCCAGACTGACCATGGCATTCTTTTGGTTTCTTGACTATTAGTAGTATATATGTTAGGTATTTTGTTCCCTCTCCACACTTTTGATTAACTTGTACATGATTTTGGCAGCTGAGTTGCTCTTCGTTTCGACGTTGGCTAAGAAGTTTCCTTAACATGTATAAGTCTCAATTTCTAGTGTGAGGATGACACTTTTTCTGTCATCTCTAGGTGAAAATGTTTGGTTTTTGGCCTAGCATTTTACTTTTCCTACCCATCTTGCCAAGATTTGTAACAAACTGAGCTTTTATTTTTGCTCTCTTTATTTTATTGTTATGTTTTTTATTTTGGGTTAGGGGTGCCCATTAATTCCCCCCACCTTTGAAAGGTGGTATTCATTTTTTTTTAAAAAGGATGAGAATTCAGTGAATTATATTTAGTTAATATAATCATATTATTAAAATCCCAATACTTTTTTATTATGAAAGTTATACTGTCCGTAATCAAAATTTTATTTATTTATTCAAACTAATATATACATCCACTACATTCATTTTTACTTCAAATAACTAATTTTAGTTCAATTCAAATCTATTCAGATAAATCCATTTTTGCTCAATTCAAATAAAAACTGATGAGAGTTGAATAAATGATATATTATATTATATTATTAAAATCCCAGTACATTTTAAATGCTCAAACTTCTCTCTACATTTTCACATATTCCATTTTACAAAACTGAATAAGGACTCTTTGAACTTTAGATTTTGACCAAACTCCAAAATTTGCCTTAACTGTCTATTGTACAACTTTTTGGATTTGGTCAAATAAATTATTTTTACATGGTTTTTATAAAATAAATTGATGGAAAACAAGTATTTTGAAAAACATTAGTTTCTAATAATAATATTATAATATGATTGAACTTACCTTTGTTTGCCCGAACTTATTTCTTGTTGAGAACTGAACCGAATTGAACTAAAATGAACTAAACTAATTTGAACTGAATTAAAGTGAAAAGTAATTCATTGAAAATAAAATCAATATGTCTAAAATTACCTAAATTCATTAGAATATATTTTTTAGATTAAATTGAATTGAATTGAACTGAGCTGATCTATTAGTTATTGAAATCAGTTTTTTATTTGATGCTACATGCAAAAGTGTCACTATTCCATTTTCTAATTAAAATAAATAAGTGGAAAAAAATAAATTAGAATTTTTACTTAATAGACATATAATGATGTCTTAAAACATGTCTATAGCAACAAAAATAATTTATGTTGTTACAGGGATGGATCAAAATGTATTAATAGAGACAAATCAAACATTAGATACAAAATGTTGTTTTACGTAGCTATAATGACAATAATTTTACTATTGATTTACTACTATTTCTCAATTGCTGTTATAGTCACTTTTAAACACACATAAGTTATAATGTCTTTATATAAATGTCATTGAAGCTTAAATTTCTAGTAGTGCTTCCCAGCTTTCACTATTCAATCTAACTATTTACCCCGAAAACCATGGCGGAGGCGTCGCAACCCTTTGTCGGCGTCCCTAATTTTCGCTATTTCGCACAAGCACTCGCCACCAAACCGCCCCTCTATCACCTACACTACAAGATAACTCAAAAATCCAACCGATCGGAGAATACGAGGGGAAGATAGCTTGTATTGTATACCAAGATCAAGCCACTCTCCTTGCCTCTCACTATTAGAATGTGCTGATTGGGAAGTTCGAGAACGGTATGCCGTCAATGGGAGCCCTCAACGAGGCGTTCAAATCAGTGGGCTTCTCGGGCAAATCCCAGATTGGGTCTACAGACTATAGACACATCTTGATCAGGTTTCAAGACTTGGAGGACTTCTCGGGCAAAGGATCATGGATGCTCAAAGGCTCAATCATGAAGGTTCTAAAGTGGAGCACAGATTTCAGTACTGAATCAGAGACATATGTGGTTCCTGTCTGGGTAACCATCCCAAATGTGCCTATTTTCTTCTATAATATCTCTATGCTTCAATTTATTTGAAATAGAATAGGCAATTTTTTTAAGATGGATGCTGCAACTGCGGCACTTACCAGACCATCGGTTATGAAATTATGCATTGAGATAGACTTGCAGAATAAACTCAATTCTGAAATCAAAGTAGGTGTAGCTGGCCTTGTAGCAGACCTAGAAATTATCTATGACCAACTCCCACACTAGTGTCCCCATTGCAGAAAGCTAAGTCACCATATAGACAGTTGCAGATATGCTCATCCTGAACTTAGAGACACACAGAAAAATAGAAAAGAAGATCCATCCATACAAGCTACAAAGCCTAAGCCCTCGACCCTTACTAACACTCACACAAAAACATTTCCTTCCTCCAACCCCAAACTGCCAAAACACTCAGGCAAAGGAGGTGGTTCTGGAATCACAGCCAAAGAGAAGGATAAACTGTTCAAAGAACAAACCATGATATATGTTAGGAAGGAGCCTCAACCTACAATCACCAGTTTAGACTCTATCCAAATTATCAGTAAGGGAAAGGAAATGATCTCAAGTGACATGCTCACTGTCTCCTCTGAATCCACCTCAGCCCCGAGCAAGGAACCTTACATTCACTCCATACCAACCTCAAACAAAATTACTTCAGCTGAAGGGCATGAGAGTAGCTACAGACCTAGAATATATGCAAAAGATGACTCTTTCATCAGTCAAGGTAATTATCACACAAAGCTACATAGTGCATTTACTACTAACCCTATTATGTATTTTTCTCAGGAAAAAAACAGAAAGAACAGGTTTCTTCCACTACAGGAATGCACAGAAGAGGAGGAACATGGAGACACAAAAGACACCACTCTGGATCAAAACACATCTGATACACCAACTCTGAAGGATCCACAACCTACTCCTGTTCAAGAGGTAAGCACAACTCAGGTGAGGAAATCAAACATGCTTATGGCTAAGCAGACACCTGTAAAAAACTCCACACTTATTTCACACAACTGAACCAAATCATGACTAGTTCAACTACTAAAGGATCTAACAAGAATTCTAAATGAATAGTACAAACCTCAAGCTTAGATTCTTGGTCTGGAACATAATAGGAATGTAAACTTCATTAGAAAGATTAGAAGAACTGATTTCTACTCATAACTTTGATCTTGTCTGCATCATAGAACAAATGTGAGCTAATATTAAATGTAATCACTACATATCTGTACATAGATTCCATAAATGTCTTTTTGCACAAAATGAAAGGATATGGTTATTCTGGAAAGATGATATCCAAGTGTCATTGCTCACAGATAATTTACAATTCCTACATGTCTCTGTCCATAGCCAAAAACGAACAGCCTTTATGGAAACAGTTTTTGTATATGGACTCAGAACAAGGAAAGGTAGAGAGGACCTATGGATTGATTTACAAAAAATAACATATCCTGACACAATTTTTATAGGGGACTTCAATGACATTGCCTCAATGAATGAGTATAAAGGCCCCTCAACTCCAAGCTTGCATAGTATCAAAGACTTTTCTAGGTTTATTGATACCATGACACTGGAGGACATTTATAATGTGGGAAGTTTATATACCTGGACAAATGGGAGATACCAAAATCCTCTTGATCTGAGCTAGAATGGGAGAATAAAACTTTTACTGTGCAAAGAATTGATAGAGATCTATGTACTGCTTCTTGGAATAGTACATTTCCGGACTTCTCAATCCTAGTTATGAACAAACTCACAAGTGACCATTGTTCCCTTTATTTAAGTACTGGCAGTACAATTAAGTCAACCCCCAGACCGTTTAGATTCATTACACACATGGTTTAAGAGAGAATCATTCTTAGATGTGATAAAAACTAACTGGTCCGTGGGGATAAATGACACTGGCATGCTATGTTACTACCTAAACCTTCTTAGACTCAAAAAATGTCTGAAAATTTGGAATAGAGAATTTTTTGGAAACATAAATGCAAATGTCATTCAATCTGAGGAAACACTGAGATTACGGCAACTGGCTTATGATTTAGACCAATCGACGGCAGAACTAGAAAAACTGAAAACTGCTAAATCAAACATATCTAAAGCCATTAAAGAAAAGAACCATTTCTGGAAATACAAGTCCAAAGTTAAATGTCTTAGAGAGGGTGATGATAATACTAGCTTTTTTCATAACTCAGTTAAGGAAAGAAAGAGCATAATGAATATCACAAAAATTAAAAACTCTCTAGATATCTGGATTGAAGATCCTAGTGAAATTGAAGCAGAAGCTATTTCATACTATTCTGAATTGCTTGTTGCAGAGGATAATCCAGATTAGAGAGAATTTTATACTCATTTTCTGTCTCAGATCCCAGTGCTATTTAGTACAAAAGATAATCAAAAACTGTTTCAACCTGTTACTTCTGAGGAACTAAAAAGCATTGTTTTTTCATTGAATAAACTGAGAAGTCCGGGACCTGATGTATTTACTGTCAAATTTTACATTAAATGTTGGGACATCATTCAAACAGATTTACTGAGTGCAGCCAATGATTTTATGAGCATTACTGACATTCCTAAGGGAATTTCCAGTACATGGATAGTCATAATACCTATGGTCGATACTCCCTCCACTTTTAGTGATTTTAGGCCAATTAGTCTCTCCAATGTTGCAAATAATATTTTTTCAAATTTTTTTGATGTGGAGAATAAAGCCTCACATGCATAAACTCATATAATATCATCAGACTGCATTACTTAAGCATTGAGACATTTCAGATATGTACTATATTTAAAGGAAATGATTAGTTATATTGATAAGAAGGGTAGGGAACCTAACTGCATTGTTAAATTGGATCTGAGAATGATCTTTGATAGAGTCTGTTGGAAATTTCCTTTCTAGCATACTCATTAAATATAGGCTCCATGGTCAATTTATTTTCAGCATTATAAAAAACATGTCTTAAGCATGGTTCTCTGTACTAGTAAATGGTAGTCCTGTAGGTTTTTTCCATGCTACAAGAGGTATCAAACAAGGTGACACTCTCTCCCTCTTTCTTTTCAATATATTTTAAGAGGCATTCACAAGAAGTTTGTCTTATATTTTTCAGATAGGTAGTATACAGTACTATAACTTGCCCAAACATGCTACTCCCATTTCTCACTTGACATATGTTGATGACACAGTAATTTTTATGCAAGCAAGTAAAGCAAATTTGATAAAAATGAAATCATTCCTTGCCGTCTTTGAAAATATGTCTGGCCAAAAATTAAATTATGAAAAAAGTGATTACTATGTTAGTAAGCATGCTACCCACATAAAGGTTAATGAGATTGCTTCCATCCTAGGTATGAGAAATGGAAACATGCCATTTAAATACCTAGGAGTGCCTATCTTTACTGGTAGAGTTAAAAATATCTATTTCCAGCCTGTACTTGAAATGATAGACAGAAAGATTCAAAACTGGAAAAATAGATGGCTGTCAACTGGAGTTATGATTATCATCATAAATGCATGCCTATATTCCTTGCCTCAGCACTATTGGCCTGTCATGAAGCCTACTGTCCATGTTGTAAAAAGAATTAGGAGGAAACTTTCAATTTTTTTCTGGGGTACAGTAGATGATAGGCCAAAGAAAATTTGGAGAAAATGTCTGAAAATGGCCTAGGATTCAGAAATATATCAACCATTGTAAAATATTTTTCTAGTCAAACTATGGTGGAAATACCTGATGGGGCACAGGCACCTTGGACCTTATTTCTTGCATCTCTCCCTTAATCATCACAAAATTCACAAACTTGGAAAAGAATAGGTGAAGTTAATAGTTTTTGTGAAAGGAATTCTAAGGTCATACTTGGTAAGGGAGAGTGCAGTTTCTGGAATTCAAATTGGACTGGCAGAGGGCCCATCATAGATATGTTGGACCCAGAAGAAGTTGAAATTCCACTTGATTGCTCTTTCATACTAAAAAAATGATTTTTTTCCAATCATTGCACCTTATATCCATACTAATTTTCTGGTTTGTTTAATGGAAGCAAAACTGGTTGATCACAGGGAGGACAGGTTAATATGGAAACCAGAAGAAAAAGGATGTTTTACTTTCAAATCAACTTACCAAGCACTCAGGCCTAAAAGAGGTACATCTGTATCACTTCAAAAGATTTGGAATACTAGAATCCCCAAGAAAATCTCAGTTTTCATGTGGAAAATAATGAACTCATTACTGCCTTTTGATAATGTCTTGAGATTTTATAATATTGCATCAAAATGCTGCTTCTGTGAAAATGCTGACTCTCTAGACTATTTTTTTCAACAAATGCCAACTGGCAGAGAAGATATGGACTGGGGTCAACTCTTTCATAGGGATCAGAACTCCTAATTTTGATACAATATGGGGTAGAATCAGTTACTATCTTACTAGGCCTAGGATCACCTCCGTGCAATCTATGCTTATCCATAACATATCTCTATTTGCGTGTTGGTGCATGTTGGTCTCTGTGGAAAGTTAGGAATAAATTCCTCTTTGAGAATGCCTCCCTATCTGTGAATTGTATGCTGCGTGAAATCAAATCTATGATCTATGACTCCTGTGCAACAAAAGCTATTTTTATTCACAATCAACATGATATTGACCTGGCCTCAAATGGATACTTCCTACTTTGCAAACAACGGCCTAAGCCTACCATAGTGAAAGTTAAGTGGTCACCACCCCCTGTAGGTTTTTAAGTGAACATTGATACCTCTTGGACATCATTACACAAAGAAACGGGAATTGGTTATATTATTCGAGATCATGTTTGGGAATTTTCCAATGCTAAAAAACTATATACTCATGCTAACTCCCCTTTGCATGCTGAAATCCTTGTCATTGGCTTTGGACTCGCTAGCTCTATTCACAGAACACTATGCATTATAGAATCAGACTGCTCACAGGCAATAAAAATGATTCACAGGCCTGAATTAGCACCATGGTCTCTATTCTCATTAGTGGATGAAATTAATAGAGCCAAATCAGATAATGAATTAATCCACTCTTATAGAGAGGGGAATTTAGTTGCTGATTCCCTAGCAAGACATCCTATATCCAAGAAACAGGCTGGGACTTTTGATAATTTTAACTCTCTATCTGCTGCAAGTAGAGGCTTATACATCCTAGATAAAGCTGGCACACCCACTCTTAGAGTACATCCCCCCTAGAGTTTGATGCTACTCATTAGTTTCCCCTTTGCTTTTTCAAGAAAAAAGAAAAATCAATTTCAGTATGGAGGAAGCATCATTGTACACTCAAGCCCTCAGCACCAACTAAGGTTATCTGAATTAAAACACAATGGACATTACCAACTTTATGCATTACTGATCACACACAACATCATATGCAGCCAGAGATACTACATGAACTTATATCTACTTTTCAGGTTGAAGATTTCTTTCCTGGTGCCATTTAGAGTTTTGCCTTGTATTCCCTTACATGCTTTGGGAAATAAAATCATCCCTAGTTATTCTTTTGTATAGCTCTCTTATGTCTTTATTCTTTTGCAAAAGTATTGATATGCTTTTAGAGTTAAGGTTCAAAATCATCCTTTGCAAAAAGGTAATGGTCTGTAAAATTTAAAGTTTTTTTGTCATTCAAGGGTTTGGGAAGTCTAATATAACTAAGGTGGTTTGTCAAAAAAAAATACTGAGAAGGCTCATGCACTCACATGTTTAATGGCATCTCACTACTATAAAGAAAATTGTCTAATATTTTTTTTAGAAAAATGCAATGTTTGAGATGATATTTTCATAAATATTAAACAACCAATAACGCAGTTTTGGGTATATGGTAACAATATAACTTCAATTAGTATCAAAAATTCATTAATGATTAGTGGATAAATATCATTATTTGTTTACAAAGTCTTGGATGTGACGATTTATAACTCTAAATCAGTGACTAAATTATAATAAAGGGAAGGAAGTTTTTATGTTACAATTCCTAATAACTTTATTTGTTTCCTACTTTCACGCGCTTTGCACGTGCCTTTTAAATAAACTCCACCTTAATCTTTCCACGCACAGGGAGCAAGTCAGGTAGCATGACCTATGTAGTAGTGGTCCCATGTAATATAATACTCCACCATTTCATAACTGGTATACTAGATGCAGTACGTATTTGCTTATTTACGGTCTGCATCTAAAATTCCCCTTTTACAATGAATTCACGCTAAACACACTCCTTTATCTGTTGTGTAGGTCTAAATTAAAAATGATTTTTTTAAAACAAACATAAAATTGTGGAGTTTAAGATGAAAATCAACAGATTTATGGAAACAATCATTTAAAAAAATATTATAAAAATAGAAAATTTAAATTGAAACTGGATGTTTATATAAACAATAATAACGTTAAAAAATAAACATTTTATTCTAAAAAATAGAATTTTAGAATGAAACTAAGGTTTTATTAAATACAATCACACAAGTAAAAAACATGCATTTTATTCTAAAAATAGATAAATTATACTGAAATATAATCACAACTAAAAAATAAGTATTTTATTCTAAAAAATAGAATTTCAGAATGAAACCAAGATTTTATTAAACACAATCACACAGCTAAAAAACATGCATTTTATTTTAAAAAACATGCAATTTATTCTAAAAAACAATTTATACTAAATTATAAGAGGTAGTCTTGTGAGAGACCGCCTATATCATAGACCGGGGACTAATTAGTAAAAGTATGGTTGAATAAAAACAAATATTAGTCTTGGAATAGACCGTCTATAATAGACGATCTCTTTTTGCAATATAAATTATGCACGGCCTCCTTTCTGCAATATAAATTATGCACGGTCCCCTTTTTGCAAATTATTTTTGGGCAAGTCCTTTTTCTGCAATTTCCCAATTCATAAATATATAAATACAGTTGAATCACATTCTCAATTCCATTCTGATCGGGCTTCGAATTTTCCCCAAATTTTCCATGCTCTCCCGAAGTTCTCCCATCGATCTCCTGGCGTTCTCCCGTCGATCTCCCGGCGTTCTCCCGTCGCTCTCCCGGCGTTTTGTTCAGATCCGTTTTGTTCAGATCGACGTTTTGATTGATCGGCTCCCGCACCAGGTAACTTCTCAATTCAATGATCAGATCATCGATGTTTCGAATGTTAGGATCTGCTGTTTTTAGTTGTTATCGATTATGTGATCTCTATGTATGCTCTGATTGCTGTGATTTCATGTCATGATTCAAAACCTTGTTGAATTTTTATGTAGTGATGTTGTAACTCTGTGTGTATTTGTATGTGTTCAACCTGATGAATATTGAACTGTCGATCCTTTCTTCGTTAATCTTTGATACTTTTTAACTCGTGATGCTGGAACTGTGTGTTTAATTTTTGGAACTGATGTGATTGTGGAAACTTGATTGTTTAGGATGAAAACTTGATTGTTTAGGGTGAAAATTTTGGTGTTTGTGAAACTTGATTATTTATTGTGAAAATTACTGTGATGATTGTGAAAACTTACTTATTTAGCCTGAAAACTGCTGTGATTGTTTGTTAGGCTTTTTAGCCTGAAAACTTGGTTATTTAGCCTGAAAACTACACTGATTGTAGAAACTTAATTTGGTGTTTGTGAAACTTAATAGTTTAGGTTGAAAACTGTGATGATTGTGAAAACTTGATTGTTTAGGCTGAAAACTTTGGTGTTTGTGAAACTTGATTATTTATTGTGAAAACTGTGATGATTGTGAAAACTTAATTATTTAGCCTGGAAACTGTTGTCATTGTTTGTTTAGGTTATTTAACCTGAAAACTTGGTTATTTAGGCTGAAAACTACAGTGATTGTAGAAACTTATTTTTTTTTTGGCTGAAAACTGTGGTGTTTGTGAACCTTGATTGTTTAGGTTGAAAACTGTAGCTTTTAATGTGAAATATTAGCTCATTTGAGTACATATTCTTTGCTGAACAGTGCAGGTGAATAGTGTGTGAACAGTGCAGTGAACAGTGCGCGTGAACAATACTTTTCCAAACTTTGCAAATAAGGACCTCCTTCCTTCCATATTCTAATGTAGTTCTTGGTCTATATTATAGTTATAATATAGACGGTCACTCCAGAGACCAACTCTAAAAACAATGAGATCCTTAATTGAAATTTAGAAAACTACTATTCACGCGAGCACTATTCACGGCCCGGTACTATTCACGCGCGCACTATTCACGCGTGCACTATTCACAGCCCAGTACTATTCATGCACGCACTATTCATGGTCCGGTACTATTTATGGTCAATACTATTAATTCCTAGTACTATTTTAATACGTTGGACATTAAAACACTTAGGTTTTTAACTAAAACTATAATGTTTGAGTTTTTTTAAAATGATGTACATTAAAACACAGAGGTTGTTAACTAAAAATATAGTGTTTGATTATTAATAGATTGTGAATTAAAACACGGAATTTGTTAATTAAAACTATAATGTTTGATTTTTTTTAAAATGATGTATATTAAAACACAGATGTTGTTAATTAGAACTATAATGTTTGATTTTTAATATTTTGTACATTATAATACGGAGGTTTTTAATTAAAAGAAAAATGCTTGATTTTTAATAAATTTTAGTTAAAATACTAAGGATTTTAATTTAAAGTATAGTGTTTGTTATTTTACTAGTTGTGGATTAAAATATGCAGGTTTTTAATTTAAAGTACAATGTTTGCTTTTAATTGGTTGTAGATTAAAATGCAGATGTTTTTAATTTAAAGTAGAATATTTAAGTTTTAAATATGGAAGTTTCAGTTTAAAAGTAGAAAGATTTTATATTTAATAGGTTATAGATAAAACATAAAGGTTTTAAGGTAAAAATATATGGTCTAATTTAATGTGAAATAAATAAAGATATATATATATATATCAATAGCTTGGAAAATAGTCATTAAAAGTCGGGTGATGCAGTGGTAAGCATATATTACATTGGAGGTCTTGATAGACGTCTAGTAACATTTTAGCAAGAATTAAATTTTTTTTGGAAAGAAACATGGTGGGTCTCATGTTTACACGCGCGCGTGATTTAAAGGAGGGAAGAGGAAGTTTTTAAAAATTGCAACTAAATTCCTCCGTATTTTGTAAATAAGGACCTTTATATTTTTTTAGTTAAAAATAGCATAAGTCTAGATTATGGACGGTCTCTTTTGAGAAATTCTAAAATTATAATCACACCTAAAAAACAAGCATTTTATTCTAAAAAACAGAATTTAGAATGAAACCAATGGTGTGTTTGGTTCGTCAGATTTTTGAGAGTCTGGTTTTTGTTTTTGGTTTTTGGGAGTTTGGATTTTTGTTTGGGATTTTGAAAGTCTGGTTTTGCAAAATCCTTGTTTGGTTGGGTTGGATTTTGTGAGTATGAAACAAAATGTTTGATTGGTTTTTAGGATTTTGCAAGTCTGGATTTTGGGAAATTTGGTGAACCAAACAAGATTTTACAAAACTGGACTTGGATAGTCCAAGTTTTGTAAAAATTTGCCCAACCAAACACACCCCAAGCTTTCATCAAACACAATAACACAACTAAAAAACATGTATTTTATTCTAAAAATAGAAAGTATATAATGAAACTGTGATTTTATAGAAACAGATTCACACATCTAAATAATAGACATTTAAACTAAAACCAAACACAATCATATAGCTGGAAAAAAAGCATTTTGTTCAAAAAAAAAATAAACATTTTAGATTGAAACAACAATTAAAAGTTAGGGTGTTTATAATAAAACACAAAGAGTTAAAATATAATCTGCTGGTTCTAAAAAAAAGTAGCATCCCTTTGGGGAATTTTGTCAACCAACTTGTGTGCATATTTTGTTCTTTAATTTTCAAGGGAAAATTTTCACAAAGGACGTAATAAGAGTTGAAATTCATACTTAGAGCGTAAAACTTTTAATATTCCTACTAAGGGCATTCACTTACTTTTAAGATAAATTTACCCATTTTATTCTTTTTATAAAATTTAGTTTTACTTAATTTTATCATGTAAATTATCATGTACAAAATTTTTATCATAGCCTTCTCTCCATATATTAAATTTTATCTTTCGTCTCCATGTTCTTGTAATTGGTTAATTCAATATATAAACTTGCAGGAGATGTTACTGGGATACAATTTCATCAGAGATTTGGTCTTAATTTATAAGGGATTTAGGATATATTAGTCAAAGTTAAATTAACATATAATGTAAATTTACATGATAATGTTATATTTTTATATTATTGTTAGCTTGTAAATTCTTATTTTTGATAATTTACATGATAAATATTTTATGTTATAATTCTTATTATTGATAATTCTTGATAATTTATCGTGGATTTTAGGTGCAGGGACATTTTGATTTTGCAGATCTGATAATGACTTGAAATACCCCTGATTTGCTGATGCAGGTCTAGGTAATAGTGTAAAAATGAGGGTAATTTTGTCTTTTTCAGACCTGCAAAATCAAATTGTCCCTGCACCTAACACTGGCCTAATTTATATGATAAAATTTTCATGATAAAATTTTTATACATGATAATTTACATGATAAAATTAAGTAAAACTAAATTTAGAAAAAAAATAAAAGGGATAAATTTGTCTTAAATGTAATTAAATGTCCTTAGTAGGAATATCAAGAGTTTTACGTGCTAAGTAGGAATTTCAACTCTTATTACGCCATTTGTGAGAATTTTCCCAATTTTCAACATCAATTTTATGCTAAAACGACAACAAATATACCAATCCAATTACCTAATTATGCACGTCAACAATTGAATCACCATGTGTTGTTTATGCAAATATATTAAAAGAAACTAGAAGAATCTTCACCATTTATGGAAAGAGGTACGTTTCCCTTCAAGACAATTGCGGGAAGCTCAGAACTCGCCTGAAACGATGACTTTCATTGGCAAAATTAACAACTCGATAATTCTAGTCGAGTTTGATGGATATCTGGAACCCGCACATGATCACGAACTGACCTGTAAGACAGAGCTCTGGGGTGACTCAGGGGTAGACGCTCTAATCCTTAAATCAGTGATGGATTTGAGAAGTTTATAAGCGTAAAGCGTAATGTATGTAAGATAAATGAATAGAGAGGTCTACCAAACCTTTGTATTTATAGGGCTCCAACCCGTAGATTGGTAAGGTATGTAACTATAGTAAGAATGCAACTCTTATGGAGATCATAGTTGTATTCCCATATATAAAGGAAGTGTATTCTTGTAGGACATTCGGAATATACGCGTTCCTTATAAAGATTTGGGCCGATGGAGCCGTGAGTCCACCTCCTGCGTATCTCGGGCCCTTGACCCATCTCGAACTCTGATCTGAAACTGAACGAAACCCCGGAGTGCGAACCATGGACTTATCAGTAGTCGCAAGGTAGATCTTTATAATTTCAAGGACTCCTCTCAAAGGCATGATGTGAGGCTTGTTACTCGAGGGTAAGGCCACTATCTCGAGGGAGATATCTCGGAGCATTAGCATGGGCCATCCTCTCGGATTGACCGCTCGGGCTGACTCTTCTGAATATCTATCTTCAAGTGGTTTCGCATTCCATCTGGACACATGTACGGCTGAATTCAGATCCTCCTTTAATCTGAGGTAGGTGAAAAGTGTCTCTTGCTCACTGAGTGATCCTGTCGGTGCAGAACCACCTTTCCAATTGCCTGCATCGTTTCGCGAGTCGATGTAATTACCCGTTTAAATGCGTTTTATTTAGGGGTTATATATCCTAGATAATCTCCTTTTGTGCTTACCACACTTCTTCATTCTGATTCCATTGTATCTTTCTTCTCCAAAATTTTCACTTACCATTATATTTTCCCTCCATTCTTCCGTGCGGCCATGCCTAAATCAAGTTCCATTGCTCCCCATGGTAGCAGAGAGAATGCTTCACCGGGGCGTGAGCCCGAGGATGAGGTGGTTGAAGAGAAAGCCCCGGTCGCTGGTGGCGTTCCATTGGGAAGACAACAAGTTTTTGATGATCTAAAAGCCATATTCTTGGAATCCGATTCTGGAGAGTTAATGGAGGTGACCATTGCCGCTTCGTTCAAAGTTGTGTCTGTGAAGCAAGGTGATGGTTCGTCCTCATCGGGTACGGATCCTAATAAGGAGCCCCAAGTTGAAAAACGGGTTCCGGATGCTGGTAGCTCGAGTGGGGCCACCAACGTAGTCGACGAAAGGATGTTGGAGTTCCTTAAGTCTTGCAGGTTTTCTCATCCAGTCGAGGGACGCTGATCTGAGAGTTGGATAACTCGATCGACACCGAGAAGTTTGTGACCCCTACTCGAGGGGTAATATATGGGAGGTTCTTGCAGCAGTGATTGAGCTTCCATTTCCCCCCATTATTTACTGAGTTCCTGAAGCTGCATAAACTGCACCCGTGTCAGATACATACCAATGTGGTTGTATCAATCATGGCTGTTACCTCTTGGTGTGCCAGGAACGGACATGAGCCGATTTTGGATTTATTCCGAAGTCTGTATCGGCTATTTCAGTCAACTGAGCTTATTCATCTATCTTTGACTCCTCGAGTTTCAAAACCGTTTGGGTTTACCTCCAACAGCGGCGATTGGGACGTTATCCGTCTGACCTTTGATCAGACCAACTATGAGGTGCCCAATTCGAACCCTAAGCCGAAGGACGAGGTCGACAAGAAGTTTAAAATTCTGGACCATCTGAAGGGGGTAGTTGAAAAGATCCTGAAAGCCAAGATAGCCTTCTAGAAGGGGACATGAATAGACGGAGCTCATGGTTCAATGTGGCGGTAGCCTACTATCACACACTCGTACCTGATGAAGAATCCACACAGGTTGCTCTCTAACAACAGCTACTTGAAGCTAGGGCATTCTTGGACTTCTCCAGATTAGCCAGCAGCTTCTGACCCGGTAGCAGACGAGGACAAGGAGAAGTCCAAGAAGCGGGGCAGACGGAAGTCTCCCATGGGTAGAGATAAATCTCCCTCGAACCAATCCTCCAAAGGTATTATTATATTCAATTTTGGTATGTGCACTTGCTAGCTTGTACGTGCTACAATCATTATTATAATGGTGTAGGTTCACCCGAAAAGAAGAGAGCCAAGAAGGAGGAAGTGATCTCTGAAGTTGAGTCCGAGGAGGAGGAGTCCGAGAGGGAAGGGTCCGAGGAGGACGGCTCCAGCTCCGAGAAAGTGACGTTTGATGGGGGTCCTTTGAAGGAGCTCGAGTTCTACCTAATGGAGCCAAGGAGGATGGTATGGCGCAGATGGCTCGTAATTCATACAAGAGACATTCTCTGATGTCCAAAGTAATCTCTCTTTTCTGTTGTAGAATTGGTGCACATCTCAGTAGTATGGAGTACATAAAGAGTGTTGGTATGTAGTTACTGACAGGTCTGACCGAGATGGGCGGCCTTGTGAGTCGTATGCTTGCTTCAAGTCTCTCGACGGCCTGGTTGATGAGAGGGATGCTCTCCAGGATCAGGTCAATGCCCTTAAGGCTCATTTGCAGCACTACCTTAGAGCGGCTCCAGGGCAAAGTAGAGGCCCTTGGATAGGAGAAGGAGTTAGGGGAGAAGAAGCTGGAGTCTTTGGAGGATCTTGTAAAGGAGCAAGCCCTTATGATCGAAGAGCTAACTCGAGAGCGAATCCTGGAGAACGACCCCTCGAAGCAGCGGAAGTTGCTTAAACTTTGGAGCATGTTCAGCGCCTGTAGCCCCGAGATGAGGAGTCAGAGTGAGGAGTGTGGAAAATTATTCTATCGCTCTGAGTTGCATAAGATGTTGGGTCATATCCTTAAGCTGTGCAACTCTGTTATAGAGAGGGAGCTCATGACTGCTATCTTTTCTCGTCTTGATGTCTTTGAGAAGCTGGTAGTTTATCTAATCCTTGTCAGCGTTAGATTCCAGGGGAGAGCTCTTGGCCCTATTAGATACCACCAAGAAGATACTAACATCGAAGGATTTACTGAGGCTTATTAAAGCCAAATATCCTGATTTGTCTTTTCTTGTTGTGGAGTCATCGTCATCAACCTCTAACGAGACATGTGAGTCTTGACAAGCTTTGGTCTCTCACCAGCTCTTCATGCCCCTCTGGATACTTTTGCGTGCGCGAGTAGGGAACAGCTTGACAAGCTCATCAGTGGACATGTCAAGCAGAGAATCGAGATCCACACCCTTGAACATGGACTTCGCCTTTCTTAGCTCCTTTAGGGTTCCAGTTGCCATTCACCTCATAGATGGGGGAATGGTTTACTGAAAAGAGGCCCAACTTCTATTCAACTGTTATAGGCTAGCCATAAGTTCGGCTTCACCAAGTTCAGCTGGATGTATTTTGTGTTTATATGGGGCTTTCCCTCGAGTGTTATTGCCTTAGAAATTAGCACTAAGTTATTTTTTTGGAAGAGTGTGTTTCTCTTATGTATATGAGGATTTTCCTCTATGTACCCTCACCGTCTTGTTTAGAAGTATCATATTCTGATATTATGACACCTTTGATATGACTTCTATTTTGTTGTAGGTGTTGCCTTGTATTGCTTCGAGATGATTGATGTTTGAGCATGTCTGTCCAATTTGTTAGTCCGTAGACCTCAATCGAATACTTTTCTCAAGTATTTTTTACTCGAGTCTAATCTCTTTTATTTTACTCAAGTCATTGACATTTGAACTCTTCATTCAAACAACTTATTTTATATAAGTGCGACAATCGTATACTTTTTGAAGCAAACTGTTTTGAGTAGCAATCAAAGTTATACCTAAGATAACATTCCTCTTATTAGAAAAAGAATTATGACTACTAAAATAAAGATGAAGATAGACACAAATAAGATATACTTAATTCAAGCTCGTGGTTTGGGAATAAAATAAAGAAAGTAATGGTTTAAGTTTTGTACCCGTGCTTTTTAAAATATGGTTTCCTCGAGTCATCAATGGGTCCTTTGTCGGGCTTCACCTTCCGTAGTACTTTCGTAAGTTAATCATGTTCCATCTTCGTGGTATGGGTTCACCCATCATTGTTTCCAAGAGGTAGCTTCCCCCTGTTTGGGATTCTAGGACTCGATAAGGGCATTCCCAATTCGGGGCTAGCTTCCATTCCACTTCTTTCTAGCTTTTCTCGTTTAGCACCTCATTACGAAGTCTCCCTTAGCAAATGTTACCAAGCAAACCCTTTTGTCATGGTAGCGCTTGACTCTTTATTTGACCTTGGCCTCATGGATTGTAGCATTGGCTCTTTCCTCGAGGAGGTCAAGATTGAGACAAAGGTTTTCTTCATTGGCGTAGTCATCTTCATCTTCTGGCTGGGAGATTCGAGAGAGGGGATTCCGATTCCCATAGGGATGACCGCCTCTGACCCATATACCAAGCTGTGGGGAGTTTTCCCAGTTGCAGTAGTTGTTTTTGTTCTATGGGCCCATATCATACTCGAGAGTTCATGTATCCAGTTTCTTTCACTCCTTGTAGGCGTTTTTTATACCGTTTACAAGGGTTCGATTTGTGACTTCTACCTTGCCATTGGATTCTGGATGGTACACCGAGGTGAGCTTTTGCTGTGTATGGTAATCTTCACACCACTTTTTGAAGGGATTGTTGGCGAATTGCGATCTGTTGTCGGTTACTATGTATCTGGGGATTCTATAGCGATATAAGATGTTTTTCCAGCAAAAGTTGAAAATTGTTTTACTAGTTATGTTCGTCAAGGCTTCAACTTCTACCCACTTCAAGAAATAGTCAATGGCCACAGTGAGGTACTTGAAATTTTCGGGGCCGTGGGGAAAGGTCCGACGAGATCTATGCCCCATCGGACGAATGGCCAAGACTCCTGAATTGTGATCATGTTCTCCTGTGATACATGAATCATCTTAGCGTATCCCTGGCATTGATGGCATGCATCAATGTATTTTCGGGCGTCCTCCAGCATGGTGGGCCAGTAATATCTCATTTGTAGGAGTTTGTGAGAGACGGTTCGCAGACCTTGATGACTGCCACAAACGGCTTCATGTTTTTCTTGAACTAGGTGTTCTGCATCGGATGGGCCAACGCACTTGAGTAGTGGTTGCAAGTATCCTTTCTTGTATAGTCTACCTTCATGTATAACATATTTCGGGGCTTTAACTCGGACCTTGCGTGCCAAGTCTTTTTCCTCTATGAGGGTTCCCATTTGCAGGTACTCTACGTAGGGACTCATCCAAGTGTGCGAGGCGTCTACAGCCATGATGTTGTTTTCTTCATAACTTCTCTTTTCCAATGTTTCCATAAGAAGTTCCTGGGAGGAGCGGATGTTAAGGTCCGAGGAGGAAAGTTTTCTTAATGCATCATCTTTATGGTTTCCTTCTCGGGGGATGTGATTCAGCTTGTACTGTTGGAATTGGCTTAGAAGAGGTATGACTATCTCGAGATACTTCTGGAGGCTATACTCTCGGGTCTCGTAGTCACCTTTAACTGCACCACGATTTGTGATTCACTAAAGATCTCGAGGTCCTTGACCTCGAGATCCTTTGCTAGCTTCAACCCCGTTATGAGGGCTTCATATTCAGCTTCATTGTTCTTGGCTCAAAAGTTGAAGTGGAGAACGTATGGATGGTCATTTCCATCGGAGCTGATTAATAGAACGACGGCGCCACTTCCCCCGAGTTGGAGGATCCATCTACGTATAGGCGCCATTTTCATGTGGTTATAGGTGGCTCGAGCTGGTCGATCTCCACCGGTTCAACTGATTCCATCATGAAATCCGACAAGGTTTGGCTGTCTATAGTGTGTCAAAGGTCTCTTTTAGGTCTTCGAGGAAAACGTCATGGTTGCGGTTCTTCACCACCATGTCGTCGACGTATATCTCCATGTTGCGACCAATTTGGGACTTGAACATTTTGTCAACCAGCTGCTGGTAGGTGGCTCCGGCATTCTCCGAGTTGAATTGGCTCGGACTCAGAATGTTTTACTGGTTCGGGGTTCTCCCTCTCAGATTTCCTGATAGCTAGAATGATGCTTGCTCGAGCCAATTGCTAGTCACCTCGTGTCGTGGCTATCCCTTGATTCGTGGGGAACTTCATGGCCAAGTGGTATGGGGACCAAATGGCTCTTGCTTGATACATCCATGGTCGACCAAGTATAATGTTATAAATATGGCACCATGGAATCAACTATCGCGAAGGTACAACAGAGTGTTATACTTCGAGGACCATCTGCCACTCGCATCGGTAAAGCGATCTCTCCCAAATGTGTAATGGGATCGCCTACGAATCCTGAGATTAGGTTCATAGGAACGAGGTTGCTTTTGTTTAATCCCAGTTGTTCGTAACAACTGAGAAACATAACTTCCACCTGGCTTCCCCCATCTACAAGGATCCTTCTAACCACGTTGTGGTTTATGGCTATGGTTATCACTAAAGGATCGGAGTGAGGAAACTGGTTAGGAACTGCGTCTTCTGGTGAAAAGGCAACTGTCCCGTCCAGGCGAGATCTTTTCTTCCCCCATTCCCAAGGAGAGGGCTCATCGGGTGATCAAAGCATGCCATTGACGTGCCTTCTTGCTCCGGGGCACCTATATCATCGTTATTGTTGAAAAGTATGGCACCAATGCTTCCTATTCCTGTCGGGGCTAGAGAAGGGACTCGTGTACTCCTGCCATGAGTTGAAAGTCGTTTACATCAAGATAAACACGCGGATCCCACTGGCCGTGCCAAATTGATGGATGTCTGGAACCCGCACTTGATCACGAACCCAACTCACGAACTGACCTGCAATACAAAGCCTAGGGGTGGCCCAGGGGTAGACGCTCTGATGCTTAACTCAGTGACAGTTTTGAGACGTTTATAAGCGTAAGGCGTAGTGTATGTAAGATAAATGAATAGAGAGGTCTACCAAACATTTGTATTTATAGGGCTCCAACCCGTAGACTGGTAAGGTATGTAATTATAGTAAGATTGCAACTCTTATAGAGATAATAGTTGTATTCCCATATTTAGAGAAAGTGTATTACTTGTAAGACATTCAGAATATACGCGTGCCTTATAAGAAGTTGGGCCGATGGACCCGTGAGTCCATCTCCCGCGTATCTCGAGCCCCTGACCTTTCTCGGGCCATGGTCTGAGACTGAACGAAACTCCAAAGTGCGAACCATGGACTTATCAGAACTCCAGGCAGGGCGACCAAATTAGCCAACAAATGCGGTGAAGGTCAGAATAATATCATCTCTGATTCAAGCTACCATGATTATATCGGCTACAGATTCAAGCTGGTCCCATACGGCAGCATTGATCAATCACTCTAACTTCGCCGACAGTGATCTGGAGTATCGCCTTTATCCGATTCGAACTGGGTACTCCGCACCAAAAATGATGGGAATTTCGATTGACGGAAATTGTAGATGAATCGATGAAGGAAGCTCTTAGAAATCAATGGAAATTTGGAAAGTTGGGAAAGTGGATTATATCATCCGCATGAATAAATCCGGGAAGTGTTATGACCCGGTTACGATCCATTAACCCGTGAGATTCTGTATAATTTTTCCTATTTGCAACCTAGTCCTTCATAGTGGTCTATAACTATAAACGGTCACTCATGAGACATTCTCATTGAACTACCATATAAAAAATAATTTTTAGTAATTACTTTTTGCCCCAACCAATTTTTCACCTTAAGATTTTTATAATTTTTGATACACATTTTTGATCAATAATATTTTATTATATTTGATATCTAGAAAATGAAATTTTGATATTCAAATATTATACATGATGATGAATATAATAATATCAAATATTTTAATTTAAACGATTATGTATCTTTTCAAAATTTTGGTCAAAAATCGATCATAAATACTGTTAAATAATAAAAGATGAAAAGTTGAGTGCAACGGAAAATACACTCTATACACTCATAAAATAAAACGGGATGGAAAACTGCGATTAACTTATTTTTTATAGTTAAATGAAATTAAAAAAAGTACAACAACCAACAACAATTTTGATATTAGTATATAAATGGTGGGTAGCTCTAGTTCCAGGTCATCATTTTACAAATAGCCTCCATTATTTCATGTCGATTTTAATAATATTAAAATCGTTTAAAATTATCTAATTTGAGCCAAGGTAAAATAAATGCCATTCAATTATATTTGTTCCAATCTTGCATAAATTATGAACAGAATCACTGAAAGTACTCTTCCGATGATTTTAACTCCTATCAGTCAACATTTAGACCAAATTAGAAAGCAATAAGGGAAAATCAAGAATGAATGACCGTATCTTCTTCTTAATCTTAAATAAAAATTATTGTATTAAAAATTGATAACAATATAACTAGACAAAGTTGGGTTTTATAATATTATATTTATCGTAACTGAACTTATAACTAAACTTAACTTCTCTTTCGGTCTCAGTCAAAATTTATTAGTTGATTTTTCAAAGTTATATTGAGTTTACTTTGACAATTAGTTTATTAAAAATTATATTAAGTATTAACATAGTATAGATAATTTTAGAACTATTATAACAAATATTTTCAAATTATTAGTTTTTGCTCAATTTTTCTATTAAGCAAATAAATATATTTATGATCGGGTTGGTGTAAGTTTGAAAAATCTAACTCAGAAAATTTGATTGATAGAGTTGAAGTAAATTGAATAAAAAGGTGAATTTATTCCATTGCTCAAAAGTTAAATTTATTTTTTAATGATAAAAGTTAAATCTATTGGTTTATCTCAACCACTCTTGTCTTCCTTTCCATAAATGCATGTGTGCAGTTAAGACGAGAGTAGTAACTTTCACCTTTTAAAAGTGCATTGTAAAAAGAACCCTCTCTATCTGCCAGTACAGTAGTCATAACATTTCGAAGCTCTCTACTTTGTTTGACTGCTTACGTTACCGTAACAAGAAACAAGATTCCCTCTGTTTTTCCGATTAACCGGAGATTGGAGATGTCTGCTGCAAACCGTCCAGCCGCGCCCTCCCGCTCAGTTTCTTCAACCTCTTCTCCGGCAGGGTCTGCGAGAGATGGCAAGGGCCAAAAGAGGAATTGGGAAGGCGGTGAGGGCTCCTCGACCAGAAAGATCGGCATCGACATTGCAGGCTTAGTTCGTCTTCTTTTTCTTTTCTCCTTTTTTTGGGATTTTAAAATTTACACAAAAAATGTCTTCAGACATAAAAATGTTATTAGTTTCTGTATGACCGTCTTGAAATCTTTGTGGCTATGGCATGGAGAATCTTGATTGTGAAGCTGTAATTTTTTTTTGCTTTTTGGGGGGGTTGAAGAAATCTAGATGGGTGGTGTTGTGATGATATATGTTTTCTGGTTGCAGAGATCTTTAAAAATTGTATAATATTACTAGAGATGGAATTGGTCAAAGTAGGGTTTTTGAAAGCAGTAACACAAATGTGTGACAAGCCTAAGACTGTCCTAGTCCAGTAGTATGTGAATGGTTTTTAGTTTTGTGTGACAAAATAGTTATGGGACTTTCTGATTGATTATGCTTCAAATCTGCAACTCTGGTGTTATACTTGCATATCATCTGGCATAAAAAAATTTAAGAATTTCTACATGAATAGCTTGTACATTTATTGCTATGGTACATGGAGGAATCTTGATTTTGAAACTCCAAACACTGTAAGTGTCTAAGGGTTGGGGAAGTCTAGATCTGATAACTGTTGCCTGTTCAAAGTCCTCTGATTGTTGATGGTTTATTATGACTTGAGCAGGATTGGTCAAAGTAGTGTTTTGAAAACAGGACACAAATGTGTGACAAGCCTAAAACCATACTCCAGTTGTGTGTGAATGGTTTGTTTTGTGTGACAATCATACTATGAGACTGCCTGATTGATTGTATATGCTTCTAGTCTGTAACACTGGTCCTCTTCTTTTTAGCTCTTCTTTTTCGCTGATCAAACCTGATGCCTAAAACTATGTCCCAAATGTTATTAGGATGGCGTCGTTGTGACCTACACTGTCCCGGTTGACCTGCCTCTGCAGAAACTCTTGAAGAAGTACTGTGAGCACAAGAAGCTTGAGTATCTGGCAATGGACTTTCTCCATGATGGAAAACGAGTTCAAGTTAGAAGCACAGCAGAGGAGGTAATATTCAGTCTAATCAACTCCTTAATTAACTAAATACTTTGGTAAAAGATTATGTCATCTTTATTGCACGAGTTAAAACTGCTCTTTACAAGTCTGACATTTCATATTCTGGACATTTGTAGCTTCGCTTGGCGGATGGCGATCAAATTGATGCTTTTGTTCGTAAGAACGGTGGAGGAGGAGGAGGAAGTGTCGAGGTGGTGACCATCTGCACTAACTAGAGCCATTCTGAGACACCATGTTGCCCTTTCATTTGTGCTAAATCATGTTATGGCTGTGGTAGAAGTATCCTTGGCTTGTTGAACTTATTCATGATATTTAGTTTCTATGCTGTGGCAGCCTAGTAGTAGTAATGCTGGATATGATTATGGAGTTAATTTCTTTATTCGATCAATGGATGGATTGAAATTTCATGATTTAATCTTAATATTTCAGTCTACTCTGCCTCTTTTATATGCTGTCTACAATTTGTAATTTGATAAACATGATCGGATAGGCCATTTCTCTACGATTTCTTATGACACCCTTATTGCTAAATTCAAATTCTGAATCCAACACATCCAACTTGTACGTAGTCATCAAGATGTAGCCGAAAATGGCTCGTCTATTTCGTTGCAGTAAATAACTTAGCTCATGAGTGGGTGGAGAGACAGTCAGATGATTAATTGCCAGCACCAGATACGAATGATACAGACCTTTGTCAAATTATGTCAATTGTTGATTGCTAGCCTAGGCATTTGGATTTGAAATGCTTTAGACAATATAATTTTTTTAAAAAAAAACCATATGAAGAAAAACGAAGTGTGGAGAGGAAAAGCTGAAATTAGTAAAAGCAATGTTTTTTTTAAAAAAAATACCTATGAAGGTGGGGATATATTGTGGCTCCCCTAACCAAAACCAAAGATGACAAATGTTTTACATCTTCTATGTATGCTAAAGGACTCTAAAATTCACATGATAATACTCCTCAAAAGAATGAAAAATAGACACTTTCCATGAAAGTCTCAAGTAACCGAAAGCATACTAGTGAATTGTCGAGAGTCTCGAGACAAAACACAATGCGGCATTAAGTTAGAGACTCTAGGAAGGAAAAAATGAACTATAACACTCAATACAGCCATATGTTGGTATAGTGTATGTTCCTGCTTTTTTTTTTTGATGAACTTGTCTTTGGCTTTGGTTAGGGGAGCACGTGTCTGTTCCTGCTACTTGTAAATGATTGATCAAAGTTGCTCAGTAACAAAGAGTCTGAAGAGTTCGTGGTGTCCAACAGTTGCTCAAGGCTGCTGGAATTCTGGAGCAGCTGATTATATCAGATTCAGGTTGATGAATCATTTCCTGGTAAATATTTGTTGTAGTGTCAAGTGTGGTACTACTTTGGGCCTTGTGTGTGCACAGCTTGCTCAGAAAGGTTCAGTACCTACTACCTACACATGTAATGGAAATATCAGCAGTATCAGTTAAGTTGTCCAGAAATTCTGATGACAGGAATCTCTGCCACATCCATAATTATAAGACTTCTAACAGGCAATGGGATGGTATTCCAATTATAGGACTGGGAGGCACTGTTAGATATACACATTTTAGCAAGGAGATCGGCAGGCTTATTTGCCTCCCTAAAAATGTGAGCAAGCTTATAGGAACCTATACTGTCAGATATGAGTTTAAGAATACTATAAAGTCTCCAGTGCCAACTATCAGTGTTGTCCATCATATCCACAGCCTGTTTGCAATCAGATTCAATATCTGCAGTGTGTATGTCAAAGCTTTTTGCACAGTTAATGCCAGCTATATTGCCTTAAGTTCTGCTTCTAGTGGTGTAGTGGCACTGCTGTAAATGGTTTGTGCTTGGATAACATCCCCATTGTTATTTCTAAAAAGTATAGCTATCCATGCCTTACCTAATTTCCATGAAGCATCAACACTTATCTTAAAACCAAGTGACAGGTTTTGACCAGTATATGGGAGATATGTTAGGTTTTGGGGGATATAAGGGGGGATGCAGCTTTGTAGTGCCAACTCTTTATCAACCTCATTAACAAGATAAACAGGCTTTTTAATGAGGGAGAAATATATGAGGCTATGTAGCTCTTGAGTCATAAGTGAGATGTCAGGACTCAGGAGGGCAGTTTTCAAATAAGAATTTGTTTCTAGCTTTTCATAGAGTCCAACACACAAAATTGATGTTGTATGATTTAGTCTAGTGTGTAGTCTAGAAAGCCCTTTAAAAGCCCAAAAAGGCTCATTGTAATGTTTTTTCCCGTTTTTTAGTAGTGGTGGTGTATCCTGTGGACAAAAGAGTTAGGAGCATTATACTTTGTTGGTTAGATAAATCATGTTAAACAATGCATGATTGTTTGGTGTTTTTTTTATAAGAACGTGATTATTTATAAATTCTCCAAAATAGACACAGAGAATGTACGTGCTATGATTTGCTAGGATATATCCTTCATCAATTTCTTTCAAAGAAATATCACTGAAATATTACATAAACATATGAACGTTATAAATGTTTGGAAATCTAAATATTTTGTGATATATTTGAAGATTTCAAAAACACTCTTTACACACATAAATTTACAAATATAGATGATCAATTTAAAATATTGTTTTATATAGATGATCAATTTTATCATTTTCTACCTTTTATGTGACAATTATTATCTTCTAATGTGTAAAGAATAATATTTCAACAATATATTCCCATAAAAGATAATATTTCAACAATATTTCCCGTAAAGAATAAATATCTATCAAATTCACAATGTAGCTTTTCTAATTACAAACCAAACTAACTAATAAGATCATTTTATCACGATTTTGTTAAATATATCATATATATATATTAATAAGTGAATCAAACATACCTTGCAAATATAAATAGCAGAGAGTGGCGGTGTAAATATAACAAATATAAAAAGAAACACCGCCGTTGAAATTATTATGCCATAACGTGAAACAACTGTATGTTTGCGTTTAATTAAGTACGCCGCTCTTTAGAGGAATGAATATTAGAAAGCAGGAATACCTCAAATGGTTTGAGCGGGAGTATCTTTTCATGATTCTAGATTGAATAACTGACGGAGTTTTCTCTCTCTCTCTAGAAACAACAAGAAAAAGAGAGCATTTTCAAGAATTGCCGTGTTGCAGCATCGAAGAATCAAATCAATTCAGAGTGGGTACTGTCATATTGGGTTCGCATGTGCAAGCTGCTTTGGAGCACCGCCGGTTTCAAAACAAATCGAAGGCGTTCGTTGGATTAAATCATCATCAGCGGCTCAAAATCAGGTTAGTAGTTTTTTCAATAATTAATTAACTGGGTGGGGAAAACATCATCATTGCAAGAAAGAACAAAGGGAGAGCAGGTTTTGAAAAACTAGAAATTAGGCAATCGGAATTTGTTTCATTGGGGAAACCAGGAGGCAGAATAGTATAAGCCGGTGGCAATTACTGTTTCATGGGGGTTTGGGATTATAGTAATAAAGAAGGGAGAAGGACTCGAGGAGGGGAGGAGTATAAAGCAAGGCCTATAAATAGGTGGAAAGACAGAAATCGGATACTTCAAACCAAAGATTTCAGTCATAAAAACAGTCAGGAGTTCAAGAAAATGGATGGTCGCATATCGGACTTGAGCTCGGTATCAGTGCACACAGCTCAGGGATCGGAATTCTCTGAGGAAGAAAGGGAACCTGGCTTTGATGCAGATGTGGTTCAGAACACATTTCAGCACCAGCGAGTTGGAGGAGTGGTTCAGTTAAATATGGAGGATCTTCAGGAGGCGTCACAGTATGAGGAGCACTGTGTGATAGCTTACTGGCATGATTACAGAGTTTTCAGGCGACAGAGAGTTCAGAATTATCTGGAAACGCACTGGGGAACTGATGTGAGGATCCAGCACTGGGAAGGTAAATTTTTTATCATTAAAATGCCAACTAGAGAAGCTATGCTTGCTGCAATTCACAACTCGCCTTATTCTATTAGTGGAGGTATGTTGGCTATAAGAAGATGGGATCCTATGATTCCGTTAAGTAGGATAAGGGTGACTAAGATAATGATAGCTGTAAGATTATATGGTTTGTCTGCTAAATGCTTCTATCCTGGAGCAGCTGGGAAATTGATGAATTATGTTGGAGAAGTTGTTGATCTGGAACTGTATTATGTGCCTGTAAGAGATATAAGGTACATTAGGGCTAGAATCCTGGTTAACCCTGATAATCCTCTTATACCAGGATTCTATGTTGACATGCCAGATGGTAGAAGATATTGGCTGTCTTGTAGATATGAAAGGGTGCACAAGTTCTGTAGGAGATGTGGTAGGGTTGGTCACTCATTTACTATTTGCCCTATTCAAGATGATGTAGAGCTATCTCAGTTCTTACAAACCAAATTTCAGCAACACAATGATAGGCATGGTACACAGATAGTGTTTGATGCAACTAAAAAACTGTATCCAGACTCTCTGAGAGCTCATGGTCACAGGCCCCATAAAAGAAATACTTCTTTCCCTGCTGGCTTCATGGAAATGCAGGCCCCATACTACACTACTGTACAGGAGGACAGAATTCAGGATGGTTTCTACTATGAAGTGGATACTGATAACATGGTGGAGATTGAAGTGCAACAAGATGTAAATATGGCAGAAGGGGGAGGTGACAATGATCATAATAATCAACCAGGTGCAGGGATGGATCAGGGAGTGGGTAACTGGCAGCCTCCTAATCAACTGCTACCTGAAGAACCACCAAATGACAGGATTGAACTGCCTGAAGGGGTGCATGGCAATGGGTTTCATGTGGTGGAAAATAATGTCAGAAGACCAGATCAGGAAGAAAGTGGTGAAGATGATGTGGTAATGATGGGTGAGGAAATGAGTTTGAAAGAAATGGATCTACAAATTCAGAATATCCAAGTGGGAGAGGAAGATCAGCAGAAGGAGCTAATGCAACAAATGGAGATGAGGCATGAGAGTAGTGATGGAATAGTGCTTGAAGGGATGATATCAGTGATAGAAAATGAATCAGAACAATTGTTAACAACTACAGTGGACATCATTCAAGATGGTGATAAGCAGGCTGCAAACTTTGATCTAAATGGAGCATTAAAGGGAACAATCTTAGACCTACAGAAGATTAAAAAGGATGCAGTTGTTGCAGATCTGGCTAGGCCTGGGGACATAGTATATGGAAGGAGGGATAAGAATAAGATTCAGAGGTCAGAGGCACTGCAATCAGTACAAGAAACTGTAAAATGGCTAAGGATCAGAAGGACAACAATCACAAAGGTTTTTGCAAGAAGAAAGAGAATGGAGAAGAAGGAGAAACTGAGGTGCATATACAAATGTATTGAAGCAGAGATTCAGGGTGAGAGAAAAGTTGGGAAATCTGCACATACAAGTGAGGTGAAGAAATGAAATGGCTGGGGACAGAAGAAATTCAGAAGTTTGGTAGAAAGGGAAGAAATTGAAGCAGTACCTCAACATGAGAAAGAGGCAGTGTCAAGTGGAGAGCATTCTATTTCTGATGAAGGCAGAAAGGAATTGAAGAGAAAGAGGGTTGAAGAGGAAGATCAAGATTCAGAATCAATCAATACTCTGCTGGTCATGGAATGGGAAAGACAAGGCCTACAGGTGAAAAAACTCAAGATATCAGAAGTTCAGAAGAATCCAAGAGAAGATATGACAAAGAAGGGTGGACAAAGGAGTGAGGAGGAAGAGCTGTCTGAGGGTTTTAGTGCAGTTGTCCCAAAACAACTGCACCAAGGGCCATGAGGAGCCAAGTGTGGAATTGTAGGGGTATTAAAAACACCCCTACAAGACAGAGGCTGTATCAGTTGCTAAAGGAGAACAACCCACAGATTTTGTGTCTGTTTGAGACTAAATCATCAAGAGAAGAAATGGAGAAGTGGTAGCAGACAACAAGATTCTGGAAAAGTTGGCATCTGGAGGCATCTGGTTCAGCAGGGGGTATTTCTTTATTTTGGTCCTCTCTAGTTCAGGTGGACATAGTAGTATTTAGCAGTAATTTTATTATGACCAAGTGTTCAAGTAGTCAATCTAGTTGCTGGTATCAATGTTTTGTGTATGGCTCCCCTGTAATAGATGATAGGGTGAAGGTTTGGGATGATATCAGAAGAATAATAGCTAGTATTAATTATCCTATGGTGTTAATTGGTGATTTCAACCAAATATTATCCACAGAAGATAAGTTGGGGGGAATCCCTTTTAGAAATACACCATCAAGTTTAAAACTGAAAGAAATATTGGATCAGTTTGGCTTAGAGGAAGTACAACATGAAGGGTTATGGTATACTTGGACTAACAATAGACAGTTTGAGGACTATATAGCTGAAAGGCTTGATAGAGCATTTGTGAATAAGAGGTGGAGAGAATATTATCCTAAGTGCAAAGTATCAAATTTTCCAATCATATCCTCAGACCATAGTCCAATTTTACTGGATCTATTACCTAGGAAAAATAACAGAACAAGTTGGAATAAATATGAAGCTTTCTGGAGACATAGTGATGCACCAAGACAAATAATTAGTAGAGTTTGGCAAGATCAACATGGAGCAGGTTCAGTAGAAAATTTGTCTCAGAAGTTGAAATGTGTCCTGTTGCACCTCAATAACTGGAGCAGGAAGAGTTATGGAAATTTGGAAACTCAACTCAAATCTAGCATAGAGAGATTGGAGAAATTACAAAAGTCTAAAATGACTAGAGAAATACAGGAGCAACAGAGAAACTGTAAAATAGATATTGAAAATCTGATGGAAATGCAAGCAGACTATTGGAAGCAAAGATCAAGACTTGACTGGAGCAAAAAAGGAGACAGAAATACAGGATTTTTCCATAGATGGGCAACTAAAAGACAGGCAATAAACCAGGTTACAGAATTACAAGACATTAATGGCAACATACAGAGAGAAGAGGAAGATATAAGAAATATCATGCAATCTCATTTCCATAATCTTTATGTTAGGCCCTCATTTTATCCAGCACAGCCAACACCAGAACTGACTATGGCTCAGTTTATGGAAGAAAACCAGTTGAGACTAAATGAACACCAAATACAAGAATTACTATTGCCATTCAAAAGGGAAGAGGTGGAGGAAGCACTAAAGAAAATGAATTCATGGAAGGCACCAGGATTAGATGGCTTACCAGTTGGTTTCTATAAAACACATTGGGAAACAGTGGGAGATCAGGTAACTGAGTCTCTTACAAATTTTGAATGGAAAAGAAATGCCTAGGGATTGGAATCAGACTGTAATTATATTAATCCCAAAAAAAAACAGGCAATCAGACCTGAGGATTTTAGACCAATCTCACTGTGTAATGTGAAATATAAGATAATAGCAAAGATCTTGACAATAAGACTGTCTAAAATCATGAACACACTAATAGATAAGGCTCAGTCTGGTTTTATAAAGGATAGAAATATAGGGGAAAATGTTCTTTTGGCACAAGAAATGTTACACTCTTTGAAGAGAAAGAAAGGTAAAGTAGGAGTTGCTGCAGTTAAACTCGACATGAGTAAAGCCTATGATAGAGTGTCATGGCCATTCCTATTTAGTGCTTTGACATATATTGGTTTCCCAGAGTCTTGGATTAAGTTAATCCATGAGTGTGTCACTACAGTTTCCATGACACTGAGGGTGAATGGTCATAATTCAGAATTTTTTTCACCTGTTAGAGGATTAAGGCAAGGATGTCCATTATCCCCTCTGTTGTTTCTATTTAGTCAACAATACCTATCTGCATTGATACACTCTACCTTACTCTCATCTAATCTGAGTGGTTACAGACCTGGAAAGGGTGTGGAACCAATCTCACACCTAATGTATGCTGATGACTGTTTGCTGTTTCTGGAATGTAGAACAGAGGTAATAGATAGAATGGCAAGAGTAATAGATTTATTTGCTAGATATTCTGGCCAAAGAATAAACTTTGAGAAGTCAGGAGTACTGGTAAGCCAGAATACAGATCCATATATAAAACAGTATCTCAAATGCACTCTGAATATACAAAGAGAAGGGATTGGCAGTAAATATCTTGGAATGATAATAGATTTTACAAGGAATAAGTGCCAGATATATAAGGAAATCATTGGTGGTTATGGCAAAACATGTACTATCATCACTGCCTATATATCCAATGAGCATCTTTAAATTGCCTAAAACTGTGTTGGTGGATATAGATAAAATTATAGCCAGGTTTATATGGAAGGGAGATTCTGAGGGCAGAGGTATACACTGGCTGGCATGGAAAAAATTATGTAAATCAAAGGAATCAGGTGGATTAGGTCTGAGAATAGCTGAAAACCTAAACCTAGCATTGGTGGCAAAACATGCTTGGAACATATTACAAGATAAGGACTCTTTAATGGTAAGGATAATGAAACAAAAGTATTGTAAGAATATGAAGTTCACTGAGATTAAAGTTAAAAACTCAGATTCCTGGGGATGGAAAAGTATATTATGGGTTAGGGATTTCCTTAAACAACACTGGAGGTGGAATCTAGGAGATGGTGCCCAAATAGACTTGCTAGAGAATTGGATCTTGGAGAAGGGAGGTCTGAAAATATTAGAAGGAGTGCAAATACAGCCTGGAGAAAAAAGAGTTGCAGAATTCATTACTGGAAATAAACAGTGGAATTTGAGTAAACTAAGGGAAATATACCCAGAATCAGAAATACAGAAGATTATGAGGGTATATATCCCAAAAGCTGAGGAAAGACATGATAAAATTGTATGGCCTTATAATAAACAAGGTCTATATACAGTCAAAACAGGTTATAGGTGCCAGGATCTCTTAAAAGAGGAGGAAGCTACATCTTCTAATCATATAAAACCTGATTGGAAATCCTTTTGGAAGATGAAATTACCAATGAAGATTATGTTATGTGTCTGGAGAGCAATCAATAATTGTTTACCTACAACATGCAATCTTCAGAAGAGGAAAATTATGGAGAACAGAATTTGCAATAGATGTGATGTAGGAAGAGAGGAGGACACAGAACATCTATTAATATACTGTGAGGATTCAAGAAAGATTTGGAAAGCATCAATGTTGGGACTGATAATAGAGGAAAAAGAAGTACACACTTTCCCTAATTGGTTTTGGTATCATTATAGATCAGTTCCTGACGAAGAGATTAGAGTTATGCTATGTTCTTATATTTGGAATATATGGAAAGCCAGAAATGAGGCAGTGTTCAGGAATCAGAGGCAAGATATTGAGAAGGTGCTAGAAAATAGCATGCTAGATTATAGAATGGCTGCAAAATACAAGGATGAGGAAGAAGAGTTTATAAGACAAACTCAGAAAAAGAATGTATCGAACACAAGTACCAGTATATTCCAAGAACATACAGAGGGGATGTCTGTTGACCTGGATATCCTAAGATTTGATGGTGCATACTGGGACAAAAATAAGCATGGATCTGCAGCATGGAGCATACAGAAAAAAGAATCCGAACAGGTTGAGGTCATTCAGTGTAATCACTTCCTAGCAGATAATCCTTTGCAGTGTGAAGCCATGGCCTGTCTTCAAGGCATACTTCTAGCAAGAAGCATGCAAATCAGGAAGATGGAGTTGCACACAGACTCTTTGGAGTTGCAGCAGCTAATCATGAATTCAAGCTTAGAGCCTCCGTGGGAGATCAGTGGACTGATCTCGGATATACGGAGTTTACTTGCATCCTTTAATATAATATTATATAAGAAAGTAGAGAGAAATACTTTGGCCTTTGAGCATACAAAAGCCAATGGCCTAAGATGTAATATCTGTGCCTAATAATATATTATATTTGTGATAAAAAAAAAAGATTGAATAACTAGAATTTTAAGCAACATTAACCCTAACTGATGATTAATATCATATATCATGACAAATAATAAGAACAACAGATTAGATATTTATAGTAAAAATATTATATGTTAATTTGGGAACAACAAATTAATTAAATTTTTATGATTAATTATAATTTGATAAATTTAGATTTTTATTCCTTGTGTTTGATTTCATATATAATTTAATATGTTACATTCTTTTTTATAACTCTATTTACTCAATTGCAAACTTAAAATTAACATTTATTTATAAATTTAAAATTATATAATAGTGCTCAAATATATCGCGATAACTATTAGCTAGTTTTATATGAATTGTTTATCAGTTTAATATATATCAGGATCATCCTGATATTGGCAGTATCAGGCACCAACTAAATAACGACACGTCATCTTTAACTAATTTATGATTGGGCCACGTGTTCAATCATTACCCAGACGGGTTTAGACATTCTAAATTAGGGTTTTAGAACTTTACTAAAAATATCTTAACCAATTAAAACATTATAATTGTACACGTGTCATTATCTTATTGGTGCCTGATAAGGCTTATATTAGGATCATCCGGATGAATGTTATTCTCATTGTTTATTCCAACTGATTGTGAATCCATCCCCAATTTCATCCTTCCCTCTTCAATCCCTTGTCCGACGAATCCTTATCAGTACAAGGGTTCGTTGATTTATATTCTCTTCTCCGATTTTTTCCACGACTCTTTCCCTTTTCTTATTTCTCCGTCCACGCCCTGATTTTTGTTTCAGGAGGTAGAAAAGTCAAATTCATCGCCGAACAAAAAATTTCTAAGGTGGTGACAGCGGCGGAGGAAAAGATAATTACGATGGCTCGCTGAGGGCAAAGATTCCAGGAGTTTATGGGTTGATCTTTTTACCCGACAAATATGCTCTCCTGAAGTAGATTGGAGTTATGGAGAGCCAATTGAAATGCTCACAGCTGGTCAAGAAGATGCAGATGACCTAGGAGAAAGTAGTGTGGCTTATATCATAAGGATTCCATTTGGCCCTCGAGACAAGTACTTAAGAAAGGAGCTATTATGGCCACATATCCAAGAGTTTGTAGATGGAGCATTGGCTCACATCCTTAACATTGTCAAAGGTTTTGTGTGAACAAATTGGTGGCGGCCGTCCTGTGTGGTGGTCTTATGTGATCCATGGGGACTATGCTGATGGAGGGGACAGTGCTGCTCAGCCTGCTCTTCTTTCAGGTGCCCTAAATGTGCGAATGGTTCTAACAGGCCATTCACTTGGCAGGAACAAGCTTGAACAGCTTATAAAGCAAGGAAGGCAGTTGAAGGAGGATATCAATTCCACATATAGGATAATGAGAAGGACTGAAGCTGAGGAGCTTGCTCTAATGCTCTTGATGCTGCTGAACTTGTCATTACAAGCACTAGGCAGGAGATTGATGAGCAATGGGGTTAATATGATGGCTTTGATGTTCGCCTCGAGAAAGTTTTGAGGGCTCGCGAGAGAAGAGGTGTGAATTGTCACGCTGCTTCATGCCAAGAATGGCAGTGAGTGCACTTTTCTAGATGCTGTTTTGATTTTCAAAGAAATATTTGTTGCAAGTTCTAATTGTACTGTTGCTGCTTATGCCAAGTAAATCACTTGAACCTTGGGTTATTTTCTTATCTGTTTTCTTTCACAGTAGAACTATTCTAAGTTATGAAATGTGGATTCTGGTAATAATAACATGTGATTCTTTTGGTCTGTTTATGATAATGTACTCTAAGATGCATTTTTCCCGTTCAATGGCAGGTTTCTTCGTCTTCTTTTGTTTGGGGATTACCCCGACATTATTAAGAAAAATGTTGGAATTGACTACCAGCTCTTTCTGCAGATGAAGCTATGCATGTGAGGGGCTCCTAGGATTTAATAGGGACAAACTATTATGTCATGCATCTCGCAAAGGATAACTCGAGCAGTTTGAAATCGAACATTCGGGATTTAAGTGCTGACATTGGAGCTAACATATCATGTAAGTGAAAATTCCTGCTTTTTTAAAGATTTGAGTTCATTGCATCCTTTCATGAAACATTTTGTTTTTGAGGACTGTTGTATATTCATGTCTGTTCTTTCTGCAGGTATTCCTCAATTTACTGAATCAGATCAAGTTGGTTTCAAAAAGACAGGATATTTGTTTATCTAATTTCCATGTTTTCACTGTACTCACTACATGAGGCAAGATATATTTACACTGCAGGCTCAACATGTAAATGATGCTAATGCAGAGATAGCAAGAAATCAGATGATAAGGAAAGCAATGGGCGGTGATGGTTCTTAACAAGTTCACAAAGCTCCCCGGAAGTACAATAAGAAAACAAAGGCCAGCAATACAGAAGAGCCAGCCCTTGAACCAGTGGAAATCTCAGAAAGTTCTGCAATGCCGCAATGGAGACAGGTTAGTGGTGCATGCGCACAATTGTCTTTTTGTATTCATGAATTGGTATCTTGAAATAAAACTTATGAAATATTATGTAGACGCTGCTGTTCCTGAAACTTATGAAATGAAGATGTAGAAGATTTACACTACCAGGTACTGGAATCCTCTCATTTTTCCCAGCTCCGAAGTTGAATGAGCTAAATTTACATTACTCACCTTGCGGAGTTCATCAGTATTTTAGAGACTGACTCACCATGATAGTTCTCAGAGTTGGGAAACGGCTCAGTAGAATTTTTTCCCAGTAGAATCAACTGAAGATATATAAAGATATTTTCTTATCAACTGATCCAAAGGTAGGTTAAAGCATATCATATACAGTCTTCATTAAGCCATAATTTAACATGCAATCTGAGTTCACATCATATGCTAATTCGTCTCAGGATGTAATCAGGTTACTTTGCTAATACTGAACACTTAGCTTAATTTTGTTGTAGTGATGGTATGGTGAGGTGATGTGGATTGTGGATATTCCTTTTAAGTAGTTTATAGTGATGATACTGCATAACTCTGCAATTTGAATAATCAAGTGATTTTAAGTCCCTGCATGCTATGTCTGATGCATTGAATTCAGTTCCATGCTATGTCAGACTTTCTGATTGCTGTTATGTTTATTCAGTACCATGTCTTTGAGATTGATGTTGTAGAGCAATGGGGTCTTTTCTTCTGATTTCATTGATTAATTACATAGCTCTTTCTATGTTCTCTCAGGTTTGGTTATGGTATTCATTAGATCGTTACTCACCATGATCGTGGTAAGTCCTCTTTGCACGCTATTTGTTTGTGCAGTAGTAGTGATTATTTAGTTGGATATGAATGCGCTGTTTTCTTGATGCTTTTCGGCTTTCTTCTAGAGAAATGCTGTTTTAGTATGCTTGTAATACTGTTCTGCAGCTTTAAATGTGTACATTTATACATCTTCGAACTTCTGTGACAACTCATTTTCGATTCTGTAGAAAAGTGTTGTTTGATTAATTATGAGAACGGCGTAAATTTGGTACTGTGTACCTTGATGATCCTGCCATTGTCTGTGTTCTTGATGCTAATCTGTGTTCTTCTGCAAAATTGTGGTTTTGGTTTGTATGAAGTACTGTTGTGCAGCTTTGATTTCTGCTGAAATCGTTGTGTTGTTGTTTGTTTTCAGGCCATTAAAGGGAATGCAATTGCATCATCATCTGGCTGTTCTGTACAAGAGCTGAGAAACTGATCCTACTCAGACTTCTCAACAAGCTTGCTTCCTCATCGGTTCAACAATCCCTTTTTGTGTCATTTACAGGGATTGCATTCGCCTGGGAGATCAAATCCAGCTGAGCTATATAGAAAAATCCAACTATTACCTTTGCTACTATGTTTCTCATTTCAAAACATATACCGGAAAGCTTCTGCGTTCTTTAGTGTACAGATTAATTACTTGGACTTGTAATATAGCTTTCTTCACAATGAGTTATTGAGGGTTTTTCTTATTCTTTCTTTGATTTTTGACATAAGAGGTTTCATAATGGAGTTTCAAATGAAATTCAATTTAATCTCGATATTACAACTTTCAGTTGGGAAGTTAAGAGATACCTCACTTGAAACAATGGCATCCTCGTTACTCCTACTAGGTTCAGATCCATCATCAACACTTTCAGTTTCTTTGACATGAATTTTCCCATTCGCATCCATGGAAGCAGCATTTCTTGCCTTGTCTGATTGCAAGCTTTCCAATTTGAAGGGTTTGGGAAATTTAATGACCACATTTGTTTTTGCTGATACATGAAGTACTCCATCTTCTTGAGGTGGGACAACAGTTTCAAAAGCCTTAACAAGGAAAGCTACTTTTCTCCTCTGCATATTTTTCTGCAGATTGCTCGTCCTCCAAATGCAGCTGCCGTGGTTTCTTGTAGTTTATTTTCCTCACCTTTTCCAATTCCTTGACAAATTTTTGAAGCAGAACCCACTTTTTGAGATTACTCCAGTACTTAAAAATATGAATTAGAAAATAACACGCGTGGAAAACCTAGTATATATATATATATATAGCAAGGGAACTCCAGAAAATTTTTACCATCTATTTAATTTCATATCTAGTGCTCTATTTTCCCCATTTTCTCACTCTTTCCCCAGTTTGATTCTCCATTCCCGTCCCTTTTCCGCAGATCAGATAAGATAAGGTTTTTGGATCCCTCCTCTTGAAATCCCAGTGAGTGTCTGAAAAAGGTACGTAATACCTGCTTTTTGAAGATAGATACAAGGTTCTCACATCACCGCTTTCAGCCTTACCTTTTGTTGTGTTGATAGATTGCTTGTGAAGAACATACTAGTTTTGAAAAGGTTGTCCTTCTTGTGTTATCAGTTTATGGGTTTTAGAATGCTTTCCACCTTGGTTTGGTTTATTAACAAAGCGTGGAATTGATAGTTTGCATTACAGACAGTAGTTGCTCGGTACTGGTATATGGAACTTGCTTTCTCAGTATCTGTTCAGTTCATACTACGGTTAAATTCCAGGGTTGGTAATTTTGATAAAGAAACCATTTTTTGGTCTCACGTTTCAGGGTTTCAATTGCCGGCTGGTTCTGGAAGGATGAGGTATTTTTTCTATGTTTTGGAGTCTTTTCACGTTGTTCAATGTTCAATGTTCAGCAGTGCTGTCTTAGAATTTTGAGGATATAATCAATTGTTTGCGTAAATTTGAATAAAAGTTCCAGTTCGATCTCTTCGAATTGATCCATGATTAGGGGCTGGGATGGTTTTGTTGTTGTTGTTGTGGTTGAGGAAAATCTATTTTTCTTGTGCTTTTTCAGGCACTACGTACCCAATAGATTTGGTCTTCCGAATGGAAAATTCCCTGGACTGTCTAATGTGCAAATGCTTGTTAGATTCTTAAAATTGGTTACAATTTAATGTAATGAAAGTATAGTTGTATGGATTAGCATTGTACATTTTCTCCGTTGATTGTAATTTTGTCTTGTGAATTTAGTTCTCTCCTAGTTTAGCCTTCTTTGTTGTCTCTCTTTGCCTTATTCACTATGCTTTGGATGTTCAACCTCCCCCAAACCCCTTTTCATTCTCTGGCCAGCATAACAGAAGATGATGTAGAACCTTTGGAAAAGTTTTATGCCCTCATCTGACTTATTACAAATTCCTTTTGACCTATAAGATTATATTGACTTCTGTCTTATTGAAATCTTGGGGCTGTGTGGTATGAAAAAAAAGGTCTGTATTTAGCACCCTATTTTGAAGTGTCTTCACGTTCATGGGACTAATATAATTTACATTTACCAGGTTTTGATGTTAAGCGGGGTTCAGTATGACTCTGCATGGATATGCACTAAGCTGTGGAACTGTTTCCCTGCCTCCCACTTATAGTATAGCCAAGTCACGTTCTTCAGCATCTTCAACATTATTCTGCTCCCCTGCAAAGGTTGTATTTCCATGTACTAAAAGCTCATGGGCACCTTGCCATAATCTAGCCAGCACCACAGGTCTGAATCCATATCCTTGAATAGTTAGTATCCAGCTTCCAGCATGCTTACGCTTATCCATATGTATGCATGCTTTTGTTTTGGTTTTTGTTTAGCTGACTGGGTTAATGCATTTGTTTCTAGCTATTCTATTCTCATATACAATTCTTTTTTGGATTCAACTTCCATGGGTTGGCTATGTTTTATCACGTTATGAACAGAAAAACTATGGGTGTGTTTGGTTGGACAAGTTTTTGCAAAACTTGGACTATCCAAGTCCAGTTTTGTAAAATCTTGTTTGGTTCACCAAGTTTTCCAAAATTCAGACTTGCAAAATCCTAAAAACCAATCAAAGATTTTGTTTCATATTCACAAATTCAACCCAACCAAACAAGGATTTTGCAAAACCATACTCTCAAAATCCCAAACAAAAACCCAAACTCTCAAAAACCCAAAACAAAATCCAGACTCTCAAAAACCTTGCGAACCAAACACACCATTTGTTTTTTGCATTCTGTATGAACTATGAAATGCATCTGTCTCATCGATCTTGATCAAACTATTGTTCGTACCAAACTATTGATTAGAGTTTATATGCTTGTGAACCTTGGTCTTGTCCTCGTAGAACGCTGAAGTTGGTTTAAATTTATTTTTTGGCTCACACTACGTGGAATACAGAATTTTCATCAAAATGACGTGATCATAACTGAAAAAAATGTCAAATGTTACCACTTATTTATTGTCTCTCAACTGAACATATGATTTCAATGTGACAGAAATTCAGCCCGGACGTCTTTCTTTGGCATCCTCACCACTTTCGAAGGGTGAACTGGGTAGCCTTCCACATCGAATACCTAAGTTACCGAAGAGGCGCTTGTCTAATCTCACCCCACGGGCATCAAAGGATGTCCCATACAGTTATAGATACCCTGCTATGACTAAGAAGCCCAAATGGTGGTGGAGAACATTAGCTTGCCTCCCTTATCTGATGCCTCTGCACGAGACATGGATGTATGCAGAGACTGCATATCACCTACATCCCTTCCTGGAGGATTTTGAATTCTTGACCTATCCCTTTTTAGGAGCTATAGGAAGATTACCGAGTTGGTTTTTGATGGCATATTTCTTTGTTGCATATCTTGGGATTGTAAGGAGGAAGGAGTGGCCCCATTACTTTAGGTTCCATGTGGTGATGGGAATGCTTTTGGAGATTGCTCTGCAGGTGGTTGGCACGGTTAGCCGATGGATGCCTCTTTCTGTTTACTGGGGCAAGGTTGGAATGCATTTTTGGACAGCAGTTGCATTTGCTTATCTCTTTACTGTATTTGAATGCATGAGGTGTGCACTTGCCGGGATGTATGCTGATGTTCCATTTGTTTGTGATGCGGCTTACATCCAAATTCCATACGACTAATGAAGCTTATGATGGCCTTGAGTTTCTTTCTCGTGCCGCTGTTGCTGTAGACTAAAGGGAGGAGCTTATGTTAGAGGGTCAGAGGTTGATGAAGAGAATTTTCAACTTGTTCGTTTGAATGCTACCTTTAACCTTTTTCATTCCCAACTATTGATATTTCTTTTGTGAATGACTAGGTGATGACACCGCACTCTAGGCGGTGTATGTATTTATATATTTTATTTTATTTTTAGAATTTAATTTATTTTTAAAAAATTTGAAAGTCATATTGTTATGTAATATTGCAATTTTTATATTTTAATTTAAAGGACATATAATTTTATGTTTCTTTTTAAAATATATAATGTTTAAATCCTAAAATATGTATTTGTGACTTGAAGAACACTTTTGCATTCATTTGTTTTCCCATGGAATATATTATGAATTGGTTAAAGAAGGTTAAGTACATTATTCGGTTTTAAATATTATCTATTTTAGATTTAATCTTTACGGAAGTATTTTTCTTCTTAGTTAATTTAGTGGTAGATAATTTATGATGTTATATAGTTCTATGATGTGGTAAAGATTACTTCTGATGGCTTTGGCTTTTTATTTGACATCCATTGATGCAAAATGCATGTTTTTGGTCAAACTAATGTTGTACTATGAATAGAAATGTCAAAACATATAAGAGAGGGCCCTAATGATCAACTTATTCAACTGAAGATCGTTGTTTGGATTAAAAAATCAGTTACCATGATTCCATTGCAAGGTTAAAATGGTGATCAAGAATTGGTTCCAAACAAGAAAAAACAGCAAAAATGCTACCACTATTACATCAAGGAAATGCCATCTTTCTTCTTCCTTCTTTCCGAGGATGCAGAACTCTCATCAAGAATTAAAAAACACCATTCCGAAGCTATCGATCACGCAAGATTTTGCCAGAATCTCAATATCAGAACATAAAATAGTAGAACATAACTAATACTGTTTGGAGGATGACGATGATACATCATGACCACAAGAAACCTTCTGTTTCCTGCCCTTCCCCCTACTACAATGACCTCCGCCATTTCCCTAGCCCTTCCTCCTAATCTTCCATCTGTCTTAAAATAGCAGAAAACATAAACCGGCATTAGGGTTTTAATCAAACTGGTTCAGACAACAAGATATAAAATTCATATTGCAAATATGTAACTAACCCCAATGCAAAATCCTCCAAATTGACCAAAAGTGCTGGTGATAGACTCCTGTCTGCTAATGTTGTTGTAATTGCTGTCACTGCAAGACGGTGTAGCGCTTTGCGAAGAAGAAGTCGATGTCGAGGAAGAGGTGGTGTATAACTCCACGTCGCATTGGAACATATCCTGAAACATTTGTTGCAGTTCCTCAAAGCTCTCTTCTTTGCTTCTTGGACAAGAATGTATATGCAGCCTTACTGCCACTGTTTATTTTCACTCCACAGTCCAATATTTTCTGCATATGCATACCCATTATATGTCAGAATTACACTTAGCATATCATGCACTAAGGAAAATATCAGAATAAATATCAACAACACAAGATTCAAAAAGTAACAAATTGAGATGCATATATCAAGAAAGAATTTGAAATGTGCACAATAGAGAGACAGGGAGAAGAGTGAGAATCTTTAGATTCAGCAGAGGTGATGGTTCAAGGGCACTGATGGGCTGATCCAAAGCACTATATGCTGCTTCAGTAATTGCACAAGCTGCATGTGAACCAACAGGGTGTCCACCCTCAGGATTACCTGCATAAGCACTCCCAGCTGAAAACTCATCATTGCTCCCAGGATTACAAGTCTTCTGAGGCCATAGGAGAACTAAATAATCTGATTCCCGCACGGATTTTAACAATTCCATCGTATCCAATGCATAAGTCCCGCATGAAGAAATTTAGCTTCCGAGTCAGAGCCCCTGGAATGTCTGCATTCCTGCTAAACTCTCCAGAGTGGATTCAAGCCGGCGAAAAAAGAACTCTCAACCACACATAATGTAAATTGAGATCCCTGGTTTTCCATCAAACCCTTAGACGTAAGAAGGGACTGCTTGTGATGCTTCCAAGCAGCGCAAGACATCCTCTGGGGCAATCTAAACGATAAGGGGTTCACACAGTGCTGCAACCCAAGGCACATGCTTTGCTGAACCAATTGCTGAAGATTGCCCTTGCTGCCAGATTTCAACATGAGCATCAGTGAATTCTGTTTGCTTGTGTAATTGTGGAGATAGATGCTTGGCTGAGTGCTGCTGACTTCTGCCGCTGAATGCAAATTTCACCCAGTCCAAAATCCTCGACCTTTTCGCTTGCCTCTGTGGATGCAGGATGGAAACCACGGTTTCCATCAACCAACTAGTGCTCCATCTCTGATATAACCTCAGCTTCTTTCAGGCCCAAAGACACTTCTTCAATCAAATTACCACGGGCAGATGATCCAGAGGCCAGGTAGAGATCAAAGAGGGAAACACTAAGCCCTCTCATTGACAGCCATTCACATAGAACACGTTGTGCGGCATCCAGGACCAAAAGGGCTTCTTCTGCACAGTACTTTATCAGAGCGTTGTTCTCTACATCACGCAGCCAATCAGATCCGCCAAATGAAGCCACAATTTGTCCATTGGTTATTTGCACGCCATTTGATGGAGATATGTAATCGAAACTACATGGCAATAGCTGGCTAAATAATTGCTTCCCTGTCCATAAACTAGTGTTCCTCTTGCCCTTAAGGATAGCAGGATCAGGCAGCTGAAAGGAGCAGAACATAAGCAGCTGCTGCATGTCCAACTTGCTCAATGTGTGATCAGATAAGCTGCTGTTAGAGTGTCGTAAGTCAGCGTCAACAGATTCCGGCCATTCTGCATGTTGATAAGTTGTTTCTCCACAGTAATCAGCTGGCTGAGTTCTGCTGTGGAATCAACAGACTGAGGGACAAAGCCACGAAGACAATCACCGTCGAAATCTCCACTGAGAGGGTTACAGATAAGAGGATTAATGGAGATCGTGAAACTGGTTGGAAGAACCCGAACTTTAAGGGAAATGATGGAGTGTTGATGTATGGAAGGAGGCCTATTAATCAAAACGTTGTCTCCATCTAACAAGGGCCTGTAGAGAACATTTCCACAACGTAGTCCTCATTAACACAAAGTCTTGAGATCTGACCTCCTCGCCGAACTTGAACAGCTCTCCCAGCTATAAGCATTAACAGTGTGTCCCTCTCTAGCTCATCAATGTTCAACTCGTTGACAACTATCGACACGTGCAGCTCCTTCGCAACCTGGCAAGGGATCCCAGTTTCTCCGACATGTAAATACGAATCCCCCATGGTGACCATGCGAAAAGAATGATCAATTCTCTTGCCTAAGAGAAGCTCTTTCATGAATTTCAGACCAGTAGTAGCAGATGCGTCATTTGAACCCCACCCTACTTGTGCAGACTTCTCGGAGTGAATCTGCAGTAAAAATTCCAAAACATAGTGAGTCGTTTATTGATGACTTTTCTTTCATATTTTTATCAGTCATGTATGATACCTTTGAAGCTCTTACGTGCTCCATAACACGAGAGCCTAGGTCATCGGCTAATCCTCTAAAGTCGATCAACCTTGTATAGAGCTTTGTTGCCGGTTGCTGATACTTCTACAGTGAATGCACAAGACAGAGTCAATATGATGCAGTGACTTAATCATATCAGTAAACAAGTTTATATTATCACTTACAAAGGTTAGATGACCCCTAAACTCTGCAATACGATGACAGTTGGAAGTCACAAGCATGTTATCAAGGAACATGGAGTTCTTGCTCTTCAACACTAACTCGAGAATTGTAGGATCAACATCTTTCAGCAACTGGTAAACCTGGAAAACAGGTCGAATGTGATAAGTGATAACGAAAACAGGTGGAATTGTTTCAGATAACGAAATAATTAATCATGATAGCCATATATCAACCTACATGGGCATGTGATAAAGTACGCTTATGGTTCAAAATAACGTCATCCCAAAAAGTAACGCTTAGGCTGACCATCAGAGGGAATAAAATCCCAAAAAACAGACGCTGGCTCAGAAGTCAAATTAGCACTGATTTCTGCAGTTATCACTGATCGGGCAAATTCATCTTTTGAAGATACTTTAAACTTTATTGCAGGGGACTTCCCATTCTAAACAGGAAAGAGAGAGTGATAAATCAAAAATCAGCCTCATTTTATAAATATACAAATACATTGACACCAAACAAATTTACTTACATTGCAATATACACATTCGAGGGGACGATCAAGTTCAGATTCATGTGCGGATTTCTGTAAAAAACAATTGTTCAGGTTAACATAAATTCATTATCATAGTGAATCATTCAGTGGCCACAACATCACAGTATATATACCAGCTAGTCAGCTACAACAGCAAAGTATTTGAATCCCTTATCCAATTATGTAGAATGGGCATATACATCATTCAAAATTAGCATCCTGAATGTTTTAAAAATAACACGCATTTGTTGACAACTAGTCAAAGAAGCATAAGAGGTCAAATAAATAGGATGGATTCAGAAAATAAATTGAAGTTCCTATGTACAGTGACACTCCTTTAGTCTTGATGCAAGGCCATATTAATACAACATACTCCACACAAATTACAGAACATACTGAAATTTCTACCAATCAGAATACTAGTGTTCTAATATTACCTATTTCATCAAGTATGTTTAAACATGTTACTATGTTTAAACATTCAAGTAAAGAACACCAGAAATGATTACGCAGTTCGGTGAAACACACCTGCTCTGCGGGGCGTTAGCCCAGTTCAGAATTAATTTACTAGTACGAAAGATTACATTACAAAATGTCTGACTTCAATACTTATTTTACTACTCTCCTTGTGAATTTACAAGCTCCCATTGCTACCGATTCGCCTTGATCGAACTCCCTCCGATCTCAACCTCGTTGACGCTGAATCTCTTCCTCCCGAAGAATTAAGGTGTACGATTCTGAACTTGAAACCACGATTAATGACCCGTTGACGCGATCGACTCAGCACTGCTCCAACAAAGCTATTCTGGATGCAGAATACTTTCTCTTAAGTTCGATACTTCTTCTCACAGCTTGCGTCTCTATTTATAGCTCCATGCTGTGCTGCCGTGTTGATATTCTCTGTCTGCAATCACGGTATTGCTGATCTTCTCATCTAACTAATCACAGCTGCAATTAATCTCCTAGCTATATTCTACTTCTATAGCTATAATGTAGGAAATATAATCTTTCCTTATTTAAGACTAATCCTAACTAAAATACAACTCTATGATATATTCTTTATCTAATCAGATCGGAGCTGAATATCTCTTCAAATATCATCTTTGATTCGCTCGAATATCTTCTTTGATCGCACACAATTTGTAGTTCATCACAATCACTGTTGCTCAGTTTCTGATTCTGCTGGAGCAAGTGTTTAAACATCAGTATGTTTAAACATAGTGACTTCTACAAAATAGCCAACAATATCGTCCTGAAACTTCTGGACTCTTCAATCTCCCCCTTTGGCATTTTGTGGAACCATACCAACTTTTAGGACTTCATATATAAGTTGCAGCAGCATATTCGATGTCATAAACTCCCCCTGAAGTCCAGAACACATCAAAGAAGTCCAAATTTCTCCCCCTAGGGCCATGAACATGCCAAAGTAATCAAATCGAGAGACTCCAAAACTGTAAAGTTATCACAGTACTGGAGTATCAACCAGTGGCTCCCCCTGTCTTCGATCTCATCATCAATACAAGCTTTAATAAACTCCCTTTTCAGCCCAGGCCTTAACACTTCCAGTTTAGCCAATTAACTCTCCAACCCAGTTCACACAAGCCATCAGAAAAATAGTCATCACATTTTCTGATGTTTAAACATCACAGACTTCCTACATCCTACCTCTTTTGTTTCTTTTTTTTTTCTCTCTCTTTTTTTTTAAAAATATGCACTAAAAACAAAAAAAAAACAAAAAATGCTAAAATAAAGCAAAAGAAATACCTCATCCACGACACACACCTAAGTGTTGCCCGAAGGACTCGACCACTACACCATCAACATCTTTAACTTTGGCAGTTGACAAAGTGACAGATATATGTGTCTCTCTATGCTCTTCTTCATCCTTCAATCCTTCTAATATGGGATGTTTTGATTTAGGCACCCATACCTTTCTGACTGTTCTTGATTGAGGAACCTAAGGGATGTTAAAACATGGAGCAGGTTGTCTTTCCTGGACGATGTTTAAACATGGAGCAGTGTGTTTTCCCTTCATTGTATCTCTGAGAAGTTTGAAACATCTGTTCTTGACATGCCCGTATAACGTGCAATGGCTGCACTTCCGTACTCTTTTCTTTCTAGACTTAACATATGATGAAACACTATTAGTTTCATACTGAACATCCGTGGACGTACTTGAAAACCTTGAAGAGCTCTCATAACCTAAGCCGTGACGTGAAATCTGTCCCATGGCAAGAATCTCATCCAACTTGGCTTTCCCAGTATTCAAACGGTGAATTGCAGCTTCAGAATGTTCAGCTCTCTCAGTCATCTCCTTCAACTTAAGATTCAACACCTCATTTTCTTGCTTAGATTTCTCCAATGTTGAACTTGTATCTTTTTCTTTGGCTAATAAAAGATTATTCTCCTTCGCCAACCTTCTATTAGCTTCTGCAACTTCTAGCCATTTCTCATTCATCTCAGCATAAGTCACACGAAGATTATTTTCACTAACACTTCCTTCATCACCACTTGAGAAATATTCTGCAACATTCATGTTGTAACATCGAGGAATGATGTTTAAACATCCAGACGGCTCTTCAACTCTAGCTCCAAATGCTACGAAATTGCTGGTGAATTCCTCATTGCCATCCTCATCATTATCATCATCACTCCATGTAGAGATATGAACTTTTTCTTGCCTTCTCTTAGCTGTTGGACATTCTGACTGAATGTGACCATATCTTTCACATTCTCTACATTGAATTCTATCCAAATTCTTGACATGTTCAGCTTGATTCTTGAAATTTTTGTTGTTGTTGACTTTGATCTACTCTTTGTCTTCCATTATCTCTGAAATTCTGAAAACGAGGTCTGGATGAACGTGGTACTATACTCTTGAAAGCTAAATTCTTCTCAGCTTTATCAACTGAATCGAGCCCCATCTCATATGTTTGCAAAGATCTCATCAATTGATCCAACGTCATATTATTCAAATCTCGAGCTTCATCAATTGCTGTAACTTTGTTAGCAAACTTTTTAGACACTGGCCTCATAACTTTTTTCACCAACTTAGGTTCCTTATACTTCTTCCCCAACTGAAAAGCCCTGTTTGCAATATCCTTGATCTTACTAATGAATTCAGCAATTGTTTCATCCTCTCTCATCATTATGTGTTCAAACTGTGAGGTTAACTGCTGGAGTTTTGATTCACGAACTTTTGTTGTTCCTTCGTGTACAGTTTGTAGAGCATCCCATGCTTCCTTTGCTGTCTCACACATAGAGATCAATTTGAACTGATCATCATTCACAGCAGTAAAGATGGCATTAACAGCTTTTGAATGTGCCAGACAAGCTTTCTTTTCGTCTGGAGAATATGAGGATTCCGCCTTAAGCTCCGGTTCCTTTGTACTTGATGCTTCAACTGTCACTTTCGGTGCTTCCCACTTGTTCTCAACATAGTACCATGCCTTCTCATCCAGTGACTTGATGAACGCCTTCATGCGTGTCTTCCAGTAAGTGTAGTTTGATCCTTCCAGCATTGGTGGTCGCGTGATCGATGCCCAGTCTCTTGTCGCCATTTGTAAACCCAGTCTGATCTCACTCTCCTCGTTAAAGGGAACAGCAAGTGCCTTGCTATGATACCAATTGAAATTTCTACCGATCAGAATACTAGTGTTTTAATATTACCTACTTCATCAAGTATGTTTAAACATGTTACTATGTTTAAACATTAAAGTAAAGAACACCAGAAATGATTACGCAGTTCGGTGAAACACACCTACTCTGCGGGGCGTTAGCCCAGTTCAGAATTAATTCACAAGTACGAAAGATTACAGTACAAGATGTCTGACTTCAATACTTATCTTTCTACTCTCCTTGTGAATTTACAAGCTCCCCTTGCTACCGATTCGCCTTGATCGAACTCCCTCCGATCTCAACCTCGTTGACGCTGAATCTCTTCCTCCCGAAGAATTAAGGTGTACGATTCTGAACTTGAAACCACGATTAATGACCTGTTGACGCGATCGACTCAGCACTGCTCCAACAAAGCTATTCTGGATGCAGAATACTTTCTCTTAAGTTCGATACTTCTTCTCGCAGCTTGCGTCTCTATTTATAGCTCCATGCTGTGCTGCCGTGTTGATATTCTCTGTCTGCAATCACGGTATTGCTGATCTTCTCATCTAACTAATCACAGCTGCAATTAATCTCCTAACTATATTCTACTTCTATAGCTATACTGTAGGAAATATAATCTTTCCTTATTTAAGACTAATCCTAACTAAAATACAACTCTATCATATATTCTTTATCTAATCAGATCGAAGCTGAATATCTCTTCAAATATCATCTTTGATTTGCTCGAATATCTTCTTTGATCGAACACAAGTTGTACTTCATCACAATCACTGTTGCTCAGTTTCTGATTCTGCTGGAGCAAGTGTTTAAACATCAGTATGTTTAAATATAGTGACTTCTACAAAATAGCCAACAATATCGTCCTGAAACTTCTGGACTCTTCACATACTCCACACAAAAACAAAACCCCAGGGCAAGGCTAAAGGGAGTATAAATCCTCAATGTTCATCTATGGATAATAAAGAAAAAACAAATAAGAAACAACAAATATAATAAGCCATTATGACCCTTTTCCAGTTAATTATCCCCACTAGAACCAAACAAATTACCTTATTTTTCATGACACATTTGCAAGCAGGACAGACTTTGTTCAGAACCTGACAACCTCTTTCAAGAAATATGGGTTGATGATGGTATAGGGGAATTCAATTAATCCAAAATGACCTGCAAAATGAAACATCCAAACTCGCATTCAGTAAATGAAATAGGATATCAGTAGAATAGCATTCCAATGGACTAGTTCTTTACCTTCACATTTATTCATGTCAGTCGCTCCACATGTAAGGCAATGATCAAATTTATTAGGATGTCCAAGTTTAGGACCAGTGACATCACAGCCTGCTGTTACCTTCTTTGCCCCGCCAAGCTTTTCCTACAAAGTGATGGTACAGGGAACTCATTAACCAGCAGTTCATCTAGTATTAAGAAGAGTTTTATAAGTTGTGTACTTACTGCTTCATCTGTGGTTAGTATCCAAAAGTCAAGCTCTTAAGCTTTGAATATGGCATCTTGCTCGGTTCAATTTGGTTCCTGCAGATCAGATACATACAACACACATACAATACGTCATCAGTTCTTTCTCAGGGACACATCAATAGCAAAAAAACACGAACAAAACTAGTGTAACATGTTGGGTGTGGTCAACCCAATTCCCACATCGGAAACGGAGAGTGTCATTCCTCTCTTTATAAGGAATAGTCCCACCACACTAGTATGAGACCTTTTGGGAATTGACCCATTGTTTAAAACCGTGCGGGCTTTGCATACGGCCCAAAGCGGACAATATCATACTAGTTTGAGTTGTGGTGGGCTCGGCAGCCCCAACATAACAAATGTATAGAAAACACAGACCAAAAGAGACCAAATTCAAGAATTGGACCAAAATCCTTCACCTTTATTAACATAATTGAGTGATTAGAAAACCTCATGTGTGTACCATGTGATTGCATGAACAACTCTGATACTGATTCCATATGTATGCAGGATTCTTGCAAATTGCATTTGAACATGCTCCTTTAAAAAGGAAATTTTTCATCTAGAGAATGTGATATTTTCATATCTAAACACGTAAATTATCAAGTGTGATTTTCCAAAGGGCGCAGTCAATCAAAGTTTCGCATGCATATATCATATAGTAAAACTTTGATTGTGAAACTTTTGGATTGACTTTATATAGTTGAGTAATAATATAATTGTGTAAATCCAAAAGTTAATTTTTCAAGATAATAATCATATAGGCACTAGATTGGAGTCTGGAGTCGTGAAGTCTTGAAAGGGGATTAGATAATAAAACTGCTACTGATGACTGGTGTATATGGCAAATAGCAAAATTCTGAGTCAAATCGAGCTCCCGGATCAGCTAAATTTCGTTCCGGACAAATTGCAATTAATAAGTCAATGAAACTATTTTAATTGACAAAATCTCCCTCTTTTAAAATGCAAGCCATTATTAAACGAGACAAACAAGGAACTCCCTCAATTAAAATGCAGGTTTTGATTTTTGTTTTTCTCTACTCTATGCAGGATTGGAGCTTCCCTCAAGAGATTAACTGTTACTAATCCACGTGACATAGAAACATGAAGGCATGAGGCCATGACAACTACAAATCAGTTGCTTTCTTGAGATATAAAACTTTGCTTGAAGCATAGAGTATTTTGTTTCTAAGTGAACATTTCATGGGAAAATGCCATGCAAAGGAAAATTGACATCCACCCAACTTATGTGTTAACACCGGGGATGGAGTCATATATACAAAAAGTAACAGTTTGTTATAATAGCTATAGTAGCTCTTGAATTATTTATTTAGCCAAAAAGTAAAGACTGATATTGGGGAGTTGGTTTCTTGAGTGACGGTCACTATATAGTGACGAATGACTATATTGGAATATGGAAGGAAGGAGGTCGTTATAAGTTGATTTGACAAATATGCACTATTCACTCACGCGCACTGTTCACTCGGTCTAAAAAACAAGCATTTTAGTCTAAAAATTGATGTTAGCAAACACATCCACACAGTCTAAAAAACAAGCATTTTATTCTAAAAAATAACCCGTTAAGCGTGAAATACAAGCATGTTCTAAAAAACAACCCGTTAAGCGTGAAATACAAGCATGTTCTAAAAAACTACTTGTTTAGTCTAAAAAACAAGCATTCGAGGGTGAAATTCAAGCATGCTCTATAAAAGCATCTTTTTTGCTTCAAAATACATGAATTCTAAAAAACAACCTGTTAACTGTGAAATGCAAGCATTCTCTAAAAAACAACCTATTAAGTGTGAAATGCAAGTATGTTCTATTAAAACAATCTGTTTGGTCTAAAAAACAAGCATTCAAGTGTGAAATTCAAGCATGGTGAATGCAATTTGCATAAATTGCAGAAAAACTCCTGCGCGTGAGTGCAATTTGCACAAATTACAGAAAAACTCACGTCTCAAACTTCTTTGCATATAAACCCCGTCATTATATAGTGATCGTCACTTCCAAAACTAATTAGATATTGGGTGGTTAAAAATTATAAAAATAAAATCGGGTAGCAACTTGTATATACTAATTTAGGGTAAAATTGGAAAATACATATGGTAAGTTTGACTACCACCCCTGTTGCTAATTAATTTCAAAAGATTCCCCAATAAATGCATATGCAAGTTTTGATTATATGTTTTAAGAACTGGATATTATTTTTGACCAATTCAGAAAATTTGCTTTTAAATAAAAAAGCCAGCTAACAACAGGAAATTCAGAAACTTGTTTACCATTTTCTTGTTTTCTTTCATTTTAATTCCAAAATCCACCTATTGCAAACCCCACCCGAAATATGCCAACTCTGTTAGTTAAATTATATTGCATTTGATTTAGTTTCCGTATGATCCTCCAAGGGGAAAAACTATCTACAGGGTAGTATGTACTGCAAAGTAGCAAATTCTATACAAAACATGCACATGAGACAAAGTCCTTATATTGAAAAGAGTAGGTTTGTCAATATTTAACTTTTGTATTCAAGTAGCAACGCGAAAAAAAAGTGGAGCAAGGACACGCTTCGGTAATCATATCGAGGTACATTTCCCATGACCAGAGTAGCACACCTGAACATGAGTTTTAGAAATAAAAAAAATTCATACTTAACAAAGATTGTATTTGTTTATTTAAGATAGTATCAGAAATCATCAAGGTTCATGTTTAAAAGATCAATTTAAGAAAGTGGTTAAGTAGTAGTATACATCTGACAAGCATTACATTCATAGTACCAATCAAAACATATTTAATGGTTAAAGTACTGTCAAACTAACACGTATATAATCACTTTACCGAGCAATATGATACAATGGGAACACCAGTATAGTGTGATAACTAAGATACTAACCAGTTCGTTATTACTTTGCTTGGCAACGCCAATAGTATTTCTTCATTTCAGAGCCCGCATTTGATGAAAATCACATAATCTGTTAAGGCCGAAAATTCCTGCTAAAACGTTGATGGAAAGATGTAAAATTCAATTGTAGTAGACATGAACAGCAAACAGAGAAAAGAAATGTAATCATTATTAGTGGCAATATGTTCAGAAAGTGCAGAGAAATTAATAATAGAAGCAAACAGTAACTTACTCAGACTTGAAATATGTGGAATTGCCCAGTAATTCTGCTAGTAGGATATAGTGATTGCCCTCTTAGCTGCCTCCAAATATGCCTGTCGATAGTAATTTATCAGTAAAAAAAAGGCTAAAACAATAAATAGAATAAACCATGCTAATATTCCAATAATCAATACTTGCAGCTTCAACCATCCTTTCAAAGGTTATACAGGAGACTACAACAATAAATAAGATCGAACAAGTTGGCACGAGCATCTATACTACATACCTCTCTCATTGAACGAAACTGGTTCAGCATTTCCCTTCTGTGCAAAAAAAAAAAAAAAAAATCAAACTAAATAGTAAATCTTGAGAGCTAATTGAACTTATGGACATACTTGAAACTTGAATATAGAGATGTAAAAAGTAACACGAGATCATACATTTCATATGTGTATAGGTCATTAGGTGGTGTACAAGAAGTAATATGATGAGAATATCGGGACTTGATGAAATTTGCGCCATCATGCTGCTGAATGAAGCTTCAGCAGAACTTAAGGAACCATGCCTGCATGCCCCAATATACATATTAAAATAAGAAGGCAGCATAACAAAATTGAAAAGAAAGGAAACCAAAACTGATCATTGGATTATGGATACCTTGCATGCAAAGGAATCTTGAATGTGTGCACAAAAAAGATGAGCGTGACAGCAGCCAATATTGCTGCTCGAGATTCTTTGGGAAGAGATGGCATGCTCTCAAGGTGGCAAATAATGGCTAAGATAGCCGAGCAGAAAGGTGGTGGAACCAACTCAGGACCATGGTCCGCAGCCTGGAAAAGATATAGACCAAAAGATGACACTCCAAAAGGTAGGATTGATCAGAAAACTAGCAGTGCCTTGATGAATGAACTGTCTTAGTGGCTGTTCTTGCTCGAATTGGCAGGTGGAACAAAAAAGGGAGAAGGCAAAGTTTTGTGACGTTAAAAATGATCATTTAAAATCTTGAAGTTAAATTTGGCAAGTCATCTCACCTTGCGTGCAAAGAAAATAAGAACTTGTTTTAACCACAGAAAATCTGAAACAAAGCCGAAAAAAGTCCTCGGTCGAAACCAGAAAAACACCATAGATGGTCATGGTGATGGTGAAAGATTGAAGTTTCGAAAAGACCCCGTTTGGGAACTAGCTGTTAGCGGATTGTATTAGCTGTTAGCTGTTAGCGAATTGTATTAGCTGTTTTGACTAGCTGTTTTGACTAGCGGTTTTTAGATTGTTGTTTGGTAAATGATAAATAGATGTTAGCTATTTGTTATGTTAAATGATAGAAATGAACATCAACATAATTTAAATTATAAATTTTATTTTTGTGTGACATCAACATAGCTAACATTTTTGTTTGTACATAATTAATCATTTTGATTTCTCTCCTCCAAAACACTGTTGCCAAACGGGGTCACAGTTGCGCTTGCGCATGGATGGAGAAGGGAGGAGAAAAGAACGCGTGTCAACAAAATTAATTACTGTATAAATGGGAATTCATAAGTTATTACTATTCAATTTATTTTAATCCTTGCATTTTAGTCTTTCAACATTTAAATTGAAATAGAATTATCCCTATGTAATACTAAAAAGTTACTTTCATTTTTTTTTTTTTACCAAATTTTGGTACCCTATTTTTTCTCCCTATTTTCTTGGGGCAAATTTTTAGCCTTTCTTCATAGAAACTTAATTTCTAATCGATTTCAAACTTGATTCCTAATAGATTTTTAATATATTCATTCTTCTTCCTCCTCCTCCTCCTCCTCCTTCATACAAGTTTTTCGTCATCCATAATAAATAGTGATTCTCACTTTTTTTTGACCAAATTTTAGTTTTTTTTTATCTTTTTTTTAGATCAGACCATCAAAGATGGGGGAGGATTTATTAGGTCTCCCAAACCTTGTCAAAAGACCACAGAAGTGGTTAGTGAAAAATAATACAAAGAGGAGCCCAATATAGGCTATGAGCATACAAAGATGCTTCATCTAGAAATCTAGTCTAGCTCTAAAATCTCTCTCACAAAATTTCCACCTAAATAGTTGAAAGCCTATTAGCGAATTGCAAGCAAAACACAAAGCGACACTCAACTAAAAGGAAAGAAAGGCCAAGAGAGACTAGAGAAAAAACTAACAAAAGCATTGAGAAGAATCACAGAATCTGCCTAAAAATGAAAACATCTGCCAACTGAATTGTTGTGGCATAAACCATCTGAAGAATTATAGAGCTGGATCATCAACAGATTGTATCCTTACAGTTGGACATTCCCAGGCATCCAGAATGAAAAGTCTCTTAATTTCAGAGGGCAGAGAGGACCAGTCCAAACTAAGATCCATTTTTGAGTTCAGGGCCAATCTGGATAGTTTGTCAGCTGGCTGATTTGCTTCTCTGTTGGAGTGAGTCAGAAGATTGGAGCCAAGTAGAGAATGAATTCTATATTCTAAGGAGTAGAATTCCCAAAAGGTTGTAGAAGGATTATTTATCATATCCATTGCCAATTTGCAATCAGAGTGTACCAGGTAAAGGGGAAATTTCTGAGAGATAGCATATTGCACTCCTTTTTCAATAGCTAGCATTTCTGCATGCAGAGGAGAGGCAGCTGAGGTGAAAAGGCTAAGAGCCCTAACAAATTCAGCATTTGAATTTCTTATAATGATTCCCAGACCTGCATTCTGGAGCCTAAAGGAGGCATCTACATTCAATTTAATTCCAGAGTGAGGCTTTTTCTATCTGACAGAGAGTATGTTAGGCCTGGGAGGAATTTGGAGGGATACAAGACTGGATAGTTAAATCATCATCCATTGGCCTGTGAATGGAGACTTTATGAGCCAATAGAGAGAGGTAGATGAGATCCTGAAGCTCTTTCTGGAGGGAAGGGAGGTTGGGTAGTATACTGTCATGAATGGCTTTATTCCTTGCCTCCCATAGAATCCAGATAACAAAAACATGAGCAGTATGGTTCAGTTTGGAGTGTAGTCTTGTAAGGCCATTAAAATTCCAGCAGGTGTATAATCTATCCCAAATACTATCACTGTAGAAATATTGAGAGCCACACAGGGAATGCATAAATTTCCACAGTTGAACTGCAGTGCCACAGTCACTAAAAAAGTGATGAATTGAATCAGAATGATCACACAAAAGACACTTTGACGCAAATTGAAATCCAAACTGGCTCAATATATCATCAAAGGGGAGTAGGCAATTAAGGAGCCTCCAGCAAAAGACAGACAGCTTTTTTGGAATACCAGGTCTCCAAACCTTAGCCAAAGAGGGAAACATTTGAAGGAGAGGTCTGAAAACTCTGTAAGCAGATTTAGTAGAGAAATTACCATGTATATCAGGCTTCCATATCAGGCTATCCAGTCTATGGGGGTGGATTTGTGAGGCCTGAAGAACAGCAATGATATGTGGAGGTAGCACCAGTTGCAGTAAAGGAAGATATTTGTCTTTATCTGAAATGAACTGAGTCACTGTGCATTTAAAATCCTCAGGTCCAGGCTGGAAATTATAGTCCATAAGTGGCCCCTGATCAGTCCAGTTTGAAGTCCAAAAATTGCAGCAGCCCTGACCATGTATAACTTTGGAGTTAGCCTCAGCAATTGTGTTGACCTTGCAAATTCTTCTCCAGTTCTGGGAAGTTTTAGTTGAAATGGACAAGGAGGCAAATAGAGCAGTCCATGGAGCTTCACCTATTTGAAATTTCCACCATAATTAACTTGCAGGAATAGGCCTGTATAGTTGCATGGAGGCTTCTAATACCCAAACCATTCTGGTTAACTGGCTAACATATTTTTTCCCATTTTCTCCATGATTTTTTGGGATCATTTTATGTACTGCCCCAAAAAAATATTGCCAATCTTCTTTCTATCTTCCTGATCATACACTTTGTAGGCTCCATCACTGCCCAAATATGTTGAGGCAGAGATAGAAGGCAAGATTGAATTAGAGTCAATTTTTACCTCCCATAGATAGCCATTTATTTTTCCAGTTATTTATCCTTTTATCAATGAGTTCAACAATTGGCTGTAAATGCACATTAAGGATTTTTCCACTGAAAATTTGTACTCTTAAGTATTTGAATGGCAGACAACCTTTTTTCATACCTAAAATTGATTTAACTTGTCTAAACCTGTTGACAGTGGCATTTTTGCTGAGAAAAAACTCACTCTTTTCAAAATTTATTTTTTGGCCAGTGGTTTCTTCAAAGTTAACTAAAAAGGCTTTCATTTTGATGAGATTAATTCTAGAAGCCTGTAGGAAAATAACAGTATCATCAGCATAGCTTAAATGGGAAATAGGTATGGAATTTCTGGGCAGGTCAAAATATTTCATTTTCCCTGTATCATAAAACATAAGCTAAACTTTTGGTAAAAACTTCTGAGAAAATGTCAAACAGAAAGGGTGAGATAGGATCTCCTTGTTTAATTCCTCTAGTGGCCTGGAAATAGCCAACAGGTTTGCCATTTATAAGGATAGAGAACCAGGCATTAGACAAGTTTTTAATTATGCAACGTATGAATCTGCCTTCAAAACAAAACTTAAGGAGAATTTTCTTTAAAAAATCCCAACTGACCATGTCAAAAGCTTTCATTAAATTCAGTTTGAGAATGCAGTTGGGCTCTCTATTTTTTTGTTCAAAAATCTAAACATTTCCTGTAAATATATGACATTATCAGAAATGTCTCTATTTTGAAGAAAAACAGATTGATGAGGAGAAATCAATTTAGGCATCAGTGGTTTAACCTTTCCATGAGTATCTTTGAAAAAAAATTATTTGTAACATTGGAAAGGCTAATTGTTCTATAATCATTAAAAGTCACTGGAATTTCTTTTTTGGGGATAATAGTCACCCAGGTACTGGAAATTCCTCTGTGAATATTAGACCTAGATAAAAAATTATTTGATGCCTCTAGCAAGTCTATACATATTATGCTCCAGGCCTTAATAAAAAAAAAAAGCAGTAGAGCCATCAGACCCTGGACTACTAGATTTATTAAGACTGAAAACTATATGTTTTAGTTCAGGTAAAGTAACTGGCTTGATCAACTCTTCATTTTCTTCCTCAGATATAATTGAAGGAATTGGGCTAAAAAATTAGAGGTGAACTGATCTTTGTCTGGGTGAGAATTATCAGTTAACAGCGTATGATAATATTGGACTGCTTCAGTTTCGATCTCAGCACAATCTGTTAACCAAACTCCATCAGAACTTTTGATCTTAGTGATGTTGAGTCTACATTTCTTCTCCATAACACTGTTATGAAAAAACTTAGTGTTCTCATCACCTTCTTTAAGCCATTTTAGCCTAGCCTTATGTTTCCAGAAATTATTTTCTTCTTTCAAAGCTCTAGTGAGTAAAGCTTTACATTTTTTCAGCCTAATTAGCTCATCAGTTGAGCTATTAGATTCAAAAATAATTTCTTGGAGTCTCAGATTTTCCTCTGCAATTTTCACATTCTGGTCTATATTTCCAAAAACATCTTTGTTCCACTGTTTAAGTATCTTTTTAAGACCATTTAGTTTGAGGAAAAAATTTAACATGCCTTGACCTTGTATAGGGACAGTCCAATGGTGTTTTATTACATCCATAAATTGCTCCCTTTTGAACCAGGTATTGATGAACCTGAAAGGTCTTGGCACAGAGGGGAGGGAACTACCTATTCTAAGTAGCAAAGGGCAGTGATCAGATGTGTCTTTATTTAGGACATGAATAGAGGATTGTGGAAATCTAGTTAGCCACTTAAGAATACCTCTATCTAATTTCTCAGTGGTAAGCTTGATACCATTATCCTTAACTCTGCCATTAGACCATGTATAGAATTACCCACTGTATGCACAGGAAAAAGGCCTAGTGTAATAAAATTACTGAACTCCCTAATACTCTGCAAACTAGGTGAAGAGAAACCTTTATACTCAGAAATAGAGGACATGACATTAAAATCACCTATGAACATGGCATCATCTAAATTTAGGGCAGTAAGGTCGGACCATAGCACTTTTCTTTCCTTTCCAGTTCTAAAGCCATAGACAAAAATCAAATCAGTAGATAGATTTAGTTCATGGCTGAAGAGCTGTACTAAGAGGAATTGTGGATTGTCCATTTTTTGTGTAATATCTAAATTATGATTCCACATTATCCAGATATTACATAAATTTGAAACCATGAAGTGTTGAAAGTGCAAGAGAGACATATAAGTTTGGCACTCAGAAGAATCATGTTGAGGTTCTATAATACATAACAAATCAACTCTGTGGGTTCTAAGAAGTCTAGCAAGTCTAATCATAGATGTTTCCATACCTCTAATATTCCATACAAGTACATTTATTCCTAGAGTTGTATTAATCATTTAAACTTATTTTTGATGCTTTTTGTTGCTATCCTTGTGATGATTTTATTTGTCCGATTAATAAGGTGTTTACCTTACTGTTGTCAGACACAGTCACAGCTGCAGTATCTACCTTATCATTATCACCTAGAGATGAGGAACCAACCTGTGGAATGGTCTCAGGGTGCTCAGTTGTGATTTTTGGATTATCTTCCTGGGGGTCTTCTTCTTCCATTATGAGTGGTAAAAACCTATTTTCTTTTTTTCTTGTCTGAGAATAAAAAGAAACATTGTTAGAATGGAAAGAAGTTTCATTGGGGATTGAGATATCTGGATGAATGTGAATGTCATCAGCTGAGAAAAATTGGTGTCTTTTTTGAGTTTGCCATTTCTGGTCATCCTCCAGCTGTTTGTCAGTTGGTGAAGATTCTTGCACCAGAATGCTTGCATAGGTAGGCCTCAGTGGTTCTTCATTTCCTGCCTCATTGATACAGATTGGAGAGGTGGTATCCTCAGAGTTTGAGATGTTATGCACTACATCAGGTGTTTGTTCCTGAGTGATCAGAAAGATCTGGCTTGGTGGCAAAATATCTGCATCAGGAGAGTCTGTTTCCTTGCTGCAAGTAGCTATTGAGGTTGGGGGGAGGCCATCACTTCCTTGCCTTTTGCAGGGTCAGAGATTTTTGGAATGTATCTATATTGTTGTATTGGTGGAGGTTGAGGGATGGTAAGCTTTTCTTTTTGAGTGATTCCAGAAGAACAAGCCCCGGACTGGAAAGGTTTTCTCTGAGCTGACTGATATGGGATATTCATGGGGGAGCTATTATTAACTAGGGGCTTGAGGTCAGGGTGTAAGATTCTGCAATCTTTCTGTTCATGACCTAGTTTTCTGCAATGCTTGCAGTAAGCAGGGATAAACTCATATTCAATAGGAAAGTCAGTGACAGCTCTTTCAAGGTTGGTTGTGAGGGATACAATGCTGTGGATTTTCTGAAGGAGATCTATTTCAACACAAAGTTTAACAGCAGAGGGCCTAGTTAGGCTTGCTGTAGCGGCATCCATCTTAATAAATCTACCTATGGAGTTACCAATATCCTTAAGCATAGCAAGATTTGTACCAGATTATTGGCAAATTGTGCAAAGTGATCCAAACAGGAAGGATAGATGCATCAGTATTTGGTGAAAAATTAGGGGTCCATTTTGATACCTTCATTTGGACACCTTTAAAAGACCAGGGGGACTTCATCCAGCATCTCTGAAAATCCTCCTGGTCCTCAAAACGGATTAGAATGTGCTTGTAATCAATAGAACCCAACTGGTATCGACCATTGAATCCCACAGACTTAAAGGCTTCATATAGAAACTCCATGGACGGCTTCATCGTCGGAAATTTTCCAATGAGAGCGTTGTTGTAGTGAGCCGATAGCTGAGCAACTTCCTCCGGTGAAATCAAGCAGGAAATCTTGCCTTTATATTCAGTAATTGGTTTGATTGAAGGATTGGACGGGAGAGAGGTGAAGAGGGGCAGTGGTTTGGTGTTTAAAGCTTGGAGGAAGCTCCTATTTGCGGTGGCTCCGCCGTTGTGAAACGGCGGTTCCGGCAACATAGTTACCATTTGTAACCATTGGGTGTGGGGCTTTGCCTGAAAAGTGGTATTAACGGGTAGAAAAATCACCGTGCACAGAAAGAGAGGGCATCAAAGTTTGGGAGAGAGGAGGAGAGAGAGCGATGACGAGTCTTGAGTTTTTTTTTATCCTAAGTTTCCTCTCCTATTTTTTCTCCTTTTTTTGAATAAATTTTTACCTTTTTCCCTTATGACATGACACCTTAATAAGAATGCAAATTTTCGTAATATATTTAACTAATATTTAATCAGTGGTTAATTTTTAAATTTTTATTTTAATTATATTTATTTAGAATTTTTCTCCCAATCATTCCATAATATCATTCTTTTACTATTTTTGCTTATTCAATTAGACCGGTTTTCGTAATTATTTCCTGATTTTCAATTGATTTGGATAATTGATCGATTCAATGAAATTGAATTTGGTATATTTACTATTCAGAATATTCATGGAAAATTATAAATGATATTGAACGGCTGTTATACATTGTTAAAATATATTGAAGAAAATAGTCCATATAGTCTATTCTACAGTTGGAAAATACGGCACTACACATGTCGTAATATTAATCATATTAATTATGGTCTGCTTTATTTTTATTTTTTAAAATCATATTAATCATGGTCTGCTAGATAGGGGTGTTCAAAAATACCCGACCCGGCCTACCCGCCCCGTTGACCATGCGACCTGGCATAAAAAAACCGGGTACTTTCTTATATTTTACGGACGGGTACCCGACCCGTTAATTTAGTAAATTACCGGGTCCGGGTCACATAAATGTGATTTTCTGGGTACCCGGAAACCCGGTATAATATGTATTTATTTAATTAATTATAATTTTACCTTTTAATATTAACATTTTAAAAAATTAAATATCAATTCATCCTAACTAAACTCAACCTCTTAAGTTTTTAATCCACCTCTCCAGCCATCCAGGGTGCATTTGGTTGGACAAGTTTTTGGTTGGACTTTCTTATATTGCTACTTTTTCTTCAACACAAGCGCACAACCGCATCCCACACTTCATTGGAGTATATCCACTAATTTGCCTCGAATGATAATTATTTCATAATTTTATTGATATTTTCATATTAAATAATATTTAATTAGTTTTGGACTTTTATACTGATAAAGTATATTTATTATTAAATAATTAAATGTATTTTGTAGCACTTTTTATAAGTAATAAAATAAAATAGGGTACCTGGTTACCCGGCCCGCATAATTGGGGTACCCGGTTGTACGGGTTCCCGGTATTTCCGGGACGGGTCACGGACCGCATTTTCAACTATCCGCATGTACGGGTACCCGGTGTTTGAACACCCCTACTACTAGATGACTTGTCTTTGATAATTTCGGTATTTGTTTTAGTTTTTCAATTGATAATACTTGAGTAATTGGGAGTTAGTTTCAAATGAAACCAGTTCACCAGAATCAAAACTTGTCCCGATTCAAACAAGATTAAGAAATTTATTCCCATAATTAATAATTAAGATTTTCATGAACATAAATGTTTAATTCTATAGTTGTCAGTTTCTGTGGGCTATTTCTCACTGAACTGAACTATATTGAATTAAAATAAAGTGCAAATTAATAAATGTATTGTAAAATATAATTAGTAAGTTTATCTAAATTTCATTAAATATATTTTACTGAATTGAATTAAACTGAATTGAGTTGAACTGGACTGAATTGGACTAATTCACTTTATATTATTTTCAATTTTATTTAACAATCGAACTCGATCAAAATACTTTTTCTAAAATTATACCCTCCATTTTATTAAATATTTTAACCATGAATGTACGTATGTAACAACGAAAGTACCATTTATTAGATTCCGCTAAAGAATTTTTCAAATTTTAGATTCGCTTATTATGAATTCCACTTATTATGGTTTAGAACTTCTATAGAATTTTAGATTCCTGCATTTATTTTATTGTAATTGCTTATTAAATTTTTATAATATGATATTGATTTATTAAGTTATTTTAGTTTAATTTATATTTTACTTAGCGATTTGTTTTGTACTTATACAAGCTTGTATCATAGGTTAGATTTTTTAACCGTCAATTTAAAAACTTTCAAAGCGTGAGGATGCGAGAAGTTCAAGCCGGAACTTGGATTTATGTAAATTAAATGAATAAATTAAGTTCGTAATTAATCATATTTAAGGCCCCGTTTGGCAACAACGCATTGGAGGAGAGTTGTTTTTTAGGCTAAAAATAGATTTTAACTGGTCAAACAACTACGTTACTTGTTTGGTGAGAAGCGTTTTCCATTGACCTTTTTGGATGAAAACTCTTATTTTCAAAACGCTCGAAAATAATGCTTTTTGGATGAAAACTCTTGTCATTAATTGGATAAATATTACAAATTTTTCTTTTCATCATTTCTTGTATTTTAAGTAATATTCTTTTATCATTCCCTTTGTACGTAAGTTTATTTTAAAATTTTCGTTTGAAGGTATCACGTAATAGGTAACATTTTTTTTTGTACATTATTTAATTATTTTGATTTGTACTAATTTTAATTTCTATCGGTTTTATTTTTAAATAATTATTTTAAAATTTTAGAGTACGATTTAACAAATAAATATAAACTCGTATATATGTTAGTGAATATTGTTCCAAAGAAATACAAATAAATATAGATACAAGTACTAGAAATATTTTTATATGCTTCAAAATAAATGTCACACAAAATTAAAATTTATAATTTAAATTATGTTAATGTCCATTTCTGTCATTTAGCATAATAAACAGTTAACATCTATTTATCATTTACCAAACCACAATCTAAAAACCGCTAGTCAAAATAGTTTGTCAAAACAGTTAATACAATCCGCTAACAGTTAACAGTTAATACAATCCGCTAACAGTTAATAGATAACAACTAGTTCCCAAACGGGGCCTAGTTAGAAGAATGCAAATAAATAACCGCGCATCGCGCGGTACAACCAAGCTAGTTATTTATAAACAATTATATCTATTTTTAGTCTAAATGATTTCTATTTATCTTACAAGCCGTGTTCCCCTTTTTTTTACTATGAAATCCACACTTCAGTATTTCATAAATCATATATATTTTAAAAATTACTGAAAACCTCAACAATTAATCAAAAAAATTAAAATGAAATACAATTGTGCAAATTGAAAGGATCCTACAACATCAACATATATGTAAGGCATACAAAATCATCGACCAATAGTAATAATAATTATATATATATATATATATATTAAAAAAAGTGTTCTACTAGACAATGAATAATGAAATATCGAAGCTAGCTACAATCAATAAAAAATATGAAAATTTAGCTATTCAATTTTTTTTGATAACACATATTTCATTTCATATCAAAACGGCACAAGAGGTAAACTGTTCAAGGAGGTAGTACGAACGTGCTCTTCTTGAACAATTAGTCTGTCTACTTTTACTATACATATTTTAACGAAATTATTCAAAAGAAATTTAATATCTTGCACTAAACTATTCAGTTCCCACGGAGCTGCTGCATCTTCATCACATAGTAGAGTTGTGAGAATCTGTGAATCAGTTTGTAGGTGTTCTCCTTGACCACCGATCGGAGGAATTTGGTTTAAAACTTTCCAACAACATGAAACGGGGAGAAAGCTGAAAACCTATGTTGATCCTACACAAAGAAACCATCATGTGTATTCCTGAGCACACATGTCCATGTTGCTACTGCCGATCCTGTTTCTTTCTTGAATGCCTCATCAAATTTTATCTCCAGCTATATCTGGTCTGGTGGCCAATGGTGGGCTTGTTGCCCTTGTTGGGAATATTGAGAGTGCTGTTATAATAGGATCAAAGGAATCAATCACAGTCAACAGCAAAAGCGTATGAATAAACATTTGATCTATAGGATCGGAAAAGATACTTCTCTCCAGCCCTATTTCATTCGTAGCTTGACATTCTTCTGCCAAGATAAGGAATTCTTTCGTAGTGATTTCGGTCACTGCTTCTAATTTTATAATATATAATACACTGAGAATGCAAAGTTATAAAGCTTTTCAAGCCTTCCCATCTAAAATGGATTAGGGCCAACAACAAAATGGATGCTTTTGTTTTTCTATGAGAGGGTTCTGTAGTGTAAAAGGCTAGAAAAGGTTTAAGTATTTAATAGAAATTAATCAGGTTGTAACTCCTGCGATTTACTTTAGTATTTAATAGAAATGTTTTGTTATGCATGTAACTCTCGCAATTACCACTCCATTATCAACTAAGAAATGTCGTAGTAACGTGATTTTTTAAATTAAATCAATATAGTGATTTCCATTTGTTAAACATATGAATTCAATGTATGTTGATTAATATTCAAAATTTCAGAGTGTTTTATTTAAAAGTGAGTTGGTAGGATCTATGCTCTTATCCGTACGTTAACAAAGTTTTTCCAAAAAACAAAAAATTTTACTGAGAAGGCTTACAAAGACTTCTCGCTTTCTCTAAACTAATGCTCTCCCTTCTCTCTACTTAAAATTCTCAATTTCCCATTTTCCGACAAAATCTTTTCCAACTTTCACTATCCAATCTAACCATTCACCCCGAAAACGGTAACTAAACGGTCACCTCCATGGTGGAGGCGCAGCAGCCCTTCGGCGGCGTACCTAATTTTCGCTCTTTCGCACAAGCACTCGCCACCAAACCGCCCCCCTCTATCACCTACACTACCAGATAATCTAGAAATCCAACCGATCGGAGAATACAAGGGGAAGATGGCTTGTATTGTATCCCAAGATCAAGCCACTCTCCTCGTCCCTCACTATCAAAATACGTTGATTGGGAAGTTCGAGAACGGTATGTCGTCAATGGGAGCCCTCAACGAGACGTTCAAATCAGTGGGCTTCTCGGGCAAATTCCAGATTGGGTCTACAGACTATAGCACATCTTGATTAGGTTTCAAGACTTGGCAGCGTTGCTGGCTAAGAGGATCATGGATTCTCAAAGGCTCAATCATGAAGGTTCTAAAGTGGAGCACTGATTTCAATACTGGATCAGAGCATCTATGGTTTCTGTCTAGGTAACCATCCCAATTGTGCCTATTTTCTTCTATAATATCTCTATGCTTCAATTTATTGGAAATAGAATAGGAAATTTTATTAAAATGGATGCTGCAATTTCAACACTTACCCGACTATCTACTATGAAATTATGCATTGAGATAGACTTGTAGCATAAACTCCATTCTGAAATCAAAGTAGGTGTAGATGGCCTTGTAGTACACCTAGAAATTATCTATGACCAACTCCCACACTACTGTTCCCATTGCAGAAAGCTAGGCCACCATGTGGACAGCTGTAGATCTGCTCATCCTGAACTTAGACACACACAAAAAAATAGAAAAGAATATCCAACCATACAAGCTACTAAGCCTAAGTACTTTACCCTTACTGACACTAACACAAAAATATTTCGTTCCTCCAACCCCAAACTGCCAAAACACTCAGACAAAAGAGGTGATTCTGGAATCATAGCCAAAAAGAAGGATAAACTGCTCAAAAAACAAACCATGATATATGTTAGGAAGGAGCCTCAACCTGCAATCACCAGCTCAGAATCTATCCAAATTATCAGTAAGGGGAAGGAAAAGATCTCAAGTGACATGCTCACTGTCTCCTCTGAATCCACCTCATCCCCGAGCAAGGAATCTTACATTCACTCCACACCAACCTCAAACAAAATTACTCCAACTGAAGGGCATGAGAGTAGCTACAGACCTAGAATCTATGCAAAATATGACTCTTCCATTAGTCAAGATGATGATCACACAAAGCTATACATAGTGCATTTATTACTAACCCTATTACGTATTTTTCTCAGGAAAAAAAACAAAAAGAACGGGTTTCTTCCACTACAGGAATGCACAGAAGAGGAGGAACATGGAGACGCAGAAGACACCACTCTGGATCAGAACACATATGATACACCAACTCTGAAGGATCCACAACCTACTCCTTTTCAAGAGGTAAGCACAACTCAGGTGAGGAAATCAAACAGGCTTTTGGATAAGCAGACACCTGTTATAAAACTCCACACTTATAAAACTTCACACAACTGAACCAAATCATGACTAGTTTAGCTACTAAAGGCTCTAATAAGAATTCTAAATGAATAGTACAAACTCAAGGTTAGATTCTTGGTCTGGAACATAAGAGGAATGGAAACTTCATTAGAAAGATTAGAAGAACTGATTTCTACTCATAACTTTGATCTTGTCTGCATCATTGAACCAATGCATGCTAATATTTAATGTAATCACTACATATCTGTATTTAGATTCCATAAATGCCTTTTTGCACAAAATGAAAGGATATGGTTATTCTGGAAAGATGATATCCAAGTGTCTTTGCTCACAGATAATTTACAATTCTTACATGTCTCTGTCCATAGCCAAAAACTAACAGCCTCATGGAAGCAGTTTTTGTATATGGACTCAGAACAAGGAAAGGTAGAGAGGACCTATGGATTGATTTACAAAAGAGGTCCAGCTTGTATTCAACTGTTATAGGCTAGCCATAAGTTGGGCTTAACCAAGTTCAACTGAATGTATTTTGTGTTTATATGGGGCTTTCCCTCGAGTGTTATTTCCTTAGAAATTAGCACTAAGATTTTTTTTTTTTGGAAGAGTGTGTTTCTCTTATGTATTTGAGGTTTTTCCTCTATGTACCCTCTCGAGCTTGTTTAGATGTATCATCTTCTAATGTAATGACACCTTTGATATGACTTCTATTTTATTGTAGGCGTTGCCTTGTATTGCGTCGAGATGATTGATGTTTGAGAACGTCTGCCCAATTTGTTAAACCATAGACCTCAATCGAATACTTTTCTCAAGTATTTTATCTCGAGTCTAATCTCCTTTATTTTACTCAAGTCATTGACATTTGAACTGTTCATTCAAACAACTTATTTTATATAAGTGCGCCAATCGTTTACTTTTTGAAGCATACTGTTTTGAGTAGCAATCAAAATTATACTTAGGATAACATTCCTCTTATTAGAAAAATAATTATGACTGCTAAAATAAAGATGAATATAGACACAAATAAGATATATTTAATTCAAGCTCGTGGCTTAGGAATAAAATAAAGAAAGTAATGGTTCGAGTTTTGTACCCGTACTTTTTATAATGTGGTTTCCCCTAGCCATCAATGAGTCCTTTCTCGGACTTCACCTTCCGTGGTATACTTTCATAAGTTAACCACGTTCCACATTCGTGGTATGGGTTCGCCCTTCATAATTTCCAAGAGGTAGCTTCCCCCTGGTTGGGTATCTAGCACTCGATAAGGGCCTTCCCAATTCGAGACTAGCTTCCCTTCCACTTCTTTCTTGCTTTTCTCATTTAGCCTCATTACGAGGTCTCCCTTAGCAAATGTTGCCAAGCAAACCCTTTTGTCATAGTAGCGCTTGACTTTTCTTTGACTTTGGCCTCATGGATGGTAGCATTGGCTCTTTTTTCCTCGAGGAGGTCAAGATCGAAACAAAGGTTTTCTTCATTGGCGTTGTCATCTTCATCTTCTGGCTGGGAGGTTCGAGCAGAGGGGATTCCGATTTCCATAGGGATGACCGCCTCCAACCCATATACCAAGCTGTGGGGAGTTTCCCCAGTTGCAGTAGTTGTTGTTGTTCTATGGGCCCATATCACACTCGGGATTTCATGTATCCAGTTTTCGTTCGCTCCTTGTAGGCGTTTTTTTTATGCCGATTAAAAGGGTTCGATTTGTGACTTCTACCTTGCCATTGGCTTCTGGATGGTACACCGAGGTGGGTTTTTGCTGTGTATGGTAATATTCGCATCACTTTTTGAAGGGATTGTTGGCGAATTGCGATCCGTTGTCGGTTGCTATGTATCTGGGAATTCTATAGCGACATAAGATGTGTTTCCAACAAAAGTTGATAACTATTTTACCAGTTATGTTCGTCAAGGCTTCAGCTTCTACCCTTTCAAGAAATTGTCAATGACCATAATGAGGTACTTGAAATTTCCGGGGGCCGTGGGGAAAGGTCCGACGAGATCTATGCCCTATCGGACGAATGGCCAAGACTCCTGAATTGTGATCATGTTCTCCTGTGATATATAAATCATCTTAGCGTATCTCTGGCATTGATGGCATACATCAATGTACTTTCAGGAGCCCTCCAACATGGTGGGCCAGTAATATCCCATTTGTAGGAGTTTGCGAAAGACGGTTCGGGGACCTTGATGACTGCCGCAAACGCCTTCATGTGCTTCTTGAACTAGGTGTTCTGCGTCGGATGGGCCAACGCACTTGATTAGTGGTTGCAAGTATCCTTTCTTGTATAGTCTACCTTCATGTATAACATATTTCGGGGCTTTAACTCTGACCTTGCATGCCAAGTATTTTTCCTCTGGGAGGGTTCCCGTTTGCAGGTACTCTATGTAGGGACACATCCAAGTGTCTGAGGCATCTACAACCATGATTTTGTTTTCTTCATAGCTTCTCTTTTCCAATGTTTCCATCAGAAGTTCCTGGGAGGAGCAGATGTTGAGGTCCGAGGAGGAAAGTTTGCTTAATGAATCATCTTTATGGTTGCCTTCTCGGGGGATGTGATTCAGCTCGTACTGTTGGAATTGGCTTAGATGAGGCCTGACTATCTCGAGGTACTTCTGGAGGATATACTCTCGGGTCTCGTAGTCACCTTTAACTTGCTGCACCACGATTTGCGATTCACTGAAGATGTCGAGGTCCTTTGCTAGCTTCAACCCCGTCATGAGGGCTTCATATTCAGCTTCATTGTTTGTGGCTTGAAAGTTGAAGTGGAGAACGTATGGATGGTCATTTCCATCAGGGCTGGTTAATAGAATGTCGGCGCTACTTCCCCCAAGTTGGAGGATCCATCTACGTATAGGCGTCATTTTCCCGTGGTTATAGGTGGTTATAGAAGAAGTATATTTTGGTCATGGTTGTGTTACCATGTTTAGATGAAGTGTATTCCTTGTAGAACATTCAGAATATACGCATTCCTTTTAAGGATTTGGATTGATGGACCTGTAGATCCATCCTCCGCGTAACTCGAGCCCACGACCCTTCTCGGGCTTTGGTCCGAGACTAAATGAGGTCCAGAATACAAACCATGGACTTATCAGTAACCCCATGGTATATCTTCAAAATTTCAAGGGCTCCATCTCGAAGGCTGGATGAGAGGCTTGCTCCTCGAATGAAGGCCAATAACTCGAGGGAGAGTAACTCGGGGCATTAAACTCGGGGTGTCCTTCTAGGACTAACCTCTCGGGCTGACCCTTCTGAATATCTATCTTCAAGTTGCTTCGTATTCCATCAGGATGCGTGGACGCCTGAGATTAATTCCTTTTGTAATCCATGAGCAGTACACATGCGTCGCGTATTCATTGGAAGGCAGAGGCGGATTGTCCCCCCGTCTCTCCAATTGCTTGCATCGGAACACGGATCAAGGTAATTACTCGCCTTAATATTTTCTGGGTTTGGGTTAAATCTCCCAAATCATTCCCATTGTCTTCTCCACTTGCAATTTCTTCATCAAAGTGCAGAGGACGATTTCACGCTTTCTTCCTTCACGAAACCCCAAATTTTTGCTCCATCACAGCCAATAAGTATTTCTTCTTTTATTGTCTCTTCTCTGTGTCTTCTTCTCTTATTCCCCATTATTTCCCCCCATACTCTCTGTTATTATGTCTAGTAGTAGTGAAACGATTTCCACCCCCCGACATGATGAGAGAGAGTATGTCCATGCTCAGGCCGAGGAGATTAGCTCCCGTGACCGCCGTAGAGCCGAGGTAGCGAGTGGGAAGAGGCTTGTAGTGTTGAAGCGGAAAGCCTCTGATAAATAGAAAAGCTTGATGGCTGCAGTGCGGCGGGCTCAGATGGAGGGGAGTAGCCCCATGGTGGCGCATGCGCCAGGTGGCGTGCCGTCGGCGTGTGGTGAAGGTAGCAGTAAGAGGTCGGTGAAGGATGATCGGGCGCGTTCGGATGCTGCCATATTCGTCGATGGCTGCCGATATTCCTTCTCTAGTGATTGTGATCTCATGTATGTGCGAGATGATAAGCCCGCGTCGGAGCTAGTTACTTCGATCCGAGGTGTGATCTACGAGAGGTTCATCCAGCATGTTCTGGCTTTTCCGTTTCCCTTACTGTTGAGTCAGTTTCTGGACTACTATAAGGTGCATCCGTGGTAGCTACACGCCAATGTGATAGTAATCATAATGGCTCCGATGACTTGGTGTGCTCGTAAGGGGTATAATCCAAGTCTTGATCTGTTGCGGACCTTGTATGAGGTTTCAATTGTGAAGAGAGCGGTGACCTTAGCTATCCGAGACCCTGATATAGGTAGGGCCTTCGCGTTGCCACTGAAGAAAGTTGCAGACTAAGGAAGTTGCAGACTTCCAAGACTGTGCGCAGGATCTTCATTTGATGGAGCTGAAAACAATTGGCCATACTTACACATGGGAGAACAGGAGACAAACATGAGAGATGATCTTCAGCAGAATTGATAGATCCATTTTCAATCATGTTTGGATTTCCACTTTCCCTGAAGCCGTGTGTTTTGTTAATCCTATTGAAATCTCTGACCATTTCCCTGAAATGGTTCATTTCAGGAAAAAAGAGAGACATGCTCCTAGACCCTTCAAGTTTTTTAATATGTGGATCTCCTCTCCCCTATTTAAAGATGTTGTTAAAGCTGTTTGGGAGGACACAACGGTGCAGACAATGGAAGACCTATTCCAGCAACTAAGGGAGATTCAGGCTCTTCTTCTTTGTTTGAATAGGAAGCAGTTTCCAGAAATTGAGAAAATGACAGCATTGGCAAGGGAAGACTGGGAGTAAGCTATTACTAATCTTAGTGAGGATCTCAAATCTCAGCAGAAGCATCGGCTGGAAAAGGATAAAAGGGGGCTAATGGAATTCTATGCTGAAGTAGAATTCAAGTTCATACAGCAAAGAACCAAAGTGCATTGGATCAAAGAGGGAGAGATATCTACTAAAATGTTCTATTCACTGCTAAAAGCTAGGCAATATCATAATCAACTTCTATGCCTCTCAGATGAGAATCAGTTGACAGAAGGGATGGAAGCCATTGAGAAACATCTACTAGAAGTATTCAAGAACCAGCTTGGAGAAACTAGTACTGCACCTATGAAGTTGAACCTGGAGTATGTGAAGATGGGAAATACACTCAAAGTAAGCCAGCAAGCATCTCTAATTCAGGAGGTTACAACTGAGGAAGTCTATGATGCACTAAAGAGTATTGGTTCTTTAAAGAGCCCAGGTCAAGATGGTTTCAAAAGCCAGTTTTTCAAACAGACATGGGATATCACTGGTCGTGGAATTGTTAGAGCCGTAAAAGGTTTCTTTGCTAGAGATAATATGCCAGCTGACTTCAGCCAGGCAGTCCTTGCTTTAATCCTAAATGCCATCTACCTCAAATAGCTGGTGACCTTAGGCTTATTGCATGTTGCTCAGTGCTATACAAAATGGTGGCTAAGATTCTTTGTACCAGGCTTGGAGTGTTCCTCCCCTCTGTGGTTAGTCTGAACTAAGGTGCCTTTGTAAAAGGGAGGCAAATAGCACATAATGTGCTTCTTACTCAGGAGCTCATTCAGAAGTATAACAGCAGTACCATGAGGCCTAGTTGCTTGCTGCAAATTGATATAAGGAAGGAATTTGATCATCTGAGCTGGGTTTTCCTGTTTGCTTGGCTTGCAGCACTGAAATTCCCACATCCGTTTTAGAAATGGCTTCAAAAATGCGTTCTTACCTCCTCTTTCTGCATTTCTGTAAATGGAGGTTACACTGCTTCTTTCAAGGGCAAGAAAGGAGTTAAACAAAGTGATCCTCTCTCATCATTGTTGTTTGTAATTGGTATGGAATATCTGACTAGAATGCTTGAATTCAACTATGCTTCCAAGCAAATTCAGTATCATTAGAGGTGTGGGAAAGTTGGCATTCACAGCCTCATTTTTGCTGATGATTTGCTAAATTTTTGTGGTGAAACTGTTCAATCCATGAGGGGCATAAAAATATATTTGGAGGAGTTTAAAAACACAACTGGGCTGGGTATCAATTAGAAGAAGACATCGATATTATTTTCCATCATGGATGAAAGTCAGAAAGACTTATTACTTGCAATACTAAATGTTTCAGACTTATTACTCTGAAATATTTGGGACTGCCACTTACAACATGCAGATGGGATAGGGCAACTTGTGCTACCTTACTAGACAAAGTCAGATCCAAATTAGCAGGTTGGAGAAATAGGCACTTGTCTCATGCTGGGAATGTACATGTGATCAACACATTACTCCTTAGTCTAACCAACTACTTGTTTAGTGTCCTCAAAATCGCATAGGAGATTCATGATGAGGTAGAAATGCTTTGAAGGGCTTTCTAATGGGGCAAGGATCCTAATAGAAGATATTTCACACATGCTCCATGGACTACACTGTGTATGGGTAAGAAATGGGAATCAAGGATCTATCACTATGGAATCTAGCTTCTCTATGCAAGCATGTTTGGGAAATTCAGCAGAAAAAGGACATCCTTTGGATAAGTTGGCTTCAAGCTTTCTATCTGAAAGACAAGTCTTTTGGAACTTATAGAGACATAACTGGACAGAGCTGGATATGGAAGTTATTTGTTAGACTGAAAGGTACCATGTTTGAAAAGTTGCAGCATTGTACAAGGAGAATAGGTGTCTTCTCTATTACTGCTGCTTACAACATTTTGAATGGGGCAGACAAGGAAGATATTTGGGCTAAACTGGTCTGGCATACTAAGCTACTCCCAAAGCACACGTTCTTTCTCTGGCTGTTCTTGAGAGGGAGATTAGCCACAGCGGACAGGGTTCAAAAGTTCAACATTCTACAGCAGCAACCAAAGTGCTGCCTTTGTGGCTTGGAGGATGAAACTGCACTACACTGTTTGCTAAGTATTCATTTTGCAAAGATGTTCTCTTGTCTCTGGGATTGCAGGCAGTTGGCTATTGAGGGCATTGAGGAGGAGGTTACTGAACTGGTGCAGGTTAGGCCAAGTGCACAAGCTGTTATGTCAAGTTGTTGCACTCTATCATGTGTGGGAAGAAAGAAATTGCAGAATTTTCCACCATAAATCTCTACTGGTTCCACAAGTGGGAAAAAGGGTTGAGGCTGAATTCAACTGGTCAAAGGAGTTTTTCTTGTGATTAAAGTTTGATTTATGAGCCTAGAAATAGGTAGAGTTTTATGTAATAGATTGGGAGTGAATGTCTAAATTTTGTATTGGTTTTTTGGTGATTTAATAAAAATTTGTTTCATCAAAAAAGGAAGTATGGACGGAAGTTCAGACAAAAATTTGGTTAAAAAATTAAAATAACTATTTAATATTAACATTAGGAAAATACTACTTAACTTTTTTTTTAAAAAAGCAAACCACCTATTGGTGGGGGGATTTCATTTGGTACCCCAAGCCAAGATTTCCAACAGGAATTTAAGTTTTGTACACCTGGGGCAGAGAACTGCCTCCAAAAATACCCTAATGCTAAGGGCAGTACATATGCTTAATCTATGGAAAAAATAGACATTGTTATATCAGATAATTGAGGAGCAGGTTAGTGATCGAATCAGCAAAGGCCGAAGCACAAATTTGCCACCCAAATAATGACAGTAACAATGCCAATCCATAGTTAAGCCTAGATTGCCAAAAAATTGATGATCTAGTGTTATCAAAATTTACATCAGCGCAATCAACACTGGATCAAAAGCTTCCAAAGTGCTTGTGGATTTTTCTGTTTGACTCCATTCTGAATAAATGGTTGCCTCCTTCATTGGTTGCTGCTTGGTGCTTGCTTCTTTTTCCAATGCCTCTCCTGCAGAAACATATAAAAACCAGCACTATCCCAGTTCTAAGAATTCTGCAGAAATGTTCTAACTGTTGGTATTTCTAGTTTATCCATAGCTAATAAACCTCTCAGTTCTGATGGGGAATTTTGCATATTTAGGTCTCCAGAACTATTGGAGGATCAGTTAAGCTTAGCAAGGAAATCAGCAGGTATATTTCCTTCTCTGTAAGTATGGAAAGTTTTATATTGCAGGTAATAGTTATTTATTTCAGTACTACATGAGAAACATTCCCATGGTCCTGCAACAGGATTGATTACGGCATTTAAAACTTGTAGACAGACAGTTTCTACCACATAGTGTTCTGATGGCATGTATTTCTACTTGTGTTGATGATGCACATGTTATTCTCAATTAACATATTATCCACTTCTGAGGAAAATACTACTAAACTTCTTAAATGTTATTCTCAACTGTTATATTTATATTAGTTTTCCAGCCAGCCACTTTAAAGGAATTCAATCACACTCCCAACCAGAATCAAAGAAGGATGATTGACTACAAGATCTTAAATATAAAACTACAGCAGTTTTTGTAAAAATCAGGTGTGTTTGGTCGGAGAAAATTTTGAAACTTTGGGTTTTTTTTAAAATTTTAATAGTTCGAGATTTTGTTTGAGATTTTGTAAGGCTATGATTTTACAAAAATCTTGTTTGGTTGGGTTGGGATTTTGTAAGTTTTGAAACAAAATCCTTGTTTGATTCGTTGGGATTTTGCAAGTTTAAACAAAAATCTTGTTTGGGGGCAAAATCTAGACTTGGAAGCACAAACACCAGACTTTGGGGATGAAATGTAGACTTTCAAAAACTAAATGAACCAAACAATAATTTTCAAAACTGAATTTTGAAAGTTTAGTTTTTCAAAATCCAGCCAAACTAAACGCAGCCCAAATGATCATCATTTTATATCAAAAGTAAGAGCATTGGAGGCATCCTATGGAAAATGAGATTTTGCAAGCCAAGCTCTACATAAAACAGTGATACCTCATTCAGACGGACAATGATAGGCTTCCCTCCAAGGGAGTCTCCATCCTCTATTAGTTGTAGGCTTTTGATTAGCTATCTCATGAAAATTAATTTTTTCATTTTATTTTGAAACATCCAATAGGACCCGATGTGGGCCTGATTATGTGAAGTGTTTTAATTCATTTTTGGAATAGATATTTTTAATCTTTTATTTTATTAATTAGAATAATTCGATTTCTGAAAAATTACGTTGGCCATGTTTGCTGAAACTTATTTATCGCTGAATTTAAATAAACTAAACTGAAAAAAATATAAAAGTATTGAACGGAACTGGGAAAAAAAAATATAATGAACTGAAAAAATATAAAAATACTGAATTGAACTGAAAAAATATAAAATACTGTACTGAACTGAAAAAATATAAATATATTTAACTGAATTGAAAAAATATAAATACGTTCAACTTAACTGAATTGAACTTAAAAATATAAAAATACTGAATTTTACTGAAAATACCGAACTAAATTGAAAATACTGAACTGAACTGAATTGAAAAATATTCAGATAAATAGTAAATAGGCCCTTAATTTTCCCAATCAATCCATAAACGGACATTAAATATTTACCTCTCAAACATTAATATTATAGTAATTGAAATGGTAGTTTGATGAAAATGATATAATAGAAAGGGAGGTCCATGCAAAACCCCATAAATAAGGGACCTATGGGGAGGGAGGCTCCCCTCCAAGGGTAACCTACTTCTCGCATTCAGACTTATGCTACCGAGTTGATTGACCATGTGACACTGCCTATAGCAGCGAGGAAGTTAAGGGCGTGTTTGGTTGGGCAAGTTTTTGCAAAACTTGGACTATCCAAGTCCAGTTTTGTAAAATTTTGTTTGGTTCACCAAATTTCCCAAAATCCAGACTTGCAAAATCCTAAAAACCAATCAAAGATTTTGTTTTATACTCACAAAATCCAACCCAACCAAACAAGGATTTTGCAAAACCAGACTTTCAAAATCTCAAACAAAAACTCAAACTCCCAAAAATCAAAACAAAAAACCAGACTCTCAAAAACCTGACGAACCAAACACACCCTAAGTGTTTAACTGTTAATATCCTGGCAAATCCCGAATTTATACTTCACAATGAATATATGTTTATTAAATTGGTTTAAAACAATGTTTATAAAAAATATTTTATTTGACCAAATACTAAAAATTATTTGATTTTAGGATTTTTTTTTTCCCAACAATTTCCTGCGGGCACTCATTAAAGATCAATACATTCATTACTACATTTAAGTTTCACATTTGCCACGAGAAATGAAGTTAACTATCATGATCCAACAGTACTAAAGAACATTAACAATTCATCAAAAGACAGAAACTGAGTGCAGCAAAATACTCTAAGGTCTTGTAGTAACACATCAGCAGAAAAACATGCCCTTCTGAACGTTTTCCTGGAGAGCAGGGAGAGGCCTCACATTAGCATTGCTCGGAGCCTGAGCAGCCCTTTCATCACCAGGTCCAGCTGCACCACTCACCTGAGAATCAGTATAAAACCTCGCCCGATATGCAGCTAGGTGGGCATAGTATACAGGTGTAACTAGGGAAACTGAGCGAGTACACTTTGCATACCTGGAACACAAGAAATCAGAGGTGATTAGATAAACAGCAAAGAAAACCAGAAACTACGAACGTAAAAATTACAAATTTTTTACATACGTATAGCACAAGTCGTTTGTTAGGGACTGCAGCGCATCAGCTGTAAACTTGTTCTCATCACAAAGGACATGGTAGTGAACAGGACGACTCGTACCCTGACCCTGAATCCCTGCATGGCTGCAAAGGTAGAAGTCAAACTGTGTCGGATGGCAGATCTCTGAATCTACAACTGTACCAGGAAGAACGTTTCCACTCCTATCCACAGAATTACGGTCATTGTGATTGTCGGTAAACAATCGGGTATTGTGTCGCTTCCGAACCACAACAAATGTAACAGGTGGCTGATAGTTTGGTTCCAAGGAAGCACACGCCCTCCGAATGGCATCAAGTTCATGCATCAAAACTTGATAAAACTGGCCATCGCTCACTCCATCTCTATAAAAAATGATCCTATGTGGTTTCTGCCCAGTTGCTTTGAAGAAAGACTTCAGCAGTTTTTTTACCATGCCAGAAAGATCTTCAATCAGCTCTTGCCGATGAGCTTGTGCACTAAGCTCGCATGCATATTTTGTAACCTCGGGCCAATCCTGAGATGCAACAACAGCTGCAATGGATGGGCTTGTATACTCACCGGGAGAAGGATGAGTAACATCTGCCCCGAAGATGATGGTTGGCCTGTCACTTACAAGAGGTATACGCCGCGACAGAGCATCAAAAAGCATTGTGTTCCGTCCCCCGACCTTCACATTGATCTTTAATGCAGCATCGCCAAGGCATTTTTTGCTCATCTTATAATTAAGAACAGTCTTGGTAATGAAGCATTGCGAAACAATACCAAGATCAGTATCGCAAATTCTTTTCACATTACCATAAAGGGGTCCATTATTGTCAGGTAAAATGACAATCAGAATGTCCAATTTCTCAGACATGGCATCAGAAAACCTATCTTTGAATTCCCTCTCAACTTGATTGGGATCAGCAGATATTGGGGGTAGCACAGGTTGGGGATTAAAGTACATTCCAGATGTTATGCACATCTGTGCTAGCTCCTTGCAAAAACTACGAGCCATGCCATCTTGAACTTTTCGAGAAAAGTTCACACAGATCCAATTAGTGACCGTTCCTCCATCAACCACTTTCTTATTCATCATATTCCATTGCCCAACTTGTGGCAGACAATCCTTCTCCCGGCCAGAATCATGGTACTTGAGCCGAGGAGAAGGAAGAACACGTGCTTCCACCTGAGCCATGTTATCACTAATCTTGATGCCAAACTCTTTCGCATATTCATCCCAGTCATATGCATTGTAACGAACAGTCTTGACAATGTCTTTTTCTCTGTCACAGGGACGCTGGCGGGTCTCCTTCAAAAGAGCAGTAAGCTGTCTTTCATTTAACCTCTTTGATTGTCTTTGGCCCTCAACTATCTGGCATACCTCCAATGGCAAATAGCTTTTCCAATTTTCACGGTGAACTTCCAAAGATGGCAGTTGTCTGTAGCGAATAGAGACACCATAAGTTTCCTGAAAGTACTCGGGAACAGTCTTCAAAGTCCCCTTGAGAGGGAAAGTCAAGTCACTGGTTGCTTGTGATGTTAAACCAATAATGCGGTACTGGTACTTTCTTCGCGTAGCACCACGGTGTGTAACCTCCACCTTAACTCCTATCAAGGCTTTCTTAGCCTTTTCACGATCAACATCAGATAAGGGCGTTGAGGTTGTGATATCCTTCTTGAGTAGCTGTGATACAAACTCAATGATAGGAAGTGGTTCAATGAAGGTTGTGGATGACACATCAATGTTTAGTGATAATCCCATTTGTGTTGGCCGGAGACTTTGGTAAAAACCGTTCCAACTTTCCAGTCCCTCGCCCAAATACTGCATTCTGCCCAGTTTGTGTGGATGATAAAACGAGCTTCCCACAGGATAATACCTAAAACAAAATCAAAGATGGTGAAAACCACGACGGATGGCACGAATTATAAAATAATTTTAGAGAATAAAGCATACCTGGAAGTAGGCAACTGACGGAGAACAATGTCTAGAACCTGTAGTGCTTGTTGTGGGGCATCTGCCCGTCCGCCTTGCAAAAACAACCGGAGGTGGTGCAAATCAGCACAAGCTACCAACTTGATCCTAATTTTAAACTCTTGCTCTCTCCTGTAAACATCAAACATCATATCAGTGCTTGAATAGAATAGGAAAACAATTGAAAAAATAGATAGCATTAATTGGCAGACAAAAACCAATCAAACACCTTGAAGTAGGACCATCAAGAAGAGTAATTTTGAACTCCTTGGATTCAAAGGGAAGAGGTCCAGCTGTATACATACTCTTTCTTCCATCGTATGCTGGAAGCCTCTTTCCAAGATGAGAATCCTTGTATAGTTTAACCAACTGCCTAATCACAGCACGGTTCAAACCTTTGGATTTTGCTTCTGGAGTAATTATGATCTAATGAATCACACAAATCAAAAACAATGCTCCAATACAAATTGAACTATATATTAAACTCAAAGTTAACATGACAAGGTGGGTAGTTGAGAGAACTCACTTCATACTGATGCAGGTCCTTGTCAGGAAGTTGTGCAACAAAATGATTGGCTTTGACAATACATTTGTGGCCAGAAACACCTTTACCGGGACGTCTGGGAAATTGCATAGCCTTGCTAGAAGAAGGTTGAATATCCTGACTAGGAGGCACTTCAGGACTAGGATTTTGATATGCATCGGTTCGCCTCTTTGTGCTTTGACCCTCGCCAGCAGCTTCGGTTTGCCTCTTTCTCATCATGGTTAAAGATCAACCGCTCTCCTACCGCTGCCTTCTTCTCCTCTTGTTTACCACCGACGCTGAAGACCTAGGGTTTAGGCTGTATCTAATTAAGGATGGAAGTTGAGTGTTAACTACATAATATCCGGGATAATCCCGATTTATACTGATAAATATATTCAATTTGACCAAGTATATCTATTCTCATCAACAATAATTTTATTTTAGGTTTTTTCAAACAATTTCCTTTGGGTGGAATTTTATTGATTGGTGATGTGTTATTAAGGTAACTTTAATCTTATCGAAATTGATGCACTCTTCATTCATAATTATCCTTGTATTCCCAGTGTTAATCCATATATCAATCCCAATCTCTTTCATACGCATGTAACAATCATACCAATCAATCGCATTACTTCTTATACAGTAATTGCACATCTTCAAATTTATGTTTATATTTTTTGTTTTGTTATTAACAAATTTATACTAATGCTTATTTTCAGTTTAGAATTAAAATACATAAGCTGCAGGCAGACAAGAAATACATGAGAAATTTTTACCCTTATACTATTTATCAGTACAAGACTACCTTTACATCTTCCTGTGTCAAATTCTCAAACATATGGTTGTGTGATTTGGATTAGAATGTCGTAAGATTGAAAATGGTATAATATTTAGATATTGTTACTAACTTACTGTAAAGTGTTTTAAAATTATTGTCCGCGTCTAGTTGCAAATATACAAGACTCGTCCATGTCTATGTTCTTAGATGCAAAACTAACTTTAAGTGCAGGCTTTAGACCATCTCAACTCTCAGAATGTGCAGCGAAGTTATGGGTATACAAGCACTAATGCTAATGAGTGATATGTTTACGGGTGAGTACCCAACGCAGCCTAGTCATATACAACTAACTAGAACACATTATATTAAAATCCCAAATTTAAAATTTCTTCGTAATCATCTTCCAGTTCAGTTTAAATTCTCACATAAATTATTTCGGCAGCGTGGGTAGTTAAGAGGAACCTTAGTATATAAACCGTGTCGGAGAAACAATGCGACATGAATAGCTAAGCACATATGATGACAAGGGAACAAACAACAAAATCTCGGATAACTTTTTATTCTTGGAGTTGTTTTGGATAAAGGTCATCATGATTTCTTATTCTACACTGCAATGGTTTTTCCACCTATATGATTGTGTTTTGAATAGTTGAATTTAATTCAAGCAAAATGGTTGCTTTATGTTGGTTTTGTGAATTTGACATGAGGATAAATTCAAAGTACAAGCCTTTCTCCATAACTTAGTCATGATGGTTTGGTATAACATAGCATCTTCAAATCTAAAGGTTAAAAAGAGATGACACTTGATGATGGAAAAACAACATAAGAGCATAATTACACTAAAAATGCATTCAGATTCTCTTGAATCTTTTTTGTAAATCCGTGCAGTATTCACTATTCAGTTGAGTTCAGTGAAATTCAGGTAAATTTATCAATATCTAAACTTTCACTCAGAAAAAAACTCAGAAGAACAAGGCCTATACCAATTACAGAGAATGAACTAGATTAGCACAAGCAGATAGAGCTCCATCGGAATTTACCTTGCAAGTTAGAACACACGTCCAAAGCTCTTTGATGGGCACCTCTGCCACCATTCATACCGGACCTAAATTAAGCACCTGTACTGGATAGAACAAGGATAACAATGGGAGCTGTTAGGATAGAACTAGTAAGAATGGGTAAACAAAGATTTGAGTTTTCAAAGTCATTCTTACCAAACAATTTGTAGGTTCCCCCCATTCAATCTCCCCGACCGGCGAAATCTTAAGCTATTTTTTATCCAATGGGCGAAATGGTTTCTATGACAACTTGTACAGAAACATTGCCCAGAGCAACCAAATGTTATCTACAAACTCAACCGGTAAAGTTGGGCAGAAAATGGAAGAAGACAATTAATTAAAACTCAACAATTGACGACAATTGAAGACAATGTGAATGGTATTATCGAGGAAGACAATTGATTAAAAATTCAAAAGCAACTGTTGGTCATCTCAAAAAAAGAAACCATTCAAATTTGAATCAGTTTCAATTTTTTAAAATAGACTGTGTCCTTTAGGAAAATTCTACATTTCAGTTTACATTTTTTAACCACTAATATAGTATTTTATTACCCAAGACTAACTACTAAAGTATTTTATTACCTTTAGGAGTAGTATTTTATTAAATGGCATATGGAATTACTATGTTTTAAATTTCATTTGAGTTAGAGAAAATAATAAATTTTACCCAACAATAGTTAATTATTATTATTATTTCATATTCTAATATACGTAATGAATTTTTTTTGTTTAAAAAGATAGATTTTATAATTTGTAAACATGTAGATTTAAAATTAATTATTTTATATGGCCCCAACAGATATCATAATATAAATTTTGGACACAATAATTAAAGTGAACAGTTTATATTCCAAACAAATAATTTTGGATGATTGTTTGTAGAAAAATCACTTCTGAAATCATAAATTTCTATGAGGGTAGTCATATCTTATTTTTATTTATTTCTTTTTCAAAACTAAATATAATTTGTTTTCAATAAACACCTTAATTTTGTACAATTTACAAAATTTTATATTCAACATTGTAATGACTATAAAATAGCCTAATTCTTTTTTTTAAAAAAATACAGCAAGAAGGAATTGAACTCTCAACCTATCATGAATGACAGGCTGACCCCACCACGCTGCCACATCAATTCATAATGAACTCTCAACCTATAAAATAGCCTAATTCGCTTACAAAAAAGTTAAGATTTTAACTAAAATCGTTAAGGGGCTAGAAATTGCCTAAAATTATCTGTTGGGGTAATGAATATCTGAAATTATTTGTTTGGGTTATAAACCATTTACTTTTTTGTAGGGTACAAAAGTTATACTTTTGATATTTGTTAGGATCTGATGAAGAAACAATATATAGTCTAGTTTCAATATGTCACCCTATTTAGGGAGAGACGGTCTATGAAAAGTCCAATTTCCTAATTTTAAAATAAAATTTTAAATGAATAATGCAAAAATAAAAATGTGTCTTCCCTTTTTTTCCCCGTCTGTAAATGTCGAAGGTCCGCAAGTATTGCGTTTACATCCTGCTCCAGGTCTAACCGGTCACTTATTAGGGTAACTATTAAGGGCATGTTTAGTATAACTTATCTGAATATTTTTCAGTTCAGTTCAGTTCAATTCAGTATTTTTTAATTTAGTTCAGTTTAGTTCAGTATTTTTCAGTTCAGTTCAGTGCATTATAATTTTTTAAAAAATAAACAAATTAAATGTTAATAATTCAACACAATTCAATTCAATTTAGAGAAAATATAATTTATTTTAATTCAGTTCAACGAAAATATAATTTAATGATTTTAAGTTCATATTAAAAATCCAGTTCATTTCAGTTATGTATAGTTCAATTCAGTTCATTTTAGTTAAGTATGGTTCAACTCAGTTAATTTCAGTTAAGTGTAGTCCAATTCAGTTCAGTCGGTTCAATTCAGTTCAATTCAGTTCAGTGTAGTTCAATTCAGTTCTATTTATATTCTTGATTAAATACAACCTCATTTAGTTATATCAATGCATTGATCGTTTTCTTCAATTCAGTTCAATGAAAATATAATTTATATATTTTAAGTTCATATGGAAAATCCAGTTTAGTTCAGTTAAGTGTAGTTCAATTCAGTTCATTTTAGTTAAATGTGGTTCAACTCGGTTCATTTCAGTTAAGTGTAGTCCAATTCAGTTCAATCGATTCAATTCAGTTCAACTCAGTTCAGTGTAGTTCAATTCAGTTCTATTTCTATTCTTGATAAAATACAACCTCATTTAGTTATATCAATGCATTGATCGTTTTCTTCAATTCAGTTCAATGAAAATATAATTTATATATTTTAAGTTCATATGGAAAATCCAGTTCAATTCAGTTAAGTGTAGTTCAATTCAGTTCATTTTAGTTAAGTGTGGTTCAACTTGGTTCATTTCAGTTAAGTGTAGTCCAATTCAGTTCAATCGATTCAATTCAGTTCAACTCAGTTCAGTGTAGTTCAATTCAGTTCTATTTCTATTCTTGATAAAATACAACCTCATTTAGTTATATCAATGCATTGATCGTTTTCTTCAATTCAGTTCAATGAAAATATAATTTATATATTTTAAGTTCATATGGAAAATCCAGTTCAATTCAGTTAAGTGTAGTTCAATTCAGTTCATTTTAGTTAAGTGTGGTTCAACTTGGTTCATTTCAGTTAAGTGTAGTCCAATTCAGTTCACTAAGTTCAGTTCAGTTCAGTGTAGTTCGATTCAGTTATGTTTATATTCTTGATAAAATACAACCTCACTTAGTTATATCAATGCATTGATCGTTTTCTTCAATTCAGTTCAATTAAGTTTAGCTCCATATGATTCAGTTCAATTAAGTTTAATTGGATCTGTCCAATTAAGTTTAGTTCACTATGATTCAGTTCAATTCTGTTCAAGTCAGTTTAGAATTGATGAAATATGATTTGATAAATATTTTCTAATTAAATTGCCAATGCATATTTTTGTAAGTTCAACTTAATTAAGTTTGGTGCTAATTAAATTTGACTTGATAAAATATAGCACAATTTGGCTATATCAATTGAGTTCAATAAAGTTCAGTTCAGTATACTTCAGTTCAATAAAGTTCAGTTCAGTATATTTCAGTTCAATTATGTCTAACTTCTAGGATAATGATGAAATATAAATTTGATTAAATTTAGCTAATGTCGGTGTAGTGATTTGTTTCTTTAATTCAGTTTTGTTTAATTAAGTTCAATTCAATACACATCAATGTCTTGTTTTTTAATAAGAATTTTGAATATAGATATATATATTATATAAAAGAATCAAATGTATTTTTCAGTTCAGTTCAGTTCAGTATTTTTCAGTTCAGTTCAGTTCAGTTCAGTATTTTTCAGTTCAGTTCAGGCGTATTAAACAGAACTTACAATTTCACGAATGTATTGGTTCGCCAGCAACTTCGGTTTGCCTCTTTCTCATCATGGTTCAAGAACAACAGCTCTCCGACCGCTGCCTTTTTCTCCTCCTGCTGACCACCAACAGCTGTTTAGGCTGTATCTAATTAAGGATGGAAGTTGAGTATGATTTGATTTGATCAAGTGTATCTTCTATTATTATAAAAAATATATTTGATTTTAGGGTTTTTCTAACAATTTCCTTTGGGTGGAATTTTATTGATTGGTGATGTGTTATTAAGATAACTTTAGTCCCTGTCATGTTCAACTTATTTTCAACTTAACTGCGCTGAACTGCGCAGAAGTTAGCTGAAGCACGCTGCAGGTAGCTGAACTTAGCTGAAACAAGCTGCAGCTAGCTGAAACATGCTGAAAATTGGCTGAAGTTCGCTGAAATGAGTTAAAAATATATATTTTATTTTAAATCTTATAAATTTTAGCACTTAACTAAAAAAATTTAACTTTCTTTTTATTTTTCTTCTTCTTATTTTTTAAATGCACTACATATTTTTTAAAAAACTTTTTAAATCTCAAAACTTATCTATTTTCCCTTTAACAAGATTCATCCGATCATCCTAAGATCTCATGTATTCGGTACAAGAGCAATAAAACATGTACCAGAGTTTAGACATGCACCGCCTAGAGGTAAGGCGGAGCATTTTAATAACGATATTCTTCATTAACAATGAAAATGAAGGTGCATTTGGACAGTTGAAAAATACTTGGAGAGTGCTAAAAAGAATACCTCAAATTGAAATTTGTCATGAACTGTCAATTATTGTTACATGTTTCACGTTTCATAAATTCATTCGAATGCAAGAGATTGTCATTCCTATTTTAGATGGGTCTATACAAGAACTAGTGATTTCACTATTTTGATGAACATCGAAAAAGGGTTATGGCAGAAGTGCGTGAAAGTATAGATGAACAGATTTGGAATTCGGTAGGTGGTTATTTACAATAGGGTGGAGCTCCATGGGAGCTTCCTCTCAGCCTAAAGGCTCTAAAGAATGGAAAGAATGAACTAGTATTACATCAAAAAGCTCAGAACCTCAGATACCTCCCTGAACTCCGAGCATGTTAGTGAATTGTTAAACAAAACACTGGTCTGCCAAGAATTGGGAGGGATGGAGGTGAGCTATTCTCAAAAAAATTAGACATCTTCATAGGATTGTGATGTCATTGTGAAGTTGCTGCTGAGTATTGTTGCTGAGTATTTTCTGCATCTTGAGGGAACCCATTGGGCTCCTTCCAATGGGTCTTGTGTGTCCTGCATAGTAAGAGAATCAGTAGCATCTGCACATGTTTCCAAAACCTAGGCAGTTCTAATATTACTGACACCTGATTTTTCCAATGAAATCATGCTTTTAATTAATGCAGGTGCAGTATGAACAGACATAGAGGTTGTAAGATCTTGTTGACAGCTTAACTTAGCTAAATAGTCAGTTATAAAGTTGCCCTCCCTGTGTATATGTGTAAAAATAAAACCAGTGGATCTCATATGTAAGTTATGGCATATACTGAAAATTTTCCAGTTTGCCAAGAATGGACTGGTAATATATTTAATAGCCTGGAGGCAATCAGTCTCTATAGTGACTTGACCTGGGTAGAGACTTCCTATTTGAGAGCCAAATTCTATGGCCATAATTTCAGCTTCAAGTGGGGAGGAGACAGATATAGCTTTGATTTCCATCCCAACAACAGATCCAGTACAATCTCCAACTACCAGACTAAGACTTGCCCTATCTGGTATTTCAAAAGAAGCATCAACATTGATTTTTTCCTGAATACGCATGTAACAATCATACCAATCAATATCATTACTTCCATAATTTTATACAGTAATTGCATATATATGTATATGAGAATAACATTCATCCGGATGATCCTGACATAGGCCTTATCAGGCACCAATAAGATAATGACACGTGTACAATTGTAATGTTTTAATTGGTTAAAATATTTTTAGTAAAGTTCTAAAACCCTAATTTAGAATGCCTAAACCCGTCTGGGTAATGATTGAACACGTGGCCCAATCATAAATTAGTTAAAGATGATGTGTCGTTATTTAATTGGTGTCTGATATTGCCAATATCAAGGTGATCCTGATATATATTAAACTGTATATATATATATATATATATATATATATATTTCAAAGTCCATGTTTTATATATTTTTTGTTTTGTTAACAAAATTATACTAATGCTTATGTTCATTTCAGTTTAGAAAATTTAAAATATATAAGCCGCATGGAGTCTGGGTACCCTTGGGTTCAGTTGGATACCCTTGGGTATTAGACCTAGATTTTCTTACGATATATTCCTTTTTAGTAATACATGTAGCCACCTCGAAGCGAAGTAGTAGTACGGCTATGCCGGAATCACTATGCACCTCACTTAAATTGCCACAAAAATCTCACAAAGGTTTTATGTGTATTATTGGGTTTACCAAAACCCGATCATGTTTTTTTACCGTTTTTATGAAGGGTTGAGGAGTTGTGAATAATCCTCCCATCCATTTGGATGGTTTTGACTTAAAAAGAAGAAGAAGAAGCATGGAGTGTGCTTGATTCTAAACATGATACACTTTTTATTTTTAAAATTATTTCAATAATTAATAAAGAATATAATAATCAAATGTGAAATTTCATTTATAACAAACATTAATTGGTAAAAATATATGAAATACTATCGTTCCAACTAAACACAAATATTTTTTATAAATGCATTTGAATTTAGAGTCTTAAATTCTGGGAATATTTGATATGTAATATTTCTCATCCATATACAAAAGGGTAAAGGTGCAAAAATGCCCTTCAACTTTCTTGTCAGGAGCATTTTCGTCTTTACTATTTAATATTTATCAGTACAAAACTACGTTTACATTTCAGAAATCAGTACATATATGATATACTAGGAGTTCGTTTGGTTGCATGTGGGAGATTAATTCTGTAGGAAAATGAAATTCCTAGACCATTTTAAATTCCCATGATTTTGAAAATATTATTTGGTTGAGACGTGAGAGAAGAAAAATCATGGAAATTTCTAAGAGCAAGTCCAACAGCTTATCTACTCACATTCTCCATGAAGCAAATCTCATATTCCCCATATTTGTTTACCTCAACTCCAACACTTTCTTCATTTTTCATTCCCTGTAATTTATTGACGTTTATTACTATACATTTATCCTATTGTTTTCTATTTTTTATCATATATTCAATAAGTCCAAATAATAATGAACAAATAAATAATTAACTTAAAATACATATTACAATAATATTTCATATTTGAAATTACTTACTCTAAGTTATAAAATGATAAAATTACATTTTATAAAAATAACACATGCTGAGTTATAATATAACTCATCTCTTTTCAATTTTTTGGTACAAGTTATTATTTTCAACCATAAGAAATAAAATGTTTAGTAAAATTTTTTAATTTAAACGTTATGACTTATATAAAACGTCAAAATAAATATATTTATGACCTTAAAATTTAGTAAATTTATATTGGAAAATAGATTATATTTGATTATTAAATATCAATATATATGTACATGTAAAAATAGTCATATGAGATCTTGTTACGATCGTCTTTATGCATATTTTTAGAATATGTATTTTTGATAAAATTTTATTGTAATTATTTTAAGATATTATCATTTAAAATTATTGAAGAGAAACAATTAATGAGTGAGATAACAAAAAACAATGCAGATAGTATTAAATTTTGGTTCTCCAAATCTACTCCCTCATTCTCTAAATTTGGAGAAGCAACCCTTCTCTCTCTTCAATTCTCCATATTTGAGCAAATTTGCTATTATAGCAAAGCTGTAAGAAAATGGAAAATGTAAATTTGCTATTATAAATTTGCTATTATAACAGATTCTCCATCCCATTCTCCATAATAGGAAAATGGAAGAGAGAGAAGGTTTGCTTCTCCAAATTTAGAGAATGAGAGAGAAGATTTGGAGAACCAAAATTTAATGCTATCTGCATTGTTTTTTGTTATTTCACTCATTAATTGGATCTTTTCAATAATTTTAAATGATAATATCTTAAAATAATTACAATAAAATTTTATCAAAACTAGATATTCTAAAAATATGCATAAAGACGATCGTAACAAGATCTCATATGACTATTTTTACATGTACATATCTATTGATATTTAATTATCAAATATAATCTATTTTCCAATATAAATTTACTAAATTTTAAGGTCATAAATATATTTATTTTGACGTTTTATATAAGTCATAACGTTTAAATTAAAATTTTTTACTAAACATTTAATTTTTTATGGTTGAAAATAATAACTTGTAACAAAAAATTGAAAAGAGATGAGTCTAATTATTCATAATACATTACAAAAATAGTTATATTGTAACTCAGGATATGTTATTTTTATAAAATGTAATTTTATCATTTTATAAGTTAGAGTAAGTAATTTCAAATATGAAATATTATTGTAATATGTATTTTAAGTTAATTATTTATTTGTTCAATCATTATTTGGACTTATTGAGTATATGATCAAAAAATAGAAAATAATAGGATAAATGTATAGTAATAAATGTCAATAAATTATAGGGAATGGAAAATGGAGAAACGGTTGGAGTTGAGGTAAAAAAATATGAGGAATATAAGATTTGCTTCCCTATCATGGAGAATGTGAGTAGATAATCTGTTGGACTTGCTCTAACTACCTAGGGGAACTAGGTAAGAAAATTCCACCATTGTGTGGGAATTTGGAGTTCCTAGGAAACTGAAACTCTCACATTTTTATGTCAACCAAACAATTTGTAGGATTTTAATTCATGGGATTTTTAAATTCCCACATCTTTCACCTCCATATGCGCAAGGTGCCATATCACAGTACACTAGTACAGGTCCATTCTAATTACAACACAATAAAAAAAGATCTATACAAACATTAAGATTCAAGAACTTCAAGAACATCATGTTGTTTGTTGTATTCCTTTTTTTTTCCTCTCTCGGTTGGTTATAAAACAGAACATTCCATGAGTAGAACAAAATCAAGCAGCCTGGCTTTTGGTAGTAAGTTCAATTCAAATACCATCAAGTAACATCTTCAACTTTGATAATTAAATGAGGAGACAAGTAAGAATAGTTATGATTCCAATTAGGCATAACAAATCACATAGTACAAAGACTAATCCTACAATATTCTGCATTTTGGGAAATCTTCCTCACCTGTATGAAATTGAACTGAAAGCCTACTTTAGCAGACAACTGTATCTATGTCGGGAGTAGGGACTGGATAGAACTTGTAAAACTTCATATCGTGAAATGCAGCCTTTGTATGTGCATCCATTTCTTCAACTGCTTTTGTCCTGGCTTCCCTTTCCTGTATCAAAACATTGATTTGACGCACAACAAAATCAGATAACCGATCTAAGTCCCTGCAATAGCACGCTACAAACATAAAAATGCTCAGCAGACCTCACGCTTGGCCTTTTTAGCCTCTCGAACGATCTCCTTAACAAAATCCTGAAGAAAAGCATTATCAGTATATGTATAATAGTAGTAGGCGAAGAAAGTATGTCTACGAATAGATTACCTTGAAGGCCTCTTTCTGATCAGCAGGCAACTGTTATTCTTGAATCAGATCGTCTGTGTAAGAAAAATTTCTCCAAGTTAAATAAAAGAAAGAAAGAGACTAATGTACTACATTGGTTGAATATTCCACCAAAATTATCAACGTCACAAGCACATATCAAGCGTACCTCAAGTGTCTCAGATCGCCAATCGAAGTTGCAGACTACCTGCAGTCAATTTTACACGGCACCAAATTTAGAAATTTAGGCATAAGAAACGAGAAATTCATACTGGTGGTTCTACAGGGTATATAATATTCAAATCTATTTTATGGTCTTCTTCACCTTCCTTGGAGGGATCAGAGAAGTCTGCCAAGGAAACACAAGAGATTATTTATCATCCTCAACTCAGAGTTAGTCATATGGATCGAATTATACAAAACAGATCATAGAAATAAAGAACTCGTAACTAAAGGAAAACAGTAAATTGATCATACTTATTTCTTTAATGCCATGTATTTTCACAAAGGCAACTAAAATAAGTACATCGATTCAATATAGTGATTACAGAATACTGACAAGTGTGTTCTTTAACTACATCGATCATCTGGAAACAAAGACGATGAAAGACTATATACTGATTTAAAACATAGTATGAAAGAAAAGACAATTATTAGCAACATGTAGACCCTATTTCTTAAATAAAACCAAAAATCCCATTGTAGCACTGGAAGAGTGATTTGAAGGTTTAGGAAACAGAAATACTCAACAATAGTGAAATTTCATGACACGATCTTCACCCAAGTGTTTTAGTCCAGACCTGTGAAAAGTTAAAGAAACATCAGGTACAGAAGTCATGTTCAAAAATTCCAGTTTCCTCATGCATGTAATCAAAAGGTATGCACTAAAAAGAAGACAGAAGAGCAAAGATTTTTAGAGGCATAGAAAAGCAAAGAGCCTGCTAGTGAACTACCTTCTATGTGTGCACCCCAGAATAAAAATTTGGGACTTTAATATCTCCAGTTGACGGTGCCAATTTTCTAATGGGATGTACGGAATCCAGTCCATTTTCATCTGCTTCATAGGGACAGTCACTTTAGACTCCCCCTCTGTACCTATGCAATTCCTCTGATGGGGGAAAAGGATATGACACCTTTTTGACACCTGTTTAAATATTAGCATTGTTTGCCTTTCACATCAAAACAACATGACAACATAAGGGCAAAGAGATAGATCATTAATATTTTTAAAGGCACTATTCAAGTATTTTCTGCAATTAAATATAAACTGTTATCAAATTATAATATTAACTCAGACATAATAATATTTACTCTTGTCAAAATATTAAACATGCACAAAGCAACAAAAATATAAACTTTGCATCTATGAGTATCATACATCGAACTCCAGAAATGAAAAAAATTTAAAACTAAGTCTCATATGTTTGAATATGACCGAAGGTGGAGCTAACGGAATGATATTAACTGGCAAAAGACAATACTAACACAATGAGAACCTCTGAAACAGGCAAAAGACAAATTTTACACATCCTTGGGAAGTACTAAGAGCCATACATTCACCAAACGGTGTGATATATAATAGAGACATGAGAGTTCTATCAGCTATGTAGTAAACATACCATATCCTTGTCAGATTTCAAACAGATGCATCAGGCTTCAGAACTTGAACTCGGCTGGATAATATAGTTAAAGGTCACACAGTATCTTCTTGACCAATAACATAAAGCTTTCACAACTTAAATGCAAAAAAAAAAACAAGACTAAAAAAGACAGCAGAGAGCAAGCTTTAAACTGTTAAAATAGTGAGAATCTTCGAGTTAAAGTCCTGATGATGAGAATCATGAATTGTTGCTTCATCCCCTATTCAAGAAAAAAGCAGCAGACAGTTTGATGGCTCATCCGTCATCTGAACAACCTAGCGCATTTCAACTCATAGTTTCCTAACACAACAATAAATTTCACAACAATATCCAACTAAGTGAGGCCGGCATCCGCATACTTAACAAAAACTATTTGACAATAAACAATTTGAAATTCAAAGGATATCAAACTTAAATGATCAACAATGATTCAATAGTTTCAAAAAAACCAACTGCTTGATTATACTCTCTGTTTATACCAAATGACACGAATAAGTATAAATTAGGGTTAAAAGCTCATGTACCCCCAAGTTTATAAGAAAGTGCCAATGTACCCCCGAGTAATTTAAAAGTGCTGATATACCCCTATTATTATATTGAATAAAGAAGTGTGCCTCTAAAGTCCATTTTCAACACCATTTTGAATTAAAAGACAAATTTACCCTCACTTGTTGGATTTTTTTTCCCTTGACCCAAAGGCTCATGGGCACGAAAAAAAAATTCAAGAAATTAATATCACTGAATTACAAAATAAATGCACAATATTATTGAAAGGGGCAATTCTAGACGCAGTCCATATTTTGCTTATTTTATAGTCCAAAAAAATACATCTTTGATATATGATATGATTAATAATTAAGAATGTCAGACACATGCATCATATATATATATATTATTTCTATTGCATACACTTGCAAATCAGTTATATATCATAATTATTGTATATATGATTATATAACAAAAATACGGACTACAAATAAGCAAAAATCGGACTAAATCTAGCAGGCCAGTATTAAAAAAAAGTTAACAGTTTTATCCAAAAATTCAACAAACTGAAAACATTGGTGAAATTACCATAATCTCGCCACCTTGAGTTAGTCACGCTAATTATTATTGGGTGTGGCGGTTTCGGTCCCCCGGCTCACACTAATTTCTGATTACAGTGGTTTTGGTCCCCTCAACTTCAAACGCTTTCATCCGATAAAGTAACGGTGACTGGTGGTATGGATTTGGATTGCTTTTCTTAACTGGGTTGAATGTAAAAAGGGAAGCGAGAATTAGATGAATAATTAGGTAGGGGAGGATTATTCATTGATTTGGTTGGGGCATTTTCGCTAAAATATTTTTTTTACCATTAAATAATAGTGAGGGTATTCTTGACATTTTACACTTGGCAAAAGAAAAATCTGCCCAAATAATACATTTGAGGGTATAGGGGCACTTTTGAAAAACTTAGGGGTACATTAGCACTTTTCTGAATACTTGGGGGTACAACAGCACTTTTTTCTATAAATTAAGAACCAAGAATCCTGAATCCTGAATCCTGAATTTATACACAGAATTTATACATTTAGGAGGCTGGAATCCTGAATTTATACATTTAGGAGGCTGGAATCCTGAATTGTTCATAAAGAATCCTTAATGTTATCGTTTTTAACCAAGCCATAAATTAACACTAATAGTGATGTGGGTCATCCAAAATGCTATCATATGAAGAAGGATGATATCTTTAAAAATTCTGCAATCAAATCATGAAGACCATTCAATCCTGAAATTACTAAAGCTTTCAATTGACTATCAAATCAATCATACAAACTGATTGAGTCATAAAAACATAACCTGAAGACCATAGGCAAGCTTGTGGAGAACGGCCTGACTGTTCTTCTCAAGAGCGAGCTTTTCAGCGTCAATGTTCCTTAGTAGTTGGTAAAATGGGTATCCGTTCAGGTTCAGCACTCCATAGGCATTATCATCGTCCCCGACAACGCCCCGGAATATGGGGCTGGGAAGAATCCCCGTCATCGGAATCGTCAAAAAATTTGCAGGTCCGACCAAAAATAGAATAAACATCGACCAATCATCAACATCACAGGACCAAAAGAATCGATATTGTAGGTATGTATTGATTTTATATGGAATCAGAGATGACGATCCCGACGATGAGCGGAGAAGCATAAATCTTCTAATTTATTTATATGATCACTAAGGGAGAGGAGTTCTGGAGTTCTGGAAAAAAGGAGGGAAGAGTGTGGAATGTCGGGAGAGAAAGTAGAGGACGGCGAGAAAACAATTAATAAAATAAAAACAATAAAATAATGACGACGACGAAAATAAACTGTAGCATCGAAGATCGACACTTTTATATAGTTTAGGATATACCCTTCCTGTGTGAAAATTGTATATACGGTCGTGTGTTTTGGATTAGAATGTTGTATGATTGTGTCATGATTGGGCCTAGAATGGAGGGTCAAATTAGTACTTTCCTTTCCTAGCTAGTTGCACAGACTAAAACTGTGACTCAGTTAGTCTGTTAGCTAAGTAGTTAGTTGGTTAGTTAGCTGAGCAGTTGGTTAGTGGAGAGTGGGTAGAAATAGCAAGTTGCAGGGTGGAGAGAAGCATCAGATTAGCTGTGATCTTGATCAATTCATGTTCTCTCTCATCTCTTCTGTAAACTCTCTCATCTCATGAAGGGGATTATCCTCTTTTCTTTTTGATAATCAGTACAAATTACTGTTTGAGATCTTCTACAATTTGTGTTTGTGACAGTTGGTATTAGAGCTTCGCTCCTCCGACCATGGCGAGGCGAACAGTGGATTCATTGGCTAATCAGTTAGAGCTGGCAGAGATCCGAATGGGAGATCTGCGAATTGCTACGGATCAGACTGCAATGAAGGTAACAGAATTGGCAGCAGAGCTTGGGAATTTGAATACTGGATTCACTAGTCGATTGGAAACAATGTCTGATCAGATTGATTGCCGGATGTGCGAGAATGCACAAGAATTGGAGAAACAGTTGGATGAATGGAAGAAGAGCAGTTCACAGGACCTTGATAAACGGTTTGACAGCATTATGTTGTTTTTGAATGCAAAATTAGGAGCTCAATCTTTGAATCAGCCAGAAAGTTCCTTGTCTTCTCCCTCACCAGCTGAAATTGTTCAGAAAGACAAGGTAAATGCACAACCTCCTCTTTTGAGTACACCTCCAGTGATGAATGATATTAGGCCTGTTCAGAAAGAAAATTCCTCAGTTGTATTGAATCCTAGGGTTATATTGACTGAAATTCCTATCTCTAATGCTATAACTGTGGGTAATATGCATCATTGGAGTAATTTGAATGTAAATGGAGAAATGTTGCATGCAAACTGGAAGGGACTGGTTGATAGAAATGCTAGTAAATTGGAATTGCCTAAATTCTATGGAAATAAACCTGAAGAATGGCTCAGAAAATGTGACAAATACTTTGAATTTAATGGAATTGGAAGTGAACAAAGGATGAGTATAATTGAAATTTATCTGGAAGGAAAGGCTGAAATTTGGTACAATAACAAGAAGAATTTGAAGCTGTCTTGGAGTGAATTTTGTGCTGCTTTGATTAGGAGGTTTTCTTGTATGAAAGATATGGATGTGGTGGAGGAATTTAGCAAAATAGTACAGAAAGGTGCTGTGATGGAATATGTAGAAGCTTTTGAAGAACTGAGAGCATTAGTGGAAGGATTAGATTCCAGATTGTCTGAAAACTATCTAATGTCAGTTTTTCTGAGTGGATTAAAAGAGGAAGTAAGGGCAGGAGTTAGAAGGTTGAGGCCTAAGTGTTTGGAAGATGTTATTGAGTTGGCTAAAATGGAGGAAAAATACTTAGATGTGTTGCAAAAGACATGGAAACCTACTACAAGCTCTAGTCAAAATTTCAATAAGTTGGGAGGAGATAGGAGTAGCTGGAGACCACAAGCTAATGTGGAGAGAGTTAAAAAACCATCTTATACTGCGCCAGAAGGATATAAGAAACTTTCACCTCAAGAATTGCAACATAGAAGGAACAATGGTCTGTGTTTTAAGTGTGGAGAGAAGTATGGAGTAGGTCATAATTGCAAATTTCAGCAGGTGCATCTGATAACTGAACGTGTTACTGAAGAAGAAGAAGAAAAAGTGTGGGTAATGGAAAAGGAAGGTGAAAATTTTAAACAGTTGGAGGATGAAGAATGTGATGAGCTGGTGTCTAGAGCATTGAGCAGTGAGGACAATGAAGATCTCATTTCTTTGTTGGGAACTATAAAAGGTTATAAGGTGCAATTCTTGCTTGACACAGGGAGTTCTGGAAGTTTCATCAGTCCAAGATTGGGTAAACAATTAAATCTGAAAGTAGTGGCTACCAAGAAGTTCACTGTTTTCGTAGCCAATGGACAGACAGGTGGAGGTACTACTTTTAGTCCCAGTGTTGAGTGGAGTGTGCAGAATTCCAAATTTGATTTTGATCTAAGGATTTTGGAAATGGGAGAAGTTGATATAATTCTGGGAGTTGATTGGATGAAATGGTTTAGTCCTATAGCTTTTGACTTTAGTACACAAGATGTGTGGTTACATTTTGGAAGCAAATTCTGGCATTTCAAGGGTAACTTTGAAAAAGCTAATTTTTCAAGAATGAAGGGGGCTGAGGCTAAGGAATTGTTTTTATATAGGAAAAGAAAAGGACAAGAAATGGAGGGTTTGAAGTTACATTACAATTACAGTGTTCCTCAGAAGTTGAAACACACAGAAGGGCAATATGAATTTGTTACTGGGAAAAGCTGTCATGTGATGAGTTTGCAGGAGAAAGAAATAGATTCAGAAAAGATGGTGATGCAGAAGGAGATAAACAGCAAAGGAAAATTACCAACCATCATTCAACAGGTTCTCTCTAAATTTTCTGATGTGTTTACAACACCTACTTCTCTGCCACCACATAGAAATGTTGATCATCAAATAAATTTGAAACCAGGTGCTGAGCCTTTCAAAATCAAGCCATATAGATATGCACATGCTCAAAAGGATGAAATTGAGCACCAAGTAGAAGAGTTGCTCCAGCAGAAGACCATAAGATCAAGTACAAGTCCATTTTCTTCACCAGTATTGTTGGTAAAAAAAAAAGATGGAAGTTGGAGACTTTGTATAGATTACAAGCAGACTGTAAAGGATACTTTTCCAATACCAGTTATAGATGAACTTTTGGATGAATTGTTTGGAGCTGTGTATTTTTCTAAATTGGATTTGAGAGCTGGCTATCATCAAATTAGAGTAAAAGACAGTGATATCCATAAAACTGCCTTTCAAACACACAGTGGCCATTATGAGTTTTTGGTCATGCCTTTTGGGCTAACTAATGCCCCAGCCACATTTCAGAGTTTGATGAACCAAATATTTCAGAAATTGTTAAGGAAATGTGTTCTAGTATTTTTTGATGATATTTTGATCTACAGTAAGACTTTGTCTGATCATTCTTCACACCTGACAGAAGTTCTGACACTGATGAGAAAAAATCAACTTTTTGCTAAGGAATCTAAGTGTGCATTTGCACAACAGAAGGTGGAGTATCTAGGTCATGTGATTTCAGGGAATGGAGTGGAAATGGATGGATCTAAAGTTGACTGTATTGTTAAATGGCCAGTTCCTAAAACAGTAAAAGAGCTTAGAGGGTTTCTTGGTTTAGTTGGGTATTATAGAAGATTTATACAAGATTTTGGTTCCATTTGTAGGCCATTGCATGACCTATTAAAGAAGGAAGGGTTTCATTGGGGTGAGCAGGCAGAAAAGGCATTTCAGAAATTAAAATTGGCTATGACAACAGCTCTTGTTCTGAAAATGCCAGAGTTTGATAAAGTGTTTATCATAGAGACTGATGCTTGTGATGTGGGAATGGGAGCAGTACTAATGCAAGACAAGAAGCCTATTACTTATTTAAGCAAGTCATTTTGTGAAAAAAACAAAGGTTTATCTACTTATGAAAAGGAGTTATTGGCATTAGTTATGGCTGTTGACAAATGGAAACATTATTTGATGGGAAGTCATTTCATCATCAAAACTGATCATCAATCTCTCAAATATTTGATTGAGCAGAAATTGACTAATGCATTACAACACAAGTGGATTACTAAATTACTGGGGCTGAGTTTTGAAATACAATATAAAAAAGGAGTTGAGAATAAAGCTGCAGATGCCTTGTCAAGAAGACCTTTGGAAGAATCAAAAGTGAGCACAGAACATCAATTAGCTAATGACTCTAGAGTTCAGAAGTTGGTGGAAATAAGGGAATCTGATTCCGTGTTAGATGAAAATAATGAGAAGAAACCAATAGACACAGTGATTTGGGACCAAGAAAGTAAGGGCTCACTTTTCAGAAGCAGACATTGGAGATTGGCAAAGAATGGCTGATTTTATAACTTCAGGACCACTATCTGTTCAAGGGGACCGCAGATTGGATCAGAATGATGTTAACACAAAATTAGCTTGCTCTAAAGTAAGCACTACTACATCATTGGTTCCAGATTGGATGCAACAGATAGAGAGCAGTTAAGAGAATGATAAAAATGCTCAAGAAATTTTGGCACCGGTTGCTTTGACTCCTACACAGGTGCCTCAGTATACCATTGTGAGTGGAGTAATCAGACAGCAAGGAAAGATTTATATTGGTGAGGCAAATAATGTAAGGCAGTTGATAATGGAGGCTCTCCACTCTTCTCCTTTGGGAGGACATTCAGGTCAGCAAGCTACTCTTAAAAGGGTACAAGTTACTTTTGTTTGGCCTAGTATCAGACAAGATATTAATGAGTTTGTTAGAAGTTGTGGAGTTTGCCGGAAAACAAAAACTGAACACTATGCTCCTGGACTACTTCAGCCGTTGCCTATTCCCAGTATTCCATGGACTCATATTTCCATGGATTTTATTGAGAAATTACCAAACTCCAGTGGATGGGATACTATATTGGTTGTGGTGGACAGGCTCACCAAGTATAGCCATTTTATGGCTTTAAAACATCCCTTTTCAGCCAGTCAAGTAGCTGATACTTACTTCAGAGATGTTTGCAAATTTCATGGATTTCGTGAGTGGTAGGGATAAGGTGTTTACTAGCCATTTTTGGAGGGAATTATTACAAAAATTGGGAGTTAAATTGCACTACAGTACTGCTTATCATCCCCAGACTGATGGCCAGACTGAAAGAGTGAATCAGGTATTAGGGAATTTCTTGAGGAGTTTTTGTTGTGACAAGCCTGGAACTTGGAGTGAATGGTTAAGTCTTGCTGAATGGTGGTACAACACTTCTTTTCTCACCAGTCTACAAATTACACCATATGAGGCTTTGTATGGTATTACACCATTGTCTTTGCCATTAGGTGATTTGAGTGACACTGTTGTCCCTGCTGCTCAGAATTGGTTGCAGCAAAGAGAGGAGGTGAGGAAGCTTATACAGACACATTTGACACAAGCACAAACAAGGATGAAGTACTTTGCTGATTTGAAAAGGACTGACATGATTCTGCAAGTGGGAGTCTGGGAATATCTCAGAGTCCAGAAGTATAGATAGTTGTCCTTGCAAGCCAATAATTCCAAACTTTCTGCTAGGTATTATGGCCCTTATCTTGTATTGGAAAGAATAGGGGAGGTGGCTTATAAGTTGCAGTTACCTACCACTAGCAGAATTCACCCAGTTTTTCATATATCTTTACTGAAGAAGCATATAGGAGTTGCACCAGTTCAAGTAACTGAAATACCTTCTGAACTAATACCTAAGATTCCTTATCTAGTGCCTACAAGAGTGCTAGATAGGAGGCTGGTGACAATAGATGGAGATTACAAGACTCAGTGGTTGATTGAGTGGCAAGGGTTGGCAATTGAAGATGCTTCTTGGAGTTAGCTAACTTCATCACTACACAATTTCCTTCATTTCAAGCTTGAGGACAAGCTGTGTTTAAGGAGTGAGGATTGTCATGATTGGGCCTAGAATGGAGGGGCAAATTAGTACTTTACTTTCCTAGCTAGTTGCACAGACTAAAACTGTGACTCAGTTAGTCTGTTAGCTAAGTAGTTAGTTGGTTAGTTAGCTGAGCAGTTGGTTAGTGGAGAGTGGGTAGAAATAGCAAGTTGCAGGGTGGAGAGAAGCATCAGATTAGCTGTGATCTTGATCAATTCATGTTCTCTCTCATCTCTTCTGTAAACTCTCTCATCTCATGAAGGGGATTATCCTCTTTTCTTTTTGATAATCAGTACAAATTACTGTTTGAGATCTTCTACAATTTGTGTTTGTGACAGATTGAAACTGATATAATGTCCTATAAAATTAGTGTCTGCGTCTTATTCTAATTTTGTCCGCGTCTTAAAAATAAATCTTTTTTACTCTTATATATTCCTAAAACACATACAAAACTAATCATGTCTATGTTCTTAGACGCAAAACTAACTTTAAACCATCTCAACTCTCAAAATGTGCAGCTAAGTTATGGGGACACAAGCACTAATCCTAAATGAGTGACATACAATTATGAGTGGATACTCAAGGCAGTCTATGTACAACTAATTGGAACATATTATATTAAAATCCCAAATTTTAAATTTCTTCTTAATCATCTTCCAGTTCAAGTTTAAAGTCTCGCATAAATTATTCCAGCAACGTGGGTACTGGGTAGTTAAGAGGAACAATCAGCACATAAACCGTGTCAGGGAAATAGAAAAACAATGCTACATAAATACTTAAGCATATATGATGACAAAACCCTAACATACAGGGGAGCAAACAACCAAATCTCAGATAATTTTTTATTCTCAGATGATTTCTTATCCTGGACTGCAGTGGTTTTTCCACCTATATGATTGTGTTTTGAATGGGTGAATTTTCTTCATGCAAAATGGTTGCTCTATGTTGGTTTTGTGAGTTTGACATGAGGATAAATTCAAAGTACATTCCTTTCTCCATAACTTGCTCTGTAAGGTTCATCAACCAGTGCCACACCTATGGTATAACATAACATCTTCAAATATAAAGAATTCGACCGAGATGACACCTCAAAATTACACCAGATAAGCATCCAGAGACCCCAAGGACCTGTTCTAATCTGTGAAGTTCAGTTTCATTCAGTTCGGGGTTCAGCTCGAAATTCGATTTATATTGCAAATCTGTCAATATAGCTATGCTGAAACATACATTTAAGACCCCTATTTAGAAGCTCAATTATGAAATTAAAGAGAATGGGGGAAAGAGGATCTCCCTGCTTCAAACCTCTTGAAGCCTTGAAAAATTCATAAGGAGTGCCATTAATCAAAACTGAAAACCAAGCAGAATGTTCCTCATAATCAATGCAACTAAATGTTCATGAAAGCCATACTTGAGATGCACAAAATTTAACATTGGCCAGGATAACCTATCGAATGCTTTTGACATATCAAGTTTAAGTATAAATTCAGAGATTGACCTGGTTTATCCAATAACCTAACTAATTCTTGCATGACCAGTATATTATCTGAAATTTCCCTCACAACAATGAAAGCTGACTGCTCATCAGAAATGCATTTACTAACAATAGGTTTGAACCTCTCAAACAGAAGTTTTGAAAAGATTTTGTTAGAAAAATTGGAGAGACTAATTGACCTATATTCTGCAAAAATGGTCGGAGTTTTTACTTTGGGAATAAGTATGATCAAAGTACTAGCAATACCCTTGGGAATGGGGACACCACACTGGAATTCCCTAACAGCTTCTATGAGATATACTTTAATCATGTCCCATGCTCTATAGAATTTGCCATTGAATCCATCTAGACCTGGAGCATAAACTCTCCTAGATCAAAAACTATAGCTCTCAGTTCATCTGGTTCTACCATTTTTAGAAAAGTTGAGTTCTTATCCTCTGAAACTGTACGTGGAATGTACTTTAGGGAATGTGTTAAATCCCGCCCAGAGGGATCCCTATTATCATCTGTCAGAAGATTTTGAAAAATTCTGATCCAGCTCTACCAATTTCTTCCTGATCTGTAAGCCATCTATTGTTCCCTATATTAATTTTATTTATACTTAACCTAGCGTGCTTGTCCCTAATTGTATGATGAAAGAACATATTGTTCTGATCATCATTTTGAACATAGTCATGTCTAGATTTCTGTTGCCAGAAAATATGCTCTAAGTGAAGGGCTCTAGGTAAATCAGCATTAGCGTCTGACGACAAAATAGAATAAGATTGACCACATGAAATATCATACTGTTTTTCTAATTCTGCAATGTCTAACTCAAGCTTCTTGATGCTGTCGAAAATATTACCAAAATACGCTCCGTTCCAACTTCTAAGATGGTTTTTCAGCCTAAATAATTTAGAGGAAAATGTAAACATTCCTTGAATGTCTAAGGGTATATTCCAATTAGTTTGGACTTCCTCTAAAAAATTTGGATGTTCAATCCACATATTCTAGAACCTAAGGCTGTGTGTGGCATCACCTTGGATTTGGATTTTAGGATTTCAATTCCAAATTTGCCCAAATCCTTGTGTGGTATTCCACGTGTCAGTCTCTTTAGAAGCCAGCATCACGAACTTTAAGCTTGATATTCAGAAGGGCAAGCCCGAGAGGACAGTCCTAGGAGGATACCCCGAACTTAACACCCCGAATTATACTCCCTCGAGTTATTGGTTTTCCCTCGAGAAACAATCCTCTCCTTCAACCTTCGAGACAGAGCATTCTATATTCTGAAGATCTACCTTGGGGCTACTGATAAGTCCATGGTTCGTATTCGGGCCTCATTCATACTCGGACCAGGGCCCGAGAAGGGTCGTGGGCTCGAGATACGCGGAGGGTGGATCCACAGGTCCATCAATCCTAATCCTTACAAGGAATTCGTATATTATAAATGTTCTACAAGGAATATACATCCTCTTAAACATGGTAATACAATCATGACCGAAATATACTTCTTCTATACATGGTAATACAACTACTATTCCCATAAGAGTTGTATTACTAGCTTAAATACATATCTTGGTGATCTACGGATTGTAGCCATATAAATACCCAAAGGTTTGGTAGACTTCTCTATTTAATACTGTTCTCTCGGGCTTGCCCTCTGAATAATGCCAGTCTCTTGATGCTGGCTTGAAACTCGAGGATGAAGAAGTCCCAACTGAAAGTCTGGTGAGCCCCACTCGAGGGGTACTTTATGGGAGGTTTTTGCAGCAGGGGTAAGTTTTCCTTTTCCCCCTTTATTTCATGAGTTCTTGCAGCATCATCGACTGCATCCGAGCCAAATTCACTCCAATGTGGTGGTGTTAATCATGGCTGTGATATCCTGGTGTGCTCGGAGGAACTACGAACCGAGCCTGGATTTATTCAGGAGTCTGTACAAGTTATTCTCTTTTGAGAATTACGAGTACATTACCCTCACCCCGAGGAAGAGGAAACCCATCATGTTTCCTGATAACAGTGGTGTGTGGGAGGCCGACCGTTTCACTTTCGACCGAAGCAAGTACGAGGTCCCTGATTTGCATCCCAAGCCTAAGGATGCTATAGCTCGTGACAGGGGTTTCATCATTCTTGATCACTTAAAGGGCATCATCGAGGAGCTCTTAAAGGAGGACATTACCCTTCAAAGAGGGGATTTTGTTTTGGGCGCACACGGCTCTGTCTGGCAGTGGCCCGATATTACTTACTCGTACTTGTTGGACGTTCCTCGGTCGAAATCTACCTCCAGCTTTTTGAAGCCTGATCGGATTTGGGCCCTCCCTGATAAAATCCAGGGAAGAAAGAAGAAGGCCAGGAAAGGAGGTCCGAGAAAATCTCCTCGGAATCAGGGTGAATCCTCTTCTAGTCGGTCTTCTTCAGGTAGCTCTTCAAGTCCCATACTGTGGTTATATAACATGTTTTTTTCTGTGTCATATACTGAGGTTTATCTTTATATATAGCGTCTCCCCTAAAGAGAAAGATCAAGAAGGGGAAGGCCACTCTCCAGGCCATAGATGAGGAAGCGGAGGAGTTCGAAGAAGTACGGTCTGAGGAGATGGAACCGGAGGTTAGGGAGTCCTCAGATGATGATGAATATGACCTTGAGCTGGTGATATCTGAAGATGCTTCTCTGAAGAAACTGAAGTATTATCTGAACTGCCCAAAGGAAGAGGATGGTCAGGCTTCTCGGAGGTCTTCTAAGAAGTATTCCTTCGTCGCTGAGGTAATTATCTTTCCCTTTATGCTATACGGGTTTCCCAGATATCAGGTTTTTATATGTCTTCCATCTTACAGCTGATGGCGGATATATCCACGCTGGGGTGTCGAGCTAATGATGTGATCCGGCACTTGTCTGATTCTGTGATGGAATTACATGTCAAGTGCCGGGCCTTCAGGGCAAAGAAGAAGGAGATGGAGGCTGCCTTCTTGACTGTGACAACTAAGCCTATCGCGCCTACTCCTCCTATTCAGGCTTCATTGGATGTGACTCAACTTGAAGCCAAGGTGAAGCAGCTGGAGGCCGAGAATGAGGACCTGCTGTCGGCGAAGAAGTCTTAGGAGAAAGAGTTGGAGGTTTATCGGGATATTGCGGAGGAGCTGTCGCAAAATCAAGCCGCAGAGAAGGACTCGGAGGAGCCTAAACGACTCCTTAAGCTTTGGGGTGCCTTTATTGCTAGCAGCCCCGAGTTTAATAGTCAAAGAGAGGAGTATGGGGATTTATTCCATTCCTCTGAGCAGCACGAGATCTTGGATCAAGTCCTGCAACTATGTCAATCCGAGAAGGAGGTGGAGGTGATGAAGGAAATCTTTTCTCATCCAGATGCTGCTGATAAGCTCTCTGCTCTGACTGCTAAACGCCGGGTCCCTGGGGCCGAGTTTTTGGATGCATTGGGTTCCTCCGAGAAGATAGTGACATCAGGAGATTTATTGAGGCTCATTAAGGCCAAGTATCCTGAATTATCTTCTCTTGAAGAGGTGTTCAATCCTTCCACTGACAAGGCATATTAGTTCCAGCAGGTTTGCTACCTTACTTGCTGGCATCTTCTCGTCAGCCTTGGTCTCATGGTTTACTGGAAAGGAGCTTCAACCTCTAATGTTAAGTTCTCGCAATTATCCATGATGAACACTCTGCGAGCTTAATGTTGTTCGGCTTCTTCCTTGGGTATTATTTGACACGGCCTTTAATGTCACAGCGTGCAAAAAAGTTGATAATAGCCCATCTCTCAAGTATCACTCCTGGTGAAGTTCTAGGAAACCCTATTGGGCATATTTAGAAGTATCATATTCTGATGTAATGTATCAAAATTTCGAGGTTTTTCCTCCATGTGCCCTTTTGAGGGTCTCTTTTAGAAGTATCATATTCTAATGTAATGACACCTTTGATATGACCTTTTTAGGTTCGAGGTTTTGCCTCTTTGTGATCCACTTGGGATTTTATAGAAGTATCATATTCTGATGTAATAACACCTTTTGATATGAGTTTAACTTCTGTTGTATGAGGTTTTTCCTCTTTGTTTATTGAGATGATTGATATTTGAGCACGTCTGCCCTTTTAGTCTATAGACTTCAATCAAGCACTTCATGAAGTACTTTTTATCTCAAACCTATCTCATTCCTTCAAAACGATTGGTAATTGAATATTGGATCCAAGCAACTTATAAGTTGACCAATCATATACTTTATAAAGTATATTGTTTTGAATAGCAATCAACGTTATACTTAAGACAACAATCATCTTTTTAGAAAAGGAGTTTAAGATTGCTTGTTATAAAGATAGGTATAAAAATAACATGACTTCAATCTAAGTTTATAACTTTATGAATAAAAGTAAAGTAAATAGTGGGTTTGAGATTGAGTACCCGTTTGTGCTAGAGCATACTTGTCTCGGACCTTGATGAGGCTCTCAGACGTTCTTGATAATCTCGAACCTTTGTGAGGCTCTCCCTTGAGTTTTTATCTTCCGTGATACTTTCGTAAGTTAATCACATTCCATCTTCGTATAGGTTCCCCTTTCATGGTTTCCAAGAGGTAGCTTCCCCCTGGATGGGATTCTAGGACTCGATATGGACTTTCCCAGTTCGAGGCTAGCTTCCCTTCCACTTTTTTCTTGTTTTTTTTTCATTTAACCTCATTACAAGGTCTCCTTTAACAAAAGTGGCCAAGCGGACTCTTCTATCATAGTAGCGCTTGACTCTTTCCTTCACCTTGGCCTCGTGGATAGTAGCATTTTCTCTCTTTTCCTCTAAGAGGTCAAGGTCGAGATGAAGGTTTTCCTCGTTGGTAGTGTCATCTTCGTTGTCTGGTTGGGAAGTATGGGGCAGAGGGGACTCCAATCTCCATGGGGATGACCGCCTCAGACCCATAGACTAAGCTGTAAGGAGTCTCTCCTGTTGCTGTGGCTGGTGTGGTTCTATGGGTCCAAATCACACTTGGTAGTTTTTTTATCCAGGTTCCTTTAGCTCCTTCGAGGTGCTTCTTGATGCCGCTTAGAGCATCTCCAATGCTATGGATGTCATCCATATTTTTAGGTGACAAATGTCATGATATTATAGAACTTTAAAGTGACATAAGCACATAATTTTTGAATGTTGACATTCTAAATTTTTTGATCTCCAATGCAAACTTCTCTTTGAACATGTTAATTAATATTTTAACCATTAACTTATATTTATTCAAATCACTCATTTCAAATAAAATTGAAAGTAGTGATATTTGTTTATAATGTTAATTAACAGTTATTACAAAATAATTTATAACATACTATTAACATCCAAGTAATTTTATACTTTAGCATTTGAAATCCAATTTCAACTAAATTCAAATTTTTATAAGCAAAATATAACTAGAATATGTTTAGAAGTCATTACTATAATTTAGAAGTCGTTATTATAATTTTATTTAGAATAAATTGACAATTATATTTAAGTAGCGTATACATAAAAAAGTGAAATTTATACTAACCATGTTTTATGAGATAAAGTATATTAGGTTTTTGAATAATTTATATTTGGATGAATTCATAGGAAAATTAAAGTTTTTGATAATTAATGTCAAATTTAATATAAGACAATGTCAAGTTGAGTGTCAAGAAGTAGAAGTTCTCATTGACATTGTCTCTTGAAAATTTTAACACATAGGATTGACTATATTAAATGAGGATTGCATTGGAGACATGATTTTGTATAGAAAGTCTATCATAATGACGTGTCAATCAAAATTTATTAAATTGACAATCACATTGGAGATGCTCTTACCAAGGTTCGGTTTGTAACCTCTACTTGGCCATTAGCTTCTGGATGATATACCGAGGTGAGCTTCTGATGTATGTCGTACTCCTTACACCATTTCTTGAAGGGTTCATTAGCAAATTGTACTCCAATATCGGTCACTATGTATCTCGGGATGCCATAGCGACACACAACATTCTTCCAGCAGAAGTTGATAACTGTCTTGCCAGTTATGCTGGTCAAGGCTTCAGCTTTCACCCACTTCGAGAAGTAATCGATGGCCACAATGAGGTACCTGAAGTTACCAGGGGCCGTAGGAAAGGGTCCGACGAGATCTATACCCCATCAAACAAATGGCCAGGATTCTTAGATGGTAATCATATTCTCCTGTGGCACATGGACCATCATAGCAAATCTCTGACACTGGTGGCAAGAATCGATATATTTTTTGGCGTCTTGTAGCATCGTAGGCCAGAAATAACCCATCTGTAGGAGCTTTCGGGTAACGGTGCGTGGACCTTGATGGCTACCACAAACTTCTTCATGTGCTTCTTGTACTAAGTGTTCAGCGTCCGAAGGCCCAACACACTTGAGTAAAGGTTGGAGGTACCCTTTCTTGTATAAGATACCTTCGTGGATGACATATTTGGGAGCTTTAACTCGGACCTTCCGTGCCAGGTGCTTGTCCTCGGGAAGGGTTCCCGTTTGGAGGTATTCAATGTAGGGGTTCATCCATGTGTCTGAGATGTCAACAACCATGATGCTAGTTTCTTCATAACTCCTTTTTGCCAGGGTTTCCATCAGCAATTCTTGAGAAAATCTTATGTTGAGGTCCGAGGAGGCAAGTTTGCTAAGGGCATCAGCCTTATGGTTGCCTTCTCGGGGGATATGATTCAGTTCGTAATGTCGAAATTGATTTAGAAGAGGCTTAACTATCTCGAGGTACTTTTGGAGACTGTACTCTCGGGTCTCGTATTCGCCTTTGACCTGCTGAACCACTATCTGTGAGTCACTAAAAATCTCGAGGTCCTTAACCTCAAGATCCTTTGCTAACTTTAACCTTGTAATGAGGGCTTCATATTCTGCTTCATTATTAGTGCCTCGAAAATCAAAATGGAGAATGTAAGGGTGGTCCTTTCCCTCGGGGCTGGTGAGTAAGACTCCAGCACCGCTTCCCCTGAGTTAGAGGATCCATCCACATATAGTCGCCATTTTCCAGAGTCCGGAACTGGGTCTGGTTTGTCGATTTCCACTGGTTCAACAGACTCCATTATGAAATCAGATAAGGTCTGGCCCTTGATGGCTGTCCGAGGTTTGTATTTTTTGTCATGTTCTCCCAACTCGATGGCCCACTTCATCATCCGTCCCGAGGCGTCCGGCTTCTGGAGGATTTGCCTGATCGGGTAATTGGTTAGGAGGACTATTGTATGTGCTTGAAAGTATGGTCTCAACTGCCGAGAAGCATGCACGAGGGCTAATATCAAGCGCTCGAGAGGGGTATATCTGGTCTCGGGCCCCTGCACGGCCCTGCTTACATAGTATATAGGATGTTGCGATCCTTCCTTTTCCTTGACCAATACAGCGCTAATGGCTAGCTGGGACGCAGATATATATAAGTAGAGAGTCTCCCTTTTATCTGGTTTTGACGATGTCGGAAGTTCCCTGAGGTGATTTTTAAGTGCTTGGAAAGCTTCTCCGCATTCGTGGGACCACTCAAATTGATTTGCCTTATTGAGGATGTTGAAGAAGGGTAGATGTTTTTCTGCTCCTTTGAAGAGGAATCGGCTGAGGGCTGCAAGGGATCCTGTTAGCTTCTGCGCATCTTTGACGGTGTTCGGAGGTTGCATGTTTTGCAAAGCCTCTATCTTCTCGGGGTTTACCTCAATTCCCCGATTGGACACCATATATCCTAGGAATTTGCCTGCTCCAACACCAATAGTGCATTTAGCAGGGTTCAGCTTTAGGTTAGATGCCCGTAACGTGTCGAAGGTTTCCCTTAAATCTTCAAAGAAGGCGTCGTAGCTGCGGCTCTTTACTACCATGTCATCCACATAAATCTCGAGGTTGCGCCCTATCTGAGATTTGAATAATTTGTTTACCAGTCGCTGGTAAGTAGCCCCGGCATTTTTCAATTCGAAAGGCATCATCTTGTAGCAGAAAGTTCCTCTGTCGGTTATAAAGGAGGTTTTTTCTTTATCTTGCTCCGCCATAGGGATCTGATGATATCCCTTAAAGGCATCAAAGAAGGCTAGTACTTGGTATCTTGCGATTGCTTCAACTAATCGGTCAATTGAGGGTAATGGATAGCTATCTTTAGGACAACAATCGTTCAAGTTGGTGAAGTCGATGCACATTCTCCACTTCCCGCCTGGTATCTTGACCATTACTGGGTTAGCTATCCATTCTGGGTACTGCACTTCTTCGATTATACGGGCTTTCAGTAGTTTATCTATTTCTTCTCTAATAGCTTCAACCCGATCTAGCGCAAAGATACGTCGTTTCTGCTTGATGGGTTTTTGTGAGGGATTGATATTCAGGTAATGTTCCTCCAAGCGAGGGGATACTCCCACCAAGTCGTTGGTGTCCCAAGAAAAGACATCTATATAATGGTTGAGAAGATCGCGAAGTTTGGACTTTATCTCGGGGGGTAGGAGAGTTCCAACCTGGACGGTTCCTGACTCTCCGAGTTGCATTGGCTCGGATCCGGAGTACTTGGCTGGTTCAAGGTCCTCCTATTTTGGTTCTCGGATAGCTTGAATTGTGCAGACTCGAGCTAATTGTTGATCACCTCGGACTGTGGCGATCCCTTTGTTGGTGGGGAACTTCATTACCAAATGGTAAGGAGACCAGATGGCCTTTGCCTGGTACATCCAGGGTCTTCCAAGGATTATGTTGTATGGTGCTCTGGAGTCGATGATCGCAAAGGTGCAATGGAGCGTTATACTCCGAGAACAATCTCTCACTCGCACTGGTAAAATAGTTTCTCCCAATGGAGTAACATAATCGCCAGCAAATCCGGAGATAGGGCTTGTAGGCACGAGATTACTTTTGTCCAATCCTAGCTGTTCATAACAACTGAGAAACATGACTTCTACTTCGCTTCCTCCATCTACCAGAACTCTTTTGATCATGTTATGGTTTATGTCAACCGTGATTACTAGGGGATCTGAATGAGGGAATTGATTGGGAACCGCATCCTCAGGTGAAAAAGTAACGGTTCCATCTAAGCGAGATCTTTTGCTCTCCCACTCCCGGGGAGAGGCTTCTTCGGGTGATCGGTGTACACCGTTGATGCTTCTTCCTGCTCTCTGGTTGTTGGCGTGGTTCGTCTCGTCGTCGTCGTTGCCGGTGCTGGTATTTCCTACTCCTGTCGGGGCCGAGAAACGGATTCATGTACTCCCACAAAGGTTTTTAGCCGGATCAGCCATGAGTTTGAAGGTCGTATAAATCAAGATTAGCAAGCGGGTCCCACTGGGCGTGCCAAATTGATGGATGTCTACGACCCGCACTTGATCACGAATCCTGCTCATGAACTAATTTGCAAAACAAAGCCCCGGGTGTCCCGAGGGTAGACACTCCGACGCTCAAGTCAGTATATTGCTTAAGGCGTAATGTATGAAGTATTAGATAGAGAGGTCTACCAAATCTTTGAGTATTTATATGGCTACAATCCGTAGATCACCAAGATATGTATTTATGGTAGTATTACAACTCTTATGGGAATAGTAGTTGTATTACCATGTATAGAAGAAGTATATTTAGGTCATGATTGTATTACCATGTTTAAGAGGATGTATATTCGTTGTAGAACATTCATAATATACGCATTCCTTGTAAGGATTAGGATTGATGGACCTATGGATCCACCCTCCGCGTATCTCGAGCCCACGACCCTTCTCGGGCCCTAGTCCGAGTATGAATGAGACCCGAATACGAACCATGGACTTATCATATATTTTGTTCAATTTAGTTCAATTACTAAATTCAGATATAATATCCAAACATTACCTGAACAGTATAAGTAAAAATGCCCAAACTTCAAAGTTTTGTACAACGGTGTTTAGTTAATGGTTTATATGGTGTTCCTGAAAAAAATATTACTGAACTGAACTGGAATTTTTTAAATTTTTATATAGTAAAATTTTTTGTAATTGACAAATAAAATGAACTAAATTGTACTGAATTGTACTGAATTGAATAGAAGTGGAATGGAATAAAGTTTAATGTATCAAAATGATGACTAAATGCTACTATATTTCATCAAATCACATTTATTTATAACTAATTAAATTGAATTAAACTGAAGTAAAGTTTAATGTATTAAAGACGATAATAGTTTGACTAAATTGAACTTAAATTGACCAGTTTACATGTGTACATGATTGCAATAAACTTTACTACAATTTTAATTAAATTGAAATGATCTGGTTCCAAAAATATTCAGATATATGATTAAATCAGTAGCGTACGAAGATTACTATATTACGTCGTATTCACAAATAATAAACTTACATTAATCTAGTAAACACGAATGGAATCAGATTAATAGAAGAACACAATAATTATACGATTGAGTGAAATTGAAATTCATCAAAATTTAATTTATATGATTTAAACAGAACAAGATCATGTTGATTGAACAAGATTTATTGATTTGGAAATACTAAAATACTAATAGCACACATACATTAGGTCGCATAGCATCAACGAACATCATAAAAAAACGGATTTGAACTACTAAGATTGAACAAAAAGTATTTATACTGAAAATACTATAACTACATTATTTTGGATTGCATCAAATCACATTTTGAAAATTTTTTGATCTCAATTTAACTGAATATATTTTAATTGAGCTGAACTGAAAAAACCGTAGAGAGTTATAATTAAAAATATAGATCAAATGTACTACACTGAAAAAAATTGAAAATATTTATGTGAACTGAACTGAACTGAAATATATAAAATATTTATCTAGAATTGAAATATATATATATAGGGAGGGGTTCCGTTAACTCACTTATTTTTACTCAATTTTTTACTCCAAATCTGGACCATTACATCCAATCTAATCTTGTGGTTCACCTTTTTTCACTTTTTCTACTCCTCTTTTCCTTTTTTAGCTCTTTTCCTTGTTTAATTTCCCTTTTAATTCAGCATTACAAGTATGCACACGCTTAATTCATAACCGTCTGTTTTTTCCCCAGTAACTATTTAGCCAGAACGCTCCCTCTTTCCAAAAATCTGATTCCGGAGCTCCTCCAGTTACTTCTGTTCGGCTTCATGTTTCTGCTCAGCTTTCCAAACGTGTTTTTGCTCTCCAAGCCCAAAGTATGTTGCCAAAGTACCAATCTGTGAAAGAATAAACATGCAAAGATGATTACATTCTCCAAGTTTTCATCAAAATCTCATCATTATCATGAATTTTCATAAACAAAATCATGCTTTACCTTCATATTTCCAGCTCTTCTTCCAAACTTCTCTGTCAATACCCTCAATGAATCAACCATGGCAACATGAACATGTGCAGGCCTGCCAATCTCAGAAGGCCTCTCGAATATGAACGCAATCGAATTCTAAATGTTATGCCCTACATATATCCTTCTATCTAATACACTTAATATCTTATCAGCAACATCCTCGAATGAAGGCGCAGCTGCAACATCTCCTGGATTTATTCCATGTGTTCTTCCAGGCCTTTCTGCAACAACCTGCAAATCCCCTGACCTTACAGAGTACAATAGCTTTCCAGCTCCACAAGTTTCCTCGGACAAACAACAATGTCACCAAATTCCAGAACCCAAAACCTCTGACCTATCCCTCTAGGCACATGGTTTCTAAATCAAAGCACACTATCTCCGAAGATGCATTCGAAAAAATCACAATTCTATTCGAAGACATAGGGATCCGAGCGGGGGAATCGCAATACCTAAGCTAAGGAGCCGGAATTGAGATTTTCTGAAATCAAAATGAGGCGGTCTCAATTGACCATTGATCAGTGCGGGCGGATTGAAGTTCGGAGTGAGGGTTTGCAGTATGAGCTCTCGGAAGACATGGATAAGAGAGAAAGAGAGAGGTTGGAGTTTCTGTACGATTAGGGTTTCTGGATTCTGATTTGGAATTTTCTTCTTCTCCTCCAGCAAGCAGGAAAGGTTTCATTGAAGCCTGATCAATGAAGAAAGCCAGGAAAGAAGCTACGGGAAGAAGGGAATGGATCGTGAAGGAGAAGGGTTAACAAATGGAAAATAGATTATTATTAATTGATAGAAGAAAATCAGGAAAAAGATGATTTAATTATGAACGTTAGATTAGATTAAAGGGAAGGGCCATGATTTGGAGTAAAAAGTTGAGTAAAAATAAGTGAGTTAACGGAACCCCTCCCATATATATATACACATAATATTTAGGGTTTAGGGTTTAAAATATAGGGTTTAAAATATATAAAATACTGAACTGAACCGAAAAATAGAAATATATTGAAATGAACTGAAAAAATATAAATATACCGAACTCAATAGAAAAAAAATAAAAAAACAACACTGAAATGAACAAAATTGCTTTACAAAAAAAGTTCACACAAACTTGCCCTTATTTTGATGAAGATTGTTGTACTCAGTTTTGTTGGATCCAACCCTTTATATCGGGCCCAAATTTCAATCCACTTCTACACATTTTTACTACATCAGATTTTTACCTATGTGGTCTTAGAATGACAAATATATGGTCCACAAGTTTGGAACAAGTGGCAAGCCACAACATTATTTTATCTCCTTTTGTTATATTCCAGGGGCATAAAAGCAATTATGAAAAAGTCAAAGTGTTGACTGACCGTTTTACCATGCAGTTAAACATGCAAGGTGGTAACAACTTTCTGTCAGTGCCGTCCATTGAGGCGTGCCAAACGTGCGGCTGCATTGGGTCCCAAAATTTTGGGGGCCCCCAAATTATTTTTACTAGTAGTATATAAGCATATATATTTTTAGATTTTTTCCCTCTTCAAGTATTGTAAATTATAAAATATATACAAATTTGGATTCTTGTGCAGAATACTACAAAGTGTGCATACGAATGTAATGCAGAATAGGTTTACTGCCAGGGGCGGAGTTAGGGATTGTATATGAGGGGGGTCGGAAGTTAAAATTTTGAATTAATTATTAAAATAATATAAAATACGATAATTCATTGAAATGTCACAAAAATGGAACATCAAAGACAAATATATTGGTAGATAAATATATAATCATTATATGAACCACTAAATTTTTCAAGTCGCACATTCCTCTTCGAAAGCCTATTAATGAATTCAAACTTGAGATCATATTAATGAATTCAAACTAACTGAATTATATAAAGTAAGATGGAAAAAATGAGAGAATTAATCAAGCATCTTTTGTTGATTTTCTTACTTTTAAGTAGAAGTTTTTGAAAATATAGTTCATAACATCTATATATTTTTAGCATTGACAAAGGCAACTCATAATTTGACTCAAATTATAATATCACGAAACAATGTTTTTATAATATTTTTTTATAAAATATAATGAAATTAAACTATTCGTATATGGGATTGATATATGATTACTATTATAATTTAAGATTATATTATTTACAAAATATTGTAAATCAATCGAGATTTGAAGAAAGAAAACATACAATTTAACTATATTATTCCTATGTTTAAGAAGATTTAAAAGAATCATATTATAATTGTGTTTGATTGTAATTACTTAATATTATACTAATTATGGTCTTTTCTTTTTATAACTCATCATTCTATATTTTTCAATAGTAAAAAAGTAAGGAAATTTTATGAGAGGGGTCACATATAGTAATTTACCTTAATAAAACAAATTTAAAAATTTAACTAATACCTATAATTAAGGAAAATTAAAATGTTGAGGGGGACCGGGCCCCACCCAGTCCCTCCTTCCTCCACCCCTGTTTACTGCAAAGATTACTTTTCTCAAGGATACACTAACTATAATTCTATAATATTTCTAACTTGATACAACAGGATTTCTACTTATATTCTGAAAATATTATACGTATATTTTGTACAACTGAAAATATCTATACTAAGTCAGAGATAGTAAAAGAAGAAATTTATGGTAAATAGGATTTACACTTTAATATAAATGAATAATTAGTTCCCAAAAAGAATAGCAAAATTTCGTAAACCTTAAAAAAATTTCAAATTTGTGAGACTCCAAAAAATCAGTCGTCTACGTTCTCTGCGACTTTGCGCGACAGTCATAGTATAACCGACAAGCACCGATGGTGATTTTTTTTGAATTATTTTTGGTGGAGAGCTAGTAACATAAAGGTGTATTATGTTTGAATGTTTTTCCTTGCTCGTTAATTGATCACATTTATAATGAATTTTAAAAATTTTATCAAATGAGTGTATTTGAGAGGCTCCAAATTATTTTTTGCACTAGGCCCCCAAATTTACAGGGACGGCCCTGCTTTCTGTTACTGCCAAGGAGGTTATAGCTGGCATTGCTTTATATAGAAGTAGTTAGCTCATTTGTACTCATCGGCTGGATAGCAAGATCATAGTGTTTCTTTTACTTGTACTGTACCATTTCAATTCACGGCTTATTTGCCAACTGTATAATGCAAATGCCCTTTTCTGTTATTTGAATTTCTTAGCAATTGGTTGGATCATAACAATCTGGTATCAGAGCAACTTTCCGATGACCTGATCGGGAGTGATGGCAGAGGGAACACGACCACCGAAGGATTAGGAGGCAAAAATGGACGCCAAACTGGAAGCACGCATCGCCGGTCTGCACTAGGAAATCCTGCAGCAGTCTGAGAAGCTCGCTCACCAGATGGACGGCGTGAACCAGATGTTTGAAAAGCAAGAGGCGGATCGGGCTGGAGAACATGAATGCGACCGGATTCAGAGCCAAGTCGATCGAGCATCGGCGCAAGCGGATCGGATGCAAATGCAGAGGGTGTTGCAGCTGTTGGAAGGGAAAATGAGGTCACTGGAGCTGAGCACGCAACCGTCGGGTGGTTCTAGGTTTCCACCTCCGGTGAGAGGTACATCTGGTCCTTCTGAGATTCTTAGAGAGTGTGTTGAGATGTCTGTGAGAGATAAGAACTTATTTGTGCCTGTTGTTCATATGCCTGTTGTGCCTAGTTTATATGTTGAGATGAATGATGAAAACTTGGTTCCTAATGTGCAAAATATGGAAAAAGGACTAGGTGATAAGAGAACCTATAACAGTGTGGTTAGTAATCTTCAAGAATTGAAAATTAACCAATCTGAAGTAGAAGGCAGTCAAGGTATAAGGGGAGATAAGTTGGTTGTGCCTGTAGGGGTAGGAGCTAACATCTATGGTCAAAAACTAAATGGTAACTTCCAACAAGATGTAGAGGAAGTGGAGGATTGGAGAATTAAGTTGGGGAAGGGATCAGAGAATCAACAAGCTCAGATAGTGCTAACTAGTTTCTATGGAAAAGAACCTAGGGAATGGTTGAGAAACTGTAAAATATTTTTTAATTACTATCAAGTGCCTGATTGCCAAAGGTATATGGTTGTGGAAATCTATATGGTAGGAAAGCAAGAGTGTGGTACCAATTAGCTGTGTCTGGAAGAGGTAAACTAAGTTGGCAACGGTTTTGTAGCATGCTGTTGCAAAGGTTTACACCTCTAACATTAAGAGATGAAATTGCTGAGTTTAACAAGTTGCAGCAGAAGACTACAGTTAGGGCTTACCAGGAGGAGTTTGATGAGCTGAGAACCCCTAATTTCTGATAGGCACCTCCGACCAATCAGAACAGTATTACATCTCTAGTTTCATTAGTGGACTGAAAGAGGAGCTCAAGCCTGGAGTAATGATGCATAGCCCTACTACTCTATACTAGTTTTAATGCCCGCCGTGCATAGCACGGCAAGTCGGCAAATTTAATATAATTTCAAAACTGGTAGAATAAGAAATATGTTGTATATGACAAGATACATTTACAAACTACGATCTCCTTATTAAATTTAACCGTTAAACAACACCGTTTTTGAAAAACTAAGATTTCACTTTCCACCAACAACTGAATTCATCTTTAATGGGAGTAGAAAACCTGAAGAAATCAATGCAGAGAAGTAACATATAAGTAGCAGAGAAGCATCCAAAACAAAAGGCTAATATAACCATGTGTGACACAACCAATCTCAAGAAAGCGATGAACTAAGATTAAAAATTATATTCAAACAAATACAATAGAGACATAACCTAATGTAGATGTATGACTTACTCTTGAAAAAGGTCAAAACATGAGCTCAAAACATTGCTGTAAAATTATAAAATACACAAATTAAACTTTTAAAAACATATATTATCTAAATTATAAATTACTACAAAAGCAGCCATATGAATTTTATATAAAATTCCCGGTGGTTATTTAAAATGTGAATGTACTAAAGTCAAGAAGTTGCACGTACAAAAACTAAACTGTCTGCAAGCTGTAATACACGATGAACTTACCTTAGACATATGTTCAAATGAGCTCTATAGAAAGTCATACACAAATATAAATTCTTCTGAAGATAAGTGTTCAATAAACTAGCTAAATATCATCGTGCGTTGCACGATATATTTAATTTTTTTAATGTAAATATTATGAACAAACTTATGAAGATGAGTTTAAACAAAAAATCTTTAAGATAATTAACAAAGTTATAGTGGTAAATTTCAAAAGATGATGAAATTGTCAATATATATCGTAATTGCCAGATTATTCATCAAAGGTAATTATTATAAAATAATATATATTAAGATCAAAATGTAAGAAATTTATTTAATATTAAATTAATATATAAATATTTTTATAAGTACACATTTTAATGGAAAAATGCTAGCGATCCATGCATAATTAACATAGAAACACTATAATCTATATTTGTAGTCTAATATATTTATATATAATTTATGGTGATCTTGTAGTAATACAGAATATTTTCATGCATATTTCATATATCGCACATTCATGTTTTCATTTCGCAGACGTGTTAATTAGCATGATGGACTGAAATTACCTTGTAAATTAGAATTTTATAGGTGGACTGAGTTGTATTTGAAAAATTAAAAGAAACCAAAAAAGAATATATAAAAAAGATAGGCACCGGAATATGGTGAATTTGTGGTGGTTGTGTGGCGGCTTTAGTCAAAACTACGTAGTTTCATCATTTTTAATATTTTTTATTAATTATTTATTGACTGGAGTAATAACTCTTTTAGTTCCCTTTAAAAATACACAAAACGTCCACAATGTGGAAAATCATCTCCGTTATACGCAGCCTAAATCAAAAGAGAAACAAGTAAAATCAAATTTAGAATAAACTAATAGAATTCAAAATATTATACTGTGTGCTAATGTGTGCTAATTTGTGTGCTCAGGTCACTGACTTCGATAAATTGTGTGTTAATGTGTGTTCAGACCTGAGCAAGATAATTTGTCAAAATATCTAATGGGAAAAGTGACATTTTAAAGAAGTACACAAATCCACAACTGAAAACTGTAATCAAATCTATTTTAAATAAGAGAACTCTAATCAAAAGTATAGTAAACTGAATGCAACTTCAAATTTCCAACTTAAATACCAGCAAGATAACTTAAAAAGAAGGAGATAAAGACTCACTATGCATTTAAACCCGAGAGGAGACCTGAGATAAGGCAGCAGCTTCTTCCATTGCTTCCCAGTATTCCCATTAGCACCTAAATAGAACCGTCAGATTAACACAGCACATAGACAACTGGACAAGTATAAGTGTGATTCAGAGAATAAAAGTCATGCTTCGAATAATACTCAAACATAAAGACTCAAACTTTACAATATAACAAGAAATATTGTCAAGAGACACCTAATAAAATATCCATAAATCGATTAAAAGAAGCAATACTGTATATTCATTTCAAAGTCTCACACTTTACATCATACGTACAAATGCATACTCGTCTTATCTTATAATAAGAGATTAAAACTGATAAAACTGAAGTTTGGAATCTGAAATCCGAACTCTAAAATCTGAAGTCTGAACCATTAAATGCTGAATAATTAAGTAGTATAACTGTTTGATAAAGTTAAATATGATGTTTGAACACTGAAATTTAAGTTTAAATGAAAAATGTTTAAGCTAAATTAAAATCGAAAAAAATGTATAAACATTAAAATAATACAAATTATATTAATAATTTACATTTTTATATATGCGAATAATGACTTTAAAATATAAAATGATGAATTAAAAATAAGAAAATAATTTACTCTTGCAAAACAATTAATATCTTAATTAATAATAAAAATAACAACATCGAATTATCATTATCTGAAATAGAAACACATTTATAACTATGACGTAGTCTTGTGAGAGACCGTCAATATTATGAACCGGGGACTAAATAGTAAAAGTATGGTTGAATAAATACAAGGAGGCCCTTAATTGCAAATTAGAAAATTACTATTCACGCGGCACTATTCACGGCCTGCACTATTCACGCGGCACTATTTACGGCCCGGCATTATTCACGGTCCGTCACTATTTCACGCGCACACTATTCACGCGCGCTATTAACAGCCCAATTTTATTCACGCGTGCACTATTCACACCCGGTACTATTCACAGTCAATACTATTCATTTCACAGTACTATTTTAATACGTTATAAATTAAAACACCGATGTTTGATTTTTTTAATATGATGTACATTAAAACATATATGTTTTTGATTAAAAATATAACGTTTGATTTTTAATATGTTGTACATTAAAACAAAGATGTTTTTGATTAAAAGCATAATATTTGATTTTTTTAATATGATGTACATTAAAACGCAGAGTTTGTTAATTAAAAGTAGAATGTTTGATTTTTAAAAGATTGTAGATTAAAACACGGAGGTTGTTAATTAAAAGTAGAATGTTTGATTTTTAATATGTTATACATTAAAGCACGGAGGTTTTTTATTAAAATTAAAATGTTTGATTTTAATAGATTGTAGTTAAAATAGGGATGTTTTTAATGTAAACTACTATGTTTGTTTTATGACATGTTGTAGATTAAAATATGGAGGTTTTTAATTACAAGTATAATGTTTTATTTTTAATTGATTGTAAATTAAAATACGGAAGTTTTTAATTTAAATTAAAATGTTTGAATTTTAAATATAGAGGTTTCAGTTTAAAAGTAGAAAGATTTAATTTTTAATATGTCATAGATAATAACGCAAAAGGTTCAGGGGAAAATATAATCTTTATTTAATATGTTAAATATATATACTCTATTAATAGAGGTAAACATTAAACATTAAACATGAAATGGTGCAATGGTAATGTTATTTCTACTTTGCCATGAGGTAATAAGTTTGAATCCAAGAGGGAGCAATATTTTGCAAGATTTGGAGGAAAAAATGTGGTGGGTCCCGCCATGCGCGTGATTTTTCGGCTGGGAGGTAAGTTTTTAAAAATTGTAATTTTGACCCTCCGTGTTTTGCAAGTAAGTCCTTTCATATTTTCCTACTTAAATTATCACCTAGTCTAAATTTTGGACGGTCTCTTTTGAGACTTTCTATATAAGTATATGTTTCTGAATAAAATAATTATCAAATTAATAATAAAATAATAGCATAAAGTTATTGCATATAAAATATATATACAATGAAAGAATTCTATTAGTTTAAATTTTAATACATTATACAATAGAACTCAATTTCTATAATACTCGATTTTAATCATCAATTACATTTTATAATATTAATTTTTACATTTGTATTTAAATATTCAGCTAAAATATAGATAAACAAGAAAAATTAGAAATCAATTACTAAAAAGATAATAAATATATTTATAAAACAAATATTTTTTACCAGTGATTTACCTAGATAAATGTTATTGTTACTATTTATTATTATTATTATTATTATTATTATTATTATTATTGTGTGTACGGTTATATCAACTTTCAGACATAAATGTTATTGTTTGCATCGTACTATTTGTACTAGAGGTTCAAACGCACTTATTCCTACTTATTCGCAGACGTGCAAATTGGACGTTATCAAACACACTGAATTGCACTGAAGATTCAGCGGTGTGGTTATCAGAGCAACCTAACCTAAGACATATTATCATTATTAACACCTACAACCAAGGAAACAAATGTAAAAAAAACAAAAACTCTTCTGAAACTCTAAGCTCAAATAACAATAAAAAGGAACTATTCTCCGGCTATATACCTTGAAACCTGACTCAGAATTATTACCTTTGAAGGCTCTATGGGAGGCCTCGTCGTCATACCCAGCCTGCCGCGCGCCCTGGTTACTCCTTCATACACATCCATCGGTGACCTACTCTACAAAAGCCAGACAGCCAAACTCCGCGCCTCTTTCTACTATTTTCAGAAAATGAGTCGAGACCGTAAGCAATTGCAGCAGCAGTTGGCTCATTGATAATATGCATTACATTAATGCTAGCTAGCTTTGCATCCTCCATAGTCGCCACACGCTGCAACTGATAAAAATAAGCTTGAATCAGTCACTTCTAATCCAATGAATAACTCAGCAGTTTGCTTCATCTTAAACAGAACCAGAGAATATATCTTGCTCAGCAGAAAATTCCTTCTTCTGACCTTTGTGTGTGACTGAAATCACTGGTCTTTCATTAGTATCACAAATGACCTCAAAAGGCCAGAACTTTAGGTCATTCTGAACCGTCTCATCACTAACTTCCAACCAATTAGCCTCTTTGCATCTGCCAAAATACTAACGACTCATGAAACATCAAATTCAGCTAAAATCACAAATAAATAACTAAAAATCGACAAACAAATGAGAGTTTTCTTCTAGTGGTCATTGGTCATATAATATTCAACAATCCATGTATAAAGACATACACAATACTTACTTTTCAGCACAAAATGCAAAATAATTGAGAATCTGCATCTAGAAATGGGATAATTACATTGTGCCAACTATGAACAGACACACACCTTGTATTTTCTAATGGAAATGGACTAATGTAACATTACAGGCTGAAAAATGTTGAAAAATTGAACTTGCAATCAATAAAGACTTGTACTTTGCCTCATAACCTGCTAGGATGATTTGTTTTCCGAACAGTTTTGGTAATCATTGGCAAGTACAAGTACAGATAAGGAGATAACAACCCTCTACCACAACATCATAAATACATCAAAATTCAACTAAAATCATAAGGCTCAGATCATTAGCCCACAGACAAAAGTGGAGCGAAAACTTGACATGGCTGCAAAATCCCAGTTGCATTTGTGACCACAATCAAAATGCCATCCTGAATTTTGCCCCGCCAAGATACGGATCTACTCTCACCTATGTCCATAACTCAAGAACATCTTTTGATCATCACAGCCTACCGAACCGAACAAACCCTAACCTTAAACGCCATACCATAACTGTCTTAAGCAAAATCCTCATCCAAATCCAAACCCAACAAAAACGTTGCTAAATTGAACAACTTTGATTATGCGGGCCTTTGTTTGCAAGTAGCCGTTGTATTTGAAGGGCAGCAGCTGCAAACGAAATGTATACCGGATCTCCTCCTTGTGTGCTGCGTGTTAACACAAGGAATTATCAGACGAAAATTGGAGACCAATGATAATAAACCATGGATGATATGGGAGTTAAATTTCAGACGAAAAAAATCGTGGGCAGTTGTCGAAGAAGTCTGATCTTGGAAATAAACTGAATAAAATTGAACCTCCGTGGGGGATTGAACCGGAAAAAAACTGTTTCTTTAAAAATACGGAATTCCTATTCGCAAGTTCTCTTTTGCTAACGCAGTCTGTATTTTGATAGAAACTGACAAGATTGTCCTTATTGATTTATCTTATTCAAACTTTAGCCACTTGATTGAGGGTATATTTGTCTATTCTGAAAATAATACGGACTGCAAATAATATTGCCCTAAAAATATAGGGTGGTTCTATAAGCACTATGTAAAATATCAAGAAATGGTGTACAATGGTAAAAAACTATGTCAAATGATCAAGAAATGATGTAAAATAGTCAAAAACTATGTCAAATGATCAAGAAGTAATGTGAAAATGTCAAAAACTATGTCAAAAGATAAGAAATGCTGTAAAAAGGACAAAAACTATGTCGAATGATCAAGAAATGGTGTACAAATGACAAAAACTATGTCGAATGATCAAGAAATGGAGTAAAAATGTCCAGGTCCACTTTACTCCTGCAGGTTCACTTAAAATTTGAAATGACAATAATATCCCTCTTAAATATGTAGTATAATTCAAGAAAAAGTAATTTATAATTTGGACACGTGTTCAATCAATACATAGACGGGTTTATGCATTCAAGATTAGAGTTTTAGAAATATATTTATAAAAATAATAAACGAATGAAGGGTAATTATGGTATTTTCTCACTTCCATTTGACCTGCAGAAGTAAATTGGACCTGCATATAGTAAACACCAAAATATGTTGCGTGAATTTGCCGTAAGGATGTACAGGAAGTGAGGAAGAAATTATAAAAATGAATCACACCCATTGTTCTAATCTGACGGCTGTAATGTATTTGGTTGGCACTTGCTAAGAGGAAGCGGTTTGAATGCTAGCGGAGAGTTTGTTCGTGGGATTGTGTGAGTTTGTCTGAGAAAATATCTAAAAGGGAAAACGGCTAAAAATAGAAAATGTGAAAATAAAGAAGGGAATTATTTCTGTAGAAAATCACAGCCGTTGAATTAGATCCAACGGCTGATATTGATTTCACTGGCACTTGCTAAAGGGTTTAATATAGTAAGTTAGATAAGGCTATTGAGTTAGCTATGTGGGAGGAGAGGAAGCTGGAAAGTAAGTGGGAAGAAGAAGCTGTTTCCTCAACCATTTCACCACATTCCTGCTACCAATAGGCCAACTGGAGAGAAGCCTAAACATCCATACAATAAGGAGGGAGGTAACAGAAACAATAACTTTACTAAGATCTCACCCCAAGAATTATAGCTCAGAAGGGACAACCACTTGTGCTTCAAATCTTGTGAGAAATTTGGAGCAGGGCATGTTTGTAGAATGAAGCAGGTGCATTACATTTGTGCAGAAGATCAGGTAGAACATGGAGCCATAATGGTGGTGGAGGCTGATGATGAGCTATTTGAATTATTGGATGGGGAAGGGTCAGATGGTGCTGACATCTATGATTCCAGTCTAATTAATAAAGAGAATGGGATGCAAATGGAGGAGTACATAACACTGAATTTAGTGGGACTCAATTCTTTGGAGTATAATCTTAACACTATGATTTTTCATGGAAAGTTGTATGGTGAGGTCATTAGTATTTTACTGGATACTGGAGCATCTACAAGTTTTATTGATCCTGCTGTCATCAAGAGGGTGGGATTGGGAACTATGAAAATTAAGCAGTTCTCTGTCAAAATTGCAAATGGTAGCATTGTGAATGGAGATGATTTGTGTCCAAGAGTGGTTTAGGATCTGGAGTATCATAGATTTGTGTTTGATTTGAGAGTAATGGAGTTAGGAGGCACTGACATCATCTTGGGGGTGGACTGGCTATCCAAATTTGATCCAGTCTTCTTTCATTGGAAGATTGGTTGCTAGTAGGAAGAACTGATGGAGTAAGACATAAGATTTTGGAGTCTAAAGTTGGAGGACAAGGCAAGAGAAAAGTTGATCTGATGGGAGTAACTGAAGCAACTGGAGAGGTCAGTGAAGTGGGGACAGTGGAAGAGAACACCAACAACAACAAAAAGCAACAGCTAGAGGAAGACATCAAGCAAGTGAAAGACTACTGAAGCAATCAAACAGGTGCTATTAAGTTTCTCTGACATTTTTGCTGTGCCTACTAAATTACCTCATGTTAGGAGTATTGACCATAAAATCATTTTGAAGCCTGAAACTCAACCTTTTAAAATCAAACCTTACAGGTACTCTCACTGCCATAAAGATGAGATAGAGAAGTAGGTGGCTGAGATGTTGAAAACCAAAGTCATACAAGCAAGAAACAGCCCTTTTGCATCTCCTGTTATTCAGGTGAAGAAAAAAGATGAAACTTGGAGGATATGTATAGATTATAAGAGATCAAATGCTGCTACAGTCAAGGATAAATTTCCTATTCCAGTAATAGATGAATCGCTAGATGAGCTGTTTGGTGCTAAATTGTTTTCTAAACTAGATAGATATGAGGAGTGGTTGTCATCAAATTAAACTAAGGCAGGAGGACATTGCTAAAACAACTTTCCAGACTCATTCAGGGCACCATTAATTTGTAGTCATGCCATTTGGTTTAACTAATGCGCGCACCTGCAACATTTCAAGCTTTGATGAATTGCATATTTGATAAGCATTTGAGAAGCATTTGTGTTAGTATTTTTTGATGATATACTTGTCTATAGTAAAACTGAAGAACAACACCTAGAGCATATTGTGATGACAATTCTCAGACAGAATCAGCTATGTGCAAAGTTGTCAAAATGTTCTTTTGGAGAAGCTTCAGTAGACTATATGGGGCACATTATATCATGGCAAGGTGTAGCTGTTGATAATCAAAAGATGAGCTGCATACATAAATGGCCAATCCCTAGAACTGTGAAGGAATTGAGGGGTTTTTTGGGATTATCTGGGTATTATAGAAGGTTTATACAAGGCTATGGTGTGGTATGTAAGCCTCTTCATGTACTTCTCGGAAAAAACAATTTCAAATGGACTCAGGAGGCTACTGCAGCATTTGAGAACCTCAAAAGAATTATGACTACAACACCTATACTCAAAATGCCTGAATTTGATAAACCTTTTGTCATAGAAACAGATGTTGGCATGTGAGTTGTGCTTATGCAGGAGCAAAGACCAATAGCTTATCTTAGCAAGGCTTTCTGTCCAAGAAATAAAGGACTTTCTACCTATGAGAAAGAATTATTGGCATTAGTAATGGTTGTAGACAAGTGGAAGCATTACTTGATAGGGAATCATTTTATTATCAAAACTGATCATCAGAGTTTAAAATATCTGATTGAACAAAAGTTAACCAATATTTTACAGCATAAATGGATCGCTAAACTTTTGGGGTTGAGTTTTGAAATACATTATAAAGCAGGCAAAAGTAATGCAACTGCTCATGCACTATCTAGACAACCACTGCACTATAATATTGAGGGAAATGGGGACTGTCCAGAAGAACAAAGAGGGAACCAACACAAGACAGGCATGTAGTAAAGTGATAAGGAAGTTTGTACATTGATGCAAGTGTGTTCTTCTGCAACTGAGGACAGTGCAGATGAAAATGTGGGAAGTGAAACATATAAAGCATTGCAGAATAGCACATCTGTGATCCCTGAGTGGATGCAACAGATTGAGAATAGTTATGCTGGTGATGAATATTGTCAACCATTAATCAACAGCTTGATTTTGGATTCTACATCAACTTCTTCTGAACTTTCCTATGCACATGGTCTGTTGAAGAGGGGTAATAAAATAGTTGCGGGATCTGGAAATGAAGCAAGGAAAGCCACACTCAATGCCATGCATGCATCATCTGCAGGGGCAACTCAGGGCAAACTGCTACCATCAAAAGGATTTTGTCTTTATTTTTCTGGCCTCACATGAAAGAGCAAGTAATAGAGTACATCAGGAGTTGTGTAGTTTGTCAGAAAAGCAAAGCTGAGAATTGTTCCAAACCTGGATTATTACAGCCCTTGCCAATCCCTTCTCATGCCTGGAAGCAAATTACTATGGACTTTGTGGAGAGGTTGCCTAATTCTGGGGGTTATGACACAGTACTAGTGGTGGAGGATAGGTTAACTAAGTACAGTCATTTTTTGGCTCTTAGTCACCCCTTCAATGTTTCTCAGGTAGCTAAACAATTTATGAATGAGGTTTGTAAGCTCCATGGTATGCTAGACACTATAACTTCAGATAGAGACAAATTGTTCACTAGTAATTTGTGGAGGAAGTTGATGGCTTTGATGAGAGTACAACTCCAGTTCAATACTGCTTACCATCCACAGACAGATGGACAGACGGAGAGGGTGGACCAAGTTTTGGAGCAATATCTCAGGTGCTTCTGTGGAGATAAGCCTGAGTATTGGAATGAGTGGTTAGGATCGGCAGAATGGTGGTATAATACCACTTATCATAACAACATTAGGATGACTCCTTATGAAGCTTTATATGGAGTTAAACCACTTATATATATATGGTATGCTTGACTGGATTTTTACCTGGAAAAGGGAATGTTTTAATTGTGCAATAAATATTATTCGATTAATTTAACCATGCATGTCATTTTTAATAATTTAAGGAAAATAGGCAAAATAAAGTTCCTTTCTAAGAAAAATATGTGCCAAATATTTTCTTCAAGATTTATTAAAAAATATATAACTAGGTATATTTATATTAAAAAGTAGAAATTGGCGGCATAAATAAAAATAAAAAAAGAAACACCGCCCCCGGAATCTTTCAAATAAAACTAAAAACGACACCGAAACTTGCGTTTAATATATTCCACGACGCCGGAATGTTAGTCACCAAATTTATTCCATATATTTGTGTCAAGTTTATATGGTTAAAAATATATATTCTTCGATCTCCCAAGCCTTTTAATTGGCAAATAATCCGCCAAAAATTCGCCGCCGTATTTCTTTAATTACCGTCCGTATATTTATTCCTTACTATGATAATCATCGGCATTTATAGTATAAATAATGATATATTCCTTTAACAAAATGTTCATTCAATCACGCACTTTATCATGGTAATTTTTGAATAGATATCAATCATGTCCATTTTTAAAAATCAAATCAAATCAAATTAAATATGTAAATTTAACAAATACGTTGTACTTACCATTAAACGTTTAGTTTAATTTCGGTTAAATTAATTTATCAAATTAAAAAATCAAATCAAATCAAATCAAATCAAATCAAATATATTAATTTACCAAATTAAATCATACGTTATATCTTGATAAATCTCACCCCCAAAAAAATATGAGAAAGTCTCTGAGGAGACCGTCTATATTATGGACAAGGACTACATAGCAAAACCAGAAACTAGGGGATTGAAACGCAATAACCATAAATTACATATATTTTCGCGAAATAACCCGTTTTTTCCCGGGTATATAAGGCATGAAACCCGATCAAAATCAAACTGGAACGGGACAGATTCAACCCCAATTTTGCACCACCGATTCAACCCCAATTTTGCACCGATTCAACCCCAAATTTGCAACGATCCAAGGTGAATTTCACACCTTCTTCCCCAAAATTGCACAGATCAGAGGTGAAACTCACAGTTTCTTCCCCAATTTTGCAACGATCCAAGGTGAAACTCACACCTTCTTCCGGATCGGAGGTCGGTTTTCGTTGTTCTTGTCTGCAAATCATATTTCGATTCGTTTTGAATCTTCAATTCAATTGATTTGAAGCTTCAATTCAATCGAGATTTGAGCGGATCGAAGGCAACGAGTTTAAGGCCGAAAACATCAAGTTATGGATCAGAAATTGTTATCAATGGAGATTGAACCACTGGTGAGTGTTTTGTGTTGATTTGTAGGATGTTGTATAGGATTTTGGTAGGCAGTTTCATATTGATTGGTTTTTTTGACCAGAATGAGAGGAGGGTGGAAGAAGAAGGAGAATCAAGCTCATTAACGGTGATATCAGGTATATCTAAACCTTATTCAGTTAAACAATGAGGTTTCATGTGAAACTGCCCTTGTTTACGTTTTTATGTGGTGATGCCGATGTTTGTGGCTATAATATGCAATATCTGTGATAAAAGTCCGATGTTCTGTTGTGTTTGAGTCATCAATGCCAAGTCTGTGAGGTTTGTGTGCTGAAACTGGCTAGGGTAGTTTTTTTATGATGTGATGCCGATGTTTGTGGCTATAATATGGAATATATGTGATAAAATCTCGATGTTCTGTTGTGTTTGTGGGGTGAAACTGGCTAGGGTAGCTTTTTTATGATGTGATGCTGATGTTTGTGGCTATAATGTGGAATTTCTGTGATAAAATCCCGATGTTCTGTTGTGTTTGAGGCATGGGTGCCAAGGCTGTGAGGTTTGTGTGCTGAAAATGGGTAGGGTAGTTTTTTTATGATGTCATGCTCATGTTTGTGGATATAATATGGAACATTTGTGCTAAAATCCCGATGTTGTGTTGTGTTGGAGGCATGAATACCAACGCTATGAGGTTTGTGTGCTGAAACTTGCTAGGGTAGTTTTTTTATGATGTCATGCTCATGTTTGTGGATATAATATGGAATATTTGTGCTTAAAGTCCGATGTTCTGTTGTGTTGGAGGCATGGGTGCCAAGTCTGTGAGGTTTGTGTGCTGAAAATGGCTAGGGTAGTTTTTTTAGATGTTCATGCTCATGTTTGTGGTTATAATATGGAATATTTGTGCTAAAAGTCTGATGTTCTGGTCTTTTTGAAAAAATTGCAGATTGTGGCGGGCTACCTGATTTGGCTGAAATTGATTTCACATCTTGTTTTGAAGACATCAAAGCAAGAACAATACCTGAGCTAGAAAACCTCTATAGACTGCAATCCAATGCACTTAGATTTTTGTATAGATTATCAACTCAACGGAGAGACAGTAATGGGAGTGTCTATGAAAAGTATTTCACTTGTTCATGTGCTGGAAAGCCTAACTTAACCACCCCTCCAACCCCTATTCCTGTTAGTCCATCCCCTCAAAAGAAAAAGAGAAAGAGAAAAGAGTATGCCATAACCAAAACTGAATGTCGAGCAGCAATGCGAGTGAAGTTGGAGGATGGTCTGTTTGTTGTGAAGGAGCACATTGTGAACCACAACCACCCCTGACCAGAACAGCATGGCAGATGTTCCAGCGAAGTGAAAGGAAAATCACGGCAGAAAAGGGCAGGGTAATTGAAGGGATCGAAGCTGCAGGTTTAAAACCCTCAGTTGGATATAGATATTCCACATATCTATCAGGAGGTGATCATGCTGTTGGTTATGAGATGCGTGATGTAATAAACTATGCCGAGAGGCTTAGGATGAAACAAATCAATGGTGGTGATGCAAATACAATTGTCCGGCTACTTGAGGAACGAAGTAATAATCAAGAAGACTTCTTTTTCAGAGCTTTGAGGAATGATGACAAGGACAAGACACTGGCAGCTCTATTTTGGAGGGATTCAATGATGAAGGAGGACTTCAACCTGTTTGGAGATGTACTTGTGTTTGACACAACATCCAGAATGAACAGATATGACCTTATCTGTGCGTTCTTAGTTGGTGAAAACAACCATGGAAGTAACTCGATGTTTGCTTGCGCATTCATTGCAAATGAACAAGCCGAAACTTTTGTCTGGCTTCTAAAGACATTTAGGAAGAGTATGGGAAACAAGGCACCACAAACAATTTTCACTGATCAGGATCAAGCAATGGCGACAGCAATTGAAGAGGTAAAATCAGGACCTTTTTGTCAATATTTTACAACTATGATGTTTAGTGTCAAAATACCTATGTATGGGTTTAAAATGTCCATGTTTGGTGACAGGTTTTTCCTGAATCAAATCACAGACTTTGTTTGTGGCATTTGAAACAGAATGCAATTAGCCATTATGGTGAGTTGAAAAAGGATGGGCCTTTCAAGACAGCATTTGATAACTGCTTGATAGGTAACCACAGGTTGTAAATATTATGTTCATAACTTGATGATTAAAACTTTCATGTTTAGGTTCAAAGTAGCTACCTTGGAGTTTAAACATATTACCTTCTGAATCACAGGTTGTAGTGATGAGGATGAATTTGAAGAGAATTGGAAATCCATGATAAAAACTTACAAGTTAGAAGAGGGTCATCCATGGTTCACAAGGTTGTATAATTTGCGTCATAAGTGGAGCCCAGCATTTGGAAAGGATTTTTTTTTCAGCCGGAATACTTTCGTCACAAAGAAGTGAAAGCACAAATAGTGCCATTAAATCAAGAGCAACTAAGTCAACTTCATTGACACAGTTCTTGACAATTTTTGAGGATACAGTACACACATGGAGGAAGAATGAGCAAAGAGATGAGCATAATTCATTAATGTACATTCCAAGGAGTGCCGATGCTGGTCTTCTAAAGCATGCAGCAGAGGTTAGTTTTGGATTATTTCTTAGGTTGTATAATATAATATCAACCTTTAGATTTAAAATGCCTTTGTTCTGTACTGTGAATATAAATTCAAAGCCTTTTTGTTCTTTCCATCTGCAAACAGGTTTATACGAAAGAGATTTATGAGGAATTCAGGAAACAATTCAGGCGTGGAATGGCAACATCGATAACTGAAATGGAATGCAACCATGGAGGCTACATTAGATCTTTCAAAGTGGCAAAGGAGAGTGATCCGGAGAAATCTGAAAAAGTCGTATTAACTACTGAGGCAACAACAAAATCAATTGAAGTATTTTGCTCATGCAGGCTGTTTGATGAGGCAGGTTTGTTATGCTCCCATTGCATAAGGGTGTTGCACATGCTATCCATATCAAAAATACCCGGGCAGTATATACTGGATCGCTGGACCAAACACATGAAGAGGGACGTCTGGATAAAGTACCTTGAACAACAGCCTAATTTAAGACTTGAATATTTCACACCTTGGCGCCATGATATGAGCAGAAGATTCGATTCTACAATCTTCTACTCAAAAGTGAAGGAAATGAGCAGGCTCGAAAGCTTCTGGAGGATACAATGATAAGAGATGAAGTAGCAGTACAACAGTTCTTAGCCACTAAAGCGCCTCAGATAGCAGAAAGTGATGGACCAGAGCCATCCGAGCCATCAGGTTCGGGTACAGATGATGAAATGCACTTTGGCAATCCGGAGAGAGTAATGGGCAAAGGAAGGCCTGATGGAAAAAGAATCAAGTCTGGGATTGAAAATAAGAAAAAGAAACTGAAGAAACAATCTCAGACTAAGTTTGGATCATACACACCAAAACCGACATTATTTTAAATTGATTAGGAATGTAAGTCTAAACATCAGTGTTATTAGCAACAAGATAGGGGTTTTATATTAGATGCTTTTGTAAGGTTCTGGTTTTATCAACATTGGTATTATTGATCAAAACATTGAAAGTTTATAATTGAAGCTTGTGTTTCCTATATCAAAATGCAAAGCTTGTTAAAAGCATTGTTTTTTACCGTGTTTATATTTGAGTATATAAAGTAGACCTTTGGAATTAAAATGCCTTTGTTCTGCAAAATCAAATGCATGAATTGTATTTTAGGTTTGTGTGTATAATGCAGACCTTTGGAATTAAAATGCCTATAATATGGGATCACATTATGGAGACCTTTGGAATCATATTTTTAGATGTGATGCTCATGCTTGTGCCTATCAAATGGGACCTGTGTCCTAAAAGTCCAATGTTCTGGTGTTTTTGAGACATTGGCCTTTAATATATGTTTGTGTGCTGAAACTGGCTAGGGTAGCATTTTTATGTGGTGATGCTCTTGTTTATGTTTAGGTTTGAGTATATAATGGATACCTTTGGAATTAAAATGCCTTTGTTCTGCAAAATTAAATGCATAACAATGCATGTAAGGTTTGAATATATAATGTGGACCTTTGTATTTAAAATACGTTTGTTTTGATGTGAAGTTAATAGGAACTTAAGTTATTCCCTTTTAGTATGAAATAAATAAATTCGACTTGATAGCATCATGCTTTTGTATTAAAACTTTGAGGTTTAGGGTTAAAAATTGTAATTTGTAACATAAACTCTTAAATTACTACTTTGTAAATATTGCCAACTTTTAATACTCTATAAAATATATAAAATCCAAACATTGATATTATACCACTAAACATAAATGTTTTAGCACAAAAGATGTTTCACCTACACACATAGTCTAAAATATTAAACATAACAGATTGACAAGTTCACATCTACAAGCCCTCGTCACTTGAGGAGTCAATGTGCAAGTCAAAAAAGTTGAAACTAGTCTCGGCCTTCTTCCGCGCATGATTGTAGATGTCATCCAGCATCTTATGGAAATTTGGATCACACCAAAATTCTTGGCTTCCCCACACCTCCTCCTCACTATCTGGACCAGCATTCACTTGTCTTTTTTCAGCTTGAGCTCGATTATAGCAGTCCATAAGCCTTGAGTAGCAACATCGAGATCTCTTTTGAAGAACTCCAGACCTTCTTCAGCAGTCTAAAAACATCAAAAGACCATGGTGTAAGTAAAAAAGGATAGGAAAATGATAATACAGAACAATAGCAAAGAAAACTCACCTTCAGACCAAGGCTTTTGATTTCATCGTCTGTATTGATATCACCACCGAGTGGGATGGTAAAACCACCAACATTAAGATTGTCCTTGACCTCTTGTTTGCTGCAATCATCCTCAACAGAAGCATGCTTCAACAGCTTCCCACGTCGGGTCAGAGGATACAAATCACTTGTAAGAGGCGCGCGTTCATACTTCCGGGCTTTGATCTTCTGGCACCTCTGATTCACCTTCTCTTGAGGCCAATGCTGCAACATCGGAAGAGCTACTGGATTTGATTTCCCCAGAACCAGAGCATGCTGCAAGAACTGGACAACGAGAACAAACACACACCCACTGATTGTTGTGTACTTGGTTGTGTAATACCTTTGCACTCCCTTGGACAGCTTCGAATAGACAAACTCGCACCAATCCAAATTTTTTATCTCGGATACATTCTCCACAGCCTTCAAAACTTGCATATCAACATCCTTGGATGACACTAGAGATAAGAAACAGGTCACAACATACAGCACGAAGTATCTGGTGAAGTCTTCACCACCTTCGGGACAATTCTCCATCGCTTCCCAAAGCATGCTCAAAGAGATTCCCTTATCACATTCAATCTGGAATTTGGTCTTCCACGCTTGCCTTCTCTCGGCTATCGCCTTATCATTCTTAGCAACTTCAGAGCTCGACAAAACCTCCGAAGGTACACATTCACCACCAGTGGGCAGCCCCAAAACATCATGGACATCATCAATAGTAATTACATACTGGGCATTACCAACACGCTGGGTGCAATATCCACCATCAAAATTCTCCAAGAGGAAGGGAAGAATACCTAACGGAAACTTCTTAAGCTGCAGCTTCAGAAGTGACCCAAACTTAATAGCTTCAATTCCTTCTTCTGAGCATCAGTCAAATGACTAATCAACTCAACAAGGACTCCAGCTCCAGGTTGATGAGCCACAGTGAGCTGTTTCTGACACCTACAAAATCAAATAGTAGTTCAGTTTAAAATGTGAACCTATAGCATTAAAAAACACATCTTATGCTGTAAAACCTTAACCTTTGCATCATGACAGACAGCAGAAAAATAAGTTAAAAGTATAGGTTTCTAAACCTTAAACCCTAAACCCTAAACCCCAAATGAACCCTAAACCCTACACACATGGTACTAATTCATTACAAACCTTCAGATATTAAACAATAACCTTTTGATATAAAATATATATGTTTCTAACATGTAAAAACAAAGTATTTTTTTATTCAAAACCTTTTGATATTAAACCTTAACCTTTTGATATAAAAAATATACCTTTTGTTCCATGCAAAAAAATTTTTAAAAAGTTAAAACCGATAAAACACTTACTCTGTGCCATCTTTGTTGACATATTTCACAACCTGTGAAACAACCCTCTTTCTTTTTTTCTCGGCAGGCTCAACAATGTCAGCTCCCGCTAGAGCCTTCCCTTTCCTTTTTCTGTTTTCAGCATCACAAACAGGCGAAGGGGGTGAATTCTGAGTTTGAGGGGGTGAATTCTGAGTTTGAGGGTGTGATTGGAGGTGTGAATTTTGAATTTGAAGGGGTGAAAGAGGGGGTGATCGGGGGGGGGGGGGGGGTGAATTCTAAGGTTGAGGGGGTGAGTGAGGGGGTGAATTCTGAGCAGGGGGTGATTTCTGAGTAAGGGGTGATTGATGGGGTGTTTGAAAATCATCATCTTCATTCTGATTAATAGGATGTTCATGAGCTTTGTTCTTGTTGGCAACAAACTTTGGGCCGTTCTTCTTCTTCTGATGAACAGGGCAAGGCCCCTTGTGGTCAGAAGGAGGACATGTAGGGCATTTCTTCTTATGATTTCGCTCCCGCTTCCGGTTATCTGTATGAAATTGTCATTAAACACATAAGAAACTGAGAACAACGAGTTCACAAAAAAAAGAGTGAAAAACAATTAAAAAACAACCTTCAACATCTGGATTTTGCTTCTCGGCGGCAATTCTCTTCGCCTCCTTCTCGGCAGCAAGTTTCTTCGCCTTCTCCTCGACAGCAATTTTCTTCGCCTCCTTCTCGGCAGCAAGTTTCTTTGCCTTCTCCTCAGCAGCGTCTTTAATCGCCTTCAGCTCGGCGTCCTTCTTCGCCTTTTCATCAGCAGCGTCTTTAATGCCCTTCAGCTCAGCGTCCTTCTTCGCCTTCTCCTCGGAAGCAATTTTGTTCGCCTCCTTCTCAGCAGCGATTTTCTTCGCCTTCTCCTCAGCAGCGTCTTTAATTGCCTTCAGCTCGACGTCCTTCTTCGCCTTCTCCTCAGCAGCGTCCTTCTTCGCCTTCTCAGCAGCAGCTTTCTTCGCCTTCTCAGCAGCGGCTTTCTTCGCTTTCTTCTCAGCAGCGGCTTTCTTCGCTTTCTTCTCAGTAGCTTCTTTCTTCGCCTTCTCAGCAGCTTCTTTCTTCAAATTCTTCTGGGTAGCAACTTTCTTCGCCTTCTCCTCAGCGTCTTGCTTCGCCTTCTCCTCAGCGTCTTGCTTCGCCTTCTCCTCAGCGTCTTTCTTAGCCTTCTCAGCAGCTTCTTTCTTCAAATTCTTCTGAGTAGCAACTTTGTTCGCCTTCTCTTCAGCGTCTTGCTTCGCCTTCTCCTCAGCGTCTTTCTTAGCCTTTTCCTCAGCGTCTTTCTTGGCCTTCTCAGCTGCTAGTCTTTTCTTTTCAGCACTACCAACAGCTTTCAGATAACAAAAAGATGGTTAGAATTCTAAACATCTATAAAAAAAACCAAAACAAAAAATAAAATAAAAACAACACCTGCAGTTCCAATTTGCGGGTCAGACTCGGGTTTCTCCAGTAGAGATGTGGTCGCTATACCATCAACAGAACCTTCATTATTTTTAGTTAAAGAACCATCAGGTTCAAGGTCATTAGATAATAAACCTTCGGTCGACATAGCTTTTATAACATCTTTACAAACAAAATTAGCAAATTCTTGACTATCAAGATTTAGCATATCAACTGATTCTTGGGTACCATTAGCATTAGCGCCACCAGTGTCTTCAAACATGACACGAACAGGGACAGCTCCTGTTGTTCCTGTTTACAAATAAAAACCAAACCATAGTAAGTATAACTTTGATGTTTACATATACAAATTAATTCAGAACCTTCAATAATAAAATCACAACCATAGCATGTTAAACAGTGATGTTTACATATATAACCAAAATCAAAACATTGGACAACAGCATGTTAAAACTAAATCATAACAAAGATGTTTACAGATGCAAAACTAAATCATAACAAAGATGTTTACAGATGCAAAACTAAATCATAACATTCAACAATAAAAATCCAACCAAAGCATGGAAAACATGGATGTTTACACAAATAAATAAAATCAAACCTTTGAGAGTAAAAAAACAACCATAGCATATAAAACAGAGATGATTACACATTAAAACCAAAACCTATAACCTTCTAAAAGGTAAGGTATACTTCTAACAACTTAACCTTCATTACTTAAATACCTACTTTTACAAGTAAAACATCAATGATTATAAAGAGAGAAAAAAGGCGGGAGACCAATACAAGAAATTCAAAACAACAATTATACAAGTTCGCAAATATAACATGCACCTTCCAATACTAAAATCAAAGCTTCTAGAAAATAAATCCAAACCAGACAACACACATGCAAAACAATGGCAAATCACAGAACAAACAGAGAAGCACAAAATAACGGCACAAACATTGCCCAATCAATACTCAACTCAAAACAAGAGTTCAAATACACATATATAAGCACAACCGCCGGAAACCGCCGGAAAACACAAAAACCACCGGAAAACACAACCGTCGGAGCACAGAAGCACAGATCCGCCGATCAAAGCACATTATCAATCAAAAAATCGAAACAATTGCACGAGTTTATCGGTTTTTACCTTCAGTAGAGCCTGGAACGTTTTGATTTCCTCTTGTCAACACCATTGTACTCCAATCTAAACCATAGAATAGAAAAAAATTTAAAAACAAACACAAATCCGCATCAAATCGTAGATAAAGATGAAAAACAAAAAAAAATCGAGAAACTTACTTGCTATTACGCACGGTAGAACACGGTGGATCGATGCCTGAATCGGAAAACCGACGGTGAATTAGGTTTTTGAATTTGGGGGAGGAATTGGTTACGACGGTTCGGGAGGTTCTGCAAAAATGGAAATAGGAATTATGAATGGAAATTTGATATTTATATGAATTGAAGTTTAGACTAATTGTGAAAAAGCCCTCGCATATTAGCTGTATTTGCAACAAGGCCCCCCGCCCAATTTTATTCTTTATTTTAAGTCCCGTCTATAATCTGGACGGTCTCTTTTGAGACTTTCTAAAAAAATATATAGGTACAAGAGAAACTATAGATTCAGGCATAATTTAAATATCAAGTTTTGACAATGTAAACATTGTAGCTTTGACAACCCTAAGGGCCTGTTTAATACAACTTATCTGAATATTTTTCAGTTCAGTTCAGTTCAGTTCAGTATTTTTCAGTTCAGTTCAATTCAGTTTAGTATTTTTCAGTTTAGTGCATTGTACTTTTAAACAAAATTAAACAAATTAAATGTTAATAATTCAACACAATTCAATCCAGTTTAGAGAAAATATAATTTATTTCAATTCAGTTCAACGAAAATATAATTTAATGATTTTAAGTTCATATTGAAAATCCAGTTCATTTCAGTTATGTGTAGTTCAATTCAGTTCATTTTAGTTAATTATGGTTCAACTCTGTTCATTTCAGTTAAGTGTAGTCCAATTCAGTTCAGTCAGTTCAATTCAGTTCAATTCGGTTCAGTGTAGTTCAATCCAGTTCTATTTCTATTCTTGATAAAATACAACCTCATTTAGTTATATCAATTCATTGATCGTTTTCTTCGATTCAGTTGAATGAGAATATAATTTATATATTTTAAGTTCATATGGAAAATCCAGTTCAGTTCAGTTATGTGTAGTTCAATTCAGTTCATTTTAGTTAAGTGTGGTTCAACTCGGTTCATTTCAGTTAAGTGTAGTCCAATTCAGTTCACTCATTCAATTCAGTTCAATTTAGTTCAGTGTAGTTCAATTCATTTTTGTTTTGTATTCTTGATAAAATAAGTTCTCATTTAGTTATATCAACGCATTGATCGTTTTCTTCAATTCAGTTCAATTAAATTTAGCTCAGTATGATTCAGTTCAATTAAGTTTAATTGGATTGGTCCAATTAAGTTTTGTTCAATATGATTCAGTTCAATTCAGTTCAAGTCAGTTTAGAATTGATGAAATATGATTTGATAAACATTTTCTAATTAAATTGTATCAATGTATACTTTTGTAAGTTCAACTTATTTAAGTTTGGTGCTAATAAAATTTGACTTGAAAATATAGCACAAATTTGCTATATCAATTCAGTTCAATAAAGTTCAGTTCGGTATACTTCAGTTCGATAAAGTTCAGTTCAGTATATTTCAGTTCAATTATGTTTAACTTCTAGGATAATGATGAAATATAAATTTGATGAAATTTAGCTAATGTTGATGTAGTGATTTGTTTCTTTAATTCAGTTTTGTTCAATTAATTTCAATTCAATATACTTCAATGGCTTGCTTTTTAATAAGAATTTTGAATATACATATATGTTATATAAAAGAATCAAATGTATTTTTCAGTTCAGTTCAGTATTTTTCAGTTCAGTTCAGTTCAGTATTTTTCAGTTCAGTTCAGTTCAGTATTTTTCAGTTCAGTTCAGTTCAGGCGTATTAAACAGGCCCTAAATACTCTCATCTCCCACAAAAAGGAGAGCGTATGTTTTACCAGACAAATGAGGGGATTTGTTGAACTTGCTAGCATTGGAGGGGATCGATTGCACTAATTACCATTACAACAAACACGCACCATTGAAGGCGGTTGGTCGTGAAGGTTTAAAGGCGGAAGTTTTCCGCCTTGTATGGGTATGCCTTAAAATTTAAAAAGTTTTAAGGCGGTTCCTCTTCCCCATTAAAAGATACGGAACAACTTACGAAATCGTAAGTCCATTCTATCGTGTAAAAGAATGAATAAACGGAATACGTTACGATTTCGTATATCAATTCTGTTGTATAAAAAAATGAACCAACGGAACAACTTGTAAAGCCGTAAGTTAATTCTTTTCCAGTAAAAAAAACTCGCTCTCCGATTGGAGAGCTCCGGGCAGCTATATAAATAATTCCGGCCAAAATCTTCCAGCATCAAATCGATGGATCTGTACAAAAATCCAAAAGAATCATTGAACATCAATCCAATTCGATCAACAACCACCTCTAACAATAAACATAACCCAATCTGTAAACAAAGAGAAAAACCCATTAAATCTCAACATGATTCATCAAAAAACATCATCAAACATAAACAAATTATACAACTCCGAATACGAAATACCAATTACCTTTAGAATCGAAGCATATCATCACCGTGACTGTTTTCACCATAGCTGATAAAAAAATTGCGGATCTGGAATTTTGGGGATTAAGAGATCGATTAGAGTGGAAGAGATACTTGGCAAGAAGAAGAAGAGATAGGGAATAATCAAATTGGGAGTAATAGAATATCTTAATTTAATTTAGAGATATTCTTGTATTGTTGTAAAATATATCCATTCCTATTTTAGAGTAGCCTAGTTTAGCTCTCTTGTATTATATATTGTACACTCTCGTATCAATAAAATCATTCTGAATTTCACATTCACATGGTATCAGTTTTGGTTATCGATCTCCAAATTTTTGCCAAAATTCTTGTTAGGTGCCCTAAACCCTAACTTGCAAACCCTAGCCGTCAAAGCTCTAGGTGTTCCCTTAAACCCTAGCCGCCGGCCGTGCTTGGTGAGGATGGCTCTATTGGTTGGGAATGAGATATGTGAATCTCAGAAGGAAGAAGAAGAGATAAGAGGTAAGATAAGAAAAAGAGTTACAGATAAGATCAGTTATGGAGAGAATCATATAACCTTGCGATTCTAGTTATGATATCGTAAGTAAATCATATATCGTATATCACCTTGCAATTGCAGTTATGAATTCGTAAGGTATATATTTTTCATAGCCAAAAATTATGATAAAAATTAACCAGTTAGGCGGACTACATTGCGATATCGTAACAATAACATACATTATAAAAAGAGTCTCATGAATCATGTTACGATATCGTAACAATAACATACATTATAAAAAAATTCTCATGAATCATGTTACGATATCGTACAAACATTTGATACGTATAATACTGGAAACAATTGGGTTGCTATCTGTTAACTTCAATTATTTCTTGTCGATTTTGCAAGCGATATCGTAACAAAATAATTTTAAAATTTTTCCAAGGTGGAAAGTTTTTAAATGCCTTGAACGTTAAATTTCAAAGGCACATAATTTTCCGCCCTAAACTCTGTCTTTTCCGCCTTTCATAATTTTTTATCAATACAGGCAGTATAGGTTACAATATCGTAACCCGATGGGAAGACAGAAAAATTCGATCGGGCACAAACGTCTTTGTTTTGTGCCTTCAATGGCCATTTTTGTGGTAGTGTACCATTGGTTCGTTAAATGTTATTATGAACAGTTAGGAATAGGCAGCGCTGTGGAGACGCTGTGCGGACAAGCATACGGAGCTCATAAGCTCGAAATGCTGGGAATATATCTCCAGAGATCAACCATTCTTCTAACCCTAACCGGAACTCTAATAATGTTCGCCTACATATTCTCAAAGCCGATCCTCATCTTCCTCGGCCAGTCGCTGGAAATCGCTGCAGCCGCCGCCTTATTCAGCTACGGTCTGATCCCGCGGCTCTTTGCGTACTGTGCAAACTTCCCCATTCAGAAATTTCTCTAGTCTCAGAGCATCATGGCCCCGAGCGCTTACAATTCAGCCGCCACGGTTTTCCTCCACGCGGCTTTGAGCTACGTCGCGGTTTTCAAGCTCGGGCTCGATTTGCTCGGATCGGCACTGGTTTTGAGCTTCTCGTGGTGCATTATCTGGCCAGTTTATCTACATTGTGTGAAGTGAGAGGACGAGGGACACGTGGCGTGGATTCAGCGTAGAGGCTTTTAACGGTCTCTGGGATTTCTTCAAGCTCTCGGCTACATCGGCTGTGATGCTCTGCTTGGAAACGTGGTATCTTCAGATTCTGGTTTTGTTGGCTAGGCTTCTTCCCAATCCTGAGGTCACATTGGATGCTCTTTCCATATGGTAATCTTTCGAAAACTCATACTAAAGCTGGCTGTGTGTGATTAGATCAGATGGAACTGGATGGTCAGGATATTGAATATAAAAACTAAGTGAAAATAAGGTGTTATATATTTTTATAAGATTGTTAGGGCACAAATGAAATCTCTAGAAAGATTTAGTAAGGTACAATTTTCTGGAGCTCATATCTAACAGAACTGAATTGAGTTAAAAGTAAAAAATATTATATTAAGAATTAGAATTGCTACAGTTAAATTAAGTTAAATTCATCAATTTGTATTTCTTTCTGAATTGAACTAAAATCAAGATACGTGTTATCAGATAAAACCCAGTTATGTTTTTGAGAGGTTTAATGTCTTTTGTGTGATGTAGTGATTTTTTTGTGGTGGTTTGAAAGTTAAGAGGTTATGTCTTTTGTGACTTAATGTTATTTGCGGTGGTTTTGAAAGTTGAGAGCTTTGATATTTTTTGTGCCACAATAATATAATCTTTTACTATCTATATATATTTTTATTGAATAATAAAGAATGACGATATAAAAATATATTAAACAACACATCACTCCGGAATGTTGACCATCATTAACTTAATTAATTGCAATAACAACATAAATTGTCAATGGAAAATGAAGTTCTGCGAATGCTGCTTTACAAAAGAGATGAAAATTCAGATGGATATTCACAAGTGAGGAAGAAATCATCAAACGAGTCGTGTGTAGTAACTAACCAAGTTAGATGATTAATTAGGCTATTGAACGTGTACAGTTTTTAGGCTATTGAAGTTCTAGATGCAGTTGAATCTATAAAATATTCTATTGAGTACTAGAAAAGAGGTTTGCCACATTGTCACAGGTTGATTATTTTAAAACCACACTGCAAGACGTTGGGGCCGGATGGGGCCAGAAGCAAATGACAGAATTGTTTGTGACGAAATTCCGGATCTTGAAACATATCCTCATTTAAAACGGAGGAAGTAATGGGCGAAATAACACATGTATTCTCAAGCACCAATTTACTTATAAATCTACTTTAATTTTATATAGTCTTATACTATTTTGTGTTGTAAAAACAGGATTTCCAACAAAAAAAATAATGTCGTTAAAAGTAAAGAGTACACCGTGTTCCTCCAAACTCCAACACCTAAAGATGTAGAAATTCATACTAGATACTTAGTGGTATATTTACAAGAGGTGAATATAATGCCACGTTTACCTCACCGTGATGAATACGACGTTCCAATAATACAACTACGAACGAACGAATAAAAACACAGACTGCGCATACTCAAATACAAGAATACACTGAAGTCGACTCTGAAGTAAACAAGAGGTCAAAAATAGTAAACTAAAAACAACACTTTACCTTAATTGTTATAATTTAGTCCTTTTCAATAATTTCACTTTTCAAAATTTCTATTACACAAACAGTATTCATTTTACATAATTAATTATTTACAATACTATGTGTATCAAATTTTTACTTTGCATTCACATACTCATTATTATTATTTAACAATTACATCATAAAAACCGCGCACGCGCAATCCGGTTAGCCTAGTATATTCAAATGGCTCTGATGATATGTTGGATATTTCAAAGTATTTTGTACTCCCTTCTGATCAGCTTGAGCAAGACTAATGAACCTGTTTCCACTTCAAAACTTTCTATTCCTTCAAAATAAGCAAGCTCCAATCCCTTTTACTAAAGTTAAAGTTTAAGCTTCCAGAATTGTTTGTATTTAAAGATAAATTATAAAAAGGTACGATTTCATAAAAAATATATCTTCAATATACTATTATTGTTAATTATAAATAGCACATCCAATATACAAATATTGATAAATAAGTTAGCTTTTGGTGTGTTGCACCGAACATAAAATAAAAACTATGATAATATAAATATTGAGAATTATTATAGTATAATATATCAAAATAGTTGTTAGTTAATATGAATTAGGGTTATTGGTGAGATTTATTAGTATATAATGAATGACTTAATTTGATAAATTAATATATTTGATTTGATTTGGATTGGTTTTTGATTTGGTAAATTGATTGAACGGAGGCGTAATGAAAAAAGCATTATATAAAGTAAGGTTTATTAATATATAAGGAATGATTTGATTTGGATGAACGTGCATTTTCAGGGTCTCTATCTCTCTAAAATTAAAAGCTCTCACTTCTCTCTAACTTTTATCATCAATACATATCTTTATGTGCCATATGCCCGTTACAACGGATATTTCTGCCACACTCCCCCTGTGAATGGCTCTTACGCCACCACTGCTCCGCCGTAATGGCGGAGCCTTCCCCCTCCTCGGCCTAAAAATCCTTCTAGTCAGCACTACAATCAAAAGCCCCCCCTCTATCATCGTCTCTACCAACTAATCCTGAGATTAAAGCCACATCGAAATCCAAGGGAGAACTAGCTTGTATCTACACGCCTGAACAGATTGAAATTTTAAGCCGTCCCTACCGCAATGCACTAATCGGGAAGTTCACTAGGGGTAGACTTGCCATGCTCGGAGTTGAAGCAGCTTTCAAGGCAGCGGACTTCGCCGGCCAGTATCAATTGGGTGCGATCGATTACAGGCATATCACCATCAGATTCGCCAAAAAAAAGGAATTTCAACGGTGCTGGATGAAGTCAAACTGGTCGATTGGCTATCCGATGAGAGTTCTTAGGTGGACGCCAGAATTCTCAACAGAGACAGAATCTTCCTTTGTACCAGTTTGGGTAACACTGTTTAACCCTCCTGTCTATTATTATAATGAGTCTGTGCTTGAAGATCTTGGAAACCACATTGGTACTTTTACTAAAGTGGATGCTGCTACTCAGCTAATCACCAGGCCCTCCGCAATTAAGCAACGTGTAGAAATTGACCTCTTGTAGCCTATTCCTACCCACATTAGACTTGGCTCCACTGTTAACAGCTCCAAGATTAGGCTTGAGTATGATCATCTACCTACCTATTGTGGCCACTGCAGAAAGGTTGGACATGACTCAAACAATTGTAGAAATCTGCACCCTAATACAAACCACAAGGCCTCCCAAACTGTTCAGCAAAAATAGCAAAAGCACACCACCAACACTCTCTAAAACCAATCACCAGATGACAATACCAACCTTGTAATCCCTCCCAAAACCACCCCGGTTGTTGCCTCTTCCTCATCACAACCTCAACATTATGTTGCAAACAAAGAGCCTACTCACGGCATATATTTTGGAAATAGGAAACTGCACAGAGTTAAAAGAGTTAGAGCCAAAAAGAAGAAGACCACTCTTTCTACCTCTGTCAAGAAACATCTTGTCATTCATACAGCCATGGACCTGCTCACAATGCCTCCTACCAACACTAACCACACCTCCCCTCAGAAACCTTCCAAAACACCCTCTCTCTCAGATCACACCTCCACTACCCCCAGGCCAAACCACCAAGAACCACTCCACCCTCTACCCCTCAATACAGCTCCACATAACAGCATAGCTACTTGCAACTCCTCTTCCTCTCAGGCAAAGAAAGTCACTCCCTCAGCAAGTTTCACAGGAAACTTCAGAAAGGCTTCTTTTGACTATAAGACAACAAAGTCAAAAGAGGATTCTTTCACCATGGTTACTTCAAAGCCAAAAATAAGGAAAACATATGCCAGGGATGATACTGCCATTAAGTCAGGTATGCACAACATCTCCCCTCCTTAATTCAAAGCTAACAATCTCATTTTTCTTTCCCAATATTTTTCTAAATATCATGAAAATTAAATAACAATAATTAAAAGTAGTAACATGCAAAATCAAATTATACTTGTATCAAAATATTAGAATAAATTAATACAAGTAGCATGCTCCAAAACTGAAATAAACAGCAAAATTTCAATCAGATGGAGTCGCGGCGGACGCTCCCCTTGAAATGATTTAGGCCAACCGGATTGGTTCTCGTTCCTAGGGTAAAACCATCAAGGGTTATGCTAACCTGTAGTAAAACCCTGTACCCGCCCACAGCCCGAAGGCAATCTATCATGCAGAACTGACCTGAAGACAGGGGACTCAAGAGCACGAAAAGAAATAGCCAGACTGATGAACATGAGAGAGAATGTGAATGGTGTTTTAGGCATAAGACTGACTCGTGTTGGATTATCTAAATGGCTATGTGGTTGTTTATATAGTGGTGCTCTAGGCTGAATTGAATTGCCTGAATTCATTCTCATAAATAAGAGAATTTGATTATTGGAACGTCATGTATTCATGATCATAAATATGAGACATTCATGAACATAAATTAGTTTTGAAGGTGGGCTCTTCAGAAACTCCACACTTAATTAGATGCCTTCGAGACTTTAAAATAGACGAATTTAGATTCATCTATTTTTCCAAGTTTAACTGACCAACTTTGAGCATCGATATCTCATTCACCGTTGGTCCAATTTGAGTGTTTAAATAATCAATTTTATAGTACTCGTGGAGGAAAATATAAATATACTCCTCAATCGACCCAAATCATTATTTGTCACACTCAAATCTCAGCCCAAAAGTTGACAAAATAATTACATTTCACCCCTCAACTTTTCTCACTTCCAACAATCTCCCACATGAATCAGATATTGATGTAGGAATCAGAACAATTCGCAACAGACGACTGGCGCGAAATTTGACTGCGTGATAGATTCGTTATCACCGGCTTAGGATGTTGCATAGGATAAGTAGGTTGTCCCCTTTGAACTTTCCCTTGATTCGTACACCTTATCCATTGGTTAGGAAGTATGAACTTGATGTCTTTGAACTTTCCCGAACCTTTTGTGTGGACTTTCAGTGTAGTTCCCACAACACCCTTTCCTAGATCGTGCGCTTTCCTCGGTTGTGTCCATTTTACAGCCATGGACACACCTTATTCTGTAAGGTTTCGAAGGAATTGCGTCCCGACAATCCCCTTTCGAAGCGGCCAAACTTCTCACTTACATAGGTGATTCTTTGCTGAGGAGAAGTTCGTTGAACTTTTTATATAACTCCACTCAAGTAATCCATACTTTGAGGCCGTGAATCATTAAAAGAATGTAGAATGCTTATCCTCCAAAACCACTCACTGTTTGTTCATCTTAGTAATAGGACGGGAGGTGTAAAAACCCCCACAGTGAACGTCGGTGGGTCTTTACAGTTTAGTTGTACCTTTGAACCTCGACTATGGGATCTCCAATCGCATAGGCTGGGTATCCACATACTTAACCACACCATTTAATGGACATAAGTCCTATTCCTCTCGATGATTCAACTATCTCTATTCAACCCTTTAGTTAAGGGATTTGCTATGTCGTCTCTCGACTTTATATAAACAGTTGTGATCACTCTAGTTGAGAGAAGTTGTTGCAATGCAAATTTCTAGTATAGACTTCGTCCATCATGACTATCCTCTACAAACCGACGAAACAATATGTTTCTTCACAACCTTATTTAACGTGACAAACTCTGATTCCATCTTGGATCTAGAGTTATTGCAGTTTGTTTGCAGGAAATCTGTGAGACCGGTCCACCACCTAGTGTAAAATAACCACTAGTGGATAACTAGTAAAGTGCGGTACATATACACAAGAATGAAATGAAGATATGTCAATAATCTTGTTTCCCTTCGAATGTGAGTCACTAGGATTGCTCATCCATCTGCTTACAACTTAAGCAGTGTCAATGACTCTAATACTCTTTCAGCTTGCGAAAGACATACCTATCATAGGTAGTTTAACACAATTATAGAGTTCTTTCCCTGACTACGGCATATTGTTACCAACAATGAGCAATAATCATCATTTCAAAATGCAAATGACATGGTCATTTTTCGTGTCCTTTAACGTAAACAATTATCATGCTCTTTGGCAAAACAACAATTAGTTTATCGGCTTATGAACCATTTGTATGGAGCGTTGGCTTTATATATATATATTGCCATGTTTAGATTTTACTATCTAAATCTCCAATTAACCACTTAGGTCCATTTGATTTACTTGTAGCTTTTACAAAGCCTCAATAGCAAGTACAATCATTATGGGACTCATTCTCAATGTCAAGAGAATGACTATCAAGTATACACATATACTTACTAATTGTTGAAATCTACTAGAACTCTAGTGATTTATCGTTATCAGATTGATCAAATTCTCCATTGATCAACGAAGTCCATAAACACAATTCTTGGAAATTCCAGTTTCAGGAAAGCTTTTAGATTCAACCTTAAAGCAAATAAGGCATAGATCAAATTCTCCATTGATCAACGAATTCCAAAAACACATTTTTTTGGAAATTCCAGTTTCAGGAAAGCTTTTAGATTCAACCTTAAAGCAAATAAGGCACAAAACCATGTCTTGTCGTATTCGCTTCATTTAGGTCAATCCAGGACCATCATTGATTTAATCCATAGACTCAAAAGTTCCTTTTAGGATAGATCAAGATGTCATTTCAAGATTTCCATAAAATATATTTAGGATATCGACAAGCACCATCATATTGTGCATATCTAGTAAAGATACAATTGCTTTACTATCCTTGTAAGACGTCAACCCCCACATTTGAAGAAATGTATAGGATGATTTTACTCCATACAGAGTTTTATTCTCCTTTTGAATATCTTATTTGAAATATCGCCAGCCAACATATCGGCTTCCTCCCCCACATCACTTGATCATTTCTAGCGACTTCCAGTTCAACCATGAACCAAGAATATGGATTTATACTCATGGGTCGAGAATGATAACTCTTCTCTCTAAGATAGCCTTTCAAAATTCATATCATCGATGAATTTTAGGATTCGTATCCCCCACATTGAGAGGGTATCCTTAATATTGCCACATGTATAGTTCCTCAGAACTTCATGTCATATTCAGAATTTCAAAATTCTCATGACTTTAAATTCTGCAATTGCAATTTATCTAAATTTTTAATTTCAGACTTTCGTGTCTTTCAACTGAAATTCTGACAAATTTCTAAATTTCACTGATTATAAGTGTTCGGAATTCTTAGCATAGTCTTGAAAACTCGTGCTTTAGGGTTTTATCGTCATGATTTATAAAACCAAAACCCTCGACATAGTTAACCAACTCATGTCATCACTTTCAGATTTTATATGTTATTCAAAATAACTAAAATGCTAAACATCGAGCCGTATGCTCCATGCGTGCAATGCATAAATCCGCACAAATCATTACGAACAACCAATTGGATGGCTCCCAAACTCACAAATCATTTTGACACAAAATCTCATGCAAGTGATTATTTGTAAAATAAAATGATTCGCAGAATTGCATGCATGAACATATAGAGCAAATAAAGAAAACGCATGACCACAGATCATAGATCAAAGCAAATGTGCATGTATTATTAACATTAATTAATAATATGCTAATATCAACTCATATATTACATGCCGATATTTATGAATATAAGCATAAACCACGTATCTAGCAAACATATCAACACCAGGTTCTCATGAAAGCATGCATACATATTTAATGATAAATAACCATGCATATATTAGAACCACATAAAGCATGACATGCAATAACATATATATACACATACCACATTGCTAATTTAACAAAATTATTAGCAATTTCCTCATGCAATTCAAAACCAAAACCATGCATGTAGATCTGTCTACATTTTCTTGTTTTGCATTCAGACCACAAAGTCACTAACAAATTGATCATCACATATTGCATATCCACATGATCTAATAATTAATCCACCATGTATATTGCATGAACAAATCACAAAAATTGCATCTTGATTATTCAAAACAAAACCCATTGCTTTCACAAATATCAAACAATTATAGCATGCAAAACTTTTAAAATCGTGGTAAACATGTATATCCTTGCAATTCATGTGTTATCGGTTTACCAAAACAATATGCAAATAAAACCACGTATTCATATATCAATGCCAATTAAATACGTACTCATTGCATATTTAATTAATTATTATTGGATAATTAATTTCCATTCATATGAAATCCGTTACACAGTTACACGCGTGCAATCAGGTTATAAACCACATATATTACCAAAGTCCTTTCATTAGACTGCATTGACATTTTCAGTGTTTAGCATTTTCCCATAATTATATGCATCACATTACTTGATCATAATATTCACTAAATGATATATAATCATGGAAACAAATGAATATTAAAACTTCAAGTTTCTCGCATGCACTCATGTACCGGTCTATATTCATCTCATATATATAACTGTGCATGTATGCATATTCATCCTTCAAACAATCTAAATACATGTTTTTCTAAAACAAAGTCATGCAAAATTAATAAGCACAAATTCAATACCACCGGCATGCAAGTTTATGTTACATAAACTTTATTTTCAATTGCAAATTAACATAAAACTTGGCATGCTTTAATCAAACAGAGAGATTAGTCACAGTATCAAGCAAAACCGTGAGCATTAAACTAAATTGAATACCATATAGCTGATTCAATTTTTAGATTCATAATACTTTTAACCTTTCATTTGTATTTATTTATCTTTTGTCATGTCTTCAAGGATCGAAACTATATACTCCTTGATGCTCGTTTATATCCTGATGATAATTTCCTGATAGATTATCCATATTCATCGAGTATGAATCGTCAAGGATTTAACACTCTCAACAAACTGATTAGTGAGATAGTATAATGCATATATTCCGAAAACATTCAGCCACATATTCCACACTATCCAATCACACATTTTTCCTGAAAAATTAATGCAATTTCATCCGAAAATTGTCAAATAATTTCACACTACCAAATTCATAAAATATAGAACCTTTAAGGTTTAAATGGTTTCAAGACTGTAGGAACTATATTTTCTAAATAGTATGCAAATAAAATAACAATAATTAAAATAGTAACATGCAAAATCAAATTATACTTGTATCAAAATATTAGAATAAATTAACACAAGTAGCATGCTCCAAAACTGAAATAAACAGCAAAATTTCAATCAGGTGGAGTCGCGGTGGACGCTGCCCTTGAAACGATTTAGGTCAACCGGAATGGTCCTCGTTCCTAGGGTAAAACCATCAAGGGTTATGCTAATCTGTAGCAAAACCCTGTACCGGCGCACAGCCCGAAAGCAATCTATCACGCAGAACTGACCTGAAGACAGGAGACTCAAGAGCACGAAAAGACAGAGCCAGACTGATGAAATGAGAGAGAATGTGAATGGTGTTTTAGGCATAAGACTGACTCATGTTGGGTTATCTAAATGTCTATGTGGTTGTTTATATAGTGTCGCTCTAGGCTGAATTGAATTGCCTGAATTCATTCTCATAAATAAGAGAATTTGACTATTGGAACGTTATGTATTGATGATCATAAATATGAGACATTCATGAACATAAATTAATTTTGAAGATGGGCTCTTCAGAAACTCCAAACTTAATTGGAAGCCTTTCAGACTTTAAAATAGACGAATTTAGATTCATCTATTTTTCCAAGTTTAACTGACCAACTTTGAGCATCGATATCTCATTCACCGTTGGTTTGATTTGAGTGTTTAAATAATCAATTTTATAGTACTCGTGGAGGAGAATATAAATATACTCCTCAATCGACCCAAATCATTATGGGTCACACTCAAATCTCAGCCCAAAAGTTGACGAAATAATTACATTTCACCCCTCAACTTTTCTCACTTCCAACATTATTTTCACTGAATAAGAACCGCACACCAGGGCCAGATGGCTTCTCTGCTTGTTTTTTCATCAAATCCTGGGATATCGTATCAAATGATTTGATTGAGGCAGTGAATGATTTTCTAAAGGGATCTGCAATACCTAGGGGTGTTGCTGCCACTTGGATCACATTAATACCAAAAAAAGAGACCCCAATTTCTTTTGATGACTACAGACCTATAAGTCTGTCCAATGTCATCAACAATATATCCTCAAAGGTGATAATTTTGAGAATGAATCCTTTTATAAATGAGGTCATCTCACCGAATCAGACAGCTTTCTTAAAGGGAAGAGACATTTATGATAATGTCCTCTACTTACAAGAGCTGGTCAGACATATTAATAAAACAACTAGAGAGCCTAACTGTATAATTAAGTTAGACTTGAGGAAAACTTTTGATAGGGTTAGTTGGCCCTTTCTTAAAATGATTCTGCTTAAGGTTGGTTTCCACAAAAATCATGTGGTCTGCATAATGAACAACCTTGCTCAAGCATGGTTCTCTGTGCTGATAAATGGAAAACTAGTAGGATTCTTTCAATCTTGGCATTAAACAAGGGGATCCTCTGTCTTCACCATTGTTTGATGTATTCACAGAATCTTTTTCAAAGAGTTTGGCATACATTTTCATGACTGGAAAATTGTCCTACTATAATCTACCTAGAAATGTAGTGCCAGTTTCACATTTGTCTTGTGCTGATGATACAGTCATGTTTATCTCTTAAAGCTTTTCTGGTAACTTTTGAGAATATCACTGATCAAAAGATAAATTTTGATAAAAGTGACTTTTACATAAGTAATAATACCTATCTAGCAAAGAAAAATATGATCAGTGACATATTAGGTATGAAAGAAGGGGCTTTTCCTTTCAAATACCTGGAAGGAAAATTGCTCAGTGCATTTTTTTAATCCCTTGATATAACAGATAAGAAAAAAACTGAGCTACTGGATGTTCAAATGGCTATCTACTGGGGGTAAAATTACATTGTTACAATCCATTTTATATGCCATTCCCCAGCATGTGTTTACTGTAATGGCTCCAACAGTCACATTGTTGAAACACTTGAAAAATTGTTTGCAGCCTTTTTATAGGGCTCAACACCTGTAAAACCAAACAAGAAGTGGAGGAAATGGTCAAGGCTATGTTACCCTATCCACCAAAATGGTCTTGGTTTTAGATCCGTCCCCCACTTAGCACAGGCATTCTCACTCAAACTTTGGTGGAAATACCAAAATTCCACAGCCCTATGGACACACTTTATCCATTCCCTGCCTAAAACCTCTAGAACTTCTCAAACCTGGAAGAGAATATACCAGGTAAATCACATACGGAGATGAATAGCCTTGTCATTCATGGTAAATGTATTTGCAATTTTTAGAAGTCCAATTGGACTTGAAAAGGCCCTTTGGAAGATCATTTTCTACCCAACCTCACTTCTATTCCTATCAGCTGTTCAATTTCTGAGTTCATCACTAATAGACATCTATATTTGCCACAACTACACGGTGTTGTGACAAATAACATTTACCAGATACTTTCTTCTGCAGTCACCCACACTCATAGAGAAGACAGGCTTGTTTGGAAGCCTTCCACCAATGGCTCTTTCTCCTTTAAAACTGCTTACCTGCTTTTTCAAGCACTCAGGTCTTCCTCTCCTTCTTTAGCTAAATTGTGGAGCATAAAGGTACCAAAAAAGATACTTTTCTTTTGCTGGAGGTTGTTTAATTTCCTTTTTACCTTTTGATGAAGTCCCTTTGCACTATGGATTTACACTGGCCTCCAAATGTCCCTTTTGCACTAATCTGGATACCATAGATCATTCTTTAAACTCCTGTAGCATGGCCATATCTATTTGGACTAATATGCTCTCCACTATTGGTGTGAAAGACATCCATTTCAACTCTGTATGGGATAGACTATCCTATTATCTTACATATACAGGCCTATTAAGTTTTCAAGCAAAACTGATAAGAATGTTATGTTCTATAATAGTTTGGTGCTTATGGAAAGCCAGGAATAGGTTTATCTTTGAGGAGATTAAACCTTGTAGATCCCTTATCATTAGAGAGATCAAACACTTGCTGCACCTTTCATTGGCTGCTCATCATATAAGAATACCACAGCAATTTGATCTTCATAGCTGCAGAAGCTCACATTCCATACACTACAAGACCCTCTAGACCAAGACTTAGACTAGTCTCATGGTCCAGACCTGTTTTAGGTTTTAAGCTGAATGTTGATGCTGCTTTCAGACATTTTTGTGGCCTTGGCTATGTGCTCAGGGACTCAGATGGGAAATTCAAATAAGCAGGTACCACTTTTGCATCGCTTCATCATCACTGGAAGCATAAATTAAAGCAATCACAGCTGGTTATCAATTTGGAGCTTTTTATGGGCACATCTACATCTGTATTGAATCTGATTCATTGAAAGGAATCTCAATGGTGCTGAATCCAATCACTGCTCACTAGAAACTTTTCCAACTGGCTGACTCAGCTCATCAGTTGATCAAGGTTCCCCTTTTACACACTCTCAGACAAGTTAATCAGCTTGTTAATGCACTCACAAAAATGGCTTTAGCACAGAAGACAACAGCAGTGGTCAATTGGGATACACTCCCTTCTGATATCAAAGCCATCTGTTTGCTGGATAAGGCAGAGCTACCATCTATAAGAATATGATCCACATGCTCTTCATCTTGTTCCTACTCTTCACAGTATTTGTAAAGTTTTTTGCTTGTATTACTAGATTACAAAATGCCTTAACTGGTTTTACTATGGTACTGCCTTGAGCTTTGCTTTGTCAATTCTCTAACAAGCTTCATGGTATGTTCTGTTTTTAGGCTAACATAGTATAGGTATAACCTATTTTTGAAAGCACTGAGGTGCTTTGGGACTCATGTCCTTGTAATTTTGCAGTTATTTATACTGCTCCAATTTTTGACCATTTATGGCAAAGGCATGGGAGGCCTAATTTCCCCCACCACTGGTGGTTTAATTTCTAAAAAAAAAGGAATGATTTGATTTGGTAAATTAATATATTTGATTTGATTTGAACTGGTTTGATTTTTGATTTGGTAAATTAATTCAACCAAAATTAAACTATACTTTACATGGTAACTATAACGCATTTGGTAAATTAATATATTTGAATTGATTTGGTTTGATTTTTTTATTTGATAAATTAATTCAACTAAATTAAACTATGCGTTCAAATAAATGAATCAAATTCTAGGGCGCGGAAAGTAATTAAACACAAGGTAACATTCACGCATGGTATATATATAATAGTATGGAGTTTGGTTTCCAAATTCTTGCATGGTATATATGGTAGCATGGAGTTATGTTTCCAAATTCCGGGGCGGAAAAATTGATTAAACGCATAGTACTCTAAATTGTAAAAAGCTTTCGCCCCGATTTATTTTTTTCTTACCACATGATAATAAAATCTAGATCATATCTGCGTTGGTCGTTATTAGTTTTGTTGTTAAATTTCCTTTGGCTGCACTTTATTTAATATTTATATTTATTCATCACTATTTACTATTCAATACTAGCATGATGGAGGGCGCGTGCGCGATGTGTTTGAAACAATAAAATGTACAAAGCTGCATCATATATTCAGATTGATAAAACTATTTGTTACTAATTAATATCTTTATCTAATTCATCTAAATTTTAAAAAATACATACATATATACATATATATATACATATATACATATATATTTATATATATATATGTGTTCCTAATAGGAAAAACAACGAATATAAGCATCAATATTCATAGAAATATAGTCATTATAAGGCAACCTAGCTTTATGGGAACAACATTCAAATATTCAGGTGATCATAATTTGGTATTTTAAGCAGGGGCGGAGCCAACGTTGCCACCCTAAATTTTATTTTATGTTTTTCCGTTTATAGGGTTAAATTTTGAAAATTATAAATATAATCCCACTACTTCTTAGAAATATTTATACTGTTCATAAAATTTTTAATAATTTTCATTAATTTCAAAACTTATAAATTAAAAAAACCCCAAATATAAAACATTATTCTCCATCCATTCCCTTTCATATATTATTTTTTACAAGAATTATTGTAGGTATGCAATTTTTATTAAATCATTGTAAGTATACAAAAAAATTATTTAACGTAAATTGTCACTCCACTCGTGAAATCATAGTTAGCCACTGATTTTAAGTATCATGATCTGGGCATTACCTAAGAACTATATATAGGTAACATTGGACTGGAAATGGACTTGCTCGTTAGCAGTAAGTGCTCGTTAGCAGTAAGTGCAGACACACTCCTTCATCAAATTTCTGTTTCAGAAATATTTTTTGTGCTGGTTTATTAGTTTCTAGCATGTGATTTTGGTGTTGATCGCATTCATGATTTTTGTTTTGTGGTATTGATTGATAATGATGTGGGCGAATGATATAAATTTAATTTTTACCCATAGCAGATCGACATGCAAATCTGATTATTCTGGTGGAATATATCAATATGCAGAAAATAAGAGATTTCTAGATAGATCTTCAGCGATAAGTTTCTAGTTTAAACTGTTAAAAGAGGGAGAAAAGTTTATACAGAATAATTGCATACTTTTTCCTATTTTAGCGTATTATCACTACAATCCTAATTAGGAGACTTATTCTTTGGTTCTCTTGAACTTATATTTTGCTGAATTGAGCTAATCTGAATTGATCTGAAGTAAAAATTATGTATTAAAAATGAAATTATATAACTAGATCTATCTAAATTTTGTTAAATATATTAAATTAAACTAAACTGATTTATTGATAAACTCTACGCAACGTGTCGTCACCGAGATGAGTTCTAGTAAATTATTACAAAAATATTGTAAAAAATTGTTGTTTATATAGGACAAAAAATAAAACAAAGCAAAGCATATTCTTTTGAAAGCAATAGTATATGGGTAATTCTATTTACGCAACCTCAATTGTTAAATACACCCACCTGACCCACTTTTATCTAAATTAATGTGAATTACTTACTCAACTTGTAAAGTTAATATTTATTATTTGTAAATTTCTATACATAAATGGTGAGGGTTTTTGGATAAACCCTCTCTTCATTTAATATGGTATCTTCTTATTTATATACATTTATAAAAAATCATAATACACATTTTCAGAAATATTTTAATAAGAATAGAAATAAATAATATATAAATTACTATTCAATTATTTAAAATATTGATTTATATCGGAATGAAATATTAGAAAAATATAAATATATCTTTTATCTATCTCATCTGGAATGGATTATTTGACTATGTTGTGTATATATGCATTAAGAAGTGAATTTCTTCGTTCTTATATACAAGAACTTTCACCTGTAATTTCAACGGATTAATTACTACTGATATTCCAATAACTTTGAACACAATTCTCAAATTTTACCGTTCAAAACAACCAATGTTGTTAGTGTACTGATATTGACCTAACCGATCGACTTATTTTATAATTTAACTTTAATATTGTTGATATTTCCAATAAATTTGAACACAAATTTCTATTTACGTCAAAACAAACCAATCTAACCATTCTTCAAAATATTGACCTATGTATTCTATAATGTTTTATATTGAACGTGAGTTGGAGTTGGTTGGGTAATACTAACCATTTTTTGAAATATTTTTATTAATATATTAACATATATTTTTTTATTAATTTTATATATTAACGTGATTTAAAATGTGGTATCAAATAAAATTTTAAAAAATTTATCCAAGAATACATATTTACCTGATATAATAATAATTTATCTAATATAATACCATCATACCCTAATGAAATATAATAAATATGACACATTTTACTATACACGGTAATATATATGGTAGGCGCAAATATCATTTTATTCTATCTATACCACATGGCCCACCAACTTTTTATTCTACTGATATTATTTTCACCATCAGGGTGGTGTAAATAGCAACACCCTAGTCTATTAGGATGATCTTGATATGCTATAGTCTGTGTTTGTCTCCTTTTATAAAATTAAAAAATTATCCCAAACAGCCAGGAGTTAATGATGAAGTTGTAGAAATAAAAAAACAAAGCAACATTAACAATCCTTACATTTGAATCTGCACAAGCACGAAATAATTCCAAGTGCTAAAAGAATGAAATTGTTACATATAGCAAACTCAAACACGTAAGCCTTTTCAGAAACTCATGTTCATTGTACATTTTGACACATGAGTTCAGTAAAAGCCCTAATATTCCAACATGAATATTAAATTTATCTACACACTGGGAATCCTCCAATGAAATATTTCAGAAAATCTAAAGCATACACTTTACATAATACATGAACTCCATCTTTCTGAAAACACTCCCAAAAATTATAGGTGAAATCTTTATACAAACCTTCCAGTGCACAATGTCCCAGTTGAAGCCTATTCAAAACCTCTGTACTTCACTCTGATAATACGAAAAAATGAATCCTTTTAATGAATGATGAAAACAACTGCATCAAAGCATATAAGCTTCTCAATATATATATAAACAAAATAGGCAGTTCTCAAAAGTATATACAAAATAAACAGCAAGGTCAAGAACCAAACCAGTTGCTTAAGGTCACAAGGCTTCCCCCTATTCCTTTTATGTCCATAGGGAATATCTGCAATTGGAAACATTCTATTATTAGAGACAATGAATCATGGTTATTAAAACGCAAACCATGAAAAGAATGAAAACCATGTTACCTCCGACATGACTATCCAAGGAGCAACACCCAATCCGGCTCCAAATGACAAAATGGTTATCTAATAGTTAAGGAGAAAACAGAGAGAGATACTCCCTTTGTTAGATATATAAAATGTTATTCGTTTTTTCAGACAGATGGAGCATGTAATTTAGCAACCAAAAAGAGATGCTGCACAGACACATATAATTCAGAGTTTAGCAAACAAATATAGCCATAAGTAGAACATTGTGAAGAACAATAACTAAAAATGTGCAGCACTGCAGCCATGTCGTTGTGTTTACATAATCCATCACAGAAAATTCAAACTGAAGTACACAACAGGAGTATATAAGCATATTCGATGTGACACTTTCTTCATGTTAGATAGACACAGAATTTTCCTTTGCATTGATAATTATCAACGACACTTTAGCAGCTAAGCCTGTGGGATCAACAATATGGATCATATATTGACATCACGTTCAATCAAGAAACTTAAAACATTACCTGTACTCAGATCCATCGGCAAGATAAGCCCCATAGCTGCCAACAAAAGCAGCAACAAGAACAGGATGTGTTGAAGCCCTGCCATCTTCATTCACATCCCAAGAACCTTTGCCATGTAAGCAGTAAGCAGGTCATACAAAAACCACAGTTCTCAAGGAATTGAGTCTAGTATTGTGAAATTACACTCCCAACTTAAAAGATAACTCCATGAAACATTAATAATCCCAAGCCTTTTTAAGAAGTCAGATAACTATGTTATATTTTCTACAAATAAAAAACTCTCCTTAACCAAAGTACAGTTTATAGAATTCAAATGTTAAAATGATCACAAATTATAAGATTCATCATAATCTCTATGAATCTTGCTTAAGCAAACTCTTTATTTATGAAGCCAAATGACAGTAATCATGAACTCAACATGAACTAAATTAACCGACATAGCTGAGATGCTTAGTAAACTAAACTAATCCAACTATTTTTCAAATAGCATAACATATAAAATGAATGGTAAGATCATATAACCTTCACCTAAATGGATCAGCATGAGTTACCACTCTGATTGCACGCTCGAAATCGTGAAAGAACAAAAGAGGTCCCCTAGAAAGTTATTATAGATGTTGAATGAATTAAATTATAAAAAGGAGGACGAATCATACCAGGAAAACCTCATTTTTGTTACCTGTGGCATCCTGGCATTGTATCATGCTCATGGCATCGACCTCCTTGAGAGTTAGAATCATCACCAGAAATTCAATAATAAACAATTTTAAATCGATTCTGAACTGCCACCACTCAGTCGCCACTTCTCTGAAATACATAATCACCCGCTTGCTGCCAATTTCACCCACCACCTCTGATCCTCCCAAAACTGGAATCTCCCCAAATATCCATCACACCTAGAATTTGCACAAAAGTACCACATAAAATTCATTCATGAACAGAAAACCATTTCATTTTAACAGAAGTACCATTCCAGCACAACCCCACATTCAACCCTTAATGCACTAATTACAAACATTCAAGCCCGACAAAGGCAACTAAATCAAACATAAAAAGATCAACAAAAAAACGCTAAAGAAACAGTAAAAATTAGAAATTGACTACAGGCAAACCCCAGATTCACATACAACTCTATAGCACAACCATTCAGCACAGAAAAGGTAAAAACTTTACCTTGGATTCTAAGTTCTAAACAGCAGCAAACATTAAAATCACCACCCAAAACCCAGCTTTCACACAAAAACAGCACAATCCCACATTCAACCCTTAAGCACTAATCACAAACACTCAAGCACAACAAAAGCATCGAAATCAAACATCAAAACCCCGACTTTCACATCAAACTCCCACATTCAATCCTCATGCTTCAACCACAACAGTCAACAAATGCAACAAAATCCTCAATCCAATTCCAGTGTGATCCCTCAACTCACAACTCACCATATCATTGTCACACACCCCACCCCGCCCGCAACCCAAAAAAAAACACAACAACCACACAGTCACACACTAATCACAATCACACACATTCCACCACCACAGCACAAACAACTTGCAAAAGCAAAACCAAAACCAAACCAGGACAAAAGCAACAAACAAAAGAGAGCAAAATCGTACCTTGTTCTCAGCAGTGACGTGAAGAACAGCAACATGGAGAAAATGGGCCTTCGTCCTAGAGACTGAAACAAAGAAAACGTGAGTACAAATCAAACCGCAAAAATGAAAGACAAAAAAACAAAAATAAAAAACTAATTAAATTGTACAAAAGCTTCAAAAACGAGTTAAATTGAAAACAAAACCAAGATTTTGCAATTCAAAGAGACACAATATAATTATCATTGCTTTACCTAAATTATCCGTTTCATCTCATTGTAATTCCACTGCTGCTTCGCAATCATCAAGCTATGTATTTTGGCGAGATACGGATTATCAGTCTCATATTCTCTTCGTCTGGGCTCAGAATTGTCGCCGGACTATGGTGTTTGGTGTCCATAGTGAATGGCAGAGAGCTTCCATGTGTTCGCCGTCTCGTTCACGCGCGATCCGAACGTCACTGCCTTCTCCCCGCGATCCCATTCCTCTCCTTTGATATATTGAATTTGTGACAGATGATTGCTCTTATTTACGCCCAGGGATGGACTGTCTTTATCTCGTGTGTGAGAGATATGCATATTTGGTGGGAGTTTTTGTTGGTTGCGAATATACTTATCCTTCCCGTTAAATATTACATCAGGCGCCTTAAGTCATCATGCGCCTTAGGGCATCGAATCGAAATACCACCCAAACACAGGACCCTTATGTTTTACACTTTAAAAATTATTAAATTAACTATTCAACTCATTAAACACAACACTCAAACCCAACCTCAAACCTATCTTAAAAAGTGAATTAAAATAATTTTACATATTTGATAAAAAATATTTTTAAAAAAACCCCTAAAACCGATGTAAAAAAATAACTCATCTGAATTCGACAAACGAACAAGTAATTAATGATGATTACATTACAATAAGAAAAAAGCATACATATTGATCTAGTCTGACCAATTATAAAAAATGGAAAACTTAAATATTGATCTAGTCTGCCCAATTATTACACACACAAAACAGATTTTAAAAAACACTCGAACGGTTTGATTTAGGTACGGTTCCCTCGTTGCGCTTCGTGTTGGGCAACGTGCTCCGTGGAGATCATACATCAATTGATTATGTAGATCCCTGCTGCGAATGTCAGCCATATTTTTTCGAAAAGCAACAAGATTGGCACGTTGCCCAGCTTGGTAGTGCCATTCCATATTTGGGTCAGGGTGATCATAATCAGTGGGTTTAACTGTAAACCCATAAGATTCACGTTCATCTTCAATTATCATATTGTGCAATATGATACATGCAATCATAATCCTCCTCAGCATCTTCATTTCCCAATACAAGGCCGGGCGACGGATCACAGCAAATCGAGCTTGTAGAATTCCAAAAGCACGTTCAACATCTTTACGCAGACTCTCTTGACGCCTGGTGAAAGTTCTCATCTTATCAGTGTTTGGAGCAATGTAGACTGGAATGAAGGCTGCTCATTTGGGATAGATCTCATCAGTAAGATAATAACCATGGTGGTAAGCGTTTTCATTCACTTCATATTCGACCGGGGGGACCCTTCCCTCGCACATATCATCAAACAAATCTGATCTTTGAAACACATTGATATCATTGTTTGATCCAACCATACCAAAATAGGCATGCCATATGTGTGTGTCGAAAGAGGCCACTGCTTCCAATATGACTGTGGCTTTACCATCTCTCCCTTGGTATTGGCCCCTCCAAGCAGTGGGGCAATTCTGCCATTCCCAGTGCATACAATCAACACTTCCGATCATTCCAGGGAATCCACGTTGACGACCTGCTTCTTTAAGGCGCGCAATATCGTTTGGCGATGTTGGCCACAGGTAGTGACCTTTGTAGAGCGAAATGGTTCCTGTAACAAAGTGTCTGACAGTATCCCTGGTTGTCGTTTCGCCAATCTGGAAGGTCTCATCTTGTTGGTCATTTGAACAACCGTAAGCTAAATGACGCATTGCAACCGTACACTTGTGGATTGGTGAAAATCCAAGAACACCGGTCGCATCTAGTTTTTGCTGAAAATATGGGTCGTGGTTGGCTAAATCATCCACGATTCTCTGGAATAAAAACCTCTGCATACGATACCTGTTGCGAAATTGTTTATCGTTATACGTTCTTTCTGGTGGTGGGTTAAAATAGTGTTTTTGAATTGCATTTTGAGCCGCAACACGGTCTCGCTTGATGTGGTTTCTTTTTAACCCACCACTGGATGGGGGTAGTTTCGGAGGACTCGGCCTCCTCCGCTTCTTGATGGTGGGATGGCATTTCTGGGTACAAGCTTGCAAAGTTGGGACACGGATACAATGGTTCTAAAAATTCATATCTAAAAGGTTGGTATTGTGGAACTGAGTTTGATGAATCTCCTTCATCATCAGAATTAGAGAACGACATTATTGCAATATTGTGAGATGCAAAGTCTGAAGGTTTGAGTTGAAGGATGAATAACAAGGAGTGATGTGATGAGTTTATATAGAAAATGTTGGGATGAATACACATTGGTATGCGAGTTTGAATTATCTTATCTACCGACTTGAAGATATGATGTGACAAATCTATGAAAAGTGTATTCAAGTATGTTCGGGAGTGGGAGTTTGAATTATCTTATCTACCGACTTGAAGATATGATGTGACAAATCAATGAAAAGTTTATTCAAGTATGTCGGGGAGTGGGGGCTTGAATTATCTTATCTACCGACTTGAAGATATGATGTGACAAATCTATGAAAAGTGTATTCAAATATGTCGGGGAGTGAGAGTTTGAATTATCTTATCTACCGACTTGAAGATATGATGTGACAAATCAATGAAAAGTGTGTTCAAGTATGTCGGGGAGTGGGGGCTTGAATTATCTTATCTACCGACTTGAAGATTTGTTGAATTAATTATAATTAATGAAATGGCTTTTACAAATTAAATAGCATATTGATCTAGTCTGATCAATTATTTGAAAATAATACAAATACAAAGCTTAGAATACAAAGCATGCTTTAGCCTAACTAATTATTACTAAAACCCATCCGCCTTCTTGTCAAGTAGTTCCTTCATGAGAGCGTCACGCATTGCGATCTCCGTCTGGCTCGGATTTGCCTTGTTGATCAGAGTGTTGAGAATTTTGTGTCGATAATTCATGTGGATTTGTTTGGCTTGCAGCTCGTCATGTCGATGTTGTTTGTCAATATAAGACCGCTGCTCAATTCCAAAGTTCATTCGTTTCTGTTCAAATTCTACCATCTCATTACTCCAAACTTGGGGGGCTTCTATAGACTTCCTAGTCGAAGTACGGGCACCACTACTGTCACCTTTGCCCTTGGCCATACACTTTCCCTTAGCCTTCAATTTAGTCTGTTTGATACTGGGTGGTCTTGATGGAAAATTGGGACTTTCTTCATCGCTACTAAGATCCATGGTGGTTCCTCGCTCTATATTTTCATCTCCCCCACCAGACACAAATGCTGCTTGATGTGTTCCGATGTCATTGGTATAAGCAGCCAAAAATTTGGGTGCATGTTTGCAAAGATCTAAAGCGTGGAAAAAATCAAATGGACCTGTAATTTGATCTTCCATCAAAAAGAATTCCATGGCAAGTTTCCTAACATCATCAGGGCTGCCGCCACTCCTGACTCCTTGGTAGTGGCTGTTGGCGCGTCTTTCACATCCAACATATTTTGCCATATGATTCGCAATTTTATTCCAATGTGACTTGATTGCTTCTTTTGACCTGATAGCCGGGCAACACAGATTGACCTCATCCATAATATTCTGCCAAAACATTTCCCTTTTCTGGCTTGTACCTTTTATAGGATCTTGAGAATGGTTGAACCATGCACCAACTAGAGCTATATCATCTTCATGAGACCACGCGACTGCCTTAGCTTTCCCTTTCTTCTTAGTATTATCAGAAATTATCACGACTTCATCATCAACCTTCTCGCGATGTAACATATTGCCTAATCAAGAGAAGCAAAGTTTGTTTAAAAAATGTAAATTTTATGCAACAATAATATGTACACTCTCATACTAAAATTATGAAAATATTCAAATTCTTTGAATATTTGACACACATTAAATAAGTATATATGTATAAAATTTTCATCACGACAACATTAAATTCCATGAAATTGGTGTATACATACTTTAAATCATGTAACACAAGTTGAATAAGTATGTAACATAACTATTTAGAATAAACTATTTATGAATACATGCATATTTACAACTTGTTCGTCTTCATACTTGCAAGTATTCATGGGAAATAAATATCAAAATTTGTCAACTATACTAATAAAAATATTTCATATGTAGAATAAGCATTATATAATGATTTAGAATCAAATAAAATAAATCAATTGTTAAAAGAAATTAAAAACACGAATAACCTCGTTCTTCATATGGATGGGTGCTAGTATGTTGTCTCGGAGCACCTTGAGGTTGAAAAAATACCTTCGACACCGTTAATAGAATCTAGATTTGGATGATAGTCGTTTCCATAATCATAGTAAGGATTATGAGGAAATTGGTATGGATTTTGTGAACTTGGATTCCAAGAAGTAGGTTACATTTGGGTGTTATTTGGTAAAATCGGAAAGCGTGGCGTAGGATTACTTCTACCCCTACCCCTAAAAGGACGAGAATTCATTTGAATTCAAATGGAGAAAATTTTGGAAGAAGATATAATGGAGAAATGGGGAACAAATTTTTGGGTTAAGAATGATGTGTGGAATTGTTGGGTAGAATGTATGGTATTTATAGAGGGGGGAGGAACAAAAATTCAGGCTACAAATGAATTTTAAATTATTTTTATTTCAGAAAAAAATCGGTTTTGACACGTGGCCCAATCAGAAGGTGCCACGTGTCCATAAATTTTGAATCAAAATTCAAAATGGCCCAACGGCTAGTCTGTGCACAACAGCCATGTCCAACGGTTGAAAATTTTCAAATTAAATGCCCAGCGGAAGAAAAGGGAAAACAAAATAAAAAGGCAGCACCCAACTTGCGGGCCCGCCATGTCAGGCGGGCCCCACCAGACTTTCTCAAATTCTCGGTTTTCAAAGCAAACACATCCCCCATCTGTTTGGCCAAAAAACAAGTGAAACACAACCCATTGTGGGGTTTGGTGGGTTTGGGACAGATGGGGTGGGATTTGGGGCAGCCAAACACAGCCAAACTCATCCCTTTTTTAAAAAAAAATTTAAACCACCATAGGTGGGGGGATATATTGGCACCCCTGACCTTGAAAAAGCTAAAAAGCTTGGCTTGCAATAAGTTGTTTGTTACAAAAAAGAGCTTGAAGCTCCAGGAGCCAAAGACTCCTGCCAAAAGAATATAAAGAATGGAGCTCTATCTAGTTTTAAAAATGCTAGAGAGTGTCTGGTTTTAAGGACCTGATGGAATGCTCTATTACCAAGGACTCAATTGAGGAGCTGGTTAGTGATCAAATCAGCAAAGATTGAAGCACAAATTAGCCACTCAATGGCCTGATAAAAGAGCATAAGTCCATAAAACCAGCTATATACAATAGAGATGTCCAGTTCTGGATCTGGTTGCTTGTTCCTGTTTGCTAAAGAAGGTCTCCAAATTCCTGGTTGCTTCCCTCAGGCCCAGCATGTGTTTATATTGTGGAGAGTGTCCATTCTGCCTGTGTCTGCAAAGAGCAGCAGTATCACATTCTTTTTGAAGAGTTGAGCAATATTGAATCTGAGTGATGGCAGAGATATTTTATCTAGATGTATAATCCCTTTGAGCTTTCTGGGAATGAAATTTGAATTGAGCTCAATAGACTGCCTATTTTGTAAACAACAGTTAGCCAAGAAATCTGCAGCCTGATTGCCCTCTGTGTGTGTGTGTGAGATTGGATATTGATGTGTGTGCTCATGTAGGGCATAAGAGGTGGAGTATAAACTCCAGTGTGCATGTGTAGGATCAGTGATGCCTTGTACAGCAACTAAGCAATCAGACTCAACACAAAAATTGGGTAAATAGTTTCAAATCCTAATCTATACCCAAGTTGAATGGATTTGATCTCAGAATGGAGAGGTGAAGAGCATTTAGTATAAGACATTAACATCTTTGAGACACAACCAAGCCTATTTCTTACTATAACACTTATACCAATGCAACCATCCTGTCTAAAGCAAGCATCCACATTTATTTTAAAATCCTTATTAGGGGGCATCCATTTAATGATTTTGACTGGCTTTGGTTTCCTCCTCTTGATGAAGGGGATCAGTCCATTTTGAATCAAAAAAAGGTGCCTTTCTCCATTTCTAGATACAGGGAAGGCTGTGAAAATTTGGGAAGTTTGTCTAAAGATCTGAGAGCAAGAAACCTGGGCAGGGGTGAGTAAACCATCATATATATACCTGTTTCTTCTGGTCCACAAAGCCCAGAGTACCACCATTGTGGTTACTCTTATTACTTCATTGTGGACCTTGGAAGACATTGAATATGATATATAGAATCTCAGCTGTGGTTAACAGATATGAGGTGGGGTGGCCTAATAGCTAGAGCAGCATCAATAGTTGACCAGATCTGGGCATTGGAGGTGCAATTATTGAAAAAATGTTCAATGGTGTCCTCATTACAGCAAAAAGGACATTTTGAAGGGATTTGTAAGCCAAATTTTTTCAGAATGTCATCAAAAGGAAGAAGCCTGTTCCTTAATCTCCATATTAATATTGACATTTTGATAGGAGCAGGTTTAGACCATACCTTGTTTACAATGGCAATTTTTGGCTCTGAGTTCCTGTGCAACTGGTAGGCTGATCTTACTGTGAAGCTTCCATTTGTGGATGGTTTCCAGATGAGGGCATCTTCATGAGAGTGTTGTATCTCAGCTTCCTGCAAAGAGATGATGATATCTGTAGCCAAAAAAGGCTCAATTTGGGTCAGTAGATTAGTTTTATTATTAATAAAACTTTCTAGAGTGATGTTAGGGTATGGCAGTTCCCTTTCCTGTGGCCAATGATATACCAAAGCTCCCTTCCCTGTCCAGTTGGAGTCCCAGAAGGAGCATGTTCCTTTCCCATAACAAACAAAGCTATTGGCATTGCAGATTTCAGTAACTGAACAGATCCTTTTCCAGGTTAAGGAGGTTCTGTATGAGACTGGGAGACTCCAAATAAAGGCAGTCCATATGGTGTTGTTTTCCTGCAACTTCCACCATAGTTTGCAGGAGAGGGCATCTACCATTGCTCTTAGATCTCTCATACCCAGCCCATTTCCAGACTGTGGCAATGCAATTCTTGACCATTTCCTCCATACTTTCCTCTTGCCATGAGTTGTTTCCCCCAGAAGAAACTGGATGCAATGCTCTCCATTTTCTTTAGAACCTGTTTTGGAGGTTTGAGCACTATTAGGACATGCACTGGAATGGCCATCAGCACATGATTTATTAAAATCAGTCTTCCAGCTGCTGACAACCATTTGTTTTTCCAGTTGTTTGTTGCATGTTGCATCCTTTCTAATAGTGGCTGGTAATATATGGCTTTGTTCTTGCCATTAAAAATGGGAACTCCAAGGTACCTAAACGGCATTGCTCCCACTGTCATGCCAAGCAATCTCTTTATGAGTCTCAGCCTGGTTTCAGTTGCTTGAGGAGATGTAAAAAATTCAGATTTGGCATAGTTCACCTTCTGGCCAGAAGTGACCTCATATGCAATCAGAAAAGCCTTTAGTCTCTTCATGTTTTTCCTCCCTGAGTTAGTGAATCTGGCTGTATCATCAGCATACATAATGTGTGTTAAGACAGACACACCTATGGGCATTGTAAAAGGCTGGAGATATTGGATATCAACTAGTTTCCTTATTGCCCTGGAGAATGACTCAGTTATTAAGTTATAGAGTAATGGGGACAAGGGATCTCCTTGTTTGATTCCTCTAGTGGAGTGGAAAAAACCTGTGGCTGTACCATTGATTATTACAGAAAACCATGCAGCCCTAATGTTTTGCATGATTATCTTAACTATAGTACCACTGAAGCCAAAGTGTAGCATGATTGAATTTAAAAATCCCCAGGAAACCCTGTCAAAAGCCTTTTGCATGTCAAGCTTAACTATGAGGTTTTGGTTTCTATTTCTTCTCCCTAACAGTCTACACATTTTCTGCATTTGAATTGTGTTGTCAGAGATGTCCCTACCTTTTAAAAAGGCAGATTGTTCTGGAGATATTAATTTGGTCATCAATGGCTTCATCCTTTCTGTTATTAGCTTGGAAACAATTTTGTTCAGAAAGTTGGAGAGGCTTATGGGTCTAAAGTCAGGGAAAGTGGATGGAATTGGTTTTTTTGGGATCAGGGTTAGCCATGTGCTGGCTATGGCTTTTGGGATTTCAGTACCCTGTAGGAACTCAAATGTTGATTCCATAAGGTCATCTTTTACAAGTTCCCAGAAGTGTGTATAGAAAGCCCCAGAATAGCCATCTGAGCCTGGAGCACTTTCTGAACTGAGGTCAAACACTGCCCTTTTTAGCTCCTCTTGGCTTACAGGTCTCAACAGTGTGATGTTATCCTCCTCTATGATAAGATTTGGAATGACTGAAAGGAAGTGATCAAGATAGGTACCAGATTCATCACAATAAGGCTCATTAAGAAGGTCTTCATAGAAGAGAATAGCTTGACTTTTAATGGTTTCAGGATCAGTGATCCAGTGTCCATTTGAGTCTTTTATCTTGCTAATCCTTGCTCTTCCATGCCTCTCTTTGACTACATTGTGGAAATATTTGGTGCTGGCATCTCCCTCTTTCAACCACTTGATGTTAGCTTTCTGTTTCCAGAAAGAAACCTGTTCAGTAGTTGCTCTGAGTAGGAGTTCTTAACTTCTATTTAAAGCCAGTAGGTCAGTCTCTGAACCTGATAATTGGTACTGCATTTCTAGGGCAGCAACTTGAGATTCTGCATCAATCAAGTTTTGGTGGACATCTCCAAAGTGAGCCTTATTCCACTGTTTCAGCACTAATTTAAGCCTTTTCAACTTGAAGACCATATTGTACATGCCCTTGTGGTGGCTTGGTTCATTCCATGAGTTTGTTACTATATCTGAGAAACCATTTCTACTTAACCATGTTCTTACAGTGTTAAAATCACCCACATATATTGTGGGGTAACAAGGCAGGGATAGAAGGTCACTCCATAGTGACCTCCTGAGAGTTCTAAAGACTTTAGCATAAACAAAAACAAAGTTCTATACAATGCCAGTGTTATTATCAGAAATATTAGTGCAAACAAATTGGTCAGTTTGTGATAAAATGCTAATGTTGAATTTTTGGTTCCAGAAAATCCAGATTTTAGCATGCTCAACAGCAAAAGAATGTTGAAAGTGTAGGGCATGTTGAAGGAAATCACATACAGAATGATCATGCACTGGCTCAATAAGGCACAGTAAGTCAATTTTGTGAATTGTGATAAGAGATAACAATCTATCTATGGATGTGTTTAGTCCTCTAATATTCCACACTAAAATATTTCCTATGATGGTGTGACTAATCATCAGACTGTATATTTAAATTTTTGTTTAGGCCTAAGGGACCTAACTGCACTATCATTTGTGGCTATCTTTTTACCTTTCTTTTTGACAGTGGACTCACTGGAAGTAATGTGGTTAAACGAGGTTTCATTTTTAGTAGTGATTGTGTGTTGAGTGCTATCTGTTGGAGTTTCACTAAAGCAAGGAATATATATATCTATATCATGCATCCCTAGCACATCTAGCATTGAATCATGTAAGCATAGTCTTAAAGTGACATGCATTTCAGGCTCCTGCAGATCAGGTAGTATCTCAATACATTTAAAAGTGTCTGTACCTCTACTCTCCATGCTCTGCTGAGGGTCCAAATCTGTGCTGGCATTTGGTTCCTCTTCAGTGTCGAGATCCTTTAGAATAGAAAAAGGATTGGATTGCTCCAATGGTGAGTGATAAGGAACAATCTGTAAGTGCTTGGAGATAAAATTATTTTTGAGTTCATGTTTAAGTTTTTTGATATGCAAATCATCATAACTGAAAAAGGATATTGGAGGGCTTGGATCTTTAGCAACTATGAAGAGTTCCATGGTTGCAGGTATGAGCCTTTGTTGTTTCTTCTGGCTTGTGATAGACCACCATGGATTGGGTGGCTTGGTGAGCTACACCGTGGTCCTTTTTACTTGTGGTGAGTCCGCTGGAACCCTGTCCCTCCTTGTTGCCTTGTAGGTGCCTCCCTCTTCTTCCAGACGCGTTTGAGTTCAGGGTGTAGGTGGATGCAAGCGCTCTCCAGGTGGCCTATCTTGTGACACCCTTTGCAGTAAGAGGGGAGAAGATGGTACTCAATCGGCCATTCCTTGTAATTGTCTGTCCTTCCAATTGGGATTGAGCTGATCCGTTCCTCCTTCAGGTCAAGTTCCAGACACATTTTGATGACTGAAGGTCTGGTAACTCCTTGGGTGGCCGCATCCATTTTGATGAAAATTCCGATCTGGGCTGCTACATCCTTGATTAGTGATTCGTTGTAGTAGTATATTGGCACTTCCTTGACAGTGACCCAAACCGGAACGACAGAAGACTCGTGCTCAGTAGAGAAATCCTCGGTCCATTTGAGAACTTTCATTGTTGCTCCGGCGACTGTCCAATAGGATTGCAGCCACAGTCGCTGGTAATCTTCAGGATCCTTGAAGCGGATGAGGATGTGGCGGTAATCTAAGAGCCTGATCTGGAATTGGGATTGAAATCCCATGGCTTTGAAAGCAGCCTGCACATTCTCCATTGGTGGTTTCCCACGGCCAAATTTCCCGACTAAAGCGTTGTCGTAGTGGGCGGCCAAGATTTTGACAGACTCAGGGTCGTAGAGGCAGGCCGGCCAACCATTGAGTTTGGTGATTGATGGTCGGATCTCTGGATTGTTGGGGAGGGAGTTGAATAGAGGGGTATTTTTGTTTGTTAGAGCTTGCATAAATGACTTTCCGGTGGTTGTGCTGCCCTGTTTGGGCGGCGGCCCCGCCATGGGGATGCCGTTTATTGCCGTTGAGAGGTCAGAAAGAGACGTTGGCGGTGGTGGAAAAGGGGAAAAAGGGGAAAAACATGGGATTCAGTTTTGGGGTCTAGAGAGAAGCGGGAGAAAAGATTTTAGAGAGAGAAAAAAATCGTCGTCAAGCAAGTCCAGCCAAACTCATCCCATTGTGGGTGGCCTTAAGTATAACATCAGGCGCCATTGCAGTGTAAATTAATGCTGCAACATCTCCACCAAAGCACGACATCGTTTTGTATAAAAGAAATTATATATTTAACGAAAGAATAACTCTTCTAGTTCCCTTAAGAACATAATCAATTAGTTCCCTTAAGAATAATCAATAATAAAACTAGCTAAATATCATCGTGCGTTGCACGATATATTTAATCTTTTTTTATGTAAACATTATGAACAAACTTATGAAGATGAGGATGAAGTGTGTTTCAAGAAAAACTCTTTAAGATAATGAACAAAATTATAGTGGCAAATTTCAAAAGATTATGAAATTGTCAAAATATATCGTAATTGACAGGTTATTCATCAAAGGTAATTATTATAAAATAATATATATTAAGAGCAAAATGTAAGAAATTTATTTAATATTAAGTTAATAGATAAATATTTTTATAAGTATACATTTTAAGGAAAAGTGCTGATGTATGTAATTTCTAAATTGATCATACGTACTCATGCTAAAAAGAAACCAAAAAGTAATATATGAAAAATATAGGCGCCGGAATATGATGATCTTGTAGTAATACAGAATACTTCCATGCATATTCCATATATCACATTCATGTTTTCCTTTCGCAGACGTGTTAATTAGCATGATGGACTGAAATTACTGTGTAAATTAGCGTGTAAATTAGGATTTTATAGGTGGATTGAGTTGTATTTGTAAAAATAGAAGGCGGAAACTATTGTATCATCATCGATGAAGAACGAAATAATAAAATTAAAAGAAACAAAATAAGGAATATATAAAAATGGTAGGCACCAGAATATGTTGAACTTGCGGTGGTTATGTGGTGGCTTTAGTCAAAACTACGTAGTTTCATCCCTTTTAATGCTTTTCATTAATTTATTTATTGACCGTAGCAATAACTCTTCTAGTTCCCTTTAGGAAAATGTAGTATATATATATATATATAATATAAAAGATGATGATAATGAGTTAAACTTGACATTATATTATAGTATTTAATTATAAAAATATTAATCCATATAGTTTAATTCTTTTTTAAAAAAATTTTGAACCACTATAGAGTTGGGGTGAAAATTTATTTGGCTCACCACATCATAAATAAGCCTAAGAGGCAGTTTGTACAATATTGTTGAATAATGATACAATATAGAGTACTAATATGTGTGTTGTTGATTCTAGTGTTCCTCCATGCCAACACTCTCACAAGCAATTTAGGGAACGCTATGCGATTCCCAACTCCGACGATGAGAGGAATCATTACTCGCAAGCATTTTAGGGATCGCCAAAGTGAAGTCCAATTCTGCCTATGAGCACGGGATTCCATTAGAATACAGCTAGAATTGAATCCATCACTTGATCCTGCAACATCCATTCTGAGGTAAACACCAATGGAGTTGCCAAAATCTTCAATTGTTGAGCGATTGTAAAATTGAATTGTGGCTTTATGGATGGTAGCCCAGACTGGTACGACCGACGATTCCATATGCGGGGAGAATTCGGGGCTCCACTTGAGAATCTTCATAGCATTACCCATAATAGAGCAAAAGGACCAGATCCAGAAACTCTGGAAATCTTCTTTGAATTGGAACAGATTAGTTGTGCTTGAAATCAAGCGAACCGATTTGATAATTTCCCCCAAATTTTAAACCTTGGAAAAACTTGTTGAGCTCCGCCTTTGGGGGTTTGCCTCTGGTGAATTTCCCGATGAGGGTATTTTGATAGTGGGAGGCGAATGTCTGAACTGCCTCATCGGAGTATATGCAGGCTTTCTTTCCGTTCACCCTTCTGGATGTGGGTTTGATCTCTGGGTTGTTTGGGAGGGCAGTGAAGAGGGGTTGTGGTTTGGGAGTTAGAGCATCGGCGAAGGACTTTCCGGTGGTGGCGCCGCCATTAATGGGCGGTGGATCCACCATCGAAATGGCCATTTCTAACCGTTGTTCCCGGAACAGTGGCTGGTAACGGCAGAAGTTTTAGAGAGAGGTTAGAGAAAAAGAGTTAGAGAGAAAGTGAAACCCAAAAAACGCCAGTTCATAATTATAGTACTTGTTTTCTGGAAATCAACGGTGGATCTGATGATTGATTGATTGATGATTTGATGATAAACAACGAAGATTTGATGACGAACAATCAAGATTTGATGATGAACAACGATGATTTGACGATAAACGACGAAAATTTGATGATGAAAAATGACGATTTGACGATAAACGACAAAAATTTGAAGATGAACAACAAAAATTTGATGATTTCATGATGAACAACAAAGATTTGATGATAAACGACAAAGATTTGATGATTTGATGATGAACGACAATGATTTGATGATGAACGATGGAGATTTGATGATGAAAGTTGATAATTTGATGAATAACGATGATTTGATGATGAACGTCGAAGATTTGGTAATTGATGGATGTCTGGAACCGGCACTTGATCACAAACCCAGCTCAAGCACTGATCTGCAAGACAAAGCCCCGGGGTGGCCTGGGGGTAGACAATCTGATGCTTAAGTCAATGACAGCTTAGAGAAGTTTATAAGCGTAAGGCGTAGTATATGTAAGATAATAGATAGATAGGTCTATCAAACCTTTGGTATTTATAGGGCTCCAATCCGTAGATTGGAAAGATATGTAATTATGGTATGAATACAACTCTTATGGAGATAACAGTTGTATTACCATGTTTAGAAGAAGTGTGTATTCCTTGTAGGGCATCTAGAATATACGCATTCCTTAAAAGGATTTGGGCCGATGGACCCGTGGATCCATCTCCCATGTAACTCGAGCCCATGGCCCTTCTCGGGGCTTGGTCCGAGACTGAACGAGTGACTAGAATGTGAACCATGGACTTATCAGTAGCCCCAAGGTAGATTTTCAGAATTTCGAGGTCTCCTCTCGAATACATGATGAGAGGCTTGCTACTCGAGGGTAAGACCAATAACTCGAGGGGAGATGGCTCGGGGTATAAGCTCGGGGAATCATCTTGGATTGACCACTCGGGCTTACCTTTCTAAATATGTAGCTTCAAGTCGCTTCACATTCCATTTGGACACGTGGACGACTAAGTTCAAATCCATCATTTAATCTGAGGTAGTTGACACGTGGCATCTACTCGTTGGAAAACCTTGGCGGTGAGAAACCACCCTTCCAATTGCCTGCATCGTTTCGCAAATCGAGGTAATTACTCGCTTAAATGAATTTTAATTACTGGTTATACATTCCAGATAATCTTCCTTTGCACCTATTAAAACATTTTCATTCTGAAATTTGCTAATTTTCTTCTTCAAAGTTCTTCCATCTTTTCATCGTCCACATCGTATTTTTCCCCCATTCTCTGTGTTTCCATGTCTAATCCAAGTTCCAATGCCCCATGGCAGAAAAGAGAATGTTACACTCGTGGGTGATCCAGAGGTTGCTGTAATTGAAGAAAAAGCCCTAATCGCTGAGGGCATTCCAGCTGGAAGATGGCAAGTCGCCGATGATCTGAAAACTTTATTTCTGGAAGCTGATTCAGGGGAGCTCATGGAGGTGACAATAATCGCTCCCCTGCAAGTTGTGTATGTGCAGCATGGTGAGGGTTCATCCCAGGCGGGTGTCCTGATGCCGGTGGCACGTGTGACGTCACCAAGGCGGTCGACGAAAGGACTTTGTGGCTCTTGAAATCATGCGGGTTATCGTATCCCATCGAGGCCGGCCTTAGAGTTGAGGACGACTCGATCCCGACCAAGGACCTTGTAACCCCCACTCGAGCGATTATAGATGGGAGGTTCTTGCAAGGGAGTGAGTTTCCCTTTCCCCCCATTGTTGTCGGAGTTCTTGAGGCTGCATATGTTGCATCCTTGCCAGATACACTCCAATGAAGTGGTATCTGTCATGGCTCTGATATCCTGGTGTGCCAAGAAAGGTTACGAGCCGAGTTTGGATCTGTTTAGGAGCTTGTATAATCTTTATTCCTCGGAGAAGCATATTCACTTCACCCTTACTCCGTGGGAAGCAAAGCCCTTCGTGTTCCCCAACAATAGCGGCAAGTGGCATATCACTCGTCTGAACTTTGATTGGACTAAGTATGATGTACCCGACTGGAATCCCAAGCCGATGAGCGATGCGGCCCTTGATGGGGACTTTGAGGTTCTGGACCATCTAGAGGGTATTGTGAAGGAGCTCATAGATGCCGAGATAAACTCGTGGGAGTTTCTACGTTTTTTTTACTAAAGGAGATTAGGGGCTATTTAATGATGAATGAAACTTACAATCATCCCTACTCATCACACTCTAATAAGAATTCTTGGTATTTAATTAGGATTTAATTAGCCATTTAATTATGATTTAATTTGTGGGTAATTTTTTTAATTGTTTTTTATTTGAAATTTTCTCCCAATCATACCATACTTGTATTATTCTACTATTTTTAGTTATTTTAATTTATTATTTTGTTTGATTCTATATGTATCATTAAGATTCAATTAGACATGTTTTCGTTATTATTTCCTGATTTTCAATTGATTTCAATTGAATTGGTTAATTATGTAATTTTGGTCCATTAAATTAAATTAAATTTGGTATACTTACTATTCAGCATATTCATGAAAAATTATAAATGGTATTGAATGGCTGTTATACATGGTTAAAATATATTGAAGAAAATTACATGTAATAACTATATATTCATAGATAGTTAACTACACCGATATTCATAGATATTCACAGAAAATCAGCATCTTCCTTTTTCGAATCAAAAGATATTCATATAAATTATTCTGTAAATTCATTCTATCCATTTTAGGAAACCAAAAGATCAAATTATGTACTTATAATTTTATTGAAATTCAAGTAAATTTTTCCTCAAAAAAAAAAAGAAATTCAAGTAAATTTAGTCATATAAATTATATTTTAGGTATATTAATTTTCACTTCAATCAGTTTTGATTAGTTCGGTTCAGCTCAAAAGAACAAGGCTTTAGGCATGCTCTCCTCAATTATATTTTAGTTAACTGAACTGAACTGAACTAAATTGAAAGTAATAAATGTAATTAAATCAAAATTAATGTATTAAAAATAATAATATAATCAAATGAAACTATATTTTTTCATTTAATAAATATTTTCAAAATTAAATTAAAAATATATAGAATTAAACTGAAATAATTATTAAAAGAATAATTGCATCACCTAAGAAGTACTACTATTATAGTATTGATATAAATTCTTTAATCCATACAAATTAAAATAAAAACTCATGGAAATTTGAACTTATGTAGTTCTCTATTAGTAGTAACGCACTCTTTGTAGTTTTCAATATTTTAAATTGACTGAGCAGCCAATAATTATTGAATTGTAGAACTTTTTAGTTATTTCACCTTATTATTTTATCACGGAGGTATACCAAACATTCATAGAATAGCCAATATTTATTGAGTTTTGATAGAATAGGTACTTCATCTTATTAATCTGCCACTAGCACTGCTATTAGTGCTATTCAGTCATCATTGATAAGTTCTCTAGATCATCCACTGGTCGTCATGGCGCCATTTCCGGTCACGTAGACAACGTAGCTATCCTTACCGACAAGATCTTTGCCCACCGCGCCATACTCAGACAAAAAATCAGAATTTAAACAAATCAATCTGTATTCTATTTCCTTCATTCAATTATGGATCATAAATTATGGACAAAACAAAGTTAAATATACCAAAAATCAGAATATAAACAAATCTATCTTTATTCTATTTTTTTTATTTAATTATGGATCAATGGACAAAATAAAGTGAAAATTTACCAGAACTCATGGGTCTGAAAATTGTGAATAAGGATACGACGGGACTCATTATGATGGTATGTTTGATAGTAAAGTACGCCACGTATCGCGTGGCGTAACCAACCTAGTATATTGAAATTATATTAGTGATCATGATAAACAATCATGTACTCTCAGAAATGGGACACTATATTAATATATTAATGTACATAAGTAATAAGTTATATGAAATTAATGAAAGTTTAATTGGATTATATTTGTGAATGTATATTTTTGAATAAAGTGCATTTTTTGACCCCTTAATATTCAAAATGTACAATTTATGACCCCTAAAATAAAAGTGTTAAATTCATAACCCTTAAAATTGGAAACGTATCATTTATTGCCTTTTGCCAAATTTTATAATGACACCGTCTGGAACAACTCACATGTGCGTCACGTGACCAGTACAGTACTCATCAATTTATCGAGGGTATTTACATAAATGCGTTGACCATTGATTAAATAAACTTTTTAAAAATTCTATATTAAATCTTTTTCTTCTCGAGTTCCCCAAATCAATCCAAACATAATTCTCGAGTTCCCCTGATCCGGCCGATTTCAGCATCGGATCAGCTCACCGAAATTTTTCAATAGAGTTGAGCATTTGGTTGTAAAGAGTTTAACTCCAATTTTTATATATCTTGTATGTTTGAGATTGATAAAGAAGAATTTTCGCACGAATGTAATATGAAAGTGCGAGAGAGATTTGGATGTATGGATGTATGTTTTTAAATTTAAACCACCATTGGTGTGGGGTATTTATTTGGAACCCCAAACCAGAAAATAGGAAAAGCCTAAAGTTGTGTTACATCAAGAAGAGCACTGCTCTTAGAAACATCTAAACTTCTCAAAAAATGAATGAATAGATAATTAGAGCTACTGGATTATGAATACTATCCTCATATGGCCAAATCTAAAATGGGGAGTGATATAGTGATCGAGTAAACAAATGCCGAAGTACAACTTAGCCACCCGCCATTAGTTTGGTTCATAGAGAAAGAACATTGTCCAATGTAAATACATATAGCCAATAAATGGCTCAAAATGTATGGATGTATGTTTTGAAGCATACTACATTTTGCGGCACTCAAACTCTCTAGATTTATACTTGTTGAATATAGTGTCGATGATAATAATCCATGAGCTGGTTTGCTTGGTTGGAGAGGATTATGAGAATCTGGTTTTTGTTTTGGGATTTTGAGAGTTTGGATTTTTGTTTGGGATTTTGAGAATCTGGTTTTGCAAAAACCTTGTTTGGTTGGGTTGAGAATTTGTAAGTCTGAAACAAAAAACCTTGTTTGGTTGAAGGATTTTGCAAGTCCAAAACAAAAACTAGACTTCAGGGGGTAAAATCAAAACTTGCAAAAAATCCATGAACCAAATAAGAATTATGAAAAATGGACTTTGAAAGTCTAGTTTCTCAAAAACCAACTCAACCAATTGCAGCCTTGGATTTTTGTATATCTTTTAAAAGATTTGATTCATAATTGATTTGGATTTATGTTTAACAGATTTAGCGGAGGAGTAGTTTCTTAGACGTTAAAGAAACAAAAGTGTATATCCACCATGGATGGCTAAATTTATAGCCTTAGTGGTGATAGAAATGGTTAAAAGATATGCTAATGGATATTAAGTTGTGGCCACAATGGATGACAACCATTTATTTGAATTGTTTCAAAGTTATGTTTTGAGAATGTACAATGAATACCTAGGTTGTTTGGATTTTATAATGGGATTTACAATGAAAACTTGGGTGTCATGGACGGGACATAATTTTATAAAAGTGTCCTAAGAAATGAGGTTTAAAACCTATCTGGTTTAATCGGCGCAAAGGGAACCCAACCTTTCGGTCATACTACCACTATCCCAAAGGTTCAATGTGGTAATAATAAGTTATTGATACCCTCTTCTCAGCTTGTAGCTTCCACCCTGTCTGACAAAGTACATAGTAGTCAACCTGTATAATCATATTCTCCTAATATAAGGAGTGTGGTTTCTATCCAGTTCAACTAAACCTCTAATGTTCCTAGGCAAGGAATTATAAGAGTACTTAATTAAACTCTCTGATGAACTAGCTATTTTGGACAATGCATCAGCTACAGAGTTTGCTTCTCTATATATATGATTAAAATGGATATTGAGTCACCTGATAGAGACCAAATGTTCCTTATGTAATTCATCAGCTTCCATGGAGGCTTGATCTGTTTCTGAACCATTCTGTAGAGTAGTTGTGAGTCCATTTCCACTTCTAAGTTCTCATAACCTTCATGATAAGCTGCTTGGAGTCCTACTGATAAGGCCAATGTTTCTGCTTCCACTGCTAGCTGCTTCCACCATTTGAGCTCTTGCCAATAGAATACTTCCACTACTATCTCTTATAGCAATTCCTGCACCTGCTTTTCCATTGGCCTGAAAAGAACCATCCACATTTAGTTTACAAAAACCTTGTGTAGGTAATGTCCAATGTACCACACGATTTGTCTTGGTGGAGCACTGCTTCCAGTTGATTGCTTATGGAGGGGCTTATACTTAGCCCATAATTTAGCATGAGCTATGAATATAGACTGCATCATGTCCTTTATCTGTCTGATCAAAACTATTCTGTTAGTAATAATAATAAGTTGATGATAACTGATTGGTGTATTGACTATTGGTGATTATAGTTAGTACATAATTTTGAGGGCGAGTTTTATACATTCTTAGAGGTCGTTTATTTGAATGTGGGAGATTAATTCTGTAGGAAGGTGAAATTCCTGCACCATTTTAAATTCCCATGATTTGAAAAATATTGTTTGGTTGGGATGTGGGAGAAAGAAATTCCCATGAATTTCTACTTACCTAGGTGGACCAAGGTAAGGAAATTCCACCATTTTGTGGGAATTTGGAATTCCTAAGAAGATGAAATTCCCACATTTTTTGCTAACCAAACAACTTGTAGGATTTTAATTCATGGGATTTTCAAATTCCTACATATCTCACATCCAACCAAACGACCTCTTAATGAAATAGTTTTATATACTCTTAATGAACTTCAAGGATTTTTGGCTTCACCTATTTGAACATATGAAATGGTGACGCTTCAAATAGAGGTTTGAATACTTGGATGCTCATGAATACCAAGATGAGCACATGACCATAAAAGTGCTACCGGTTCTTTATGGAAAGTATGTGTGTCATATTTTCGCTAGTGGTACAAGGAATTGTGGGTCAAATGCTTTTAGCACCCATCGATTTCATCATTACTTAAAAATGTCACACTAGGTGGAGGTCCAAATCGAAAGATAACTTCATGTATGCATAATTTCCGAGAAGGGGTTATACGTAATGTTGAAAAGATTAAGTGGGGGATTGTTGGAATAGTCTTTTAACATTGATTATATTATATGAAATTAAAGAAAGTTAATTGGATTATATTTGTGAATACATATTTTATATATATTATAATATAACAAATTGTTGAAAGTATATGTATATATATTTATACATGAATGAGTTAATTATAATGAAAAGTGGTGATAGACAGACGTGCATCGGCGTTCCAATTATAAGTGCATCAACGGAAGCATTATAAGTGCATCGGCGTTCCAATTATAAGTGCATTTAAGTTTTGCACAGCGGAAGCAGCCACCGTGCATAGTTTTCAAAGTCGAAAATAGCTGCACACAGGTTTGCGACTCGTAATGTTTAAGCATGGCGTTATTTGTTGAAAATTGTCTCAGATTTCAATTAGTGCTAAATTCGAAAATAATATATATTTCTGAATTAGTAATTAGATAAATTTGGTAACCCAATATTGTCTATTTAGAATAGAATATCATTCTATTTTTATAAATAGTTACGGTTTGTTTATCAGTCAAATACAAGAAACAAGATACAGAGCACAATGTAGTCATACAGGAATTGTGTGGCTAGGGTTTAGGGTATTTTCTGGTGAGTGTTCTTGGGAGAGAAGAAATTAGTATAGAGAGTTATTGGGATGAGTGGATTTACTCTGTAATAGTCTCTAGAATTATACTAGTGGATTTTCTGGTGGATGTAGACCGGATTTGGTCGAACCACGTCAAATTGGTGTTTTATGCTTGTTTATTTATCGTTACTGTCAAGTGTTCGTTGATCCTGTTCCGCTGCGGTAGTACTAATTCCTGACGATTGGAATTGGTGCTTGAGAAAGGGGATTAAATTCCTAACATTATTATCCCAGAATCGAACTAGAACTTCGTTTTCGCAAAAAAATGATGTCATCAAAATAATGATTCGAAAAGGTGGAGTGTGAATTTCAAATTTACGGATCGAAAGGTTGGTGTTCGGACTAGATGCGACATTGAAAGAAAGTTTGTAGGTCGACTAGATTTGAGTATATTTTGCTTCAATTGTTCGACATCGAAATGTATGTGTTTGAAGATCAGTATTGCGTGCTGGTTTTGATTCGTTAGGTGTTCAATGTCAAAGTTTAAGAAGTCAAAATTGGTCTACATAGTGGTTTTTACGAATTGTTACTAAGTTAAATTTAACTTTAAGAAGTCATTGAATCGGGCGTAATTGTGGGGATGCCCTTGACAAGGGTTCATTCGCTTTTAAGTTTTTCGATATCGAATGCAACATGCATATGTGCCGTAAGTTCTCGAATTCGAAACAACCAGTTTTAGGTTTGTAATTATTGACGTTATCGGGCGTGTAATAGCGTATAGTGTTATACATCTTAAGATATCAAAAGTAGATACATACGTCTGTTTATGTTCTAATTCGAAAGTGTGGTGTATTATGTGTGACTTATTTTTTTTATTGGGTTTTGAATGGGGGATAGCACTGGAGTGGTTTGGTAAAAGTACATATCACTTTCGATTTCGAAAGTATTATTTGCTGGTAAGTTATCGAATTCGCAATAAAAGCTATTAATTTTTATTATAATGATTTCATTTAGGGTAAAGCATGTAGATGCCAAAACAAGCCAATTTCGAAATCGAATAGCGCAAAACCCTATGATGTATGCCGGACACCAACACTTTGATGACGAACCAGACTCACGAACTGATCTGCAAAACAAAGGCCCCGGGTGTCCCGGGGATAGACACTCCGACGCTCAAGTCAGTATATTTGCTTAAGGCGTAAAGTATGAGATTAGATGGTGAGGTCTACCAAACCTTTTGGTTATTTATATGGCTACAATCCGTAGATCACCAAGATATGTATTTATGGTACAAGTACAATTCTTATGGAATAGTAGTTGTATTATCATGTATAATAGAAGTATATTTCGGACATGGTTGTGTTACCCTGTTTAGGATGGCTGTATTACCATCTTTGAGAGGATGTATATTCCTTGTAGAACATTCATAATATACGCATTCCTTATAAGGATTAGGATTGATGGACCTGTGGATCCACCTTCCGCGTATCTCGAGCTCACGACCTTTCTCGGGCCCTGGTCCGAGTATGAATAAGGTCTGAATGGACTTATCAGTAGCCTCGAGGTAGATCTTCAGAATATAGAGTGCTCTGTCTCGAAGACTGAAGGAGAGACCTGCTTCTCGAGGGAAGACCAATAACTCGAGGGAGATTAACTCGGGGTGTTAAGCTCGGGGTGTCCTTCTAGGACTATCCTCTCGGGCTTACCCTTATGAATATCTAGCTTAAAGTTCTTTCGTATTCCATCAAATATATGGACGGCTGAGATTAGATTCCTTTGAAATCCAGATGGTAGATACACGTGGCATGCTTTTATTGGAAAGAAGAGACGGTCTGTCCCCTGTCTCTCCAATTACTCGCATTGGAAACAGAATCGAGGTAATTGCTCGTCTTCAACGCTGTCTAGGTTTGGATTAAATTTCCCAAATCATTCCCATTGTCTTCTCTTATTCGAAAATTTCTTCTTTCCAAGTTCGGAAGACGCATCAGTACTTCATCAATTTCTGAAGCCCCAAATTTCTGCTTTCTGCTTCCATTATCAGTAAGTGCTATCTTCTTTCTCTGCGCATTTGCTTGTGTCTGTTTTTTCCTTTTATCTCTGTGTGTGTATTTCCCCCCATACTTTCTATAATCATGAGTAATGGTAGGAAATCAGTTTCCATCTCCCATCATGATAAGGGAGAGTATGTAGAAACTCAGGCAGGGGAGAGTAGCTCCTTTGACCGCCGCAGAGCTGAGGTAGCGAGTGGGAAAAAACCTGTAGTTCTGAAGAAGAAAGCCTCTGAGGAAGAGAAGAGGTTGAGGGCAATGGCCAGGAGGGCTCAGATAGAGGGGAATAGCCCCATGGTAGTGCATGCATCCGAAGGTATAGTATCCATGGATGGTGAAGGTAGTAGTAAAAAGTCGATGAAGGAGGATAAAGCACGCGCTGATGCTGCTATCTTCACAGAAGGTTGTCCCTTTTCAATTCCTTCTGATGCTGATCTCATATACTATGGAGAAGACAAGTCTGCAGTTGATTTAGTAACTCCGACCCGAGGGGTCATATATGGGAGATTTCTGCAGCATGGGTTAGCCTTCCCTTTTCCCCCACTGTTGAATGAGTTTCTTCAGCATTATAAGGTGCATCCAGGGCAGTTACATGCCAATGTGATAGTAATCATTATGGCCTTAATAACTTGGTGTGCTAGTAAAGGTTACCGTCCCAGTCTCCCTTTGTTGCGGACCATGTATAAGGTCTCTGTTGTCAAACAAAATGTGACCTTGACTCCTCGGGATACCTCATTAGGTAAGCTCTTTGTGCTTCCTGTGAATTGCGGGAAGTGGGATAAGGTAAAACTAACTTTCGATCGAACCAAGTATGAAGTTCCTAATTGGAACAAAGAGGTCAAAATGAGATCTGGCATGAAGTGGAGTCCTCCCGTAAACTGCTGAATATAGCTGAGGAGTTGGTGAGAGATAAGATCAAACTTAGAGAGGGTAAGTTTGTATCAGGAGATCATCATATGGGCTGGCAATGGCCTATTGAGACGTATGATTGGTTGAACCACTTGTCCGACCGGACTTTTCAAAATTGCAGCTTCTTGAAGTTGACACATTTTGATCAGCCAGAAGGTGTTGAGATGGATTGGTATGAAACCCTTATGTCTATGAAGCAGGATCCGGTTGGTGCAGCCAAGGCGTTGCAGGCCTCTAGGGCATTAGAAGAGAGAACTGCCCGAGATGAGGTATCCGAGAAAGAAGTAGATGAGGAAATCTCGGGTCTGATGAAAGATGATCGACGTGGGCGTCGGTTCAAAAGGCTGGTTCAAGGGCCCAAGAAGGCTCAATCCCAGCTTAAGGTGATTGAGGAGGCAAATTGCCTATTTGTTACTGTAGCTTTAGATCCATCAGATGAAGAAAAGGATGAGAGCTCAACCCTAGTTCGATGTCCGAGAAAGGAGGTGTCTCGGACTTCTAGTGTTCTCCCTACAGTAGATTCGGATGCGTTGCAAGAGGGTACTTCTTCTTGTTTATTTTATTTTTGTCCACAATGTGCCAATCGCTTCTTATGCTGACTCCTTTCCTTTTATATGCAGTAGGTGCTATCAGGGCGAACAGGGCAACAAGTTTGTTAGCTCAGATAGCTGAATCGAGGGGGCCGTCAAACAGTAACGAGAAGAAGAGGAATCTCGAGGCCTCAGGGAGTTCTGCGGACGAGTCTTCCAAGAGGCCAAGGCTTGAACTTGGACCCTTGGAGGATTTCGAGAAGTATGTGTCACCTCCTCCTTCTGAGGCTTTGGTCGAGGTGGTACCAGGCTGCCTTGAGATTAGCCAGGTATGATTCGGCTTAGCTCTTAATAGAATTAGCTGTGTAGTAGCTAGCTGTCTTTATCTTTTTTCACATTCTGTTAGTCAAATGAAGTATATGTACAACTCCATTCGGACATTGTATAACTGTTCTCAAGGGCAGGTTTCTGAGCTTGAGTTGATGAAGGAGGAGATATCCAAAAGGTCTAAGGAACCTTCCGATATGCTGAAGCACCTCCAGAATGAGATGGCTCAGGATAAGGCCAAAATAAAGTCCTTGGAAGAGGAGAACCAAGCCTTGAAGAAGGCTAAAAGGCTGTCTGATGGTTTCTTCTTAGATCTGAAAAGGAACATGGCTTTGGTGGAGGCAGAGAGAGATCAGTATGCTAATCCAGCTAGCCAGAGGCGGCTAGTTCAACTGATAATAGATTTCTGCCTCAACTGTCCAGAGATGGAGGCTCATCGCCAAGAGTATGGTGAATTTTATCATAAGTCTGAGCTCTCGAAGATGTGGATTCCTCTGAAGGGATTTCTCAATGAAGAGATTCAAGGATGTCTTGCCCCTGCTTACACTTGGCCGGAAGTACTAGAGAATTTGACGGAGTTTCGGGCGAAGTTTAGCCAGATCGGGGGTTTTGAGACGAGTCTACTGACTAGTTTGGAATCCTTGAAAAAGGCATTAACTCTTGAGGACTTTCAGGACAAGATGAGCAATTTGTATCCTGATCTGTCATTCCTTGTAGGGAAACCGGCTGTGGAGACTTCAATTGAGGACCTGAAGACTGTCGATGGGCAGGAGAAGATTGTAACTCCTTAAAGCCTTGTCTTTTATTCAACATTTTCCTCTTTTCGCCAGATCTTGGTGTTTCATGTATTCTGAACATATGTTCTATTTCTGGAATTAATTGGTCCTTTACCTTCCTTTATGTCCAGTGTTGCTCTGCCGCATGTGCTGATTTGCAGGTCAAGTATGAAGCTGTCCTTCAGAAGAGCAAGAAACTGGAGGAAGATTTAGCTGACTCCAAGAACTGTTTTAGCATTGTGCGAGAAGAATGTGAAAGTCTTCGTGGCGGGCTGAAGGTATCTTTGGAGCGGAGAGCTGAACTGAATCAGAAATTGAGCGATCTTCAGAAGAGGTATCAGGATCTAGAAGATGCGCACAACAAGGTTTTGGCCACCAATAAAGAGTATGACCAAGAATGGAGGAAAGTCAAGAATGACTTAATGAAGGTTAAGGGTAAAAGTCACGAGAAGGATCTTCGTATCTCTACCCTCCGAGATGAAAATATCACCGTAAATCATAAGATTGCCTCCAGGATAGATGAGTTGAGGGTGTGCCAGGCCGAGCTGAACGCTTGCATGTTCCAAATAAAGGAACTAGAATCTCAAGGTGTGTTTGTCGTACCTTCAGGATCTTCAAGGAGGGAGATAGGTGGACCTTCTTGTGTCCCATATTCAGGACCGTTATTAAGGTCTCATGTCCAAGAGGGTGTATCTCGAGGGATCCCATGTGGAAGGGGCAGAAAGGTGACACATGTTCCTAGAGCTCGTGGCTCAATTGACTCCCCTGCTCGACCTGTAGGAAATATAAGTGGGTCCCCTACGCCCTCTCAATTGATGAGGGTGGCAGAAGAAAGTAATTGGGATCGTGGCCTCCAAAGTGGTCAAGGTCGTGCCTCCACTTCTTCTCGCGGTCGGGGTCGTACCCCTATATTTAAAGACCTTCACGAGGTGTAAGAAGTTTCTTAGTGTAATAACACTCTCTGATTTTTCCTTTATAAAGGTCTTTATATTGCAATCTTTGAGAAGATTGACTCTTTAGACTTATGAATAGCCTTAAAAATAGTGATGTGTACCTTAATAGGAGTATCACATGGAGAGTCGAGTTCCAAACTTTGTGAGTTTGTATGACCCGTATCATGTTGGTCTTTGACCATATACTTTTTATAAGTATATTATTTTATTTTGGCCTAAGATGATTGTAGTTCAGACACGTAGTCTGAACAACTCATATTAGATAAGTATCAATCGTACACTTATAAGCGTATGGATCTTTCGGCGGCAGTCTTTACTTATGCTTTATAAGGCATATCAAAGAGTATAGACTGCTTCAAAATAAAATAGAAGATATATATATATATATCGAAAAGAAATTGTATTCTTCAAACTTGAGAGCTCGGTAAAATTATGAAAGACAACCTCGAGTTTGGGAGCTCGGGTATGAAAAAATAAAAAGATGAAAAGAAAAGAAGTTTGGCCCGTAGGACTTATTGAAGTAGTCTCTCATTATATGGAGAAGGTCTACTTGGTTTTAGCTCCGAGGTACCTGCGTAGGAAGGGCGCCATGATGACAGGGTCCAAGTGCTCTCCTTCGTATGTTTGCAAGAGGTAGAATCCACCGGATTGTGCTGCGGAGATTTTGTATGGTCCTTTGGTCCTTGGCTCCAGCGCTCCTCCTAGCTTCATGGTGCACCACGGGCCAACTGGCATTACCAGTTCCCCTACTTGAAAGGCTTGGTGGCGGCGTTTATGCCACAGTGCAGTCATCTTGTTGTAGGCCTCTTCTTCAAAATGGAACACCATGGGTTGTTCGAGATCAGGATCGGGACCAGATCTCCTAGAATAGTGTTGACGGTCGAGATGTTGCTCACTTTTCTGGCGTCACGGATGGCCGTGATCATGCAAGAACGCGCCACTCCTTGATCTCCTTTGATTGAAGCTACTCCTTGTGGTGTTGGAAACTTCAGCATCAGATGGTAGGGAGACCATACGGTTTTAGCTTGGCACATCCAAGGTCTGCCAATGATAATGATGAAATGTGTGACGGTGTCAACTACCACAAATGTGCAGTATAAGGTTAGGCTCTTGGCTCCTTTTACTACTGTGACGGGGAGTGTGATTTCCCCGTGAGGTATTACTGGATTTTCTGTGAACCCCGAGATCGGACCCGTAGGTTTGAGGTCATCTTTGGTAAGTCCTAACTTCTGGAAGTAGTCTTGGAACATTACTTCTACCCCACTCCCATCATCTATGAAGACTCTTTTCACCAGGGAGTCTTGTATGATAGCTGAGATGATGAGAGAGTCCGAGTGAGGCATCTGATTTGGCACGGCGTCCGCGTCCGAGAAGGTAATGGTTTCCTCGGGGCGGAGCCTCTTGTTGACTGGCTCAGTGTGGGGTATAGCTCGCACACTATCCTTCAGCTTGGTCAAGGAAATTGCTTCTCATGTGTAGCCATTGATACCGTTGATGACTCGGTTGGCTCCATTAGGTGGCGGGGGAAGAGGATCTTGAGGATTGTTGCCTCCGCCACCGTGGTTGTTATTATTGTTATTGTTGTCACGGGAGCAATCCTTCTTCTTCTGCCAGGGCTTTCCCCCATACCTCCTCTAGGTACTCTAGCTATCACTGGTTGTTGATGGTGCAATTTGTTGCACAATTCCCTGGTGAATTAACTTCTCGATTTTGTTCTTGAGTTGATAGCACTCCTCGGTATCATGCCCCCGATCTCGGTGACATTGGCAGAACTTTGGTGAACTTTGGCGCTCTGCTGAATCCTTCATGGCGGGCGGGTCCTTCAAAAGTTGCCTGTGAATGGATAGAATTTCAGCCTGAGATCTCGCCAGAGGAGTGTATGACTCGAAGGTAGGCTTTGGAGCGTTATCAGTCTTCTCGACCTTCGGTATCTTCGCCCTGGATTCTTTTCTGTCCATAAGGAATTCTGGGGGTCTTTTGCCCATCACTGCATTTGATTTGCTAGCGTACTTTTCCATGATGGCTTGGAGATGTTGAATGGTTGTTTAATTTTTTGTTGCTAGCTTCATCCTCAGAATGTCATCATCCACGCTCATCCGGTACATATTGATCAGGAGGCGTTCATCTCTATCATAGCATTCGGTAGCTAGATCCATGTATCTGTGATAGCGTTCTATCACAGTTTCTCCTTCAAGGTGAGCCACATATCCCAGATCTCCGAGGGACTTGGTAAACTTCTTCTTCTGGAAGAATGCGTGGAGAAGGAATTCGGCGAAATCCCAGTAATCAAATAAACTTTTTGGCTTTGTCTGGGCAAACCATGTTTGTGCTTTCCCTCGGAGGTAACTGGGGACGATCTTGCATATTTCCGATTCATGGAAATTCATGGTTTCCAAAGTCTTAAAAAAGACCGAGAGAAATTCTCTAGGATCGCTAGTGCCATCGTACGTGGGTAAGTGCTCTAGGACCTTCTTGTGGTTATCGAAGGGGAGGTTTACAATGTGTCGCGAGAAGGGAGAACAAGCAGCTTGTCCTCTGGGTCCGAGGATACGTGTGATTTCTTGATCGACTTCGTATTTACCATGAGTAGGGTAGGCTCCATCTTGGGTGTAAGGCCGATCGGCGCTATTTTGCCATTCGCTTCGAGTTTGCTCCCTCTTCTCACGTCTGAGCTCTTCTTCGATGTTGATGATGCGCATCTTCGCACCTCCTCCCTACTTAATCCTGTGCCTTCGCCCTGGTAATTAGATGTATTAGGAGGTGGTGGCAGACTGCTCTGAGCATTATGAGGCGGCAGATCCTTAGATAAATTATTGAGAAGTCTCCGCTCTTGAGTAGAATCAGCAGGTGGTGTAGTTTGAGCTCTTAAGACAGATACTCGGTTGGGGGCCTCATGAGTCTGTGCACGAAGTTTTTGACTTGAGTTTATCAACGATGCGACAAAATAAAGATTTTGGCCATGTAAGGTCCTCATCAGTGCTCAGACATCTTCAGGGATCGTTCTCGGAGGGGTATCCGAGTCAAGGTTGATATAAGGTGGCTCAGAACCTGGCGGGTTATTTCGTACAGTCTGGCTTAGACGTCTTTGTCTTTCCTCCTCCTGCTGTTTTTCTGCGAGGATTTGTCTATCTCTTTGTGCTTGTTCTTCTACGGTAAAGATCGAATCAGGTCCGTTATACCCAAACCCATTCTCTTGGTCAAGGCCTTCTGAGTTGTTGACGCGTTGGCTGTAGTTCATGTCCGTCTGGATCGAGACTCTTGGTCCTGAGTTCGGTGCTTCAGATCCAACAGGGTTCAATCCAGAAGGTGGCATTCCGGATGCAGCAGGATTCGGACCGGAGGAGGGTGTTCCTGATACTACAGGGTTTGGACCGGAGGCGGGTATTCCTGATACGACAGGGTTTGGACCGGAGGAGGGTGTTCCTGATACGACAGGGTTTGGACCAAAGGAGTTTGGACCAAAGGAGTTTGGAACGTTGGAGTTTCCTACCCCCACGGTAGAGTCTGAAGGCGGTTCAGAGGTAGAGCGCGTGCGAGATCCTCCGGGTCGACCGCGTCCTCGTCCTCATCCTCGTCCTTGGGGGGTTGCTCTGCTTCTAGATTCTCCTCTGGATTTTTCCCTAGCACACGGGCGCTTCGTCTGGGTTGCTCGGCGTCAGACATGTTATTGAGGAAGTTTCTTCTGCAGGTGCGCTAGACCAGATCGGAGACAAGGTTCGGCGACGTCGTCAATGAGTGTGAGACGTCCCACCGGGCGTGCCAAATTGATGTATGCCGGACACCAACACTTCGACGACGAACCAGGCTCACGAGCTGATATGCAAAATAAAGGCCCCGGGTGTCCCGGGAATAGACACTCGGACGCTCAAGTCAGTATATTTGCTTAAGGCGTAAAGTATGAGATTAGATGGCGAGGTCTACCAAACCTTTAGGGTATTTATATGGCTACAATCCGTAGATCACCAAGATATGTATATATGGTACAAGTACAACTCTTATGGAATTGTAGTTGTATTACTATGTGTAATAGAAGTATATTTCGGACATGGTTGTGTTACCATGTTTAGGATGGCTGTATTACCATCTTTAAGAGGATGTATATTCCTTGTTGAACATTCATAATATACGCATTCCTTATAAGGATTAGGATTGATGGACCTGTGGATCCACCTTCCGCGTATCTCGAGCCCACGACCTTTCTCGGGCCCTGGTCCGAGTATGAATGAGGTCCGAATACGAACCATGGACTTATCACCCTAAACATTGTTCATGAATTAAACTTAATATCATTTGGAATAAATAAAAAACCCTATGTCGATATCCAAAATACACATTTTGACATAATATCCAATGAATCGATCAAAAACCCCGATGTTGTAGCAAAAGAGTGAATATTCCTAGGGCATCACACCCATGAAAAGGTAAACAATATTCAAAATGGTAAAATTTCTAACTAAGCTATAGAAGGATAATGCAGTGGAAATGGACATTCTCTTCTTGGATAGTAAACATGTGATGGGAAGCACTGGAAACAGAATTTTCATTTTGATGAACCAGATAATGTCCCGGTGTGGATCCAAATCCCCGGGCTGGATATGGTGTACTGGGAACCTAGCATTTTGTGCAGACTGGTTAGCCCTTTAGGTATCCATCATAGACTAGATCGGACCACTTTGGAGCTGGACAGATTGAACTATGCTAGAGTGCTTATTGAGATGAAGGTAGACTCAACTATCCTTGATAGTATAGCTTTCTTTGATGAGAATGAGGTGGTGCAGAACAAAAAAATCATCTTTGAGTAGAAGCCTATCAGTTGCTCTAACTGTCACATAATGGGGCATGCAATGGAAGAGTGTACATGGCAACCAAGACCTGCTGAGAGAGGTAAGGAGAAGAAACCCGCAACCAAGCATTATGGGCCAATTCCAGTGTTTCGAGCTCCTGCTCCCATCCAGTTTCAAAAACCTCCACTAGCAGTACCTACCAGTGATACTAGACAAGATAGAGAGGGGAAAGAACCTTTAGTGGAAAAAACTCTCCTCAGAAGCAAAAACCTGTCACTAGAGCCATGACTGGTATTAAGTTAGCCATGGACGGTGGAAAACCAATTACTAAACCCTCAGACCATCCTGATGGGAAGTAATTTTCTGATTTGGAATGTGAGAGGTTTGAATAAGAAGAAAAAACACACTGGTTGCAGGCATTACTGTTTACAATGTGGGATTTGCTGGTTTCCTTGAGACTAAAGTCAGTGAAAAAGGACAAAAAGAGGTATGAGATGGATTAGGGCTAGGATGGCAACTAGTCACTAATTGCAAGGTGCAAGGAGGCAGGAGTGGGAAGAATTTGGCGTACTTGGAGGACAGACTTCATTGATATTACCATATTGGGAGTGGGATATCAGTGGATAGACTGTGTCTGCAAGATGAAGCAGGTAGGGAAAACTTGTTATGTGACTGTTATTTATGCACATGATGATGAAAAGTTGAGAAAAAGCCTCTGAAGGCAGCAAAAATCTTCAAACCATCAAGACCATCCTTGGTTGGTTATTGGAGACTTTAACAGTCCACTGGAATTGGAGGATAGAATTGGAGGAAATGATTTAAGACTGGAAGAGGTATATAAATTTAGAAGGGCAATTGACAAGTCTCAGCTCTACCCTATGAAATGTATTGGTTCTCTATACACTTGGAGTAAAAGGAGGGGTGTGAGAGAAACTGTACACAGTAAGTTTGATAGAACTTTTGTGAATGATTCTTGGTTGACAGAAATGACAGGCTTGTAGCATGAGATCAAGCCACATTTAATGTCTGATCACTTGCGCCTTCTGCTGGAGTGGAGGAAACAGGCTAAGAAACACAGGAAGACTTTCAAATTTTTTTATTATGTGGATAGGCCCACCACAGTTTCTGAATTTGGTTAGGTTGGCATGGCAGCAACATACTATTCAGAATGTCAGATTTGTATAGGATATTAGGGCTCCTGCAACTGAGTCTTAATAAAGTAAACAAAGTTAAGTTCTCTGATATAGGAAAGAGGTCAGTTGAGGCAACTACAAAGTGGGAGAGGTGCTAAGAGGAGTGGCTGGAAGATCCTAAAAATTTTACAACACAACACTCTGAACAGGAAGCTAGGAAAACTGCTGAGTCACTTGAAGAGGCTGATTTTTTGTTTTTACAACAAAAATCAAAAGAGAGGTGGCTGAGAGAGGGAGACAGACCTACCAAGCTTTTTTATTCCTTTATGAAGAAGAGACAGTATCAGAACCATATTATCACTTTGCTAGAGGGAAATTCAGTGGTTTCAGGCCAGGAAAAAAATTGAGAGGCAATTGCTACAATGTTTCCAGGAACAATTGGGAGTATGTTGTCATCCATAAAGTACCATTGATCCTCTAATTGTTCAGCAAGGTCCTGTTTTGACAGTTGACTTGCAAGTTCAATTACTTCAGAGGGTCACAGACAAGGAAATTTGGAATGCACTTAACAGTATAGGTTATGCTAAGAGCCCTGGTTTTTTATGGATATTCCAATAAACTTTTCAAAGCTGCATGGCCAATCATATGGAAAGATTTATCATTGGAATTAGGAGTTTCTTCAATGAAGAACCTACTCCCTCTGAGTTCAATAGGGCAGTGCTTACACTCATTCCTAAGATTAGCCAGCCACGGAGAGCTAAGGATTACAGGCCTATTTCCTGCTATTCTGTAATTTACAAAGTTGTCACAAAAATTCTAAGCACCATGCTGGAAGCAGTGCTTCCTCATCTGATCAGCAGTAACCAGGGGGCTTTTGTGAAGGGAAGAAGCATTATTCACAATATATTTCTCACTCGGGAGTTGTTAAGAAAGTATAAAGTGGATGAAGACCTGGTATCTAGCTGCATGATCAAAATTGATATGCAAAAGGCTTTTGTTACACTAAGATGGAGCTTTCTATTAGGTTGGTTGTCTGTGCTGAAATTGCATCCTTTGTTCATTGAGTGGATCAGAAATTGTGTGTGAAACATACTAATTTCTGCACCTCACTTAATAGAACCTATACAACCTGAAGTTTTTCCTCAATCTTCAATAGAGACGATCTCATTCCGTGTTGAGAATCTGAGATCCTATGATGGTGCGTTGGATTCATCTCTGAATTTCACACGCAACCATATAAAAATAGCATGATTCCGACATCACATCAATCAGATAGAGGGTTTTGAAATATTCTGCAGAAAGAGCACAATAAACAGAGGCGATCTCACTCCTTGTTGAGAATCTGTGATTCTATGATAGTGCGTTGGATTAGTCTCTGAATTCCACACGCAACCATATAAACGTCACACGAATCCGACATCGCATCAATGAGATAGAGGGGTTTGAAGAATTCTGCCGAAATAGGTTTTGTCGTATCTTCAATTTGGCTCTTTACAATCGATTGGGCTTGATTGGAATGTGTTCGGCATCATATCATTGCTAGGAATCGACCATCAATTCACTAAATTTCATCGATTTTTGAAAGTTTTGATTTGCGGAGATGAACTAAGGTTTAACCCTCGATTTGGGGGTTTGATTTCTTCGGGATTGCTTGAATCGTGAATTGGACTCCATAGCTAATATTCAGAGGACGTGTGAGCAGATCTTTGCTCTTTCAAGCATGGATGCATCGTCATCTCCCGTTGCAAAGAAATCGAGGAAAAGAGGACCGAGAAACAACAAACATAGAAGGATTAATAGGAGGGAGAAGAAAAGGGCTTTCAAGGACCATGCAAAGACTTTAAATCAGGGGGAATAGACTGGTCAGAAAGAGATACGGGCTGATGTACTGCAGCAGAGGCCTTGGAATGATCAGAACTTGGAAAGAAAGCGCTCTTGGACTGACCTGGAAATTTTACTTGATACTATTCCCATTGAGCCTGTCCCAGACACTAAGATTGAAGTATTGTTCAAGGTGCATGAGGAGGAAACTCACAAGGAGAGCGCACAACCTTTCTTTGGCTTTTTGGCGTCTTCTCGGGCTACTTTCCGGGTATGTACGCCATCAGGACACTCTTGGTGAAAGAGTGGAGGGTGCGCTGTAATGTGCAGGCTATGACAAATGGTTACATCAAATTCATCTTCAAGACTGCAGAGGATAGGGATACAGTCATGCATGGGCCGGAGCATTACCTTAATGGGAAGAAACTGTTTATCTATCCCATTGAGGAGACAGGAAAGTATGGCATGCGTACGCTGGCTATCAAGCCAATATGGGTGAGGATGGAGCATCTTCCGAAGGCTTTCTAGCATCCGAAGTCTGTTTCTAAGATTGCATCGGCTTTGGGAAAGCCTATCATTATGGACAATGGAACCAGAGGTCTAGTTGGGTACTATGCGCGAATGCTAGTCCATATTGATACATCGAAGAGGCTCAGACATGAGATTACTTTCCAGGAACCGAATAGCAAGAATCGCACTCAACATATTCTCTATGACTATTACAGGCCTTGGTGCCCAACTTGTGGGGAAAATTCCCATATCGAGGAAGCATGCGAAAACTTCTGGAAGGATAGGGAGCTTGAGAATGCCCGGACCGAACTGAGGATATCTTGCACACTTTACAAGCAGCTAGGTCATATGGCGCAGTCTTGCAAGGGGAAGGGAAAGGTTGCAGAGGGAAGTGGTACAGTTCAGAACAGAGGCTCTAGACAACAGCAGAAGATGCAGGCTAGGCACAAGGTTTGGGTTGAGAGGGACCCGATCAGGGATGGTTCAGCTCAGAGAACTGATGTTCAGTTAGGGGAGCAGTGGTTGAGTTCTGGATCAGGTAATTTGGCTGGAAAGACAGTGCACGAGAGTGATGGACCAGTGAAGAGGGAGCCGACCCTTCCTGAGTTAGAGCAGAACCGAGCTGAGGCCGAAGACACCGCTGAAGCACATGATCCATCAGAGCCGGTTCAGATAGTGGTATCAAAGGTGACAGAGAGAATGAAGACGAGGAAGGGTGGGACGAAACAGACAGTGGAGAACGATGCACCTGCACTTTCTGTTGATGAGGATACTGCCAACCAGGGCAAGGGAGATGTGACCACCCCCATTCCTTTGCCCTTTGGGCAGGATGATGCTCCGCTCGAGGGTGCGGGGGACCTACCCGAAACTATGATACACCCGGATGTTCGCGATGCTGGCCCTAGGAGACGAGATAGAAATAAGAGCAGCCCCCCTGTCCGTCCAGAGGGAGATAAGGGGCACTAGGCGTCACCGGAGTAAGAGTCGTACTAATATCCCAAAGGCTGAGGCAGCAAGGGCTGGAAAATCTGATGGCGGCGGTCTGAAACCAGAAGGGACCTCAGTTTCCCAATGAATACATCATCAATGAATGTTAGGGGACTCTCGTCCCCTACAAGGCGGAGGTTGGTCAAAGGGATCATCTCTGCGAATAATGTTGGGTTGTGCGGACTAGTGGAGACCAAGCTGAATGAAAAGGTTCTCCAGATCTTCCTAAGATCTATGAGAGGTTGGAGTTCTGTCAACAACTTCGATCTTTGTGCAAACTCCAGGATACTAGTCATTTGGGATCCAAGGAAGTATGATGTTGATGTATTGGATATATTTGAGCAGTGCATTCACCTGAAGACACGAAATTTGTCTACAGGAATGGATTTCTATTGTACTATGGTCTATGGTCACAGTACTAGTGTATTGGCACGGAGGCCGCTTTGGGCCAAATTTCGACGGTTTGGGAGTGCTCTGAATGCACCCTGGATGGTGTTGGGTGATTTTAACGCCATCCTAAGTGTGCATAACTATTCAGGGCCCTCCGTGCCTAGCCAGTATCAGATTCGGGAATTTAGTGATGCATGCACTAGTTGTGGCTTGGTGGATGCTCCTTCTGATAGGGCTCACTTTACAAGGTCCGAGGAGCCGAGGGCGGATGGTACTACGACTCAGAAGAATCTTGATAGGGTGTTTCTTAATCATGGTTGGGACAGTATGGCGTGCACGATCACCTTCTTGCCGATCACTGAACAGCTAGATCACACTCCGATGATTGTTTCCATGGCACGGAAAATCGAAAGTAGAGGCAGACCTTTTAGGTTCAGAACATGGTTACTACACCCTGACTGCGACGAGGTCGTCCGGCAGCATTGGGGTGCAGACTATTATGGGTGCAAGCAATACATGGTGACCCGCAAGCTCTCTGACTTGAAGGCTCCAATCAAGGAGTTGGGAAAGCGGGATTATAACCACATATATGAAAAGGCAAAAAGGGCTAGCAAGGAGTACAGTAATGCTTTCCAGAGATTTGACCCACGTAATCATACGGAACAGGAGGTGGAAGAGCTAAGGAAACTTAAGAAGCATGCATTACAACTGTACAATGCAGAGTCTTCCTTCCTTTCCCAAAAGGGAAGGATAAATTATATCACCCTAGCAGATAAGGGCTCGTCCTACTTCCATCAGCAGTTAGGGAATCGCAAGGGAGGTGGTATCCCGGCCATACTTGATGTTGATGATAGACTAGTGACCTCTAATGAGAGGAAATGGGAGCTCTTTGCGGACTTTTATAAGGGGTTATTAGGTGCTGCGAGAGATAGAGTCCAATAAACCAGGAGGTGATCTCTTCTGGGCCTTTGTTGGATAGCCATGATAGAGGAATGCTGGGACAGGCTGTGTCGCAGAATGAAGTCAAGTTGGCACTCTTTTCGATGGACGATAATAAAGCACCAGGACCAGACGGGTACTCGGCAGCCTTCTTCAAGAAGCAGTAGAATACAGTCGGTTGAGAGATTACAGATGCAGTTTTGGAATTCTTTGAGGAGGGTAGCCTACTTAAGAGGCTTAATCACACCACCGTGGTCCTAATCCCAAAGAAGAAGGATAACCTGAAGGTGGGGGACTTCAGACCCATCTCGTGCTGTAATGTTCTCTATAAGATCGTTACTAAGATTATAGCCAATAGAGTGGAGCGCTCTCTCCCTAGGCTTATTGATCCTTGTTAGGGGGCCTTTGTTAAAGGCAGGAATCTGACAGATAATGTGATGCTTGCACAGGAGTTTGTCAGAGGATATGGCAAGGCACGTACTTCCCCCAGGTGTATTATCATGGTTGACCTGGCAAAGGTCTTTGACACGGTCTCTTGGGAGTTTTTGCATGAGGTTCTTCTTGGACTTGGTTTTCCAGACACTATGGTTAGTAGGATCATGACTTGTGTTTCTACCTCCTCGTTCTTCGTAGCAGTTAATGGAAGACTATGCGACCACTTCGATGGAAAGCGGGGTATTCGCCAGGTGGATCCTCTTTCTCCCCTACTCTTTGTTATCTGCATTGAGTACTTCTCCAGACTTCTGAAAATTTGATCATCCTCACGTCACTTCACCTATCACCCAAGATGTGATGTGTTGAAGATCACCCACCTGGCCTTCGCGGATGATCTTATGCTCTTTTCTAAGGCGAATACCGATTCAGTGCATATACTCATGACGGCCCTGAATGACTTTGCAAAGACATCTGGCCTCACTGTTAATGCTACAAAGTCTAAATTGTTTGGAGTTGGCATCAAGGAGGACCTCAGCTTTACAGGCAATTCCTGGGCATCTTTCCCGGTTCGTTATCTTGGGGTACCTCTTGACTCCAGCAAGGTGAAAGTGGCGCAATTCGATGTGCTACTAGATAGAGTGGACTTTAAAGTTGCAAAATTGAAGGGACACACTCTATCATATGGAGGCAAGTTAGAACTGGTGAAATCCATTGTAGGAGGCATTGCGAGATTCGGGATCCAGAACTTCATCATCCCGGTGACAGTGATGGAGCGGTTGAAGAGCAAGTGCATTTCATTCCTCTGGGGGGCATCAGAGAAGAGCAAGGTAGCCTGGGAAAAGTTGTGTTCGTTGAGAGCTAACGGAGGACTAGGGATCAGGGATTTCCACACTTGGAACCAGGCAGCTATGGCACAGAAGTTGTGGGACCGTTACTCAAAGAAGGACAACCTTTGGGTGAAGTGGATGCATGCATTTTACTTTCGACATGATGGAGTCATGTGGATGCACCCGAGGATAGCTAATAACAGATTGCAAGACAAATGCTCCACTCACATTGGGGACATCTGCACGCTGCAAAGCATGCCTGGAGGGGATACAGGGCAGATGATTGCCACCCTCCGGAGTTGGGCAGCCTCAGGGAAGTTTACATCCAATGCTTATGATTTCATACACAGGAAGACCTACCCAAAGTCTACCATGAGCCAGACCAACCGAGGGAGAGACTATTTAGGGGTCTCTGGAGGGGTTTTGTACCAGCCCGGTTCTCCTCCATATCATGGCTAGCTGCGCTTAGTCGGCTGCATACGAAGGATAAACACAGGGAAGAGGATGATGAGGATCTCACAGATCGGATGTGCCACCTTTGTGACCTCGAGGTGGAGACTAATGCACATCTGTTCTTCCAGTGCGAGTTCTCACAGGTTGTCTGGAATCGGGTCAGGAGTTGGATTGGCTTGAGGAGACGTCCTCTATCCATCGCTTGTGCTGAGAAATGGATCCGGAAGCAGGTTACTGGTTCAAAGTTGAGGAAGAAACAGGGTCCTCTAATTCTATTCACGACGGTGTACAATTTATGGAATGAGAGAAACAAGGTGCGGCATGGTGAGTTTTCTCCTAATTCGGCCCGGGTTTTCAGCCAAATCATCCAGAATTGCTACATGGTGCTCAATCGCCTGTTCCCGGAAGAGAACCTCTACTGAGTACTAAAGCATCCATGAGGCCTTAGGAAATACTATACCATGGTGTTTGAGAGTTTGATCTATGATTTGCTTCACCACAGCCTGAGATGGAAACTAGGACTTGTACCCTTGTGACTGTCTCACCTGAGTTGTTACTGGTTTTTGACGGCAGATCAACTCTTTCACTTAGGGCTTGTTCTTAGTGGAGGAGTGTTTGTTTTGGTACATGATGTCTTCTGTAGCTGTCTGGCTTGCCAGGTGGTTACAAGCTAATGTGACCAAGGAATTGACGGTTATGCTATGGACTAGGGATTTATCCCTTAGCCAAGCAACACATGTTGGTCTCAGGACATGCTTGTGATTTGAGACTTGTCTCTTAGCCAAGCACTGCGTGTTGGTACATGATATCTTCTGTAACTTGCTTGTCTCACGAGGCGGTTGCAAGCTAATGTGACTGAAGATTTGACTGACTGCTCCGGCCTAGTGTTTACCTCTTGGCCGGGAAACACATGTTGGTCTGACGACATGCTTGAGACTTGAGACTCATCTCTTAACCATGTATTACAAGTTGGTACATGATATCTTCTGTAACTTGCTCAACTCGTTGGACGAGTTGCAAGCTACTGTGACCAAGGACTTGACAGATATGCTCTGGATTTGGGATTTATCTCTTAGCCGAGCAATACAGGTTGTTACCTAATCAGTGACATCCTAGTACACAGTGACATCTGTAATTCGACTAGCTCACTGGCCGTTTGCATGGTACATGAGTTTAAACCCTGTTGCCAGCTCTAACTTATACACTATGTCATTTACTACTTGCTTCTTCTTCCCGTGCTGCACATTAGTATTCACACTATGGTGCTAAAGGGGAGAAGACTGTCCATTTGCCTATAATGGAGAGGGCGGTTATAGAACCGTCACGCACGGCGCACGCTACAAGAGCGCCCAATCTCACTCATTCTTCGGAAGGTTGCATCTCTTGGACACCATATTGAGCCCTAGGCACTGCCTTACATCAGCTCAACACCACGAGACTTAGCCTCGGTTCTTCATAGGGATCGTCTGCATGTCAATAGCACCATCATATCTCTTTTTTGTAGGTGCACATGGCAGGAGCCGCATTATTAGGTATGTCCTTGACAGATTGACGGCACCATCACTCTACTACTCACGATTGTGGCAGCCAGCATCATCACTGACAGATTCTACTATGATGGAGCTCGCTGAGATACTTCTTAGGTCGGAGAATTGCCACTATCATGACTAGTCTACCAGGACCAGCACGCACATCCACATCATCTTTCACAGCTTCCAGCCCAGGACCCGAGACCACTCTCGGTTGCTCATAGCCCATTCCAAGAGGGAAGAAGAAGTCTTTTCTACGGAGACGATCTTGACAAAATAGGTAGCCAGTCCTGGGTCGATATTGAATCCTAGATCAAAGGGGAAATGGAACTCTTGGTGGGTGGCATACTAGGATTGGATTTGCATTTACGGATGGGCAAGTATCTACTGGTTGCACATATAGGTCCACCCACTTTGGACTTACATCTCAGTGTCGCTACATCTCTGCGGCTAGCATCTTTGAAAGGCCTCACGCGTTTGAGATAGAAGCGGATTGTTTTATGGGCTGGAGTAATGAGTTTGTTCTCACCCCTAACCATACTCTCTTGACTTTACCTGATTTTTTTTACCCGAGTATGTATTTTTTGGGTGGTATATTATTTTCCATGCAACCATTAGTTTGGGTCTTGGGGTAGAATTAGGATTTATTGTATTATACGGGGATTTAGCGTTAGCTTCTGTCCCCGTAGACTGACCCACGGGATCATTTCTTCTTTTTTTACCATATTTACCACTATACAACCTGTTTTGAAGGGAGAAGGGGAGTAAAACAGGAAGACCCTATGTCCCCTCCGCTATTTGTGATTGGCATAGAGTATCTACTCAGACAGCTCCAACTTGCTATGCAGATGAAACTAGTGGATTATCAGTAGAGATGCCAAATGGTAAGGATTCACAGTTTAATGTTTGCAGATGACTTACTCATTTTCTGCAGGGCAAATCATAAATCTATGAAGGGAGTAAAATAGGTCTTGACTTCAAAAAGACCACTAGGCTGGCCATTAATGAGGCTTTTTTCTCCAAGATGCCTGCAATGGAAATGACTATGTTGACAACTACACTTAATGTTGTGTTAGAGGAATTTCTAGTTAAATATCGGGGGATCCCAATCACCACGGAGAGATGGTCAAAGAGTAGTTGTGCAGTGTTGGTGGACAAGATCACTAGGAAAATTCATTCTTGGGACAGCAGGAAGTTGGCTTATCCTGGCAGAGTTCAACTCATTAACTATATCTTGCTTAGCATAGCAGGACATTGGGCTAATGCTTTTCAGATCCCTGAGTGCATTCACCAAGACATTATTAAATGCTGCATAAATTACTTATGGGGCAAAGAAGAGGAAAAGAGGAAGTTGATCCCAGTTGCTTGGGAAACTTTATGTGTTGCAAAGAATAGGGGAGGGGTGAGAGATCCATTGTACATGTTTAGGATGTGGCCAACAAAAAGGATGTATTATGGGTGAAATGGATCCAATCATACTATCTGAAGCAGCTGAGCTATTTGGATTACTGTGATGATTCACCACATCTAAGCTGGAGCTGGAAAGGCTTAGTGAGGCTCAAGGAGAGAATCAAACCAGAGTTGAGTAGCTGTGTTAGAAACGATGGCACAATCAATACTAGAGTGGCATATGACTTGTTTAAGGGAGTGCAACATAGTGCTACTTTCTCTAGAGTAATTTGAAGGGCTGGCCTGCTGTCAAAACACTCGTTATTTCTTTGGATAATGATTAACAGGAGACTCTATACCGTGGATAGGGCTCCTGTCCAAGGGCATGCTACAAAACCAAAGCAGCTAATGATGTTTTTGTGGGATGAACAATGAAAATGTTTCTCACTTGTTCTTACATTGTCCCTACTCAGTGGAGGTTCAAAGAGCTCAGAAAGTGAAACTAGGGGGCAACATCATAACCCTAAAAAAGTCACTTAGATGTCTAGCATGCAGAACCAAGAGAGGTGTCATGCATTCAATGGTGAGCACTCTTTACCATTTGTGGTTAGAAAGGAATAGGCGCATATTTCAACACATGAGTCTTACTGCTGAGGAATTGTGCAACAGAATCTTAGCTGGACATGAAGACTAATTAGGGATCAAGTATTTTCATTTCATTCCTATAGTGACCATGGACTTAATATGGTTGGGAGTGAAGACCAATATTGTACTTATCTTTTTTGTTATTAATGCATTTTATTTCCATCAATTTTTTTTAAGGATCTATATCTCATTTATCATTGATCCAATTTGAGTTTGTAATTATTATTCAAATCTTAGCACACAAAATTGATGAAAATTACATTTTCAATCCTCAACTCATCAATTTTTCCACAACAGTTTTCGGGTTAGTCCTCAATCCTCATCCTTATTATCACTTGAACTCACGGGCAATTAAATTTTGTTTCAATATGTTGATCAATGACTAACTTCCCGTTCTTGCCCAGTGATCCAAAGTTTGGACTACCAAACTTGAGAAATTTTCTTGGCTTTCCTCTTTGCCCATTCTTCACTATCTTAATACTAAATAGTCATTCTTTTTTTCTTTTTTTTGAACTTTGGATCAACTTTTTGATTTTAATGGTTTGTCTAATGCTTTTACCTTTTTTTTTGCACTTTTTATTTGTTTCCTTTCACCCCTATTTGGCTTTAATTTAGTATTGATTATGTTTCTCCTTCTTCCATTTTGTATTTCGATTATGATTTGGTTTCTTCTTGAGATTATAACCGAACTAAACTCAAAATAAGAACATAAATTAATAATTATTGAGAAACAGGGGGACTGCATAGATTCGTATTATTATTTAGTTTTTCATATTTTGGGTGCAAGTTTAATGTTTTGCTGCTTTGACCACAACCTCACACAAATATGACAGAATACGACTAAATTCTGAAATTCTATAGTGAAATACGACCGAGGTTTCAGTTTGACTAGTTTATGATTCTCTCAAACTAATAATTTAGCAGTTGAATTTAATCAACTTATACAAAAATATTATCTTAAAAAATCACGCTCGTGCGGTTTACCCATGCTTGTTTGTATATAATTTGTATTTAATCAGTAGCTAAACTAATTTAACCGAAAAATGCAATCTAAGGCCCTGTATGTTCTGAATTTTTGTGGGATTTGGATGTTGGGATCTTGACACTGTACAAATCTTTAGATTTAGGGTGGATCTTGCAAAACCAAGATCTGGCAAAATCTTGTATGGTATAAAGATTTGATTTTGGGTTTTGCAATAATTTATTAATAAAATAATAATATATGCAAAATATTTGTATCTTTCTTTTTGGAGGAGTTATTTTGGAGTAGATGAACTCAAGATTTGTGAAAAATATATCATAATATAATTTTAAAAAGTATAATTAAATTATTTTATATAATTATATTAAAAATATAAAATTTTATTTTTTTACATTTTCGGTCAATGCAAGTTTACAATTTTTATTATAATTGGTTGGGTTGTAAAATTATGAACAAATCATTTATTTTTTAAAAATAGAGTGTAGTGGGAAATTTTGACCCGGGCAATTACAAAATTAAAAAATTTTATATATAATATTTCAAAATATAAATATCATACGGGGTAATTATAACAATATTTATAATGTTTCAATTTTATTTTAAAAGTATAAATATCAACATAAATAATATTACAATATTTTAAATATAGAATAAAAACTGTGACAAAACTTGGTTGGATTTTGAGTTTTACTCGTAAATTCCAAAAATCAAATCATGTGCAAAACATACAAGGTCTTGGATCTTGGAGAGTAAATCCCAAGATCCAAAACCTCCAAATTCCTAGAACATACATGGCCTTAAGTATCTGAAATTTACTATCGATCAGTTTCACAAGTTCTTAGCTAATCTTTCTATTCTAGCACGTATGTTTAAACATAAGACAGAGTTTAAACACTGAAAGAAAGAACACAAGAATTGTTTACGCAGTTCAGTGATAAACACCTACATCTGCGGGGCCTTGCCCAGTCTGAAAATCATCCACTAAAATAACAAAGATCAGTTACAATGCTCTCCAAACAATTAACTATCTAGGACTTATCTTAATCGTGTGGATTCGTGAGATCCCCTCACTGCCGGTCAGCAACTCCTCGTTGCTGTCTTGACCACTTCCCCTGAAGTATTAAGACTTGTTGATTTCAGACTGCTGGCGATGGCAAAGACCTGTTGAACTCCCTTCAATAAGCTGCTCCAACTATAAAGCTATTCTGTTCGGCAGAATACTTTCTCGTAAGATGGATAGTTGTTGTCGCAACTTTCTTCTCAATTTATAGTTCGAGGCTGTTCTTCCGTATTGATCTTCTTGGTCCTTCAATCACGGCAAGGCTATCCTATCGTCCAGCTCATCACAGCTCTACTTAGTCTTCTAGCTATATTCTACTTCTATAGCTAAAGGATAAGAAATATATTCTTTCCTTATTTAAGACTAATTCTAAAAAAAATTCAACTCAAACATATATTCATTAACTAATTAAATCAGAACTAAAACATTATTCGAATATTATCTTGATTCTTCCGATATCTTGTTTGATCACATCTGAGTTGAACTTCACATCAAAGACTGTTGCTCGGTTTCTGATCTTCATGAGCAAGTGTTTAAACATGGTAGCATGTTTAAACATAGTCAACTTCTACAAAATTGCCAACACATTAATACTGAGTCTTCTGGACTCTTCAATCTCCCCCTTTGGAATTTTGTGGAACCATAAACTTTATTCTGATGCATGACTCCCCCTTTCATTTAGAAATCCAGTCTTCATTCTCATAAGCATCAATTATCAGAAACATCATGCAATATCAATTTAGCTCCCCCTACTCACCAGACGTAGAAAGAAACAATTTTGGTCATACTCTCATTTGACACATTAATAACTCAAGACATCCAAAATAAATGGCCAACCAACATCATTTCAATATCTCCCCCTTGGGAACATAAAAGTGCCAAAGTCGTAACAAAATCATCCCTAAACAGAACATACACTCCCAAAAGCAATGTCACAACATTCAACCATAAAAGTAGAGTTCAAAAGAGAGAGAGAAAAAAACTGAAAAAACTCATAACTAATGAGAACCAATACTCTCATCACCACTATCATCAGATTCAACCAGAGCTTTAAATTCTTTCTTCAGATCAATAATCTTGAGACAATGAGCTTTAAGCTGAGCCTTGATTTCTGCAATTCTGACCTTGGCATAGTTTTCTTCTACAGGTGGCAGATCAGTATCTTCTTCAATAGGATCTGTGAGATCATTTCTCTTGGCCAGCACTGTCAGATTAACCGGAACCTCTGAGCACTGAATTATGACATCATCTGCAGCATCTTGAACTCCAGCATGCCTCAAAGTCCCAGTGATAAGTGCTGGATAGATAAGATATTCACCAGACTTCAAATTTCTGGCAATGTAGTGAATTCTCTCAAATAAAAACCATCCCAGATTGAAAGGCTTCCTGGTCCCAATGCAATATATCACCCCTGTCATTTCTTCAGTGACTTTGGAAACATTTTTGGACATTGTCCACATATTAGCCACTACCCTGTACAGACAAAAGTACTTTTGGGTAAGAGAAAATGCCAGAATGGTTGGTGAATCACCCCATTCAGCCAAACTACCACCAGATAACTCCAATGCCACCACATCATAGTTCAGAGTGAACCCTTCAGAATAAGCACTAGATGGACACCTCCTTTGATCAACCCCAAGATATAGATTGATGGTAAATGGATCAAACCTATACAACTTGCCTCTGACATAGACCTTGCGGAACCAAGGAGATTTAGGATCACTATTCCCTTTTCTCAGATTGGAATAGAACTCACAAACCAAGTCCCTGTTGGCATTGACACAAGAGTTTGCAGGTTTAAACATCCGAATACTCTTCATGAAAGTCACAAAAGCTGGAATCTTAAATTGCTCAGTCAATCTTTTCTCCACATTTAAGGTCTTCTGCACTATTTCTGCATGCTTCTGGATTATTTTCTGAGAATAGAACTACTCATTCAAAGCACTGAGCAGTAAAGGATCAGCATCTCCTACTCTCAGCTTGGACCTAATCCCTCCTGTCTTCACCTTATCACTGCTCCTGGTAGAGTCTGAGTGTACAGACTCAGCACTGCTCTTCTCACCATTATCAGAAGTCTTGATTAACTCCTCCTCCTCCCTGTCAGGAACTAGAACTTCTTCAGTGGCCCCCTTCTTGATTACCTCAGAAACTGCTGCCCTCTTCCTCTTCTTGGATTCTGCAGGAAACACATCAATGATTGGTGGGAGATCATCCAATTTCTTCTTATTTCGCTTCTGCTTCTTCTTATTCCTCTTCTGCTTCTTCTTCTTAGACTTGAGTTTGGATAAAGGTACATCATCTTCACTATCAGGGATCTCTTGATGTTTGCTGCCTTCTTTGATTAATTCTGACTCTGCACCAGTCTGTACTGGACCATCTTCTTTCTGAACTTCAAGCTGTCCCTTCTTTCTCTGATAAAACTTCCTAATCTCAGGCCCTCCAGCATCCTTCACTGAGTCTGATCTAGTATCATTCTCAGTTTCAAATTCAAAGCTCTCATAAAAGAAATCCAGTTGAGACTCACCCTCAAAATTAACTAACACAGGAACTGTAGGATTCTGACTCTGTTCTGTCCCACAAACATCATTCTCATTCTGCATCTCATGGTCTACAGTACTCACATTAATATCAACAGTCTCAGGTTCAACAGTTTGAGACTTAGGTTTATCACCATCACTCATATACCCTTGCAGACTTAATAGACTATCCAATACACCAAGTTCAACATCATTCACCCCCAACTCAGCCAATTCATCAGATTTAGAACTACCCATGGTGATTTAAACACAGATGCAGGTTCAAACACAGCACCAAACTTCAATACTACACAAACCCCACACTCCTAACACTTCGCAAACTACAGAGGGCTTCCTAGATCCCTATTATCCAAGAAAAATCCAATCTTGATCAAGAAGTGAGGGTTTACCTTGTACATGCAAGTGCTTCAATGTTCAGGACAAGAGGAGGATGGAGAATGCTCTGTGACCGTAACCCTGTGGCGATGATGTTGAGCCCCTTCAGACCAGCGGCCGGATCAACTTTGATCGGATATCGGAGAGCTGTGTTAAGATGAAGCCGAGATTGCCGTTCGTTGGAATTGGGAACGTCGAGAACACTATTTGCAGAGAAAAAGAAAACCTTTTTCCCTCTTATAATTTTGGCTTTTCCAAAATTCAAATCCAGGTCCAAAATAGAAATTAGTTCTCTATTTATATTGCAGTCCCTCCATTTTTCAATAATTTCTGATTGGCCCTCATAAAATAAATATGAAACCAAAATTCTATTTTCAGCCCATATGGAGATTTCAGCCCGCTGATGTAGACCTTCTCAGCCCATTTTCAAAGAGTTGACTAGTCTGGCCCAATAGACTATCCACTTCATTTTTGGCTAACTATTCAGTGTTTAAACACACTGATTCTCAGTGTTTAAACATACTTGACACCGACTTCTTTTTGTGTTTTTCTTTTTCAACAAAAATTCAAAAGACACAAAACAGTAAACACTAATATACAACAAATAAGAGGCGATCAGAGGTACCTCAAATTCGACAAACACCTAAGTGTTGTCTTAGTGTCTCAAATGTTGCAGAGTCCAGTGGTTTGGTGAATATATCTGCATACTGTTCAGCACTAGGAACAAATTCAATGGTCAGTTCCCTCTTTTCCACCAAGTCTCTGATGAAGTGATGCTTGATGTCTATGTGCTTTGTCTTCTTATGATCAACAGGATCATGGGAAAGATCAATGGCTCCCTTATTATCACATTTTATGATTAGAGTATCCTGCTTGAATCCATAGTCTTTCAATATCTGCTTCATCCATAGTAGTTGCTGGCAACAGTTTCCAGCTGCTAAATACTCAGATTCAGTGGTAGACAGTGAGATAGAATTCTGCTTCTTGTTGTACCATGACACTAGATTCCCTCCTACATAGAAGCATCCTCCAGTAGTACTTTTCCTGTCTTCTGAATTCCCAGCCCAATCAGAATCATTGTAACCAATAATTTCAGTTTGACTTCCTCTAGAATACCAGAGACCATAATCAGCAGTTCCATGCACATATCTGATAATCCTCTTGACCACAGATAGATGACACTCCTTGGGATCAGATTGAAATCTTGCACATAGTCCAACACTCAAACAAATATCTGGCCTACTTGCAGTGAGATATAGTGAGCTCCCAATTATACTTCTATATAGCTTAATATCTACCTTCACTCCATACTTGTCATAAGTTAGTTTCTCTGTAGATGCCATTGGAGTTCGCATACTCTTAGAATCATCCATCCCAAATCTCTTAACCAAGTTTAAAGTATACTTGGTTTGATTGATGAAGATACCTTCCTTGTGTTGTTTGACTTGAAGCCCTAGAAAATATGTCAGTTCACCAACCATGCTCATTTCAAACTCGTTCTTCATCATCTCTATAAAGCTATCAACCAACTTTTGAGATGTTGACCCAAAGACAATATCATCTACATAGATTTGGGCAAGTAGAATATTTTTTTCATGTTTAAACACAAAGAGCGTTCGGTCTACTCCCCCTCGTCGATAGCCTTTCTTCAAAAGAAATTGGGTGAGACGCTCATACCAAGCCCTGGGAGCTTGCTTAAGACCATATAACGCCTTCTTCAGTCTGTAAACATGATCAGGGAGATACGGATCTTCAAAACCCTTGGGTTGTTCAACATATACTTCTTCCTTGACAATGCCATTTAGGAATGCACTCTTGACATCCATCTGAAACAACTTAAACTTCATAATACATGACATAGCAAGCGAAAAGCGAACAGATTCTAACCTTGCAACCGGAGCAAAGGTTGCATCAAAGTCAACACCTTCAACTTGAGTATAACCTTGAGCTACCAGCCTAGCCTTGTTTCTGGTGATATTACCCTCTCCATCAGACTTGTTCTTGAAAATCCACTTAGTGCCAATGACGTTGACTCCTGGAGGTCGTGGAACAAGAAACCATACATCACTTCGTGTGAACTGCTCCAGTTCCTCTTGCATGGCTGAAATCCAGTACTCATCATTCAATGCTTCCTTGTGATTCTTGGGTTCTATTGAGGAGAGAAAGCATTGCAACACATGCATTCCAGCGTTCATTTTGGCGTAGTCTTTCCATTTTGTTTGCCTCAGATTGTACGTGTTAGGTGGAGGGTTGACAGATGTAGATTGATCAGGTGTTATAGCTTCAGATACAGTATTTCTCTCAAGAGCGTCAGATGATGTTGTAACATCAGACTGTGTTGTAACATCCGACGGTGTTGTAACATCAGGCAGAGATGACTCAATATCCGAACTGATTGGCAGATCAGGTTCATCTTCAAGCAAGATTCCACTGCTGATGTCCTTCAGATCTTTAATGACCACATTGTTGGACTCCATCATGACATTTGTGCGATTATTGAAAACCCTGTATGCCCTGCTATTTGGAGAATAACCAAGAAAAATACCAATATCAGCCCTTTTATCAAACTTACCAATAGGTTCACGATCTCTGAGCATGTAGCATGCACTACCAAATACATGGAAGTAAGAGACGTTTGGCTTCTTCCCTTTCCAAAGTTCATAAGCAGTTTTCTGAGTGAATGGACGGAGATAGACTCTGTTTATTGTATGGCACACAGTATGAACTGCCTCAGCCCACCATTTCTTAGGAGTATCATTTTCTGCCATCATAGCTCTTGACATGTTGATAAGTGTCATGTTCTTGCGTTCAACAATACCATTTTGTTGTGGTGTGATTGGGGCAGAAAACTCATGCTTGATTCCAAGTTTTGTACAGAAATCCATCATAGTAGAGTTTGCGAATTCCCTTCCATGGTCACTCCTTACTCGAACCACTTTAAGACCGTCATGTGATCTTTCAGTATTAACTTGTGTAATGAGCTCAATAATAATGCTCACTGCATCAGATTTTTCTTTCAGGAATTTCACCCAAGTAAAATTGGAGAAATCATCTACACATACAAAGATATATTTCTTTCCCGAAACATTAGCTGGACTGATTGGTCCCATTAAATCCATATGCAGCAGTTCAAGACCATAGGAAGTAGTAATCTCATGAAGTTTAGAATGTGGTGACCTGACCTGTTTACCTTCATGGCATGGTGGACAGTTCAACTCCTTTGTATAAGAGAGTAATGGTACTCCTCTTATTGCTTCAAGCTTTGTCACCTTAGACAGTGTTTTCAGGTTTGCATGACCGAGCTTCTTGTGCCACAGAAGATTGTCGTCCACGCTTACTTTGAGACAACTTACTGAATCATCCAGAATGTAGCAGTTATTTGATGATCTAGTGCCAATAAGAACACCTCGCTCGTCCTTCCTGACTGTGCACACTTTACCATCAAATAAAACGGTTAGTTTGTTGTCACATAGATGGCTAATACTGAGCAAGTTTGCCTTTAGTCCATCCACCAGAAGTATGTCTTGAAATACTAGAAAGTTCTTGACTTGTAACTCCCTCTTTCCAGTTATTCTACATTTCTTCCCATCTCAAAATCTGACAGTTCCGGTCCATGAAACAATATTGCTCAACAACTCAGGAGTACCTGTCATATGTCTAGAACAACCACTATCGAAGTACCAGGCATCTCTGACATATGATCTATAACATGTATGAACAACATAGCAGTGGTTGATTTTTGGAACCCATACCTTTTTTGAGTGCTGAGACCTTTCTAATTGTACCATGTTGTAACCTGCTCCAGTGTTGTAACCTGCTTAACCTGCTCTATTTGTTGGTCCTTGCATCAGATCTCGTAAAAGACGAAAGCAACGTCTCTTGTAGTGTCCTGGACGTCGGCAATAATTGCACCTTGCCTCCCACCATGGTTGAAACATGTTTTGCTGATGATGATAGATAGGTTTATAACCTATACCAAACTTTGGAGTGTTGGTAAAGTTGCTTGGAGCTCTAACAGGTTGCTCTTTCCTTGCTTGGCCTGAATTTGGTTGAATCACCTTCTTGTTCAACTTCCCTTTTGACTGATCAGTCTTGTTGGTCACTTCCATTTCATCATATCCTAATCCATGTCGATTTCCAGCAAATTTTCCCATACCAAGAATATCATCCAAAGCTGCTGTTCCTTTGTTCAATTTGGTGATGGTTCCTTCAGCGACCTCTGCTCGAATGAGAGCTATCTTCAGTTCTTTCCTCATTGCCTCAATAGTTATCTGTTGTTGCTCAACTTCTTCATTCAGGCTATGATTGTCTTTCTGTAATGCTTTATTCTGTTCAGTCACACTGATCCAGAGTTTATGGAGTTTGTCGTAAGATTCATGAACACCCTCAGAGTCTATGTTTAAACTCTCATTCTCTGAAATGACAGTAGCACCAAACATAACATAGGTTTCTTCTTCACTTTCTTCATCACTTTGAACAGTGATTGCTCCGAACGCTACATGGTTGCTGACATGCTCTTCATCAGAATCTTCTGCATCACTAAATGTAGCATTGTAGGCTTTCCCCTTTTTGTTAGCTGATCCACTTGGACACTGTGATTGAATATGCCCGTAACCTTCGCATTCTCGACATTGAATTTTCCCAACATGTTTAAACACTGGTTTGGATTATGCTTGATCATTATTTGTTCTTCTACTCATACTTGAACTTTGCTTCCTTCCTTCGTTTCTTCGATTTTGAGATTTCCTCAGAACTTTTGCAAAGCTTCTTGATATATGGGCAAGCTCCTCTTCATCCACATCTTCATTGCTGTTTATGGTAGAGTGTTTAGACACAGGATTGTGTTTAGACACAGTGTTTTGTTCAGCTGTTTTTTGTGAAGTTGCGGTGAATGCCAGATCATTCTGTCTTACTGTAGCTGACTCCTTCATTTCAAAGGCTGACAATGCTCCCATGACCTCATCCACGGTCATTTCAGATGTATCATGTAGCTCCTCCATTGCAATAGTTTTTCCTTTGAACCTTGGTGGTAGAGACCTCAGTATCTTTTGCACAATATCATCTTCAACGAATGGTTTCCCCAACTGATGAGCTGTGTTGACCAGATCTCTGATCTTTGAATTATAGTCAGCAATGGTCTCATTATCATGCATAACCATCGTATCAAAAGTGGACTTTACTGTATGCATTTTTTTGTCGTTTCATCTTTGCATCCCCTTCATAGCTGGCTTTCAACTTCTCCCATGCATCTTTAGCAGTGCAACATGTTGAAATTAAGCGAAAATCTTCTTGATCAACACACGAGTTGATGCAGTTTGAGTGTTTTGCTGTTAAGTCGTTTGTCCTTCCTCTCTTGAGTCGTCAGATCTTCTCTGTTTTTCAAAACACCTTCGGTTGCGCCTGCTGCAGGTGGCTGTCTGGCTGGTGTCCATTCGTTCTCGACCCTAACCATGCTTCTTCATCTAGAGCATCAATGTAATGCCTCATCCTTGCCTTCCAATAACCGTAGTTGTTCTTATCCAGCATGGGTGCGCGTGTGTATACTGAACTATCTTTCTCTTGGTTCGCCATGATCAATAGGGATCTCCACTGGCCTTGTTAAAGGCACAACACAGTGGACAAGCTATGATACCAAATGAAATTTACTATCGATCAGTTTCACATGTTCTTAACTAATCTTTCTATTCTAGCACGTATGTTTAAACATAAGACGGATTTTAAACACTGAAAGAAAGAACACAAGAATTGTTTACGCAGTTCAGTGATAAACACCTACATCTGCGGGGCCTTGCCCAGTCTGAAAATCATCCACTAAAATAATCAAGATCAGTTACAATGCTCTCCAAACAATTAACTATCTAGGACTTATCTTAATCGTGTGGATTTGTGAGATCCCATCCTGCCGGTCAGCAACTCCTCGTTGCTGTTTTGACCACTTCCCCTGAAGTATTAAGGCTTGTTGATTTCAGACTGCTGGCGATGGCAAAGACCTGTTGAACTCCCTTCAATAAGCTGCTCCAACTATAAAGCTATTCTGTTCGGCAGAATACTTTCTCGTAAGATGGATAGTTGTTGTCGCAACTTTCTTCTCAATTTATAGTTCGAGGCTGTTCTTCCGTATTGATCTTCTTGGTCCTTCAATCACGGCAAGGCTGATCCTATCGTCCAGCTCATCACAGCTCTACTTAGTCTTCTAGCTATATTCTACTTCTATAGCTAAAGGATAAGAAATATATTCTTTCCTTATTTAAGACTAATTCTAAATAAAATACAACTCAAACATATATTCATTAACTAATTAAATCAGAACTAAAACATTATTCGAATATTATCTTGATTCTTCCGAATATCTTGTTTGATCACATCTGAGTTGAACTTCACATCAAAGACTGTTGCTCGGTTTCTGATCTTCATGAGCAAGTGTTTAAACATGGTAGCATGTTTAAACATAGTCAACTTCTACAAAATTGCCAACACATTAATACTGAGTCTTCTGGACTCTTCGGTATCAACTTCTACTTGCCCTAAAAAATTAATCACCATGAATGCTACGAGTAGCTCACAGTCTGGACTGATACTGCTAATCCTCTTCATACTTTCTGTGTAGAACATCAACGAGGAATAAGATGTTGAGGATGACGCTGCTGCTCAACTCTGTTAAATGTTGAACCCTTCCGAAATGATCCTTCGTGCACCAAAGCCTACAAAGATCAACTGCACAGACTGGGAAGCTTTTTGCAGAGTAGCACCCACACTACTCTGATGAATGGTTTCTGCAATCAGATGAATCTTTCGAGCTTCTCGTTCTCGATGAGGCGGTGGTGGTGGGGATTACTCCCAATGCTACTTTTAGTACTCTGTTCAATGGCTTCCTCAAGGAGGGAAGGTCGCTACATGGCGTTGAGCTGCTGAAGCGGATTCCGGAGGACGGACATTGTTCGCCTGATTATATTATGTACAACACTCTGCTGTGGGCTGCTGAAGTGGGCAGAAGTTCAGGCTGCCATGGATGCTTATTGCGTACAGGGAGATGGTGGGGAAAGGTTTTGAGGGGGAGAGATACAGATGGCTATGGAGTGCGTGTTTGAGATGGTAACAATGAGGAAGATTCCTCCAAAGTCTGTAACTTTCCGGGAGGGGAAGGCAGAGGAGGCAATGGCAAATTTAAAAAATGTGGGATGCTGGTTTCTTCTTGGAATCAAGAGATTAGAATTCAGAAAATAGGACTCTATAGGATTTCATCTGTTGCAAAAAAAAGTATTTTTTTGTGGTAAGTATTTTTTTGTGGTCGTTGCCATTACGGATTGCAGAAATGCAATGGCGTACATATCTGTGATTAGATACTACCATAAACTTCCTTCAACAAAATTTGATCTTCCATCAAGAATCTATGCACGGCTCATATACGTCCCAGACCTCGTATCCACCCAGATTTGCCCTTTGATCGAGAATATATGCACGGCTTGACAAACGAGGGAACGGAAACAACCGCGTCTGTGTCAAGATTTGCTGGTTTGGTTCCACCTGTCACGCCACCACAAATTCAAGTTGCATCTAAAACTAACCATTAAATCGTAACTTGCTTGTAACCATGATTCGAGGTTCCTCCACGGGAGGATTACAAGAGTTTCGTTGTGCTTCGGGGAAGCAGCATAATCAAGGATGACGTGGCAACCGGAAAAGTTTATATGTTAAGCAACCAATTAATAAGGGCAAACATCAGGACGGTAATACCTAATGCCTAAAAGATCCTGAAAACAATCCAACATCAACAAGTTATATTGACTGACGAATGTAATCTGAATAAACACCATGTAATAGAATGGAAATGTTATTATCATAATCAAATGCATGCAAATTGCAACAGCATGAAATAAACCCCATGTAATATTTCAAATAAAGATGAAATAAACAGGTTCCCACACCCACATAGCTCATCTTTCACACAGACAAGAAAGTACATGACAGTATTTCTTTAGAAGATGAGCATTGTTTCAAATCACTCTAGTTAAGATGACCATGATTTTGAGAGGCTTAAATGGGAAGAGCGTCAAGGATTCAGATGTTTTTATCATCAACCAAACACATATTGTGTATATTCAACTAAGCTCAATCTCATCTGCTTGCTCACTAGCATTACCTCCTGAACTTCCATCCTTAGCCTGTATATCCTTCAGACCATCAAGAACCTCCTGCATAGACGGCCTCGTATCCCTCCTCTCCTGCAGCAACCGAAACGCCAGCTCTGCAACATTCAGGACCATCAGCCTCACTTTGTCATCTGTCTCAAACCCAAGGCTCTGATCCACAATCTCATGCACACTGTTGCTCTGAATCTTATTAATGGCCAGACTCCACAAGTTTATCTCATCTCGCTGCCTCGTGATGTCAACTGCTCGCATCGATGTTATCAGCTCCATCAACACTACACCGAAGCTAAACACGTCGCTTCTGTCAGTAAGCTGGTAGGATTGATGATACTCAGGGTCAACATAACCAGGAGTACCCTGAGGAACAGTTGAAATGTGAGTCAGATGATTTGGAAAGAGCCGAGAAAGTCCAAAGTCTGCCACTTTTACGCAGAATTCGTTGTCGAGCAAGATGTTGTCAGTCTTCACATCGCGATGGATGACCTCAGACGTATGCAAGTAACAAAGAGCACTAGCAGTTTCTACCGCGATGTTCATCCTTATACTCCAGGGAAGTGATCCGGGATTTGCTAGTGCTCCGTGGAGATGGTCTGCAACCGTTCCATTTTCAATGTACTCGTACACTAGTAGGAACTCACGGCTGTGGCTTGATGTGCATCCATATAATTTTACAAGGTTTTCATGCTGCAAGCGGGTGAGAATGATAACTTCGTTCTTGAAATGCTCCACTCTTTTGAAGTTGTTGTCATTCAACCTCTTAACAGCAACATCTCTACCATCCTTAAGTTTGCCTGTCAAAGGATGTATAGATGAGGGTTCATACAGTAAATTCTATTTATCAGTAGTCTTATAAAGAAATTTTTCAGTACTAATCACCTTTGTACATTGTGCCAAAGGCACCATCTCCAAGCTCTCTCTGGGGATCAAAGTTATTGGTGGCCTCTTCGAGTTCATGGTAGTCGAAAATGTGCACTCCAAAGTTGCCAATGCACTTCTCAGGATCAAGTGTTGAGCATGAATGAGAAGCATGGTCTCCAGAAAGCAATGTTGAACTCGAGTTTGTTTTCAGCACTTGCGTTCGTTTATAAACGAAGAAAAGAATGGCAGCAATAAGGGCAGTCCCAACAGATGCTCCTACACCTGCAAAAGAAGATGCAGGATATGCATATAATATAGTGAATGGAATAATACAGACATGGCGAATAAAATTCTAGGCAGTGCATTACCAATGAAAATCTTCGTACTCGTGGGATAATTTGGTTTATTTTTGCCTGCTGATAAGAAGAAGTAGTAACAACACGTTAGCAAGTCATTTACAGCCTAAGGAACTGATTTCTGAACTGAAATCCACATATTTTAACAGAAAAAATAAAGCTAATTTGACGAAGGCCTTAATAGAGGTTCTAAATATTGCAGCTCATCAAAGTTAAGGCTATGTACTTGAAAAAATTATTGGTCATTCCACATAATAAACAGCAGGAGATTATTCCGCGTGCTTCATTTCAGATTGCATTGATAAATCAATACAGTTCATTACACATGATGAGAGAAAAACTGAATGATGTTAATAATGCTCAAAGAAGTTTTGGTGGTGCATTAGTTTGTTTCTACTTTCTCATCTGGGCGCAACTATCTCAAGTAACAAATCTGTCAAATGGCAAGAGCTTCTCCAGTTACTAGAAGACACATACGTAACCAAATGTGATGACACGATACATGAAAGGTGGAAAATTACAGCACCTGCACTCAACCAACCATGGCATGTGGCAGAAATTTTCACAAACATCTCACTAACTGACAGAGAAGCTAAACTAAAAGTTGAAAGGCAAAATTGGAGAGAAGAGTTCGAGTGGTAGTGAAGGGGCTCAATTCTAAATATACCATATGCCACCAAATATCCTCAGCATTGTGAAAATGCCCAGTTGAAAAGCAAAAAAAAAAAAAATTAAATGTAGGATCCCACAATTAAGTGTCGTTGGAGATCATTTATAATGTGCACAAAATGTAGATTTGAGGTCACTAAAATTTGAGCATAAATATGTACAAATTGCAATTGGACATTAACAACAATACTCCTTCTTGTTCCATAATCAGATTCATGCTCCTATAGCTAAAGTAGGCTTAAAAACCTAACTTTAATGTTCATGTACTTAAATAGTGTTCACTATGTCAAGCCTCGCATTAAGCATGGGCTTTGAAAAAAAAATTTAAAACCTATCATCATCATACTTAAAAGAGGCAGCAAAGATTTCTAGAGGATGTCATTGTCTGGATGACTGCATAACAACATAAACTTCAAAAGTAGCATACAGATGCCTATTTAGCAAAAACAAGTCCAATAAAGTGTGGCTATTAGATTGGTTACCAGGATATAACAATGTACATAACACAGAAGAACATAAAAGAAGATCCCAAATCCACAAACCCAACCCAATGAGGCTCAGGTTCTCCAAAACTTAATACAAGATCAAGAAGGAATATAAACTCAGTTTGTGAACAGTTTCATGGCATGTCATATACACTACACACAGTTTGCAAGTCAAGCAACTGAGAATAATCAGTTTCAAAACGCTCCATCTCATTTTTCAGGAGTACACAAACACATGAAACAGAAAAATGCCAGCAATAATCACACACAAGATATCAATTTATTTAAAGCCATAACTGATGTACTGATATACTGATATTGAGACCATTTTTTCAATCAAGAACTGAACTACAGAACCTTAAATGAGTAAAAGTTTGCAATCATGAATAGACAAGTGCAAATAAAAAAAGTCAGATTACAGGTAGTTTAAAATGAGTACAAGTATGCAGCCTGTAACTACTCTAGTCCAAGGCTCCAAGCACGCAAATCATAGAACTGGAAAGCACAAATAGGACCTCCGACGTCTTAACTGAGACAGGAGGAATATAAATTGAAAATTATGGATTCATAACAAAACATTCTGTAGTCTTGGGCTGAAAGCTAACTTTTGTAATTGCATAAAATAAGGTACAGAACTTCTCAGTTAACTAGATCCAGTTAATTACAGGCTTTATAGCGAAGACTCCATTCTAATCAAAACTTCTCATCTTAACAAGTTAAAAGGGTAAAACAGATGGCATAACATTATGTGTGCATTAGTAATGAGAACAAAAACATACTTGATAAGAGCTTCAGCAGCTTTCTGTGCAGTAGTAACTGCTCCACTATTGACCATATCGCTTAAAATACAACAGTCCCGACCTACTTTGATTCAAAAGAAAGGCAAAGGTTTTGGCAACAAGCAAACGGCTTTCTAGCCAGGCCTAAGGGTTGCTCTTTTGATTTGCTTTAGGACACCATTAGAATGTTCAAGATTCATGCTATATTTACAAATATTTCACAGAGGTACTTCAAGGAAGAGAATAAGCTGACTTCGAAGACTGATGGACCTAAGGATACTGTCTAACCTTCGTCACACATACAAGGACTTCAGGATGAAAGACAGAAGAAGAATGAAAACTGTAATTACTCACACAAGTGAAACATAAGCAAGAAACTGATGAAGAGGGACAGGGGAGTGTTACCTTGAGGTCCTTGACAGAGAGATTTGTCGTGAGATCCATCAGGGCAGAGGCAAGAATGCTCCGTCGAATTCGTGCCATCCCAGCACAAACCTTGGGAAACCAAACATCCCGTACAAGCCGTTGAATTGAACTGGTACCCCAAACTAAACCCCTTATACACCAAATCCCCTAACACATCATGTGAATTATTCCTCTTAAACTCATCCAATACCCTGCCATAAGCTGGGATCCTAATAAATCTTTCGCAACCCGACTTGTTCAGATAGTGCTGAATCCTTTCGACCCTTCCAACTGAAGTACTTAAGCAAGAAAAAGGATATTTTTTTACGTCATCATCTCCGGGAAGATCACGACAATAACTAAATAACTTGACATTTTGGAGCTCTTCTAGAGGGTGAAACGGAGATCCTCCTAAGGGATTGTCTCCGTAATCGAGTGGACAGTCATTTGTTGTGGAAATCCAATTGGGTGCTACAGTTAGACTGAAAGTCGACTTATTTATGGACAGGACACGGAAAATGTGGCCGGAAATGTTTATGGTGAGATTTTTCTTGGCACAAGTCACCAAGAATCCCTTCGCGCCACATTCCGAAGATTTCTCCCCTCCCCAAAACGGGTATTCGATTTGGGGAAAGTTCTCTCCGCAACTGAATTGATACTTACAATTTTGAAAAAATTGAGCAAAAGAAAAATGCGGGAAACTCACGGTGAGGGAGATGATGATGAACCGTATAAAAGATAGAGGGTGTAATTGGATTTTCATTTTTTTAAGAGTTTGAATAGTGAAATGATCAAAAAGTAATGACTTGCAAGGAGAAGGGAAGACAAGACGGGATGAAAGACGCACAGTAAGCTTTTTTAGTTGCAGATGCCTTTTGTCGTGTAACCATTTTTGAAATAAGTTATTCTGTATAAAAATAAAAACAAAAATAGAAAATAAGAACCATTTTTAACCTGTGTGGACCATTAGTTTCACACTATTTTGAAAAGATACCTTTCCGGCAACTTCATACCTACAAGAAATCATTTGATTCGCATTTCTTCAAAATAAAATCATTTGATTTGCATTTAGTAAAAAAATCACAAATTGCTAAAAGTTTCTTAACCTTATTTTATACCTTTGTTGCTTTCACTATAATTTAATGGTTTGTGGTTCAAAATATAGTTATTCAACTGAAATCTGGACGTGTAGGGTAAATTAAGAAGAGTGTTGATATACACACTTTAATATTTTGCTCTTATAATCCAAAATACGGTATGCATTTACGAAAATATCCTCATTTATCATGTTCATTTGAAAATTTAGCAATTTTCAAGAGGCAATATTATAATTTCAATGATATTTTAGATTATTCTGAGTAAATTACCGTATTAGGTATAGCACTTCAAATTAAGAATATCAAAGTTTGCATCGCGTTTAATGAATTATAATTATTTTTCTTAATGATATAGTTAAGAAATCCAAAATTTTAAAATATAGCTAAGAAATCCGGTAAAAAAGAAAATGATTGGAAAGAAGGAGAAGATAGGAATTTGAAGGGTAAAGAAAGAGGGACAAAAGAAGTAGGCTCTACTTTAAGTTGCACATGCATTTGGTTGTATTAAATAGAGTCTGTGGTACCAGCTACTACCAAGGGAAAGGTTTGACAACGGATTTTGACGCGGAAGAGCAGATATTCTTATATATCTCAATGATAATTCTTAAAAATTATTTTCAAAAGTTTTTTTGAAATAGTTACTCTGTATAAAAATAAAAATAAAAATAGCTAATAAGGACCATTTTTTACCCTCGTAGACCATTAGTTTCACATTATTTTCAAAATTATTTTAAAAAATATTTTTCGGTCATCTTGACACCATACAAGAAATCATGTGCCTTGCATTTGGTAAAAATACCACAAATTGCTAAAAATGTCTTCTTCTTTTTTCTTAAAGACAATTTGCTAACTCGACACTTTACAAGAAATCACGTGCATTGCATTTAGTAAAAAAGACCACAAATTGATAAAAATATCTTCTTCTTTTTTCTCGAAGACAAATTGCTAAAAATATATTAACTTGCCTTGTAGCTTTGCTTTCGTCACTTTAGTTGATGGTTTGCGGTTCAAAATATAGTTATATTGAACTGAAATTTTTACACGTTTGGGGTAAATTAAGAATAAGGCCTATCAGTTCAACTTATTGCAGAACATTTCAGCACAGTATAACACAATACAACACAACACTCATCAGCATAGCACAACAATGTTCAGGTCAACGCAGTTAAACTTTAATGGATATTATATTTTTTGTTTTGTAAAAATAATATTAAATAACATATTTATTTATTAAGTAATAAACATTATGTTTTTTCTTCATCTCAAATGAACATTATTCAACACTTTCAGAACTATTCAGCACATCACATCACTGATCAGCACAGCTCAGCACTCATCATCACATCATAACACTGATCAGCACAGCACAACATCAAATAAATTGAACTGAACAGGGCCTAAGTGCACACTGAGTCTAATGAATTATAATTATTTTTATTAATGATGAGTAATTCATCCAAAAATTTAAAACGAAGTCTCAAGAACTTATCAGTAAACCAGTTCGATTTAATTTAATGCAACTGAACAAACACAACTGACTTTATGCTCAACTTAGAATTTATAATTTCACATCAGAAAATTGTTTAAAAAGTGAGTGGTTTCTTTTTAAGGGTCATATTTTACACACAAAAAAAACTTTCCCTATTATACTGATCTATAATAGGGAACACATTACAGTCCAAACCCACTTTCACAATAAGGGCGTGAAGCTTAGTAGCAGGATGGTTATCCAGCAATCTCGTGGCCTCTAATTAAAAAGAATTCGATAGAATCTTGGAAATAATCTTAAAGAGACAAATCCACGAATGATAGTTTTCCATAAAACATATTGGGCTCAAGGACGAGCCTTGTGTAGATTAGGTCCCTAAAATTGGAGGATTGCAGAAACACGTTGAGAAGATAGTTGATCTGACAAAGGCCATTATGGCAGAGGTGACAATGTACGTGTTTGAGATGGTTCAGTTTACTGAAGCCTTGAAAGAAGGCATCTTTGATCTCTTTCAAGACTACAAGAACCATCGGGGAAGCCATCAAACCTTCATTCTGTTTGCTAAGACCTGTATAAAAGAAGCTACAACAATTCAGCTTTTTATATCTACTTACAAAACTAAAGTTTTAGCAAAACAAGGCCTTTAGTTTATGAAAACGATATATACACAACAGTCATGCAATAACACACACAAACATCACGAAGTAGAAATTTTGCATTTTGGAGAACAAAACACCCATTTTTATTGAGCCAACATTCAAGTGGACATTTATTCTCACATCACTAATTAAAATTTAAAAGCAGTTCAATTTCACAACTATGTTGATCTCAATTTGTCCTAACTCTTACGCAAATTGACATTAATATTAAGCATATATCGTAGTGAGTAGCCCAAACGACACACAATATGACATCTATACATGTTATCGTGATTTGTTTACTTTCATTCACCAGAGCAACACGTTCACTGCCAAAAAATGAATGTACTGTACAATAATTTCCTCAGGACTGAAAGCCTACCTGACAAACTTTTTAGACTCACAGACACATCATACGAACATAAGTCAATATTAGATGTTCTAAAGCCTGTAATCCAGTGCATAACCAGCATCGGCCAAACTGTTCCAGATAAGATAAACATAATACATCAAAAAGAATAGTGTAATAATGAGTTCCCAAAAGTATTTGCTCCAACTTTAAAATCAAACAGAAAATTATGTCTCTATAGCCTCCCAATATAAAGAACTAAAGAAGCCATTGGCTATATTTCATTGCTTCTTGTAAAGCAATATCAGCTGATCAAATAGGGATTTTTTAAGTAAAAAAATATTACTTCAATTAACTGCACAAGGAATCATTCACGTTGTGTTGACTTAAGATAGAAAAATATTGAATTGACTGAGAAAAGTATATACAGGTCAAGCATACTGATCCAAATAATATAATAGATGGGTTATTTAGAGAATACGCATGAAATAAATAATATGGTTTTCAGTAGTGATTAAATGCCTCGATTAAATTAGTAAAGATAACTTCCACCAATATCATGCATTTCAGTAAATTCTGGCTGCACATATCATTCAAGTTCTATTATATTTCTACCATTACCAGGCACAACAAAGGCTTCCATGGAGCAACAACATCAGTATGAGGATCATAAGTTTTCCCCTTTTAAATTTTCAATCTGCACATAATGGTCATCTAGCTACCAAACAGAATGCTTCAAAAGAGCACATAATTCTGTACAGAAGTAAAAAGAAAGAAAAAAATAGCAGGGAAAAAAAACAAATGCGGCTTAAAGTTACCCATCTAGAACTCAAGTGTGCAGACTACACCTAGGGTCCCATCTGCCGATCAAAAATTCCAGTGCATAAAACATTCTTCAGGGGGCACAAGAACAGAATAACTTCACTTCACAAAGGACTAATTTTACCATAACCATAGTTATGATACATCAAATGACCTCTTCAAGACACTTCTCACTACGTTATAGTACAGTTTGACTTATACAAAAATTCAACCCTTTAGACCAAAATGAACAAAATGCTAATGCTAAAGAAAAACGCACGTTGGCATAATTGGAGAGGTGGGTTTCAAGGATGTCTATAAAACATTTAAACTTAAAGGAAACTCATTTTAAATGAATTGATAGTATTTGCCTAATTCACAGGTGTTTTGTATAATGGTGTCACCAACGCACCAAAACGATCTGTTCAGAACAAGCCATGTCCTCCAAACTTACTTTAAGTTCCAACATCTGCATAATTACAGACGTTAATAAACCATAGAGGTTCTCAAGATTGCAGCTCATCGAAGTTAAGATTATATACTTGTAAAAATAATTGGTCATTCCACATAATAAACAGCAGGAGATTATTCCGCGTGTTTCATTTCAGATTGCATTGATAAATCAATACAGTTCATTACACATGATGAGAGAAAAACTGAATGATTGTTAATAATGCTCAAAGAAGTTTTGGTGGTGCATTAGTTTGTTTCTACTGTCTCATCTGGACGCAACTATCTCAAGTAACAAATCTGTCAAATGGCAAGAGCTTCTCCCGCAGAAATACAACTAGAAGAATCAATAAATCAGGAGCTAGCAGAAAGCACGAGCCATTAAATCCATGAATATCTAAGCTTTCCCACATGAAAATTTAAATCAAACTGGAAAAACACGCACACAGATGCACTATTATTTGGAATACAACTTTTCATTAACACAATAATATCAATCAATTTCAAGGAAATTTTAATTTCTATAGTGAAATGACAGAATTCAACCGATCTCTAATAAATTGGACCCAGTTTGATTTTTTCACCAGATTAGAGAATAGATAAGAGAAGAAGAGAATTAAAAGAAGACACAGACGTAACCAAATGTGATGAACGATAGAAAGGTGGAAAATTACGGCACCAGCGCTCAACCAACCATGGCATGTGGCAGAAAATTTCACAAAAATCCCACTAACTGACAGAGAAGCTAAACTAAAAGTTGAAAGGCAAAATTGGAGAGAAGAGTTCGAGTAGTAGTGAAGGGGCTCAATTCTAAATATACCATATGTCACCAAATATCCTCAGAATTGTGAAAATGCCCAGTTGAAAAGCAAAAATAAATAAATAATAAATAAATAAATGTAGTATCCCACATTTAAGTGTCGTTGGAGAACATTTATAATGTGCACAAAATGTAGATTTGAGCTCACTAAAATTTGAGCATAAATATGTACAAATTGCAATTGGACATTAACCTACACATTTTCTCAACTGGAATTGGGATCCTGATGGAATATCCTCAGGACAATTTAGCATAGACAACAATACTCCCTCTTGTTCCATAATCAAATTCATGCTCCTATAGCTAAAGTAGGCTTACAAACATAACTTTAATGCTGATGCTTAGATAGTGTGCACTATGTTAAGCCTCGCATTAAGCATGGGCTTTGGAAAAAATAATTAAAAAACCTATCATCATCATAATTAAAAGAGGCTTTAACAAAAAAATTAATAATTTAAAAGAGGCAGCAAAGATTTCTAGAGGAATTCATTGTCTGGATGACTGCATAACAACATAAACTTCATAAGTAGCATACAGATGCCTATTTAGCAAAACAAGTCCAATAAAGTGTGACTATTAGATTGATTACCACCATAAAACAATGTACATAACACAGAAAAACATAAAAGAAGATCCCAAATCCACAAACCCAACCCAATGAGGCTCAGGTTCTCCAAAACTTAATACAAGATCAAGAAGGAATAGAAACTTAGTTTGTGAACAGATTCACGGCATGTCATATACACTACACACAGTTTGCAATTGGAAGTCAAGCAATTGAGAATAATCAGTTTCAAAACGCTCCATCTCAGTTTTCAGGAGTACACAAACACATGAAACAGAAAAATGCCAGCAATAATCACACACAAGAAATCAATTTATTTAAAGCCATAACTGATGTACTGATATTGAGACCATTTTTTCAATCAAGAACAGAATTATAGAACCTTAAATGAGTACAAGTATGCAAGCACGAATAAACAAGTGCAAAAAAAAGAAGTCTGATTACAGGGAGTTTAAAATGAGTACAAGTATGCAGCATGTAACTACTCTAGTCCAAGGCCCCAAGCACGCAAAGCATAGAACTGGAAAGCACAAATAGGACCTCCGACGTCTTAACTGAGACAGGAGGAATATAAATGGAATATTATGAATTCATAAGAAAATATTCTGAAGTCTTGGGCTGAAAGCTAACTTTTGTAATTGCATAAAATAAAGTACAGAACTTCTCAGTTAACTAGATCCAGTTAATTACAGGCTTTATAGCGAAGACTCCATTCGAATCAAAACTTCTCATCTGAACAAGTTAAAAGGGTAAAACAGATGGCATAACATTATGTACGCATTAGTAATGAGAACAAAAACATACTTGATAAGAGCTCCAGCAGCTTTCTGTGCAGTAGTAGCTGCTCCACTATTAACCATATCGCTTAAAATCTCTACACCTGTCAGAAGAGTGAAATGGCATTACAGCTGGTTATTACTAACACATAATATGGACGCCATTTCAAAGATGGTTATGGAAGATAAGTACACTTGTTCAATGACTCAAATCTCCCAGCAGTCCAATAAGTCCTTCCTGTTGCTGTTAGAGCAGAAAAGTGGTATAAAAACTGTAGATTAGTCACTCTTTCATCACCAACTCACTCAAATAATACACATACAAAGTCTACGCACTTGACTCATAAGAAGGAATAGAAACTCAGTTCGCAAACATTTTCATGGCATGATAATATACATTATACAATTGACTCATATTGCAAAGATGAGTACACAAGAGGCATAACTAGTAGGGAAAATATGACAAACCAGAAAACTTAGGAAACCGACACACGTAAGAGTAAAGAAACGAACCCCTTTTTGTTATTTCAAAGCACACATGTTGATTCTGCAAAACATATTATATGCTGTCCATTCCAAAATTGATTGGACAAATTATAGAAACTTTTCTAAACCAGAAAGTGCATGTTTATCACACTTTTGCCATGTTACACACTTTTTCATCCAGGTTTAAACATGGAATTTCTTGAGCAAAAGTTTAGAAAGGTATGGCCACAGAAATACTTCCAGCATTTTCAAGCATCCAAACAACTTTAACTCCTAAGGACCAATGAAATATATTACCATTAAAAATAAAAACTCAATAGCCAGAAATAAGAAATTCCAAATCTGGATCTTTGGGAGTTCCAGATGGTGCTGTCGTAGTAGCGTTCGAGGCACAGACCTGCACGAAGTTGCGAGTATCTTTGGGAGCCTCTTTAGGCCCGAGCTCGATGTCCAGTGGCCCGTAATTGGTGTTCAATATCACCTTCCCCTTCGTCGGCGGCTCCAACACATAAATCGTCGACATCTTCGATGTGTGCCCTTCTACGTAGCACCAATATCAGTGGCTCAGTGCAACCAAACGGCAAGTCGAACACCAGCGGAAATTATAGACCTTGTGTTTATATTGACCTAAACCAAACGCAAAACGAAAACGAGAACGGCAAAAGAGAACAATTGGTAAAGGTCTGGGTGCGGGGGAGAGAAATTTAGGCGAACCCAGCGCCGGCTAGTGGCGGAGGAATTACGGTGGTGAGAGGACTCATTAATTGCAGAAGAAGAGGCGACTGAAAATCCACTTGAAGAAGACCTTTTGACTGTATTTGAGGGTAAAATGCTCACATGACCCTCAGTCCCGGTAAAAGTGTATTTATAATCTCATGTTCTTATTTAGTGTGATTATAATTTTTGATTGGACTAATCTTAACATATAATCCTAAAGAGTTGGTTTCTTGAGTGACGGTCACTATATAGTGATAAAGGATTATATTGGAATATGGAAGGAAATAGATCCTTATTTGCAATTTTGACAAAAATGCACTATTCACTCATGTGCAGTTGTGCACTGTTCACTCAATCTAAAAAACAAGTCTTTTAGTCTAAAAGTACACAGTCTAAAAAAAAAGCATTTTATTCTAAAAAACAACCCGTTAAGCGTGAAATACAAGCATGTTCTAAAAAACAAGCATTTTAGTCTAAAAATAGACGTTAGCAAACATATCCACACAGTCTAAAAAACAAGCATTTTATTCTAAAAAACAACCCGTTAAGCGTGAAATACAAGCATGTTCTAAAAAACAAACATTTTAGTCTAAAAATAGACGTTAGCAAACATATCCACACAGTCTAAAAAACAAGCATTTTATTCTAAAAAATAACCCGTTAAGCGTGAAATACAAACATGTTCTAAAAAACTACCTGTTTGGTCTAGAAAACAAGCATTCAAAGGTGAAATTCAAGCATGCTCTATAAACCCTTTTTTTTTTCTTCAAAATGCATGAATTCTAAAAAGCAACCTATTAACTGTGAAATGCAAGCATTCTCTAAAAAACAATCTGTTAAGTGTCAAATGCAAGCATGTTCTAAAAAACAATCTGTTTGGTCTAAAAAACAAGCATTCAAGTGTGAAATTCAAGCATGTTGAATGCAATTTGCATAAATTGCAGAAAAACCCCGTTCCAAACTTTTTTGCATATAAACTCCGTCACTATATAGCGACCATCACTTCCAAAACTAATTAAATCCTAAATGGATTGAATTATTAAATTCCATCTGAAAATTCGTAAAAAATGTCACATATATCCTTTAAATTTTCTACTTGAGATAAAATTCAAATTCAACACCACCAGTCCACCATGGCGGGCCAGCCAACATGCCCGGAGATGGTGATTGGTGGTGCTAATCACCGCCCTTTCAAACCCATCTTCATCAGATGAGAAATCACGAACCATCATCGCCTCCCCCGACCTCACTAGCGCATACACTGCTCTCGATACATTTTGAAGCAATGTTGATAGATACAATTCAGTTCTGGTAAAAGTGCATTTATAACCCCCAATTCTTATTTAGTGTGATTATAACCCTCGATTGGGCTAATCTTAGCACATATGACCCTAAACGGACTGAATTATTAAATTCCATCTGAAAATTCGTAAAAAATGTCACATATGCCCTTTAAATTTTCTACTTGAGATAAAATTCAAATTCAACACTACCAGTCCACCACGGCGGGCCAGCCAACATGCACGGAGATGGTGCTTGGTGGTGCTGATCACCGCCCTTTCAAACCCATCTTCATCAGATGAGAAATCACAGTCCACCATCATCGCCTCCCCTGACTTCACTAGCGCGTACACTGCTCTCGAGAAATTTTGAAGTGACGTTGATAGATACAACTCATCCACCGGTGAGCCTGCCGCTTCCGCTGGTGGACCTGAACGCTTCCACCTGCATACGCGGGTCGACGTCGACATTCCTTTTTTGAACAGAACATGCTCTCAACGATTTCTTCGTGGAGTAGGTGCCCAGCAAAATCTTGTCGTAACTTTTAGGCTTAGTTTCTCCATTTTTGTTAAATTCTGCTCCAAACACAGGGAGTTTGAGAATTAAATTAAATTTTAAACAAGGGTCTTTTTATTGTCTTTTCACTAGTCACCGGTCAATACTTACATGAAAATCAATTAAATTAGAATGAAAGGTTATAATTGCACTAAACTAGAACTGAGGGTTATATATGCACTCTTACCAGAATTGAGGATTATATAAGCAATTTTCTCAACTAGTTTTAATGTCCGCCGTGCAATGCACGTCAATTAACTTACTACCTTTGTCTCACCTAAATCAGCACAGTTGACTTTTCACACCATCCAACACACATATTTGACCAACCGTATCTTTATTTACTTATATTATCGAAAAATAAAATTTGATATTATATTTACTTATATTTACTTATGTTGCGATTAATCTAACGATACCAGATATGATAATATTCATGATTATATATTTATTAAAATAAGCGGTCAAAGTTTAAAAGTAAATAGTGTCAAAAAGTCATAGTGCACATTAGACTGAGACGGATGGAGTATTTAAAATGCCAAGTTCCAAATATATTACATTAGTATGTCCAAAAATATTATTTGTTCATAATAATAACAAGCATTATAGTTTTAAGCAATATAACTAACAACAATTACTTGTCATGAACCGTCAAAATATGAATAAGACATGTTAATTACATTGAGAAACTAAAGTGAATATTTCACCAAATAGTACATTGATAATATTACATCAGTTTTTACTTCCCCTATAGTTGATGGCATGACGAGAAATCTTACACTGCTTAAATGACAATGCAACATAACTCCACGCCAACGGATGTCTTCTTGTTCAAATTATGAAGAAAATGAAAAAAAAAGGTTCATGTTTGAAAGCAAAAGATCCTGAACAAAAATGATGTCATGTTTTCCAAGGTCCTGCTCGGTGATCAAGTTTTCAATCGATATATCCCATCTTGTTCAGGTTGCCATACCCCTTTTTGTACATCCATTCATTGGCAGTCTTTAGGTTGGAATAACTGTACAGAAAAAAAGGAAAAAAGAGAGAGAAAACACACAAAAGTATGCACGACAAAAGGTCGTACCATAACGTAATGCAGTCACAGATCATCTATAAATATACCAAACTGCTTTGCAAATTCCGCAATTGATCTATGGCATCATCATAGCAACTTTTGATCTCATCAGCATAATGTTGTTTTCTTTTGTACAATCCATATAAAAAACACTGATCTCTGTTAATTTTCTTCGGACACGTGACTCTAGAAATACTTTTACACTAAAACATAGGTTTTAAAAAATTATACTCACATGAATGAGTAGCTTACCTGAAGTTTTTATAAAGTTTTGACCGAAAAGAGGAGAAACTGGAAAATTCTGATCAGAGTCTGGAGTTTAATCAAGCATCTGCAACTATAACAATGTAGAAACTATACGATCAGTTAATTCAAAAAGAAGAGTTCTCCCGAAACCCAAAAAAAATTAATTTAAAATACAGAGAAAATCCAAAGGAATGCATACATCAAACAAGGTTCTAAAAATTAACCTTAGTTGCATAGACAAATGCATATTGTGTATAAATTCTCGTACGATGTCCCCCCTATGCCTAATTTTAGCTCCAACTGTCACATTAAAAATCATAGAAGTCTCAGTGAAAATAGTGAAGCATGATGCAGGCAGTATAGGTGTTTAACTCCATCTCAACATACTTACAATTGGCAAAAGAAGACTACCAAAGAAGATTATTCAACATATAAATGAGAAACTTGTCAAGTAAAGCTGCTTCAAGTTCTTTGGCATCTGTCAAAAGGCAAATATTAGATAAGTTGCTTAAAAAGAACAAGGCAATGCCTATAAAACTATAAGACTGCATCAGTCAACTAGTACAAACAATTCATAGCATAGCATATCAACCAAACTTTGACCTGTATTTTAAGCAACACATAAAGTGAGCTTGAATATAGAGGCTGTAGTAGGGAAAAAAATGTAAACCATACAACATTCTGTATACAAATGGTAGCATTTCAAAGCAATAGAAAGATTTAACAGACTTAACCATCCATAAAGTCAGCCATATTCTCCTTTTTTTTTAATCTCCCGGTTATGACTAATAAATGATGATTACATAAACATTAAGAATAAATGACAGAAATTCTGGTTCGGGGTCCTTTCAGAAATTCTGGTTAAACGTCCTTTCAGAATTCTATCTTATACTGCTATAAGAATCACCAAGAAGGAATTTAAAGGCAAACAGACGTAACACAAAATACCTGTTGTAACTCGTGTTCTCTCTTCCGCCATTCCAATTCTTTCTTTGACCACTCTGCATCCTGCATAGAGTTCCCAATCCAGATAAATTATATATTTGAGTGGCATTGCCTTGCTGAAGGGCTTTTGTCAAGTATGTAAGTGATATATGCCACACAATACGGGTCTTTTACGGAATAAGGAGCAGGTTATATTGTTCCAAGACATCGATTGCAACATAATACATATAACCAAATGAATATAGCTTAGCACCGGCATGAGGTGCAAAAAATGACACCAAGCAGAAAATGATGTTCAAGTCCAACAAATTTATCCAATGCAGCTGAATTGACAGGAAAATACTTACATAGTTTTACCTTTTTCTCCAAAGAAGTTTCAAGAGATCGAACTCTCTGAACAAAAATAGAAGTCTGAGTCAACTAAATAGCTCCATTCATGTGAACCATGCCTTTCTTCAAGAAAAAAAACACATACCTTTTGCATTGATTCATCAACCGCAATCACTCGAGATGCATACAGAGTTCGAATACTATTGACCTTGCATTTCCTATTTCCGATACTAACCAGACTGAGCGAGGCTCTAACTCGCTCAAAAACCATACACAATGTTCTACCTCGTCACGAGAAGGGCGGGGTTTTCACCGCCGAGGACTACGCCTTGCCTCCGACCTAGGGGTGCTTATCGAGCGAGTCGGTTCGAGTATCGCTCGAATTCAACTCACTATCACTAATTTTTATCGAGTTCGAGTCGAGTTACGAGTTATTTCGATTAGCTTTTTTTCAAGCAAAAGTTGATAATATGATAAATTTTTAAAACTAATTTTTGCATGAAATATGAATTTACTGGTATAAATTATGTAAAAACACACAAAATGATTGTATTATAAACATGTTAATGAATTAAATATCAATTTTAACAACCATATTTGTGTTATCGAGTTACTCGCGAGTCTATCGAGTCGAGTACCTCCTTTGATCATCTCGCGTTTGAAGCGAGTCGAGTTTCGAGTACTCGTGAATTGACGATCTCAGTTAGCACAGACCGACCAACCCAGCGTCATCAATTATTGATGGAAGAGGGAGATTGATGCAAGACTGAAACTGCCAGATGGAATGTTTCGTGGGAGTTTTTACAAAGTGACGAAATCGCCAAAAAAACTGCAATTAACTGTTAGAGGAGATCGTGATATCGTGTGATTGGAAGATTACGGGCAGTTTCTGGGGAGTTGAAGAGGAATTCGTGCGATGCCAAAACTGAAAATGAATATAAAAGAATTGAAATTATTGTGTAAATTACTATTAATAGGGATAAATTATCATCGTAGGATAAATCTGACGACGGATAGCAAATCTTTGGTCGTCTACATTTAGGAGAAATATATAGTAATTTAGATAAAATAAATGCAAAAAATGTTTTTTACAATAAGAAAATTGCTTATATAACCCTAAGTTATGGTAACAGTGTATATATAACCCTCAGTTCTAGTTTAGTGCAATTATAACCTTTCATTCTAATTTAATTGATTTTCATGTAAGTATTGACCGGTGACTAGTGAAAAGATAAAAAAAAAGACCCTTGTTTAAAATTTAATTTAATTCTCAAACTCCCTGTGTTTGGAGCAGAATCTAACAAAAATGGAGAAACTAAGTTTAAAAGTTACGACAAGATTTTGCTGGGCACCTACTCCACGAAGAAATCGTTGAGAGCATGTTCTGTTCAAAAAAGGAATGTCGACGTCGACCCGCGTATGCAGGTGGAAGCGTTCAGGTCCACCAGCGGAAGCGGCAGGCTCACCGGTGGATGAGTTGTATCTATCAACGTCACTTCAAAATTTCTCGAGAGCAGTGTACGCGCTAGTGAAGTCGGGGGAGGCGATGATGGTGGACTGTGATTTCTCATCTGATGAAGATGGGTTTGAAAGGGCGGTGATCAGCACCACCAAGCACCATCTCCGGGCATGTTGGCTGGCCCGCCATGGTGGACTGGTGGTGTTGAATTTGAATTTTATCTCAAGTAGAAAATTTAAAGGGCATATGTGACATTTTTTACGAATTTTCAGATGGAATTTAATAATTCAGTCCGTTTAGGGTCATATGTGCTAACCAATCGAGGATTATAATCACACTAAATAAGAAATGGGGGTTATAAATGCAGTTTTACCAGAACTGAGGGTTATATAAGCATTTTACCCTATTTTATTTTATTTTAAATAAAAACATTTTTTAAATTATCAATCAACAACAATATATTAATTGCAGCCATAAATTCAAAAAAATAATAAATTTATACTCACTTTTTCATAAAACCCTAGCTTTTTCAACTTATAAATTACAGTCAGGCAACCTTAACCTAATTTATATTTAAGGGGTGTTTGGAAATCAATTTTTAACTGTTAGCTGATTGCATTAACTGATTAGACTAGCGAATTGTATTAGCTAATATGACTGCCTAATTTGACTAACTGATTGTATAATGTGTTTGGTAAAATTAGCTGATAGATAATAGCGATTTGTGTAACCAATCTTGCAAAATGACAATTACGGGCATGAATGTATTTTACTACTTATTCACTTATTAAATGTATATAATTTATCAATTTTATTTTTATTATAAATAAAACATAAGAATTATAATAAATTAAATTAAAATATTATATAATTCACATTTTTGTGAGATTTGTTTTAAAACCAAACATTATAAGTTTGTTTTAGAGATTTTTTCAAATCTTTCTCTTGTTTCATGTTGATGGTTGTATGAAAAAAATAATTAGTTGTTTCTGGGTAATTTTAATGAAATGTTGTTGATGTTATAGTGAAAAACAAATGAGAAGAACCAACCAATAATGTTATAGTGAAATATAATGAACATAACCATCCAAAAATATAATCATAACTATGCAACTCGAAATACTAATTGAACAATTAGAATGCAATTAGAATGATGCATAATTATTTTGAACACTTGAATTGCAATCGGCTAAGGTTAATAGAGAGAGAAAGGGCAAAAAAGTATTTAATTGTTAAAGTTATTAACATGTGAGTAGAAAAAGCTACTTTTTAAGCCTTTTGAAAATTAACCTATTGAGTCAAAACGTTATTTTAGAAAACCATTTACCAATACTACAAATATCTGTTTGACGTTCAAATCAGTTCTTTTTAGTCAAATAAACTAATTTGAGCCCAAAAGGCTGTTTACCAATCACCCACTTATATATATATTTATTTATTTATTTATTTATTTATTTAAACCAACTAAAGGGGTGAAATTTATTTTGTTCACCACGCAATAAAAAACCTTCAAGAGATAGTATGTACAATATTGGAGAAATGTACAAAATACCAAAAACAATTAAAACTATTAAGTAAATATATTTGATTCTAATCTTGACTCTAGTATACACCCATGTCGACATTCTCACAAGCATTTTAGGGTTCGCTAAGCGACACCCAACTCTACCGATGAGAAGACTCATAACTCGCAAGCAATTTAGGGATCGCCAAAGCAAAATCCAATTCCGCCGACGAGTACGGGGTTCCCCTAGGATCAACAAAGATTCAATCAAAAAGTACCAAGATCCTCAGCTTTGAAACCCTATTCCCAGCTTGCTCATTGCTCTCTTTGCTATGTTGTAGTCCAGTGAGTAAGACAGCTTGTAGCTTCCTCTTCTCAACTTGTAGCATCCATCCTGTCATACAAAAAGCACAGAGTAGTCAACCTGTATAATCACACTCTCCTAATATAAGGAGTGTGATTTTCATCCAGTTCAACTAACCCTCTAATATTCCTAGGCAATGAATTATAAGAGTAGTTGATTAAGCTCTCTGATGAACTAGCTATTTTGGACAATGCATCAGCTACAGAGTCTGCTTCTCTATAAATATGATTAAAATGGATATTGAGTTCACCTGATAGAGACCAAATGTTCCTTATGTAATCCATCAGCTTCCATGGAGGTTTGATTTGCTTCTGAACCATTCTGTAGAGTAGTTGTGAGTTCATTTCCACTTCTAAGTTCTCATAACTTTCATGATAAGCTGCTTGGAGTCCCACTGATAAGGCCAATGTTTCTGCTTCCAAACTGCTAGCCGCTTCCACCATTTGAGCTCTTGCCAATTGAATACTTCCACTACTATCTCTTATAGCAATTCATGCACCTGTTTTTCCATTGGTTTGAAAGGAACTATCATTTAGTTTAAAGAAACCTTGTGCAGGTAATGTCCAATGCACCAGTATGATTTTTCTTGGTGGAGCATTGCTTCCAGTTGATTGGTACTTTAGGGGTTTATTATTAGCCCAGAACTTAGCATGAGCTGTGAATATAGACTGCATCATGTCCGTTATCCCTCTGATAAAAAATGTTCTATTAGGAGAGACATTATCATAAATATAATTTGTCCTTGTACACCAAATAAGCCAAATTATTACCACATGGAGTATTCTATATATATTCATCTTAAAAGATGAACCATCCATAAAATTCCAGTAGTAATATAATTTATCTCATAAGAATTCACAGTTCAGATCTACCAAATAATAGTTTCTACTAACATCTCCCCACACATTTTGAATGAATGTGCAACTATTAAAACACTGATGCAATTCATCATAGCGGAAGAGGCAGAAACAGCAAATTGAATGATGAGGAATGGAAACAACTATTTTCCAAAACTATTCATGAAAAGTTAATTTTAGTTTGGAAATGATTATATTTGTTTTATTTTTAGTTTTAGAATAGAATTAGGACATATATTATTTTCCTATTTTGTTTTTACTTTCATAGCTATATATATTGTAATCCTTATAGGGAGAAGAGATTTTGAGATTTTTAAAAATTTGAAAGTATTCATCTTAAAAGTTGAACCATCCATAAAATTCCAGTAGTAATATAATTTATCCCATAAGAATTCACAGTTCAGATCTACCAGATAATAGCTTCTACTAACATCTCCCCACACATTTTGAAAGAATGTGCAACTATTAAAACACTGATGCAATTCATCATAGTGGAAGAGGCAGAAACAGCAAACTGAATGATGAGGAATGGAAACAACTATTTTGCAAAACTATTCATGAAAAGTTAATTTTAGTTTGGAAATGATTATATTTTTTTTATTTTTAGTTTTAGAATAGAATTAGGACATATATTATTTTCCTATTTTGTTTTTACTTTCATAGCTATATATATTGTAATCCTTATCATAAAGGGAACTAGAAGAGTTATTGCTCCGGTCAATATTTAAATTAATAAAAATATTACAAAATATTAAACTACGTAGTTTTGATTGAAACCACTGCATAACCACCGCAAGATCACCATATTCCGGCGCCTACAATTTTCATACATTTTTTTTTAGTTTTTTAAAATTTCATTATTTTTGCCGAAGGTGTTTCCGCCTTCTATAAATATCATTCTTTTTGCCAAATTTTTAAAGATAACGTTTAGTTCTCTGCAAAAATAGATTGGTCATTCTCTATTTTAAGTTAGTTTGCCTCACCTTTCAATAAAAAAATAACCATACATATGCCTTTCTGTTTTTTCTTTACATGCATGTTCATATTTGAGTTTTCTTAAAAATTGATTATTTGATTTTCAGAAAGAGATTTTTTATTTTTATAAATCGTGTCAATTTCTTCAACGTGATTATTTTTTTTTGCAATACCTTTCTAATTGGCGCAGGTTTTCTTTTATTTATCACTTACATAAATTTACATATATCTCAAATTCTTAGTTACATTCACATGACAAGTTTCTTTTACTAATTTGTGATATGTATCTGTATTATCGCAGCAAATAGGTTGGAATTTCCTTCCTTTTATATTAATTTATAAAATATATCAATATATTTTAATCTCAATATTAGAAGGTTCGACTTCCTTCTAATATATATTTATAGTATTAATATATTTTAAATTATTTTTTTACTTGAATACCAAAACGACGTCATTTATATTGATTGATCGGTTATATAATGTTTCAGTTTCTCATTCTTCACTGTCTTTATCACTTTCACGTTAATATAGTTCTGTCTGAAAAGGTTTTCTTATGTTAATTCACAGGTTCTTTGTTTTTTTATTTTGCAGGTTTATACAGTTTGAATAAGGTTGGTGATGGTGATTGGTGAATGTGATAGCAAGAGCATGGTTTTAGGGGTGTTGTTCTGAGATGGACATGCATCTTGCCGGCAGTAATTGATCGATATTGATTGTGGCCGATTTTGATTGTGGCATCTTAGAAGGTACAAAACATATAAATCTATATATGTGTGTGTATATGTGTGTGGGTTTTTGTTCAATTTCACTTGAATCAGGCAAACCTTCATGTTTCCCCAATCCCTCACTGATGTGGTGATTTTGTCCTCTCAAATCAAGACTGCCTTGGCCACCAATTCCTGCCACTACCTCATGATTATGTGCTCCATCGACTATGATGTATGAATATTATGTTTGATTTGAATGGTAATTAATGATTTCCAGACAGTAGTTTTCGATATGATAATTATGGGTTTGTGGTTTATTTACTTAGTCCTGTTTAGTACATTTTATTTGATTTATTTTCAGTATTTTTCTATTCAGTTTTCATGAAATATGAATTGATGAAATTTAGATGTATTATTAGTAATTCCAATTCAGTTCAGTTCAGTATGTTTAATATTTTTCAGTTTAGCAGATATTATTTGTGATGAACGGACCATATTATTTTCTGATCATTTTTTGGATTTATTCCATAAATTTTTATTCCTTGTACTATCTATATGATTTTCCATGCATGTATGCTTCGCTTTCTAGCCCAATTAAAAACTTCATTCTTTTCCAATTTTTATGATTTTTATGAAATCATGAGCAATCATCAATAATGGTAAGATTCTTCATTTACAAAAATGAACTTTCAAATATGCCACATTAAATATTTAAGTTTATCGCGCAGCGCGCGATGACATTTAGCTAGTAGGGAGAAGAGATTTTGAAATTTTTAAAAATTCAAAGTATTCATCTTAAAAGATGAACCATCCATAAAATTCCAGTAGTAATATAATTTATCCCATAAGAATTCACAGTTCAGATCTACCAAATAATAGCTTCTACTAACATCTCCCCACACATTTTGAATGAATGTGCAACTATTAAAACACTAATGCAATTCATCATAGTGGAAGAGGCAGAAACAGCAAACTGAATGATGAGGAATGGAAACAACTATTTTCCAAAACTATTCATGAAAAGTTAATTTTAGTTTGGAAATGATTATATTTGTTTTATTTTTAGTTTTAGAATAGAATTAGGACATATATTATTTTCCTATTTTGTTTTTTACTTTCATAGTTATATATATTGTAATCCTTATAGGGAGAAGAGATTTTGAGATTTTTAAAAATTCAAAGTATGAGTTTTAAACTAGTTTTCCCGGAGGTGTGATTGCCAAAGGATTTATATATATTTTTCTAGGTGTGATTGCCAAGATTAATTATATATTTTGTTACGAGTTATTTTTTCCCAACTACGATTCATCAACGCACGAATCCTGCATCATTTTTGGTATCAGAGCAAGGTTTTGACAATGACGTTGAAAGATTTGGAAAGAGGTCATTAGCAGACATGATACTATGATTGCTAAGTACGGTTCGGACATTGCTGAAATTAAGGAATCCTTAAAACAGTTGATTGCTCGCTTTGACGCAATGGATGCGAATAATCTGTCGCCACCATCACCTACGAATCCACCAACAACCATAAAAACATCGATTGCTTGTTTCGAACCTATTGTGCAGAATTTTACACTGATATTGAAGCCGCAACAGTCTTCGCCAACAGAGACGCCAATGGATGAGCAGAATTCACCATCATCTGTGAAGCTACAACAACATAATCACTCCTCACTTATGGATGATCAATCACAGCATTCGAAGTCAATGATCAAGCCACTTCAACAACGGGAAGATCAAGCTCAAGGGCACCATCAATATCAAGATATGGAGGTGTTAAATCGAAGATCCATCGAGCAGATCCAACCAAGAATGGAAGATATACATCAGCGTTTCAAGAAAAAAGAATTCAAAGTCCATAAATTTTGTTAAACCTTTTGATGATTTTGGGATTCAATCATGTCTTTTACGTTGTAAGTATCTTATTCATTGGAAAGGAAATCCACGCAAGGAGTCAAGCATTGATTCAGATTTGCAGACTTATTTCGAGAAGATCAATTGTTATAATTCGTCGGAGTCGAGTTTTTTCAAGAGGGGGAGAATGATGAGGAATGGAAACAACTATTTTCCAAAACTATTCATGAAAAGTAAATTTTAGTTTGGAAATGATTATATTTATTTTCTTTTTAGTTTTAGAATAGAATTAGGACATATATTATTTTCCTATTTTGTTTTTACTTTCATAGCTATATATATTGTAATCCTTATAGAGAAAAGAGGGAGAAGAGATTTTGAGATTTATAAAAATTCAGAGTATGAGTGTTAAACCAGTTTTCCCGGAGGTGTGATTGCCAAAGGATTTATATATATTTTTCTAGGTGTGATTGCCAAGATTAATTATATATTTTGTTACGAGTTCTTTTTTCCCAACTACGATTCATCAACGCACGAATCCTGCATCACTAAAAGTTGGTGAATATTCAGTTCTTCAAGAACATCTGTAATGGGGATTAGTCTGTTCACAAGCTTCCAACGAAATAGTGTCATCTTTTTTGGTATAACCTTTGACCACATGTATTAATAAGAAGGAACTGGGATCCTTTTAGGCCTTAAGATCTCATAAGCAGAACATACAGAGAAGTTGGGCCTTTAGGATCAGGTTTCCAAATCAAAGTGTCCTCATAATCCTAAAATAAGGAAAACTCAGTTGCTAGCATATGATGTTATTCACTATTAAAACCATGCTTCATAATATTGAAATAATGTACCTGATGAGTACATTCACTTACTGTCAAATCAGGATTTGGAAGGTCCATATTATCATCCCATAAGTCAATCAAGGCTTGATCAAATAGCCACTGAGAGTTCCAAACGGAGCTATCTCTCTTTCCAATCTGTATACATGTGTTCTGAGTAGCAATATCATCAATCTCTTTAATTTTGCTCCAAAGTCTAGATCCTTTTAAGTAATTAGGCATATATCACATAAACTCAAACCACAAATTATCATTTAGTTGCAACTTCCACCACAATTCTAAAGAGGCCTTTATATTAATATGCAAATCTTTAACCCCCAGTCCATTCTCCAGTGGTGGATAACTTAGCCTTGCCCATGGTCTCCAGATTCTTTTTGTCCAAATTCAGTTGAACCCCACAAAAATTTAGAAAATAAAACATGCATCTTATTTACTACTCCTTTTGTAGGATTCATAACTTTTAAAATGTGTAGGGATAGCAGATAAAACATGCTTATGAGAACTAGTCTTCCAGCCGATTCAACCATTTGTTTTGCCATAAGGCCAATTTTTTTGCAGCCATTTTATCAAAAATAGTCTGAAAACAAGAATGCTTAGTACTCCCCAATTAAATTGGACATCCCAAATAAATGAAAGGGAAGTGACCTTCTCTTATACCTGAAATTTGATTAACCATTGACTTTACAACTCCTGAGACATGACTGGTTATGTAGAAAGCAGATTTATCCAGATTAATCTTCTGACCAGTTGCCCTTTCATATGTTATCATGAAGTCTTTCGGATTATTAAGACCTGTCCTTGTAGCTTTTAGGAAAACAACAACAGCAAAATTAAGATGTGTTCTTTTCCTAACTGAATGTGGCAACTTATTGTACCCTATCCTTGAATAAGAGAATAGCTCACTAATGTTTCTTGAGAAAACCTCATAAGAAGTATAAACAAAAAAAGGAGAGAGGGGATCCCCTTGTTTTATACCCCTAGAGGTTCCAAAGAAACCATTAGGTTTGCCATTTACAAGCACATAGCACTTTGTTGCAGCAATATTGCCCATAACATTATTAACAAACCTATTGTGAAATCCCAGTTTACTTTAAAAATGCCCATAAAAGACCATGACACTCTATCAAAAGTTTTGACCATGTCAAATTTAAACAGAATGTTACTACCTCCAGATTTTTTATTCAGAAAACCAGCAATTTCTTGCATTAGAAGTACACTTTCTACTAGTTCTCTTCCTTGAACAAAAGCTGACTGTTCAGGGGAGATAATACTAGGCATTATGGGCTTTAGTGTCTTAGTATAGAGTTTAGTGAATATCTTATTAAGAAAATTTTAGAGATTAGTTGGAGAAAATGCATTATTAACTAATTTGATAGAGCCTCTCAGAGGATAGAGCCTTACCAGTGGGACTATGATCCAATAGTCCCAGTTCCTTCTCACATTGATTGTTGTTTTGTTGGTCTCCTAGTACAGCTTCCTGATCACCATCTCTAACTCCAGTAGTACCTGTCACAACTTGAATATTAATATTAGTACTTAAAGGTCTATATTTTGGTCCCTGCTCTAATGCGTCTTCACTTGTTTCCTCCATAACAGGATCAGCAACCTCACGGGACCATTTGTTAAAGCTGCAAAGGAATTGTGTGTTTGAATCTTGATGTTCCTCATTGCTGGATTGTCTCCCATGTCTTCTGTGCCCACCTCATTTTGAGGAGCTGATCCTTGATCTTTTTGTTGCATCTCCAGAGAACCTTTCTTTTGCCTTACATGTTGATTGCCTGCAAGATTGCCTGTCTTAACCAAGGAGACATTGTCAGCCACTTTGTTTGTAATAACAGGTCCTAGTACTCCACTTTTTTTTATTTTTTGAGACAATGACAACTGGTTTATGTTCATAAAGTGAGGGTCTCCAAAAGTTACTTTTTTTTTATTACTATGATCATAAGAGCAACCAGATTCAATATGCCCTAATTTTGAACATTTTAAACAATAATCTAGGACACCTTCATACTCAATATACGGCCAAAACCCTAAGTTCCTATAGCTAAGCCAAACTCTTTCTCTCAAGGTTTTAGACACATCTAGTTCCACACACACTTTTGCCACATGCGGTCTAGTTTTGCTTAATGTAGCTTGATCTACTTTCACAGAATGACCTGAAAGGTTACCTAAAGATAGCATAACTGACTCTTCAAAAAACTGGTGAGGGAGACAACAGAAGCATACACACACTGGAACCACATGAGAGTCTGAGTTCGGGTTGAAATATGAGCTAACTGAATAGAATCCAAAGTCCCGGACTTTCTTCATCCAGCTGCGATTATAATTCCCCGGCATCTGAAAATTAATAAACACAGTTTTGTTGTCAGCAAGAAAGATGCCAAACTGGTCCTTAAAAGTTGCAGTTTGAAAATCGCGGTGCAGTCGATCAAGCTGAGGCCTTGATCTGGTAAAACTCTCAATCAGGGTGAATTTGAGCGGGGGTTCTAGTTTCTCATATTCCTCGTGGGAGAAATGGAGTCCTGGTTCCCTCAAAAGCTCGATCCCTAGCTTTGGATTGAAGGAAGCTCGGTTTTCAGATCTGGTGTTAATAGCAAGACCCGACAAACCCGACTTTTGATTGAAGATCTGAGCATATGATATGGGTGGGGACGATGTATATTGTGTGTTGGGTGACTGAGAGCCAGTGGGTGGCTCTGCCGTAGCGGCGGCGCCGACCATCAGAAAGGGGGAGTAATCTGGGATATCCTCGGATTAGGGCCCAAATATAGGGTCGTCCCTCTGGCGCTTGCTGGGATGGCTGTCGGGGGAGGGATAGTGACGGTGATGGCCTCAGTGGCGATCGGGGGAGCATATGGATATCAGTGGCTGTGATGTCAGTAGTGGCGGGGGAGCGGGGGAACGGAGGCGATCGGCGGTGATGGCCGCAGAGACGAATCCTCAAACGCCCTCGAACCTCCTCGAACGCCGACCATTATCACCTAACCTTTACGATTTTGTTCTTTTCGAGCGGAGATCTCCCGAGGCAGTACCAATCCAGTCACGGAAGAGGGGACCTGGAGGTAGCGGTGGTGGGATGAGCTGGCGGGACACTCACTTAAATACTATACACATCTTTTATTTTATGATAAACCACCATAGGTGGAGAGATATTTATCAGGCTCCCCAAACCTTTGTACCTGATCTCCTTAATGGGAGCCAATTTGAAAGATTACATCATAAGTTCCAAAACCTAAACTGTATTTAAGTGCGGATACACGCTATACCTAAACTAAAAAGTGCGATGAAATACATCTGGGCATCCTAGAGTCTAATGTCCGAGAACATGTAACTATCTGGCATGTAAAGTATCAATAACTTGCATCGACCAGTCAACTAGTCAACCAAGTCTACTAGTTTAAATCCATTAACAAAATCGCCAAGAGTGAGTTGTCAAAACCACTTTGACTCGGATTTCTCCTATAATGTATCTGGAAAGAGACTAGAACCCGAGGGGATTTTCCATAGCCCGGCTATTCCAGTTACAAGGAAAACATCAGGTAGGCAGAGAATACTCGATAAACTAGTCCAAATAAACGCAAAAAGGCCAAATTAAGGTACCTATTTCATCTGACATAAAATAAAGAAAATAAAAGGACCTAAAATTCAGAATCTACCAATATCCATTTATGCAGGTGGCTAACTTCAACAGACCGAGGCACGTGTACCTCAAGAGCGGCGAGGTGCGTCGAAATGACGGCATGTGTGAACGGTGAAGCGCGTACGCGCGATGTTACGCAATTTAGTTCATACCGCGACGGCCTACCGACACATCATATTTATAATATATAAGCATTATTCAAATTAAGAAGAGCTGCTCATTTTAAAAATGATAAAATAATTAATTCAACTATGACACAATTCAATTGAATTATAATTTATTACAATTATTTTAAATTTGAAAATACTCATGTAATTTAAATATAAATATAAATAAATATATACATATATAAATATAAATATAAATATAAATATATATATATATATATATATATTCAACAATCATGTACCTCGTTTAAGGTATCTCTACTAACTATCATAACAACAGATAAATACGAGAGACTTAACAATATTATCGATAATGCTCATGATCTTTGAAGTTGATGACTCGGTACTATCAAGTGCCTCCACAACTAAGGTTGATTTTTTAAGCACACAGATACCGAGAAGTCTAGGAATCCCTTGAAGGGTGTCTCCCTTCCCATGGGACCCTGTGGGCCTACTGAATTGTGGGGATAATTGTATGATCAATTTCGTTCAGTCTTATTTTTTTTCAATTTAATTCAGTAAATTTATATATTTTCAGTTTAGTTCGGTATTTTTTTATTTTTTTAGTCCAGTTCAGTATATTTATATATTTTCAGTTCAGTTCAATATATTTTATACTTTCAGTTGTGTTCAATATTTTATATTTTTCAGTTCAGTTAAGTTCAGATAAATATTTTTATATTTTTCACCTCAGTTCAATTCAGATAAATATTTTTTTCAGTTAAGTAATTTTCCTCTATTTTTTTATCATAACTCTCTACAGTTTTTTGAGTTCAGTTCAATTTATATTTAGTTCAATTCAGATCAAATCAACCAAAATGTGATTTGATGCAATTCTAAATAATTAAATTAACGTTTTTAGTATAATTTCTAAATATTTTTTTTTCAGTTCATTACATTTAAATGCTTTCAGTCAGTTTAGTTCAGTATATTTATATTTTTCACTTCAATTCAGTTCAGTTTAATATATTTATATTTTTTGAACCCATAAAAGAAAAATACAATGAATCAGGAAATGTTTTCACGTTAAAAATAACAGAATCGGAAACATATTTCACTTTCAGTGAATAATCACATTATTTTAATTAACAAAAGAAAAGATTAAAAGTGTTTTTTTTTCAAAAATAAAACCATTCACATAATTAGGCTCGCATTAGATCCTATTAAATATTTCAAAAATAAAATAAAAATTAATTTTCATATACTAACCAATGAGAAGGCTACAAGGGAAACCTATCACTCTCCCACAGATACAATGATACTTTTTCCACCTTTAAGGGAGATGCACATGTGAAGAAGTCTAAGAGTATTTGTTATCATTTGAAAGAACATAGATTCGTGCACCCTTTCTACTTTTCTAAACGAACCAACCATTTTAATGTTAGTTTCTCTGCAATTAGCTTGATTTTATACACGAATGTAGTCAAGATTTAAGCTGAGGGAATTTTTTACTTTTTGCACTTGGAAGGAATTTTTTCAAGTGCTAGGCTTTTTCGAATAAAATAAACTTTTGTTTTATTGTCTAATCAAGTTTGGTTTTAATTTCCTCCATCACCTTTGTACCTAGAAATCTTATAGCAAGAGCATCGGCTTGATAAGAATTTCTTCTGATGAGTTTTTACTTTTTACCATCCAATCTTGCAACCACACATCAAAGTGTTCATTGTCGGTCTGCTCCGAAAATATTCATGTTGATCCAAATCCAGATATCAATCGACTCTCTACACTGATTTTTTTTATTTTTTTATAATTAAATAAATTGAAAATTTGAAGATCATAGGTAACTAGATAAATTTGAATTTTTAATTAAAGATTATTAAGAGAGATTATTAGACTAAAGTGCAAAAACTAGACCAAATATAGGTCGAAATACCCAATTTCTAAACCCAACATTCAAAGTGCTCAATTTCTAGTACCCTACATTCAAAAAATGTCCAATTTCTAGACCTTAGTTCATTTCTTCTCCATATCTCCACACGAAAATCACCCATTACTCTTTTGCTCTACACCTCATCGTCGCCCGATTCTACGAACACTGATAAGTTCAAATGTCCCTAAACCAAAACACAGATACACGCTGAATTCTGCATAACTACTAGGTCATCTTCTCCACTCTCTACAACTACAATTCAATCAACCTGCAAACGAACTCGGTTTGAGGGCGCTCAGTTTGAGGGCATTGAAGATTATCGGAGAGCAGTTGGGGTTAACAGAGTAGAAAGTGAAGTGATTTATCTACGGGAGCACCAGTTTTAGCTGTCGGGTGCCGGTGAGTTGCAGAGCAAAAGAAGAACTGGGAATTTTCGTGTAGAGATACGAAGAAATAATGGGAAGAATGGGTTTTTATAATATAAATTATTAAAATATCCCTCAAACTAACTGAACTAACAAAGGAAATTAACCAATGTCTAGAAATTGGGTATTTTTAGAATGTAGGGTACTAGAAATTGAGCACTTTGAATTTTGGGTTTAGAAATTGAGTATTTTGACCAATGTTTGGTCCAATGTTTGGTCCAATTTTTGCACTTTAGTCAAATTATTAAACACGTGAAAGAATATTTTTAAAGGGAAATATAGAGTAACCCATTGGAGTTTGTACACTATTTCAACTGTAAAAACTACTGTAGCAGATGATAGATAGAGTAAAACTATTGGAGATGCTCTAAAGAGTAGATAGTGGTAAGTAGGGGTCGAACCACAATGAGAATGGACTTGTAAGAGTATTTTAAACTAGATAATAAGCATGATTATATATTATAATAAAAAAGCAAAGTAAATAGGGGGATTTGAATTTGGTTTGGTTGATTATACTATGAAGGTAAACTAAATTATATCTAAATTAAGGGTAAGATACTAATATTATGAGGTCTTGGGGTAAAATGGCGTTACTTCCAACTGTCGATTTATCATCGGGCAAATACAATTACGAAAGACATTTGACCATTTGTCATGGATGTATCATCTCACTCTCTAATTGTAGCTAGAGACGATGATAACGTCATTCATAAGCCATAATCATCGATTCACCTAAATAACTCAAAATGGCATTAAGATTGGAGAGTCGACAAACTTACTCATACTCAACGAAAACGCTATGTATAAACAAGACATTTGATGGCTAGTAAGAACTAAAACGGTGATCACACATATATCTTAATCCATGGGCTAAAAATATATCTAGTTGTTATTCGTAATCATACGCTGGAAAGGATTCTCGATTCTAGTAAACAATCACATATAAGAGGAATAAATGAAAGTATAAATTCTTACCTACACACATAATTGATTCATCATTCACATTCATAAGAGTTACAATTCTAGGAACTTACATTTATCATGTCATTCATAAACTACAATCTCACACAACCAATGAAATATATTTAAAAGCAAGAACTTAACTTTATACCACTATAACCCCCAAAACCCATGAAATATATTTAGATGTAAGAACTTAACTTTATACCACTATTACCCATTGTTGAGCAACTGCACTAACTTCTGGAGATGCTCCTCCGGAAATCACTGGTTTTAGTACGGCTCAGCTGCTACCTCATCAACTGCTGCTACATCACAACATAAAAGTCATCATCTAAAACCAAAGTGAAAGTTCTTCACCATCATAGAAGGTGCCATACCCAAAGAAATCAACCACCTTTGCCACTTGATCCACTAAATAATCAACACTAAGTAAAGGTGCATCTGCATATACCACAGCTGCTCTAAACTACAATTGCTTTTAAAAATATAGAGATACATCACTAACAAATTAATCATGAATCACATGGCAAACTCAAAGTGAAAGTCATATAGCATGTTGCTGACCTCATGGCCTAGTGCATCAATATGTAGATGCAAAAGTTATGGAGCAGCAAAGAATCTGAATCTTGGCACAAGAAGAGCCCGCGAAAACCAGACATGACTGTCAATTAAAAGTTACTTGACATTAGATCCTTAAACCACAAAATGCTTCAGCTCTAGTACAATCCCTACACCAAAGAAGAACAAAAATCTTGTCAAACAATGTTCTACAAGCACTAAAGAAATAGACCTTCCAACGTATGGGACTAAAAGACATTGATAAACTGAAAAGAGCAAAAAGATAGGCCTTGCTTCGATCTGAGAGAGTATAAGTAAGAGGTGGGGGTTTCTTTCCTGGCAAAAACACCTCATCATCCTGAAATTTGTAAAGCACTTTGATCACCTTCATCCTTATTTGTCCAACGCCAATTCTTCAACAACAATTATTCGCCGTAATAGAGTTGTCAATTTTGCGGAGGGGTTCATTGAAGATGAGTGAATGTGTAACTCAGTTTGAATTCATTGGCTTTACTCAATGTGAATATGTAACTCATAAATTCAAGGAAATGAATCCCAACATCTATATTCAGTCATTTTCCTTCACCAAGGATTCATGAACCTGACAAATAAGAAAATTGTATACTTGTTGATATCACCTGAAGAGGTTAACATTGAAAGGGAAAACGCTTAAAATTTTACAGACAAAAGATAGAATCCAAGGTACCAGATGTCATAAAATTAAAAGAAGCGTGAGGTTAAATAAATTGCTTGAAGTTTAGTTATCTTCCCCTTCAAGATATAGAGATAACACTCACATGATTATCAACGTTTGAAACAACATAATCTCAATCAGTAAACAAATGGAAAGAGAAAATGTGCAAACAATATAGTATGCAAAGAAGACTAACAAAACCCGAGAGAACATCTAAAGAGCTTCGAAAATAATCAATGAAATCAGAAGAAAAGGCCCCATTGTTCTACAACTTCAATCCCAAAGACATGGTACTTAATAAACATCATAGCAATCAGAAAGTCCGACATAGTATGACACTGAATTCAATTCATCATACATAGCATGCAGGGACGTAAAATCAATAATTGTTCAAATTGAAGAGTAATGCAATATCATCGCTAAGAACTACTTAAAAGAAATATCCACAATCCACATCACCTCACCATGCCATCACTAAAACAAAATTAAGCTAAGTGTTCAGTATTAGCAAAGCTACTTGATTACATCTTGAGACGAATTAGCATGATGAGAACTCAGATTGCATGTTTAATTATGGCTTAATGCAGACTGTATATGATATGCTTTAACCTGCCTTTGGATCCTGTGTTTTGCAGCGCTTCTCGAATTACAGAACTATTTTAGTCAAAATCTTTGATTTTTTGGCTCCTTTAGCGATATCTTCTACTCCTGAAACAGAAGTATGTATATGATCGGTGACAGAAAGAACATACAAGTCAATTATGCTTAATAACCTTTTTTAAACCAGAGAAATAGCCAATGAAAACAAGTTATCACCTCTAGCGAATCATATAAAATGATGGATGTTAAGTAACCTATACACAGAAGACCATAGTGCAGAAAGCATAGATTGCCAGAAGTACCTTATTTTGCCATTATCAAGTGACTCCTCTTCATCCGTTGAATTTGAACAACAATGTTTAATTTGTATTTCTGACTAAGGAGCATAAAGACCATGAAAAAATCCAGACCCGTAAAAAGATCAGCAAGCATAGCATGCATGGCACATACTTGGAAGAGAACCAGGGGCCTAAAGCAATCACATGAAATGATATTTCATAATCCAACAGAACATCATCATATACAATCACTATAACAAAATTAAGCTAAATGTACATCCTGAGAAAAATTAACAAAAGCCAGAAAGAATTATGGTGTTGTAAACTCAACGGCCATGAGACATAAGATGAGAGTGTGACTACAAACCGTGAGGATGATATCATCAACATAAACAAGTTATCACCTCTAGCGAATCATATAAAATGATGGATGTTAAGTAACCTACACACAGAAGACCACGGTGCAAAAAGCATAGATTGCCAGAAGTACCTTATTTTGCCATTTTATCAAGCGACTCCTCTTCATTCGTTGAATTTGAACAACAATGTTTAATTTGTATTTCTGACTGAGGAGCATAAAGACCATGAAAAAATCCAGACCCATAAAAAGATCAACAAGCATAGCATGCATGGCACATACTTGGAAGAGAACTAGGGGCCTAAAGCAATCACATGAAATGATATTTCATAATCCAACAGAACATCATCATATACCATCACTACAACAAAATTAAGCTAAGTGTACATCCTGATAAAAATTAACAAAAGCCAGAAAGAATTATGGTGTTGTAAACTCAACGCCCATGAGACATAAGATGAGAGTGTGACTACAAACCATGGCACCTTGCATCTGAACTAAAAGATATAACGCACAAAACACAAGTACAATGCAAACAAAAATAGATCAAAATAGAAACGAAATTGATTTTATTCACCAAAAATTTCATATGACATTTATAGTTAGGCAATGAATTCATATTAAAAAAAACTTGAAATCCCGAAACCCCTTGAGTACACGGACCTGCATGTAACGACTTAGGGTAATGTAGATACTTTCGGCTGCTGACGTCATACCTCTGGTGAATGTGGTCCTTCCTATTTAACATCCCGGTGAGGATAAGCGGCACCATGGAGAGCAATTTGTAGAAGTTTCAATGTGGTAACATGCCCACCATCGCTGCCGCGTTCTCCTCTCTCGCCGCCGCCGGAGACGTAACTCCTTAGAAGCAGAAATTGAGATTTTACTCGGCTACCAAAGATAAATCAGAGTTGTCGATGAGATCTCTTTAATGAAGCGGAAATTGGCGCGTCAGTGCCTGAAAGATATCCGGAGCACGAGAAAGGTGGCCCGAAAAGGGAATGATTGAGTAGATGACAATTCCTTTGTTGCGAGATTAAATAAGAATGAAACATAATCCAGAAATCTCTGGATCGCCATTTTGGTAGAATTATCTGGAAATAAGGTGAAAGAAGGCCAAAAATATTATAATAATGGCGACGATGAAGAAGTACCGTAGCTTCAAGATCGCCGTTTTTATAAATAGAAGGATTTACATCTAAAAGTAAATCTGAATATGTGCCCAATGCCAGATATTACATTGAGTAAAACAAATGATACTGAAGGAGATGAACAAAAGCAACAGACAGAAGAAAATTCTTAGTTACTAATACTAGGAGTGGTTGTACTACTTGTCCATCCTTCAATGACAGAATTCGGCGAAAAAACAACATTTCTACCCTCTAACAATTTAGCCTCGTCTGCTTGATTATTCAACTCACTAACATTACCTGAACTTCCATCTTTGGACATAATATGCTTCAGAGCATCCAGAACCTCCTGCATAGATGGCCTCATATCCCTTCCCTGCTGCAACGACTGAAACGCAAGCTCTGCAACATCCAAAACCATCACCCTCACATTCTTATTTATGTCAAATCCAATATTTGGATCCACAATCTCATGCAAAGTCTTGCTCTGAATCTTATTTATAGCCAAATTCGACAAATTTATCTCATGTCGATGCCTTGTAATGTCAACCGCTGGCATCGATGTTATGAGCTCGATTAACACGACACCAAAACTGAACACATCACTCCTGTCAGTAAGCTGGTAGCACTGATGATACTCAGGGTCTACATATCCAGGAGTACCCTGAGGAGCAGTTGAAATGTGAGTCATATGGATTGGGAAGAGACGAGAAAGACCGAAATCTGCAACTTTTACGCAGAAGTTGTTGTCGAGTAAGATATTGTTGGTCTTCACATCGCGATGGATAACATCAGATGCGTGCAAGTAACACAATGCGCTAGCGGTTTCTACGGCAATTTTCATCCTCGTACTCCATGGAAGTGATCCAGGTTTTGTTAGGGCTCCGTGAAGATGATCTGCAACGGTGCCGTTTGCAACGTACTCGTATACGAGCAGGAGCTCACGGCTATGACGTGAGGTACAACCGTATAATGTCACAAGGTTTTTGTGGCGTAACCGTGTGAGAATGATGACTTCGTTCTTGAAATGATCGACTCTTTTGAAGTTGTTCTCGTACAATCTCTTAACAGCAACATCTCTGCCATCTTTAAGCTTGCCTGTTAAAAGATATTCAAATGAATCTTCTGTAGAAAATATATTTTGGTAAAATTGCATAAATTATTAAACAGAAAGATAAAGGAACAAACATGCAATTATATTCTTATTCATTTCATACATAAAATACAGCTCATAGAAATTACCAGATAATCATATTGCATGCATAACAAGAAAGCACATTAAAAGCACATCCTCGTACATTAATAGTGGATTCGAGGTAAACCTATACTCTTGAAACGATTAGTCCCGACGAATCGGTCTACGTTCCCTAGGAAATAACCACTAAAGGCTGCCGAACAACAAGTCTTGTACTAGCACCCAGCCCAAAGGCAAAATATCACCGATACGAATAAAGTCTGGCCTGAATCGAAGAGAGACTCTAGAGCGACTGAGTTGACTGAATTGACTAAGTTAACCGACGACTTGACAGAGATCTTCGAGATTGTTTTGTAACGTAAGGCTTATAGTATATAAAAGTATAAAAGTATCTAAAACAGACCTCTAGGACTCTCTATTTATAAAATTCTAGACAGACCCTAACTTTAGAATTTGTAATTTCTGATTAAAACAGGTAACTAGAAATATATCTTTTCTCTCAAGATACAGAAAATTAATTCCATATTTTCTAGTCATGGGATTTTCCAAAAACTTCTAGATTGGACAGTTTTCCTTTTCCAGGAATGAACATAAAAGGAAAATTATGTCCATCTTGAATTATCAAAAATGAGCATCAATATCTCATTCATAATTAATATATAATTTTAAGTGTATCAAATTACCACTTAAAATTCAGCCCATAAAGTTGGTGAAAATTATAATTTCAACCCTTAACTTTTTCATTTTCCAACATCTTCATCTACATATCAATCTTATAAAATATAATTTTTTTCAAGTACTAATTACCTTTGTAAACTGTGCCAAAACCACCATCTCCAAGCTCTCGCTCGGGATCAAAGTTATTGGTGGCTTCTTCGAGTTCATAGTAGTCGAAAATGTGCACTCCAAAGTTGCTGATACATTTCTCAGGATCAAGTGCCGAGGATGAATAGGATGAATAGTTTGTTGAAAGTAAAGTTGAACTCGAGTTTGTTCTTCGCGTTTGTCTCCGTTTATACATGAGGAAAAGAAAGGCTGCAATAATGGCAGTCACAGCAGATGCTCCTAAAGCTGGAAAAGAATAAAATGCCGTGAATGGAAATAATTGGATACAGAAAAATAACTCTAGTTAGGAGGTACATTACCAATGCCAATCTTCAGAAGAAGATTTGTATTTGATTTTCCTGCAGATAAGAAAATGGAGTAGTAACAACACGTTAGCGAATGGTCCATCGTAGCTTACAGAACTAATTTCTGGGTTCAGAATCCACACATCTTGACAGAAACAATATGGCTAATTTAAAGAAGCTTACGCACAATATGCAATAGCAAACTAGTATGTTAGTTTAACAAATATTGCGGGTTTTTGAATTGACAAGATCATTGCATAAGAAGAAAATTTTGGCTAAATTAGAAGGATAAAGACCTCTGCTAATTCCCCTGCAGTTGCTACAGTTACCTCCATCCCACTGCAGGGAAAAACCTCTCCTAAGAACCTGAGAGAAGTTTTCTTTCATCAATGTTTTCAGAGCATCGGCGGTAACTGGTGCGTTGATCATAGCCTGACATGAACTTATCGAGTAGTTCCAATGTTCAAGGACTTCGGGATGGAAAACAGCAAAAGAATGAAGACTCGAATCACTCGCACAATCGACAACATAAGTCTCCTTATCATAAGGCAGACTGCAGTTGTAGAAGAAGAACAGATCGACAGTTTCAGGACCATAACTGAAGGGAGAAGCTCCCTCGACAGTAAAATTATGTGTCGGGGCAGGACATCGATTGCCGTCATCAAATGACTCGGACTGAGACAGCAAAATGGACTGATTTGCATAGGATATGCTGGTGATGACATAATCATCACCAGATATCCTTAGAACAGGATTTTTGTCCTTGCAAGTGACACCGAATCCCGGCGACCCACAAGAAGGCTGCTGGCTACCATCTATCCAGAAGGGATACTCTATTATTGGTCCATCTCCACAGTTTTGAGGAGCGCAGTTTGTGGAGTTCGAGTTGGAGCTTAGAACTCCATGAATCAAGAAAACAGCGAAAATGAAGAAGATGTTGATCTCATGATCCATTTTCAGGTTTGTTTTTTTAAAGATGGTGGGAGGGAACATTAGTATGAGAATTCAAAAGGGTGGATGGATCAAAAAGAAAGCTTTACTTTTGGATTTAGTGTGGAAAATGTTTGAAGGTTTGACAATGTGAGTCTGAAAATGAAGAAAGGCAGGCTTTACAGTGAGACTTGAAGCAATAGCAACGAAAATTTGTTGGTTAATGTAATTGGGCGTAGGTGAGAGGTAAAGGGCACCACGTAGCCAACATAATTTGACTTAATTCAGCGCCCATGCTAATCAGTTAAGCTACTCTTTTGTTTTTGGTAACAAAAGCGGGATGCGTATCCCATAGCTTTAAATTTTATGTCACGAATTCACAATGATTATTTCGTGTTATTACTCAGTTTTTGTCCACGTGTATATATATATTCAATAATAACATCTTTCCTATTCAATTTATAATTTATTCTTACCCTTTATAACTGAAACATGCAATTTATTATACGTGAGAATTCATTTATTGAATTGAATAGAAAATAAAATAATTTTTTTGAAGTAGTAAAAATAATAAAAATATTGATACTATGATGATTAGTGTAGGTTGAATTTCTTAATAAATTATATGAAATATGAAAATTGAACAAAATAAAAAAAATTAAATCACCCCATGTATTCTACGAATATAAATGATATTAAAAAACTAACTCAATCTCAACCATATTTGTTTCCATCATTCTTTCAAAATTGACAAATTTAGTTAGTTTTTCGCACATTTCTGGCAAAAGAAAACCGATTATATATTTTGTTCACTTAATAATTATCTAAGAGATTCATTTTAGCTCGGACTTCTATAACTTAATCTAAAGATAATGCATACTATTATAACTTTGTTATAGTGTCTTGGAAAAGACCCAAACCTGCAACGCGGCTTTGTTGCATGCAGTTTATTGGAAGAAATTTTGAATTTGTGTGAGAACGGAAAACTTTGACAAAGATTTGACGCGAAAGGTAAAGTAAAAGAATGGACCAACAGGAAGAGAGCAATAATAATCTAAAAGGCTCCTCTTTCGGTCAACCATTTCACATTGAATAATTGACACTAGAAAGAAAAACACGGACATTGCATCTGTTGCTATTGTCACTATAATTGATGGTTTTGAATTATAACTACATTGTATAAAGGGTGCGATTTCAAATTCATGAATTATATGTAATTGATCTTGTCTCTGATATTGTACATTTTATTGCTGTCAGATATGTAACTTTAGAAATGACTTTTGAATAAAACTAAATTTATATAAAAATTAATCGAACTAAAATGCAGAGATGCCTTAGGTGTATTTGGTTGGATGATATTTTGAGAATTTTGAGAGTTTGGTATTTTGTTTGGAATTTTATAAATCTGATTTTGTAAAATCTTGTTTGTCTTGGTTGAGATTTTTAAGCTCGGAAACAAAATTCTTTTTTGGTTCGTCGGGATTATGTAAGTTTAAAACAAAAATCATGTTTGGAGGTAAAATCTAAACTTGGAAGCACAAAAACCAGATTTTGGGGACAAAATTTAGACTTTCAAAAACTAAATAAACCAAACAATATATAATTTCCAAAAGTTCGAGTGTTTCAAAATCGGTCGAACCAAACACGGCGTTAGAGATTGGCGCCAAGTTTGTAATTGCACCAGGGAAGCTGAGCCCTAGTTAAGTAAGTTTCACACATTTGCACTCTATATATTTTCAGAATAGCTAACCTTTTGCCATTCAAGTTTTAGTTGAATGATGAATCAGATATTTTGATTGATAGAGAAGAGAAGAGAAGGAAACCGAATATAAAGATAACAAAAGAGACTCTGACCTCGGCACATAGATGAGTCGTGAGAACCATCGGGACAGAGGCAAGTAGGGTCCTGCGAATTCGTGCCAGGCCAGCACAAGCCGCTGGATAGCTTGCAACCTATGCAGGATGTCCAATTAAGCGGATACTCCACCTTGAACCCTTCATACAGCAATTCCGTCAAATTCATGGATGAACTACTCTTCTTAAACTCTTCAACTTCCTCCCGAATAGATGGGATCGTTATCGGAATCCCCGACGGGCAATCAGATTCACTGAAATGGTAATCAGCTCTTCTATCATTCTCTGAACTTTTCATACAAGAATATTGGTGCCTAGGGTCTTGATCTTCAGTGCCAGGACACAGCCGAAAATTAGCAGCATCTACACCGAAAAGGTTAAAGGGAGATATGCTTGCGGAAATATTAGCACAGCGATCATCCCAGAGACTATTTGCTGCAATGGTGACGGCGTAATTTGTGTCATTTATATCAAGAACACGAAATATCTGGCCACTGATGTTTATAGTCAGGAGATCATCTTGCACGCAAGTGAGACGAAGTCCCGCCTCGCCGCATTCCGACGACCTATTCCCTCCCCAGAAAGGGTAAAGGATGTTAGGAAACTTACTGCCGCAGCTGAAAACGGAGCTGCAGTTTCGGAAGAGTGTAACATCTCTCTGAGAAAAGGATACGGGGAAGCTGCAGGTAGTGATGAAGATGATGGCTAAGATGAAGAAAGGGATTTGCATCCGGAGGAGAACCATGGCATGGAGAATTTGATGAGGATTTTGAAGAGACTGGAATTTGTATAATGAATGATATCAGATATTTCTGCAACTCTGGAGACTTGGACTTAGACTTATCGCTATAAACTAATGTATTCTTCCAGGAGCCATTTTCTTTGACAAGGAAAGGAGATGATGAGACCAATAGGAAGGCGGCAGCCAAGACATTTAATTGTTTGTTATTACTACAAAGTCCACTTTTATTAATTTTCTGAATTGGACGGAGAATTTTGTGAGGTTGCAGAAATTTCCAGGTTTGAGAGTTCGTTTGATTAGTAGCAGGTAGAAAGGAGAGAACGTGAAACTTGGGGCTCTGGAAAATTCACCGAAAAAAGGTATTTCCTAATAAAATCCCCAACCACTGTTTCTTTATTTCATGCTGACCTAATTGGACTTCACTTTGATCCGGTCAGCTTAACTACGTACTTGCAATATTCTTATTTCAAATTTTATCATTAATTGAATGATACATAAATGATACTATTTATTTATAATATTCTTTTTAATTTGTCAAAACAAGTATTTTATAATTAGTAAAATTTAATCAACATACGTAACAAAATATTATGATTAGTAATACTTGTCCCCGCGATACTATTTGAGTGGTCAAACTCCACCATTCAAAAAAATTAGAGAAAATATCAGAAAATTTTGCATGTTGATAATTTTGAATATTGAGTATATATGTCGGTTCAATCGTGTTAAATGTCTTTGCAATTAATAATATGTTAATTTTTATTACATATACTTAATTAATATTCAAAATTGTTAAGATACAAAATTTTCTGAGGGAATATAAAAATATGTTATGCACAAATATGTGTATTTTTGTGGACTATGGCACAAACCATATTGGGAATTACTACTAATAGTATAACAAACTATCCACAATAAAACTACCTCTGAACCCCTCCTGGAATGAAGTGAGGAAAGTTAGATCAATTCGAACAACCAAAAAGAAACCGAAAAAGGTTGGGTGGTTTCGTATGACAATAATGACGTCTTGTTTAAATATTTATTATAATTTATGAAATAATTTAATATTAATTAGGATCATCAAATCTAATTAGATAACGACACATTATTCTAAATTAATTTATAATTTGGACATGTATTCAATCATTACATATTAGGTTTGAACGTCAGAATTTTAGAAATTTATTATAATATGTTAACCGGTTGGAACATCAATATCATATTCTTATTGATGTATGATAAATGTTCAAAAAGATCATCCCAATAAATATTATTCTTAGAAATAATGTACTAAAGTAATGATCATGTTCTTTCTAAGGATCGCTTTTAATATACAAAAACTAATAAATAATAATTATAATAATTTATCACTTTTGCCGGATCTGATAAACTAACTGAATCTATTTTGTATACTCCCTCCGGCTTTTATACAATAGCCTAATTTTATTGGCACAATTACAAAGGAGAGCAAAATGAATGGTGGAGATTGTATAGATTATTGGGAAAGTAAAATGTGTGGTTGTGAACGAAGAAATATTGCTAAAAATGAAAACTAAGCCATTAACTAAAAACCTTCCTAAATTAGTAACTAGATCATTCTATTAAAACCAGATCATTCTATTAAAACCGGAAGTAGTATATCAACCCCAAAATGTTTTACCTGCTACTGCTACTACAGTCTAAATAAGCCCGTGTTCGATTAGAAGAAGTTATGAGTGGCACAGTTTGATTTGCTAAATTTATTTAGTTTAATTCAAAACAATTATTTAAATTTCAATTTAAAATTATATAAGTGCACTACTCATAATTTCAAATATTTCTACCAAAGTGGACGGCCAGTCTATCAATCAAACTAGAATTATTTGAAAGTCCCATTAGTACTGTATTGTTCTCATCACTATTCATTAACATTTTTAATATTTATAGCCCTCCAAACTCCATCTTTAATTTAACTGTTTTGTTTTAAAAAGATAACCATTTATTAAACATTATTTACCTATCTTCCCACTCAGCTAACCATTCACCCAATGACTCCAATATTAGGGTGCGTTGGTTCGCAAGTTTTTTGAGAGTCTGAATTTTATTTTGAATTTTTGAGAGTTTAGGTTTTTGTTTGGGATTTTGAAAGTCTGGTTTTGCAAAATCTTTGTTTGGTTGGGTTGAGTTTGTGAGTATGAAACAAAATTTTTGATTGATTTTTAGGATTTTGCAAGTCTGGATTTTAGAAAACTTGGTGAACCAAACAAGATTTTACAAAACTGGACTTGGATAGTCCAAGTTTTGCAAAAATTTATCCAACCAAACACACCCTTAGTTTTCTATGCGCCTGCTTCATTCCAAGTATTATTTGTTATTCATACGTAACATAAATGTGCCAAAATTTTGGGTATAGAAGCAAATATGAACGAAACATATTTAATTAAGATGCGTATCCTAAAATGTCGTTTACTTTTGACTTGCAAATTTAGCAGTATTTATATTCTGGAAGATTTGGATATTTTAGTTTAATTTCAAACACCCATCCGTCGTTTTTGTCTTGGCATTTAAAAACATTTCTGGTTGGACATTACTAACAATCAGTTGACCATTGACCTAAAATCCTTGTACCATCTCTTTCCTTTTCTTCAGTTTTTAATTATCAACATCGACGAAAGACGAATGCATACATAAAATTATTATTTTCTTCAAACATGTATCTTAGTCCCAGGATAGAAAATAATTTGGCCTGCTAAATATAATCCGTATTTATTTACTATCAGTCTATATTTTTATTATATAATTATAAATATAATAATTTTAATACATAATTAATTTACAATTGTATATCATAGAAGTAATATATATGATATATATGTCTGATATATAATTATAAATCATATTATATATTGAAGAAGTATTTTTTATTTTAAATTGCAAATAAGCAAAATATGACATATATCTATTAGATATAAAATAGTTGTTTTTGTGTAGGTTTTCACTGCAATGCAACAATGAATTAACCAAGAGGGAGAGTATATAATATTCTGTAATATCGACTAAAGATATTTTTCTCAAGATTAACTTTAGAATAAATATGTGGTGATTTTCTATTTGATGCTTCGAATTAAAAGATTAATTTAATGTCATCGGTCTAAAAGTCGCACACTCTCACTCTATCCTTACTGACTTTGCCGGCAAATCATGCACCGAATACCTTAATTAAGTCGGCTAATTAAAACCAGAAACACAACGCGTAAGGTTGACAAATACTAAAAAGACAGAGAGGTTAGGCTGCCAGTTACCTTTGCAGTTATGAGAATGAGCGGTGCCGTCTTTGCAAAAACACACAAATCTCTGAGTGTCGTTATTGAAGCCGCAGCGCCCATCAGAACCTTCACAGGAATTGCACTCTTTTTCTCTCTTGTAAACCACCTCGAAACCTTCATGCATGGCGGTTTCAAACGAACCTCCCAGGTTGCTCGTAACCGCCGTCGTCACTTTCTGCTCACAAATGCGGAACCAGTTATAATCATGAACCTCGCTGCCGATGCTTCCCGACTTGGAAACATACGACTTATACCCTGCACCCATGCAATCAGCTCCGAAGAATTGAGTTGTGGAATTGGGAAGAGGTTGAGTGCAGTTGAAGTAAAAGGTGAGGAAATCAAGGTTGGTGTAATCCAGAGGCAAGGTTTCATCAATGGTGAGGTTCTGACCCGGCCTCGGACAGTTAGTGCCGCCCTTGAAAACTTCTGATAAGGTTATGGACTGGTGGTCCATGCGCTTAACGTAGAAAGCTTCGTCAGAGAGATTGTAGAAGAGATCAGGTTTGCCGGAGGGAGACGGCGACAGACAATCTAGGCCGAAACCCTGGTAGCCGCAGCGTTTAGCGGCGGGCTCGTTTTGATTCTTGACCCAGAAAGGATACTTAACTTCACGGTCTCCGCAACGGAGCGAGGTGCAGTAGACGGCGGTTTCATTTTCTGAGTTTGATGATCTGATGAAAAGGAAGAACATGAACAAGGGGAGGAGATGCATAGTGTTTGATTTGATAGCTATAGCTAGCTAGTTCAATGTAGCACAAGATGAAGTACAATTACTGGCATAATTTTCTAGTCCGTTTACCATGGCGTATTAAAATGTTAGTTCTTGATGAATTCTACTTCATCCACGTCATCTTGCATGCTACTTACGGAATAAAAAACGTTCAAGAGTTTGAACATTGAATTGGAAGTTTGTTTAGTACCCGACGACTCCAGCTACTTCAGATTATCAAATGTGCATGGATATTCCAACTGGGGGTATGCGTTCGTCTTTGCGAAAGCTACATATATATATCTACGTCCGTCAACTGAAATTTGCAAATAAAAATCCCGATACATAAAATTCCTATAGTGAATATTTGTAGGGTTACACTTTTTCTTTCCAATGCATTGATAAACTACGAGCGAAAAGAGGTGTAACATTCCAATTGTAAATAATGCACTATTACAATATGGGTAAATCATTAGGGTACATATCCAAGTAAATTTTACTTAGGTGTTATGTAGTCCGATAATTTACTCAATATAGTCTAAATATCATTAAATTTACAATGACGTCTCTTGAATATTTTAAATTTCTCAATAAACATAACAAATGAATATATTTTATTAAACATATCGTATTTTGGACTAAAAGTATAAAATATCGGATTACGTATAGCAACAACACCCTTGCATTCTTATTGAGCAAAACTCCTGCATAGGGGTGCTTATAGAGCGAGTCGGTTCGAGTATCATTCGATTTCAACTCGGTATTGCTAATTTTTGTCGAGTAACGAGTTATTTCGATCAAATATTTTTCAAGCAAAATCATAAGTAATTGATAATATGATAACTTTTTAAAAATAAGTTTTGCATGAAATATGAATTTACTAGTATAATTTAGGTAAAAACACACAAAACTATTGTATTATAAACATGTTAATGAATTAAATATCAAATTTAGCGACCATATTTGTGTTATCGAGTTACTCGCGAGTCTATTGAGTCGAGTATCTCTTTTGATCATCTCACATTTGTGTCGAGTCGAATTTTGATTAATCACGAGCAACTCATCTCAATTAGCATCCCTGCATAACCATGAATACTTAGATAAATTCTAATTTAACCCCTGACTCTTTGAAAAGTTCTATCGTGACCATTAGCCAAAACTAAAAGTGTTTTTTTTGTGAGCTTTCACCGATATTGACAGTGAATTTCATCATTATTATGAATAAAATGATTAACTATATTATCTTGCATAGCGTTTGCTACTGGCTTCTTTTCATGCTCCTCCCCTGCAATTTTAACGTCATTTCCCCATTTCTCCACCAACTCATCTGTCAGTAGAATTAAAGGGGAAGAAACATGAAGAACATAATTATAGGGAATTAATACGTGCAGTCCAACATTATTTTTTCAATCCAACATTACTTTTGCAGTCTGTATTTATATTTAAAGTACCAGATATACCCTTATTTATGAGAACCACATTTATTTTTGAATAAATATTGATGATATTAATGTCACTTGATAAATAAATACGGAGTACATAAGTAGATACTGGACTGCATATAACAATGTCCTAATTATAATATTTAGGATAATTTAGTCATTTTAGTCATTCTCAATTTCCCATGCATGGCTAGTTTTTGATAATATTTAACGCAAAAATTGATGGTTCAGTTAGATATATTCATATGTCCATGCAGACAAAATCTTTTAAACTCCCAACTTTCCGGACTTTCCATGAAAGTGTTTACACGTTTTAATTTATAATTTGTACCCTTTAATTTGAGCGGTATATTTAATTACTCAATTTTTTTAAATAAAATTTCTTAAATTTTTGCATCAAAACATGTTTTACTATTATTTATTTTAAAATGATCAATGTTTTAACAGAAAATTAAATCGTTTGAGTTTAAGAATATAGTTGTAGTTCCATACCATCTAGAAAAGTTGGATTTTCAAGAGATTTTGCAACCCATGTATACAAACTCTTTTATCCGAACGGCATCCCTCTCAATCTAGGGCCGTAGCGCCGCCATCACCACACTTAATTTTTTTCCTAAACTAGTGTGTTTCCTCTTTGGCTCTACGAGTCATTTCCCACTGGCTATCTCAGCCCGGTGATGGTCATTGGAGCTAATCTTCTCGGTCGCGATATTATCATCCTCTATGTTATCATGTCGGGGGATGTAATTCGTTTCACTACTACTTGACATAATATATAGGGGATGAGGGGAATGCAGTGGAATAAATGAATACAAAACGCAGACAGTGATCGAATAAGAAGGATTCGAAGACTTGCTGATTGAAGATTGAAGCTAAGAAAACAATTGGGGCTTTTTGGAAGAATCAAATGAAGAGCGTCATCTGCACTTATGAAAAGATTAAAGTGAGGAAGATGAAAAATATATTTGGGAGATATAACCCAAAATTAAATAGCATTTAAGCGGGGAATTACCTTAGTTCGTGTTCCGATGCAAGCAAGTGGAGAGATGGGGAACGAACCGCAAGCGCCACCGAAATACATGACACGTGTATTTTGCTTTTGGATTGGAACAGAAATTAAACTCAGCCGTCCACGTGTCTTGGTGGAAGGTGAAACAACTTAAAGATGGATATTCAGAAGAGTCCGCCAGAGTGGTCAATCCGAGAGGATGTCCCGAGCTAATGCTTCGAGATGTCCCCCTCGAGTTATTGGTCTTACCCTCGAGTAACAAGTCTTGCACCATGCCCTCGAGAGGAGACATCGAAATTCTGAAGATCAACCTTGGGGCTACTGATAAGTCCATGGTTCGCACTCTGGGGTTTCGTTCAGACTCGGACCAAGACCCGAGAAGGGTCAAGGGTTCGAGATACGCGGGAGATGGACTCACGAGTCCAACAGTCCAAATCCTTAAAAGGAACGCGTATATTCTGAATGTCCTACAAAGAATACACTTCCTCTAATTGTGGGAATAGAACTGTTATTACCATAAGAGTTGTATTCTTTCTGTAATTACAAGCCTTGTCGATCTATGGATTGGAACTCTATAAATGCAAAGGTTTGGGAGACCCTGTCGAATCATTATCTTACACATACTATGTCTTACACTTATAAGCTTCTAAAATCTAGTTCTAATTTAAACATCAAAGTGTCTACCCTTGGACACCCCCAGGGCTTTGTCTTGCAGATCGGTTCATGAGTTGGGTTCGTGATCAAGCGCAGGTTCTAGACATCTATCAGGTTTGAAGCCATGAATCTCATCATAACGTAGTTCAGCAGGATCTTAAATGTATTAAAATTTTATTATTTCAATTATACATATTGAATGTATAGATGTTTAATACAATCATAAAATTTAATATATAAAGGAATTTAGGGCATGAATATTGCATCTGTGAAATATCCAGGAATTACCCAGGTATGAATATGTGTCATATTTTTTATATTAAAAGATGGAGACATTCACATGTTCTGTAATTGTGAAGAGGCACTAGATACTCCACATCGAAAATTTAGAGAAGGAATTGCTAGGTTATAACCTTGAGTATATAGTTTTCGATGTGGAGTATATAGTGCCTCTTCACAATTACAGAACATGTGAATGTCTCCATCTTTTAATATAAAAAATTCACAATTCACCAATCACATCGAAAGTTAGTGATTCCGAATCCTAAACCAAATTCATATATTCTCTCACACTTTTCTCTAGCCCATATAAGTGGGTCGATGTATCATGCATACACCCATATGGGTACACACACATGGTTACCCTATATATCTCTTATCTCCAACACACTCATTTTTCCTTCTTTAATTTTAATTTTATTTTTTTCTTATCTAACTTTGAGAAGTTTAAAACTTATTGTATTATTAGAAGATTTATAATAACATGCATTTTTCAAATGTTTGTAATTTTTATATTTATAAAAAATCCTGCCACATTGCCCTTTACATTGTGGTTTGAAGCCATGAAACTCATCATAACGTAGTTCAACGAGATCTTGAATATAGATTAAAATTTTACTATTTCACTTCATATTGAATGTATATATAGATGTTTAATACAATCATAAAATTTAATTTATGAAGAAATCTAGAGCATGAATATTGCATATGAAATCTTCAGGAATAACACATATTCGAATCCTTGTCATTTTTCTTTTTATTAAAAAAAAGGAAACATTCATAGGTGGTGTAATTGTGACTACCCGCCAATGATTCCCTTATTTAGCTCTTAAATCTAACACCACCCATTTTCCTTTCTTTAATTTTTACTTTTTTTATTATTTTCTTATCCACGTCATTTTTCTTTTTATTAAAAAATTGAAAACATTCATAGTTGGTGTAATTTTGAATACACACCAATGATTCCCTTATATAGCCCTTAAATCTAGCACCACCCATTTTCCTTCTTTTATTTTTACTTTTTTTTTAACTTATGTTCTTATCTAATTTTGATAACTTTAAATTTATTGCATTTTTATATTATAATAACATGCATTTTTTGTTCTGAATTGAAAATATATATTGTTTGAATATTTATGGATCTTTAGAAAAGGGAGCGGAATCAACGCGCATATTTTCTTTGTTAATTGTAAATGTACTTTTTGATTTTCAGGATGACGACCAGCTGTCAGACATTGACATTTGGGATCATTTAAAAAGGAGAGAGGAAATTAGGGTAACTATTTCATTATTATTGAATATTTTTAAATTAATATCAGTGTTATATTAAAGTCAAAAGTTCGATGATGGAAGGCTATTACTAGTGGCGGATTAAAATTGGGCATGCACGATTTTAATTCACTCCTGCAATTATTGACGTACGCTTTGTTGGACGGTCCATAAGCCCAAATTAAGATATTTTTACAAATATACTACAATTCATATTTCTCAAATTAAATACAAAGTATGAACAAAATTAATACCATATTGTGGTATGACTTAGGTAATACCATATTGTGGTAAAACTTGTGTTTCAGGGTTGCACTAGTTTAAATTAATGGCATAGAGTTGAGTCTAATTTCATTTGTTGTATCTTGTGTTTTTCAGGGTTGCAAAGGTGCGGGAAGAGCTGCAAGCTGAGGTGGATGAACTACCTCAGACCTGGTGTGAATATACAATTTTAAATTCACTTATATCCAAAATATAATTCGAATATTTTAACATGTTATTTACAAATTAGCTGTAATACACTATTTTGTCAATTAACTTCAAGTTTTATTGTTTAATTTAGGCTTCCTAATTCCACGTTTTTATTATAAATTAACTCATTTCAAAACAGACAATGAAAACATGCACTCTATGTTTATTGTGTAGGCTACTAAAAATTTTCAAAATATTGCGCACGTAAGTTTTGTAATAAATATCTTCACGTGCAGTGATTAAAATGTAAGAAATTTTGACTAATAATCATAATTGTCTTGTAACATCGATAAAAGGGGGAGAAAAATCACACTAAAAATTCTATACGTGCATGGTGTATGATAAAAAATCACACTAGAAATTTACAAATATTCATTATTTTACATGCAGAGCTAATAATTCTATACGTGCAAAACTAATAATTCAAAAGTGCTTAATTATTCATCTTTCTTATATTGAAAAATTAGCTGCTCAAAAACACCTGCAATTAACAACTGATACGGACATATTATCTTTCTATATATTAAAGCCGCGATCTCGAAGCTACAGTTCTCATAGTCGTCGTTAATTTTTTAATATTTTTCCAATTTCCATGCATTAATCTATCATCTCTCCACGTTTTGTTCGTCTGTTTACCCTGTCCAAAGAGTTCCATCGTCGTCAGCATCTACTGAATGTATCCAGATATTTAGACTCATTATTCTTTCTTATTCTACCCAGTCTTCTTCTTTGCACCTCTCTTTCTTCCCACCGCCTTTTGTTGTTGTTCCAGAGCGCTCTAACCATCCTCATATAGTGAATCCATATTATTCGGTTCAAATTCTTGTTATCAACCCTCATCATCATTGACCTTAACCTTATTCATTCTAATTCGCCTACAGACAGCTGAGACACTAACAATTCCATGTTTTGCTGAGACGATTTATTGACGATTCTGATGACGATTTTGAAAACTCATGTTAAGGGGGGGTGTTGGGAACGATTTTGACGCCTAAGTTGAGAACGCCTTGCTGGATATTAAGGTTTTACCAAATCCATAAGCACTTCGACTTCGCCGACCACATGGTGATTGCCACTGGTCGGTCGGAACGGCTCAGTTTAATTACAAGGTAGGTTCCGTTTTTATTTAACTCTATATCCATTTGAAAAGTATGATTATATACGGATCCGTTTCAGTCCTGCAGGGCTTTAGTGTTTTATACGTTTTTTTTGGATTTTTTGTGTATGGATATTTGTATCAGTTCTTTTCTTTGCATGATTAACTAACCATTTTGTTCTTAAATTCATAATTATCATGTTAATGATGTCGCACAGCACCATGTATATTATAAAGTTAATGGTTGTGCCATATGGAAGAAACTAGCAATAATTTCTGAATTCTTTACATCACTTTTAGTTTGAAAGGATGGAAACTTGATTTTCATTGTTTCCTATCTCATGCATTGTATGCATATTGATGCAAGTTGTGAGAAGTCTGATAAGGAGAGCCATAATGCATTCATACACTTGGCAAGTGAAAGTGAGCAAACGTCATGTTTCTCTGGGATAGTTTCCATCTGAGACTGATATGGCTTGTTTTCATCTTTGATACCCACAATATGATTGGATTAAGTGATGAGCATGTTGAATAGTTGCTGGACTTCAATCGCTGTTCTTAGGAAATGAAAGTTTTGACCTGATGGAAGTTAAAAAAATGAAGCCAATATTAGTGATTCACTTTAAAGGAAGCAAACATGACACATGCATCATTATTTTGCAATTCCTTATTACTTATCGCTTGATAATTAAATCAAAATATCCCATTTGAAAAGTACAATTATGTATGAATGACATTTAAATGCTTGAAATTTATCTATAATAAAAATTAGTAAGTCGTAGTTTTAGAGTTCCGGTGGCTCTGCTTCAGTCCCGTAGGGATTAGTAATGAGAAATTATACATGAAAGTCCATATTTACTAAATGCAGGTCTGAAAAACACAAGATGTGGCCCTGAATTGTGCTAGTGCATCCAAAATATTATATTTTGGAACTGCATGTATCACCACTCATTAGAAATTCATACATTTTGTTGGACTTTTTGTTTATCAGTCTTTTTCCTAAAACTTATAAAATGTAATGAGAGCATGGCATAGACTATAGGATAGTTCACAGTGCCAGGAACATCTTTAATGTGTGACAGAGTGAGGTAAATGGCTTTGGTGCTGCCTAAAAAGAAAGCAGATGCTATTTTGGAAGATTAAAACTATTGACTGTTTTAAACTTTTTTTCAGGATCATCATCAACCCAAATCCAATTTTCAAATGAAAAGAATATGGAAAATTTAATTTTGATAGTATGATATGCATAAAGCTTGGATATGCTATTATTACTATGATTTGGTTCAGTACTGCTATTTTAAGTAGCCACAGATGTACAAAGTTCAATTCAGTTTTAGTTAGTTTTCTTCACTTTAAAAGAATAGAGTGTTGGTGTTGGATGTGTTGTTTTAGAGATGTCACATGATTATATAATTGAATCCTTATCTCATGCTTCTTGGTTATGTTTTTTAGTGAGTTGTGATTATCTTCTAGCTTAAACATTCATAAGTCGTTTGTATGTTTTTATGCATCTATCATCTATGATGCGTGTTGTAATATGCATACATCTCGTGAATTTGGATTGGTAATCCATACTAAAGATGAGGCATTAGTTTTCCTTCTCTGCATCGCCCACCTTCAATTTGATGGAGATCCAATCACCGTGCACCGATTTTCTGGCTCAGCCCGACCTGGACCGGAGCTCCGATGCAGGCGATAGCTCCACCATCTCCGCCATTCTCTGACCCAGGCGATCCCCAATCACTGTGCACCGGCGTTCTGGCAGAGCCCGGCCTCGTGGGAAGTCGCCACTACCATTCTCACCTCCAAACGTCGTTTCCCTTATCCAGGACCTCACGGACGCCGACGTTTTCGGTGATGATGATGGCGAGGAGGCGGCTGCAGCGGCAACCGTTTTCGACGCTTTGATAGAAAACGCTTTGATGGAGCTCCTGGTTCGTGGATGTCTGTAGGTCAGTGTCTTTCTTTGATTGGTTTTTGTTTACTTTTATTAAAGCATTGTTGGTTTTTGATTGTTCCAAAGTTACAAGTTTTAGAATTAGGGTACAAAGTTTGCTGGAATTTAGCTTTTGATAGACTGAAAGGATTTTGTTTTTGTATGATCACCGGGAAGATCACTCAGACGAGGAGGCCATCACCCCAATCGACGTTAAAGGCGAGGAAAAGATCGCATTTTTATCACGATCTCATGAGCCCACCTCGGAGTTTGTGGAGATTGAGGTTTCCCAACCTCAGAAAGAGGCCTTGCCGACTTCCTCCATTGTTCCCGGTAATAACACTTACGTTACTTACCTGGTTACTACAAAGACCAATTGACAGGATTATGGGGTATCTGAATTTAAAGTTAGAAGGAGGTTTAAGGATATTGTCACATTGTCTGATCGATTGAATGAGAGTTACAGAGGGTTCTTCATCCCTGATAAGAGTATAGTGGAGAGCCAGGTGATGAATAAGCAGGAGTTTGTTGAGCAGAGGAGAGTGGCATTGGAGAAATATCTGCGTAGGCTCGCAAGGCATCCGGTTTTGAAGAAGAGCGACAAGCTGAGGGTGTTCGTGCAGGTGCAGGGGAAGCTCCCTCTGCCTACCAGTGTTGATGTGGCCTCGAGGAGGCTGGACGGGGCTGCGAATTTGCCCAAGCAGTTGTTTGGGGAGACTGTGAGCGTCATTGGGACTCAGGATGTGGTGCAGCCCGCGAAAGGCGGGAGGGATCTGTTTAGGTTGTTTAAGGAGTTGAAGCAGTCGGTTACCAATGATTTGGGTGGAGCGAAGCCGCCTGTAGATGAGGATGGTAAAGAGTTCTTGGAGAAGAAGGCGTCGCTGAATGAACTAGAGCAACATCTTACCAATGCAGCAAAACAGGTTCCTTTCTTTGTGTTTTTAATTATTACTTTGTGTTATTTTGATGTGTCAGTCCCAAGGATTGTGCTTTTGACAAGTTCTTTCACTATGTGTACCAATGATTTGGGTGGAGCGAAACCGCCTGTAGATGAGGATGGTAAAGAGTTCTTGGAGAAGAAGGCGTCGCTGAATGAACTAGAGCAGCATCTTACCAATGCAGCAAAACAGGTTCCTTTCTTTGTGTTTTTAATTATTATTTTGTGTTATTTTGATGTTTTAGTCCCAAGGATTGTGCTTTTGACAAGTTCTTTCACTATGTGGAAATATCAAAGCTTCTTTTCTGAGCAGTAAGTCGATTCAAGTGGGGGCTTTTGTCATATGCATACTGACTCTAAATTTCTGACAGTTAGCTTCATCGAATATGATAGCTGAACAGGGGATGAGCCAGCCGTTTATGGTAACAAGCAGTATGGCCGTTTATGGCCGGCACCGAGCCCAAATCTTCTCCTGTCAAATCGAAGAAGCCCGATAACTCCGTCAAGCTCCCAGAGAGGTATTTGTGTGCTTTTGTGTTTTTATTTGATTATTTGCAGATTTAGATTTCATGGAAGTTTTAAATTTTATGGCTCTATGAATTAAGCATGAGATTATGGGTGAGTTGCATGAAAAAGATTAATTTTATGATTGTGTGAATTCATATTTGGGTATGAGATTCTGGTGATGAGTTCTATGAGAGTCATTTGCAGATTTAGATGTGAAAGTTATTAATTTTATGGTTTTGTGAATTCACATTTAGATATGAGATTTTGGATGAGTTTTATGAAAGTCATTTCATTTGCAGATTTAGATTTTGTGAAAGTTATTAATTGTATGGTTTTGTGCATTAGAAAGAAGAAGGTCTCTGCAGCGTAGTAATATAATACCAAACATCGTCAGTTTTATGGATGTGATAAAGGGGCTATAGGTGCTTCAGGTCTCTGCATTGCCCATGGAGGTGGTCGAAGGTGCCAGAGGCCTGGCTGTCACAAAGCAGAATCTTGGTTGTGCATTCAACATGCTGGTAGCAAAAGATGCCAGTGGAAAAACTTCACTAATCTTTGCATATCACGTAGTGGTGGCCGGAGATGCCAGTCCCCTGAGTGCAGCAAAGGAGCTCAAGGAAGCACCATGAATAGCAAAGCACATGGTAACGGGAAAAGGTGTACTCTCACGAGGGGATTTCGTCAGCCATGGTGATTCCAGGCCTAATATATTCATCACCTTCATCCTAAATCAAGAGAATCTATTTAATATATATTTTCTTTCTTTGTTTATTTTAATATTGTCTATGTTTATTTATTCAAATTGCATTGTATTGTTAGTAGTCAATGTGATTAGTTGAGTTTAATTTAATTAATTCAGCAATTCAGATGAGATGTTACATATGTTATATTATAAATAGTGAGATTAATTTCATTTAATATGATTAATTAGATGTCACCAATTGCACACTATATGAATTAATGAGGTTAATTGGGTCTCCAAAGTGAATAGAGTTATCAATAAAATTAATAATTCTAATTCGAATTGATGAGTGAATTAAAATAAAACATTTTATTGGGTTGGTACTATATCAAGTCGGTTTCAATGGATATTTAATTTGATGTATTAATCCACATTTAATTCATGCAACCAAAGAGATAAAAATTTAGAATTAATGAGTCGTTTATTTCTTTGGTCATATTAATTTGTTATGCATTATGCGTTTTTTTATATTATACATTTATTTTCTTTATTAGTTTCAACAGTTTTCATATTTGATTAAATAAAAATTTTCGGTCCATTTAAGATTACTTATAAATTATTCACTCATCAATATCAGCTATTTTTTGCCATGTTCGGTTATAAGACACCCATGCCGATGCACGGATATCTATTCATTAAAATTTAATTCTATTATATTACTCAAATATAAGTTTTACTTAAATAATATTTTATTTACAATATATGCATAAAAATATCATAAATTTTCTTAGGAGTAGCATGTTATAAAGCTACTCCTACGTCGGACAACTATCAATGAAAAATATTGCATCTCAAAACCCGTTTTCATTCATGAACAACTATACATTGTTGTCTTTAGAGTTAAAAGTAGAAAGGGATTGAATATTTTGATTTGTGACAAGAACGATCAACCAATCCATAGTACCGTTAGTATAGTTTTATAAGGAAACGTTTCAGAAGATGAGATAATAAGATTATATAATTTCTTAATTTTTTAGATTCTTGAAAACTTAACAATGTTTTAGCGATCAATTTGTTTTTCATCAAAAGGCTATCACATTATATTACTTTATTTTTACAAAATAATACATGGTCCAAATTACTTAACTAACATTACATTGTTTTTTATTAATTTATAATATTTTAAAATTAAATTCCCGTGCATCGGCACGAGACATTATACTAGTTTAGGTTATACAAGCAAGAATCTTGTAGTGCAATAAAATACGTATAATGCATTGATAAAATATGAACTAAAAGAGGTGTAATATACCAATGTTATCATTTATAAAATAATAATACACTATTACAACATGGGTAAATTTCATAATATCGGGTAAGTACCAAGTATACTGAGTGCTATGTAGTCCGATATATATATTTAAAATTACAATAATATTCCCTAAATATTACTAAACCTTCCAATAAATATAATTAATGAAGATATTTTATTCAACATATTATATTTTGGAGTAAAAAGAGTAAAATATTGGAGTGCTTATAGCAGCAACGTACCTTCTGATTGAGCAAAACACTTCGTAACCATGAATACTTTCATAAAGTCTATTTTGACCCCTGATTTCTTAAAAATTCTATTGTGACCGTTGACCAACAATAAAAGTCATGACCCTTTCCCGGTATTGACGGTGAATTTCATTGTGCCTATTGATAAAATCATTAAAATGCCCTCAATAATTAACTATATTATCATGCATAGCGTTTGCTTCTAGCTTCTTTTCATGCTCCTCCCGTCAATTTTAACATCATTTCCCCGTTTCTCCGACAACGCATGTGTCAGTAGAAGTAAAGGGAAGAAACAAGAAGAATGTAGTTATATTATTTAGGATAATTATGTAGTTAACCATTCTCAATTTCCCATGCATGGCTGGTTTTTTACTATATTTTACACAAAATTGATGGTTCGGCTAGATACATTCATATGTAATCCACGTAAACAAATTCTTTTATATATTTTATTTATAAAAATTAATATTTTTTTTTACGGCATGGGTGTCAAATAAATTCCCCATCTTTAGATTGTTTTATTCAAATTTTTTTTATATATTTTATTAGTAATTTTAAATAATAGGCTAGCTTTGCGCCTAACGTTTAATAAAAATATAAAAAATGTTAAAATTATATAATGATATGGTAATAGAGAATTGAATACCATATTTCATATCAAAATTGAATATACCAAAATTATTAAAGTAACCAAATCAATTGAAAATAAGAAAAAATTATAAACAAATTACAAAAATAGGTTTAAAATAATAAGAATGATACATTTAGAACCAAACAAAATCATAAAATGTCATAACTAAAAATAGGAAAAAAAATTATGATTCCAAATAGATACAAATACTGCTGAAATTACAAAATTAACCACTAATTAAATTCTACTTAATACAATACAAAACATTGTATTATTATTAGGGTGTGAGGAAGAGATTACATTATGTCAAAATCTCTTGAAAGACCAACTTTTCTAAATGGTATAGAACTATACATGACTGTGTATTTAAACTCAAATAATACATTTTTGTGTTAGAACAATGATTGTTTTAAAGTAAACATGTGCTAAAATATGTTTTAATGAAATATTCAAGAAATTTCATTTAAAATTTTAAAGTATTTAAGTTACAAATTTTACAGTTCAAATTAAAATACTATATAATCTAAAGTATATGAAACTTTTATGAAAAGTTAAGAAGTTGGGAGTTCTAAACACTTTGTCTTATGTTAGCTAATAATCAAGATAATTATCCAAAATTAATATACCCATAATGATAATCTTATTATTTTCCATTTTGGAAGTGAAAACCAACTATTGTATTTGTAGGCCACATAATTTTATCACAAGTTTGTATATATATATACCACTTATAATTATATCACAATTTTTTTTCATATTTTATAACATAATAACTAATTTAGTATTACTTTTTATGAACGAATACTAATATGTATGTATTATTTATCTGTGTATTAAAATTCAAAAATTTGTGCATAATTTTTTTAAAAAATTAAAAACCAGTCAAGGAGTAGAGGTATATTTATTAGGTTCCCTAGAACTTAAAAAAGACCATAAAGGCCATAAGTTCTCAACAACCTGTGATAGGAAGTTACAACATGAGAGAGCCAAAGGCTCCTGAAACATAGTAATGCTTCCAAAAGGGGATAAAAGGATAAGGGGGCTAAGCCACACCTTGTAGTATCTACTAAAACTCCAAAACAATATCTGAAACCTGTTAGAGAATTGCACAGCAAAACTCAGAGCGGCACCAAAATTGTGATGGGAAAAAATAGATACAATTATCAAAAAATCAGAAAGAAGATATCTATACAAAACTATAGCTTTCTGAGTGCAAGAGCTGTAGCTGTCAAAAGTCGGATTCCTTAGAAGCAGGCAATCCAGATAGCCATATGAAGATTGGTGACTCCAAAATGATGATGTATCCATATCTGCAAAAATAATACACATATCAGTAGCATCCATTCTGCGAAAATCTAAGAGAGGGTGTTTCCCATTTATCAAGATGCAGCAAACCTTGTATGTGTGAAGGAGATCATAGAAGAGCAGTGTGGAGTTGAGCTGCTGTGTGTAACCATATTTTGACAGTGCATCTGCAATTGTGTTCCCTTGTATTTTTGTGTGTACTATATTAGTTATCATTCTCATAGAGAAAGCTAACTGATATAGTTTCCATGGAGCTGATAAAGGCTTACTGATAGCTTTAATAGCCATTAGATAATCAGATTCTAGAGTATAAGCAGAAGAGAGTTGCCTCCCTAAGGAATCCATATCAATCTATCTTCCCTGTCAGAAAGGCATACTATGTTCCGTACCTTAGTAAAAATGTCAGTAGGCAAAGCAGATAATTCATTAATGTACAGTGCCTTATTTTCACAGAACAAGTGTACAGTGCAGTCCATATGTATTAGTGAATTATCAGGGTTTAGATAGTCACTTAAAGGACCAAAAGAGGACCAATTAGATTACCGGAAACTACTTTACCATCTCCTACAATTACAGTGGAAAGACTTTCAGATACGGAATTAATAGAGCTAATCCTTTTCCAGGTGGGAGAAGATTTATAGGATGAGGGTAAAGACCAGAGAAATTGTGACCACATTGTAGTTCCAGACTGAAATTTCCACCAAAATTTGATAGAACAAATCTTAACAATGGTGTGGATGGATCTTATACCATGACCATTCTGATTTTTTGGATAGCACAGATCAGACCATTTTTTCCATCCTTTTTTGGGTTTCAATTCTGTTTCTCCCCGGGATGTATGGCAGACGCCGGCACTTAACGACGAACTTGGCTCACGAGCTGACCTGCAAAACAAGTCCTCAGGTGTCCCGTGGATGGACACTCTGACGCTCAAGTTAGTATGATGCGTAAGGCGTATTGTATGAGTTATGAGATAGAAAAGGTGTACCAAACATTTGGGTATTTATATGGCTACAATCCGTAGATCACCAAGATATGTAATTATGGTATGAATACAACTCTTATTGAGATAGTAGTTGTATTACCATATATAAAAGAAGTGTATTTCGGTCATGGTTGTATTTACCATGTTTAGGAGGATGTATATTCCTTGTAGAACATTCATAATATAGGCATTCCTTATAAGGATTAGGATTGATAGACCCGTGGATCCATCCTCCGCGTACCTCGAGCCCATGACCCTTCTCGGGCCCTAGTCTGAGACTGAATGAGGTCTAGAATACGAACCATGGACTTATCAATAGCCCCAAGGTAGATCTTCAGAATTCGGAGGGCTCCATCTCGAAGGTCGAAGGAGAGGCTAGCTTCTCGGGGGAAGGCCAATAGCCCGAGGGGGAGTAACTTGGGGCATTAAGCTCGAGGTGTCCTTCTAGGACCATCCTCTCGGGCTGACCCTTCTGAATATCTAGCTTTCCCCCATACTCTTTCGTATTCCATCAGAACACGTGGACGGCTGAGATTATCTCTTTTCGAAATCCAGATGGGAGATACTCGTGGCGTATATTCTTTGGAAGGTAGAGGCGGTCTGTCCCCCGTCTCCCCAATTGCTTGCATCGGAACAAGAATCGAGGTAATTACTCACCTTAATGTCATATGGGTTTGGGTTAAATCTCCCAGATCATTCCCAATGTTTTCCTTATAAAAAATTTCTTCTTTCAAAGTTCAGAAGACGCGTCAGTACTTCATCACTTTCTGAAGCCCAAATTTCTGTTTCCATAATCATCAGTAAGTGCTATCTTCTTTCTTCGTTACTTTTCTGTGTCTACTTCTCTTTTTTCCTTGTGTGTGTATTTCCCCCCATACTCTATGTGATCATGAATAGTAGTAGCGAAACGATTTCCGTCCCTCATCATGATGAGAGAGAGTATGCATGTGCTCAGGTCGAGGAGAATAGCTCCTGTGACCGCCGCAGAGCCGAGGTAGCGAGTGGAAAGAGGCCCGTAGTTTTGAAAAAGAAAGCCTCTGATGATGAGAAGAGATTGTTGGCCATGGCGAGAAGGGCTCAGATGAAGGGGAGTAGCCCCATGGTGGCGTGTGCGCCCGGAGGTGGGCCTTTTGTGCATGGTGAGGGCAGGAGTAAAAGGTCGATGGAGGATGAAAAAGCTCGTGCTGACGCTGCTGTATTCGTAAAGGGCTGCCGGTATTTCATCCCCGGTGATAGTGATCTCATGTATTATGGGGAAGATAAGTCTACATCAGAGCTAGTTACTCCGACCCGGGGGTTGTTAATGGGAGGTTCCTTCAGCATGGGTTGACTTTTCCCTTTCCCCCGTTGTTTAGTGACTTCCTTGAGTGTTATAAGGTTCATCCGGGACAGCTGCATGCCAATGTGATAGTTATCATAATGGCCTTGATGACTTGGTGTGCCAGTAGAGGTTATGACCCAAGTCTTGCTCTGTTGCGGACCTTGTATAAGGTGTCCATTGTTAAACGAGCAGTAACTCTGTCTATTCGGGATGCTGAAATAGGCCGAGCCTTTGCACTTCCTTCAAAATACGAGGGGTGGGATAGAGTGAAGTTGACCTTTGATCGGACAAAGTATCCCGTACCCCATTGTAACAAGAAGCTCAAGAATGAGGCTAAGTATTATGTTGAGTCCTCGCACAGATTGCTGAATATAGCTGGAGAGCTGGTGAGGGAAAGAATCAAACTTGTTGGTGGCAAGTTTGTGACGGGAAACCATCAAATAGGTTGGTTATGGCCTCTTGAGACATATAAGTGGTTGTACAGGATGCCTGGCCAGACTCTTCAGAATGGTAGCTATCTGAAGTTGTCTTGTTTCGACCAACCAAAGGGTGTGGAGATTGAATGGTATGAGGCCATTTTGTCTATTGAGTAGGATCCTGTAGGTGCAGCCAGGGCGCTTCGAGCCTGTAGGGTTGTTGAGGAGAGGGTAGCTCAGGACGAGGCGTCAGAAAATCAGGCTCCTTTGGATAGGGAGGTTTCTGGATTAATGCCGAACGCTCGGCGTCGCCGGAGGAGATTGGTTCGAGGACTAAGGAAAACTCAATCAAAGGTTTAGGTGCCTGGTGAGGCAGAGTGCTAGTTTGTGCCTGTTCCTCGAGATCCATCAGAGGAGGAGGAAGATGAGGGTTTGGCCCTAGTTCGATGTCCGAGAAAGGAGATGACTCGGACCTCTTGTTCTCCATAAACTACCAGTATTAATGAATATTGGTGTACTATGTTAAATAGGCCCGAGGATGATGATTCTGTAACCTCTTTAGTAATCCCTGATGTGTTACACGAGGGTATCTATTCTTGCCATGTATATCCTTCTTGTATGTGTTGTACCATTTTTTTCTAGTTGCTAACGCCATTCTTCTTGTATGCAGTGAGTACTTCTAAATCTGAGAAGGCAACAGACGTGCTGACTCAGCTGTTCCAACAAAGGAGGCTAAAGGAGGAGGAGTCTAGGAAGAGGAAGCTGGAGGCCCAAGGAGGGTCTTCTGATGTCTCTGGTAGGTCTTTTAAGAAGGCCAAGCTTAATCTCAAGCCATTGGACCAGTTCAAGAAATACGTAGTGCTTCCTCCTCCCGAGGTCTCAGAGTCTGTGTCCGAGATAACCTCAGGGTGTCCTGAGATAAGTCAGGTATGCTTTAAATTAGACTTCCAAGTGACTCGAGGTTCAGTTCTCTAACTATTTTGCTTTCCCTTTGCAGTCTCTGAATAGTATGAATAACCATATGAAGCACTTGAATGGTTCGGTTAAAATGTTGCACGACCGATGCCAGGTTGTGGAGCAAGTGGTATAGGAGCAGGCGGGCGAGGTGGAACAGCTGAAAGCGCAAGTAGCTAGGAAAGCAAGCGAGCCATCTAAGCTGGTGAAACATCTCCAAGATGAGGCTTCTTGTTCAATTGATCGCAGATTTTTGCATCAACTGTCCCGAGATGGAGGTCCATTCGCCAAGAGTTTGGCGAACTCTATCATAGGTCCGAGCTTCCGCGCATGTGGGTCTCACTTCAGGAGGTCCTCAGTGATAGTGACAAGGAGTTGTTGGCTCCCATTTATAATTGGCCTGAGGTGGTAGAGGATTTGGAGAAGTTCTGAACGAGGTTTCGTCAGGCAGGGGGGTTCAAGCCCAGCTTGATAGCTAGTTTGGAGTCCTTGGAGAAGGCTTTAACTCAGGAGGAGTTTCAGGAGAATTTCTGTGGCCTGTATCCTGAGTTGTCATTCTTGGTAGAGAAGTCTGTTATAGAAGCTTCTACAGCTGAGCAGGAAAGGAACCAATATGGGCAGCAACAAACTGTAACTCCCTAGAGTCTTAACTTTTCATTTAGGATGTTTCTCTTTCCGCCAGATTCTGGCGTTTATGTACTTCAGATAGCATATCTTTTTATAAAATTGATTGGCCTTTGTCTTTCTTTATATCCAGTGTTGCGTTGCCGCCTGTGCTGAATTACAGGTTAAGTATGAAGATGCCCTTCAGAGAAGCAAGGATCTGGAGGAGGAGGAGTTAGAAGACTCCAAGGGCTTTTGTAGCCTAGTCCGAGAAGATCGTGATAGTCTTCGCCGCCAGCAAGCAGAGAGTCTTGCGCGAAGAGCTGAGTTGAACCGACAACTTGAGGTCCTTCAGGAGAAATATAAGGCTCTGGAAGATACCCATAACAAGGTTCTAGCCGCCAATAAGATTATGACCGAGAAATAAGGAAGGCTATGATGACTTTGAATGGAGTCCAAAATGAGTTGAGGGAATCTCGGGGTGAGATCCATAAGAGAGATACCCGAATAAGTATTCTTCAACATGAGACTTATGGTGTTAATCATAAAATAACGCTCACCACTTAGGATTTGAAACAGTGTGAGACCGAGTTGAATGCCTGTAGGATCCAAATAAAGGAGTTGGAGGCCCAGGGCATATTTATCACTCCTCCAGCCTTTTCAAGAAAGGAGGTAGGTGAGCCTTCCTCAACCCTAAGACCAAGGCAAGTAACGGGGCCTTCTGGCCGAGGTGGTATATCTCGGGGGATGATTGGTCCTTCTGGAAGGATCTCCCGTGGAAGAGGAAGAGGAGCTTCACCTACTCCGAGCTCGAGGCAGATGATAAGACAGACGCTTCCTGGAGTTCATGGTACGATTTGTTCTGCTTCTCAACCTGCGCCCATAGGAGATAGAGGGGAATCTTCCCTACCTTCCCTACAAGGCCTCGGGTGTCCCAAGGATAGACACTCCGACGCTCAAGTTAGTATGATGCGTAAGACGTATTGTATGAGTTATGAGATAGAAAAGGTGTACCAAACCTTTGGGTATTTATATGGCTACAATCCGTAGATCACCAAGGTATGTAATTAGTGTATGAATACAACTCTTATGGAGATAGTAGTTGTATTACCATATATAAAAGAAGTGTATTTCGGTCATGCCTGTATTTACCATGTTTAGGAGGATGTACATTCCTTGTAGAACATTCATAATATACGCATTCCTTATAATGATTAGGATTGATGGACCCGTGGATCCATCCTCCGCGTACCTCTTGCCCATGACCCTTCTCGGACCCTGGTCCGATACTGAATGAGGTCTAGAATACGGGCCATGGACTTATCATTTTCCAATCTTTTTATTACAGCCACAGGAGGTTTTAGGACATTCCATATATGTTGAGGAATTGAGTAAATGCAAGAGTTTGTCAAAGTTAGCTTACCCCCTGCTGACAGCCAAATGTTCTTCCAATTTGATAATCTGTTTTCTATTCTCTGGATCAGTGGCAAGTAATGGCAAATCAGAGCTCTCCCAGAGAAAATTGGGATTCCAAGGTAAGTGAATGGCATGCTTCCCTGTTTCATTCCCAGTCACTCCTTGACCTATCTCAGTTTGAAGTTAGAAGCATGTTTACCCAAGAAAAAAATCAGATTTCTCAAAGTTGATTTTTTGACCAGTTGTCTGTTCAAAAATCACTAAAAAAGCCTTGATCCTAATCAGATTAGATTTCTTAGCTTTAAGAAAAATGATTGTGTCATCAGCATAACTTAAGTGAGAAATTGGCGAAGGGCCTCTAGAAATGTTAAAATATTCAATCTTGCCTATGTAGTAAACATAAGCCAGGCTTCTTGTAAAGCACTCAGAAAAATGTTGAACAAAAATGGGGAAAGGGGATCACCCTGCTTTATATCTCTTGTAGGTCTAAAATAACCATTTGGCTTACCATTAATTAAAACAGACTAGTGAGCATCCCTAAGATTTTTCATAATATTATGTACAAATTTACCATGAAAACCAAAATGCATGAGTACGGTGTTTAAATAACTCCAACCAACTCTGCTAAAAGCCTTCATAAGGTCCAGTTTTATTATGCAACTAGGAGTTCTATTTTTTCTATCCAAAAATCTAACAATCTCTTTTACATACAGTACATTATCTGAGATATCCCTATTTTGTAAAAATGCAGATTGATTAGGGGATATGATTTTTTGCATAAATGGTTTCAATCTCTCCATAAGAATTTTAGAAAAGATTTTATTTATACAATTAGAGAGACTGATGGGCCTAAAGTCAGAAAAGGAAGAAATTACTCATTTTTTGGAATTAAAGTGATCCAGGTGGCAACTATTCCAACTGGGATCTGTGAGAAACTCATAAAATCATGTACAACATTGAGTAAGTCCTCTTTAATTATGTCCCAACTTTTTGTAAAATAATTTGAAGAGTATCCATCTGGACCTAGACTACTATTTTTATTAAGATTAAAAACAGTAGTTTTCAGCTCTTCCACTATTATTGGTTGGATAAGTTGAGCATTATCTTCATCAGTAATTAATTTAGGAATTTTGCTCAAAAAATGGTCATGAAAAAGGCCATTTATATTACCTACAGGTTCAGACAATAAATCTGTGAACTAAACAGCTTCAGTTTCAATCTCAGAAATGTTATCTAACCAAATTCCATCTGCATTCTGGATCTTAGTAATACTAAGTCCACTGTGTTTTTCCTTAACTGTGTTGTGGAAAAACTTTGTATTTTCATCTCCCTCTTTGAGCCACTTAACTCTGGATTTTTGTTTCCAGAATTTGTGTTGCTCTTTGAGGGATCTGAGATGGATTGTCTTGAGTTTTTTCAGCTGAATGAGCTCATTAATAGAGCTATTAGCATCATACACAATCTTGCAATCTTAGAGCTTCAGCAGCCTTTGACACATTAGAGTCAATGTTGCTAAAAATAGACTTATTCCAGCCCTTGATAGTAATTTTGAGCCTTTGCAATTTGAGAAAAAATCTCAACATACCAGCCTCTGGTAAGGGGATATAACAGTCATTATAAATTAATGAAAGAAACTCATTCCTATTAAACCATGATTTATGAACCTTAATGATCTAGGTGATGATGGTATGCAACTTCCTACAGTAAATAACATTGGTGCATGATCAGAAGTACCTCCATTAAGAATTTGGATGGATGAAGTTGGGAATTTTACTAACAAATTCTGACTGGCTAACCCTCAATCTAATTTTTCAGTGGTAGCATGCATTGGCCAATTATTGGACCAGGTAAATAGATTACCAACAGTATTAATCTCTAAGAGTGCAGATGAAGATATGAAATGATTAAAATCTAACATGCTTCTATTACAGGGTTGTGCAGGTCCCTTATATTCAAAAGGTGATTTTATTGTGTTAAAATCACCAATTAAAAAGGAATCAGATAAGTTTCTAGTAGCAAGAGCATTCCATAAGAATTCTCTACCAAGGACAGTTCTAAACCCATAGATAAATATACCCTCCATAGAAGAGTTTAGTCTAAGACTGTAGATATCCACTGCTAAAAACTGTAAATGATCCTGTTTAAGAATTATGGTCAGATTATTGTTCCACATAAGCCAAATTTTTCCACTTTGAGAGTAGATAGAATTAGCAAAATGTAACTTTCTTCTGAATATGTCACACTTATGGTTCTTATGCATAGGTTAAATTATACATAAAAGATCCAATTTGTGTTCCTGCACAAGATCATGGAGTCTTTCTATTGATGTTCTCATACCTCTAATGTTCCAGACTAGGTATCTAATTTTCAAAGTGTTGTCTAACATTTAAATTTATCTCTAGAGCTTTTTGACCTAGTAAACACTTTATTAGGTGATGGGATTTTGGTTAACTTTTTTGGTGTAAACTTCCTATTAATTTGAGTGAAGAAAGTAGCCAGTTTAGATTTATCTCCAACTGAAGGTGAGGATGAACCAGCAGGCAACTGTTGATCAATCAAATTATTAGGAGTAGGGTTTAAAGGGGGAACCTGTGTAGATGAAACAACATTGTCATCATCCTCTGATGGTTCAGAAGAGATGTCATAGTCAGAAGCATTTTACTTTATCTTTTGGAGCATTGTCCAATTCCAGCAATGGCAGGAACATGTTACCTGAAGCACCTTGGGAGAGAGCTAATTTGTTAGGGGATAGAGAAAATTCAAAGGAATGAGAATTCTTACCAGTTCCAACCAGTAGATCATCCTTGACATATTTAGAGGGTCTAGATGTCTTAGGGCTGGAAGGAATTAGGGGAGAGGTTTGAGTGGCTGTCATAAAAGTAGGATCTTTTATGATTGTGACAAATTGGCATGTTTGTGGTGAAGTGTCAGTAGAGGAAAGTGATTGTACAGGAGGGGTTGGAGAGGATGAAGGGGAGGATGTGGATTGTGCATAACACTAGTATTGCACTAGTTTACTACTACACTTTATTACACTAGACTTTGTTTTTCTAAACTTAATTTTTATCGAACTGAACTAAAAGAGTTCAACTTAATTAAAATAGAAATGTACGTTTAGCTAAACTTTTATTAAATTATATTTCTGTTAAATGAACTTAGTTAGTTTAATTCTAATTAATAATTAATTCTTCAGTGTTAGAATTGATCGCAAAAACTCTCTCTCTCTCTCTAAAATTTTGCTCCGCCTTCTCTTTACAATTATTGCCATCACACGGAATTTCACGCCGTTTTCTAGCCGTTACGCTGGCAACTGCCACTAACGGCCAGCTCTGATCCGACCGTTACCCGCCACCGCTCCGCCACTATGGCGGAGCCTCCGTAAATCAGTGGCCATAAATCCTTCCTCTCAGCCCTAAAATCCAAAGTTCCACCCCTTTCCTCTCCTCTGCCCTCAAACCCAGAGATTAAAGCTATATCTGAATACAAAGGGGACTTAGCGTGTATCTTCACGCCAGAGCAAATCTAGGTACTCAGTCGTCCATACCGCAATTCCTTAATCGGGAAGTTGAGTAAATGAAGGCCATCCATGCTGGCAATCAAGGCAGCTTTCAAATTGGCGGATTTTGCTGGAAATTACCAGCTCGGCGCAATAGATCACTGACATGTGCTTATCAGATTTGCTCTGAAGGAGGATTTTCAGAGGTCCTGGATGAAACCCAACTGGGCAATTGAAGGTTATCTGATGCGGGTTCTGATCATATGAACACCTGATCATCAATAGTCCCAGTCTATGCAACACTCTTCAATTCCCCTATTTATTATTACAATGTTTTCATGCTAGAGCAACTACGAAACACTATTAGAATAAAGGTTGATGCTGCAACACAACTGATAACTAGACCCTCAACTATCAAGCTGTGTGTGGAAATTGATTTACATCAGCCAATCCCATTTGATATTAGGCTAGGTTCCATTGCTTCATGTCCTAAAGTCAAGTTGGAATATGAGAGCTTGCCTAGATATTGTTCCCACTACAAGAAAGTTGGTCATGACACTGTGGTATGCAAAAACCTACACCTCGAGCTCAACTATGAATATAAGCCAACCTCACAAGTCATGCCAGTTAATCCCACCAACTCCACAAAAACGCCTCCATCTCTACCCCTTTCCAACCCAATCATCACAATCAAGAACACCATAACTGTACCCATCTTAAACCCACAGTGGAAGTTGATGCCTCACAGTCTAAGTTAAGTGACCCTCAAACTATCACTTTTGGAAAAAAGAAGTTACACATGGTCAAAATAACCAAAATAAAGAAGAATAAACCTTCCATGTTTAAGCCTGTAGCTAAGCAACCTAGTATGGTTCAGATCTTTTCAGCCAACACTAATGAAAAGAACCACCCTAAGCTATACCATGTTTCTACTACACAACACCAATCCCAACATACAGCAAATAACTTTTTACGTGAGCTTCCTGTGAACAAATCATCTACCTCAACCTATATGACTGCTACCCTAGTCCCACTCACCTCCATTGCAATACCAATTTCCAGTACCACTTCTCCCCTCAGCCAACCAGCTGCCTCTTTCACATCACAAACAACATTCAGAAAAGCTTCCTTACCTCCCAACTACAAAAAATCCAAGCCTCTCTGCACAAAAGATGATCCTTTCACTCTGGTTATACATAAACCAAAGCTAAGGACGAATTTTGCAAAGGATGACACCTTCATCCCCTCGGGTTTGCAAGATATTGCTCTACCACTCTTTAAAGCTAACAGTTTATTGTTTTTGTCACAAGAGAGAAACAGATGCATGTTCACACCACTCCAGCATGAAAAAGAAGAGCAGCATACCTACATATCTGAGTCAGAATCAGAGGAAAAAAGGCCATATTGATACACAGACAAGTGGAGAAAAATTGCCTGAGGTGGCTTCTGCTCAAAAGGTAAAACTCAAATCAATTTTCACTCAATTCAATAAAATGGGCTTTTCCAAGAGCTCATCAAAAATTCTTTAAAACCATCATTTTTAAATTATAACACAACCATAAAATCAAAATGTTGGTTTGGAATATTCAAGGTCTGGAGACAGCTTTGGATAGACTTATTACTCTCATTTCAGATAATCATGTTGAATTACTTTGCTTGATTGAACCCTGGCATGATAATTCTAAAATCACTCATTATATGAATCTTTTAAATTTCACAAACTGCATTTTCTCATCAAATGATAAAATCTGGCTTTTCTGAAAAAATCATTTACATATCACTGTATTACAAGATAATACACAGTTCTTATATGCACAAATTGAAAACCCTAGCATCAACATCAATATGTCTGGGGCTTTCATATATGGTGCAAGAAATAGAAAAGATAGAAAGGCTCCGTGGTCTGATCTCTCAGCCTTATCTTTGTCTGACACATTCTTTATAGGATATTTCAATGCAATGCTATCAATATCTGATTATAAAGGTCCCTCATCTCCCAAATTAGGAAGCATGAGAGATTTTCAAAAATTCATTAATAGGCTTGCACTGATTCACATCCACACAGTTGGTAATGAGTTCACATGGACTAATAGAAGACTGAATCCTACCAATTGAAAGTTTATATAGGGGATTATGTAACCATTCTTGGAATACATTATTCTCTAACTCTTCAGTCTTGGTCCTAAATAGGTTAAACTCTGACCAATCACTGCTTTCAATAGATACACAGGTTCCATCAGTGCCTAAATCCTTCAGATTCATCAACACTTGGTACAAAAGAACATAATTCCATGATTTTGTCCAATCTAATTGGAAAGACCCTATACATGAAACTGAAATGATTAAATTCTTCCCGGAACTTTAAAAAGGACACTCAAAATCTGAAATAATGATGTTTTTGGAAATGTACATAGAAATGTCGAACTGGCAGAAGAAGCTTTAAGATTACAGGAAGTCAGCTATGATCACAATCAATGTGATGCTAAACTTATTCAACTGAATCTATAAAAAGCTCTACTGGCCAAGGCAATCAAGGAACAAAAACATTTTTGGGAATATAAATTTCAGTTGAAATGGATCAAAGAGGGTGATATGAATTCTAAATTCTTTCACAACTCTCTTAAACAAAAAAGATTAAAACTGAATATTTCAAAAATTAGAAGCTCTGCAGGGATTTGGTTGGAGGATGTGTCTGAAATTGAAACTGAGGTTGTACAGTATTACACATCCATGCTAACCAATGAGCATGTACAAAGTGATCATCTTTTTGACACGCATTTTCTTTCACAGGTGCCATCTTGTATTATATTAGATCAAAACAATTCTTTAACCAAAAAAGTTGATCTTGATGAACTTAAAAATGTGGTTCTATCTTTCAATAAAAATAGCACACCAGGCATTGATGGTTTTTCTGTCTGTTTTCATATTAAATCATAGGATATCATTTCTTCTGATTTGATGCAGGCAGCCAATGAATTCATAAGTGGTACTAACATTCCAAGGGGCATTGCTGCAACTTGAATTACTCTTATCCCCAAAAAGGATACACATCTATCTTTTGATGACTATAGGCCTATAAGCCTATCAAATGTCATTAACAAGATATGTTCAAAAGTAATCATGCACAGACTTAACCCCTTCATGAATGATATTATTTCAACTAGCTAGACAGCCGTCCTTAAAGGTAGAGATGTTGCTGACAATATTCTCTATCTCAAAGAACTGGTTAGACATCTTAACAGAAAAGCCAGAGAGCCTAATTGTATTATTAAATTAGATATGAGGAAGGCTTTTGATAGAGTTAGTTGGCATTTCTTGAAAAAGATACTCAATAAATTTGGCTTCCATGATAAAATCATCTCATGCATCATGAACAACCTGGCACATGTCTGGTTTTCTGTGCTTATAAATGGAAAGCATGTGGGTTTCTTCAAGGAAAGTAGAGGCCTTAAATAGGGAGACCCTTTGTCTCCATTCATGTTTAACATATTTACTGGGTCTTTCTCAAGAAGTATAGCCTACATTTTTGCAACTGGAAAGCTGTCATAATTTAATCTTCCGATAAATACAGCTCCAGTATCTCACATCTCTTATGCCGATGACACCATTGTGTTCATTACAGTTAACAAGAGCACTATGATCAATCTTAAGGCCTTTTTAGCAACCTTTGAAAATGTCACTGGTCAAAGAATCAACTATGACAAAAGTGATTTTTTCTTAAGTAAAAATGCTACAATTGCCAAAAGAAATAAGATCATACAGTATCTGTCTATGAAAGATGCCATTTTTTTCCTTTCAAATATTTGGGAGTTCCTATTTTTGAAGGAAAATTACTGAATTGTCATTTCAATCCTCTCATAGAGCAGATTAGTAAGAAACTCAACTTCTGGAAACAGAAGTGGCTTTCTGCAGGGGGGAATTGTCCTTATTGAGTCTGTGCTATATTCCATCCCCTATCACATTTTTACAGTAATGGCCTCTACTCACTAGTGCACATGCCTAGGTTACTAGGCGGTTCGGTTGTACCATTTAAGCCATTTTCGAAGTGCCGTAATAAGCTGTGCCGTAAATCAAGTTTTTCTATACGGCGTTTTTTATAACCGCCTTAAAACAGTTGCGATATCGCAACAGTTTTCGCTCACAGGAGAAACTGCTTGAGAACTCGTAAGTAGATCCGCTTGTAGGAGAAACTACTTGAGAACTCGTAAGTTGTTCCGTTTATAGGAGAAACTACTTAAGAACTCGTAAGTGTGCTTCGTTAGTGTAAAAAAAAGAACTCTCCAATCCATTTGGATTGGAGAGCTCTATAAACAATAAATTACTCCACTAAGATTATAAAGCAAAGTTCTTTGAAAATGATGTTAAAAAATACTCTTCATCAATCATGTATATTGAGAAACAAGTGTACAAGAACTTGGAAAGTTATCATTGAGAACAAATTATGCTCATCAATTAAGCATATCGAAATGATTATACTTAAAAAACTATCCTTAGCTGCTATTTGTGAAAGTTATCTCTTTGTTCTTAGCTGATATTTGTGACTCCAACCTCTCTACTTTAGCTTCGAATCATGATATGTCTGACAATGCACAACTGCTTCACTTATAAAGCACAAATCCTGCATATTTATTGCATAAGTCATATAAGCAACGACAGTATAGCAACCATCCAATTACCCAACATTTGAACATCAATAAAAAGAAGAGAGGTCATGAAAGCAAAGAACAAAAGGGGAGGAGAAAGTACCATAAGAAAGAATAGTCAGTTTCATCAGCTTAACACTGACTTCAGCAACTTGCTTGAAAGCATTCAAGGTCGGGCCTCTCCCAACAGTTGCTCCGTGAGCCAGCAGAAGGAGCCCCTGAAGTAACCGAAAAACTCATTCATATCATGATTCGCTAGAAAGTTAACATCATGTGGTTCTCCTCCTGTCCAAAGCAATCCAAAAATTAGTCACATCATGGCAGCAGAAAATTAAGTTGTAATTGAAATCATATATTCAACAATTTTCACACCACAAGTCTATCTATCTACAGAACACAGGAAATGAATTTTACATCCAGAATACGACATAATCGACAGTATATCTTCAAATGTGCTTTAATCTATGTCCTTCCCAGCACTGAGAATGCATAAGGCACGTATGCTGCACAGATAATGCACGTATGATGCGCAGATATTCCACAAATAAAAGCAACAACAACATAGCAACCATCCACATTTGAATATCAAAAAAGTAAAGAGGTCATGATTGCATTCAAAACTTGCAATATGAGTTCAGGTACATCGAATTGCAGGTTCCCGTAACAGCACATCATATTTAAAAACTACAAACTTGCAATTACTAACCAAAGAATATCGAACAAAAGGGACAGATTAACACATTACTACAAAAAATAATCAATACATTTCCAAGAACTATCACATCACAAACATAATGACAATATTAAGCTGAATTTCATAGATGATAAAACTGAACTGATAAGAACAAGCTTTTACTAACTGCTAGTGAAGAGCGGAGATTACCTACCATAATAGAGTCGGCCAAGATCCGCCATTATGATATGACCACGGCCTGCAAGCCAAAAAGTTGACCTTAAAGTGAAGGAAGAAGATAAAATCTACTAAAAGAAAACAAAAAGGTTGTTTTTTTACGTGTTTTTAGGGTCGCTGCCTGTGATTATACGCCATTCTTTGTGCTCTACAACTGGATAACATATCTTCAGAGGCATCTGTGAGACAAGATCATCCCATTTATCTTTCATCATGTTCAGAATCTTCTCATTCTGAGAGGGGCTTCCCAGTGATGAAATGACACAGCAAAATTCAGACCCAAAAACTGCAAAATTCAGACAGCAAAATGAGGCATGAGACAGCAAAATACTCATACACAGCAAAATTCAGACACATATACTGCAAAATTCAGACAGCAAAATGAGACATGAGACAGCAAAATACTCATACACAGCAAAATTCAGACCCACATACTGCACCTGAGCATCATAGTATGATAGAAATGAGAAGTTTCAGCAGAGATGGAAAAGAGGCAGTAGGGAGTTCAACTGTACATCACAGAGCCAACAACAATTAGAATTTCCAGAAAACCATGAACTTTTTATGCGTGCATACATTCATTAATTCAAGAACATGCATAATTAGAAGAGGAGAATGAATGGCAAGCTTAGCACTTACGACTCTTATAACACAAGGAACCCAGCCTCTGTATAAATGTATAAAGCACGGGGACCTTTTTCCCATCCAGTCTTTGGCAGATTCTCAGTCCGAATTTGATCCAGTGCCTGCTCACGAGCATAACCGCTACTCAAAACGGGGAGAAAAGTATGGCCAAATTGAAAGAAACCTGGAGAGTACCATGGATGGTTTGGAAGTTTGGAGGTAGCTGACGAGAAGGCCGTTGAAATTATCTGCTCCGGCAAGGTTCCGCCTCCGCCCAATCCAGCAATGATAGGAGCCGGCTACTGGATCCGCCCAATCCAGCAACGATTGGAGCCTCGCAGCAGTTCCTACCGATCCATCTCGCCAACGCCGGACTGTTTCGATCGCCACCGCCGGTGGACTGTTTCGCGACCGCCTTACCCTCGCGTGGATAGGTTTTGGGGAAAACTGATTTGGGAGTTATATCTTTTTCCTCTTTTATAAACTCTGTCGAATGCTCTTACGAGTTTGGAAACGAACGTATATTTACGGCATTAAATTAAAACGACTTAAATAATATAAAAAACGCCTTAAAAAGTTTTTTAGGACCTAATGAATTAGGAAGCGACTTCGTAGCTTGTAATTTAAGGCAGTTACAATAAAAACGCCTTAAAATAGGTGCCGAGTAACCTAGGTGTTTCCACTAGTGACTATACACATCATAGAAACCTTGGAAAAAAAAAGTTGCATCCTTTATTTGGGGTTCTACACCAGTCAAGGCTAGCAAAAAATGGAGAACTTGGTCCAAACTACGCTATCCAGTCAACCAAAATGGTCTAGGTTTCAGATTTATACCATACATTGTTCAAGCCTGTTCTGTTAAACCTTGGAAAAATACCAAACCAATTCTGCACTTTGGACCATTTTCCTTCATTCACTGCCACCCTCTTCTAGATCCTCCCAAACCTGGAAAAGAATATGCCATGTTTACCATACATGAGAGGCCAATACTATTGCCATCCATGACAGGGGAACTTGTAATTTCTGGTCAGCCAACTGGACTGGAAACCATTTCCCACCTGAACTTACACCTATTCATCTATCCATAACAGTTGTTGAATTTATCCAACAAAAAGACACCTTTCTCCCCTCCTTGACTGGTACAATGAACCATACTATTCTTACACAGCTTCAATCCTCCACCGTATTTGAACATAGAGATGACAGGTTGATATGGAAACCCTCCACCACTGATCTTTTTACCTTCAAATCTGCCTATAAGATTTTACATGATCACAGGTCACCCTCATCCTCACTCACCAAGCTGTGGCAAATAAAGATTCCCAAGAAAATCACTTTTTTGTGTGTGGAAACTTTATAACTCCTTGCTACCATTTGATGCGGTCCTGATTCACTATGGTTTCAACCTAACCTCAAAATGCCCTTTCTGCCCTGACTCAGAAAGGATTGGTCTTTTTTTTCAATAACTGTCCCATAGCTAGCTTTGTTTGCACTAAGCTGCTGGCAATCATTGGAGTTAGGGATATCCATTTCTCCACTGTTTATGATAGACTATCCTATTATATGACATATACTGCCATGTCTAGTTTTCAAACTAAACTAATCAAACTCTTATGTTGTATGATAGTTTGGTGCTTGTGGAAGATTAGAAACAGATGCTTGTTTGAGCATATCAAACCCTGCAGGTCACTCATCATCACTGAGGTGAAGCACATTCTGCATCTAGTGCTGGCTGCAAACCCCATCAAAATCACTCATCAGATGGATATACAGATGGCCACTCAAACTCATCTACCATTCACAGGTAACAAAGAAATAGGCCAAGAATCATTTCCTGGCACACACCTACAGAAGGTTTGAAGGTGAATGTTGATGCTGCTTTTCTTTTCCCTCACTGGCTGGTCATCAAAGATTCATTGGGGGATTTGATATTAGCTGCCACAATCTATACCACTGTTGACTCTCCTTTAGAGGCTGAAATCAAAGGTATTATTCATGGATATCAGTTTGACTCTTTTTATGGTCAACATAGCTTCTGTATTGAATCAGACTCACTGATTGGGATATCTATGATCCTCAATCCAATAACTGCACACTGGAAACTTTTCTAACTGTGTGATGAGGCCAGTTTGAGAATCAAGGTCCCTATCCAACATGTACTCAGACAAGCTAACCAGTTAGCTGACACACTTGCTAAAAATGCTCTAGCTCGGAAACATGATGTTGTATACACATGGGACTCTCTACCTTCAGAACTTCAAGCCATTGCATTGCTGGACAAACTAGGAGTGACAACTCTCAGAATCTGACCTTTTGGGCTACTAGCTACATTGCAGCTATTTATTTTAGCTTTATTACTGTACTTAGGCTTCATATGAAGGCATCAACTGCTCATTCCATTTTGGTACCGCCTTGAGTTATGCATGCATTTCTCTAATAGGTTTCAAGAAGATTTTAGCAGTTTTTAGTCGATTCTTTTGTATAGATTATCCTTTATTCTTTTGAAGGCGCCATGGTGCTTTTAGGGCTTTTGTCCTATGTAATTTGGACTATAATAGGCTTGTAACAAACTGATTTTCGCCATTTAAACCTAAGGGTGTGGGATACCCGATAAACATTACTCCACCAATGGTGGTTTATCTTTAAAAAAACGTTAATTTAATTCTAGAACCTGAATAGGTGTAAAGTTAATTCACACACAAACAAATCTCCTCTAAACCGTTTCCACTCATGTCAATTCACGAGTTTTGATAGTCTCCTCACGTTAGTGATCGTTATTCAACCGGCGGATCGATACACATGAGACCTAGTCGACTATTCAATCCTTTCGAAATTCCATGAAAAATACAACTTAGACACTGAATTTCGATTAGGACATCTTACACAATGATGCTTTTGCAAAATAGTTTTAGTTTTTTGATACTTTGTTCCCCAAAATAAGTTAAATTTTAGTAAGTATATAATCTCCTAGTTAATTATCAGATGCTTGGTTTTAATCTAGGGTTGATGAAAATAATAAGTTTCACGACATTTCTATGGGTCTGAAGTCCTTAATTATTATTTATATATAACAATAATCTCATTTTTTTAATTTTTACGGGATTTTATTGTCACGCGGCGTGGACTGTTGTGGAGTATGAACATTTTCTTGTGAAATGGCAAAATGTGTCATTTCACCCGTGTCTGTATTGTTGAAAGAAAAAACATGGGTGAAAAGGAAGTAATCATAATCAGTGTTTGGTTTTGATCCAGAAATGAATTCCTGATATCAAACTTGTACAATTGCCAAACAATATTTCTTAGCATATTATTAAAATAAAATAAGAAGTCATTTGCTAAACCGATGTTGACCCAGGGTACAAATTTCCGATCAACAACAGAAATGTTACAACATGTGATAACAATTTGAATTCAAGAATTAAGGATCAAAGGCCATTTTGCCTGTGATTTTGGCTTAACAGCTATCCTCCATAATTGAAAAACACCAATTACACCGTTCCCTGCTGTTTTCAAATAAAGTGTCGAAAGACTCAAAACGACTGAAAAGCTGAAAGAGATCATGTGAATGAAATGCTTGGAATGTGAGTTTGTAGATGTCCGCATGTTACCATCGCAACGACTGAAATCATCAGATTTAAAAGACACTTTAACCCAAAACAGCAAAACACCGTGGTGTTTTCAAAACTGGAAGATAACTGTTAATCGTCCAAAACCACAAAACTCTAATAGAAATGCACCCAGTAGATCTAAAACTTAATCAATGTACTCAGTATTGCCAGTTATTCACATGCCTGAGAAATAGAATGAATCAAAGAATGAAGTTGAACCTTTAAGACCCACGCACAGGGATCAGAGAATGGAGCTGAAGCTTTCAACCGGGTCGAAATCTTCGAGCATGGATGCCGCTTGGAAACTGTCTACAGCGTCAGCAATCCGGCCATCATCCTTATAGATTAACCCTAAGTGGTACCACGCCATACGGTTGGTGGGTTCAACCCTAAGTGCATCTGAGAGATGAGCTCTGGCCAATGGTAACATCTGAGGACCCCTTTTAGATAATAGAGCCCCAACCAGGATCTTGCAAGGGACATGATTTGGTTCCAGTAGAAGAGCATTTGTATAGGCACTCAAAGCTTCTTGATATTCTCCACGTTTTTCGTGCATTATACCTGTTTGCAGTAACAGGGGATCATGTAGGTTTCTCCCAGACACGTACAGATATACATTCAATAGAAATAGAATATCCAAATAATAACATCTAATCATACAGGTCTTCTGTATTCAACTGCCAGGTGGTAACATATTTCACATTTCTAGGGATAACAACTTGTTGAGAGAAAGTTTGTGCGCACTTTCAAAAGATTCGTTCGTAAGAATCTTAGTAAAGCTCATATAGATTGTGGAATAGTTCAAGGAGTATTATTCCTACATTTAGCAAACCTCTGACAATCGAATACAGGCATATGAGACCATACAGAATTTTAACATGTGAATATGAAGAGCAATATTTATGATGCTTCTTGCTAGCTAGTAATAATATGTACGATATGCATGATAAGAGACCACACGGTAAAAAGAGTTTTGATAAATCACTACTTACCTTCAGTATGCAGTGTCTCTGCTGAGTACTGTATGAGATCTCTAGCTTTCGCCAGGCATATCTCAGCATCCTTCCAGCGGGAAAGGCTAGAATACAAGTTAGCCAAACCATGCCAAACTTCATGTTCACTTACTCTATCATCATCTGGCTGCAGTTAGAGACCAAATTAAATTGAAATACCAGGGACGAAATATGCTCAAATCTTTTAACAGGAGTTTGCAGAAGTTTGCAGCACATTTCCATATGCATGCTTAGCTTTTAGAAATGTGATGCTCAAATCTTAAGATAAAATGATGCAGCATAACATAACCCAGCCACTTCAAGAAGAACAGACAGCAGCCTCTTCCAAAATATGTAGGAAAATACTGTTAGATGTATAAAATAACACATAATCCAGCAAAAAATACATGAATCATAGGTGTACCTGATGAGCAACTCTAAGAGGTCCATAAGATTGTCTTTGAGCTTGGACCAATGCCAGAAGGTATCTATAAGTTTCAATAGCATCTACATGCCGCGATTGGGATATTTGCAGCTTAGCCTTCATCCTCAGCAATGGCCCTTGGTCCCACTTTCCAGTCTCATCTAAAGCAGCATCTATAATCCCTATTGCCTCTGAATAACGCCTTTGAGCAGACAAAACCAAAACGAACAGCCTCCACCCTTTCAATGAAGATCCTCCAGTTGCATCAATATATTGCTTGGTATAGCGCAAAGCGGCATCCGTGTTTCGGTTCTCTGCACACTGGACACTTAGCTCAAGAATCAGATCAGCATTTTCTTTCTCTAAAGCTATGGCAGCATCTAGTGATCTCAATGCTTCTGACTGAAGACACGATCTCTCAAAATCTGAAGAAGCCACCAATGCTTTTTTCCCCAAACAAAGACCTGCCACACGCAGACTTACACCTTTTAGATGTTCATTTGGTCCTTGGGAATTTGATATTGCCCTCAAGGCATATTCCACACCCTCACTAGCAAGGAATCTATCTTCACTACAAATTTTGGCAGCCAACAGTAAAGACAGAATGTCATCTGGATCTTCATGTTTGTGTAGGGATTTCCTCAGAAGATTCAAGGCAGTGACATGTTGCCCTGCTCCACTATGGCAAAGTGCCAATGTCCTCCATCGCTCAATACGGTGAATTACACCTGGCATTACCTCTTCAAGCTGCTTTGCCAAAACAGAAGTTTGGCCACACAAAGACAGTGCAAAGGAGAGGTGCTCTATAATAGATGGATCCCACTTAACTTTACTAAGATAGGACTTTCTCATTATAATCATTAAAAGTAGGATTGCTTCTTCAAAATTACTCTTGGGCACAAAGGAGCCTTCAATCTGCACAGCTAAACTGGGGGGTCCAGCTTCTACACCACTGTACAGCAGAAACAAAGCAAACGCCTTCTGAATCCTTCCACAGCAGTCGTTGTCAAGATTCCACTGACTGAGGAGAGCACGACGATAAGCAGAGATTGCTTCAGAAAAGTTTCCAGATTGCTTCCACAGTTCTGGAAGGAGTTCGACTGCACGGCTAACTGTTTCTTGCAGCTTATTGTCAACTAGGAACTCAGGTATGCCATCACAGAATATCTTCTCAACAGCATCAAGTACACTCTTACACTCCTGAGCAGCCTCTACAAAAGCCCAGCAAATGAAGCTCTGTAATTAACCAAATCAAACAAATAAAAATGAATAGTAGATTTCTGTAAATTATTATCATACAACTTGGGCAAGTGGAGAGAGAACATGGGTGAATATCATCATAATTGAAGAGTGGATTTGAATAGCTATCTACCATTTGGGCGCCCGAGCTTCTGAAGGGACTTGGCTTTCAAATATATGGCCTCGAGCACAAGGTTGGCACCGTGCTGTGGGACACTATGCATAGAATCAGATTTAGTTCGACCCTTCTTTGGAAGTTGCTTGTCATCAGGTTGCATTCGCTGTGCAGCTGCCCGAAGGTCAATGCCATCAAATACCTTAAGAGCAGCTTCAACATTCCCTCTTTGATATTCTAATCTCCCAAGAAGAGCTCGTGCTTCCTGCAACACTATGACTAGTCAAATATGAACTAGAATAAATACGTAACTATATACATTATAGGCTCAACAAAACAAGTTTATCCAAAAAATTATAATTTCAGAGTGATAAACTCTTTCAAGTTAGACTAGAACATATATGATTCTCTATATTATAGGTTCTACGACAAAGTTAATGTACCTAGTTGTGTTTCACCAGAGTGGAGGAAGTACTCCTCCATGCTTAGGTTGAAAAATCATATCTAATTCTATGGTTAAATAAGAGCATACAACTGTGATTAACTTGTCTATCTTTCTGCTCTATGATGAATGCTGGGATAAGACAATGAGCACCTGCTCTTTCATAGATCTATAATTTTGCTTAAATTTGTGAAAAAAGAAAAGGCAAATGGTTGATCATATTAAGGAATCTAAGTTTTAATTTTTCCTTGGGTGACACGCTGAAAGTGAACTTCATTCCTCTTACATTATCTAATAGTTTTGACCTCGTTATTTTTATGTTTCTGTAATATATAACTGTCAGTTCCGTCAAAAAAATAAATAAATAAAAAACTGTCAGTTCCACATACACATAATTAATTAAGAATTTAATATGATTCTGTGAGTGTTGTGACTCAGTGCTATGATGCTTTTGTTACTATATTGCTTTTTGAATAATAAGCACTATAGACCCTCTGGCACACCAAAGTCTGGTTGAGTAGTTTTATTCTAACCAAAACTTATATCACCTCAACAAAATCAGAAAATGAAAGAAATTTTGACCTGTTCTTGCAAGAAACTCCTCAGTCCACATTTATCACTCTCAGGGAGAGAGTTTTCATTGAAATTTTTTATAATAGCATGTCAATTCAGCTACAGAATCACTATAAATAATATCAAGGAAAACTAATAAATTTCAATAGCCCTTCAATTTTAATTTAGGTACTGCTTCTGCACTTTTTCCTTCACTGAAATTATTTGAGTGGGTGGAGTGACCTCGTCACCCTGTTTCATAGGAACATAACTGCATTAATTTTCTTTACAGCACTTGCAGAATTACATACAAGTAATTTGCACTTCACTAAAATATAGACACTACAGGACACATAACATTTGCACAAAGTGCAAAACATGTAAGGCTGCAACTTGTATCCTTCATATATAAAAACTTGGAAAGTGGAGCTAAAATATCTAGCACTAATTGAGTACTTGCATGAAATTCGTAGTTAGGCACAGTTATTCAGTTTACAAGGAACATACACATTCTTATATTAAAAATAATTGATTTTCTCTCCTGTAAATTGTAAATTTATCTAATATATTTCTGTACATTAATTTGTTTCTTTTCTATTTCAAAAAATTTGTCTCTTTATTTAATCTTCCCTTAGAGGGACGGAATTTTCAAGGAAAAACCACATCAATCTTTTCACTGAATAAATTTGTGCAAAGAATCACTATCACTGGCAACAGCAACATAATCATGCCACTTCATTTTATCTATATAGCCAAAATTGGAAGTGTATAGCCCACCTCTCATCACAGAAAACATTCACTAAAAACAAAAACAAACAATTTATTGTGGTCCTTTTGGTACCTTGAAATTTTATGCTAATCTTTTGGTACACGCAATCTTCTGACAACTGATTCCCAGTTAAACAGATGCTTCCATTGCTCTACTCGTTTTTAAAATACAATTCGCATGGAACTTATATGGATATTAAAACTCAAAATGATACAGCATCGGACCAAACCTTTCATTTCACATTTTCAAGAGGAATTTAAACTAAAACATAAACCTCCCAACAAACAATGGAATAGTAAAAATCATACTGCAATAAACTGACATGAAATATACTCCTGTAAGAGAATCCTTTTCACCATTGAGACTTCCCATTTGTCCACACTTAGAGATACAACTACCAAGGAACAATGAAAAGAGAAAAATACTTATGCAAAAAAATCCTAAGATAATATTAAGCCAAACATATGTGATCCTCAAACAGTGCAGAATAAATTTTACTACCACGAAAATCAGCACAGAAGGAAATTAACATATGATGCATAGGATTTAAATGATAAAACACTAACTCCAAAGCTGCTTTAATCAGACTACATAGCTAAATTCAGAATAGAATATAGTTAAAACTGTTTCTGTAAAAAGTCTATCATGTGCTAATGGAAGAAGAACTATGAAGTGGTTTTTAGCTCTCTTTACACGGAAGGAGATTCCAAAAAGAAAAATCCAGGAAAACCTAATTTGAGAAGAATAATCAGCTCCTCAGATATTACCATCATAATAGGCACATAAAATGATTCACGGGAAGTTTTCAAATCAGATTCCCCATTATTTCGTTGACACAATAGCAATATTTCAAAAAGTAAATTGTTATTATCACGATTATAGATAGTACTATCATTCCGGAATGAAAAACAAGACTTGTACATATTCAGGAAGACTGCTCTACTAAAGGGAGTAACAAGAGGCAGGGCTCACACAAACAAATTACTGAGGAGTTATAAGTAGTGCAGTGTGCACAATATCCTGCATGACCTTTCATTTAAAGACTATTTAAAACAATATTTTTACCACTGGGGCCAATCTGAAACATACCAACGTAGGACTTTCATGTACGACTTCTGAACTACATAAATGTTGTGCGTAGAAAATCATGCACTTTTAATAGTGACAAAATGTCTGTCATTTACCATGTTGGTGAAGTTTGAAGAATGATAGGAATAAACCAAACTTAGGTTAGTTCTTATAGGGTTCCAGTGGGTCTATGATGCCTATGATCCAAGCTATAGTCATGTTAACATTATAATAGCGAGACACGATATATTTCAATGAATTCCAAGAATTTTGTGTATTGTGGAACTGACAGATGAATATATCAGACACATAAAACATAATGCGGTAGCATCTTCTACTTTAACAAGAAGAACAGGTTCACTTTCAATCTTTCACCGAGGATAAAATAATGCACCTACTTAGATTCCTTAATGAACCGACCAATTTTCTAATTCACAAATTTAAGCAAAAAAAAGATAGATCTTTTGGAAGTTGGGTGCCCACTACCATATCCAGTGATTCATCATAGAGCAGAGCAGAAAACTAGACAGAGTCACGTGTTTCTTATATAACCACATGATGAAGTACGATCTTTTCAACCTAAGCATAAAGGAAGACTACCTCTGTCTCGTAAAACAAATGCAGATACAAAAGCTAGCCTGATAAAATTTCCAAGTCACGGCTTTGTTCCTGACAGCTTAGATGCAAAACAGGCATCATCCGATTCTATTCTATTCAACCACATAAACTTGGGTGAAATTCATCTTTCACGTCAAAACGAATATAAGTTACTTGGTAAACAAATTTCTCTTAAATTATTATTAAAAAAAAGATTAAGAACGACAGAGCTCCCAAACCTCAGAATTGAGTGATAAGCCCTCTCGCAATGCAGATTCAGCCTCATGGATGTTTCCTTCATCCAGCTTTGCTTCTACAACAGTTGTCTGAATGCATTGCCCGTTAACACAAAGTTGCCGCGAAGAAGGGCCATTACTCTCAGCAGCCTGCACTGCTTCATGAGATTCACTGTCTGACATCTCGAACACAGCCCCCCTTCCCTTTGTTCTATGTGACTATATCAAAAATGGCAATGTCCCATCAACCTTCTACCTTCAACAACTTCAAACCATCATCAAACAACACCATTGTCAGTTATAGCTCCAGGTAGACATCTAATTCTATAACAAATAAATAAAAAATCCAATTTGTGCATAGAATAGATGATAAATCAGGAGATTTGATTTCAAAAATTCACACAAAACAAATGATTGTGATTAAACTTGCCATAAGAAAATCGCATTAATGCTTTAATGAATCCACGGAAAAGCACAATTTCTTCACGAATAACGATTTAAAAGAGAAACAGAATACGGGGTCGACCCAGAGCATCATTTCTTTCGTCCATACAGGCTAAAAAATAATAAGAACAATCACAAAACAATGTAACCAGATTAATATCCAAGCTTTATACCTCAGAATTAGCCACATCCAATCAATGTCCCAGAAAGAAACAGAAAGGAGAACGGCAGAATGCGATTCAGAACGAAGAAGAATATAGAACCTTTGGAATGCGGCCGATCAAGAATCAGAGAGATCTGGAAAAATAAAATGTTCCTTAATTGGTTTTGAAAAACAAAGGAAAAGACAGAATTTTTGGGACTTTGACTTGAGAGTAAGAACAGCCGTCTCCCTTTTTTATTTCTTACCATTGCCCTTTAAAAAAAACAAATTTATTGTTTATCATATTAGTACAATTCAGTTTAGTTCGATTAATTTCGGTTTAGTTTAGTTCATTTTAGTTCATCAAACTATAATTTGATGAAATTCAAGTAAATTTAGACATATTGATTTTATTTCAACTCAATTCGATTCAATTTAGTACAATCCAGTTCAATCTAGCAACAAATAATCTTATGAGAACAGACCTAATACGAGGAGTTAGCTTGTGAGCTGCAGTGGGACGAAGATATGGAAAAAATGTACATCCAAAAGGATGAAAGTTAGAGTATTTTGGAGAGCGCCCAAACATTTCTTCAAATGGAGACAAATTGTTGAGAATTGAAATTGTCATATGGTTATTATTGAACACTGCAGTACTCAAAGAATCATCCTAGTGTGAGAGTGGAAGATGTGAATGGAACATCATGATTTTCCGTGATGTGCCGATACTTCCGCTCAGCTCGGGTATTTTGTTGAGATGTGTAGGGGCAGGAAATCTGATGATGAATGTCACGAGTGTCAAAATGTGATTGTAATCTGGTGTTGATGAATTCAGTACCACCATCGCTCTGAAACACCTTGATGCGTGATGAAAACTGATTCTCAACCAGTGCCTGAAACTGGAAGTAGATATCAACAAAATTGGATTTTTGATGTTAGGGATAAAACCAAGAGAATCGCGAGTAGTCATCCACAAACAAAGTATAATAAGAAAATTTATTTCCAGGTACAACCAGAGAGGGCCCCCATAAATCACAAGGATCGAATCAAGAACGTGATCAGCACATTTAGGATTCTCAACAAAAGATAATTTATGTCCTTTAGCCATAGTGTATGGCTCAAAAATACCAGGTTTAGAAAGTACAGAAATAATTGACAAAAAACCCTTTTTGTTCAAAAGAGAAACAATACTTGGGGACACATGTCCCAAACGAGCATGCCAAATCTCAAAAGATACTCTGTTCTTATTCTTCTTCACAAATGACATAAATGCTTCCTCACCACGGTCCAGCACATAAAGTTCATGCTCATAATGTCCCCGCCCCAAAATTGCCTTGGTGGCATTGTATAGAATAACAAAAGACTGATCATCAAAGGCAATAATAGCACTGAGCACTCGAGTAAGTTGCTATCGACAAAAGATTTTTGGTAATTGAAGGCACAAACAATACATAAGATAAATGCAAAGACGAGCTAATTCGAGCATCAGCAACACGTGTAATAGATAAAGAAGCACCATTACCAAAGAGACAATAGTGTTACCAATATATGGAGTTACGCTCGACAAGTTCGATGCAGAGGAGCTAATATGATTAGTAGCACCAGAGTCCAAGTACCAGCTTAGAGTAGTTGAGGATGTAGAGGTAACAGATGGGCGATACTAGATTGATGGATGCGCGGGATAAGTCAAATACTGACGAGTAGGAGCATAGGGCAGATAGTACGGTGCCATCGGAGAAGGTTGAGGTGCCTAAACCATCGGAGATGCATACGGCGGAAACTGCTGAGCAAGATTTGCCTGAGGAGCCTGAGCTGCAGGACGAGGAGTGGATGAATGGCATTTTCTAGCAACATGCCCGTAACCACCACAAGTATAACATTGGATCTGAGAGCCACTGTTGATGCACGGCTCAGAAATTGAGAAGCACGGGGCAGATTTACGGCTGATGCTTATGAATTTTTACATAGAAAAACGTATCCTCTATGAGAAGCCGAATCAACCCAATGAAGTCTTATTCAGGGATCAGTGGAAAGGATACATCTCGCCAAAATTATCTTTCAGAGCTTGGCTTGCTTTCCTAGGTAGACTGTATACCAGAGATAAATACCGCGAGAATGAGGACGGCCTGACTGACAGAATCTGTTCTCTCTGCCATCTTGAGGTTGAAAAAATTCTCACTTATTCTTCCAATACAAATTTTCGCAAGTGGTTTAGAACAAGGTCAGCGAATGGATCGGCCTAAGGCGACGCACTCTACAAAGCTCAGAAAAGTTGATGAGGAAACCTTTGAGAGGATCCAAGCTGAAGAAGAAACAAGGACCACTTGCCTTTCTATCCACGGTCTACCATATTTGGACCGAGAGAAATAAAGTAGTACATGAAGGGCTCTCACCAAACTCAAGAAGGGTTCACACAATAGCCATTCAAGACTGCTAATTGATCCTGAATCGGCTTTTCCAGATGAGAACCTTTACCAAAAAGGTGACATGAGGGGCGCATGAAAGAGACAAAGTACATCACTAAATTAATTCTTTCATTTAGTACATTGGTGTCTTTCCTAGTCTAATCTCAATGCAGCAAAGAGTATCTTTTGGAACACCGTAGCGAATTCAACCTAATATAGAAATTAGTAATTAGCGCTAAATTCTCTACAAGATAACGCCTCTATCCCGCGGTGAATCTTAGTGCGCAAGCATCAAGGTTCTAAAGGGAATACGATTGTCACATTCACATAAAAATGGGAAGTATCCATACACGGCAAGAGACTCATTAGGGAATATACTTTTTCCCTGCGCCTACCTCCCGCCCTGAGTCGTAACACTCGCCTGCAGCGACACCAAAGAGTTGTAGGTTGTCCATTTGCCAAAAATGGAAAGGCGAATCTAGCCCGCATATAAATGGAATAAAGCACGAAAGTGCTAAAGGGTCTAGGGCTCTCATTTGCCTATAATGAAAGGCTGGTCATTTGCCTTAAAATGGCCGCCAACTCAGACTCGACTTGTCGAGGATGAAGGCATAGCGCTGCGCGCTACAAAATTCATAATGGATCTTGGTCCAGTTTGAGTTAAATGCCACAGCTGGCCATTTGCTAAAAATGGTAGGCATCCCTGCATCTCACCCTGCGTTTCTCTCCACGCATTGAAAGTCAGTGGAAACACTCACTTTCTAAAGAGGAAAGGGCCCTGCCTTAAAATTGAAGCATTGTACGGGTTTGTTTTGCCTCACCTTTCGCATGCGTTGTCCTCCAGTGCGCAAGCACTCCAGACTCAAAATGTGACAGGCTGCCCATTTGCCAAAAATGGGATGAACACATTTTCTCCATGTTGAACGATGGTCCTCGACACGATCGTCCTAATGGAGGAAAGACGCTACACACCCGAACAGGAATTTGGTGATCTCGCGATCACCACGCCAGGCGCATGCTACAAATTGCGCACAATCCTACATCCTCAGACATGTACATCTACAGAGCACAACATGAGCACAAGGCACCGCCTCTACCCCAACTAGGGAAGCTCGTGCACCACAAACGAACCTCAGAGCCAAACCAGGATTGACATGTACTCCATGCCCTCATTTCTTCATCTTGAGGGCGATGGATTAAACTGTTTAGCCAAGGCCAAGCTACTTCATCGACATAAACACTCGCCACTGCATCAAGACGAAGACAAACTCTGGAGAATTGGCCTCATATCCAACCATTCATGGAAGCACAATCAACGGAAGACAGTTCACTACAGTACTACTCTGATGATCACACCACAACAGCTACACTAGAGAAGAAGAAGCTTTTTCCACGACGGTGAACTTCTTGGCCCAAGAGATTTTATCCTTAGGGCCGAGAGTCTAGCCTGGATTAAAGAGGAAATCGACCTGATGTGTAGTTTAACTCAAGCGCATTATCACACACATAGTCACATTCGGGGGATAGGAAACTCAATTCCATGATGAAGTATTCGGCGAAGTATCTGGATGAAGGTAGATTTGAACCCCATTTGTGACTTGTGCAACCCTCTTGAGTAGCCTAGAAATTTCTGCGAAAATCATCGAGTATCGAAGACTTGAAGAAGCAATTTGAAGCATTATTGAAGGCCTCTCTGTATGAGGTAAATGTTGATTTAGTCTTGGGTAGTAATTTGTTTCATCCCTCGACCATTCTACATCATTTATCCTGTATCCCCAGACATTTAGTGGGTTTTATTTGTATTTTCTAACTAGCCAAGTGCTCGGTTAGTTAGGTAATTTAGAATTTTGCATCGTATCGGGGGCACACTATAGCACCCCCAGGACGGCCATGACATTTCCATGTTTTTAAATCATGTTACCATTGGATCTGAGAACCACGACGACGACCAGAGGGCTGCGAGGGAGAAGCTGCTGAGCCACCACCACGCATGCCTTCAGCCGACGCGTGGCACCACGCGCCATCAGAATTAGGCGCTCTGCCAGGAACACCACAGGGCTTGTGGAGGCTACTCTCTGTACCACTGGACCTTTTATCTTATCCATATCAACCAAAAAAGCCTTGTAACCCTTGGCTTCATCAACAAGGTTCATATAAGAATGAACAAGTTCTCTAGCAACAACCAGAGGGCTGCGAGGGAGAAGCTGTTGAGCCACCACCACGCATGCCTTCAGCCGACGCGTGGCACCACGCGCCATCAGAATTAGGCGCTCTGCCAGGAACACCACAGGGCTTGTGGAGGCTACTCTCTGTACCACTGGACCTTTTATCTTATCCATATCAACCAAAAAAGCCTTGTAACCCTTGGCTTCATCAACAAGGTTCATATAAGAATGAACAAAATCTCTAGCAACAACCAGAGGGCTGCGAGGGAGAAGCTGCTGAGCCACCACCACGCATGCCTTCAGCCGACTCGTGGCACCATGCGCCATCAGAATTAGGCGCTCTGCCAGGAACACCACAGGGCTTGTGGAGGCTAATCTCTGTACCACTGGACCTTTTATCTTATCCATATCAACCAAAAAAGCCTTGTAACCCTTGGCTTCATCAACAAGTTTCATATAAGAATGAACAAGATCTCTAGCAGCAACCGGAGCACTAAAATCCTTTTACTCATGATCCAAAGCATTAAGAAACCAAATCAAAATTTCATGGTTGTCAACATGTTCACCCATGACAGTTTGATTTATGATTTCCATAAAAGAAAGATGAAAATCATGGACCGTACCAATTTTATGAAGAAGAGAAGCCTTTTGACGAAGGTTGAACGCAGCAATTGCAGAGCCATATTGATACACCACGACAAAAGTATCCCACATCTCCTTCGCGGTGTTGCACTGAGATATCTTGTTCTTGGCTTCAGACGAGAGAGAGGAATAGAGAACACTACAAATTCAGTAATCATTAGCTACCCACGAATCATAAGTAGCCTTGACAACATCGTAGGCCTCATTCTGAAAAATAGCATCATCGGTAGTCGTAGAGGAGGAAGACGGTGTGAGCATCACCGGGAAAGAAAGAAACGGAGTAGAACTATTAAGATGGCCAAACATATCCTGTGCACGAAGCACATACTGAACATGTTGAATCTACTGCAAATGTGTCGAAGCATCCAACTTGGTATTGAGAACATGGATCATGGTGTTGAAGGAGAGTCTATCTGAATGCCCATCATTGGTCATCGTAGAGCAGGAAAAACAAAAGAAAATTGTTTGATGAATGGAATGAGAGAGAGAGGATGTCAGCAGCGGCCGAAATAAAGAAAGAGGGAGGGGAATTTTGGGCGAAAATCCTAAGTAAAAGAAAAAGGATTGGCGGCTACTAATACCATGTAAAGGGAATTTCTCAAACTGAATTGTATTAGGTTTTACAATGCCTATTCATAGTACAAGCAAGGCATTATAGATAAATATACTAATCCTAGACACACATGTGCAATATACAAAAGACTAATTTAATTGTCATCTAAGTTCTCTATTGTCACATGTGGATTCGAAAGAAAATTTAGTACTTTAGCCATTATATTGAAAAGAAGTGCGAGGAGTTTATGTTGATGGATGATAATCACAAGACAAGAGGTGAAGGCAATATGGTTGAAGTTGAGAAAGGTGATTCTGATTCTAAATTAGATTTGATTCGGTCTCTTCATGAAAATGTCTTGGCTGAGACTTTAAAGTTGCAATATTCGGCATATGTGATTACTAAGGGACACCTAAAGTCTTTGAGACAAAAGCATCCGAAAGAAACGGGGTAAACAAGATGTGGAAATTGTGACTAGATTGGACACGTACAGTAAGAGAACTTGCTCTCAGGAAAAGAGAAAGAGTCATTTAAAACAATCACATTCTCTATATTGTTATTATATTTTGATGTTTGAATTTGAAAAATATAGTGTATGTGTTCTGAAAATATAATGTGCCATATGCAGGGATGAAGTGTGATTAAATTGAAGACCAATTTATGTCAAACTCTAATGGTGTTGGAGTTGAAGGGTTGATTGATCTGTGGGTTTGAGCATGATTTTGTGAACATGAAGGATTAAGGTTTGTAAAAGAGATGTAGATATATTGCATTTTTTTGTTCTATTAAGGAACCGTGTGGTTCTTCTGTCCAGGCTTTAGCTGCTAAAGTTGCTCGGTTATGTGTATCATGCTTTTTATGATGAGATTGGTTAGCTATTAGCAGTGGTGGATTATTCCCCCCCACACAGGTATTGACAGTGGTGAATTATTGACAGGTATTAAACGTTGTACATTTTAATTTGAAATGTAAATTTTGTAACTTAAAACTTAAAAATCTTTTTACAAAATTTCTTACATTTTTACATTGAAACATATTTTTCTATATGTTTACATTAAAATGAATAATAATTTTAATTAAAATATATTGATTTTGAGCTCAAATGCATAGTGATAGTTGTATAACACTTAGAAAAGTTGTGAGACTTTTCTTATGGCAAAAGAGAAAGTATAATGAACAAAAATTATATATAAAAAAGAATAAATTGAAGAGGGTGCGTGGGAACTTCGTAATCTAAAAGGTTGTTTGGTTAGAGGTGAAAAAATGTAGCAATTTTGAATTCCTATTAAGAAAATTCCTTTTTTTAAAAATATTAGGTTATATAGTTGCGCCGAGTGTTAGAATAAAATATATTATAATTATAAATATTAAAAATTATAATATGATATGTCAAAATATTGTCGCTTGAAATTAATTATAATGAGTTAAACTATAGATTATAATAGAATCTTAATATCTACTAAAACAAGCCATTTTTGTCAAATGTATCTCCCATATAAATAGAAGTATTACTTTTGAAATTAATTTCAAAAGAGTGCAATTTTGAAATTCAGTTTCAAAAATAAGATTATTTAGTAGAAAAACTCTATTCCCAAGTGTATTTCAAAATTCTTAAAGCTTCTATAAATAGCTGCAATTTCCAGATTCAAACTTGTACGAAGCTCAAAAGGTTTCCTGTAGTTAACATAGATGTGATACCTCCTTTGCTATACCTATGTTCATCCATGCTTAACAATTGTGAGGAAGCACAAAGGTAAAGAGCAAACGAACAATACTCATGTACATATGTAGTCATCAAAACTCATACTTTATGTCCCATTCTTCTATAAGAAAAGAAATTAAAGGTGTGTTTGGTTCGTCAGATTTTTGAGAGTCTGGTTTTTGTTTTTGGTTTTTGGGAGTTTGGATTTTTGTTTGGGATTTTGAGAGTTTGGTTTTGCAAAATCCTTGTTTGGTTGGGTTGGATTTTGTGAGTATGAAACAAAATTTTTGATTGGTTTTTATGATTTTGCAAGTCTAAATTTTGGGAAATTTGGTGAACCAAACAAGATTTTACAAAACTGGACTTGGATAGTTCAAGTTTTGCAAAAACTTGTCCAACCAAACACACCCTAAAAGATTCAAATATCATTCACATAAATTTGACTCACTTATCAGAGGCAGAGAACATAAGCAGTAAAATTCATACATCCCTTGAATTATCTAAATGAAACGTCACCAATCTTAATATAAATTTCATAACTAAAACCTCACCGATCTCGGAAAACACTTCAAACCGATGAATGTTATTAATTTATCAATAACTATATTATAATTCTTGATATTTAGTAAAATTTATGAAAAAATTCCATCTCCATCCTTATCTAATAGATTATGCCTAAATTTTAGGCCGTCTCCCGTAATATTTTGTCAAACTAACCCACCAAGATTTGTGTGTGATCTTTTTTCTTAGAGTTGAATTTTTTTTTAATTTATTTTAGCTTAAAACACTCAAAACACTTTGATTTAAAACCTTCCAAATGGATACGATCTCAATCATATCTCATTGAAATTTTCGGATTGAATTATTCCTTGATCGATAAGCATTGATATTATATTTCAAAACAAAATCATGCCAAATCATAACGGCAAGTCGGCAATACCATGTATCTGTTTCGAAAAATAACATTTACTAGATATCAAATTTAATATTTACCATTTATACACTTGTTTTCAACAGCACGTAGACAATCCTATCCAAAGAATAGCATTAATATTTCGATATCATCTATCTATACTATTAAAACAGCAACTCTTGAAAAAATCAAACCTCCTCTCCTTGCGCCACGTCAGCTTTTGAAGCTTCCTAAAAAAGCGCCACATCAGCTTTTAGAGCTCTCTTAAAAAAGACACATATTTTCCTTTTTTTTTCTTTTTCTTTGCGCAATTCTTTTACCGGCGGTCTTTACAATTATCTTTTTCACCTTTCTAATTTTACGGCTCCTTCATAATTCATTGTCGCTCATAATTCCTTACCTCTTCGTCTTCTTCTGATCTATCCCTTCTGGTCCCTTTTCTAGAAAATTCTACACTTCAGCAGTTTTGATTTCCGCAATCTGTTTTAGCGTATAATGATGAACCAGGCAGAGCAGAAGAACACGCTCTGCGTCGGCGGGCTTGCGGAAAAGTAAACGAATCGATCCTCCACGTTGCCTTCATCCCCTTCGGCGACATCAAGGACGTCAAGACTCCCCTGACCAGACCACCCACCCATAATCTCCACTCCTTCGGCTTCGTCACCTTCCCCGAGCTCGAGGATGCCTCCGCTGCCGTGGACAACTGGACGGAGTCGAGCTCTACCGCCGCGTTCTCACTGTTAATTATGCCCTCCGGAGAAGATCAAGAGTGGAGGATGAGCTGCTCAGCCAGGTATGAATTTGATTCTGATCTCTCTTTTTCCCTGAAATTCAAATTTAAGGTTTATGCTTTAGCAATTTGGGGTTTTTTGAGCATCAGGTTTGTTGTTGTTCCAATTTATCCCCATAAATTTCTTCGTCTAACTGGAAACGAATAAGATTTGTGAGGTAAACCCCATCCACCGCCGCCGAGGCTGCCTACTTCCAATTAGGTTTTTGGGTGGAGCTCTGATCACCGTCTTTTTATCGGCGGCGCCATCAGGGATCGGAGAATCCTCTCCGGAGGAGAGTGGCGGAGCGGAGTCAACGTCCTCGACTACCTTCGCCTCAATCACCACGGTCCCAACACGCTTCCGGGACACCAGGCCGGAAATTGGAGAGCTTCTCCGGCGCTGCTGCCTCAATCCGACCGGTTACCTGACAGGGACGAGATGCAACTGCCATCACAGCATCTGCCAAGCCGGAGTACCCCGTCATCGATCGGAACCCTCCATTCACGAAAACCGTCGCCAATTTCAAATTCCTGACTACCTTCGCCTCACCACCATCACCGGCGTTTCAGTCACCGTCGGTATATACTCAGGTATATGGTCAAATCTAACTTGCAGCTGTTCATTTCTTGTGCCTGCGAACTGTTTGAATTTATGCTTCAATGAAATCAAATGTTCAGATTTTAGCTTTTGAAATGATTGTTTTTTGATTTCAGTTAGCTTTTTGGCAAAGTGAAGCATGATTTCTATGAATTTGATAACCAACCCCCCAGGTTCTGATGTACATATATATTGTCTGTGTGTGAATATTAATATGAATGTTTTTATATGGTGTGGCATCCACAAAATCTGGCTATTTGTCCGTTTTTTACTTATGTATGGTTTTGGTTCTAATTGGTTTTTCATTGGCTGTGTAATGATTAAGTGAAGGTAAATACTAAAGCATCATCCAGTTCATCAAAGACCGTGAAGAAGCCGGTGACAAAAACCAGAGAGAAAAAAGTTTTCTCCCTTCCTGGCCAGAAGTTTGACATTCCTGAGGAGGTTTGGTTCTGAGTTTTTTTTAATATCTTTTATGTAAGTCCCAAATTATAGTACAGGAATTGATGGTTCGCTAGTTCTCGACATTGGTGATCTGTATTGACAGAGAGAGCCACTGAGGATATTCTATGAATCGCTTTCCAAGCAAATACCTTCCAGTGAAATGACAGAGTTTTGGTGAGTCAGTAGAGTGTTTATTTTCTGTAGTTGTATCTGTGAATGTTCTTATGTTATTGATTTGCACTTTACAGTCTGGTGCATTCGTTTATTGTGATACAATACTTGCAGGAACTGTATATCAGGCAAGTTTCCTACCGTGCAGAATATTCTGTGATCTATTGGACACCCTTGAAACCAAGAAATCAATCGCACAATCAGTTTTCCAAGCCTTACACAGTCCCAACATGATGATTGAAAAGATAAGAGTGAAGAATGGAGGTACTTGATCGCCTCATCAACCTTCCCTTCTCTGCCTTGATACGAGTGAAGAATAAGTAACCACATTAGGTTTTAGGCCTTTCTGCTTCATCTCTTGCAGGAGTTTCAATGCATTCTGTGTCTTCCCTGCCTTTGAAAGGCCATCGATCACTGTGTTATAAGTGATAAGAACATGTGAGCAGGCTTCTGTAGTCAGCAGCGAGGATGTCTACTGCAATATCAACTTTCCCATCTCTACACAAAGCTGTCAGCAATGTGTTATAAGTGACAATATCTGGATAACAACCCCTGCTAACCATAATCTCTAAATACTCCATTGCTCTATTCATCTTCTTTTCCTTGCAGAATCCATGAAGCAGTTGATTGTAGCTTAATGAATTCGGAGTACATCCATGTTTAGGCATCTTCTCAAGAATCATCCTCTCTGATTCTTTATTATTTTTGTATAAATAATTCATGCAACAAAAATAGTCGTTACAAATAATTTTTGGGAATGAATGCAGACATGACTTCTTATAAGTACTCTACATTTTGTTAACGTTACTATATTTATTGACCCTTACCATTTTCTTTCTTTGAATCTGCTACAGAGTTGTGGCAACCCTGTTGAGAAGCAGGTCCATAGAGCCTTCTGTGTCTTTGTAGAGGAGTGCCATTAGACTCTTCTGAGTTTCATTCCACCAACTGATGTGGTTGCTGAAACGTTAAGCACTCAACCTTCTCCCCAGAGTAAGAAGGGCCTGCAGAATATTGAGCCAAGATTTCCAGACCTGCTTCACAAGCCAAGTTTGGGCACTAGCCTTATGAGCTTCTTCCTTTGTTGCATCAGATTTTTAGCAGCATCTTTTGTTGCTTTTGTTGATGGTTCTCTGCTCTTCGTCTACAAGGGATGGCTTGCTGTTGAGATGAACCACAAATTACAAAATTTACCAATGCAGAAGTTATATACTGCATAGTTTTCTGCCTTACTTACAAAGCTAAATAATCTTATGCTTTTAGTTTAAGTACTAAGAAACAATATATTGATTTCTAAATCTAAGTAGGCCAGTACCACATGTGTATGTGATGGAATATAGGATTTTCCTATTAATTTTGTTTTTGTTTTTTTACCTTATTAGTAGTTTAAAATTTAAATACAAGGATTTGTTTAAATCATTATTGACCTTAAATCCTTATCTTATTTTCCCTTTTTCAAATTTTTATTATATACTTTTAGTTGGACTAATAATCCTATCTTTAACTCCCACTTAATGATCATGTATTATTAATTTTAAGAAATTTTTTTTTATAAAGAAGAAATGGTTGAAATAATTAAAAGTGTTGGTTGAAATAATCATTTCCTCCACTGGAGATGAGGAAATGAACAACAACAGATTCGAGGCTCAGAATTAGATAAGGCTTGCACTGATGAAAAATATGGATACCCATATAATATAAGGAATAGCTAAGAGATTCTAGAGCAGCGAGGTTAATGCTAAAAAAAGGAGCCATTCTTGACAGGAAAATTATAATTAGAAGTGCTGATTATTATTGTTTAAAGGATACGAAGTTGATTATTCACTGTGAAAGTATAAATCGTTTTTCTCTTGCCAATAAAGTTGAACATTTGAGAGAAAATCCTAAATTCTATACAAATTGGAAGTGTTGGTTATTTTCTTTACAAATAGTATAACTATTTTGAATGTATTTTCTTGAACATTTTGTTGTTTTCCTTAAAATTATATTTTCTTGCTTGGAATTGTATCATTTGATTGATGTTTTGTAAATTGTTATTATTGTGGCATTAATTATGGTAAAAAGATCATCATCAATTAGGAGTGGGAAAAAATGATGTTGAACATGTTGCTTAATCGTTTACGTAGGATTTATTAGCTAACTTTTATAATGGTTATCATCAAATAAAGTTTAATTTATTATTATTTTTATTTGCTCATGTATATAACATTACAATTGAATTTTTAAGACTTTAATTATATTTCATAAATTTTGCATGCATATATTATTGATGAATGATATTATTAAATCATTACAACTTTTTTAATCGTTTTTCATGTACTCTATAAAATTTGCACATACACATAAATTGATATTGTAAATAATTTGTAAATAAGTACCGTGCATCGGCACGGGTATCATCTAGTAACATTTATTAAAGGAATATCACCTTGGCTAAACCAACATTTAAGTTTCAAAACCCGTTGGCCCGGGGTATAAATTAAATTAAAATTAATACCTCTGAAATAATATTTACCATTTATAATTCTTTTATTTGAAAAAGTACCATATATAAATGTTTAGTAAAGAAAGCTTATCAATGGCGAGATCACAAATATTTGACAAGGATTAGGCAAGATGACTGATAATCACTAACAATATGAAAGAGATAATATATTTATTTCATGATACTTTATACTATGATAATAAAACACTTCTAGTAAATTTACCGACTAATATCATCTGCAACTATATATTTCATGGTCAGAGCGTAGTTTGTAATAGTGATTGGTTTCAATTCGATCGGTTTGGTCTATTTTGATTTGACTGATTCTGTTTGATTAAATTGCTGAAACTTTATTTTATCATTTAATATCGATCGGGCTGGATTATTATTGGTTTAAATGAAATCAGACCAATTCAGATTCAAACGCGTTCGGATAATTCAAATTTAAATTCTCGGATCAAATTGATTTTTCGGATATAATTTTGTTCAGATCGATTTCGATCTAAATTAAATTTTTCTCAAATTAAATTCGGTTCAATTCCATCGATTTATTCGATCGCACTAGTTTGTATTATATGAATTATGAAGTAACAAACTTTGTCAATGCGATCAGTATATGACCACGTCTCTGTAGGCTGTAGCTTATCGCTTTTGCCTTTCCGATAGAATAGGTGTTATGCACTAGAATAGGACTTTGTGTTCACACCAGGGTTTAGGAATTTCTATTTCATATTTTTGTGCCTATGTAAGGCCGAAAATGAATTATTGACCTCGGAGGTGCACTACCTCCCCCTTACGTGTCACTCTAATACTGATTTTTGATTAAATTTGTCGGAAGTCAAATTTACTCCGCGAGTGCACGACCATAAACGCGCCATACACACGCTACGGTAAAAGTTTTGGGTTAAATATTTAGAATCATGTCGAACCAAAAGTTAAATTAAGTAGGATCTCCGGTCAAACCCTCCCTGAAATTGGGACAGAATTTTCACCCTTATTCTATCAGGTCTCGGGAAAATAATCATCGGAGTATTGCCCCAGATGAAGGAAGACGGTGCTGGTCCCCGTTCAAGTGCAATCATGTCTTCTCAGGCTAGTCAGATATGCTTAATTTCACGGTCCGTTGCATTTGGATGTTTAGTCTTATCTGCATTTTTGTGTATTTGCTGCTGTAAAGTTGTGATTTTTATCAGTTCAGCTGCTATTAGTAATGAAATTGCAGGTTCAGTTATGACTAGTTTAGTGCAGGTTTTTCCAAATTGTATGAAGTACTTGTTTTTTTAGAGTTGTGACATTTGCGGTTTTGTGTGTTAAGTCAGCTGCTATTAGCATAAATTATAAAGTTCAGGTTGCGGAGGAGGACGATGAAGAGTCAGGTGGGGTCTATCAGAGAGAGTTTCTTATGTGTTATGTCAACTGATATAAATGGCAAGAACGAAGAGGTTGAGGTTGTGTTCTTCAGGAAGATGGATGCTGAGTTCAACAAGGTTGTTAAGTTTCATAAGGAGAAGATGAGTGGTGTGAAGGCTAAAGAGGATGAGTTGACTAAACAGACGGATGCTCTCATTGCTCTCAGAGTCAAAGTCAATTATCCGTTGCTCGAGATTGTTAATAACTCATCTGCATCTCCAAGGCCTAATGGTGCTCGAAATGGTACTGACCAGGGGGTTTTCCTCTGTGTATTCATGTTATGTTGGTTTGTTTTCTTTCATTTGCTGCTTGATTGTTATTGTTGTTGTTGAGCTAAATAAATTTATATTGAAATATAATGTGGTGCTTAGCTGATTCAGTCTGAAAATCCTGAAATAGTGTTTTATGATTCATTTGCTGCTTGACTATTGTTGCTGAAGTATATTATGCTGAGAAATGGTGTGATTGTTTGCTGTGTCTGTCCATATAATTATGGTGGTGCAATTCATAAGGAAGCACCATTGAAGAAGTTGATGATGAGAAGAATAGTGGATAAGAAGATTCGACGAATGGAGAGGAAAAGGAGACAAAAATAAAAATCCCGATGAATCGGGGATTCAGACCTCCCCGCTTGAAGTGTTGGATCAAGTTAAGATCAATGTTGATCCAGCAACTCCTGCTTCAACTCTGAAGAAGGTCTTCAATGGCTCAAAACCTGACATTTCATACAGCAAAGCAGAGTTGAATAGCGCGCAGGTGAAACTGAAGCAGGCTTTTGTTGAATTCCACAGAAAACTTAGACTCCTTAAGAATTACAGGTATACTAATATTTTTCTCAAAACTTTTTACTTCAAAGCTTTAAGTTGTTATTAATAATAATAATATATGGTTCTTTCCAGTTTCTTGAATGACATGGCTTTCTCTAAGATCATGAAGAAGTATGATAAGGTTACTGCAACAAATGCTTCAAAATCATACATGGAAATGGTTGAGAGCTCGGTCATTGGCAACACCGATGAGGTTTGTAGTTAATACCATCTGATTCATCTAAATAAGATTGCAGCAAACGAATTTCACACTTTCACATGGTGATGTTTTATTTAAAATTTTCTGTTCTCTGACTCATCAGATCATTCGAATAACAAGTAGAGTAGAGGCTACAGTGGTGAAGCATTTCTCAAATGAAAATCATAGTGAAGGGATGAAACTTTTGGGTACAATAATGTGATTGGTTACAAATTTCACTACAGTTAGGTTTCTTATCCAAATATTTCTGAGCCTAGTCAAAAATTTCGTATAATGAAGAATTGAGACGAGGAAACTTTAGGACGTTGAAATCCCATAACCACGATCCGCTCAGTCCATCAACATGATTTTTTTTTCCGGCATTTTGAACCACCCCTACAAATAACAAAGATTAACATCAATAACTCTTGAACACCACATAGTAAACTGAAATTGTTAAAAGAAAAAAAAAGTAGTACTTTCAATACTGACAGCTCAGCCGAACTAATAGATTCTTGGAACAAAATGTATTTCAAAAATTCCAGGAATACTACTCAAAAATCAAACTAAAAGGAGCTTTGGCTGGAACAAAATGCACTTCAAAATTCCAGGAACACAGATGGATATTTTTAACATTTTTTGACTTATTAGTCTGAATTTAGGGCTTTTGATTGTGTTTAGTTCTCTTACTTAAATCCAGGTTCTACCTTTTCTGAAATGATTTGTTCAAATGGTTGCTGATTCTGTGCTTATCCTCTTTATGCTTTAAGGCTGGAATCAAGTACCATAGGCAGAGATATAATTCAAAAGTTCCTGCCGTTATGGTACTACAGAAAGTATATGATATTTCGCGTATTATTTTTTTCTCCTATCTATTCCCTTTCAATCAGTATTATGACATTAGATTGGAGTTTGGCTGCATAAAATGGTGTTTGAATATTAGTACCTGGTGGCTTGGCTATGTTTAAAATGTTGTTGAAATTCTATGAAAATGGTAAAATTTAAGTTCTAATTCTAACATAACTGTTGAATGTCATAACTGTTGCTGCTGTTTTCTAATGATGCACCTGTTATTGCTGCTAATTTTTCTGCTGATGTTGTTGCTGGTTGCTGGTTGTTTCTTTATCTTATATTGTTGTTTCTTTACTGTTGTAGCAGTTTTTCTGTTGCTGCTGAGTTGTTGCTGATTTTGCTTGCTGCTGCAAAGCTGTAGCTGTTGTTTTCTTATTCTTTTGATTTGTGTTAAAGCAATAGTATAGTCTCTTATTGTCATTCTATAAGAACCTCAATATCAGCACGCTATCTGATTTAGTTTCGGTTTTTACAGGTTTTGTGAACCCTTATTATTCAAACTCAAATTTCGAAGCTGGGAGTGGACATCAATGAAGATATATATGACCGAATAGTACAACTGAGAACTTCCATCGTTTTTGTTCAAATTAATGCTTCCATTATCACTTTCGTGAGAATCTGATGAGTTTTAAGGTAATGTTCGACTTTGTATGAATAGTTAAATCATGGTTGTGAATATTAGCGATGATTTATTACTCAACTCTGGTATTCTGTTTTGTTCTTTTTGAGTTAATTTGGGACTCTTTTGTGTTTTTGAACATGTTCCTGGATGCATTTTTTAGCGGTGTTTCTGAATTTTGAATTAGTATTACTCTACGACAGTTACATAGCAATGTGGATGACAGGTTTTATCAGTTCAACATTTATTGGTTGGATGCTTCTTTAGATGACAAGATCGCCTGTTCATTATGCTTTTCCTGCTCTAGGTTATATTCAGTGTATGCTTATGGATGAATGCGACTATCAAGAAGAGCTGATGTAAGAGTTTGATTATATTTTTGCCCTAACTAAACTGATTAATATAGGCAGCCGATAGTTTATCATATTGTTCCTTCAGTGAACTTCTATCGCTCTCGTGTTAATTTTGGCTGGAGCAAATCTTACACTTAAATGCCGCGACGCTGCTTTAATGTAGCTCAATTCTGCAATAAAATTTCATGAGAATCTGCTACAATTTTACAACAAAGGAATACATGAAATATTTTATGGAAGCACGTATAGAATGTCAAAACTAAAAACTAAAACAGAAGCTAAGAGGCATTGCTAATACAAGAGCAACATGCTTCAACCAGGCTATTTCATCTGTTAGAATTCAGACAAGTGAGGCTATTTAATTTGTGAGGCCTCAATAATTTTATTCCTAACTTTTACCTCATACACAAAAACTATGGATTCAGCTAAAGTTAGTGAAAAACAGGTGCAGTGCCTATCATTTTCATTCAATAATTATCCAATTTAATTCAAGCTCAATGGAATCAAAGGTGCGATTTCAATCCGGTATTTGATGCCACTTTGACACGGTCATACATAACAGCTAAGAGTAAAAATGGTGAGCATAAAGTTTACAGTGAAGAACTTGGTGGAGTAGATCAATATGACTACATGAGACAAGTCCTAATGAACAAGGAATGCCCAGCGCCACAGATCCATAATATGCATTTCTTTTCAACTACAAGCATCACAGAACAGAGTAGCATATAATTTAATGCAGGCGATCCACGTGAAAGTATTAGATCATCCTATAAAGCAGTTGCTACAAAATCACGTATTATTTATTGAGTTTTATGTGATGAATTCAAGTCATTTGTTGGTTTTTTAATGAATTTTGTCGCATTTGATATGTTGTACCGAATATATTCTCAACCAACTAACAAGGGATAATACAAGTTAAAACTTTGGCATATGAGCCTTACCCCAACCAGTTTCTCTGATTCCCAAGTTCCAGTTGTTCTTTGGTATTAGATAAATGATGCACCCTTCACTTATCGTCATAAGGGCAGCTGGAAGTTGCTATTTTAAAAATAACACATGACAAAGATGAAGTGATTAGTGATTATCAAAGATGAACGAGGAAGACTTTAAATGCAAAAATGAGGGAAGAAGTCATATTTCCAGACAAAGGATATATATATGACTGAAGCCCAGAACAACTAAACAACAAGTAAAACATCTTCAAAGCCACGAGAGCAAGAAATCTGATACCTCTCTCTAGATTATTTATTGCACCACTGAAGTATCCTAATGATTAAACAGTAAATTTAATCAGCATCAACAGTAAATTAAACTAGCATATCACAAGGAAAAACGTAAAATATAAAAGATAGATGTACTGCAAACAGCGGATGATGCACAACATGGTAATAAGTAGTTTAAGGGAATGACTGGAGAAGATATAAAAGACAAAAGTATGTTACTAGCTAAGACAAAACAAAAGGAAACGATAGTTTAGTAAACTTTAGCTAATAAAAGAAATGGTAGATTGGCAGGGGAGTTTCAGAATTGATTTGAGGTACTGCCCTGAATTCTGCAGATCGACGGAGACGCAAAATCAAGGAGATAAGTTCAAAACGTAAGAGATTAGAGCGGGATGGTTGAGGAAGATCCGTAGCAGAAGGAGAAAATTTTGAGGGGTGGAGGAATGGGTTTGGAGCACTATTTCGTTGAGGCGGCAAATGTTTCCCTCCAAATTAAAGTCATTTTCCCCTCTCCGTCTTTTCATTTTCAGTTCAATGAATGTATGAATTGAACTTAACGTAACTTAATTAAGCTGCACTAACAAATGAACGCGCCTTGCTTGCTGGAACTTATTTCTCGCTGAACTGAACTGAAAATATATAAAAATACTGAACTGGACTGAAAAATATAAAAATACTGACCTGAACTGAAAATATATAAATATACTGAATTGAACTGGAAAAATATAAAAATAATGATCTGAACTTAAAAAATATAATATATTGAACTAAAAAAATATAAATATGTTGAACCGAACTGGAAAAAAAATATACTGAACTGAACTGAAAAATTTTTAAATATATTGAACTGAACTGGAAAAAAATTTAAATATAGTAAAAATATTCATTATTGACAAATAGAATGAACTGAATTGTTCTTAATTGAATAGGTATGGAATGGAATAACGTGTAATGTATTGAAATAATGACTTAAATGCAACTATATTTCATCAAATCTCATTTACTTATAACTAATTAAATTGAATTAAACTGAAGTAAAGTTTAATGTACTGAAGACAATAACAATATGACTAAATTAAACTAAAATTGATCAGTTTACATATGTACATTATTGAAATACACTAAGGAGTTGAAAATTGATCTAGTGGTAAGACACTAGTAAATATACCCAAAAGACGCGAGTTCAACTCTCAGAGAGTGGGGAAAAGGTGGGATTTTATTGGGGGCTCATTTAAATTATTGCCCAATTATTTTAAAAACATTATTGAAATAAACTTAATTTTTATTTTTATTGAATTAAAATTAACATGTTCAAAATTATTCATATAAATGATATAACCAGTTATTGAAATAGACTTAATTTTTATTTTTATTGAATTAAAATTAACATGTTCAAAATTATTCATATATATGATATAACCACTAGCGTACAAAGATCGCTCCATTTAGTCGTATTCACAAACAATGAACTTGTATTGATCTAGTATATGCTAATTGAACCGAATTATAATTGAAGGTATTGAACATAGTAATTCTACGACTGAAGGAAATTGAAATTCATCCAATCACATATTCACATTTATTCATAACCAACTTAAATGAACTGAATTGAATTAGATCAACTGAACATAACTAAACAGACCGAACTGAATATAAATGGAATGGAATAAAGTGTAATGTATTGAAATAAATGACTAAATGTAACTATATTTCATCAAATCACATTTATTTATAACTTAACTGAATTAAAATGAAGTAAAATTTAATGTATCGAAGATAATAACAATATGACTAAATTAAACTAAAATTGATCTGATTTGAACTTAATTTTTGTGATCTGATTCGAATTGAACCGTAGATGTATGAAAAAGAGTAATATTATTTCTAAATTAATCTTGATAGGATAGAATCAAATGTAATCAAAACTTAACTGATCTGATTTGAACTGAATTGAATTAATTTGATTGAACAAGGTTATCGAAGCATCAACTATCTTTAAAATAACATGATTCAACATAAAGTAAATGTACTTAAAATATCATGACTAAATTAAATTGGATTGCATCAAATCACTTTTTTAAGAAAAATTAATCGACTGATATGAGCTCAACTGAACTGAATATAAAGTGAGCTGAACTGGAAAAAATATAAAGAGCTATAATAAAAAAGGAATTTACCGAACTGAAAAGATATAAAAATATTTATCCGAATTGAAAAAATATAAAAATATTTAACTTAACTTAACTAAAACATTAAAAAATATTGAACAAAACTGAAAAAACATAAATATTGAACTGAATTGAAAAATATAAATATACTGAACTGAAAAAAATACTGAATTGAACTGAACTGCTTTACATAATAACTCTGGCAAACAGACCCTGCATTGATATAATTAAATATCAATTTTTTATCAAATCATATTTAATCAGAATTGAACTTAACCAATTGGACCTAACTTATTAAACCAAATTATATTGAACTGAACTTAATTGCACTTAATTGAAGAATACTGAACTGACATATATGGCCTGTTTGCCATAGTTTTTCTGTAAAGCTGTTCAGCTCAGTTCAGTATTTTTTAATTTTTTTCAGTTCAATTCAGTATTATTAATTTTTTTTTCAGTTCAATTCAGTATTTTTTTTCCAAGTCAGTTCAATGTTTTTTTATTTATTTCAGTTCAGTATATTTTTTTCAGTTCATTTAAATAAATTTATATTTTTTCAGTTCAGTTCAATATTTTTATATTTTTTTTCAGTTTAGTTTAGTTTAGAAAAATAATTTATATTTTTCCAGTTCAGTTTTATTCAGATAAATATTTTATATATTTTTAGTTAAGTAAATTTCTTCTATATTATTTATTATAGCTCTCTATAGTTTTTTTCAGTTCAGTTCACTTTATATTCAGTTTAATCTGATCCAATTCAATTCAGTTTATTTAATTTGGTTATGAACAAATGTGATTTGATGTATTTCATTTTCATTCATACGTATAATTACTATGTTCAATACTTTCAATTATAATTCGGTTCAATTAGTGTTTACTAGATGAATAGAAGTTCATTGTTTGTGAATACGATAAAATAGAGCAATCTTTGTACGCTAGTTCTATCAATTCTGAATATTTTTTGAACCAGTTCAGCTCAATTTAATTAAAATTTATAATAAATCTATTTCAATCATGTACAAGTGTACATTAATCAATTTCAATTTAATTTAGTCATACTACTACTGTCTTGAATACATTAAATTTTACTTCAATTTAATTCAGTTTAGTTATAAATAAATGTGATTTGATAAAATATAGTTGCATTAAGTCATTATTTCAATACATTACACTTCATTCTGTTCCATTTCTATTCAATTATGTACAATTCAGATCATTTTATTTGTCAATAATGAATTTTTTACTATATTTAATTTTATTTCAATTCAAGTCAAATAAATATGTTTAATTTATTTTTTCATTTCAGTTAAGTTCAGTATATTTATATTTTTTAAGTTCATTTCAGTTCAGTTCAACATATTTATATTTTTTCAGTTCATTATATTTATATTTTTCAGTTCAGTTCAGAATTTAATACTTTTTTTTAGTTCAGTTCTATATTTTTATATATTTTCAGTTTTCAATTCAGTATTTATAAAAAAAACCAATTCAGTTCAGTATTTTTTTATTTTGTTCAGTTCAAGTCAATATTTTTTTAAAAAAATTCATTTCAGTTTAGTATTTTTTATTTTTTTAAGTTCAATTCAGTATTTTGTTTTAAAATTTTCACTTCAGTTCAGTATTGTTTTTATTTTTTTTCAGTTGAATTCAGTGGGAAATAAGCTCTAGAAAACAGGGCCATAATAATAAACTGAACTGAAACATGCTAAACCGAATACTAAACATACTCTAAATACCAGATGGCACCTTTTGCGAACGGAAGCAAACACTTGAAAATATACAACTTCTAGTAAAATCAAAACAAAATATTGTAGTATGACAGTTCATTACAAAATTTCAAAACTACACCTTCCACGTTTAATACATAAAGATGATACAGAAAAGGTCAAGGTAATGCACTATCATATCATAGCAAGAACAGAAATTGCAGCTGAGGAACTCCAAATCGGCACATTCAGCAGCTTGCAGGGATGCAACTTCAGTCCTGCACAGTCAAAGATGAAAGTAGAAAAGGTTCAGTCAAAAGACACGCAAAGGCAGGATATTGTGAAAACCAAATGAATAATCCTAAGCACTACATATGATACCAAAACAAATCAAATTACTCTTTTGTGCAAATGAAGATCTTTGCACCTACTTGTACCTACTTCAACAACACAAAGAGGCGAGCTGCACAAATTAAAATACTGCAATGATATGCATAGGTCATCAGTCAATCGAGAGTAGGATTGAAAAAACCATCATTTATACGCATCGACACATGTATTAGATTCGAAAGAAAACACATGCATCAACTATAAGCTTTATATGCACTGACCAGAGAAGAAATCAGGGGTTCCATCTATAATATCCATCGAATCTCCACTTCTCCAGTTATGTACAACAAATTTGCTCTAACAAGAGCCAACCAACCTTTAGCTCCCACCTTGACATCTTCAAAACTGAACCATTTGATGACGTGGTGCAGTCCCTTTAAACCCTTTGAGAAGATAAGATCATTCAAAATGAACCTTTCAAATTTCAGATCTCATATTTTAAATAAAATTTCAAAATCTTCTTTCTTTAGTACTTTAGCTTTGTTACTGGAAACTTTTACATCATGTGTGAATCTACTAACATAAACACAAGATTTCCAGCCAGAGAAGCTTATATCCTACATGTAATTCTCAGGAAGCAAAGTGCTACCTTTTGTCCATTGCAAAATTCGCAAGAATATCTAGGCTGGTCTTCTGGTAACTGCATTTCTTGTGTTTAGCCGAACTTTTAACTGGGTAGCAGTAGAAGATGCTCATCCTATGTTGTACTCCTCTTCAATCTCTGATTCTAAAGCACCAGCCACTGTTTTGTATCCGATAATTGATGCACTTTTCCCTTCAGTTTTCCAATCTCCAAGTCCTTTGTGCCAGAATCAAATTCCATACTTTAATATGTATGAGCTTTGATATTATGAGTTCCAAGAAGGCAAGCATTATGACTCATATAATAATCAGAAAATGATCATCATAATCTTATTTTTGTGAAAGAGTTAATTAAAAGAAATTCTGTCACGATGACTTCAAAAAGAAGTAAAACTGGAAAATGATGAAACTCAATACTTGGCTTTCAAAAGCCAATGCAGCTTTCCTCGCATTGTTAGTGCCCTCTACAGCTGATTTTCCCCCCTGATGGTATCCTAAAGTTTCTGTTTCAAGAAAGCAATTGTTTCCTCCAACTCTTCACATTCATGGATTCATTGTATGGAAAGATCTGACATTGAGAGGACATTCTAAATGCATGAAGCGATCTTTTTTCAGAAGCGGTAAAAAGCAAGTCACGCAATACCCATTCATAAACAACACAGTGCAGAACACTGAGACAAACAAACTTTTGATTTCCATTATAAACTTGAAACATAAAGCTTAGAGTGTCACCACGATAGATGAGCATCATTTCAATTGTTGACATACTTGACATTTAGGACGCACAACCACATAGATTTTCAAGCAAACATAACATTACTGTCAAGCCTATCATAGTAAAAATGCAGTGTCCTTCATTTTACCTAATGAATGCGAAGATAAGGCACAGGTTTCAGCAATTACAAAAAACACATACCTCATACAAAGATGTTGAAACCAGAGTCTCATGCTGCTCATTCAGGATGATAACCGCTCCAATGCCAAGATCCTTCGGCCGAAAAACATCAGACCAGATAGGTACAGCATCTACAAAGAAAAACTATAATGACACAGTTTTTGCCACAGGACACTAATAATCAATCCTACAGGCACCAAAATTTAAGCTTTAGGCGATAAAGTGAGCTCAACTAATCCAATTCCATATAAACAAACAGGAGCAAAAGAAAAGCTAATACCTAAAATTAATCCAAATCAAAACATTAGAAAAACCTCACACTACATACTTGATCACCGGCAGGTAATACATACTTGATAACAGTGATTGCAGACAATATAAGTTTAGGATGATGAAGAAGGACAAAATCGAGATTGAGGACAACAACGTCTCGCATATCACCGGCGAGAAGAACTCAGAGGAGGAAGATAAAACGAGACGAGAGCAATTTAATCGCTGGTGATATGCGAGACGTTGCCGCCGTCAAGGCCAACAGCCCTAACCTCGAAGACATCCTAACCGTCGACTGGGTCCATTCCGCTGACTCGCCGGAGATCGCAGCCGGATCGGCGCTTCGGGTGGCGTTTCTGAAACTCGAGGAGGGGATGAGCGAGGCGGAGAAGAGGCGGTTTTGTAGGTGGTGAGGGGATGAAGGAAAGGTTTCCGGCGATCGAGGATCTGACATCCGGGGTGACGTTTATGGAGGGGAGGGCGATCGTGGTTTCTTCGGAAGTTGATGGTAAAATGATTTTTACTGAAAAATCAAAGCGCGTATAAATCACGTACAACGACTGAGACTAAACTTGCGAAAGTTTATTTTATATGTATTTAAAAATAATCCAATTATAAAATTACACGTGGGGAGGTGGACGACCCCGGAGGTTGATTTATAAGCCTCCATATAAGGCACACGCACAACATGAATATGATCAAATCACTCACACACATCAGCAAAACAAATCTCGAAATCTGTTTTTTTTTTTTTTTTTTTTTCTATAATTCTTTCACCATCCAAAAATCCTTCTGTGATCCTTGTTGAATTCCTCCTCGGCCAAATCGAAAACAACCATGAAACGATTTTAGACCTTCAAAAGTTCTCCAACACTTAGCTTTAACACTATACACATCAACTATAATCCCCTCTTATATAAATTCGGAATTTAATAGTCTGACGATTTTGTAATCATCGCTATCTCAAAAAGAGGGTTACAAGAAGGTATGGACCTCTTTCAAGCTTGATCATTGTGTGTGCAGCGGTGCTTACAAAATTGTCAGGCTATTAAAATAAGGGAACTTTTGTTGTGTGTATAGTTTTAAAATGAAGTTTTTGGAGAGTCCAATTATTCTGCAATGGACTCGAATGGTGGCTTTACATTTTGTAGCTTGTTAGAGAGTACTTTTAGATCTTGAGCCAAATATGTGTTAAATAGGTTTTATTTACCATTTAGGATTTTACACGTTTATTCTTATATATTTGTACTGTTTATATATTGATGAATAATATACGTCTTCTATTATCGAGATTTTAGATTTCCCTTCTATCATGGTATGATCTCTCCTTCATCGGAGCTGCTTGGCCGAAACAGAAGTTCGGCTGACTGAGGAGACCACTTCAACTGCGCTGCTACTGTTTCAAACATGCATACTATTGTACACTTTCTGTTCACACCAGATATAGGAATTTATGTTTCCTATTTTTTGTGTCACTACTCACGTACAACATGAATATAATTAATCCATTCCATATTTTCACACATCAGGAAAACAAAGAGAAATTCTCCTGAAAATCCAACTTTCCTAACTTTCCATAAGAGTCTTTATACGTTTTAATTTATACAGTGTACCTTTTAATTTGAACTGTAAAATTTGTTATTTGAATTTTATTAATGTTTTAATGTAAATTCATGAATTTTTGCACTAAAACATATTTTACTATATGTTCACTTTGATACTATCAATGTTTTAACACAAAATAGTATCACTTGACCTTAAATATATAGTGGTAGTTCCATAACAGTTAGGAAAGTCGAACTTTCTAGAGAATTTGCAGAAAACAAAACGAATATTGTACTCATAGTTTGTTTCGATCCATCCAAAAAAACCCTTCCGTGATCTTGATTCGAGAGCCTTAATATATAACATAGCTTCCAGAAGATTTGCTTACATCCGTGCTCGGAAGTGTTGATTAAATTCAAGGTTATATCAAAGTCATGGCATAAATTACTCCAAGAACACGTCAGTCTAATTAGGTTTATGTTCAACATCCGAAGCAGAACTTACGAAGTGAAAAGTTTAGGTTCACCCGACAGTATGAAAGCTACGACTTCGCACATTCAGATGTTGCAATGGTTTGGTTTGGTTAAGAGTGGTTATACATGCAGGTCCAAAATATAATATTTTGGCTGCACTATCACAATTCAGAGTCACATAATATGTTTTTCAGATCTGCACTAACACAATTCAGGGCTACATATTGGCCCCGTTTGGGAACTAGCTGTTAGCGGATTGTATTAGCTGTTTTGACTGGCTGTTTTGACTAGCGGTTTTTAGATTGTTGTTAAATGACAGAAATGGACATCAACATAATTTAAATTATAAATTTTATCTTTTTGTGACATTTATTCTGAAGCATAGAAAAATATTTCTAGTACTTGTATCTATATTTATTTGTATTTCTTTGGAATGATATTCACTAACATATATAAGAGTTTATATTTATTTGTTAAATTTTACTCTAAAATTTTAGAGTTGGTCTCTGGAGTGACCGTCTATATTATGGCATAATATAGACCAAGGACTAAATTACAATATGGAAGGAAGGAGGTCCTTATTTGCAAAATTTGGGAAAAGTACTATTCACGGCACTATTCACGTGCACTGTTCACGCGCATTATTCATGGCACTGTTCACGGCACTGTTCACGCAAATAATATGTACTCAAATCAGTTAATATAATTTTTGTATTTTATACACTCGTAAACACAAAAGAATTCAGGTTAGAAAGACAAGTTTCCATATTATAAACATCAGATTTTAGATACATAAAAACTAGGGTGTTTAGGTTAAATAATGTTGTGTTAAGTATAATCAAGTTTCACCAAAGTTTTCAGCCTAAAAATTCACAATCATCACAGTTTTCAACTTAAACAATCAAGTTTCACAAAAATCACAGTTTTCATAATAAATAATCAAATTTCGCAAACACCAAAGTTTTCAACCTAAACAATCGAGTTTTCACAATAAAAACAGTTTTCAACTAAACAATCAAGTTTTACAAACACCACAGTTTTCAGCCTAAAAAATATAGTTTCTACAATCACTGTAGTTTTCAACCTTAATAACCAAGTTTTCACATTAAAAAATCAAGTTTTACAAACACAACAGTTTTCAAAATAAATAATCAAGTTTCAACACAAATCAAGAAGCCTAATTTTCAAGTTAAACACATAAAATTTCATATGCAGACAGAAACCACATTAATCAGTCTAGTTTTCAAGCTAAACACATAAATTTCATAACAAGACAGAATCCACATTAAAAAGTCCAGTTTCCAAGATAAACACATAAAATTTTAAAACAGAAAGACATCACATTAAACAGTCTAGTTTTCATAGTAAAACACATAAAATTCATGGAAGAAATTTGCAGAGCAGTCACAAAGTACAAAAAAACAACAAAAAAGGGGGAAACCACAACGAACAAAAAGTATCACCTCGCTTCACCTCCTCCGATCGGCCTCTTCCACCAGCCGGAGACAATCGAGCCGGCTCCAAACCAGAGCACCGGCGTTGATTCAGGTCATCCGCGCCGCCGATTGGAACGTCGCGATCCCTCTCTTATCGTCGCTGGTTCAGCCGCCGACATCGCCGGAATCACGAGCTTTGACGTCGGAGAAGTTGCCGGAGAATTCGTCGGAGAAGCAGCAGAACGCGGCGATTGCGACGGCGGCGTTTAAGAAATGGCAGCCGATCGGAGATCTTCCACCAGCCGGAGACAATCGAACCGGCTCTAAACCAGAGCACCGACGTCGATTCAGGTCAGCCGCGCCGCCGATTGGAACGTCGTGATCCCTCTCTTATCGCCGCTGGTTCAGTCGTCGACATCGCCGGAATCACGAGTTTTGACATCGCCGCTGGATTGCGCAGAAATTGAAAGAGGGATTGGGGATGTGAAATTGGGAACGACAGAAGATTTTGTAAAATAAAAATAGAAATATGGTATATATATTTATGGAGGAGGGTCTCTGATGCAATTTCCCTATATTGCTAAAAAGGACCTGTGTAAATATTAATTGCAAAAGAGGAGCCACCTTTCCTATTTTAATTGCAGAAATAGGCCGTTTATATTATAGCTATAATATAGACGGTCTATTTCAAGACTAATATAAAATTTTAAAATAATTATTTAAAAATAAAAGTGATAGAAATAAAAATTAGTACAAATCAAAATCTGGGGCTGGAACAAAAGAATAATCAGAGACTGTAATCATGACTCACAACTAGTTTTCTCCTCCTTCTCTCTAAAAAAATCTCCACTTTCTCTCTCCACCCATCTGAACAGTTAAATAATATCGACATTTCACCCCCTTTTTCTACCGTTATCAGTGGCATCTCCGCCAATAACGGATAGAAATCGACCATATCTCCGCCGCTGCCCATGGCGGTGCCACCGCAAACACGCGGTGGCTCTACCGCAATGAGAAGCTTTTCCCATGTACTCTCCAATCGACCACCTCCCCTCACCTCTACTCTACCCAGCAACCCCGAAATCACCCCAATCACCCAACACCGTGGCGAACCTGCAGTCATTGTAACCAGACAGCAAGCATATACCTTAGCTACTCACTATCAAAATGCCCTCATTGGCAAGTTTGCTCGTGGAAAGCCGACAATGGATAGTCTGTATGAAGCTTTTAGCAAAGCTGATTTTGTCGGCAAATTTTAAATTGGATCCATCGATTTTAGGCATATCCTCATCCGGTTTGATGTCCCCGAAGATTATCAACGTTGTTGGATGCGAGGCTATTGGATTTTTGCACGAGCTCAGATGAAAGTCCTCAAATGGACATTAGATTTCTCCCCAGAAGCTGAATTCTCAATTGTTCCTGTCTGGGTAAGCATACACAAAGCCCCCTTCTACTATTTCAATTCCACCCTTATTAAACCTATGGGGGACCAGTTAGGAACATATGTTAAGATGGATCTAGCAACAACAGGCATTACTAGGCCATCCACTGTCAAAATTTGTGTTGAAGTGGACCTGAAAAAGAAACTTAAGAACACAATTAAGCTAGGTATTGAGGGGGAATCTGTTGCTAGGTATGCTGTAGAATATGATGATCTCCCCAAGTATTGCCATCATTGTAGCATGATAGGCCATGAGGATGAACTTTGTGGCAGGCTTCACCCAGAACTGAGACAGACTCTTAGGCCTCAGACCACAACTCAGTATGTCAAGAAGGTTAACAGTAAAGCACCTATCTTGGATGATACTGCAAAGGCTCTATCTGTTAAAGACAATCCTCCAGCCCCTCCACAGTCTGCCCCTCTTCCCTCTCTTACTACCAAAACCAACCTTGACACAACTGCCCCTGGTCCTTCTGGGATGACTGCTTCTCAGAAAGATTTAGAAGCCAAAATACCTGATAACCTATCTTTGAGGCCTCAATGGAAGACTAATCATAGCAAGAAACTACCTCTCCCTGTCACCAGTTCATCTTATCAGCCAGCTACAAGTTCACCTATTACTGTATCCTCCACCTCTCCTCCAAAAAACCCCAACCCATCCCTCTCCCATAAAAATACCAGATCCCCATCTATCTCAGCTTTCAACCTCTCACCTAAGAAAACTCTGCAATATGCATCAGATGATCTGCAAGTTGGTACAGGTAAGCTCTCTAGTCCTTTTGAATATAAAGTTACTCCTAACAAAAAATCTTTCATGTCACAGGGAGCTGCAGGTAATAGATTTCTCCCACTACTCTCTGAAACAACAAAAATGATTGATAATGAATCAGAGTATGAGATCTCCACTGAATCATCACAAGATGATAACAATAATATTTCTACAGATCGGGTATCATCTTCAAACCCTCCTATTTCTTTGACTGAACCACATTTGCCTGCTGGAAAGTCTGTTACAGATAAGTCAGCTATTGCAAATATTTTCACTCAAATTAATAGGAAATTTACTCCTAAAAAAGCACAAAAAATCTCATCTCCTAACAAGGTTTTAACCAGATCAAGGAGTTCAAAAAATAGTTTTTAATGAATACAACAATAAACTGTAAGTTCTTAGTCTGGAACATCAGAGGGATGAGAACCTCTAAAGACAGACTTGCTGGCCTAATCCAACAACATAGAATTGAACTCCTATGCCTAATTGAACCATGGCATAAGAATCATAAATGTGATACATTTAGAAGAAAATTACACTTCTCCAATTCCTTTTATTCACAAAATGGAAAAATTTGGATTATGTGGAATAATCATCTGCAACTGTCATTCAAACAAGATCATCACCAATTCCTTTCTATTGATATTTTTAGCACTAGGCTAAATGAGTCAATGACTGGAATTTTTGTATATGCTTTGAGAACCATTCCAGGAAGGAAATTCCTTTGGGATGCTCTCTCTGCACTTGATCTTGACAAGACATTTCTCAATGGAGATTTTAATACCATAAAATCATCCACTGAGTACAGAGGTCCCTCTCATCCCAGTGCCAAAAGTATGGCTGAATTCAATCAGTTCATTGCCTCCAATGCTTTACTGGAAATTAACTCTGTTGGTAATGTTTTTACATGGTCCAACAATAGGTTAATCCCTACCACTGAAAAGCTTGATAGAGGCCTGGCTTCACTGAGTAGGATTCAGAATTTTCCATCTTCTTCTATCCAGGTCCTTTACAGAGACACCTCAGACCACTCCCCCTTATTGCTTTCTATAGGTAGTAAAATCCCCTCCTTCCCTAGATCCTTTAGGTTTATAGATGCTTGGTTTAATAGGGAAGATTTCCTTCCACTGATATCCAGTGACTGAAACCTCCCATTGACTGAAACAAGCATGATTGCTTTTTTCCTTAAACTGAGAAGGCTAAAGCTCACAATTAAAACCTGAAATAAGCTAAATTTTGGTAACATTGACAATAATGTTGCTCAATCTGCTGAAGCTTTAAGGTTACAAGAAATTGTGTTTGATCTTGACAATTCAACTCATGAACTTATCAAGTTAAATAAATGTAAAGCTTTACACCTTAGATCCATCAAAGAGCAAACTAAATTTTGGAAACAAAAAGCCAGAATGAAGTGGCTTAAAGATGGGGATGAAAATTCAAAATATTTTCACCACTCAGTTAAGGAAAAAAGAAGTGGACTAAGTTTACTAAAATACAAAATTTCAATGGGATCTGGCTTGATAATATTTCAGATATAGAAGCGGAAGCTGTAATTTTTTTTACTGATCTTCTCTCTGAACCATATTGTCCTCTAAATGGTGATTTCCATGGCCATTTTTTAGTCAAATCTCTACATTAATTACCACTGAGGACAATAATAACCTCATCAGACCTGTCACAATGGAAGAACTAAAAGCTATTGTTTTCAGTCTTAATAAAAATAGTAGCCCAGGTCCTGATGGTTTCTCCTCAAAATTCTTCATAAAATGTTGGGATATAATTAAGAGTGATCTCCTTCTTGCTATTCAAGATTTTATGGGACCATCCTCAATTCCAGTGGGTATTTCCTCAACATGGATTACCTTAATCCCTAAAAAAGATACAGTGGCTTCTTTTCAGGATTTTAGGCCAATTAGGTTGTCTAACTGTATCAATAAATTTTTTTCTAAATTACTTATGGAAAGACTGAAACCTTACATGCAAAAAATTATATCTCCACATCAGTCTGCTTTTATGAAGTCTAGGGACATTTCTGATAATGTGTTATATGTTAAAGAGCTTGATAGGTTTCTTGATAGAAAAGTCAGAACACCTAATTGCATCATCAAACTGGTTCTAATGAAAGCCTTTGACAGAGTCTCATGGGCCTATTTAAATACAATTTTACTTCATTTTGGTTTTCATGGTAGTTTTGTATATTGTATCATGAAAAACTTGAGGGATGCCCACTTTCTGTGCTTATAAATGGTAAACCAAATGGTTTTTTTAAACCTTCTAGAGGTATCAAACAGGGAGACCCTTTGTCACCCATTTTGTTCAATATATTATCAGCATGTTTTACTAGGAGCTTAGCATATGTTTTTGCTACTGGTAGGCTTGAATACCATGATATCCCTAGAGGTCCTGAGCCTATTTCCCATTTAAACTATGATGATGACACTATTATCTTTTTGAAGGCTTCCAAAAATAATTTGAATAAGATTAAGGCCTTCTTAGTTATCTTTGAACAGACCACTGGACAAAAGATTAACTTTAATAAAAAAAAAATTTTAGGGAAACATGCTTCAAATTTTAAACTCAGACAGGTTAAGGACATTCTTGGAATGAAACAGGGAAGAATGCCTTTTAATTATCTTGGTGTTCCAATCTTTTCTGGTAGAGCACTAATATCTCATTTTCAACCACTTATATAGAGAATTGAGAACAGGTTGAACAATTGGAAAAACAAGTGGCTGTCCACTGCAGGAAAGATCACACTTATCCAGTCCTGCATCTATTCTATACCTCAACACATATTGAGTGTTCTGAAGCCTCCCATTGCAGTGATCAGAAAAATTGAAAAGCTCTTCTCTCTCTTCTTCTGGGGTGAGACTGAACTTAGGGCCAAAAAGGTGTGGAAAATGGAAAGATATCTGTTTCCCTGTGGAGGAGAATGGATTAGGCATCAGATCCATTCAGACTATCATCAGAGCCTGTTTCATGAAGATATGGTGGAAATTCCAACTGAATACAGCTCTATGGGCCCAATTTATTTGGAAACTTCCACCATCACATAAGACTTCTCCAGTCTGGAAGAGGATCTTTCTTATCAACCCTCAGGCTGAACAATTTACAAGAGTGCTCATTGGGAAAGGGACATGTAATCTATAGACCTCCAACTGGACTGGAAGAGATCCTCTAATGGATCTTATTAATCCAGATTCCACTGTCATCCCTTCATCTTGTTATGTGCAGGAATTCATCTCAGATAGAGGTACTTATATGAATTTCTTTATTTCCCTGCCATCTGACATTGTTCACATTTTACAGACAGCTTGCACAGACTCTGACATGGAAGATAGGCTGATATGGAAGCCAGGCTTCAATGGGGATTTTAGTTTCAAATCAGCCTATGAGACTCTAAGAAACAGAAGGGGTACATTTCAGTCAATTCACAAGGCATGGAATATCAGAATTCAAAAAAAAAGATAAGTGTTTTTATGTGGAAGCTAATTAACACTTTCTTACCTTTTCCTGAAATTTTGACTAAAATGGGCTTTCATCTACCATCTAAGTGCCCTTTATGTAATAATTCAGATACCATAGACCATTGTTTTAACCAGTGCTCTATTGCCCTATCTCTATGGTCCCTTTTCCATCAAATTGTTGGCATTGCAGATCCTAATTTTAGCAATTTATGGGATAGATTATCATACTATTGGTCTTACACTGGAACTTCTAAACTTCACAACAATCTCTTTTGCATAGTGCCTGCAATTATCTGTTGGAATATTTGGAAAGCTAGAAACACATATATGTATGAAAACATTAGTCCCAGTTTTGTCAACCTAGAAAAATCTATTAAGGACTATGTTTTTCAGATTTTTACTATCAAGCCTATTGCTACTAGGTCTCCTATTGATATTGACCTGGTTAACTCTGGCTTTATTCCTCATCACACTAGACCACCTCAGATCCAAATCTCTGCTATTCAATGGTCTCCACCAGTTTCTGGTTATAAAACTAATGTTGATGCCTCTTGGCACCCCCCCTAATAGAACTGGTATTGGTGTAGTGATTAGGGACTTAACTGGTTCAGTCATTACTATGTATTCTGGTTTCTGCACTGCTGCTAACTCACTGCAGGGAGAAATCATGGCAATTCAGAAAGGCTTTGAGCTCACCATTGGTCTGTAGCAACCTTTTTTAATAGAGACTGATTGTCTGCTGGCTAAGCAAGCTATCCAAGACTCAAATAAGGCACCTTGGCCCTTATACCATCTGGCCTGCTCTATCCATTCCCATGGTGCTGGTCAAATTGTTCACCAATACAGACAAGCCAACCAGGTGGCTGATGCAGTGGCAAAAATTGGAAGTTCATCTGGAGTCTTCTCCTTTTTGTCCATTCAACAAGCATCTCCAAAAATACAAGGTTTGATTTACTTGGATAAAATTAACTGTCCAACTATTAGAATCACAGGAATGGATGCTACTGAATAAGGTTTTATTTAATTTCTTGCAAGGTTTGAACAAGCACAAACTGCTGCACCAACATATAAGGCCCCTCCCTATGATGGCTTGCTGCTCCACTCTAGTCTCAACATCAGACCAGCTACTACTATCAACTACTTTTGATATCTCACTATTACATTCTAGAGATCGCATTGTGTTTTGCGTAGCAATTCACTAATAGGTTTTTAGATAGATACTAGTGGGATCTATATTCTTTTGTATAGAGGAGTATATATATCTTCTTATTAGCTCATTTTTTGGGAGTTCAATCTCCAAAGAATTTCTGCTCTTCATGTAACCTTCTATGAAGGAATTTTATGCCATTTTTTGGTCTTTTTATGGTCTAGGGAGCCAATAAAATTCTCCTCCACTTCTCAAAGTGGTTTTAATTTTTTTTAAATAGTACAAATTAAAATATTAATTATGTACAAACAAAAATGTTAGATATTACGTGATATATTCAAACGAAAGATTTAAAAATAAAGTTACGTACAAAGGGAATGATAAAAGAATATTACTTAAGATAAAAGAAAGGATAAAAAGGAAAATTTGTAATATTTATCCAATTAATGATAAGAGTTTTCATCCAAAAAGCTCCCTTTTCGAGCGTTTTGAAAACAAGAGTTTTCATCCAAAAAACTCAATGGAAAACGCTTCTCACCAAATAAGTAAAGTAGCTGTTTGACAAGTCAACATCTATTTTTAGCAAAAAACACAAAACTCTCCTCCAAAACGCTGTTGCCAAACGGGGCAATTGTATTTTTCAGACTTGCATTAAGTAAAGAAATTCAGACATGCATTAAGTAAATATGAACTTGCGTGCATAATTATTGTTTGCTTATAAACGTCAGTCTGAAAATGGCAATATTCTGGCATGGTGCAAAAATGTGAATATTGCACCATATTTTTAGTATTTTTAAGTGTGTGAATTAAGAAAGTGTACGAGAGATATTAAATATATAAACTTTTGCAAATTATAAAATTAACTGTGTGTTATTAGGAGAGTCTCAAATAGAATTAAATATATCTATTATTATTTATGACAATAAATTCATGAAATGGTAAAATAGAACAGTTGGGCTCGCTCTGAATTTCCTTCTCCTACATCACACCAAACAATATTTTCAAAATCATGGGAATCTAAAATGGTCTAAAAATTCCATTTTCCTAGAAAATTTAACCTACAGTTAAACCTCGATAAATGAATATTCGATAAATGAATAACCTCGCTAAATGAATAATTTTTTCCGGTCCCGACTTGGGCTAAGGGGCTAAATGAATAATCTCGCTAAATGCATTAATGAATAATTTTTTTTAAATCCTTAAATACCCTATGTAAATATAAATGAATAATCACCACATTTCATAAAATATATTTATATTAAAAATATTATTTTTCAATCAATAATATTCATACAATAAATCGTACTTTTTCAAAAAGGTGTCCATAGTTTTCTGCTCTTTTTTCCCATCAAAATTACTCTCATCCTTAATTTTTCCAGCGCAAACAAAACTTCGGGAGTATTTTGCTTGTGTTGTAGAAAGTAGTTTTGTAAGGTGATCATTGCTAGAAAGTAGTTTTGTAAGGTGATCATTGCTTGATATGTACTTAGCTCATATGCACCTTACTTTGTAATGTAGGTTAGATACATTTTCTAATACTCTAGAGTCTAGAGATTCCATACAATGCATACCATGTATCTTTTTAGTAGTTTTTAATATAATGCACATACGTACATTTTTGTACTTAGTACACATATGCATACAATTCATGTAATACTAATATAATTTCTTCAATACAATATATTCATTTATCGATAAATGAATAATCTCGCTAAATGAATATTTTTATGATGGTCCCAAGGGTATTCATTTATCGAGATTTAACTGTACATACGACCATCTGAAATTTTTTAATTTTTCAGTTCAATAAAATTTAGTTTGCTTTAGTATTTTACTTAGTTTAATGAACTTCAGTTTAATTTAGCTCTACTGCTATTAATCTATTACATGGATATTTGTATTAAATTCAATTCAACTACTGTAAATCAATTCATTTTAATTTATTTAATTTAATTATCCAGCAAAAAATAAATCGTACAGAACCGGCCTTAACCATTACTATTCAGCATGTTTGAAATGCGACATATAGTCCCTACCAGTGCATGGTTTTTCCAACTCATTTCCTCAACTACACAGGAGGAAGAGGCAATAAAATATATTGTCATATTATGGGAGATTTGGAAACAGAGAAATCACATGGTGTTTCATCAATCACTTCAATCGGCAGACTGGTGTTGGGATCAAGCTAAGGCTGAGTTACAGATTATGCTGAGCAGAAGAAGAGCAATCACTGAAAATAATGTTTCCTTGGAGAACACAGATCAGACAAGGGAAGACAACATCACCCATGCTACATTGGATAACATACAGGATGGACTGGTAGATAACCTCATTCCAGAAGCATGCGTCCTTAGTTTCGACTGTTCCTTTTGGAAAACTCAACTCGTAGGTACAGGAGGCTGGAGACTATGGAAATCAGGATGGCCTAAACATTATCATGTCACAGGATCAGATTTCTTTGTAGCTGTATCTCCACTCCAAGCAGAAGCAGAGACCTGCTGGAGAGCTCTAAAGGCAGCGCTAAGACGAGAATGTCGCAGAGTGACCATGGTCACTGATTCAGCAATTCTGACAGATTCAGTGAACGATCCTATAAAGACTCCTCTCGAGATAAAGAGCATAGTTTCTAGTATAGTTGCAATAGCAGAATCTTTATTTGAATTCTGTATTATTGAAACTAATATAAACAATCTCTCGATAGAACATAGACTAGCAAATAAGTTAGGTAAAAATCTCTGTAATATAAACATTATCGCGTAAATAATAATAATCTATCCGGTTATAAAAAAAAAAATCTACTTGCACAAATGAATCAATAATTAATTTAAAAGATTAATGAGCAATCAACTTCTAAAATGGATCCCAATCAATCTCAACCATTTCTCATTCCGCGGCTCGGTATAAAATTAAAAAAGACTTCTGAATGATATATGTTTACCATTTATAACTATTTTATTTGAAAAGGTTACCATATATACCACTGATGTTAATTAATTGCAAATTGATTTGACAAGGATTAGGCAATGATGACTGCGGATAATCAATTAATTTAGAAAAAAGTGTTGTTGTATCCCAAGTGTTTAATTAAGTGGTAATGTACTCTTATGCTTTTTTAAAGTGCCACTATATCCTCAAATGTATAATTTGGGCAGAATTTTCTTTTACCAAATGTAAAATGTCAAGAATACCCTCGCTATTATTTAATGGTAAAAAAGAAAAATTCTAGAATGAAAATGCCCCAACCAAATCAATCGAATTCCGAGATCTGATTTACCTCATTGACTTCCGAAAAATCTTCTTTCCCTGCATCATTATTCATCTAATTCCCGCTTCTCTTTTAGTTTCATACCCAATCAAGCAAGACAATCCAAATCCATACCAGTCACCGTTACTTCATCGGATAAACGCGTTTGAAACCGAAGGGACCAAAACCACCGTGGCCAGAAATTAGTGTGAGTCGGGGGACTGAAACCGCCACACCTAGTAATAATTTGCGTGACTAGTTTAAATTACCAAAGGAGATAATAAAGTTGGCGAGATTATGATAAGTTCACTAATGCTTTCAATTTGTTGAGTTTTTGGATATAAAGGTTAACTTTTTCAATAATACTGTGCATTTATTCTGTAATTCAATGATATTAATTTCTTGGATTTTTTTTTTGCCCATGGACATTTGGGTCAAGAACAAAATAACCTAATGAGTGAGGGTAAATTTGTCTCTAAATTCAAAATACTGTTAGAAAATTGGCTTTACAAGTACACTTCTTTATACAATGTAATTATAGAAATACATCAACACTTTTATATTACTCGGAGTACATTGGCACTTTTTTATAACGTTAGGGTAACTCTGCTTTTAATCCACTAATTTAACAAATAGCATAATCTTCGGGAGGATATTTGGCTCATAAGTATATCAGAAGACATCAAAATGTTAATATTAATTACAAAAGAAAAGAAATTCTTTATTACTGTAAATATTGAGGAAAAAAGACAATGTATTAGTGAAATGAAAACAGTTTGATATATTAATTATACCACTCATTATTATTTTATAATTACTTAAGAAATTATATTCTGTAATGTCTTTTGAGAATTGGTGTTAATCCCGCATATTCTTGATACTGTTCCGTTTTATATATTATTATTGTTATTATTGTTATTATTATCATACAGTAGTTATATTCACACTAATTTTTTTTGAAAGAATTTATATTCACACTATTTAGTTATGGCTAAAATTAATAGGATTAAGTCCAAATCAACTTGTAATTAGTGCGGTTCACCCGGAAGGGATCCGATACTCACTCGTTTATTTCCCCTATATATTGCGTCCAGAGTGCGCTGATCCTTGAAAAAAGAGCCACATTCAAAACACACACATTTATATATAGAATCCTCATCAGAACTGCCCTCTGAAATGGTCGGATTGAATAGAAACAGCTCCTTTTTTCTTTTCCAGAAGTAACAGTATATACAAATCCATAAAATTAGGCCTCGTATTACAGAATTCCGAAGCCTTTTTTATGAATTTGTGTTTGGTAAAGGGAGATGAAAAGGAGTTGTTCTGTTCAATCCCACCACCTCAGAAGTTCCTGATTTTCATACATCTGTGTTTTTGCTTACTAAGGAACACGTGAAAGTGGACTTTATTTGTCTATGAGTTTCGACCATGCATGTTTCTTTAATACAAAACTGTCACAGTTCCAAATACACACATATAATTTGTTGAGAATTTAATATAGTTCTGTAATGGTGATATGGGCTCTGGCCCATATCTAGGCTACGGCCCAGAGTGTAGTCCGGTCCATATGACGTTAGCTAGAATGGCGCTATCCGGGGACAAGGGGACATGAATATGACCTGTCTCCGGGTAAGGACAAAAGGACAGGACCACTACCTCTGGGTTGGAGGCTGACCGCTCACAACTATAAATACAGCTTTGGACTTGTGGAGAAAGGTATGTTCTATCAGATAAAAACTCTCTCAATATATCCTTATTCTCTCTCCTATTCAAAGGCTCCTCTTTCATCATCACGCTGGAGTAGCTATCCTCGGGATACTCCGGGGCGTTGTTTTGCAGGGTTTTAGGTGAGAGCGCGCGGAGCACGGACAAAGCCTCATCCGGGCCGGAGACTCGTCATCGATCCGGACCGGGACTAGAAGCTGGTAGCATGAGTTGGCACGCCCAGTGGGACCTTAAAAATTCCAGTTACAAGTTACGTTCATGCCGCCGCGCGGACGACCAAGAAAGAACCCTCTCCCGGCTGAGGAGGAAGCGGGAGGAGGGCCAAAAACCAGAAAAGCCGCTACAGTTAGAGCTCAGAAGATAGCAGCCGAGAAGGAACGGATTCTCCAAGCCAAACAGGCGGCAGCAGAGAAGAAGGCCGCGGCTGAGGAGCGTCGGCGGCAGCGCCTAGCAGCGGAGAAGGCAAAAGGGAAGAAGCCATCTTCCGAACGGACTCTGGCTGATATACAGCGCGAGGCTAGGGAGCGACTGCGAGCGGCACGTGAGGCACGGAATCAGAATCAGTCTGATAATCAGGCGTCATCGGAAGGGGATGAGACGCCTGATCCGGATCGTCCTGAGGGATCCGGTTCTGAGGAAGCCGAGGATTATGAACCTGAGGAATCTCCGGAAGGGTATAGCACGGAAGGCGATGCTCAGAGCCGATCGATTCGACCCCGAGTTGGGCGGAAGGCCGGACGGGAGGAGCGTAAGCGTCATGATTCCGGACTTGGAGGCAACATCCTGAGGACAAATATGACAGAGTATCAACAGTTCCAGGAGTGGAAGGCAGCTCAACGAGGTGAGGCGGACAAGCCGCCTCCGGATCAACCGAGAGCACCAAACCTAAACCCATACCCGGGCGGACATCAACAGCAAACTGCTGGTTTGAATCCGTATGCACCACCTTACTGGGGAGCACAAACCCAGCAGGGATACGGTACCCAGCAGGGCTATGGGATGGGTGCACCCGGAGGACAACAGATGATGTTTGGGATACAACCCGCCGGAGGACCCGGGGGTCAGCAGTAGATGATGTATGGGATGCAGCCGGCCGGAGGAGGATTCCCCGGAGGTTTTGGTTTTCAAACACCTTTCTGTCCGGATTCCATTGAAGACCGTCTCAATCGCTTAATCGGACGGAACGGGATCGGGCCACAGTCACCTTGGGTTCCGGAGGTGTTAAGTTACAGTGGCCAGCCGGAACCAAGGCTCCGGACGGACTACCTACCTACAACGGAGAAGGCGATCCGGAGGAGTTCGTTCATACTTATGCAAGTATCATGATTGTTAGGGATATTCCGGAAGAGCTACAGTGTAAGATGGTACCTTCATACTTACGGGGCAACTGCTTAACATGGTTCAAGGGTCTGCCGAACGGTACGCTCCGGCATTTTTGGGATTTCGCCATAGCCCTGGTCCGGCGCTATTCCGCTATGAAGCACACATTTGTAAACCTCGCCACGGTCCTGGCAATGAGGCAGCTGGAGACGGAGACTACCTGGGAATTCTACACCCGGTACATAGCTGCGACGATGAAGGTGGTGGACCGGCATTTGCAGGAGAAGGCCATTATCCACAACTTCGTCAACGGACTGAGGGACAACGCTTTCTACATCGAGCTCATGAAGAATATGCCTACGTCATATTACCACCTCCAGTTGGTAGTAGAGATGCATTGTACGGTGCATGACGCCAACCAAGTCCGGATGACAACAGTGGGCTTTTTCGAGCAAAGGTCTCTCACGGTGACAGGGACCCAAACCACTGCTGCAAGGGCTCCGGCCCGGACGGATCAAGTCAGACGAGTACCCGCCCCGGCGACAGCAGCACCAGCACCGGCAGCCGCTGTTCGTCCGACCTACACCCCTCTCTCAAAGACCCGTACGGAGATTCTTGCGGTTCACCGAGGTTTGTTTACGGATCCGCAGCCCATTGTTGGCGTGCCGGCACCAGCAAATGCGGATAAGTGGTGTGAGTTTCATAAGTCACATGGACATACCACGGAGGGATGCAGGGCGCTTCGTTCGGATATTGAAAGGCTAATCGGAGCAGGCCAGCTAAGAGATTGCGTGGCGGAGAAGGACTCGGACGCCCGGCCCAAGCCCCGGCAGCTGCAGCCGGACAGGGTCGGAAAAGAAATAGGAACAATCGCCCCCGAGGGGGGAACCAGGCTAATCCGGCAAACCCGGCACCAAGACAGGCTGCACCAGCTCAACCCCCAGCTCAGCCTCGGATGATCAATGTGATAAACGGAATCGTCGGCGACGGACTTTGTTCCATGACGGCGATCAAGGCCAAAAGCAGATACGTGCCTCCGGGTGAGATACAAGAAAAGAGGTTCAAGCCAAGCGAGACTATCACCTTCTCGGATGAGGATCCGGTACCCCCGCAGGTTCCCCATTCGGATCCGATGGTGGTAATGGCGGATGTCGAAGGAGTACTGATCAAACGAGTGTTCGTAGATGACGGTAGCAGTGTGGAGATCATGTTCGCGGCATGCTTTGATCAGCTCGGGATCGGACGACAAAACCTAAAACCGTGTCAGACCCCCCTTTCAGGGTTCACCGGACGGACTGTCCATCCGCTCGGAGTCATCCCTTTGAAAGTCACCCTGACGGATTTCCAGGACCCGACGAAGCGGGCTACGGTAGAGTGTAACTTCGCCGTTATTGATGCTGTTTCCCCTTACAACATGATCATCGGAAGACCTTGGCTGTCACAGGCACGGGCTATATGTTCGCCTTTCCACTTGATCATGAAGTTCCCCACGGAAAACGGTATCGCATCCGTCCGGGGCCACCAGCAAACCGCTCGGAGTTGCATGCTGACCGCCATCAAGGATGCCCGATCCGGGGAGGGCCAACCCAAGCTGTCCGCCTCGGACAAGGGAAAAGCCAAAGCGGACTTGGTAGGAGCTATCCATGGAGAAACACCATCTTATGACGTGGAGGATATGATGGTCGGACAGAAGGGGGTAGTCAGTGTGGGGAAGAACATGCCGGATGACGTTAAGATGGAGTTGCGAAGCCTGTTGGCGGAGTACGAGGATGTGTTTTCCTGGGGGACGGAGGACTTGACTGGCGTTCCGGAGGAGATCGCAGTCCACAAGCTCAATGTCTTTCCGGAGCTGAAACCAATCAGGCAGAAGAAGAGGCCCCTCGCCCCGGAACTCGTGGAGGAGATCCGGGCGGAGGTGGGTAGACTGTTGAATGCCGGAATCGTGGAGGAGATATCATACCCGGAGTGGATAGCAAACCCAGTTCTGGTGAAGAAGCACGATGGCTCGTGGAGAATGTGTATTGACTTCACAGATCTAAACAAATGCTGTCCGAAAGATAGCTATCCGCTCCCCTCCATCGATCAGCTGGTCGAGGCTATTACTGGTTACCAAGTGTTGGCATTCTTTGATGCGCACCGAGGGTACCACCAGATTACGATGGCCAAGGATGACCGCCCCAAAACATCTTTTATCACTGACTTTGGTACTTTTTGTTACAGGAAAATGCCTTTCGGACTGAAAAACGCAGGTGCAACATACCAGAGGATGGCGGACAAGCTGTTTCGGAACCAGATGGGACGGAACCTGGAGGTCTATGTGGATGACATGGTGGTCAAGAGCCGGACGTACGAGTCTTTTTTGTCCGACCTCCGGGAGATGTTCGACGTGCTCCGGATGGCGAATCTCAAGCTCAGCCCGGGAAAAAGTACCATCGGAGTAGGAGCAGGGAAGTTTCTTGGCTACATGGTGTCGGCTCGAGGAATCGACGTCAACCCGGAGAAGATATCGGCCCTTATGGAGATGCCCCCTCCGAGAGGGGTGAAGGACGTACAAAAACTGACCGGGTCGCTAGCCGCTTTGAGCCGATTTCTCGCTCGGGGGGCTGAGAAGCAGCTCCCGTTCTTTAACATACTCCGCAGAGCCAAGCCGTTCGAGTGGACGGAGGCATGTGACCAAGCGTTCACGGATCTCAAGGCTCATCTAGCAAGCCTTCCTACCCTCTCCAAGCCGTTGCCCGGAGAAAAGCTTTTCCTCTACATAGCGGCGACGGAACACGCTATAAGCTCTACTCTGGTCCGAGAAGATGGTAAGGTACAGCGTCCGGTTTACTTTGTGAGCAGGGCACTCCAGGGTCCGGAAACAAGGTATACCGCTTTGGAAAGGCTGATATTGGCGTTGGTCCATGCTTCTCGACGCCTCCGACCGTATTTCCAAGGCCACCCGATCACGGTACTGACGAATCATCCGTTGAGACAGATCATGCTAAAGCCGGAAGCCTCGGGTCGGATGATGAAGTGGGCAGTTGAGCTTGGAGAGCACGAGATCAAGTATCACCCCCGGAAGGCTATTAAGGGGCAAGCCCTGGCGGACTTTTTGGTAGAAATGACTGAACCTTCAGGAGAGCCATCCGGATCGGAACCACCCTCTGACAAATGGAGGTTGCATGTGGACGGATCGTCTCATGCTAATGGGGGCGGGGCGGGCGTCCTGCTTACTAGCCCACAGGGAATGGAGTACAGGTATGCTATCCAGTTCGCTTTCCGGGCAACTAACAATGAGGCAGAGTATGAGGCACTTCTGGCCGGACTCCGACTGGCGTTGGAGATAGGGGTCACGGACGTTGAGGTGTACAGCGATTCTCAGATTGTGGTTCAGCAGGTGAATGGAGAATATGAGGCAAAGGAGCGGAGTTTGCAAAAGTACCTTGAGGCGGTTAAGCCATTACTGGCCAAGTTCCGTGGCGTTACCATAACACAGATCCCTCGCGAGGACAACGGTAAGGCGGACGCTTTGAGCAAACTTGCTTCTTCTGAGATCAAGCCAGACGCGGAGAGCAACCTGATGATGGAGACCCTATCCGCCCGGAGTTACGACGTCCCTTTCGTGGCAGCAGTGGAGGTGCAAAAGGAGTCATGGATGGCCCCCTTCTTCGACTATTTGCAGCACGGAAAGCTCCCGGAAGACAAGGCACTGGCACGGAAAATCCGACAGAAGGCCCCGCACTACACCATAGTTGATGGAACCCTGCTCAGACAAGGATATCTCCAACCGTGGTTAAGGTGCGTAGACTCGGATGAGGCAGCCCGGATCGTGAAGAAGATGCACGAAGGACCGAACGGCAGTCATCAAGGAGCCCGGACCATAGCAAGAAAGATAATGTGCACGGGCTACTACTGGCCGACCCTGTTCGAAGAAGCACAGAAGTACGTCCGCTCCTGTGTGCAGTGCCAAAGGTTTGCTCCGCTCATTCATGTTCCGCAAGAAGAAAGGGTCGGGATCATCGGCTCGTGGCCTTTTGATAGATGGGGCATCGATCTGGTCGGACCCTTCCCCTCCGCTCCAGGAGGATTCAAGTACCTGATAGTAGCAATCGACTACTTCAGCAAATGGGTTGAGGCCGAACCGCTCACAAACATCCGTGGTAGCACCTGTGTTAAGTTTTGTTGGAAGAACATCATCTGCCGCTACGGAATCCCCAAGTACATCGTCACGGATAACGGAGCTCAGTTTGAGAATGACCCGTTTCGATCTTGGTGTAAGGAGTACGGAATTACGCAGCGACTCACATCGGTTTACCACCCGCAGGCCAACGGTCAAGTGGAAGTTACCAACCGGACAGTGGTAAACGAACTGAAGACTCGTCTGCAGGGGGCACGAGGAAACTGGGTCGATGAGCTGCCAAGCGTTCTTTGGGCATACAGGACGACCGAAGGATCCGCCACGGGCCAGTCGCCGTTCAGTTTGGTATACGGGGCGGAGGCAGTCATACCAGCTGAAGTGGGAGTCCCCAGTCTCCGGACCCTCACTTGGGATGAAGACCAAGCCGGACGGAGCTCTCCGCTCGGATCAAGCAGGCTGCTGGATTTGGACCTCCTGGAGGAAAAACGAGAGCAGGCAGCGCTGCATGAGGCCAAGGTGAAGGAGCGGATGAAGCGCTACCACGACAAGCGTGTCAGGAAGGAATCTTTCGTCCCCGGAGACTGGGTGATGAGGAGGAATGATAAGAGTCTGAAGGAGGCCACTGGCAAGCTGGCACCAAACTGGGAAGGTCCGTACCAAGTCACAGCATCATATCCGGGTGGGAGTTATGAGCTGGCGGATCAGTCCGGACGTGCAATCCCCAGAAGGTGGAACATCACCAACTTGCGGAGGTTTTACGGAGCATCCTGAGTAGGTATGCTTTCCGACAGAGTTCTGTAAGTTATCTTTTCTTTTCAGCAAGTATGTAGTTCCGGGTCCTCTGGCTAGGGTTGAGCCTAGGATTCCGTTCCGTCCAATTTACTATGTACTTGGCTCCGGCCGCATTTAGACAAAGGGTATGTCTAGCCGGAGTACGATTATTTGAATGAAGAGTTGTTAAATTTTATACCTGTTCAATTTTACTATGTACTATTTTTCAATTCCGCACAATTAGAATCCTCCGGATCGTTTGGACAAACGGACGGAGTGAGCAAAGTCGAACAAATAAAATCCTCCGAAGTGTTTGAATAAACCAACGGAGGTGAGCAAAACAAAAGGGTAAAACGGTTTGATCAAACAACAAGGAAAGACGCTTGAATAAGCTATCTCGACATACAAAGAAATTACATTTGAATAAATGATACATTTGTACAATTTGCTACGTCCGGGCGGACGCAGAAACAAAAGAAAAATAGAACCTATCTATTCGGCCACGGTATATCCCAATCGATAGGAGGAGAGGTGGGCTCCGGAGTAGGAGGTTCCGGAGTAGGAGCTAACATAGCTCCGTTCTCTGGAGACGGAGGCCTTGCGTCTTGAACCCTTTCCTGATTCAGGGCAGTAGGAGTCTGCTCCGGAGTGTTGTCCTCAAGATCGTGGACCTCATTCCCACTGCTTTGACCCACTGGTCCTCGATACGGAAAGGGAGGAATGGGCGGAAGTTCCGATGGACCAGCTCCATCCGGATCAGAGCCAAAAATCTCGTCCGAGTCAGAATCGGAGGACTGCATGGTCTCCTTTGTGGCTTTGGCCTTCCCTTTGCCCTTGACTGGAGGCCCAGCTCGAGACGGACGGAAGAGATTCTGGCTCGGATATCGCGAAGGAGAGCGAATCCGAACAGGGACTTGGGGACGACGAGCTGGTTGGATACTTCTTCCCCCTCCCCTTCCCCTTACCGCCTGTTGGGCACCCCTCCCCCTTCCCCGTGCTGCCTGCTTCGCCATTCGGTTAAGGACGCAGTTGAGGCCTCGACTGTTCCCGCCACGAGCATTCTGACTCGCCCGGACACGAGTATTCTGGACTCCCCGGAGACGAGCTTGACGTCGCCTCGCCAATTCGGCTAGTTCCCTAATGATAAAGGGACGGATGATGGAGGCATCTTGTCGGAGCCGCTCTACGCGACGGGCAGACTCTTCCGGATCGACGGAAACCTGGATGCCAGTATACCTTTCGAAGGTGAAGTCTATCGCCACCTGGCTCGGAATCAGGGTCAGCGAGGGAGGGAGAGTACTGCCAGCATGCATCCGCTTCCACCATTCAACGACCTCCTCGAACGCAGGACGATACGGAGTCTCCCGATCGTTCCATCCCAACTTAAACATCCGGACGATCAAAGCACTGACGTCACGAGGGAAGTTGCGGTATATGGTCGGAGTGACGAGCCCGAGGCGGAGTCCGGTCAGATGATATGACAGTTGCAAGGTCATCAGATTCTCCCGGAGAACCATCACCCGGCCGGCAAGCACTTGATTTTCTTCTTCAAGCTTCAGATAATCTCGTTGAAAATCCGTCCGGCTGGCCAGCCACTTCAACTTCTCGGCATAGAACGGAAGCAAGGACCAGACTAAATCCAACTCGGTTTTCAGCTTGGCCTTGTAGTCTTCATGCTCCGCTTGCAGCATGAAGATCGTCTCGTCCGCATCACTGGTCGCGCTGATCCGCTCGCGAGCAAAATCCCGACACTGAGACAGAGTGCCGAACTCCTCTGATATCTCTCGGAGGCAAGCGGCCAAGGTTGGGATATCCTGAAACTCTTCCATCAAAGACTCCATTCCGGATCGGATGAAGAGTTCGCGAGTTCGCTCCCCACCCATCGTCCATCCGGAAAGTTCCGCCTCCAACTCCGCGCACCTAGGACACGGAGGGCTCGTAGAATGAGAGCTAGCGGATGAACGATGGTCATATGAGTCACCGGTCCGGAGAGCCGGATTCGGACCTCGGGGCTGCGGACAAGCAAAAATGCAATGAATACGAGAAATAAAACACAAGTATAGGAAGAAGAAAAGATTCGTTTCATAAAAGGGTAGAAAGATTACATCATCCGGAGGGTTGTCATCCCCATCCGAGTCCTCGCTATCGTCCTTCCTACACTAAACCATAGAAGATCAGACCTATCCGGATGAAAGCTATTACAAAGAACAAATAAAAGACTAAGGAGTGCGCTCTACATCGGAGTCCTCGCTGTGGTTATTGTCATCCTGAAGGCCATCTTCTTCCTCATCATTCTTGAGCTGGCCATCGTCGCCTTCGCCCTCGTTGACATCCGGAGAGCCGTACAGATGAAACACCTCAAGGTACTTGGCCTTGACAGGAGACTCCGGCTGGGTCCTCTCCGGGACAGGGGGCACCTCAACTTGCAAGTTCACCAACCCATCGTTGAAGGCACGGACTGACTCAGCCGACACCGAGGCTGGGCTCTCTTCCGGGCGGGCCTCAAACACCGATAGCACGGAGGGCTGCATCTTCTCGACCCCCCCGCGGTAAAACTGGTCCAGATCGCGGTTGTACTGGGCCTGGGCGTCCGGATGATAGTAGTACTTGGTAAACGCCTCCCTCCGGACCTCCGGAACCCAGCCTCGCATCTTCCTATAGACTTGATGGGCTGCGAGTTTGTTGGATTCGAGACATAGACCCTGCAGGTTCTTCTCGAATGCTTCGCTCCGGAGCACCTTATCCGTGAAAGCAACACAAAGATCGCGCTGGGCACCCGGAGAAGAAAGGTTTTCCAGCTCCTGCACCCGGGCCTCAGCTCTGGCCGCCCGGGCCTCAGCCTCGGCCGTCCGAGCCTCTGCAGCAGCCAGCTCACGGGTCAGGTTCCCCCTTGTCCGCTCCAGCCCACTTATCTTCTGGGATAGCTGGGTATGCATGGCGTGATAGGCCTTGTTGATGGCCGCAGAAACACCCGGAGCGGCGATGAGATAAGCAGCAAAGTCCTACAAAGAGTTAAATTAGACTAACCATCCACTAAATGGACAAAAGAAAAGCAACAAACGAGGTTCTACCTGGCTGGTCCGGCCAGAAGCATAGCTACTGTCCGGAGTGTCCTTGTTCGCGGAGAGGCCCGGAATCTCCACCTGCTGGACGATCTGCCTCGCGGACGAATGCTGGCCCGTTTTGGTCTGCCCAGTTGTTTCGATCTCGCGGCGGCGGAGCGGAATTCTCTTCCTCGGTTTCTTTGACAACGGGAGGTCGTCATCCTCATCGGTAGACGGAGGATCCTCAAGGATGATGGCAGCAGCTCGATTGCCAGCTCCGCCGCCCGAAACGGAGGACTGTTTGTTACCAACTCCGCTGCCCGAAACGGAGGACTGCTTGTTTGTTGTCAGTTTGTTTGTTTGTTTCGCGGACACAGCCGCGATTTTCTTCAAGGCCTCCGCCTTGGCTTTCTCTCCCGCGAGCAGCGCTAATTGGCGCTTCCGCTTCTTCTCCTTCTCACCTTCCTCGGTACCTGGGGTTTTCATGCCGGTCCCCGAACCGGTTGTTGGCTTCTCCTTGTCTGCAGTCTTGCTAGTCCCGGGCGGAGGGTTCCCGCCCGTGCCCTTGCTCTTGATTGGTCCGGATTGAGGGTCTACACCCGCCTCAATCTCAGGATACACTGCAAGCAAACAGAGGAAGATGAGTGACAGGAAACATAAAGCAAGGAATAAAAAAAAATAATAATAAAAAAATAATAATAAAAAAAAAAGGAGAGGCTTACAGTCAGCGTCCCGGGGGAAGTAGTAGCGGCACCGGGTATAGACGGCCTCCTCATACGCCATCAATGGGAAGATGTACTTCCCGTTGATCCAAAACTTGTTCAGATCAATTTGATTGAGGCTCAGTTTGTTGATGTCCGCTACGTCAACACCGTCCGGACGGAACACCTCCTTATCCTCCTTCTCCCTCTTACCATTCCACATGGGGCACGGATACTTGTCCATGTTGAAGATAAAGTAGTTCTTCTGCCAGTTTGCATAGTAGTCGTGACGACCCTTGCTGCAGTCCTTCACTCCTTTCCGTTTCTGGAAAGTAAAGACCTTCTCATCCTTGGTGGCATCCAAATGATAAAAGGTCCGGAACAAGTCGAGGGACGGAGTTATATCGCACCGGTAGCAGTTCAACAGGAAGGCCCGGACGACGGCGATACAGTTGGGTTGAAGCTGAGCGGGGGAGATCTGGTAATGGTCGAAGATGTCCAAAAACAGCTGAGGGAGGGGGAAAGTAATCCCATAGAAGAAATGGCTCCGGGGGATGGCCGCGACCGCGGTATGATCCCCGTCGAACGGCGTCAGACGGGAGTCGACAGAAAGGGGAACCACCATAGCTCGAACTTGCTCTTTTACAGTGGGATTAATGTTGACGACTTCGCCGGCCTTTGGATCATCGACCTCCGGCTCAGGGTTGATCCCTATCGTGACGTCGACATCATCAGCAGACATTATGATTGAAGAAAGAAAAGGGATGAGAAAAAAGAAGAAGTATTTTGAAAAAACAGTTCACTGAGTAGCAGAGTGAAAAGTAAGAGAAGGAAAAAGTGAAAAACGAAAATGATGGAAACAACTCAATATTTATAGAGGTAAAACTGATAAAGGAGGGGAGCGAGTCCCGAGGCGACATGATTGCTCTCTGGAAAAAAGAGAAAAGGAATTTATTTGGAAAAGGAAAAGCAAAACTTTTTTTGAATTGACAGCGCATTTATGGCGCAGCAAGCACGCATCATTAATACGCCTTAAAGGCACGCGCGCACAAGAAGTACAAACGGCAAATGCGTACCCAGACGCGCCGGGGCAGGTATCGGGCTCCCGGGACGGACTGCATGCCTCCGTCCGGATCCGACAAAGAAAAGAAAAACGTTCGTGATGAGACACGGGATTTCTCCTCCGGATCGCTCTTTCGGACGGATCCCATGTTTCGGGGGGCTAGTGGTGATATGGGCTCTGGCCCATATCTAGGCTACGGCCCAGAGTGTAGTCCGGTCCATATGACATCAGCTAGAATGGCGCTATCCGGGGACAAGGGGACATGAATATGACCTGTCTCCGGGTAAGGACAAAAGGACAGGACCACTACCTCTGGGTTGGAGGCTGACCGCTCACAACTATAAATACAGCTTTGGACTTGTGGAGAAAGGTATGTTCTATCAGATAAAAACTCTCTCAATATATCCTTATTCTCTCTCCTATTCAAAGGCCCCTCTTTCATCATCACGCTGGAGTAGCTATCCTCGGGATACTCCGGGGCGTTGTTTTGCAGGGCTTTAGGTGAGAGCGCGCGGAGCACGGATAAAGCCTCATCCGGGCCGGAGACTCGTCATCGATCCGGACCGGAACTGGAAGCTGGTAGCATCATGTAATAGGTGTTGTGTCTCAGTGGATTCAATGTCGATTATTTTAGAATAATATTGGTTGAACGGTAGGCATCATAGACCCTCTAGATCTACAAGAACACCAAAGTCTGGTTGACTAGTATTATTGCAACCAAAATGAGACATTTAATTTTAACCAGTTGTTTAACAAGGCTCGGTGGCTGAGAATCCGCACCGGGATTTGGTGCCGGAGGAAACTCAGTCTCCATTTCTCGAGTCGAGCCCTCCTCGACGCGGGCCGCCACTCCTCAACAGTAAATTGTCATTGCGTTGTGATTTAGTGATCATAGATTTTGTCACTGTCGCCATAGTCTCTCCTACATCACATAGCCGTTCGAAAGGGTAGCAGCTCCCACGACATTGTGGTCGCCGCCTCCGGAGTCTTCGAGCTCGGCTCCGCCGTCCAAATCAAAGTCGCCGCCTATATTAGGTTGTCCACCGAAATGAATCAACTGTCCAAATCAAAGTTATCTCATCAAGTTGGTCATTTTGTCAAGAGAAGCATATTTAAACATGATTGGCAAAGTTATTTATGGATCAAAAATCTTTGTATGAATCGGTTAATTTACAATGTTATGGTGATTTATTTTCAGTAATTTCAAGATTGCAAGATTGACTATGAAATTATTGATGAAAGAATTAGTTAGACATTGTTTAAGAATTGGAAAGAAATGTAATCTATTTCTTTAATATATTTGTAATTACCTATAACAGTATTTACTATATAGAAAGAATAGATTGGCGCCATTGTACTTGATTATAAAAGTACAACACGAGTTATAAAAGGATTGCGACAATACTCACAGATTTATGAGCAAACAATTCTAAGTCAAGGATACATTTAGTGGAAGCAGTCGCAATATAGCAACCAACAGCAATGGTGCCTTGTTCATGAACAAGTCTGGAAACCACAGCCAGAATAGTCTCCGGAGAGATAGTCATCATGAGAGGTAGCATGAATTAAGGCGATCAAACTTAACCCATAATAGTATAGATTCAAACAATATTCAACATAAGAAAATAACTTTAAACCCATTAATCCTCACAAATTCATGAACCCATTTCGTTAATTCAAACCGAATAATCAACTTAACTACTCATGATATAATCAAAACACACAAAACAAATATGAGAATGTATATTAACTAATATAGAGAGAAAAAAGGTCATCAAAACTATGTCGAATTCCAACCCGAGAAACTGGGTCACGGTTCTTCAAGAGTTGGCCGAGACAAAAAACTAGATGAAAGAAAAAGTGAACTAAGAATGTGGGGGGGGGGGGGGGGGGGGGGGAGTTGGGAGTTGGAGGCCGAGAACCTAGAGGAGTATATATACTCATTTCTCTTAAAACCTTACATTATCATATAATAACTAATTGGCCCAATTCAAAGTTTGGTCTTTATTTTTCATGAAGAGTGAAATCCCAATCCAACTAGGAATTAATTATATAATACTATAATAATTAATTAATTTTTCATAAATTTTGGCATTAATACTCTTCTAATCATCTAATTTAGCTCTAATTAATTCCAAAATAACTCTTCCCGTCAATTAGCTCCATACCAAACATTCACAATTTAGCCACCAAAATGAAGCACTCCATAAGTTCCATAATCATACAATTAAGTATAAAGAATAAACAACACATAATTCAAAACATCAGTCAACCAGTTTGTTAAAGATTTGCAAAATAACGGCTAAAAAAGAGTAATCTTTTTCACTTGAGTTGAAACCTAAAATGTCAGTTTAAGGCCATGATACTATATTGGGGGTGTTTGGCAATTACCTGTTAGCTGTTAACTAATTGCATTATATGGTTTGACTACCTGATTGTATTAGATGATTGTATAAATGTGTTTGGTAAAATTAGCTGATAGATAATAACTGTTTGTTGCAAAATGACATTTATGGAAATGAATATATTTGACTACTTATTCACTTATTAAGTGTATATAATTTATCAGTTGCAGGCCTATAGCATTTGAGTAAAAAAAGATACATTTTTTAGCCTTTTAAAAATTAGCCTATTGAGTCCAAAAAACAATTTTTAAAACTCACATACCAAATACTAGAAAGAGCTACTAGTATAATGTCCCGTGCCGATGCACGGTTATTTATTTAAAATTAATATCATATATATATTAATTTAGTAAAAACTTACTCTTATTCATAGGATATGTAAAATAATTGCAGTTTTGACATACAATCATACATATGCAAGCAAAATATTAAATAAAAATTAAGAGTATCATTTAACCAATTAAATATGATATAATAAGCGAATACAGTGTATTATTAAAATATATATTATGGTCCATAATTATATTAAATAGTGAATACCACAATGATTATTTTTAAATTCCCGATGCACTGGTGTTTGTTATAAGAAATATAGCATGTTATGTAAAAATTTAAAATACTATTTTATTTTGTAAAATATAAATACATTAACTTGTATTTATTTTTACATAAATACATGCCACTTTCTTTTTGAAGAAATAAACCACTTTAAATACACAGATTTGTATTCTATTTTAAAATAAATACACCTCTTTGTAAAATATATGTATTTTAAAATATTAAATTGCATAAAAAAAGTAAATACTTTAACTTAAAAATAAATACATCTTTCATAAAAGATTTTTGTAAAGATATAGTGTACTTTAACCTACACATGACAAAACAAAATTGATGTTGATCAGTGAATAATATATAAGTAATGTCAAATGGACCGATATTTGTTTTTATGAAATACAAAAATTATTTCAACGCGTTATAAAAAAAATAAAACATAAAGAAGGCATAGTGCATAACAAATTAATATGACAAAAGAAATAAACGACTCATTAATTCCCAATTTTTATCTCTTTGGTTGTATGAATTAATTATGAATTAACACACCAAATTAAATATCCACTGACACCAACATGATGTAATACCAATCAAGTAAAACGTCTTATTTTAATTAACTCATCAATTAATTTACATGGATACGGTCATGATGTATAGGAGGCCAAATAAAACGTTTTATATTAATCCATTCATCAATTATTTTTCATATGAATTCTAAACGTTTCTTTGACCAAAGACTAACTACACAGGCCCACGAAAGACATCACGACAAACGACAATAGGTTTGAGTGGATTTAATGGGTTTTCTTAAGAATATTTGTATCACTCGAGAATCATTAGATCTAATACTAATAAAATATAGTTATATTTTTTATTTGAATTTTATGAAACTTTTATCATTTAAATAATTTTGCAAAAAATTTAATCATTTTTCAAACCATATGAAATTTCGTATGCAGATATTATCGGTGAATGAAAATATTAATAATTTTTATGACAAAATTTATGAGAAAGGATCAACCCATAATAAAAAATAAGTGAGTAAGTGCAGTTTTTATTTAAGAGAATGTTACAATCAAAGTTCTAAAATTAAATTTTACCGTTACAAAAATAAAAAATAATTTGTGACGATCATTAAGTGCATTTTTTATTTCAGGAAAACGTTACGATGGAGGTTTTGAAATTAAGTTTGAATAATTTTAATGATATAATTACAGGTTATAAAGAAAAATAGTGCATGAATTACCGTTACATAAATAATAAATAATTGGAGAGGATGATTAAGACTGTTTTTATTCACAATCCAAGCTAAATGGACAGAATACATTTGTATTTGTATTTGTACTTGTACTTTTGTATCGGTTCTCCAAGAAAGTTGTATTGAACGCGCACCAGCCTTTAGTCCGGCACAAGCTAGCGCAATGTGATTGTCCAGATTATCAATCTTCCTAACCGATCTGAAAATAAGTTGCAAGGTGTCTATAGGTGTTCTAATGATATGTGCGTTATGTAATGAAAAACATGTATAAGGGGGTACCTTTGTATTACATAGTTTTCAGTGTTACTCTTATGCAAAGTTGCAGGATGTCTGTAGTGTCTTAGTAATCAGTAATGAAAACTGGAATTACATGAAAGAATTTTCTCTGCAGTAGCTTCTTGAATCATGTAGTAGCCTATTGAATCATGTTTACAATCATATCAGTTAACATCAAGCAGTAGCCTATTGAATCATGTTTACAATCATATCAGTTAACATCAAGCAGTAGCCTATTAAATCAACATCATTTAAACTATTTTTTACCAAGCATCATGTAAGGACATCACACTTACATTCTAGAATTTTGAATGTTGAAATCTGGATTTTTGGTTTTGGAAGCATGTTTTGACCATTTGTAATTGTATTATTATCAGATCAAATGGGCTTAGACATCTTTCAATTGATGAGTGTGATATTATCTTGGAAAACAGTGTGTTTCATGCTATATGAAAGAGCTACCTTTGTTAGAAGAGTTGCGTTTTGAATATACCTCAGATTATCCTACACTTCAGAAACTGGTTAACTATCCTTTGAATCAATTCAGAATCATCAATTCAGCTGATATCCTTATCAATTCTAGAATATAAGTGTAAATCAATTCAGAATGCATGTTAACTTCTAATGTCATATAGGACATCAGCAGCAAGTATATAAACTCCAATTTAAGACATAGTTTGTATAAAAGACCATAAACAGAATTGTGCAGGAAAAATATAGCAACTTCTATGTAGAAAGCAAATTAGAATAGACCAAGAATTCTCCATCTTTTCGGCTGGGAATCCATTCTAGCACCCAAATTGCTGCAAATGATTTTTCTCATGGCTGCATGACATCTTTTAAAATCTGTAAAACCACAAAAAGATTCAAAACCAAACATAACCAACATAGTGGATCAGTAGGAATTTGATAGCCATAAGGAAAAAAACAAAAAGTTTATCTTACCCAGCTCACATCAGTTGCTTGAGCAAGGGTGGTTGCAATCCAGCATCAAACAGAAGAGACTGCAAGATGCAAGAGAATTGAGATGCAGACCTGCAGTCAGGACATCATTTAAACTATTTTTTACCAAACCATACATCAATTAACAGGTTCCACAGTCAACTCTAGGGCACAATTATCCTACAAAATTCTTTCTTGAAACCAATTTACAAAATTAGTATTGAGGAGAAAATCCAGAGACTCCCAAACACACACTCTCACTTCTAACCCTGAGCCGGAGCGAATCCACATCTAACACATGTCGATGGTATACAGAAATCCAAGGGAATGGTACCACTCATATGATTGATTACTTGGAAATATACAGAAAAAAAAACTGAACAAAAACCTGCCATGGAGGAAAGAAATCAATCAGAGCCTTTTATATCTAGTGTAAGAATGTTTACCCCTGGCAATATTAGGTCTGATTTTGTGCTGGTTCTGGTTTCTAACTGTTTTGAAATTGCACTCATGTTTAAGCTCAATGCCCAGGGACACATTCGCTCAGTCGGCACTATCTTCAGATTCTGATGATTCAGATTTTGTGGTCAGCTGATGAATAAATATTCGTGAGACAACAGAGAAAGAAGGCAGAAGCTAGGATGATCGATTCTAACACCACAAAACAATACCAAATTCCATCAAAACAAAGACCTTCAAATGGTATGCTCGCCACATTACCTGTTCTAGAACCTCTTCTGAGATGTCAAAGTGATCAAATGGTATGCTCGCCAACGCCTTCTCCAGCTTTAGAGTCACACAGTGAAACTGAAACGCAAACTTCTTCGTAGACTCATCCTTCAATAAAAAAGAGCAGAATTTCAGATAAGTGTAGATAACATATTTGATCAAATCAATAACTGTTTATTACAGTTTGAATTCAGTAAATATTGAGATAAGCTCTTCCAAGTAGCACAACAATGTAAACAAAGTCGATCAAGCTCCCAGCTTTGAGATCCATTTATCACAAGTCCAAAACAACCAAAACACTGATCTTAAACCAATAAGCACTCATCAGACAATCAATTGCTAATATGATCATAAACCTCACACAATGAAGAATTGACAACACAATCACCATATCCAAAATGCACAATTCCAATCACTATAAATCAGCCCCAATCAGACTCAATGGAGAGGAGTCAGAACCCAGATTATTCACAGCAAGGAGCAGCTTTAGAAGCATAGCAGTAATTTGCACTTTTGGAAAAATATAAGCAAAGGAAACTCCTTTCCCAAACATATAGCCTATAGGTGCTATTCTCAGACCTGATGATTTGAAAAGCACACTTCTAGTCGTAAAGTATCAGTTTCCCAATGTAATAAACATACAGAGAAAAAAAGAAAGACCTTAAGATAGAATTCCAGCCCAGCTTGAGAGCCTAGAACCATGCCACGGGCAATCTGGTGGAGGATTCCGGTTTCAAAATCAATCAGAACGCGTACGGTTCCTCCTTGTCCTTCTTTGAGGCCTCCGATTTGTTCTTGCTGGTGGGTGACTTCATTGCCGGTGATTGGGACCTGGTTTCCGGCATACTGCAGGAGCCCTCGGCGATGACCAGGAGTGGAGTCTCGAGGTGCAAGGACCTCGAGGGAAGGATTTCTGAGCTTCACACAGCAACAATGGCTTCTCCCTCGGTTTCCCTGACAGTGCTCTGCTTGCCTATGCCTCTCCCCACCGATCTATCATAGGTACTTAATTTCTTTCCCCCTCTGTGTTTTAAATAAAAATATCATCTTTTCATAATCAAAGGAAAAAGAACATTTTTTTCAATGAAATCAGTAGCGTACAATTGTTTGAGCTTTATTAATCTTTATTTGTTATAATTTTTTTAATCTTGGGCCTAGATGTCTGAAGGGGTTTTGTTCTGAAAAGGATGTCTGGTGAGGGAGATGAAATATGCTTCAAATTTTAAAATGTTGTTGATGCCTGATTTTTCATGATTCTGTAGATATCAGGAACTTTTACTTTTGTTTGTGGGAATAAGTTGGGGTTTATGCATTGTGATATGTACTGCAGATTTCTTAGGAACTTGAGCAACCTGATCTATCTCAACAAGCAGTATGGCCTGAAATATTCGAATGAGGCCGTGTATGTTATCGAAGCATACAAAACTCTGCGTGACAGAAGCCCCTAACCTGCTCACGAGTTGCTCAAGGATCTAGAGGGAGCTTCAGGTTTGGTGAAAAAAGGCTGTTTTTTTGTTTTGCAGCTTCTTTCTGCTATGAATTGCTGGCTCAAGTGCATGTTGCTTGAACCATATAACCAAACTGATCACCCCGAATGCAAGTCACTACCGGATAGCGGTCTTTCTGCCATCACGGAGCTTGATCCTGGTTACATTACAGGTTGTTATGGAATTCTCAGAAGCATACTGTTGTTACTATGAACATAATATGATCTTTTATGTAGCCTTCTGATTGGTTTTTTATAATGTGATTGTTAGGTGATTTTGGAGTTATGTTTTCCGTTGAGTTATTTTCTAATCGTTACATGAGAATTCCTGTATCAAATGAAGCTTGATGGTTGAATGAGCTAATTTGATTCCGGATAGTCAGCTGTGAATATGAATGATCATTTATTTGAGAATGTATAGTTGAGTAAAACTGCCTTACAGAATAGAAGAAGGGGTTATGCAATGTTGTATATCTAACATAAGATCAATGAAGATATGCTCTTTTAGTTGTTTCAGTTATTTAACATGTTGAGCTGATACTGTGGCTTTTTTTTCAATGTAATTGCTGTTCTTGAGATTGATAACGATGCTTCCTGAATATACCGGCCAAGGTCCAAGGCTGCAATTGAAAGTGTTGCTGAAGAATTTTCCTGATAGCAAAGGTTTGGTCCAGAAGTTAGTCAAGAGTCATCGCCTACACAAGAACCAGAAGCAGATTCAGTTGGCACGGGTGGTGGCATTGATCAGTCCGGTGCTACATCTTCACAAGAAACTGAGGGAAGCCTATGAGTACATATTCAGTACATTCATTCTAAAGGTAATCCTTGCATACGCAATGTCATGTTGGTTGTCTTAGTCAATGATTGTGCATTCTGAGGTTAAAGAACATCTGAACAGTATCATTTTTAAGGAAGCTGGAGCAATTAGTGGAACTCTTTGCAATCGGTATATTGCAACTGATGATGAGACCAAGAGATTGAAAGGATTTGAAAGGATTCTGATAATCTTCAGTCATTTGAAAGGCTTTTGTCAACTGATATACAATTGAAGCTTTTGGTTGCTAAGATGCAAATTATAGAAGGAAATTTGATTTTTTTTAATTAACTTTCTATGAGCTTCTATTGTACTTAGACTGGAGTGTAATATGTGCACGTACAAATACTCTCTCTAACACGTAAAAAGGTTCAAATTTTGTTGAAAAATGAGAGTTAAAGCTGAACTTTTATATTTTGAATAGTTTTCTGAGAAAAAGACATTATCTAATTTGATTGTAAATTACTTTTAAATGTATTGATGAGCGATTAACTGCATTTCAGTTTTTATTAGTCACAATAATTTAATATCTAGGATACCGATGCGTAAGCCATCGTCGGCTGCTGCTAGGCTGGGCAGAAGGAAAGAAATGGATAAGTGTCGGTTTATTAAAAGCCAATGCTACCTGCAATTCTTGATGTGATTGGAAGTGTTGCCGAGAGAGTGACTGTCACAAGAAACTAGAAAGGGGTTGGATGTTTTTGGGCATGAACCATGTCCGGTGTAATCATTGGTTTAACAAAATAGGGTGACGTTTAACATTTCACAATTTTAAAGCATAGTTCTTTATAGTGTTGGTGACTATTTGATTTGTTCATTTGGTCACCCTTTCTTTTTTATAACCCGTAATTATTTTATTAAAAATTATTAAAACTTAACCTACATCATAACGTTCCCTGAAATAAATACTGTATTAAATCAACCTCATAAATTCTTTATTATTTCTGTAATTGTAAAACCTGCCTCATTATTTTAAATTGTAACTAAATTATTTTCTTATTTTCGTAACGGTAAATCATGCGCCCTTTCTTCTTTATAATCTGCAATTATTTCGTTAAAAATGATTGAAACATGTATATTTTTTCTGAAATAAACATATAATGACACTTAAACTTCTTATTTTCCCCTTACAATTTTCATTTGTTACTTTTAATTATTGCATTTATTTAGTTTTCAATTAATTCTTCATTGCCATTATTTCTCCACATATTTTCATTCAGTTAGTTTCTCCAAATAGTGAAATTAGGAACGGAATCAATTAACCTTCCTATTTCTCATCCTTACAGTTCATTAGTGTAATTTGATGTTAATTTGCTTGATTTGTATACAGTTAAACCTCGATAAATGAATACTCTTGGGACCATTATAAAAATATTCATTTAGCGAGGTTATTCATTTATCGATAAATGAATAATATATTCATTTAGACAGTAGTATTACATGAATTGCATATATGTGTACTAAGTCAAAAAAATGTACACATGTGCATTGTATTTAAAACTACTAATAAGATATATAGTACGTATTGTATTGAATATCTAGAGTTTACAACACGAGCAAAATATTCACGAAATTTTGTTTGCTCTAGGAAAAATCAAGGATGAGATTAATTTTGGCCGGAAAAAAGATCCAAAAAAATAGACACTTTTTTTTTTAAGGGAATGATTTATTGTATGAACATTATTGATTGAAAAAATAAAATTTAATACATATATATTTTATGAAATTTGGTGATTATTCATTTATATTTACATAGGGTCTTTAAGGATTTTAAAACAATTATTCATTAATACATTTAGCGAGGTTATTCATTTAGCCCCTTAGCCCAAGTCGGGACCGGGAAAAATTATTCATTTAGCGAGGTTATTCATTTATCGAATATTCATTTATCGAGGTTTAACTGTACATTTAATTCGTTTTCTCCTCATTATTTTATTTTATTATCTAAATTGTGTATTGAAATCTCTCTTCTCTATTTATTATAATGACCTAAATTTATTCCAAATTAAAAAGATTCAGTTTTCCAAAACTGATGAATCAATGCCTCATCTAATTAAATAATTTATTGTTGCAATGGAAGGTCGTGTTTAACGTCTTTTGATTCCATAAATGTGCAGACCTTTGCGTAACAGTAACAATAGAATCAATTCCAAAACAATTCTCTCATTTGATTAAATCAAATTATATCAAGAATTTTCTCAAAAAAAAATCATATCAAGAATTAGTGTACGTAAACAGTTTCATTGGGTTATTACAAAATGAATTGATCTTAACTAAAATGAAGTAAAAATTAATGTATTGAAAGACAGTTATAATTTGATTAAATTAAACTAAATTTCATAACATCAGAGTATAGTTGAACTAAATTAGAATAAATTAAAATTATTTTGAGAGACCATACACTCTAAAAAAAATTTCATGTAGTTATAAACTTTTTAAAATTATATATAGAACTTAATTACGAAAATTTATAAATTAGACATATGTAAGTGTTGTACACGTAAGATACATGTCATAGGTGTGGTCCACCACAAAATTGAGAGTAGTAGTTGTGAAATTAGTTTCAAGAATGTGGTTATTTTAGGAAAAAAACTCACTGAATCGTGCTATAATTAAAAACAATTAATACTTTTAATATAGTGTATGTTACTCTTCTCCAACTCATTTCAATTCTCTTCCTTATTCTCGGCCTTGATTTGTCTTCCTAATTCTCATCGTTACAATTAATTAGTGTAATTGGATGCAATAAAAATTATTAATATTTTCATTCACCGATAATCTACGAAATTTAATATGATTTGAAAAATAATTAAATTTTTGACAAAAATTATTTAAATTATAAAAGTTTCATAAAAGTCAAATAAAAAATAAAAATATATTTATTAGTATTTAACCAATTGAAAATAATGATTCTCGGGTGATACAAATATTCTAATAAAACCCATTAAATCCACTCAAAACTAATGTTATTTTGTTGTGATGCCTTTCATGGTCCAGTCAGTGTAGTTAGTTTGTGGTCAAAGAAACGTTCAGAATTCAATGAAAAATAATTGATGAGTGAATTAACATAAAACTTTTTAATTGACCTCCTATACATCATGGCCATATCAATGTAAATTAATTGATGAGTGAATTAAAATAAAAATTTTTATTGGGTTGGTATTACATCAGGTCGGTTTCAATGGATGTTTAATTTGGTGTATTAATCCACATTTAATTCATGCAACCAAAGAGATAAAAATTGGGAATTAATGAGTCGTTTATTTCTTTGGTCATATTAATTTGTTTTGCATTATGTCTTCTTTTTGTTTTATTTTTTATTATACATTTATTTTCTTTATAAGTTTTTAACAGTGTTCGTATTTATTCAAATAAAACTTTTGGTCCATTTAAGATTATATAAATTATTCACTCATCAATATGAGTTATTTTTTTACCATGTTCGGGTTATAAGACACCCACGCCGATGCACGGATATCTATTCATTAAAATTTTAATTTTATTATATTACTCAAATATATGTTTTACTTAAATAATATTTTATTTATAATATATGCATACAAGAACATCATGTTATAAAACTACTCCTACGTCGGACAACTATCAATGAAAAGCACTGCATCTCAAAACCTGTTTTCATTCATGAACAACTATACGTTGTTGTCTCTAGAGTTAAAAGTAGAAAGGGATTGAATATTTTAATTTGTGACAAGAATAATCAATCAATCAATAGTACCGTTAGTATAGTTTGTAAGGAAGTGTTTCAGAAGATGGGATAATAAGGTTATGTAATTTCTTATTTTTTTAGATTCTTGAAAACTTAACTAACAATGTTTTAGCGACCAATTTGTTTTTCACCAAAAGGTTATTACACACCATATAATAAATTTTCACAAAATAATATTTGGTCAAAATTACTTAACTAACATTACATTGTTTTATACTAATTTATAATATTTTAAAATTAAATTCCCGTGCATCGGCACGGGACATTATACTAGTAATTCTTAAACAAATATGTCATTTGACATGTAATTTATTACACTAATAAAAATTTATAAAGAGTTGGTCTCTTGAGTGACGGTCACTATATAGTGACGAAAGACTATATTGGAATATGGAAGAAAGGGGGTCCTTATTTGTAATTTTGACAAAAATGCACTATTCACTCAGTCTAAAAAACAAGCATTTTAGTCTAAAAATAGACGTTAGCAAACATATTTACACAGTCTAAAAAAAAGCATTTTATTCTAAAAAACAACTCGTTAAGCGTGAAATACAAGCATGTTCTAAAAAACTACCTGTTTGGTCTAAAAAACAAGCATTCAAGGGTGAAATTCAAGCATGCTTTATAAAACCATCTTTTTTTGCTTCAAAATACATGAATTCTGAAAAGCAACCTGTTAACTGTGAAATGCAAGTATTCTCTAAAAAACAACATGTTAAGTGTGAAATGCAAGCATGTTCTAAAAAACAACATGTTTGGTCTAAAAAACAAGCATTCAAGTGTGAAATTCAAGCAAGCTGAATGCAATTTACATAAATTGCAGAAAAACCCCCGTCCCAAACTTCTTTGCATATAAACCCCGTCACTATATAGTGACCGTCACTTCCAAAACTAATTAATTTATAAAAAAATAATTTTAACTTACATATTTATACATAGTGTTATATATATATATATATTATTTCCATTAATTTTATTTATATGTTTATATAAACTCCCATGACAAATATATAAATTGAAAATGATTTTTATTTGTATTGTAATACTGAATGCACAAATGACCATATTTGTTGATGGCGTACGAATTGTGAAGGAATTATTTTCGTTTAAGGAGATAAAAATGAAATTTAAAACACATTCCCAGAAGTTTTGCTAAAATTGCTTGATCGTATGAGCTAGAGTTTCCAATTTATTTATTTATCCTACAAATTACGAACCACTGTATACCAAAAATAGAAACGCTAATAATTAAAAGTGCTACGTACCCTCCAAACGGACAAATGCATGTTTAGGTTTCCTTATTTTTTTAAAATAAATGTATTTTATTATGGATCGAGCGAAACCTATTTAGATTCTGAAATATCCAATCCTAATCCGAGAGAATTAATAGAGCCCTAAAAATAGATGAACAATCTAGATTTGAAATAACCGATCCTATTACGGGTGGGAAATGGTGGAGTTCAACTCCTATAAATAGATCAACAAACCTCACAACACCTCCATCATCTCTTATTTCAATTGTTATCATTGATTCATACAGAAAATCAAAGTTTTCGTGCGGCAACATGTCCAGAACGTGGATGAGACGCGCCGCCTTGATCATGCTCGGCGTGCTGTTTCTAGGCAGCCTATTCCCTTTGGCCACTGCAAAAGAGGAAGCACCCAAGTTTCAGGGAACTGTCATCGGAATCGATTTGGGGACGACGTATTCCTGCGTCGGAGTGTACAAGAACGGTCACGTCGAAATCATAGCCAACGACCAAGGCAACAGAATCACGCCCTCTTGGGTCGCCTTCACCGATAGCGAGAGATTGATCGGAGAGGCGGCCAAGAATCAAGCCCCTCAAAACCCCGAGAGAACAATCTTCGACGTCAAACGGCTCATCGGAAGAAAATTCGACGATAAAGAGGTTCAGAGAGATATGAAACTCGTGCCCTACAAGATTGTGGACAGGGATGGAAAGCCCTACGTTGAAGTAATGGTTAAAGATGGTGAGAAGAAGGTATTCAGCCCTGAAGAAATAAGCGCAATGGTTCTGACGAAGATGAAGGAAACAGCTGAAGCTTATCTTGGAAAAACAGTGAAAGATGCTGTTATCACTGTACCTGCATACTTCAATGATGCACAGAGGCAAGCCACTAAAGATGCTGGCACCATAGCTGGATTAAACGTCGCCAGAATCATCAACGAACCAACTGCTGCTGCAATTGCGTATGGCTTGGACCAGAAGGCGGCTAACAACGACAAAAACATACTCGTCTTTGACCTAGGCGGTGGAACGTTTGATGTCAGCATCTTGGCTATCGACAATGGCGTGTTTGAGGTTCTGTCGACTAATGGGGATACTCATTTGGGAGGAGAGGACTTTGATGCGAGGATAATGGAGCACTTCATAAAGTTGATCAAGAAGAAGCATGGAAAGGACATTAGCACAGATAATAGAGCTCTGGGGAAGCTGAGGAGGGAAAGTGAGCGCGCTAAGAGAGCACTGAGCAACCAGCATCAAGTGCGCGTGGAGATCGAGTCACTATTTGATGGGGTTGATTTCTCCGAGCCGTTGACTCGGGCTAGATTCGAGGAGCTGAACAACGACCTGTTCAGAAAGACAATGGTGCCGGTTAAGAAGGCCATGGAGGATGCTGGACTGAAGAAGAATGAGATTGATGAGATTGTTCTTGTCGGTGGAAGCACTAGGATACCTAAAGTCCAGCAGCTTCTCAAGGACTACTTTGATGGGAAAGAGCTCAGCAAAGGCGTGAACCCTGACGAAGCTGTTGCTTATGGGGCTACTATTCAAGGTGGGATCTTGAGTGGAGAAGGAGGTGAGGATACCAAAGATGTTCTAGTTCTGGACGTGGCTCCTCTTACACTAGGAATTGAAACCGTTGGTGGAGTGATGACCAAGTTAATCCCGAGAAACACCGCCATTCCTACAAAGAGATCGCAAATGTTCTCCACGGTTAAGGACCAGCAAACCGCGGTTTCCATTCAGGTTTTCGAGGGAGAAAGAAGTCTCACAAAACACTGCAGGTTACTTGGTAAGTTTGATTTAACTGGAATAACACCTGCACCAAGAGGAACCGCTCAAATCGAGGTCACATTTGAAGTCGATGCAAACAGCATTTTGAGCGTGAAAGCGGTGGATAAGGCTTCGGGCAAGTCGGAGAAGATCACCATCACAAACGAAAGAGGCCGATTGAGCCAGGAAGAAATTGAGCGCATGGTTCGCGAAGCGGAGGAGTTCTCTGAGGAGGATAAGAAGGTTAGAGAGAGAATCGATGCGCGAAACAGCCTGGAGACATACCTCTACAGCATGAAGGGCCAGGTTAATGAGAAGCTCGAGGGTAAATTGGAGCAGGAAGAAAAGGTTCGAGTTGTGGAGGCAATTGACGAGGCCATGGAATGGCTGGATGAGAATCAGAATGCTGAGAAAGATGAGTATTGACAAGTTGAAGGAGGTTGAAGATGTTTGTGATCCGATTATAAGAGCTGTTTATGAGGATGCTGATGATTCTCATGAAGAACTATAAAATAGACGGTCTAGACTTTGTTTGTCTTTGTTTACATCATTGTATTTTGTTATTAATTACAAAATGTTATTTTGTTCATAATAATATTATTATATTCTTAAACTAAATTCTTGTATTATACTTAAATCATTAATTATTTGTTCGGGCCGTAGTCCAGAACTATTATAAAATGGAAAAACTCTACTCCCTCCGTACTTCTTTATTTGTCTCACTCCTCAAAAAGTAATAATTTTAAAAACTAATTAAAAAATGTAAATGGCAAATAATTGTTGGTTTGACAGTCAACTATCCAACTTCATTAGTCAAACGGTCCAACTTCATGAATGGCACACCAACAGTATATTAAGAATAATCTGGAACATAATATCACCAACTTTTCATTCATTCTTCCTAACTCATCCCTTCATACTCTTCATACTGCTACCTCAAACTGCCCACTACCATACTCCAACAGCTAATTGTAAAAAAAAATCAGAGCATTCTTCTAATATTATCCCTTCGATATCTCAGACTCACAGTAGTTATTTCCAAAAAGATAGCATTTCATCCCCTATCATCCCTTCAAACTCTCAGACAAACATTGTAGATACTTTCAAGCAACCTGAGCATTTCTTTGTTGGTTCATCCCTTCAATTTCTCAGACAAACAAGTAGCTACTTCCAAAAAAACAAAGGATCATAAATCAAAGCCAACCCGAGTTGAACCTTTCTCGATTTCCTTTGGTGGTTCTTTGTTTCAGCACCACTTTCACACGGTTGGGAGATGAAACCTATCAAACGAGCAGAGGCAGAGCATCGTCCAATGGTTACTTCAGCAAGCGGCTGCTCGTTGAGGTCGAGGGAGAGACACAAAAATCAAGGATGCAACAGATAAGTTTGGGGGCCAGTAAACGGACCATAGCTCGAATTTGGGCAACAACACGTCAAAAAACAGATGAAGGCATACCTGTCAATGTCAACTCAAAGCGTAAAGGAAAGGCGGGACTCAAGGCGTAAACCCCCGCAGTTCAACAGAGAAGCTATCATGGCGGTACCATTCAACAAAAGTATGACGGTTAGAAGTCTTGCTGCGGCCATCAACATTAATAAAAGTTCACTGCATTGTTTCATACAAAGAGGGTTACTAAGGGGTCACTCAAATACAATTAAACCAGCCCTCACATGTCAGACTATCTTTTCTAAGGTTGAATTGGTCTTTATCAAAGCTAGCATTCGACAGTTCAACAAATACAGCAAGTTTCAAAGAAATGCACCACGTTGTTCACATTGACGAGAAGTGGTTTTACCTAAGTCGAGCAAAAGTTAACTACTACATGCTACCTGAAGAAAGAGAACCAGTGAGGACAACAAATAGCAAGGAACGTATTAACAAAATCATGTTCCTATATGCTGTGAGTAGGCCGATCTTCGAGGCAGATGGTGAAGTGATTTTTGATGGCAAAATTGGGGTGTTCCCTCTTACAAGAGAGGTACCAGCAAAGAAGAAATCAAAGTACAGGCCAAGGGGAACCATGCTCACTAAACTCATTCCAAAAATTACCAGTAAAATCAGCAGGGAGTTCATGATCAATCACATTATACCAGTAATAAAGACCAAGTGGCCAGCAAATTGCAGTAAAAGAATTGAGATTCAGCAGGACAATGCACATTCTCATATTAAACCAGACGACAAAGAATTTATGGCCATTGCATCAGATAGCAATTATGCAATGATAAAGCGTTCTTGAACACACAATTAGAGGGTTTTAATTTTTGTTGCAGTAAACAAAATCATAGGCGAAACAGAAAGCACCGAAACCCGTTCATGAAAACCCCCAAGATATGGGTTTGTTGCTCCGACCCGACCACGATCCAGAGAACCAAGAAAACACATAAATCAATACCGACACAAAAAATTTATGTGTACCAAAATTAAAAAGAAAAGGACTGTGACCTTGTAATGTTCATGTTTCGGGGGACTCCAATCCCGTCTAGCACCTGAATGAAGTTGTTGATATGTCGGGTAAGTTGGTATTGTGAAAAAAGGTGGTTCAATCTGCCCAAATTCAGAGCCAGAGTCATCTTCAACTGAGTCGGGGATGATTGTGGTAAAGCCCATAAGGGATAATTATGTGTGTTCTGAATCAAACTTGCTGCAAATCGATATCATCGGAGAAGAGGTTGGACCGAAGCTGAACCCCTCGATTGCAAACAATCAGAGTCCTTTTCCATGGATACATCGAAAAAGTCACCTTTGATCTGTTGTTGGACAGCCGACATGATGGATTCGGAAAATCATTAGTACTGTCTGGGTTTAATTGATGAAGACGATCAGAGGGATATAAATTTGATGATGGGCATGTTTTTATATGGTGGCGTTGGTACACAGAAATTGCGGGAATGATTAGGTGAGTGCAGGAATGATAAATCCGGAAGATTATCAGAGATGGGGGATTAATTTAAGCAAATTCGTAATTACGATAAGCAAAGAATGGAAAGCGAAAGTCGTAAATATAGAGAAATATTGAGGGTATTTTAGTAATTTTAGTTTTAAAAACTTATTGAAAATGAAATGTAAGACATATATTTAGGGACATCATAGCGAGACAAATAAAGAGGGGCAGACGGAGTAAAAAGTTGATGTCAATGTAATGTAAGAAAATAGAAACATGCATTGGGTGTTCTGATCATTTCGGAGATATAATAATTGGTGGTAAGATTGAGAGGACACCTTTTGTTTGGCAATGGCAAGTACTAATATTATCGGTGATAAAAAGTGATAAAAAATAATTTGCATATAATATATTAATGTCTAAGTTATTTACTATTTACTTAAATTCCAATCTTGTGTTATATTAGTTGCGGCACTACCACCGAAATCTATAGTATTAATGAAGTACTCCTCTTGTAATAAATAAGAAAATAATAGTTATTAATATTGATTTATTCCACATTTTAAAATCTCAAAACTCAACACCACACATTATCATTTTCAACCACCCATACATCCGATTAAATTTTATTCGTTGCAACTCAGATTCTGATCCCACTCACACAAATAATTATCTCTTCATATTTTGATATTTTATTTTCATACCGATATTTATCTCTTTCTTTTATTGGATTTTAAAATTTAAATCGATGACAATCTCACCATATCAAAATATTTTACCTTGCAATAATTTTCAGAATAATGTATGTTCGTATTTTCAAGAATGATGGTCTTGTATTTTTTTTGATCATTAAATTGTAACTTAAGGAAAAACATAGTTGTTACAAATATTTCTACATAAACTATTAGCTAGCCTATGTTCCTCCTGGAGGAATGAACAACTAGTTTTTGTAACTCTAAATTTCAGAACGGAATTTAACAGTAGCATATTACTTTCGATTAATTACACCCTTGATTTCCAATGGAGCCAATGAAGGGATGTTGATAAACTCTTCTAGAATCTTTGAACCGTGATTAGATTGAGTCTGTTAATTCCCAGTCTTGTCGCTGCTTTCAAGGCTCTCCAACAAGTCTCTACTTCTGCCTGAATATGGGGATACTGCTACAAAGAAGTCTGATCCTCTAATTTCATAATCCAGTGGCCAACCTGGTTTCTAAATACGCCAGCCCCCTGCACCTACATTTCGTGTCTTCCTAAATGAACCATCCATGCTCACTACACTAGCCTCTTGAAGTGCTTCTGGAACTCTCCCTTCCCTTATATTCTGTATCGAGAGTTCGTGGGCCTGCTGCGGGATTTCCTCCATTCTGCCATTTCCTTGCCGGCTGATTGGTTGATTGGATTACGTTGATTCTGCTTTTTGAGACTTCTCCCACAAGGCTAGTGATGTCTGCGCTTGCTGTACACACCATATTGGCGGAAGGCATTCATTCCTAAAGACTTTGATACTCCTCTGTTTCCAAATCTCCCAACTCACAAAAACTGAGAGTGTTATATAGTTTGTCTTCCTGTTGTGTATTCATGTTCCAATGAAGTGTTTTTCATGGGGTTTTGTTTAGTTGGAATCCATTTCTCATGTAATTTTATGTTCTTCCCATTGGCTACTTTCCACTGAATATTTGCATAGATTAGGTGGTCTCTTACCCATAGAATAGATTGCCATCCCCATGAATCTCCTGATTTGCTTCTGACAGCTAGAAAATCCTCCTGTTTCAGATACTTGGCCTTATATACCTGCTGAAGTGTGGAAATATTCTTGTGCAATATATTCCATGCATGTTTGGCCATTACATACCAACAGTGGATCTGAATCCTGAGCCTCCTTGCACCTTTGACTTACAAATTTTCTCCCAGGATTTCCAGTGCAATGTTTTGTCCTCAGTATTTCCTCCCCAAAAGAATCTTACAGTCATTGAATCCAATTTGTTTAATACCTATGTAGGGAATCTGAATACTCCTAAGGGGTAGATGGCCATTGTTTGCAAGGTGTGTTTAGCAAGGGTGATTCTGTTTGGGAGGTTTAGTAGCTTTGTCTTCCAGGAATCATACTTCTGAACTAATTTTTGTGCAAGATGCCTGAAAGTATTAGACTTTTTTCCCTGAAAGGAGATTGTGGTTCCTAGGTATGTGCCTCCCACTCCCTGTCCATGTATGTTAAACTGGTCTCTGCTCCACAACTGCATTTCTTCTGATGTATAAATGCTGAATTGAATGGAGCTCTTTTCATGATTGAGCACTTGTCCAAAGATTGCACAGTATAGTGTTATGGTCTCTTGAACCTTCTACATTGCTTCCTTTGTGCACTTGGTGAATAAGATACAATCATCAGCATACATGATATGTGTTATGATTGGTCATTCTCTGAATAGATGGATTCCTAGTTCCTTGCATTCAGAAACCTTCTTCTCCAACCAAGATGACATAAATTGTTGGCAAATTATAAATAAATAAGGGGAAAGGGGAAATCCTTGCCCGAGTCCTCTTGTTGGTGCAAAATATTTCCCCTGCTCTCCATTAATCACCAACTGATAAGACACTGATTGTACACACAACATTATTATGTGTATTAGGTTAGAGGGCAGGTTGATTAGATTTAGGGCCTTCTCCAAGAACTGCCAAGAAATTCTGTCATATGCCTTGCTCATATCCAGTTTTATAGCAGCTAAACCTATTTTTGCAGATTTATACCTGTTTATATGATGGATGACCTCATGTGCCAAAAGTACACTCTCAGATATGTTCCTTCCTAGGAAAAAATCATTCTGAGAATCTGCAATTATGTCCTGTAAGTGCTGCTTTAGTCTGTTAGCAAGTATCTTGGCTAGTATCTTGTACTTCACATTACACAGTGAGATAGGTCTATAATCTGAGGGGACCTTAAGCATTTTCTTCTTAGGTATGAGGATAATATGTGTCCAGTTCCAATGCATATGAAGAGGTGATCCTTTGAGTACTCTGAGTATTGTGCTTGAGACTTCCTGTCCCACTATTTTCCAATACTATTTATAAAATCCAGCTGGAATACCATCTTCCCCTGGTGCTCCCCATGGCTTCATATCCTTGATGGCTGTCCATACCTTTTTTGTGGTAAATGCTTTTCCAAGCTCTACCTTCCTGCTCTGATCTAACCTTCCGTGGGTTGCATTTAAAAATTGGCTTATGATGTCTCCTGTTAAAATTGTCTGGGGCTCTTGACTTCTTAGTACCTGAGTGATATGATCATGCAATATCTGTCTCACTTGCTGTTGATCTGAGATCCATTCTCCTGCCTGATTAAACACTCCTTGTACAATATTTTTTTTCTTTTATTCTTGTGGCCCATTTATGAAAGAACTTTGTGTTCTTCTCTCCCTATTGAAACCACTTGACTTTTGCCCTCTGTTGCCAATATTCAGAAAGTTGAAGTTCTAGGTCCCTTTTTTGTGCTGTCAGTTTTCTTATTCGTATGCTATTTCTGAATAGTCCACTTCCAGATTGTAGTTTCTCCAACCTTCTCTCCAGTGACTGGATCCTCCTTTCTATGTTGCCAAATGCATGCTTGTGCCAGTTATTCAGATGAATTAAAATCACACTTAGCTTTATTGACATTGGATCTTCTTGTTGTGTCAAGATGGACTCAAGATCCTGTGTGTGCCAAATCCTTTTAATAATCCGTTCTGGTGGAGACATGTGTGCCAAAATTACCTCAGATCTAATTACTCTCTTATTGCTTCTATTTTTTGTGGACTTAGATTCAAAAGAATAGGACTATGATCTGAGTCAGAGAAGGCAAGGTTTTTTACCTTTGCATGAGGCCACATTGCTCTCAAACTCTGGTTGGCAAAAGTCCTGTCTAGTCTTTCCACCATATTTTGGGAGGAGTCTTGATTATTAGTCCAGGTGAAACAGAGTCTCTGAATCAATCTCAGTTAAAGAGTGAGCTTTGATGAACCTTTTAGCAGCCAAGCATGCCTGACCTCCCACTGGTGTTCCTCCTCTTTGTCCTCCTGTGTGAGCACTTGGTTGAAATATCTGAGAATTGCGGTAGATCCCGCCTGAAAGTAACTTAAAGTTGTCATACTGTTCCAGAAAGCAGGCCGTTCTGTGCCGGAAGGTGGACCATACACGGTGATTAGGTTCTACTTCCGGCTAGTGGCATCAGAAACTAAACTTACTAATTTATTAAAAGAAACATCTACTACTTCTAAGTCTATTGTACTAGACCAAAATAGAGCTAGTCCCCCCGATCTTCCAGCTGCATCCACCATTTTGGAGTTCCTGAAGTAAGTCTTCTCTTTCCACCGGTCCAAATGGGCTCCGGCGACTTTGGTTTCCATCAGAAATAGGACTTCAGGTTTATGATGGTTTACAAGCCGATCGATCGCCTGTAATGCAGGGGCGTTGTTACAACCCCTACAATTCCAGGCCAGGATCCTCATGGTTGCTGGGGTGGTTGATTTGGTTCAACCACCGGAAAACCTTCAGCTAGGGCACTTCCCTGGTCATCCCTCTTCAGCACCGGCGACCTTCTAAATTCACCTCTTCCTCGCCGTCACTGGAAGTCTCAGCCTCCAACTGTTTGTCTTTATCCTTTAACTCTCTTTCCTGGCTATTTGGACTGTTTGAATTGTCTAATCTCTCTGATCCTTCCTCGATGTCCTCAGTTGTTTTCTCTGATGAGCTGATGAAAAGACACCCTTGCCTTCATGTGTTGATCCTTCATCTTCTTTCGTTAGTGTTGTCTCCTCCCTCACAACGCATATAACATGATTAAGGATTAGAGCTAGTTGAATCTGAATCACTATCTAAGGAGATGATTACTAGATTTTCTTTTTCCAGCAAGTGCAATTCTTGTGAAGGGTCCTAGGATGGTACTTCCTCTGGCTGTGGAGGCTCCTCCAGTATGCCACCACTCCATCCTGGGACCGCATATGCTCCCCTAACCACCACCTTTAAGTTAAGCATCTGCTGTTCTGATCTGAGGGCCGCTTCTATCACTGAGGTCATTATATCCTCTGCTGCCGTTAGGTTGTTCAAATCTATTGTGATTGCTCTCATTTCCTCCATCATGGCTGCCTCTAGATTCTCCTGAACCTCTGCCCATATCCCTATGTTCTCCTCTCTCAGTTTTGTGTTGGTTGCTCTGATTCCACATGGTCAATATTCATATCTAATGGAATGGACTGTAAAGGAGCTAGCTGAGGCTGAGGTGGAATGGTTTGCATTGGTACTTGATGTAGCTCCTGTTGACCAAAGTACGGGTCAAAGGCTGGTCTTCTTAGCTGGAAAGGGTTTCCTCTCAGATTTATCATGGAGATCAGAAAGCCCTCATGTACAGCCTCATCCCTCATGTACATATATCTTACCTTCTTGTCTCCATGAAATCTACCGGAATATTCGTGTTTCTGTGCTCACGTCGATCGTTATGCGCTCTGACAGCATCTGCATACATCTCTCTGCTTGGATAATACATAATGTTCACACCCCTTTCTGCAAAGTGCCTCCGAACCTTATTCTATATGAATTCATCCAAGGCCACGTTAGTGACAATCAAGCAACGATGCATCGGGTGCCCTACTACACCACATCTTCTGCAGAACCTAAAGATGCGTTCATACCTCACATCCACCTATATCCTCCTATTCTCCGGCACTTTTATGTACTAAAGATCCACATAAAAACCAGTAACTAATGGTTCCCCTGGGACAATCCATATTGTCGCTCTTAGAAACATAACATTCAGTGCTGGAGGGGGTTCAATCTCAACTTCTATTATATCCCCGGCCATATGCGCTACTTTGTTTGCAGCCATCGGTGCAAAAGCCTCAGGTGGTAAACCAAGCAACTCTATCTTAACTTTTACTTTTTCCACCCTTACATCCCTTAGTACAATACCCGAGCCCCATCTCCTAAATGCAAGTAAACCCCCCGCTAGAGCATACATGCCTCCATGTTGAACTGCCAAACCCTCTTCTCTCGATTCAAACTTGACAACGAAGAAATTACCATACCCGTGGATTACTTCTGCAGCAACTGCCCAAAACCTCATGAAATAATCATTCAGGTCTTCTTCCGTGAAGTCTCTGGTGTCCATCCAGTTGGCCAACAAAGTGTTTTGCTCCACCGGGACAGCTTCTCCTATATCTGCTTGAGTGAGGGATATGATTCCTCATATTCTCGTTGGCCTGACGATCTGATGGAAGTCCACTCCGGCACTTCCGGGCTCCCTTCTCTCCTCTGAATGCTCTGAACCTCTAGGATTGAAAGCTTGTTCTGATGATCCCAGAGAATGACTATCTCCCATTTTGTGTTTCTTATTTGCTTCCGAACTCAAGAGATCCTAGTTCAAAAGCTGGTTTTTGAAATTATCTGTGTGAGGGATGCTTGTTTTTTTCTTGGATATCACCTGTCTTTCCTTGGTAGTATTTATAGCCTGCTCTTTGAAGATTGGCTTTCCACATTCTAAAGAACTAAATGCAACTGAATCAAACTTTCGTTTTGGAATATTAACTGCCATGATTACTTTTTATTTCTCCAAAGTGTTTGTCTGCAATTAATTTCCCCTTCCCCAATGGGGAAATAACTTTACCACTTACCTCGTGTCCCTCTGCAGCTTTGGAAAAGGAGAAATGCACTGCACACAGAAAATTAACTCCTTTTCAGGTGATAGCCTCTGCAGGTGCTGCCTCCCAATCGGTGATTCCGACGAGGCCAATCCATGAGAGAATCTGAACCTACCACACACCGCCAAAACAATGACTCTAAAAACCCGATTAGACCACTCCATCCTTTAAATAGCTTGCATGTGGCTGGATCGTGTATGATTAGACCAATGAACGATTGATTTGATTAATCCCCAACAAACCCCTGCCTAATACTTTGAATCGGAATGAATCTGAACGATGAACAGTAGAAAACTCTCAAAACAGACTGCATACTCTCTTGGTGTAGAGAGCGAAAGTGTCTCATGTTCCTCAGTAATTTAGTTATATCGATAGTCTTGTATTTCAAGTATATTTGAAATGCACATAACTTTATAACCAGTAAATAAACTTTATTCAAAATACATTTACATCATTTAAAATGGGCACAAATTACACTTGACAATGGTATATTTTATTTTCACAAATAATTGTAAAGAGGTAGTCTTATGGTAAGGCACAAACAATTATCAACAAAATCATCGCGATGAACCGATTTTTATTGATGTTTTTGATGATGCCGATAAAAATAATTTTGTTGATGATTGCTTATGCCTTTTAATTACTATAAGGCCACCTTACTAGAGAGAGTTTGTTATAAATGTTATTTGAATGCACATTCATTTCATTTAAATTCACATGTATTACCTTTGAGATGATCGCATATGCATACATACTATATTTAAAATGCTTGTGTAGTTAATTTAAATTGCAAACACAATTTATTCGAAATGTGCGTTTTTCGAGATGTAAAACAAATTTTACTACTCAAAGTGCTCATGCTATGTATTCAAAATACACATCCAGGACATTCAAAATGTACCAAGATAACCTTGGGTTGTGTGTGTACGTGTGAGAGATAGAGATAGAGATTACCAGAGATGCTTTCAAACTGTACCAGTCAATGAAAAACATGTAAAGGAAAGAGAGCCACATCAAATGTATCCCCTAGATTTTACCATAAAGTACATACAACTAAGAAATCGAGAGATATACATGTTGTGTGAGAAGGAAACATTACCTTAAAAACTAAAAAACCTTACCATCAAACATTCTCTGATGTCCAGTAATCCACCATAGATCTTCAAGGTATAAACTAACCATCCATCCAGCTTCAATAATGCATTCCCACTTTGGCATAGCCAAGATGAGCCCAATCTTCTCCCCACGAGTTACATATAATGTAGTACTCAATCCCCCCTTCGATTCCATGGCCAACTAGAGGCACTTGTTCCATACGAAGATTCACTATTCGCAACACGTTTGCCAATGATTCAGATTTTTCTTTACATATGCCCTTTTAAAATTTATAGAAATTTATGTAATATACAAGATAAAAATAAAAATAAAAATAAAAATAAAAATTGAAATCTAGATATACAATTCTAAACGTCGGTAATTTTTGTCCTATTACTTTTCTTCAATTTATAATTATAAAATATTTTGTTCAACATTCCGCACAACGCGCTGGAAGATAAATTTAATTTTTAGAAAATTCTTATGTATCTATAAATGTCTCTACTACTAATTGCTACTCAAGACCAATGAATCCATAAAACCTACTAAATGACCACCTCCACTTTAATTTATAGAATAAAATGAAGTACATGATATTTATGACTAATCCTACAAATCCTTTCAACAAGTTGATGAACATGGCGGAGTGTATTTACCTGGTTGGATATATAAAGGTTTGAAGAGCAATGTATAAAACTAGAATTTGTATCATATTAAAATTTTTTTTTGTAAGTGCCGCATTTTGTTTTGCCAAGTCACCTAAATTTATCCCCGTAATCTCAATATAAATTGTGACAAGACTTTTTTTTTATAAGATAAAACACTTTTTGTTAGAAAGATTTGTGTGCTCTTAAAAAACAAGCATAAATTAAAGAAAGAGAGAGAAAAAAAACGTCACTAGACACAATTTATATCAACTTCCAAGAAGTCGCACCCTGATGAGCATAAACTCAAGAACAATTTCCAAAAGAATGGAATTCATTATGGAGGCAAAATATCCTCATCATCTATGCATGCATACACAATCATAAAGACCAAAAAAGTAGAAGCAATTATGACGAATTATTTTCCTTATTCCTTAAATCATCCTAATTATCTTATAATCTAATTTCTCATCTTAAAAAACTAGAATCATTATTCTCATCCAATAGTGGAATAAGAAAATAAGAGTTGCACAACAATAGAATATCCCCAAACATATATCCAAAAAATCATACTACTCCCAATGGTATCATGAATGTTATGAGAAATCGAAACCATAACTATGCAAAACTACACAAAACTATGCAATAGCATGAATGTTATAAGAAATCGAAACTAGAACTATCAAGTTACTCTCCATCACAATCGCAAAGTTATACTATATATGTGTATGTAGATAATAGATGTCAAGCGCATCAAGGTACTAGCAGTCTAGATGGTCGGTGAGGAAAGTAAAAGTAAACAAAAGGCCACCAAAGAACCAACGTAGCCCACATACACGGCACACCGATGCCATTTCGGAAGACAACAATAAGTCACTTAAGCGAACCAACAACACAACAATGGAATATATGCAAGCACATGTGGCATGACCCTGCTATCAGACCAAACCAGATAAAATAATGTTGTGACCGAGAAGACGATAAGGAGAAGTACATCAATAGTTCTCTCAAATTCATGGGTCTGCTGAGCCTCAGATCGCCCAAAGTATGCCCTCGCGACATCCCAGCATCGACGTGGAGCTCCCTGATAATTGTTCTCTATATCACCGATATGAGGAATCTCATCGGTGCCCGTGATCCCAGCCAGCAAATCTAGCGGCGGCGCTGCTCGTCCCCTCCCCAATTTGCCTGTGTCAGAAGTTCTTCGTCAACGCTAGCATCACGCTCGCCTCTTGAGTAGCTTTGAGCAATTTCTGTAGCAATTAAACGGAGTGATCCAATGGCGGTGCTCATGGTGGTTCGCGCGTGGTGGATGGGCGGAGAAATGGTTTTGTTTCCTTGGGCGATAGGTTCAGTGGGGACGAAATGTGAGGTGCCCAAATATGTCTATAATTATTCCTATTAACCTCTTCAAATATAGCCAACCAAGCAAGCCCTAAGACTTTTTTTGTTATCGATTTAATGCAAGACTTTTGATAAGGCGGGGAGATCCCAAACCTAAAGCACAAATGTTCCTTGCTGCCATAAACCTTACCATAACCGAGGAATTACTAATAACTTGATTGCTTAATTATAAAAAAAATTTATGGTACAAATTCTCTTTCCTATCTTATGCGGGGATGCAATCTTATGGTCTTTTTGATGTAATAATTACAACGGTGATTTAATTTTGTACCCTTTTAAGTAATACTGACAATTGTGTACTTTTAAAGGTAAATTTCCGCCATTTTTTCAAAAAACAAATTCTAACACACTCTAATCTGATTTACATTGTCCTACCCCAAACACTAGTGATGGTGTTTAAAATTAAGAAATACACGCTAACCATTATGATAATAGATATCGGATGATTTTGAAGTTTGTGTGGATGAAATTTCCTAGTAAATTACTTGTGAAATTATTAGAAATAGGAAAAAATCATTTGGAGTCAACAATCATAGCGCTATTCTTAATCACTTTAGTCTTGAAAATGATGACTAACACCGAATATAAAAATTAACCGGTAAAACAAAACTACAAACTCTATGAACAAGGAAAGCAAATATGTAGTTCATAAATCTGGAAAGAAGTCTTCATAATCTAATTCAAGCCAGACCTTCCTGCCATCTATGTCTTGCGTTCTGGGTTACCCATTATAAAAATGACCTCGGGTCTGTTGAATTCAACCAATAACCAAGGATATCACTGTAATATCCGGAACTGTTATTGCAACCTCTTCCACCCATGTCAGAAACAGTGAACGTCTACTACAACCTAGTTGCTTTCTTCTATCTGATTTCTTATGTAAATTTTGTTCACATGTTTAAAAGTCTGTTTATTTTTCTGGGTGTGTGTTCATATTTCTTGATATTTCATTAGTGTTTATACCATGGTCTGAGTAGTTGGGTTCTGTTAATTGATGTACCAATTAATTCATCCATATTGAAGGGGCAATGTTAGATGCTGGCGTGGAGGTTGATTTGAATGTGATATGAGTGAGAGCGAAGATGGAGCAAAGTTATAGCTTGACAAAGGGAAATCACAGTTCCTGGCAAGGTATAGACACATTGGCTATGAAGATAGGAAGACATTTTGGTTAATCTCCGGGATGGTGTGAAAATCGGTGCTAGTTACAATACTTTTGTTGTTAAATATGGTAGCTACGCATAAGTTCCATTCAGCAAAAGAGATATGCAAAACATCATAAGCAAGGAGGTGAAGAGATTAGTTAGTGGGGGAGACTTCAATGCCATGGAAAAACATTTTCAAGAAACGAAGGCCAGAAGCCCAAACTTTTGTGTCTTCCTGCTATGGACAATGAGGACATATTCAATCAGTTCATGGCTGAGTTTGGAAAACTTGAGGTTAGTGTGCAGTCTAAATTAGAGTGTGATAGTATCTTGTCCATCGAGCATATGGGAGAGATGGGGAGGGTTTATGGGAAAAAGACAATAAATGGTACCCTAAACGGGCAGCAAGCAGGAGAGCAAGACACTGGGATAAAGGATCCTCCGGACCGGCGTGCAGTCGGGCAACCATAGAAAAGGCGCAAAGTTGGACAAGAAAATAGCCAAGGCGCGAAAATCTACTACTGAGAAAAGAAAAAAGTCGGTGCAGACCGCCAACCAGAGTGGTGTGGGGACTCAAGTAAGTATATGATCTATATCAAAAGTTTGGTTTAAATTTTACACCTATTATTTGCAGTGTTATGATTGCCAAGACTGATAATTTCTATTTGTTATGCAGACCCAATGATGAAGAATGGACACAACTATTTTCCAAAAACTATTCATGAAAAGTGAATTTTAGTTTGGAAAGGATTATATTTGTTTTCCTTTTAATTTTAGAATAGAATTAGGACATATATTATTTTCCTATTTTGTTTTATTTTCATAGCTATATATATTGTAATCCTTATAGAGAAAAAGAGGAGAAGATATTTTAAAATTCAGTGTATGAGTTTTAACCCATTTTTCCCGGAGATGTGATTGCAAAGGATATATATATATATATATATATATTTTCAGGTGTGATTGCCGAGGAATATTATATATTTTGTTACCGGTTCTTTTTCCAACCATCTGTTCATCAACGCACGAGTCCTGCATCACCCAATTTATGCACCCATCTCAGTTTATGCATCCAGGTCAGTTTTTTTTATGCAACCTCAACCGATGGTGTATGCCGACAGCTCCTGTCAGGTTTTCACCCCTCCCCCGACGGTTAATGCGTCAGTAAGGCCTGCTCCTGCAATGTGGATACCGTCTATGCCACCATACCGATACCCATACCCATACCCATGGATGAATCCTTCGTGGCCTAGTCTCGGTCCAACTACATAGCATTGTTCGTTGAGCGCTAGTGAAGTACATGTTGCGAATCCTAAGCACTGACTTGAAATAATGAATGATGTGTGTACAACCAATGTTCTTTTGTTTTTCCCAGCCTGTTTTTGTGGTTGTAAGGTTCAAATGTTGGTGTTATTCAGGTGGTACTATTTATTTTATGTCCATGAACATAGCAGTTTAAATAATGGGACGAAGGATTGTTCTACTTTTATTTTCTACTGGTAAACTAGTTGCCAAAGTTTAGCTTTTGCTTATTGGGATAAAGGATGCTCTTATTTGTTCTTTGTTATCAGAAAAAGTTGCTATTTTGTTTTGGCCAACTATTTATGTGCTCATTCCTGGACTTGAGAAGCGGGTTGAATGGTTTTGCAGTAGTCATGAGGTAGTGCTGCATTCCAACAAACCTCATTAGATGTATGCATCAGAATTGTTTTTATTATCTCTCTCAAACGCGTTGTTACCATCAGGTAATTGATCTTCATAAGAGCCCCAATGGTTTGACGGAACCCAGAGAGAAGAAAAGTGAGCAACCAAGAAAACCAGAAATCTAAGAGCAGGGTAAGATGAAAATGCAGCCTTGATACGCCCAAATTTTGAACACAATCATAATCATATTCACCCCAAATTTGCGAACGACTCTCCCTGCTGCAAATGCACCACCAGCCTCTCCACCCTCACCGCCTCTATCATCGAATCCTTTTTCGGAAACCTGACCGACTGCATGAAAAATGGTTTAAACTACGCCACCGCCTTCGCAGATTACGCCAGCCCCACCGACGCTGGAACCCTTAATTGCATCTTCACCGCACAAGCATTCAACGTTATCTCAATCCTAATCTCCTCCCTGCTAGAATCATCCACCACCATGACTAATTAAGGGAAGAAAATCCTTCATTTTCCAAGATAATTAATGGTCAAAATGATGAAAAGGGAGAATGATAAAAAGAGAGAAGATGAAGGACGATTCTGGGAAAAAATGAGAAAAATTGGAGGAGGCCGACAAGTAGGGGACCCAACTTAATATGATAATTGCTTTGTAAGCAAAAAACTTGTCAATGTTAACATTAAATCAGGCGATGTGGCGCACACGTCATAGGGGTGGTATTTTACCTCCATGGTAAGAAAAACATTGTCCCTCATAATCAATCTCCTGGCCCACTTTACGCCCTACTTCTATGACACATGTGCCTTGGGTCAAATTTCAAAATTCGTTCAGAATATTCATTCAGAGTTTGTTGATTCAAAATAATTTTGTGCAGCAAGGATGAGAGTGTAAATACGTGAGTACCCCGATTAAGAACAAGTTTGTGCTTCTTCCAACAATCCCTTTCACCATACATGGAAAATTTCCATTAGACAAGAGGTAGTAACCAGCTAATTCGTGCAAACTACATATTTAAAGTTATCAAGTGGGAGTGTGTAATTGCAGGACGTAATTTGCAGGTTTATTGAGGATTGTGATGTAGTCGAGCCGAGACTTCTGAACTAGTGAAATGCAATTAGGTTTACATCTAAGAAAAAGAATAGAAACGTCTAAATCATCGGGCAACTCGACTTAAAAACAACATCAACTTTCTCTCTCTACTTTTTTCCTCTCCCTTCTCTCTAGTTTGCCGACCAACCTTTTTTTCTAAATAATGCCATTCTCTGACACTTAACTCAAAAAACGGCTATAAACGGTCATTTTTCTCACTGGTAACGGCTAAAAACAGTCGTTTCATGGCGGCTCCGGCACCGGAACACGGCGGCACAATTGGCCGAAAATCTTTTATGGAAGCTCTAGCAAAAAAATAACCCTCTCTCTTCACAGAACTCCCATCCAACCCAGAAATAAAGCCTTCAATCACTCGCCTAAATGGTTGCCCAGCATGCCTTTACGATCCTGAATCTGTAAACATCCTTGCTGCGCACTATGATAATGCCTTGATAGGTAAATTCAATCAGGGCAAGCCACCGATGGAGAAAATACACGAGGCATTCAACGGCATCGGATTCAAATCTCAATTACAAATCGGACTCCTGGACTACCGACACATCCTCATTCGCTTCAAAGATCAAGAGGATTACCAGAAGTTCTGGCTCCAACCATACTGGACTATTGCAGGAGCGACTATGAAGGTGATGAAATGGACTCAAGATTTCAACCCGGATTTAGAGTCTTCAATCGTGCCAGTTTGGGTTTCTGTAAAAGAGGTACCTATTTACTACTATAATCAAAGTCTGATACAAGATTTGGCTGGGAAAATTGGAAAATTCATAAAGATGGATTCTGCTACTAGTGGATAACTAGGCCTTCGGTCATTAAAATGTATATTGAACTTGATTTGAAAGAGGACAAAATCACCTCCATTCCAATAGGTAGAACAGATAACTACAAGAAATGCCTAGTGGAATATCATCAGTTACATGCTTACTGCAAATCATGTAGAAAGATAGGGCATGAAGAGGCAACTTGTGTTCACTTGCACCCAGAACTGGAGAGGGCATGGAGAAACAAAGAAAGTTTTGTTCCATTTACTCAGGCTGGGTCATCTAGTCGATCAACAACTCAAAAGGAGAGGGATGCTACAAGTCAGAAAGAAAGTGAGTTATCAAAGGAGATGGTGGTGTTTCAAGAGTCAAATCAAATAAATGGTGGTCAAGTTACAAGGAATAAGGAGACTCTGTCACCTACCTTTGTTTTGCTAACCAGTCAGTCAGAAAATAAAAGAACAGCCTCAACAGTATCCTTTTATGCATATGATGATAGTCATATTTCAAAATTCAAATCTGATATGAAAAAAAAGAAAGGAATGTCTAAACTTGATTTGATACCTTACCACTCACCTCTTGGGGTATCAAATACCTTTTCTATTTAGCAGGACTCTGATCAAAGCTCAAGAGAAAGTGATGATGAGAATGAAATTCAATAGATACAGGAGCAACTACCATCAACTAGCAGTACCAGTAGAAAATCACAAGAAAAGATGCATAGCAGCACTCAAAGTAGTGTCTCAGGTAAGAGAGGTAAAATCCCTGGACTGCAGAATTTGAGCATGAACAATTATGTGAGCATGAACAATTATGTGTTAAATGAGATGTAAGATAGCACTGATATAATGATGAAATCTCATAAGCATGATTGGGTAGTAGACAGTGAACCAGATATGTATGTGACCACTGTTTTAGACTCAGATTTGCATATTTCAGATAGCATCATTTCCAAGGATATTGTGACTCAGGAGCATAAGAAAAAAAGCAAAGAAAACTAATGCTGGTGACAGTGTTAGTAGATTGCTAAGACCAAAATAAAAAGTTAAATATCCAGTTTAATGATTAGTCACAAACTAATTGGAAATATGTTAATCTGGAATTTAAGGGGTTTAGGAACCTCCATAGACAGACTGCAAACATTAATTGTTATACATAATATATCACTTTTATGTGTAATAGAACCAATGCATGACAATGATATGATCACAACACTGCAACATGTTTTACACTTTCAACATGCTTACCCAGCACAAAATGCAAAAATATGGCTTTTGTGGAATAACCACTTTACAGTGCATGTTATTTCACAAAGTGATCAATATGTGTTAACAAAAATTACTGATGCATCTACACTTACTGAATGGCATGTTGTATTTGTATATGCAAAAGTTTTTAGAAGGCTTAGGAAATACCTATGGAATGATATGGTACGCTTACCTAATGCCCCCAAAATATATGTGGGGGATTTCAATACAGTTACTTCATCAAGTTAATGGAGAGGCAGAACCAAACCCCCCTAGGAAGTATTTCAGATTTTAATGAGTTTATAGATAGAATGGCACTACAAGAGGTGAATACTGTTGGGAATAGGTTTACATGGTCAAACAGAAGGGCGTGACATGATCTATTGCTCCAGAGGTTAGATAGAAGTCTTAGTAACTTAGCATGGAACACCCTGTACCCTCATAGCTCCATCCAAATTCTGAATAGAACAACATCTGATCACAATCCATTACTACTAACTATACAGGATTCAAGTGAACACACTCCAAAACCATTTAGATTCCAACAAATGTGGCTGAATAGATCTGATTATACTACCCTTGTGAAGGATAATTGGAAATAGCCAAGCATTTACCAAGGAATGACAAATATGGTGTTCAAATTGAAGAGGCTCAATGCAGCACTGAAGACTTGGAATAAAGAACATTTTGGAAATGTTCATAAGAATTTGGTAGATGTTGAGCAATTATTAGCCAATTTAGAAGAAAGTTCCAGGTAACTGGTAATGATGGGGACCTGGAAGAGCTTAACAAGGGCCAGATTCTGCTAGAAAGAGCCATCAAGGAGGACAATATTGGAAACAGAAATCCAATATAAAATGGCTACAGGAAGGAGATGCTAATACCAAGTTCTTTCATAATGCAGTGAAAGAAAAGAATGGGAAAACAAGGATTTGCAAAATCAAAGATAGAAATAATGAGTGGATTACAGATCCAGGTAGAATAAAGGAGGAAGCAATCCATTTTTACAAATAAAGGAAGAAGCAGGCATATACCTTGAGCATTTTACCTCTCAAATTCCTAACTTGGTAACTGTGGAGGAGAATGACAGTTTGATGAGAATGGCCACTAGTGAAGAATTACAGAATGTGGTTTTTGACCTAAGCAAGGATAGCTCACCTGGTTCAGATGGTTTCTCAGGAGCCTTTTACAGAAATGCTTGGAACATAATCAAAGAGGACTTCTTAAACTCCACTAATGAGTTTTTGAGAGGTGCACTGATTCCAAAGGCAATATCAAGTACCTGGTTGACATTGATACTAAAGAAACCAAATCCTTCCACCCTTTCAGACTTCAGGCCAATAAGTCTATCTAATTTTTTAAATAAGATATACTCTAAGATATTGGCTGAGAGATTAAAACCACTCATGAGTAAGCTGATCTCACAGGAGCAGTCTGTATTTATCAAGGGCAGAGATATTTCAGACAATATTATACAAATGTTAGAGATGACAAGACTGCTTTGTAAGAACAAGAGCAATAACTTGATAGTAAAGTTGGATATGCAAAAGGCCTTTGACAGAGTTTCATGGGGCTTTTTAAATTCTATACTTCTAAACTTTGGCTTTCATGGCACAATGGTCAGGATCATTTTACAGAATATTGCAGCAGCATATTTCTCAGTATTGGTTAATGGTGTAGCATCAGGCTTCTTCCCATCTACCAGAGGAATTAAGCAAGGTGATCCAATGTCTCTATTTCTGTACAACATAGTCACTGAGGCCTTTTCTAGAGGAATTAGGAAACTGGTGAATATAGGATACATTCAGGGATTCATAATGTCTAGAGGGGTTGAAACAGTCACCCACTAAATGTATGTTGATGATACTGCACTCTTCACTAGTTCAAAAAAAAAAATATGAGAAGGTTAAAGTTCTTTCCACTGGCTTATGAATCAGCATCTGGTCAGAAGGTCAATTTCTCCTAGCTGAGTTTTACACACATCCTGACACCACAAGGCACAAGATAAGGGATATAAAGAGGTATTTGGGCATGAAAAAAGGCAAGATGCCTTCCAGTACCTTGGCATACCTATCTTTGGTGGAAGAAACAAAGTAGTGCACTATCAGCCTATCATAGAGAGAATGGAAAAGGCCACAAAGAACTGGAAAAATCAGTGGCATACAAGTGCTGGAAGAATGTTGCTTATTCACCATGTGCTCCTTGCTATTCCAGTCCATTATTTCACATTTTTAAAGCCTCCCAAGACAGTAATAAAACAAATGAAAAGGATTGCAATCAGATTTTATTGGCGTGAGTCCAGCTATGGTCCAAGAAAAATATGGAGAAAATGGAAGAGAGTTGTTGTACCAAAAATAGAAAATGGTCTAGGCTTTAGAGACATTTCTGCATCTGTGGAGGCTTTTTCATGTAAATTATGGTGGAAACTACAAAAAAATGAAACCATTTGGTCAAGGTACCTATGGAATCTCCCAACCTCTTATATAAATTCACACTTCTGGCAGAGGATTTGTCATGTGACAGAACATGCCAATTCCAATTCTTTCATTTGTGTTGGTAAAGGGAGTTGTTCATTATGGGAAGCAAACTGGACAGGAAATGGAGCATTATGCTATCAATGGCCAGAACATCTAGATTTGCCTTTCCAAGATATAAGCCTAGCTAATTTTTTGGAGGATAAGGATCACAATCTGGCTCAAATACAAGCACATTTACCTACTAACACTATTTCTATATTGCAGGATGCCAGGATATTATACTCCCATGATGACAGGATAATCTGGAAACCTTCCAGAAATGGTGCTTTCACAGTTGAAACAGCATACAATAGTCTTAGATGTAGAGGGACAGAAGAAAATATTTTAAATCAGGTATGGAAAAAACCAATCCCTCCCAAAATATCAACTTTGTTATGGAGAATTAGGAACAAATTGCTGCCTGTTGATGATACTCTCCAAAAATTTGGTATTTATTTAGCTTCCAAATGCCCTTTCTGCTGTAACTCTGATAATATGGAACATTTTTAAAATTCCTGTGAACCAAGCTTTCAAATTTGGAATTATATACACAGGCTACTTGCAATCAGAGTTATAGAATTCAGATCAGTTGGTCAGAGAATTAGATTTTATTTATTATATACTGGTTTATCTAAGGTGCATAATTCTGTCATAAAGATTACTACAATGGTAGTAATCTGTAATTTATGGACTAGAAGAAACAACCTTATATATAATAATAAAAATGTTAGTTCAATGGCTCTGTGTCCGCAAATCATTAGACAAGTTTCTAATATATTCACTGCATCTCCCCTAATTGGAAATCCTGTCAGGAACCACTTTATTGTTGAAATAGGTCTGGCTCCATTTCTGAAAAGAAAGAGGCCTAAACCTGTTAAGATAATTAAGTGGATTCCTTCAGACAGTGGGTATAAAATAAATGTTGATGCTAGCTATGCTTCTAATGGACAGACAAGAATTGGGATCATAGTAAGAGATATATTTGGTATGGTACTCAGGATGTGTATGAAATATGCTAACTGTTCTTCAGCTATACATGTTGAACTATGTGCTATTGAGCTTGGGTATAAAATAGGATATGAAATGAGATTAGTAAATTTCCAAGTAGAATCAGACTGCCTCACTGCAGTTAAAAGGGATTCAAAACCCTATCACCAGTGAATGGAAATATTACTCAATGTGCTATGAATTACATAAGTTTAGTACCCAAAATCATATTATACACATCCTAAGAGAAGGGAACACTTCTGCTGATCACATTGCACACAAATGTTCTGATCAGCAAACAACAAATGACATACCACTGAATATGATCCCTAGTACACTTGGCGCTGTCATACTACTAGATAGGGCTGGATTGCCCCAACTAAGATTCTCTATTTGAAACTAGCTGGAACCAAGGTACTGCTATTTTTGCTCCTTATTGCAGGTCTGAAGGAAGGATGCCACACAGTAGCTGACAACATGCAGCAGAATGATGCACAACTGGAATAGGAAGGGCAGCTGAGACCAAAACACATAACCTTTGCTGGACTCATATGTCAAGTGCCACAGAGACTCAAATACCTGCATTAAAGATGTCTCATGTATAGTTTTATGTTAGTTAGATCAACAATTCTTTTGGCAATCTAGTCTGGTACTATGGAAACCTATTCTTGAATTCATACTTTGGGTGGCAAAATTGTGCTTCAACCTTTACTGGATCGATCACTAACCTGCTCCTCAAAGTTTTTTTGGACTCAAGAATGCTTCCTACTGTCCATAGTACTTAACATCATGTCTGTAACAATATTCAAGCTAGAGATGGCTCATAGGTCTAGGGTGCCACTGAATTCCCCCCACCAATGGTGGTTTTAATTTTTTTTAAAAAATCATCGGGCAACTCATTTCAAGTTAACATTAGCGCTTACCATTTGTTTCTCTCACAAACCCTTGTACTCGAACGACATGAGATTTTTATCGCCATTTATTAGATTTCATTCAAATTTTGTTGATTAAAAATACTTTTGTAATTATGTGGTTTGAACTAGAAAAATCGAGATAAATTGGGATATCATTCAAAGGGATGATAGTAAATTGATTGTTTTATAACATTATAAAGAAGTACCACTCCGTCCTAGAGAGAGAATGTTGGAGTAGAAATTTGGATTGTAATATGAATGGTGGAGATTGAATTTGAGAGGAAAGTGGGTGAAATGAGTGGATGAAAATTAAAGAGCATTACCATAAAAGGAAAGAATGCACCTTTGATTGGGACACCCAAAAATAAAAGTTGTCCAATTTCAACTGGGACGGAGGAAGTATTTCGATTTCAATTTCTCCTAAAACAAAAAAAAGGGCATCATAGGAAAAATCTGACATTTCCTTTTTTTTTTTTTTTTTTAAATGGAATTTATTATGTGTATGGAAAACCCGTTGAGAAGGGAAGGAGGCGGGGCGGCGATACCTGACGTGTAACGTAAATAATAACGCCCGGTGATTAAAAACTGGATTAAAAAATACGAAAAAAATCCATCTATCCGTTGGGAGTCTTCAAATTCAAAACGTAATTATTGGCCCCCTTGTCTCTCACATCTTTCTACTTTACTCATTTCTCCGCCCCCTCTCCCCCCTCCCTCTCCCTCTCTCTCATCTCTCTCCGCCCCTTTTGCTCTCTATTCCAGATTTTCTCTGCACAATTGGATCTGTTTCCATACCCATCCGCTCTCCACTCGAAAGGTAAGTTTCTGCTTCCTAGATTTGTTTCAGGTGAATTTTTGATGCTTTGAAACTAGAGTTTGTTTGTAATCTATGTTCGCCATTTCTTCACGATTGCTTTCGAGTAGACTGGGATTGAAATGGGAACCAACTGAATTTTAACTAGTCTGTGTTTTGGGTTGATTTAGGAAAACACGATATTCCTTGAGATTAAGCCCTAAAATCTAGCCAGGGCAGGTTTTAGATTCGAAATCGAGGGCACTTTGGGGGAAAATGGAGTCTTCGAATGTTAAAATCGATGCTTATCTGATTTAATTAAATTGTTTTGTTGTCTCTAATCTTGAATTCGTTTTTAATTTAGTCGGGAGCCGCTCCTTGAGACTGTTATTGGTGGATCGTCTATCAAAATGACGGTTGTTAAGACTCCTGGAACACCGTCTGGTCCATCTTCAAGGTTAGAAAGAATGCCAGGAACACCTTACACTGGTGGTGGTAACAGGGCAAAGGAGGAGAAAATCGTTGTAACTGTGAGGTTAAGGCCCTTGAACAAAAGGGAACATACTGCGAAAGATCACGTTGCCTGGCAATGTGTTGATGATCATAGCATAGTTTATAAACCCACACCCCACGAGCGTGTAGTTCAGCCCTCCACATTTACCTTTGGTAAGCAAATCTGTAATCCTTCTTCGTTGTGATTTGAGGTCATTTGAGATAAACTTGTGTTTGTACTGTAAGATCATAATATTGAGCCATCGTTATATGATGATTGCAGATAAGGTCTTTGGTCCTGAAAGTGAAACTGAGGCAGTGTATGAAGATGGAGTTAAAAATGTTGCTTTATCTGCTTTAATGGGCATCAATGGTGAGCTTTTCTTCCCTTATTATTGATTTATCATTTTGCTGCTTACTTTGTAACTAAATGACAAAACACTGTTTACTGCAGCCACAATATTTGCATATGGGCAAACTAGCAGTGGGAAAACTTATACTATGCGAGGGATCACAGAGAAAGCGGTGAATGATATCTACATGCATATTCTGAATGTAAGTTCTATCATCTATGTCTTGTATATCAGTCTTTTGAGACATGTGGTTATCTAAATACATGATACAGCCTGTAGTCTTACATATTCGCCCACTGTCTGCAGACTCCAGAAAGGGAATTCAGGATAAAAATCTCTGGCTTGGAAATTTACAATGAAAATGTTCGGGATTTACTGAACTCAGAATCCGGCAGGAATCTGAAGCTCTTAGATGATCCAGAGGTATATTTACAACAATGCAATTTTATAGTTTCTGAGTTACTTGACCTAATGGTAGCCATCTGAATGCAGAAAGGAACAATGGTTGAGAAACTGGTTGAAGAATCAGTCAATGACGATCAGCATCTGAGAAAATTAATCAGCATATGTGAAGGTGTGTTTTGTAGAATCAGATAGGGCAGATATGTACATTCATTAAATTGCTGAAGGTTGTATTGATATTAAAACGTTTGACCTTTACACTACAGCTCAAAGGCAAGTTGGAGAGACTGCATTAAATGATACTAGTTCAAGGTCACACCAGATAATCAGGCTGGTAAGCTTTCTGAACATGTGTAACCACTGAACTTTGTTACAAATTACTGTTTCTTTTACTGATACAAAATATGTTGGATGTCTGTCATTCATGCAGACTATTGAAAGTACGCTTCGCGAAAGTGCAGATTGTGTTAGGTCATATGTTTCAAGCTTGGTAAGGAATTTAAATGTGTATGGTACATACCAGGACTTTTACTTGAATGATTAAGTTTATCTAACTCTCAGTTAGTAAATGTTGTTGCAGAACTTTGTTGACTTAGCTGGTAGTGAAAGAGCCTCGCAGACAAATGCTGATGGTGCTAGGCTCAGAGAAGGTTGCCATATCAATCTCAGCTTGATGACTCTTACTACAGTTATCAGAAAGCTCAGGTAATTCAATCGTTATTGTACAAAGATATATCATTTTCTGAGTAAGTGCTGTGATGAAGTTGACAATTATTTTAGCTGTCTGAACTAGGCCTATCATTGATCAGGCTGAATAATGAAACTTTGATGTTTGTTGATTTTATTTCCAGTGTGGGGAAAAGAAGTGGCCACATTCCTTATAGAGATTCAAAGCTGACACGCATTTTGCAGCATTCACTTGGAGGGAATGCACGTACTGCCATTATATGTACATTGAGTCCAGCATCTGGTCATGTAGAACAAACACGCAACACTCTACTTTTCGCTATGCGTGCAAAGGAAGTGACAAATAATGCACAAGTGAACATGGTAAGAGTTGATGCGTTAAAATTACTTGAGTTGTACTATGTCTTATTCATGAATCTGGGAATGCACTTATTAATCTTCTTTTTAATTCTTTCAGGTGGTTGCTGAAAAACAGCTAGTAAAGCACTTGCAAAAGGAAGTAGCCAGGCTAGAAGCAGAACTACGCACACCTGATCCATCTAACGAGAAAGACTTGAAGATTCGCCAGGTTCAAATTATATCTAAATCTGGTGGCTTCATACTTCAGATAAAATACTCCCATTTTGTTCCAAATCACCTGCAAAGTCATTCTTTAAAATGTTTTTTTCTTTCCACAGATGGAAATGGAGATTGAAGAATTGAGGCGACAAAGGGATCTTGCAAAAGTAGAAGTAGATGATTTGCGCAGGAAGTTACAGGATGAACAGGTGTGCCTGCTTTTTGTTTATTTCATTATTATTTAAAGTTTACTCAGTGTTTTGGTTGAAATTTGAAGCTAACTATGAATGTGTGTTGCATTTTTAGAAGTTGAAGCCAGGCGAAGCCACAAGCCCTATAGCAAAGAAGTGCCTCTCATTTCCAGCAGTACAATCACCCAACCTTGAGGCGAAGGAACCAAGCCGTTTGGAGAGAACTAGAAATACTATGGGTAGACAGTCGATGATGAGGCAATCATCAACAGCTCCTTTTGCTTTGATGCATGAAATCAGGAAACTCGAGCACCTGCAAGAACAGCTAGGAGATGAAGCAAACCGAGCTTTGGAAATTTTACAGAAAGAGGTTGCTTGTCACAGGCTAGGCAACCAAGATGCTGCAGAGACAATTGCTAAGCTGCAGGCCGAGATTAGGGAGATACGAACTATCAAGCCAGCTCTAAAGGAAATTGAAGTTAACAGTGGTGGCGGTGTTTCTGTTAACAAGAGTATTAGTGCAAACCTCAAGGATGAGATAACCAGACTTCACTCTCAAGGAAGCACAATTGCAAATCTTGAAGAGCAGTTGGAAAATGTCCAGAAGTCATTTGACAAATTAGTCTTGTCACTTCCACCCAATGCTGATCAGGATGATTCACCTCTGAAGTCCAAGAATCATCAAGTGAAGAAGAAAAAGTTGCTTCCACTTTCTCCAAGCAATGCCATAAACAGGCAGAACTTCCTACGATCACCTTGCTCGCCACTTTCATCAACTCAGGATGTATCAGACATCGACATAGAGAATCGGGCTCCTCAGTTTGACAATTCTCCATCCACTGAAACTCAGTCAGTTACAGAGAAAGACACTCCTACAAAAAGTGAAGATGGTGGAGATGTATCATCAAAAGAAGGGACTCCATACAGACGATCCAGTTCTGTTAACATGAGGAAGATGCAGAAGATGTTTCAGAATGCAGCCGAAGAAAATGTTAGAAGTATAAAAACATATGTCACTGAGCTTAAAGAGCGCGTTGCTAAGCTGCAATACCAGAAACAACTCCTTGTGTGTCAGGTATGTTACTTTTCAAAATCAATTCAAGGCCAAGAAAAAATGTTCATTCTGGTTTACCATATATTTGTACTTTCTCAGGTTCTTGAGCTGGAAGCTAATGAAGAAGCAGGATATGATTTGGAAAATGAGGAGGAGATGAATCCAATTCAGGAGGAGTCACCTGCATCTTTTCAAGAGATTTTCAGAGAGCAAAGACAGCAGATCATTGAATTGTGGGATGTTTGCCATGTCTCCATTATTCACAGGACACAGTTTTATCTGCTGTTCAAAGGTGATCCTGCTGACCAGATTTACATGGAGGTGGAACTCAGGCGATTGACATGGTTACAGGAGCACCTCGCTGAGCTTGGGAACGCAAGCCCTGCTCGTATTGGAAATGAACCTACAGTATCATTGTCATCCAGGTACGTATTAACTTATCAAAACTCATAGAATATAATAAGCCTTTTGCTGTGAATTTGAATATGACATTTATGCATATGATGATGCAGTCTGAGGGCATTGAAGCGAGAAAGGGAATTCCTCGCGAAGAGGCTGAAGCGAATACCAGAGGAAGAAAGAGAAGCATTGTACTTGAAATGGGATGTTCCATTGGAAGGGCAGCAGAGAAGGCTTCAGTTCATCAGTAAACTGTGGAGGAATCCAGGTGATGAAAGACATGTCCAGGAAAGTGCAGAGATAGTTGCCAAGCTTGTGGGATTCTGCGAAACTGGGAACATGTCCAGAGAGATGTTTGAACTCAATTTTAAGCAACCATCTGACAAGAGGCCATGGATGGAAGGATGGTCCCAAATCTCAGATCTTCTTCACCTGTAATATCAACATATCATCATTCTATTAATTCTTTCTGTGATTACCGTAGTTTTTGGTGCTCTCTCTTCTAGTATAAGAATATCATTGGAGTCTTCCAATCACACAAGTTCAATTATGCTGTTATTCATGCTCTCTTATATGATATACCTTACTTGAACATAGTTCTTCGAAATGTGGTAATTCTTATTTATGTATTCATTCAAATTTACAATCAAGGCGAGGAATTTGACTGAATGATTGGTTAAAGGGCAACAACAGGATTGCAGGGGAATCCTACAGTCCCGAGCTATGTATCGGGCCATCGCAGGAATGCTTTGAAATCTTGCATTCCCGAGCTATGTTTCGTCCCATGGAAGACCTGATGATACCGGTGTAACGGGGGTCTTTGTTGAGCTCGCAAACGCAAGATATCTGAACCTTGATGGTGGAGCAGCAGAGTGCACTGATCTTCTTATCAGTGTTTGTGAGAGACTGTGCTGAAGCGCAGGGCTGAAACAGTATCAGATTGCAGTGTTTAAGCGCTGAAACATGCATGTTTTGATGCATGAAGACCAGCATGATCAGAGTTAAGGCAATCACAGAAATTATCTTCATTTTGGAAGAGGAGCTTTGTTTTGGTAAAATACTTAGGTGGTGTTTGTTTGCCATGATTTTCACCTCTATTTATACTTATTTCGGACTCTTTGAAAATTATGAGAGTCGTCACAAGGCGAGCAGCTATCACATTTTTCAATATATTTAGAGCATCTCCAATGATTGCATTTTTGGACTTACTTGACAATTTTTATAAAATATTTAACACTAACTTACCATTGTTTTACCAATTATAGGCACTAACTTCACAAACAACTAACCTTGGCAAGCAACTAGCTTGAGTAGACCCCACATCAATAATTCAATGTATTTAGATGTGTATTAGAAATGAATGGAATCATACAAGCTAATTTATGAGATTAATAACCATTGGAGATACTTGTAATTTGCTAGCTTGTAGCTTACCGTTGAAGATGCTCTTACCTAGCAAATTACAAGTATCTCCAATAGTTATTAATATCATAAATTAGCTTGTATGATCCCATTCATTTCTAATACACATCTAAATACATTGAATTATTGATGTGGGGCCTACTCAAGCTAGTTGCTTGTGAAGCTAGTGCTTGTAAAGGGTAAAACAATGGTAAGCTAGTGCTAAATATTTTATAAAAATTGTCAAACAAGTACAAAAATGCAACCATTGAAGATACTCTAATTAACTTGAATTAATGTAAACTACAATGTATTGTAGTTTACCGTCGAAAATGCTCTTAATTGGCCAAATCTTGTTAGAAAAAGTTACAATAACAAATCAATACCCATAATTCAGTAATAAATTTAAACCTCTAACCTTTCCATAAGCCATAAGCCACGCTTGTATAAATCATAATAATTGTATAATTATTATTAAAATCCTATAAAGTTTAAATTATAAATAAATAAATTCAACCAGGCAAGTTTAAATTATAAATAAATAAATTCAATTAGGCCCCGTTTGCTAGAACCTATAAGTAAAACAGTTCGGTTTAGTGTAGTTCAATTCAATTCAGATAATTTAGACGTACTGATTCTATTTTTGATTACCTTAATTTGAAGTCCCATTAATTTATTATTCATATTGAAGATTTATATATTTTGTGATACAAAGTTAGGCAATTGGGCAGTAAACAATAAGTATCATAGCCAATTTGGTTCAATAACAATAAGTAAGATCTAGGTTTAAGGACTGAATTCGGCTACCAGCCTTTTTATTTTTTTTGAAAAATGGATAATATATAATACTAGGCAACATTATCCAATAAATGAAAAATAAGTCCTATTTATCGATCTCAATTCCCTTTTATCAAATTATTTTAGTTTACTAAAATATAGAATAAATGAGAATTTGTATAACCTATTATTGGGAATAAGAAAAGAAATAAAGAAAAATATACTAGACATATTTAATTATGGACATTCGGTCTATTTGTGCGTAGGAAATAATCCTTTTTCTTTATCTCTTTCCTTATTGCCAATACCTATATTCCTATTTTTTAAATATCAATATAAATTTGCAAAGTATTCTGAATAAATAGGAATTGGTAGATTTCATTTCCCTATTCAGAAAAACCAATTTAATTTAACTTACTAAAAACAATGAATAAATGAGAATTTTGTTAATCAGCATTGATATTCAATCCAACTAGCATAAAATAAAGATAATCAAATGTATCAACGTTAATTAGGCATGTTTTCTTGAGCTTATTAATAAATTAGTTCAGTTCGGTTCAGTTAGGTAAAAATATTAATTCGATGAAATTCAGGTAGATTAAGTCATACTGGTTCCATTTTCAATATATGATTTTTCACTTTGGTTTAGTTCAATTATATTAACAAAGAAATAAACTCAGAAGAACAGACCCTTTGATATTGTGTTGATAATTGATGTGCTAAACTGATCAGTGTTGATTTTATACTAAAAGTGTTGATTTTTAACTATAAAATGATGATATGTGTTAAGGAGTTTTACATGAATTTAATTAACAATGTTGAACTAACTTGGAAAGTGATGAAATGATGAGTTGAAAATTGTAAATTTGAACTCATCTACTTGATGGAATTCACATTTACATATATATTGGTGATCACTCATTTTAGTTTATTACACACATTTTTTTTTTGCCAAAGTTATATTGAATAACAGTTGTCTTACGGTAGAACAGGACCGTCTCAACAGAATTTAGAGGCCCGGTGATTAGTCGAAAAATAAGGCCATTCAATATATTAAAATAAAATTTACATTGTTATAGTTTTATTATGTTTTTTCTAATTATTTAAATTTTAAAATAAACAAAAAAAAAATACTACTTCATAAAATAAAATAAAACACTTGATTGATTATCACTATAAAAAAATCTCTCTTTCAATATTACATAATGTTTCAACATTTATGTATTGTTTGAATGTCAAATTTTGAGTTTTATTATACAAAACTTTAAGTAGTAATAAGAGTTAAACTAAAATAAGAATTAAAAGGAGAGGATGAAAATTTTCAAATGAAACCAAACAAATCCTTGTAAATATATATGTCATATCACTACTAGAAAAAACAGGACATTTCAGTGGTTATTTCATGTCCTTTCAGCGTTTAGTTGAAATAAAAAAACCGCGGTCTATGCTCCCGGTGGAACGTCATAGTCATATCAGCGCTTTGCCGACATTGGGACCCGTCAGTGTCATGTGGCAATGCTGAGTTGGATTGGGCCTAATTGAAGCCCATTACATTTCAGCGATTAATAAAAACAGCTGAAACGTTTAAATATTTAAAATAAATTTTTTTTAAATATTTGAATTTCCAAAATTCTCAAAATTCTAAATTGAATAAAATATTGTAAAAATGAAAATACAAAATATCAAAATTATATTAAAAAACAAGAATGTCAATCAAATGTCATAATACTAATTCATATCGTTCTATACACTAATACATATTATTCTATACACTAATACACATGAATTGCAGTATAAAGAAGCACCTAGTTTCTCCATTGTGTTCGAGATCTCGACATACAAATCTCCTTCTCAATGCTCTTCTTAGTCCACAGATAGATGGGGGTAGCTGATGAACTCTTCACAAGGTCCTTGATCTTCCTTTCTTCTAAATACTGCATCTGAAAATTCAGAAAAAACCAGATACAAAACTAGTTCAGTACTCCATCCATACAGCTGAGGTCTTTCAGTGCCTTGAGATCAGGAGTGCTGCTTCCAGAAGTTGCAGCTGCCCTAACTTGCTCGAAGAAGAGAACCTGAACCACCACGCGTAAATGAAGCCTCTCATCTTGGACAGCATGCATACAAGCTTCAACAGACAGCTTCTTACAGTCCATGAGCCTGCAAATCTTCTTCCTTTCGCTCTTACTAATGCTACGTTGCAACTGTTTATTATAAACAAAATATCATGAGTATCAGATTGCAAACAGGAGAGCTTAATTACACTAAAAGTATGCAGGATGATATGTTGAAAACTGATTCACATTAATGCAATGATGGTTGCATTCATAGAAAGTATGATACATGATAAGTTAAAATGATATTCACATTGGTATGGGAGGGACATCTTACTTTCATGTACATATCGAAAAGCCTGAAATCATCTCAGCAAGGTTGACAAAAGCTGACAGAAGTAGATGACGATCCTTGGCTTAGCAAGGTACAAATCAATCAGCTTTGCAACCATCAGCTTTGAGGCTCCAGACAGGATCTCGGGGCGCCTAAGTTCCTTCATCTCTTCATCATTATGGTCCAATCCCGACGCATCATTCTGGTCCCTTGTCAAAAACTCCTGGAGAATCTCACGAACAACCTGGACATCATACATGGATGTGTCCTTATCCTGGGATGGGATCAGGAGATCACTCACATAAGCATCTTCTTATTAACACATCTATGCAATTCTACGTAAAAAAATGTCAAACCAACTAATCAATATCACAAAAGAGGCACAAAAAAGTAGCACAAAAAGGGATTTTTACACTTGGTAGAAGTTAAAGCACAAAAAACCTCCCAAGTCCTACACAGCCACCCATCCTAGAACGGAAACTTATGCAAGCGCTAAAGACGACTCGGCTAGAAATTGATTTAATCATACAGACTTCTATCCAAGGGATCATTGGGTGACATTTTCTTCATTTTCTTATGCACTCAGCATTAAATTTATAAAAGATCACAGTTTTCAATGCGTTTACACTGATCAAGCCAAATGCTTTTCCTTAAAATGCAACCTTTAGGTACCATGACCAAAATCATGTAATCAATTTCTTAGCTCCATGTAACTATGAACAACCAAAAGTTTGATTTTTTATACTACACACTTTTTTTAAAAAAATATTAAACCACCATTGGTGGAGGGTATTTTATTAGGCACCCCAAACTTATTATAGAATGTTTGTTACATAGAAGCCATATAGGCTAAGGCAGAGAAGCTGATAGCTTCCAAAAACTGACAAAAGAATGGCCAAAAAAATGCCTATTCTAAGGGCCAAGCAGATGGATATGGATACATTTTAAACTCATTACACAAACGGGGTGCAACATAGTGATCGAATAAGCAAATAGCGAAGCACAACTTAACCCCCCGAAGGAATAAAGTTTAGAATGTTTACCATCTGTAAGGTGCTATTTACATCAAAAATAAAACCAAGACCATGCTGATCATTAATTTGGAGTTGCTAACTTCCAGTCTATTTTTGAGCAGATCCACATGTTGATGATGGCAGTCCTCTTTAAACTGCACATTTAACACACACATTTAGTAGCATCTGTTAACTTAAGATCTGACAGAGGCTATGCCTAGTTTGTCTAATCTCAGTAGACCTTTCAAAATGTCAGGAGCATGAGGTAATGATAAAGATTCAGATTGGCAAAGTGACAGGGACCTTTTAGCCAAAAAATCTGCTAGTTGATTGCACTCTCTGAATATGTGTGAGATATTGTGTGCATGTGTTTGCAACTTATGGCAAATAGAATAAAATGGCCAATCAATTTCCATTGGATGAGAGATACCTGTGACAGCTTTGGAGCAGTCTGATTCAATATAAAAATTGCTGGAGTTTCTATGAAGAGCTTCTGTGATTCCCTCTTGGATGGCCAAGATCTCAGCATGCAGAGGTGACTGAGTTGTGCAGTATTACATCCTCAAAGATATAGTGTTTCCTAACACATTTCTGACAATAATGCCTATCCCACAGAGACCATTTTTAAATGCAGCATCTACATTTATTTTAATGCCCCTATCTGGAGGAAACCATTTGATGATTTTGATCAATTTTGGTCTTTTATGTTTAATAAAAGGAATCAATTTTGAACTAATCAAGAAATGGTTCCTGTCAGAGTTCCCTACCAGTGGGTGTGCAGTGAAGATAAGAGAGACATATTTAACTATTAAGCTGCATATTTCAGATGTGGATAAAAGACAATTATCATACAGGGCCTTATTTCTCCTAAGCCATAGATGCCAAAATATCACAAGAGCAGTTATTCTAATGACCTGAGTGTGTATTTTTGAAAATCCCTGAACTGACATGTAGAAATTGATTCTGGCTCTAAAGTTCAAAAAGGTGGGGGGAGGGGGGGGGGGGTGGATCTGTGACCATATTTGACCATTTATCTGAAAACCATTATAGTTATGCTCTATAGTGTCATGATGATTACAGAAAAGGCACTTAGATGGAAGATGAAAACCAAATTTAGCCAGGATTTCAGTAAAAGGTAACAAGTGATTTCTGAGTTTCCAAATGAAAATTGATACCTTTTTGGGAAGGCTTCTATCCCATGTTTTGGAGATTAGTTCAGCATTTTGGGGACTCCTTTCTCTGAATGCTTGGTAAGCAGAACTGATTGAGAACTTTCCATTGGCTCCAGGCTTCCAGATTAATCTATCTGGATGATTGAATTTAAGATCAGCAGCCTGCAAAAGTTGAAATAAGTTGGTAGCCAAGTGTGGCTCCAATAAGTAAGAATAATAAGGTTTTCTGCTACAGAATTCAGCAACAGTGATCTGTGGGAATGGGATGTCTATATGCTGTGGCCAATTATAGTACAGGGCACCAGTTCCCAACCAGTTGGCATCCCAAAATGGGCTACTGCCATTACCAATTAGTATCTGAGATTGAGAATTAGCAAGTTCAGTCACAGAGCAAATTCTTTTCCAGGTCAAAGAAGATTTGTATGTCTGTGGTAAGGACCAGATATGCCTTGTCCAGATAGCTGAGTTTAGTTGCATCTTCCACCAGATCTTGCAAGAGAAGGCAGTAATAACAGTTCTGATATCTCTGACACCAATGCCATTTTCTGTTGTAGGTAAGCATAGACCAGACCATTTCTTCCAGCTTCTCCTCTGACCATGCTCAGATTCACCCCAGAAAAATTTAGAACAAATCCTTTCCATTCTTTTAACCACCTGGATTGGAGGTTTAAGGACTGAGAGGGTGTGTGTAGGGATTGCCAACATCACATGGTTAATAAGCACTAGCCTACCAGCAGTGGAGAGCCAATGATTTTTCCAATTGACTGTAGGTCTCTCCATTCTCTCCAGAAGTGGCAAATAATGCTGACAAGGTTCCTTCCTCTAAAAATTGGCACACCAAGGTATGAAAAGGGCATTTTTCCCAATTTCATTCCAAGGATTCTCCTTGTGACCCTCATTCTATCAGTTACAATGCTGTGCTTAATAAAGAACTCAGACTTAGAGTAATTTATTTTTTGGCCAGAATCAAGCTCATAAGCCTGAAGGAATGATCTCAGTCTTCTCAGATTCTTTTTCTTCCCATTGAGAAAGATGGCAGTGTCATCTGCATACATGAGGTGGGAGATGGTGCTGACATTTCTTGGCATTTTAAAACTTTCAATGTACTGGATCCTCACTAACTCTTTGATGCCTCTTGAGAATGCCTCAGTTATGATGTTGTAGAGGAATGGGGAGAGGGGGTCCCCCTGTTTGATCCCTCTTGTTGAGGGGAAGAAGCCAGTTGCAGTGCCATTAATTAATACAGAGAACCAGGTAGCCTGTATATTTTGAAGAACAATCTTGACAAATGAGCCATGAAAGCCAAACTTTTGCATCACTGAGTTGAGAAAGGACCAGGAAACCCTATCAAAGGCCTTCTGCATATCCAGCTTAACAATGACATTTTCTGAGCAACTGCCAACATTCAGTAACTTGATCATTTCCATCATCTGTAAAATATTGTCTGTTATGTCTCTGCCCTGCAAGAAACCAGACTGCTCCTCTGAAATGATACCATTCATCAAAGGTTTCATTCTGTCCATCAGCACCTTGGAGAATATTTTATTCAGGTAATTAGACAAGCTTATTGGCCTGAATTCTCCAAAATTTGCAGGGTTGGCTTTTTTTGGAATTAATACTAACCAGGTACTAGAAATGGCCCTAGGTAGTTCTTTTCCAGAAAGGAATTCAGAGGCTGAGGATAGAAGATCATCTTTAATAATCTCCCAGCATGAAGTATAGAAATGCGCAGAGAATCCATCTGAACCAGGAGTGCCTTCTTTATTAAGGCCAAATGTTGCTGCCTTTAGTTCATCCATGTCAATGGCTTTCAGTAGAGCTTGGTTATCATTTTCTGAAATGAGTGTAGGGATAACCTTCATGAAATGCTGAAAATATTGCCCAGTGAGGTCTGATTCCTCAACTTTTTCATTTAAAAGTTCTTCAAAAAATCTAGAACCCTCCTGTCAGATTGCCTCTGGTTCAGATAGCCAAGCTCCAGTGCCATCCTTAATCTTTGTGATCCTTGCCTTGCATCTTCTCTCCTTCACTGTGTTGTGGAAGTAACTGGATTTTGCATAACCTTCACTTAACCACTTGACTTTAGCCTTTTGTCTCCAAAAGGTTGAAACCTCTTTTTCTGATCTAATTAAGAGTGTTCTCTCCCTGTTCAGATTTACTAGGTCATCCTCATTTCCAGACTTCTGATAAGTTTCCTCTAGAGCAGCAACCTTGTTTTTAGCATTGATTAAATTCTGATGGACATCTCCAAAAGAATCTCTATTCCATTGTCTCAGTCTGGATTTCAGTCTCTTGAGTTTGAAGACCATGTTGTACAGCCCACTGAAGTGTGTAGGCTCCTCCCAATTCTGTCTAACCATCTCTGAGAAGTCATGTCTTCCTATCCACATTTCTTGGAATCTGAAGGGTTTGGGGGTGTGCTCCACTGAATCTTGGATTGATATCAGTAAAGGGTTGTGGTCAGAAGTTGTCCTATTCAAAACATGCACTGAGGTATGGGGGAATTTACTAATCCAGTCCAGATTGGCCAAGGTTCTGTCCAATTTTTGCAGTAGCCTATCATCTTTGACACTGTTGTTAGTCCAGGTGAACATACTACCAACTGTTGGAATATCTTGCAATTCTTTCCCATCAATGAACTCTCTGAATTCTCTGATACTGGGCACTGGTGGTCTGTTTTTACCCCTCCTCTCATGTACTGAGGCAACAGTGTTGAAGTCCCCTGCAAAGATTGTAGGAGTCAGTGGAAGATTATTCAAATCAGACCATAATGACTGTCTAGGAATTCTAGTGGTGTGAGCATATACAAAAACTGAGGTCCAGTTTACTAGTGTGATTTTATCAGTGATCATGACCTGAATGTACTGGTCAGACTGAGATAGAGTGTCAATGGTGAACTTATCAGTATAGAAAATCCAAATTTTGGCCACATCAGCTGCTATACTATTAGCAAAGCCTAGTTCCATTTGCAAATTATTGATATCTATATTATCATGCATTGGTTCAATGATACATAGAATAGAGATTTTATGAATATTAGTTAGGAATCTAAGCCTGTCAATGGAAGTTCCATAACCTCTTACATTCCAAACCAACATATTAGAAATTAGTGTGTAACTAACCATTTTTAAAATAGTTAATTTTTGACTTTGGTCTGAGCAATCTACTGACAGAAAGCTCATTATTTTTGGTTTTTTGAGAACTGAAAGAAGAGTCAGCAGCCCTACCTGAGGCTGCTGAAGAGATACCTGAGGGCAAATTGCCAATTTTCTGAAGAGAAGTGATTTGATTATCAGAATCCAGAGGTTTCTGCAACATCACATCTTCATTGTTGATTTCCAGATGAGTCTCTGTGTGGCACTCCTCAGTTGTCAGATGTGTCAGATGTGTCTCACTGTGATATACCTCATATGTGTGTTTCAGATGAGTATCATGACTTTCTTATTCCTGCAGAAGCATTGAAAAAGAGTTTGACAGCACCATTGGTTGGTAAGGGACCATAGCAAGGGGATGGGAGGATACAGTATTTACACTAATCATATTCATATTCTGAATGTGCTTGTGTGAGTGCTGTTTGTGTTAAAAAAATTTTTTGAAACCATCAGCATCTAACTCATCAAGTGAGTAAAAGGATACAGACTTTTTCTTGACTCCTGTGATGCTGTCTTTGTTGGGAGTGGTTGAAGGGTGGTATGGCACCATAGTTGAGCAAGAGTTTGGCACTTCTGCATTTTGCTGCTTCTTTTGCTGGTGTTGAGCTTCTTTGTTCTTAAAGCCAGATGAGAGGCCAGAGGAACCTGCTTGCTGAGAGGGTGCCTTGGTCTGCTCCCTCCATCTTTGTGTCCAGGCTTTTCTCAACTCTGGATGTTGCATTCTACATATGCTATCAGAGTGTCCTAATTTACTACAATGCTTGCAGTAATGAGGGAGGTTTAGATACTCAATCTTGCAGTCTTTGAAATCTTCTGGGCAGCCAAGTTGGATTGAGCTAAGAAGATCTGAGGTGAGGTCAACTTCAATACAAAGTTTGAGGGTGGAGGGTCTGGTTATTTGCTGTGTGGCTGAGTCCACCTTTATGAATTTTCCGATCTGATTCCCTACATCCTCTAACATAGTATTATTATGGTAATAGAGGGGGATGTCTCTTACCAGAACCCAGACCGGAACGACCGGTGACTCGTGCTCCGGCGAGAAATCTGGAGTCCATTTCAGTATCTTCATGGCTGCGCCGACCACCGTCCAGAAGGATTTCAGCCAACATTTCTGGTAGTCGAAATGCTCCTGAAATCGGATTAGCACATGCTTGTAATCTAGTGATCCCAGTTGGAATCTTCCGGCGAATCCCATGGCCTGCAGAGCTGCCTGAATGTTGGCCATCATCGGTTTCGATCTCTGGAACTTTCCGATGAGGGCATTATTGTAGTGGCTAGCCAGAACTTGGACAGATTTCTGGTCGTACATGCATGACTTCTTGCCGTTGAAGTTGGTTATAGGTCTGATCTCTGGGTTGGATGGGAGAGTATTGGAAAGGGGTGGAATTTGTGATGATAAAATCTGGTTGAAGCTTTTTCCGGTGGTGTCGCCGCCGTGTGGTTGCGGCGGCTCCGCCATGGAAAGGCCGTTATGCGGTCGTTATCAGGGGAATCTACACTGGCAACGGGTAGGAAGGGGAGTAAATGGGCACAGAAAACATTGAAGTTGGGGGCGCGTGACTCTCAAACGAGGAGAGAGGGCAGAGCGAAAAAGAGAGAAAAATTTGCTTAATTTGTACTACACACAACTACCATCAGACAAAACAATTAATATTACTACCAAAACACCAGCTAGGTCAAAACTCAGCAAGAAACCATACAATCAGGAAAAGCCTAGAACAAACTTACCACCATACAAAAATTCAGCGCCAGGTCTCCATGACGCTTTTGACCTGAGGAGCATAGAGGGAATACACTAAACTTGGAGCTGAATTCATTTTTCATCTTGGAGCATTTTTCATCATTTTTCTGTAATAATGAGCAAAGAGATTTCAATCAAAATGCATTATAGCTTAGAGCAAAAACATGTACTAAGAGCACATCACAAATCACAGAAATGAACTTCAGTTGTTTCTATACCTGCTTATTAACATCAGGGTGGAACTTGAGGGCGAGTTTTCTGTAAGCCCTTTCGATTTCATCCGGAGTTGCAGACGGAGAAACCCCCAACACCTCGTACGGAGACTCTCTCGTGCTCGCCTTTGCTACCACGCTTCTCCTCCTTCCTCGTCCCTTCTTAATCTCTTCTAACCGATAGCAATTTCTGCAGCTCAAACTCTGCAAAAATCCCAATGTTTTTCTCCACTCGATTATCTTCAGATTCGGGAGAAACCCACTCCCAAATCTGCAGACTGGAACCAAAAACAGGGTCTGAATCTGGGATAATGAATTCAGATTAGATTAGATAAAATTAATTGACGGATCAGATCTATGGATACTTTTTAAGAAAATGCTATAAGCAATTCAGAATTAATATTTCATTCTAATTATATTCATGAAAAAAAAAACTATGCAACATTTACATGTTCTTTTTTGACAACATGCAAATTTTAATAACTGCGTATTAACCATCAATTTTAGTATAATTTTAATAACATATTAAATATTTTGTAAAAAATTCAATTTCAATACAAATTATTGGTTTTTAATATTGATACCAATTGTAAATTTCGAATAATACAATTCTTTCAGAAAATAGTCAAAACACGGGTAAAGAAAGCTCTTAGTTGAAATTTTTATAAATTTTAAATTCACCCCTGTAAAAAATTTAATTCATTTTAAGATGATATCGTGCACATTACACGCTTTATGAATAATGATTAGGACAAATACTTTATTTTAGTGCATTATAAATGGAAAATATAAAATGTAACTTTTACGCTTGATAATGAATTTTCGAACATTCTTATCAATGTTACTTCATGAACTTTCTGTTATAATATCTCAACATCAGTCAAATATACATAATTTCATTTACTAATTGAAATAATTGATCACCACATGATGGAAATATGACTCCAAAGTATATCTACTTAACTACAAGTTATAGTTTTAGTAAAGATTCTCAGATTCTTGCTACTAAAGTTGTCACTACACGTACTTTTCATCGAGTCAATACCAAAGCAGATTCACATCAAAATTATATTATACATTATAAAATTAACATAATCATAAAAAATTCATTATTAAAAGTAAAACATTTGATGTTTTGTGACATTTTCAAATTGTTACTCAATTGAACATTTGTATAAGTGATATTTCATGGACTTTATGTTATAATGGCATAAAAACACTCAAATATACTTAATTTCATTTAGTATTTGAAACAATTTGATCACATCTATGGGTGAAATATGACTGCAAAGTATATATACTTAACTAAGTTGTAATCCCAGTAGTACTTAGGTTCTTGCTTCTAATGTTCTCACTAAACATACTGAAAAATCGAGTCAATACCAAAGAAATTTTACATTAAAAGTGTCTTATACATTCTAAATTACCTTAATCATTAAAAAAATTCAAGTTTAAAAGTCAAAATTTGATATTTTATGACATTTTTCAATTTTATATACCAAGAGCAGCAGTTAGTTGTTGCTATGCATACGTGGAGCAGCCATTAGTTGTTGCTATACATACCTAGAGCAACAGTTAATTGTTGTCATGTATACCCAGAGCATAATTTTTACATGAATTCGGTCCACCAAGTCAATATTTCAAATTCATTTGTCGTTAATCACGCCAAGAAACTATCGTATACATAATAAAATTATCATATTTATAAAAGAACTAGTTTAAAAGACAATATTTGATGTTTTATCTCAATTTTATGACAAGATTTGATGTTTTATGACTAGTTTTCATTATGCATATCATTTATTGAACTAATAGCAACGTAAATATACATTAGAAGTGTCATATGCATAATAAAATTAACAAAATTATCAAAAAATTTAGGTATATAAGTTAAAGTTTGTTTGATTTTGACATTTTTTCAAATTTTTATTCAACCTGACAGTCTATCAATGCTATTTCATGGACTTTATGTAATAATGTGTAGAAAACACTCAAATATGCTTAATTTCATTTAGTATTTGAAACAATTTGATCACAACTATGGGTAAAATATGACTACAAAGTATATATACTTAACTAAGTTGTAATCCCAGTAGTACTTCTTAGGTTCTTGCTTCTAAAGTTCTCACTAAACGTACCAAAAATCGAGTCAATACCAAAGAAAATTTACATTAAAAGTGTCAATAAATTACACTTCTCTTCAGAAAATTGGCAATTTGCCCTCAGGTATCTCTTCAGCAGCCTCAGGTAGGGCTGCTGACTCTTCTTTCAGTTCTCGAAAAACCAAAAATAATGAGCTTTCTGTCAGTAGATTGCTCAGACCAAAGTCAAAAATTAACTATTTTAAAAATGGTTAGTTACACACTAATTTCTAATATGTTGGTTTGGAATGTAAGAGGTTATGGAACTTCCATTGACAGGCTTAGATTCCTAACTAATATTCATAAAATCTCTATTCTATGTATCATTGAACCAATGCATGATAATATAGATATCAATAATTTGCAAATGGAACTAGGCTTTGCTAATAGTATAGCAGCTGATGTGGCCAAAATTTGGATTTTCTATACTGATAAGTTCACCATTGACACTCTATCTCAGTCTGACCAGTACATTCAGGTCATGATCACTGATAAAATCACACTAGTAAACTGGACCTCAGTTTTTGTATATGCTCACACCACTAGAATTCCTAGACAGTCATTATGGTCTGATTTGAATAATCTTCCACTGACTCCTACAATCTTTGCAGGGGACTTCAACACTGTTGCCTCAGGGGACTTCAACACTGTGTCTTATACATTCTAAATTACCTTAATCATTAAAAAAAATCAAGTTTAAAAGTCAAAATTTGATATTTTATGACATTTTTCAATTTTATATACCAAGAGCAGCAGTTAGTTGTTGCTATGCATACGTGGAGCAGCCATTAGTTGTTGCTATACATACCTAGAGCAACAGTTAATTGTTGCTATGTATACCCATAGCATAATTTTTACATGAATTTGGTCCACCAAGTCAATATTTCAAATTCATTTGTCGTTAATCATGCCAAGAAACTATCGTATACATAATAAAATTAGCATAGTTATAAAAGAACTAGTTTAAAAGACAATATTTGATGTTTTATGACATTTTTATGACAATATTTGATGTTTTATGACTAGTTTTCATTTCACATATCATTTAATGAACTAATAGCAACGTAAATATACATTAAAAGTGTCATATGCATAATAAAATTAACAAAATTATCAAAACTTGTAGGCATATAAGTAAAAAATTAGTTGTTTTTGACATTTTTTCAAATTTTTATTCAACGTGACAGTCTATCAATGCTATTTCGTGGATTTTATGTAAAAATGTCTAAAAAACACTAAAATTTACTTAATTTCATTTAGTAATGGAAATAAATTGGTCAACTATGGTGGAAATATGACTCCAAAGTATATACTTAAGTACAAAGTAGTAGTCTTAGTATTGTTTCTCAAGTCTTGATACTAAAGTTTTCACTACACGTACCTTTCAATGAGTTAATATCAAAGCAAATTTACATGAAAAGTGTCTCATACATACTAAAAGTATAATGATCATTAAAAAATTTGGTTTAGAAGTAATAAATTGATATTAAATGATTTTTTTTCAAATTTTCATACATTTAAACGCTTTGAAACAAGCGTTGAAACAAGAGAGACGTGGCTCCTCTCCTTCATGATACGTGTACACATTTTGCAATTGGGCTATGGGTGAAGTCATATAGTGTTGGATATGGGTTATGGGAGAAATCGTATAATGTTGGATATGGCCCAAGAGTAGGTTTTTTTTTAATTTGCCATCAATTGTTTCAACGTTTGGTGGTAATACTTAAACCGCTGCAATAAGACTTGGGCCTTTATAAATCAGGATCCATTTAATATATTTGTGAAACAGGCCCAACATAAGCCCAATAATTTGGATTGCAAACTAAGCCCAATTGTCGAGTCAGCATTCGTTACAGCGCTACCCTCACCTAGCGCTGAAATAATGCAGGGTCCAACCAGAAATTCAACGCAAGCACTCGGTCAATTCATCCAGCAAGCATTCGTTATAGCGCTTCCCTCACGTAGCGCTGAAATATTTCGGGGTCCATCCACAAATTCAATGACCAGGTTCTGGTCAATGGCGTCCAGTCAGCTTCCCGTTCAGCGGAATGCCTGGCAACGCTGAAAGCAGATTGAGCCATATCTCATTGTTTCAGTGACATTTGAGGAAACCGCTGAAAGTTGAAAGTCAACACTTAAATTCTTGGTCAAACTCCGCGCCCAAAATAGAAATAACCGCTGAAATGGTTGTTTCAGCTGTTATTTTACACGTTACATTAGCGGTATGTGCAAACACCGCTGAAACGGCTCCGTGTTTTTCTAGTAGTGTATTTTAAAAAAGTAAAATAATTTTTTACAATATATATTTTTTTAAAATTAAATTTTAGGGACATTTCAAGAGTACCTTTTACATCACCGGAGTATTTTAAACATTTTAGAACTTGAAATTAAGAAGTCAAACTTCATTAAAACAAGGGATAAGAGAGCAATTTTTTTCCTTCCAAACACATGTATATAGCACATATGCAAACTCAAGGGTACACGGTTATTTTACCCTATACATTTCTCTGTTGCGAGTTTTGCTCCAAAATTCGGATGTGTTTGGTTGGAGAAAATTTTGAGAGAGTTTGGATTTTAATAGAATTGGGAGCTCGATTATGTGGAGCACTTTGCACCTCTCCATAGTCAGGCCTGCGGTAGAATACAAATTAAAATCTTTCAGTTGATATTTTGGATTTTTCCAATAAATCAATGTTGAAAAGTATCGATTAGAACTGCATCGTGTTAAAATATGTTAAAATTTATCTTGCTAATGCGTTGTGGTGGTTAGTAGTTGATGAGTGTTTTATTATACTAATTAGTAGTGTTCTGTTATATATTGAAGACCAGTTGTATATGTCTAACTCTGCATTGCATGATTCAGGGTTCGCATGGCGGTTTTTGGTAGACATAAGACAACTGTTAGTTTGTAGGATGATAATCTCGGTCATGTAGAGAATCATGGGTCAAATTCATCAAAAGTGAAGGAGATTGATGGTGGCGAAAATTAGTAATGGATAGCAAGGATTCAAAATAGTTTTGCTATAACTTTTGCATACAAATTTAAAATTGGGCGATTTCGGTGGCATTTTAGTCATCCCAACACGCTCTACAAAAATTGGGCAATTTGGTCGCTTCAACCTTTTTAATAAGTGTGAACTGAACTGATTTGAATTGAACTTTAGATATTAAATTGAACTGAAAATTATTGAACTTAAAAGTATTGAACTGAACTAATTAAATTTATTTGATTTTTTAATATAAAATGTATTCAAAAATTTATTACAAAACAAGTCATTGAATTGAATTTAAGTAGAACAAAACTGAATTGAAGAAACAACTCACTACATTGATATAACTAAATTAGCTAAATTTTATCAAATTATACTTCATCCGAACCTCGCTTAATAAAATGATCCTAGAAGTTGAAATACTTGAACTGAAATATACTGAACTGAATTTTATTGAACTGGATTTATCAACACCAAACTTAATAAATCGAACCTAATTTGAAAAACAGAATTGAACCGAAGCATAATCAATTGAACTAAAACCGAATTTAATTAAACTGAACTCAGGGTCGGGCCTGGTGCAGTGCGGGCTGTGCTCCCGCACAGGCCCAAAATTTTAAGGGGCCTGAAAAAAAAAATTTAGTGGTATTATATTTGTGTATTTTTCCAGTGATTTTAAATATAATGATTATAGTTTTTTCTGAAGGGCCTTTTTCTTTTTAAATTTTAACCTTTTAATTTTATTGAACGACCTTTTCTTTCTTCGAATTTGGGTCCTTTAAAATTTAAAATTTTTAATTAAATCAAATCAACATTTAAAATGCCTTTTCTTTCTCTAATATTGATGAAATAAATGAAGAATAAACTAATATGGATAATGAAGGGGCCTAGAATTACCTTTTCGCACAGGGCTTCAAAATACGTCGGCACGGCCCTGACTGAACTTACAAAATTATGCATTTATGCAATTAAATTAGCAAAATTTTATCAAATCATACTTCATCATTTCTAAACTCTACAAATTGTAACTTATTAAATTGAATTGAACTTAATTGAAGAAAAAGATCGAAGGATTGATATAACTAAACGGAGTCGTATTGTATCAAATCATAAATCATCAAAACTGAACTTAATAAACTTAATTGAACTGAAATATATTGAACTAACTTAATTGAGCAAAAAAAAATTGAAGAACAAATCAATGTATTGTTTTGAAATCGAATGGATATTGCAACCAAATCAAATGAAAATCTCAATCTAATGGTAGAGAAACCAAAACTCAAGAACATAAAATAGAGCTGAATTGAACTACAGTTAACTGAATTGAACTGAATTAAACTACACTTAACTGAATTGAACTACACTTAACTGGACTGAATTATTAACATATATTTTGTTCAAATATATTTAAAAGTATAATGCACTGAAATGAACTGAAAAATACTGAACTGGAGTGAAAAATACTAAACTGGACTGCACTAAACTGAAAAATATTTAGATAAATTGTATTAATCTCAGTTCAACCAGAAAAATCTCAGTTCAGTTAAATTAATCTCAATTCAATTAAATTAATATCAGTTAAACTAGAAAAATCTCAGTTCAGTTAAATTAATCTCAATTAAATTAATTTCAACCCAATTTGACAGAGCCTGATCAAACGGAAAATTACGGTTTCTTGAGCTTTACATTATTTCTGAATTTTCGTTTCATCCCATTTAGGACTTCATTTCGAGTATTTAAGAACGTATTTTTAGTTTTGGATTTTTCAGCTTCCATAAAATACTAAGAATTATTTTCCCTTCGGTGTATTCCAAAATAAGACTAGGAGTTGTGCTTGGATCTTGATCTTTATTATTCTTCATGATTCGTACTAGCGGATCTATTCTGATCATCCCCACCGCGTCACAAGACAAAATCTGATATGAAAGTGTACATTGCTTGATTTTGACATATATTTATGTATTTATTATCTGTTCAAATTATAAAAAAATATATGCAATATTTTTAGTGAAAAATATGTGAGTGGTCATTTCATTATATTATAGTGGGTCAGAATTTCTTTTTAACTATTCATATTAAATTAAAATTTATAAAAACATTTATATGTATAAAAAGTTGTTGCGACATTCAAAGAATCATATTAAGTTAAGATTCCTTTCAGCTCCTCTTCATGTTGCAGTTCTAAAATAAAGAATCATACCAAAAAAGGGTCTTTGCTAAGAATAATAGTGATAAAGCGGTACATGTACGTCTGATGTATATAATACAGATAAAATAAGCCATCACACAATACATATTATACTTCATTAATTCAGAGCACCAAACCACACAACGCGAACCATTATTTGATGACGGCATATATATATATATATAAAAGGCACAACCCTTAAGACGATAATAAGTTGGCCAATGAAAAGGAATCCATGCACTTAATTATGAGTTCATTATTAGATATAATTATATATATATGACTCAAATCAATGTGCATGGATTCACGTAATTAACTAAACAGGCTTGGGGAGTAAACAGGCGGGAACGGTAACGTTGCAAGCTTTGATAGCTGTGATGGTATTAGGGGAGGTGATATAGCTGCGATACAGAGGGTTGGTGGCGTACCGGCAAATGCATGGCTCCTGCTCTTTGAGCTTTTTGCAGCACGTTTCTGTGGGCGGAGGCGGCGGCGGTGACGACGTGATCGCCGGGGCGCAGGAAGTCAGCTCCAGAGGGTTGCATGTTACAGCTTCTGACACATCTGCATAAGCCACGAAGAGCACCATTATTAATGCCAATGCGACCTTGTTTCCCTTCATTTTTTCCCCAGGTATCCTGTACGATTATTCTAGCATTATAAAACATGGCTATTTATAGTAAAAGAAGCAGATATGGTGATCACTTAACGCACGTACATACGGTACACAGTTTCTTACTCAGGCCCTGTCCAGTTCAATTTATTTGATGTTGTGCTGTGCTCATCAGTGCTGTGCTGTACTGATCTTGTGCTGAATAGTGGTGAAAGTATTGAATTGTGTTCATTTGAGTGGAAGAAAAAGCACAATGTTTATTACTTACGAACTAAAAAGTTTACTTAAATAATATTATTTTTACAAAACATAAAAATAGTGCCCATTTAAAGGTTAAATGCGTTGAGCTGAAAAGTGTTGTGCTGATGAATGCTGTGCTGTGCTGATGAGTGTTGTGCTGTGCTGAACAGTGTTGTGCTGTGCTGAAATGTGGTGCAATAAGTTAAACTGGAAAGGGTCTCATTAATTGCTCAGGGTCGGCAGATCACGCCTAAAATTAGGCAAAGCTAACCCATTATTTCACCCTCAATTAATACACATTTTGTGTTACAAGTAGGTCTGGCAAGACTATGTAAATACAATTTTATATGTATATATGATCAGGTGTTATACGTGCATTCCTAGCTTTAAAATTTATACAAGTATATGATGGGATAGTCATGATGATGAGATAAATGTTAGTTTTTACATATATACATTCATTTTAGTTATTTTATTACTGTGTATTATTAGTAAGTTTGTGTCTTTTTTTTTTTTTTTTTTTTTATCATTACATTACAACAGAACCTAATCGAGTAAATGGATCCTAACTAAACCTACTCTACTCTATCCTATTGATCCGTATGTCGGAGTGGCCTGAGGTCCTCACTTGATGCTTTGAGTGGGGTGAAGCTCCAGTAACTCTGAATTGCTTTGAGTTGAGCACGCTATTGGAGACTTTGTGGAGATTGGGAGAAGCCACAGGGGGCTTGTTGGAGGGGGGATTCGAACCCTGGATCTCTCTCCAGCCAATGCTATTAAGAAGATGCCTTTGGCCAAGTGGGCTAACCCACTTGGTTAAGTTTGTGTCTTTGATTATATTCCTTAAATTGAATTTGTAACTTAATGTAAAAAATTGATTAAGGGCCTGTCCACTTCAACTTATTGCAGCACATTTCAGCCCAGCATAACACTAGTCAGCACAGCATAGCACAACACTCATCAGCACAACACCAACACTCATAATCACAACACTGTTCAGCTCATCGCATTTAAACTCTAATGGACACTATTTTTATGTTTTGTAAAAATAATATTAATTAAATAACATATTTATTTAGAAAGTAATAAACATTATATTTTTTCTTTATCCCAAATGAACACTATTCAACACTTTCAGTACTATTCAGCACTCATCAGCACAGCACAGCACTCATCAGCACAATACAGCACTAATCAGTATCAAATAAGTTGAACTGGACAAAGTGTTGTATCGAAGAGTACTGTGTTGTGTTGGTTGATGGTGTGTAGAATGGATTAGTGTTGATATCTAAGATTAAAATGCCGAAGTGTGTGATTTTGTTTTTTTGTTATGAGTTTAAAGTTGTTGATAATAGAAATGGAAAGTAATGAAATGAATTAAAAGTGTTAAAGTGAACCCAAATACACTCATTTCAAGTCAACAAAACGACGAGACTCAATGCATTTCTTTTGCATAACTCACTTATTTTTGTTTATTATGAAAAGTGTCAGTTAAATTTAAAACAAACTGAAATATTTTAAAAAGTATTGTGCTAAAAAATAATATACTGATTAATGTTGTATCATAATAAAAATCTATTGCACTGATATGTGGTTATGTGTTATATTATTCTGATTAGTGTTTTTTTTTCTTTTTTTTGCTGAATTGTGCTAAAAAAACAGAGCATCTTTCGCATAAATCACTATCAATGCTAATATACAAAAACTAAACATTTTCATTATATAATTAACCAAGTTAGGGTATCGTTCCCTAAATTCGAGGAGAGGCTCAGTATATATTTCATTATTATCGAAAATTATTACACCAAGGAGGATTAAGTCGTTTATATGAGTACTCATACATTAATAAACTACGTAATACCTAATCAGGAGGATAGTTATTTTATAATTATTTTTTAATATGATTATGAAGGTCGTATTTTGGTCACAATTTTGATTATGTTTTGTTTCTTCATTTGTATTTTCAATTTAAATAACATATATCATACACTCGATTAAGTTGAATTGTACACTAGTAGAGAAGCCCTCATCTAAGGCATAAATTCAAGGCGTTTGATAGGATGTGGCAATCATCCGCCTTGCAATTGACTTGCGAATTCGCAAGTTGTAATTGTTCATCCTATTAAAAAATTTTAAAGGCGTAAATGGCCATGTACAAGGCGGAACGCGTATCCGTCTTAAATATAACATACTTGCGAAGTCGTGAGTGACTTTCGACTATATATAAAAATCAGTTCCCCAGTAAATAAACCCTACAAAATAACCTGTCCACAAAATAATTTTTGATCTGCAAATCGGCATAGACCCTAGTCGAATTCAACAAACTCCCCCTTCATCTTCTTCTCCTTACCCAATAAATCACAGTCAAAATCACACCAGAATTGTAGGATTTCATGGGAGAAAGACCGGAGATAATGTGCTCCGAACTCTGTCTCCGTCGATAAGAAAAACGTGGTCCAAGTGAAGCGGCTGAAATGGAGCAGATATTCTACACCAGCATCGTTCCCGTGTCCATCTTCCCGTCCACGGAGCAGCTCCGCCGTGCCCGACCCAACACTACTCGGGACGGAAAAGGCCATCCATCACTCTCCATTCCCGTTCCCTGCGTGCGTATAAGAGCGATTGAAAGTTGATCGATCCGGTTCCTTGACTCAAAATGGTCAGTTTTCGCAGCTCTCTTCTCTACCTCCCCCCCCCCCTCTCACACACACACAGAGTCTAGGTTATTGCCTACAATCACTGAGCCGGTTTTTGTTGTTTAAATGTTGCATTGGTGTTGAATTATCGGGTTTCGCTACCGAGAATACACAGGCCCATATCTCTACAAATATGTAAAACCCTTTCTACAATCGCCATTCTCAGGAGTGGGTACGGTTTAGGTAGTGTTTCTTTGATCTCTATAAACTTCCGTATGGATTTGATTTTTAAAAAATCCCAATTTGAACCTGCTCTTTGTCTTGTAAGTTTTAATCTGAACCCATTGAGTTATGTAATTTGATGTGAGGGTTGTTTCTTTGATGAGAATTTTCAGAGTGTGTTTACAGTTCAATGCTTGTAACAAATGAGTGGTTGATTGGATTTTTCTGTCAAAATGTTCTCTTTATGATGATTTTTGAATATATGATGGTAGAACATGGATTCAGTTTATGATTTCAGTTGCAATTAGAAAATTATAATCTTTGTACTGATGTACAGTTAAAGTCACATGCTTTGATAAAGAATTTCTCACACAAAATGGCATGCATGTGATTGTGGAGAAGGAATCCTTGAATGATTATTGCAATTCAGTAATTGTCATGGTATAGATGAATCCGGGTAAACTTGCTATGTTACAGGAGTGGCAGTTGGAGCTGGTCTTCAAAGCGCAGTATCAGTTATCAACTGTGTTGTTACTACTTGATTGGAATCCTCACTACTACAAAGGGAGTCATCAAAGACACATATTTAAGGCGTTTGACGGTCATGGTTAATGATCCGCCTTGCTACTAAGTTGCGAAATCGTAAGTAACTTTCGTTAGTTCCAAAAAAAAAATTCAAGACGTTTACAAAGATATTTAAGGCATTTGAATTTATGCCGTAAAAAGAATTTTGTTCCGAGTTCGGAAGTATGGTTCGCTCACTGATGAAAGATGGGTTCCGAATTCGCTAGAGGCCAAAAAAATAAATACATAAATACAATACTTGATTATCTAACACCCACAAATCAACACTCGATGAGTTTTCCCCAAAAAGTAACCAAATCCATACACAGAACTCTACCGATTTGATATCCCAATATCCTATATCATCGATTTTGGGATTTAAATTAGGAATCTGCAATCTTCCATCTAATGGGCAATGAGTTCTCTTTGGTGATTCATTCCCTTCTGTTCGCGTTCTTCGTTCTCTTCCTCGCGGTGGATCAGTTGCGGCGGCTTTAAGCGGTGGCGATCCATCCTTCCCAGGATGTGGGCTGTTGTGCTCCGGCCGTCGTCTTGGAGATCCGGCCGACCAGGATGAGCAAAACGGACTCGCGGTTTCCGACCCATGGATCGACTGAGCTGATATCAGTTCCGGCGGCGTGCGAGCGGTGGGCGATGAGTTCTCTTTGGTGATTAGTTCCCTTCTGTTCGCGTTCTTTCGGTCTCTTCCTCGCGGTGTTCTCAGTGCTTTTTTTTATATCCGGGTATGCTCCAAAATTCAATCTTTGTGGGTGTTTTTGATGAAAATGAAGGAATTGATAGCAACCCATATGATGTTTTTGTGTTGGATTTTGCTAGAATGTGTGATGAATGCATATAAAAAGTTTGTGTCTTTCCCTTTATGTTGTTTGTGGTGAAAATGAAGGAATTGATCACAGCCCAGATGATGTTTTTGTGTTAGATTTTGCTAGAATGTGTTGCAAGATTGAAGCTTTAGCTGTTCTGTGAGGAGTGCATGTATAAAAGTTTATGTTTTTCCCTTTATGTTGTTTGTGATGAAAAATGAAGGAATTGATCACACTCAGATGGTGTTTTTGGTTGGATTTTGCTAGAATGTGTTGCAAGATTGAAGCTTTTAGCTGGTCTGTGAGGAATGCATATAAAGTTTATGTTTTTCTCTTTATGTTGTTTGTGATGAAAATGAAGGATTTGATAGCAGCCCAGATGATACTTTTGGGTTGGATTTTGCTAGAATGTGTTGCAAGATTGAAGCTTGTAACTGTTCTGTGAGGAATGCATAGAGAAAGTTTGTGTTTTTTTATGTTCATGTTTTGGTGATGGAATGACCATGATATCAGTTTTCGCCTTTCTTGTGAGAATTATTGCTGTCTTGAAGTTTTGTTGAAAGCTAACTAGGCTGCTCAGAAATTTCTTGATTCATACATTTGTTGATGTTTCTCGTTGTAGGCTGAGGGATACAGAGGCTACATCAAGCTGTAACTGAGCATCTCGTTCGCGTTTGTTTACGGTCTGAGCTTTGCAATCATTGCCAGAAAAGAACTTACCTTGATGAAGGTATGGATTATAAATCACTGAGCTAATTATTCCAGTTTATTTGTAGCTAGCTCATTAGACATCAGTCACTACATAGAGGTGAAATACCCCGAGCTAGTTCGATGAAGAGTTTTGTTTTAGGTTGACAGTTAGCAAAAGAAACTATTTTTTGTGAAATTTAATGATGTAGATCATGTAATGAACTCATGTAGATGGATAAAGGCTTGGCTGTTGTAGCAGAACATATTTAGTTGATCAGGTTTACATATATAATGGATAAAGGGTTGTTTTTGTTGCAAAACATATGTACTTGAGGTTAACAGGAAGTAGTGGAGAAAAAGTTTATTTTTCTTCTTAGTTCTTGCTGTTCTTTGTTTTAAAAGAACTAAATTTCCAACAAACAAGTCAGAAAAAAGGTTTTTTTGGTTAATTATAGTTGAAAGTTATACATTCATCATAGGTTAATGTTATGATGTGCCAAGGCTATGACTGATGTATGCTTGATGATTTTTGCTGATTTTGGGGTTTAACGTATAAAAGGCTGTGTTTTTATTGATTTCTCTTTGATTTTTGTTGGTTGAGTAGTTGGAGAGGTGAATTGTTTGAGAAAACAGAGCCAATTTGCTGTTTGAGCTATGGTGAAGGAGACTGAGTACTATGATATACTGGGAGTGGGTATAGATGCATCTGCTGCTGACATCAAGAAGGCCTATTATCTCAAGGTGAGGCCTTGTTTTGCTTAATTAATTTGGTGTTGTGTACGGATTAGGTTCCCTTTTAGCCTGATTGTTGTCACGTTTCTGTCCCAGGCAAGAGTCGTGCACCCCGACAAAAACCCGAATGATCCCAAGGCTGCTTACAACTTTCAGGTATATATAGCTCTGCCTTTATCGTACATATGAAAGCGCTTTTTTGTGTGACTAGTTGAGTGGTTAAGTTTATATATTATGATGTAAGTTGGAACTAATGAAACAAAATTCATGTGTGAAGGTGCTCGGTGAGGCATACCAGGTCCTGAGTGATGTAGAGAAACACGAAGCGTACGTATAATATTGTTTTAGCTACAATTATGTTTTATATATAGAGAGGAACTTTCAATTTTGTAGAAGTATTGAACTTTAAAGGAACATAGTTTGATCCTTGAAATTTTAATGTTATGTAGTTTGTTTCGTTCACAATAATTGTTTGATCTTTGAATTAGTGAATGGTTAAAACAAAAGTGATGCTTTCATGTTTACGGAGCTCTCTGATCCAAATGGATTAGAGAGCTCATTTTTTTTATCGAGGAGAGTGGAGTTAAGACATTGCAAGCTGTCCAGCTTGCTAGGATTTTTTTCTTCAAACGAGCTTCCTTGCGAACTCGCAAGTTACATTTAAGGCGGAAAATCTGTGCTTTTAGGCGGAAATAAATGCCTTAAAACTGAAACATTTAAGGCGGAAGAGGAACCTCCTTAGATGATTTTCTCATTTAAGTCACAACCACCCAAGGCATTTGTTTTCTGCCTTAACACATGAAGGATGAACCGCCTTAGATGGCTTGATATTCTAGTAGTGCCTGCACAGAGCTTTCCTTGGATATGTATTTCAAATTGAAGTCAAGGTAAAGCTTCAGTCCTTGATATTTGCTGAACCTTCAAGTTTGGAGTGAATTTGATTTCCTGACTTAAAATGAAACAGTTGTACTAAACTTCTGAGTCTGACATTATCTAGGATTTTTGACTCAAACACTTGCACTCTGCTGCATGGCATGGAGAACAAACTGCGATGTAGAGGTAATTCAATAAACTGCTTTAGTTTCTAACTATAGTGAAAGTCCAGATTTTGTTATACTTTATGGTATATAATGCTTTCTTACTTGATATCTTATAGGTACGTAAAGCTAAGGTTATAAGTGCAGTCGTTTAAGTTTTTGAGTGTGCATATGATAGTCCTTTAAGTGTGCATATGATAAATTGTAACTCTAATTTTGTCGAGTCGTATATCTGTGTGATCCTTGTAAGATGGGATATATTATAGAACCTGGAGTTGTCTAAATTGAATAAGCAATGAGCATGTTTATAGACTTCAAAGTCTGCTGCACCATCGAAGAAGGAAGAGTTTTGGCGAGTTTAATTTAAAAAAGACATATCTTGCTAACACTATCCGATTTGGTTGATTTTTGTTTAGTTGTCATCTTGAAACATTGGAATATATCTAAAACTCAATAAATGTTTGAAAAGAACTGTAAAAAATGTGATTGTAAATCTACTGCATTTCTAAGCATATTGTGAGTATGATGGCTTTTAATCACATGATGTTTAGTTGTTTGCATTATTTTCAGCTCTGAACCTTAAACTATGATTTTGGATCAAGTTAGAATTAGTTTTATACATAAGTAAAATAATGAAAACTGCAATTTCAAAATGTAATTTGTTCCTTTTGTACTTTGTTTTTGGCAGCAGCTGGAACATACTTTAAAAATTCATAACTTGACAACCATGAATCGTTTTTGGCCAAATTTTGCACTTTAGCAACCTTAGAACTCTGACCTACAATTCAGAAATAAGAATGGATTCATTTGGTTAAGAATTGGGCAAGTAACAACACTTTAAACATGTGAGTTTTATTCTAAATTTTGCAGTTGTCTAATGTTGTTTCACAATTTCTGTTGTCATTGATCAGAATTAGATGAACTGAAGTAAATAAGAAGGTTTCTCTATTGTGTTTTAAATTAATAAGTTTAACCATAAGTTTCTTGCTTGCAATTTTGCAGTAGTCTAATGTTAATTATCTATGCATAAGCTTGATAAACGAGCTAGAAAGATATTGTTACCACTCTTTGTTTCCTGAAAATCAGATTTTGGATTTCATCAACTCCTTTTAACCGCTTCTATCATCTCCACCTTAACCATTTCACACTTCCCTTCATTATGGTGTTAGTTTTAGCTGATACCGTTTCGTCATATACTTAAATAGTTGGATAATTTAGCTATATGTTAACTTTAGGGAAATTCTGCAGTTGGAAATCGATAAAAATACGTCCTTGGATAAGCTAAATTCATCGTGCTCACGTGCTTCTTCAGTGTAATATTGTCTAATACAGAGCTAAAGAATACTCATGCCATTTTTTTAGTTTTCGCTACAGAATTTCTGTGATTTTTGTGGCATAGTACCTTTCACATGGAAAGTGTTTTCATCTTTGAAGGATGTTTTTGTCTATACTCTTTTAATAATGAAGAACTTCCATGTTGAAATACATCAACTCCATTACTATTAGAGCTTTTTGGTCAGTGATGAACAGTCTTATGTTTTACAGCTTTCTATTTTGTTTGCTAACTCTCACCTGCATTTAGGAATCAAACTGAGTGCTGCATCAAAGAAGCTTGGAAAAAATGTTTGCTAATATAGAATAGTGTGTAGCCTTGCTGAAGTTGATGTATTTTGTGGACCAACAATGAAGTAGCAGATCGATATTCAAAGAGAAATAGCATGGCTATTTACATGTGTTTCTTCATTTATAGGGAATTATGTTTATGTCTATGTATTCTGCTTCTGCTTTTCCTATCTAAATACATTGTTAATACACTATCAAAAAGTTGACCCCTCATTTCAACGGTTTTATTCATATTAGCAGCGCTTTCTTATGATAAGGTAGCGCCCTCTAAGTGGCCGGTGAAAGCTTATGGTAAGAGACGCTGAAAGACCAAATGTGGGACCCGCTATGTACACGCTGGCAATGGTGACTTGGCAATCAGAACCCTTGTAGCGGATCTTAAAAGCGTTGATACATTCAAATTTTGAAAATTAAAAAAAAAGAGAATTGAAATTTTTGAATTTCAAAAATTCCCAATTTAATTGAAATTTCAGTTTCCCGCTCCGACGGTGAAACCAAATTTTGGATTTATTTAATTGAAATAAAACAAATAAATGGCCAATAAAATATAGAATTACTTAAATAAATAAAAAATAAAAATTATATTAAAAATCAATAATGTTTTACAATCCATTGTCATAACAATAATCCATATCCTCCTACACTAACTTATAACAGACTTGTAAGCGGTAACAATACAACAAAACATCATAATCCATTCCAGCAATTGGATATTGTTCTTCATCTATAATCCTCCATGCACAAACAACTGGATATGAATGGCTAAACATGAACACCAAATGCATACACATTACAGCAACCAAAATATTTCATGGATACAGACACCATTACAGACATATGATAACTAAAGATGGTTGATTTGAGCTCTCATCCAAAAGTTACCTTTTTTGCGTTTTCATAGGAAATCTCCTTGGAACCACCAAGGAAACCCTTGACATTCTTGATCATAGCTCGAAACTTATCCTCCATTTCTTCGAGACTCTTGCCAGACAACCACAGATTCACCTTTCTTCCAGGTATTCACCTGCAATTTTCTTCTGAAGGGGCCATATACCTGTCCATCGTAAGGCCGTTTGATTCCCTTCGACGTCACAAACGGATTTATTCCTCTCGCGTTCACCAATGGACCTTTCGTCGCCAGCGGCGCTTCAATTCCTTTCGTCGTCACCGGCAGATCCTCAGTCGAGGCCTGCGCCTCTTCAATTCCTTCCCTTAATATATCACTCCGGAGACATCCAGCTTCAGCCATCTGCAAGAAAGAAAGAGAGTGTCAAAACAACAGCGTATACTCTCAACCTTGACAAAAAAGGTTATAGCCAGCAAATCATACCACTGATTTATTCTCAGTCAAAGCTAGCTGCTGCTGAAGTCTTCTTATATGATCAACTTGAGACAAATAGCTTGCCTGAAGTGAGGAACAGAGAAAAGTGAGCACAAGGATTGTTCACAGACCAACAGAGAGAATGACAGAAACTCATCAGCTGAAATGAAACCCTTTGCATTCCTATCAAGTTGGCAAAATCTCTCACACATAGACACTATTTCTTGTTGAGAAACTAGTAAAGGCAACAACATATTCAGTTCCAATACCACACCATGAACCAGGCTCAAAACTCAAAACAAGGGGAATAACTTAGTAAAAATCTTACAAAGGTTGTCACAGTGTTCTTGAACCTCTTCAATATCATATTGCGTTAGCATCGATGACGTGCTACCCATTTTAATCCTCACTGCAAAAACATGCAGATGGGCAAAAAGTGGTCGAATTTATAAAACATTACAGTCCAATATCAAGACTTTAACTTTACCAACCAAAGAAACAAGAACATATTCTATATCAATAGAAATCAAGAATAAAGGGCAGACCTGCAAATTCAAAGGGTCGCCGTATTCTTCTTCAAGGCGGACTTGGGGAGCGCCTTCACGGTGTTGGAGTCGTCACGGAGCGGCTTCCTGGCCGTTGACTTGGATGCCACCTGGCCAGCGATTTGGACGTTTCCTGTCCGCCGATCTGGTCGCCGCCGATCTGTCGCCGCCGACCGTTGGTCTGGACGCTTCAAAGCTCGATCTGGACGCCTCCGGCCGCCGCCCTGCTCGCTAGTGAACAGCCCTGCTCGCCGATGATTTTCGGCCACCCGAAAAAAGTCAGCCTTCGGATTGGGAGATCAGAGCCCTGCTCACCAGTTATTTTCGGCCACCCGAAAAAAGTCAGCCTTCGGATTGGGAGATTGGGAGCAATCTCGATCTAGGATTTGTAGATAGGATAATATCTTCAGTATTATCACTTCTTTTCCTTTTATACCTACAAAAATGTAAGGTTGAGATCAAATTATAAATTCAAATTAACGGTTCAGATTCAAGTGAAATTATTATAATTTTAAATTAAAATTCAATTTCTGCACCTATTAAATGTTGCTCTTTTGGTACCATACAAATTATAATATTGCATATTAATCCAGAAATTTTAATTTAATTTTAATGATAGACGAAGTATTTAAAATAAAATACAATTTTAATACAAATCATTGGTTTCCAACATTGACATAAATTATACTCCGAATTGATTTTTTATTTTAATAACACCAAGAAACTATCATATATATATAAACAATTATCGTAGTCATAAAATAAATTAAGTTAAAAGTCAAAATTTGATTTGTTATGACATTCAGAATTAAAGTTTTATTTTTATTAATTTATGATAAAAATAAGGCAACATTTATACGTTGCTTTTTTGGCAACATGCAAATTTAATAATTGCATATTAACTTATTAATTTTAATATAATTTTAATAATTGACCAAATACATTTTAAAAAAATCATTTTTTGTATAAATCCTTGTTTTCTTAGTTTATATCAATGTATATTTCGAATAACATGATTCTTACATAAAATAGTGGAACCAATAGGTATTGGGTCAAAAAACACACATTCGGCCCAATCACTAACGTCGCAATAAATAGGTAACTCAGCGAGACCCCCGTGCTAACTCGCAGTAGCGACAATTACGACATTTAAGGCTTATACCAATGGTCTTAGTAGTGCTTCTCACGTTCTTGCTATTAGAGTTCTCACTACACGTACCTTTCATCGAGTCAATACCAAAGCAGATTCACACCAAAAGTGTCTTATGCATTATTGTACCGATAATGATAAAAGCGTACCAATGTGGTAGCCCTGGCTCTCATATATATACTCAATATTTACATGGAAAAGTCTATACTAGTCTTTACCCTAATACACCCCCTCAATATTTACGGGGTGCAATTACGGATAGATTGGATCTATGTTTACAAAACAAATCACTAGAAAGACCCTTAGTAAATATATCAGAAACCTGCAACTGTGTCGGAATCGAATGAACTCGGAGACCACCATGGGCAACCATTTTTCGAACAAAATGATAATCAAATTAACATATCATCAAATTATTCGTGTTTGAGAGTCAAAATTTGATGTTTTATGACATATTCAAATTTTTACTCAACTGAACACATTAATATTAATATTTTTCATGGACTTAATGTTATAATGTCTCAAAACACTCATGTATACTTAATTTCATTCAGTAATAGAAATAAATTGATCAAGACTAAGGTTGAAATACGACTCCAAAATATACATACTTAGCTACATGTTATAATCTTAGTAGTGCTTCTCAGGTTCCGGAACCTAGATATGGGTCAGAGCCCATATCACCATCTGCTACTAAAGTTCTCACTACACGTACCTTTCATCGAACTAATACCAAAGCAAATTTACACAGAAAGTGTCTTATACATTATAATTTAACATAAATCATTAAAAAAATCAAGTTTAAAAGTCAAAATTTGGTAATTAATGTCATTTTTCAAATTGTTATACCAATAGCAACAGTTCGTTGTTGCTTTGAATGCCTAGAGCAAAAGTTCTTTGTTGCTTTGTATACCTAGAGCATAATTTTTATATGACTTTGGTCCACCAAGTCAAACTTTCAAATTGATTGTCATTTTAATCACACCAAGAAACCATCGTATGATTACAAAATTATCATAATCATAAAAAAACTAGTATAAAAGTCAAAACTTGATGTTTCATGACATTTTTTCACATATTTATAAAACTAAACATTCATATCAGTGATATTTCATGGATTTTATGTTGTAATGTCATGAAAACACTCAAACATACTTAATTTCATTCAGTAATGGAAATAAATTGATCACGACTATGGTTGAAATATGACTCCAAAGTATATATACTTAACTACATGTTATAGTCTTAGTAGTGCTTCTCAGGTTCATGCTACTACAGTTCTCACTACACGTACCTTTCTTGGAGACAACACCAATGTAAATTTACACAGAAAGTGCTTATACATTATAACTTAACATAAATTATTAAAAAAAATCAAGTTTAAAAATCAAAATTTGATAATTAATGACATTTTTCAAATTGTTATACCAATAGCAACATTGCGTTGTTGCTTTGAATGCCTAGAGCAACAGTGAGTTGTTGCTTTGAATGCCTAAAGCTTTGTTATTTTAATCACATCAAGAAACAATCGTATAATAATAAAATAATCTCATAAAAACTAGTTTAAATTGAAAATTAAATGTTTTATGACATTTTTCAAATTTTTATACCAAGTGCAACAGTTAAATGTTGCTATGTATACCATAAATTTTATATGAATTGGGTCCCACCAATCAAACTTTCAGTTCATGCGATACTTTAATCATACGAACAAAATATCATATACAAAGTAAAATTATCATAATCATAAAAAACTAGTTTAAAAATTAAATTTTGATATTTTTAAAAATTTACACCAATTGCAGCAGTTAATTGTTACTATACATACGAAGAGTATATATGAATTACCTTCATTCATTGTAAAACCACCAATCTCAGCTACCCCCCTTCGCTGGCTTCAATGCTGCTGAAAACCTCTCTCTGTTCGATCGAGGCATACATATATATATATATATACTCCTTTTCTGTTTTTTTTGCACTCTGTGGTAGGTGAGTGCATTCAATGCAGATGTAGCAGCGCTTTTATTATTGTTTCGTTGCAACATAGAAGCAAAATTATTCAGGTCCCACAACGTCACAAATTCAAAATTTTATTTATTATCATTCAGGTCGAAAGCAGCAACTCGCTGCTGCTATTTTGGCCACCGGATCAATGGACTTCAAATTAGTCAGACAAATACAAAGAGCCCAACCCAATAACATGCCAACAACCCAGAATTAATGGGCTAAAAAATGAGCCCAGGAATAGTCAGCAAACATTTCAACGCTACATGAATAAAACAGTGAAACGTCTGTGGGGTCTATCACAAAATTTAACGCGGACTTTACTCAAAATGCCATGTCACCAATTATTTCAGCGAAATTTTTAAAGGCGTTGAAACACTGGTCCCCTCGTCTGTGGGGTCTATCACAAAATTTAACGCGGACTTTAGTCAAAATGCCATGTCACCAATTATTTCAGCGATATTTTTAAAGGTGTTGAAACACTGGTCCCCTCGTCTGGCTATTTCAGCGCTCTTTAATAATAGCGGTGAAATCCACTCAGTCAACTTCCAAAATTCATTGACCAGCACAGTTTTTAGCGTTGAAACTCATTCCCTTCAACGCTTTTATGCCCTTTTTTTAGCGGAATTCAATAATAGCGGTGAAAAATCGCCTCAACTTTCTGATAGTGATAGTAATTTATCATTCCATTTTTTAGGTCAACGTTTCGATCGATGCAAAGCTAAGTTGAATCAGAGAGCTCGATGCAAGGCTGGATTGGATCATTAACTTTATGTTGATGCAAGGCTTAGCGTTTCGCTCGATGAATGGCTGGGTTTTGAGGTTCTTTCCATCTCTCATCTTGATCCAAAGGTTCTACAGTTTCTTAGGCCTAATATTGTTTTATGTTTGTACAGAGATTTCGGTTGTTTTAATGCAGAAGTGTAATAAATTGCGTTAGATTTGTACAAAGATTTTGTTGTATTTTTGAATGAAAGAACTCTACAATATAGTTATTTTTGAGGTGAAAAGTATTTATTCATGTATATGGAGCTCTCTGATCCAAATACAAATGCATGGATCAGAGAGCTCATTTTTTTTACCGAGCAGAATGGACTTGAAATATCGCAAGCTGTCCACCTTGCAGAACATAATTAACTTGAGACTTCGCAAGCTGTTCCGCTTGCTAGTTTTTTTTTTACATAACGAGATTCCTTGCGAACTCGCAAGCTACATATAAGGCGGAAAACTTGTGCTTTAAGGCGGTAATAAACGCCTTAAAACTGAAATTTGTAAGGCGGAAGAGGAACCGCCTTAAAACTTTTTCATGTTTTAAGACACACCCAAACAAGGCATTTGTCTTCTGCTTTGAAACATGAAGGATCAACCGCTTTAAATGCCACAATTTTGTAGTAGTGGTAGTTGTAGCAAACCTATTTGGTATAGCAATTGATGCATGGGAAGGCCTTCTCTACCCAGTAATTTTTAAGGTGTTTGTAGTTAGTAAGTTAATACCGAAGACAGTTTAATAGTATAGACGATATAAATCCGACGATATATAATTTAGTTACTGTATTCTATTTACAGTAGAGTTAAATTAGATTTCAATTCTACAGTTGTTATTTTTTTGGCTAACATGGAGAAATTTAAAATATATATCATTCAATTATAGTTTTTTCACATCATAAAGCTGTATGTATATATGTTTTGTTATTTTTGAAGGGAGAAATGTTGGAAATGAGAATTCACATCATAAATTATTATGATGCATGGATTCAGTAATATTAACACTTGGGGACGGGAATGCGACAAGCTTTGATAACTTTGATGGCAGCGGGGGAGTTGGCATACTTGGCGTACTGGCAAAGGCATGGTTGCTGCTGTTTAATCTTGGTGCAGCACATTGCCGACGGCTTTCCGGATATCGCCCCGGCACAGGAATTCAGCTCCGTCACGTTGCATTTTACAGCTTCTGACACATTGACTGCATAAGCCACAAAGAGCACCATTGCCACCGCCCAGAATGCTAGCTTCATTTTCGCAGCTATATATCTTGGATTCTTGATTATTTTAGTGTTATGAAACTGCTATATTTATAGCCATGGTCAGTACTGAGAGAGGCGGTGACTTGTTTCTTATTCATTGCTGAAGGTCGGCAGATCACGCCGGAAATTCGGCAAGGAGCAGCCACTTTTCCACTTAATTACAACACTATGTAACTATAAAACTTAGCAGTACCGGTCTACAAAATATTGTTAGCCTTCTGCGCATGCCTTTCAATTTCATACTACATCCGTCTCAATTGAATCCGACTTTTTGACACTATTTATTAATTAAACTTTGACTGTATATTTATACAGACTTATAATCATTAATATGATCATATTTTTATTATATGGTCTTTGATTGTAACATATACTTTTGATTAGTAAATCGTTATTCATGTAGCGCTGGCTTTTTTTCTCATTAGAATTTAGTTTTTGACAATATACTTAGAAATCAAATAAATAAATATCATTATTATATAAATTCATTATTATGATTCTAATAATTTTTAAATTTTATATAATTATCACTCAAACTCTTATTTAAGCATTGTGTGATTATATAAAAGAAAATAAAATGATTATATAAATGAGAGAGAAATTGAGGTGGGGCATATATAAAAAAAATATTGAAATTATGGTAGAATTTATATGATAGTAGAGAAAAGATTCTTTGTAAATTTTGAAGGGAGAAAGGTTGGAAATGAGAATTCACCATAACACATTCTCTAACCTTAATTAACTACCTACCTATAAAGCTTTTGCTGTTTTGGGTTTGTGATGAAGTGAAATCGATGCATTTGACAAAAAAACTGAGCAATGGAAATTAATTGATGTGTCCCAAACAACGGTTATCGCTGCAAAATGGTTCGTTTTATGGTGTTATTCTGTGTAAACTCTTGTCTGGGAAATATTGAATGGCCTGAAACTGACAATTCTCTTTCTTATGTAAAAATGTTATATGATAATGTTGCATCTCAATTGAATATAGTGTTAAGATGTAAAGCTCCTATTTTGATTTTACATAGGTTTCTCATTTTCCCAAAAGTTTACATTGATTGAATTTAGGTGTTGCTATATGCATTCCAGTATTTTATTTATACAGTCTAAACTACGATACGAATTGATAAAAATGTTCTGGTTCATTGATAAATTTAGCAATATTTAGGGGATGATATTGTAATTTCAATAATATTTTGGACTACATTGAGTGAAATAGCGGACTGCGTATTACACTTTTATATTTTAGTGCTATTAATTGATTAGAGTTTTAACTGATAATTTTTACCCTATAAAGCTTTGCAGCTGACAGATAATTACAGACACAACCCTGAATCATACTAGGATGCGATATGTGTAAATACGTAATTGATTCGTTCAAATTGTTTTTCTGTAATTATCCTATGCCATATATTTATACACGTATTTATGTGAATCTTTAAAATGTATTCTTATCCTTATATAAGCAAACCCTAAATTTTAGGTTTTGTTGCACTCATTCATGTATATCCACAACAAGACTTTTTCCGAATCAAAATTATATGAAAAATATTATATTCCTGCTCCAAAACTGTGTCAAGATACGATCCGATATTATAGTGATAATTTAGGAGTTTGTTTGATCAAGATCATTTTAGTAAGGCGATTTTCAGGTTGTCAATCAAATCAAAATACAAAAAGCTAATTATAGAAAGAGCGCGTTCTAAAACCCTAGCTGATGCCTATAAATACAGGCATTTAGCAGTCATCACCTTAACATCATTAGCTACACCTTCTTTCCCCAAAACCCTCATCGATCATTAGCTAGGGTTCTAAACCCAGATATTCATTGTGCTCAAACTGAGATACAAGGTTACGTTTGTATAAAGATTTCACGATCAAAATTGCGAGGCCAATTCTTATCTTTTTAGGCCGTGAAATCTTTATACAAATCGTAACCATGTAAGATCTCAAAAGAATTGCTTTGTTTTGTTGGATATCCATTGTTTTCTTACGTATGGTCGGAAGAGATGCATTTTCTTGCAGAATTTTAAAACTTCTTTGCTAATCTCAGTTCTCATACTCACATACAGCCCAGAAAAGATCAAATCAGAAGATGAGAACTGAGCAATGTAACCCTCTTCTGACTCGAGATGAAGGACCAGAGAACAATGCACTAGAGTTCCTGCTGAAGTGACAAGCGAGGAGGAAAGCAAGATTCCCGAGGAGACAACAACTGATGTCGGTAAAGAGGGGAAGGAAGAACACTTGATCCCGTGTCTTGTAATCATCCATCAATGCCTTGGCCTTGAGAGTGAGGATATCTGGCCCGTGCCTTGGCCTATTCCTTTTATTCATTAATTTAGAGTTGTTTTGGAACCCTAACGGACATGGTGAATTACACTTTATTCCTTTTATTTCTCCCTATTTCTTTACTGCTGTTTTTTATTTGATCATTTTTAGTCATTTCAATTTCAAACTGTGGGTGCAACTTTCGTGCGATATTGATACTTTCGTGCGATATGATACTGTGGGTGCACTAAATCATAATAAACATTTCAACATTGAAAATAATTAGTAAACATATTAATTAATATAGACAAATTAATTTAGTGAAGCTACAATCGGAGAAAAATACAATTCCTCAGAATTTTTAACCATTTAATTTGTATCAACTTAATTAATTAGGTAAAAATACATTTGTATCCAATTAAATTTACCTCCTCTGCAGTCCTCCTCAGGTACAGTCTCTTGCCGTCGACGAGGTAGTCCAAGCCCTTGCGGTGGCAGTATTTCCTGAGGAGCCTCTGCATCGGCACATCGACCCGGACAAGGAACTCAAGGACAGTTCCATCCTAATAAGAGTTGGGACAAAAATCATCAATATAAAAAACTATAATTATCAATTATATTCCACTTTTATCCTTTAAAAATTATAACATAAACGTATAAAATATTTTATCACTAATTTCGAACCAAAATCATCTGAGGGCCCGCTCTCTTCGACTTAATTAAATTAAAGTAGTTTTAGGTTCAATAGAACTAATCAAAATTAGGCAAAATTCTGCGCTTTCATGCCAAATATTTATGCAAAATTGCACGATGATTGTTTATTTTATTTTTTTGAAAATACTGCACGATGATGATCATGTCGTGCATTTACCGTGCCTTGAATTTCATATTTTTCTTGCATAGTTTAATTTGACAAACACTAAGTGTAATTATGTTGTTTTATGGTAAAACTAGGTGTTTGCTATATGCGCAGATCCAATGAAAGTGGAAAAATATCATAATTACCCTTCACTTATTTATTAATTTTTACTAATATATTTCTAAACCTTAATCTTGAATGCATAAACCCGTCTATGTAATAATTGAATATGTGTCCAAATTATAAATTATTTTTTCGTAAATTATTATACGTATTTAAAAAAGATATTATTGTCACTTCATATTTAATTTGGACCTGTATAAGTAAACTGGACCTGCATTTAGAACCACCCTAGAACTATAACCTAATTTTTCACATTTTTGACCAAATTAATAATTAGACTTATTTTAAAATACATAATAAATTATATATGTTTTACGATAAGTGTACCTTATTTAATTGTTTGTCGACTTGCTGACCATTTATGTTTATTGGAGTTCTAAATAATTTTTAGTTATTTCAATTACAAACTGTGCGCACAACAACTTTTGTGCGCTGTTGATACTGAAATTGGATTTTAATTAATGGTTGCACTTCATCTGAGAAATTCAATTTTTTCTCAAAAATAAAACCACTCTATTCTTTTTATTTTGTTCAAATTATTACTATATTCATCTGCAAGTAGTTCGTATCATTATGATAAAAAGTATTGTTTAACGGTTCAGATTCAAATGAAATTAATTGAATTTTAAATCAAAAATCCAATCTCCGCAGCTTTTTAATGTTATTTTTCTGGCAACATGCAAATTTTAATCATTTCATATTAACACATCAATTTTAACAGAATTTTAGTGAGGGACTAAATAATTTTTACATTTCAATTTAAACATAAATAATTAATTTTCAGTATTGATATTAATTGATATTTTAAAAAATGATATTAATAATTCGAATAACAAGAGCCACAACAGATGGCTTTTGATTCTGATTTAGTTTATAGTGTTCGTAAATAAGTTTGACTTTAATTAGCTGAACTCAACATAGTTAGTGTATATAAAAAGACAATTAAACTTTACTTATTGATTTAAATTAGTTACTATTATTCGTGGGGAAAAAAGTCGTGGAAAAAAAGTCATGGAAGTTTAGTCTCCAAAGTATATATATATAATTAAGTAGCAAGTTATAATTTCCAAGGTACATGTATAACTAAGTTAAAAGTTACAGTCTTAGTTGTATTTTTCACTACACACATTCCATTCATTGAGATAATACTAAAGTAAATTTACATGAAAAGTATATTATACATAATCAAATTAACATAATAATAAAAAAAAATCAGATTTAAAAGTCACAATTTGATGTTTAAAGACCTTGAATCTATCACCGGTACAAAGTTTACTACCGACAACGAGATATCTTAATGCAAAGGGATTCATTATAAATACAACCTATCCTAAAATATACTTCGCAATGATAATGGTGCTCTCGAGTTGAATGTTGTTTATTTAATTAACGAAATAAGTTTGGTCCAATTTTTTAAAACTCGTACCTATGTATAATTGTCGACGGATTTTAGAATTTGTAAACCTTATAAGACACAAACTATCAATTACAAACCACTTTCTTAGTATGAAGCGGTTAATGTCTGTCCCGCAGTATTCATTTAAATATAAAACTTAATTTTAGGGCTTCAGCCTTTTCAGAAGATATCGTTCATGCAATAGATTTTCTTTTCCATATCATGAAACACACTGGTATTCATAACAGATTGCTTTTAGAGTTCTTTCAACCAATTACCCTTCTAGAATCTGGATAAATTTGCATAACAAACTATTGGCCTGTTTCAGAATGCGAAAATAATCAATTTTTGGAGCTTTCATATTTCCACAGTGTTTTGTATTCTTGGGAGATTCTTTGGTGCTATATATTGAAAGAGAGATTGCTGAGACCATTCCCATTGATTCGATTATATATTCACACTTCTGTGATGATCAAAGAGAGAAGAGTGAGAATCAAATAAATTTCATATTTTCTTTAACAATAGTTGGTCCTCTATTATTTATGATTCTTTTATCTCTAAATAAATTACTTTGCTATACTGTTATTTGTATAATTTTATTAGTTCTTTCAAACTCAAATTTTTGTAATTAGTCGGGCCCTCCAGTAGGTAAAATCCTGGATCCGCCCTTGACCGTGTGTGTCTTGAGGTCCTCCTCTAGATAACTGAATGACTAGGGCCTTATTGGTTGATACTTGTTTCTCTAACCATGAAGGCATGCACTATTGGCATATGATGAAAAGATATGGTGACAGAGGACAACCTTGTCTCGGTATTTGTTTGGAGTAAAAACATCACCAGCCTGGCCATTTACAACCATTGATAAGACACTGTTTGTACACACATCATATTTATATCAATCAATCCATCTGGTATGTTGATAAATCTCATAGCTTTCTCTAGGAAGGACCAAGATATTCTATCACATTCTTTACTCATGAAACCTAAATATATAGAGTCGTGTTCCCAACTTCTTATAATTTTCATAAAATGAGCCACCTCAAAAAGTGTTTGCACAATAAGAGCCGTCTCTATTTTCTAAGTGACCGTCTATCTATATATAGACCGTCACGTCCAAGACTTTGCATATATTAATTTTCTCTAAATAAAGCTACAACAATTATCATAAATAAAGCATGCACATATATATGTGTATGATTTTGTAGACACGGTTTATGTAAGTATTCGAACTAATTTGATGCTTTGAAATTAATAACCATATGTTATTTCTTATTAATGTATGATACTCACATTGTCATATGTAACAATTTATGCATCCATTTTTTGGCATCAAACATATAACCATATATATATAACATTTGTGCAACATTTTTAAGGCAAATTAAGTAACATGAAACTCTAAAAATAAAAATTTGGCGGTGCAAATGTTTTATAATCAGATATCGGATGATGATTCTCACTAAATCTACAGCTCAACAAATTAGGTTTTGTAGAAGAAGATTAATCATGACTAAACTGAAGGCAGAGTGAGTTATATATGGATCCCTGTTTAAGAAGACAAACAAAATTAAATCGCAGTTTCTTAAAGCTAAATTGAATCACTTTATTAGTATAAAAACCCTAGATTAAGGGTCATACTCCCCAACTTATCAAAAAACTTTTTATTCAGTTTCATTTAGTTTACATTAGTTCAATTTAAGTTGTGATAAAATAAGATTTGTAAAATTCATTTACATTTCATCATGCTATTACTAGTTTAGATGCATTATTTTTAGTTTTTTCAATTTCATTCAGTTAAGTTCAGTTATGGTCGAATAAGTTATTGTTAACGTTTGTTCTCCCCAATTTATCTTTTTTTAGTTATGGCATGATCAAATTCAGCTAAATTTAGTCATACTATTACTATTTTTAAATTATATTATTTTTAGACCAATTAAGTTCAATATATTTTAATTCAGTTCAGCTAATCGCCAAATAAATGGGGCCATTAACCCTAGTAGAAGACAATATAAAATCCTAGATCTAGTCACTTTAATTCTTTAACCAATATAAAAGTTGTACATGTCATTGATGTAGTGCTCCTGCGTTGATGAATCAGTTGTTGGAAAAAGAACTCGTAACAAAATATATAATTAATTTTGGCAATCACACCTAGAAAAAAATATATAAAACCTTTGGCAATCACACCTCCGAGAAAACTGGTTTAAAACTCATACTTTGAATTTTTATAAATCTCAAAATATCTTCCCCTCCTTTTCTCTATAAGGATTACAATATATATAGCTATGAAAGTAAAACAAAAATAGGAAAATAATATATGTCCTAATTCTATTCTAAAACTAAAAAGAAAACAAATATAATCCTTTCCAAACTAAAATTCACTTTTTATGAATAGTTTTGGAAAATAGTTGTTTCCATTCCTCATCATTCTCCCTCTCTTGAAAAAATTCGACTCCGGCGTGATGCTACCAGTAAGCTCCGGGATACCAGCCCCGGTATGAGTAATCCGGGGAGAGCTGGAATCCTAGCCCGCGGCTGATCTCTCACCTAGATCCTGCAAAACAAAGCCCCCGGGGTCACCCGAGGGTAGACGCTCCGGCGTGATGATGAAGATTGGGCTTTATGCAGAGGAGAGAGAATATGAAGAAATACAGAGAGTATTAAGTCTGATAGAACATACCTATTACTGTTGGTCACTCCTCTATTTATAATGGCAATGAGTAGAGAAGGTTTAAGCTAAGTGGTCCTTCCCCTGTCGCCTACTCGGGGTTGCGGGGTCATTTTCATGTCCTTCTTGTACCAGGGTAGATCCAAGACAGCTGATGTCATGGAGAACCACTGATGGGCCGGACCCTCTCTTCTCTCTTGCCAATGAGCCTATCGGGCCAGTGTATGAGCTGAGGCCCATATCACCACGGCGAATTATGACAAATAATCTTCATGGAATAACTCTGCAAATCTGAACCAATGCTTGACTCCTTGCGTGGATGTCTTTTCCAATGAATAATATACTTCCAACGTAAAAGACATGCTTGAATCCCAAACCCATCAAAAGGTTTGACAACAAATTTATGGACTTTGAATTCTCTTTTCCTGAAAAGCTGATGTATATCTTCCATTCTTGGTTGGATCTGCTTGATGGATCTTCGATTTAACACCTCCATATTTTGAAATTGATGGTGCCCTTGAACTTGATCTTCCCATCGTTGCTGTGATTGATCATCCATTTGAAGTGAGGATGACTTCTGTTGTTGAACCTTCACAGATGATGGTGAATTCTTCTAATCCATTGGCGTCTCTGTTGGCGAAAACTGCTGCGGCTTCAATTTCGGCGTAAAATTCTGCACAATAAGTTCGAAGCAAGCAATCGATGTTTTTATGGTTGTCGGTGGATTCATAGGTGATGGTGGCGACAGATTATTCGCATCCATTGCGTCAAGGCGAGCAATCAACTGTTTAAAGATTCCTTGATCTCAGCAATGTCTGAACTGTATTTAGCAATGATAGTATCATGTCTGCTAATGACCTCTTCCAAATCTTTCAACGTCATTGCCGAAACCTTGCTCTGATACCAAAAATGATGTAGTGCTCCTGCGTTGATGAATCAGTTGTTGGAAAAAGAACTCGTAACAAAATATATAATTAATCTTGGTAATCACACCTAGAAAAATATATATAAAACCTTTGGCAACACCTCCGGGAAAACTGGTTTAAAACTCATATTCTGAATTTTTATAAATCTCAAAATATATTCCCCTCCTTTTCTCTATAAGGATTACAATATATATAGCTATGAAAGTAAAACAAAAATGGGAAAATAATATGTACTAATTCTATTCTAAAACTAAAAAGAAAACAAATATAATCCTTTCCAAACTAAAATTCACTTTTCATGAATAGTTTTAGAAAATAGTTGTTTCCATTTCTCATCAGTCATTTTCAAAATAAGTACTTATTACAAGAATCAGAATGATATTCAATATAAATATAAATAATAAATAATTATGACCCTGGTAATAGTATTGATTTTTTCCACGACTTTAATAGGAATTTTTCCAATATTGTTAATTGAATACCAATTTATAATTCCTGAAAAACTCCGTAGGCATCTCCGATCACCTCCTCTCATTTTTACCGTCCAGGATTCCAATCCGTAACCAGCTGAATCACAGTCCCAGGTAATTTAAGTTCTCATTCGCGTTTCGATCGTCTGAACTTTTCTCTTCCCAGTTTTATTTTTACATCTATCGGCCGGTGTTCTAATCACTGTTTGTCGGCCATTCATGTTTATCGATCTGGTGTTCTTTCAATTCCAATCTTTGAGTTACAGCCTTTTGTGTGATGCATACTGAAATTAGATTTTAATTAGGTCACCTGAATTACTCAATTCAGTCAATTTTTGCTCAATTCACAAACTCACTTGGTTTTTTTTTATGTCTTTGCTTCTGATCATTTGTATTTTGGATCAGGTATATCTCTTGGCTTTAGAGCACCTGCAGTGGAGGCTTTTTAACAGGCTTTTTGGTGGGCTATTACTCACAGTAAGGCATTTGGACCATGCTTTTCGAAAATCCCAGGGGATTTTCGTGGACATGGGCTGAGCATGTCCAGCCCCTCTATGATTTGAACACCCCAATCAAAATACGACATGTGGCATATATTTTACCTAACAAGCCACGTGGCGACCTAGTAATGTTTGATTGTCATATATTTCAATAATTATGTGTGCATATATTTCAATAATTATGTGTGCATACATTTATAAATTATAATATCTGTAATTAGTATATTATTTTATTATTATACAATTATAGTATACATTAATTATGAGTTTATTATCTTATTATTATACAATTATATCATAAATTAATTATGAGTATATTATTTTATTATTATAAATTACATTATACGAATTGTGAGTACATTATTATATTATTATACAATTATAATATACATTATAGAAATTCTCAAAAGAGACCGTCCAAATTATAAACTGGATTCAATGTAAAGGGAAAACAACGCGTGGGGGCTATGTTGAAAAGACATGAAATAAGCGGGGACTCCTTTTGCAATTTCGTAAAATAGTTTAGTATAAATATAAAAACCCTCTTTCTCTCTCCCCACTTTTAATCTTCTCCAGAACCGCTCTCGTTTTCCCCCAAACCAGAACCCTAAATTTCTTCCAATTGTTGCTGTTTTTCGATTCCAATAGCGATCGGAACGTGCACAATTCAAGTAAGCTTCTGATGTCTTTGATTTCGTCCATTTTATCGTTTTGTTCGTGGAAGTTTTTTCTGATTTTTTATGTCCTGTTTTACAGATCGGAGCGTAATGGTGATGATTAGAGCAAATCCAGGTGTTTCTGGCAATAACGGTTAATCTTCTTTGATTGATAAGGTTTTTTTGCATCTACTCTGTGCTTGGCGGATCTATAATGGTGAATACGATATTGAATCCAAGCGTTGCTGGTTCGATTGATGATTAAGGTAATATCAACTGTTATTTTAATTGTTCTAGATCAATTGTGATGTTTTTGATAGGGCTTTTCTGTGTTTTAGTTGGGGCTTTTGTGCTACAGTGTTCGTTTCATGATTATGTGATGTTTTCGTATATAATTCATCTTTTTTGTGTGTTTTGTGTGTTATTTTAGATGTGAAACTGAGCGATTTGATTCGTGTTCTGTTGTTTTCGTTGTGTTGTGTTGTTTTTATTCTTGTCGTGGATATAAAACTGAGCGTATGACTTTTTTGGATTTATATTTTAGGACCTAGGCTTTTAGGATTGAAAGGTCCAGGTTTTTGGTTAAAACGTATATGTTGTATACTAAAAGGTTTCTGTTTAATATCAAAAGTTTGTAAAATACATAACATTCTGTTTTTAGTGCCGAAGGTTAACTTTTAAGTCTCAAAATTTTTTATTTTAGAAAATTATGATGTTACACGTGAGAAAAGTATATGTTTTATATTCGAAAGTGGCTGTTTAATATCAAAAGTTTCTAGAATACATAACATTCTATTTTTTATCGAAGGTTAACTTTTAAGTTTCAAAGATTTTTATTTTACAATATTATGATGTTACATGTTTTTATGAGAAAAGTATATGTTTTGTATTCAAAGGTCGTTGTTTAATATTAAATTTTCTTGATTGATATTTTGCAGCGTGCAATGGTTATGGGGAAGACAAATCCAGTGGTAGTTCAGTTTTACAGCATTTGAGCGCAGGCAAGAGAAGAGCACGGTGCCGAGAGAGATGAGATTTGGGAAAGGCGAGAATTTTGGTGTGATCCTAATTTCAACTAGATGTTGGACGATATGTACATGCATACAAACCCAAAAAAAAAAACATAAACTGCGATGACTTGCATCTTGACTCACCTAATGGCGGTCTTTAGAAATTGGAGAGTTGATATGTTCATTCCGTGCTCATTCTGTACATTGTAGAGTTTATTTGATTTCCAGCAAAAACTTGATTTATTTCTATGTTGTAGCATTTATACTACAACATCTATGTTTGGTGTTATAATATCAATGTTTTAAGTTTTAAAATAATTTTTACTTGTGTTGTTGTTTTTACTAGTGCAATTCAGTCTTTAAATTGAAATCCAAGATTTCCAGTCATTGTTTTAGTTAAGAAGTATAAAGCTCTAAACTACATTTAAGAACTGAATCATTTTAAACCTAAACCTCAAAGGTTTAATACAGAAGCATGACACCATGCATCAAAACAAACAACTTTTATATTTAAAGGTCCAGATTGTAAACTATAACTCATACCCATACAAACATAAGTATATATGAGCTGAACAAACAGGTTGGAACTCAAAAGATCCCTGTTATAAGTTCAAAATTTTAAAGTCCATATTACAGGTTTAAAATCAATGCTTTGACTGATGTTATAAAACATGTACCTTGTAAGTAAAAGTATAAAATACTTGTATAAAATCAACCTCATACACTAGCATTCAATATAAAATTCCAATATTTTTGCAAATAACATCAATGAATTTATAAAACTAACATTAAACAAGCTTCCAATATAATATTCCAACGTTCGTACAAATAATACCAGTATCATAACAAGTTTTCAACATAAAACTACAACATTGTTGCTAATAACACCAATGTTTTGGAAAGACAAAACAGTCTATAGACATGACTCAAAGCCTATAAACAGTCTAAGAGCATTTGATTGCAATCTATAGAGTTTCTGTAACTCAAAGATTGTTCTTGCTCGGATGTCTTCAAAACATGACGTCGCGTCAATTTTTGTCAAGTCAAGCAGCTTGGCATCCTTAGATCGATTTCTACCAACAAAAACAACAGTTTCTTTTTTCAATTTGGAAGAAAGAAGAGACAAACTTCATACAGACAAGCTTCATGCATGCATAACAAATAATTTAACACATTTTAACCACAGAAGTTTCATGCAGACAAACCTAGACATTTTCAAGCTAAACCTAAAAATTTAACCACAAAAGTTTCATAGATAAAGAACTAACAATCAAGGGATTGAATATGAGAACCCATGCATATAAACCTAGGCAAAACTCACTATTTAACCAAAAAAAGTTCTCACAATCCAAACATACCTGATATAATGTAAAAGGTCTATATTATAAACAAAAACCTAAACATATAGCTCTAATCATGCAAATCTAGACATTTTGACTCCAAACCTCACTGTTTAACCAAAAAAATTTCACATAGTCCAAGAAAACATGATATAATGCAAAAGGTCCATATTATAAACAAAACCTAAGCATATAACACTAAGCAAGGAAATCTATGCTTTTTTTACTCAAAACCTCACTGTTTCATCACAACAACTTCACACGGTCCAAAACAAATATGATATAGGACCAAACCTAGGCAATTTCACACCAGACCTCACTGTTTAGGCACATAAGTTTCACATTGTCCAGAACATGAAGGTTTTAGTGCAGAAGGCCCGCAACATAGACACAAACCTAAACATATAACTCAAAACATGCAAGCCTTCATGCAAACTCTGAGCAAACAAACCTCTGCATTTTAAATCAAAACCTAACCGTTTCACCCAAAAACAACTCCACACAAGCAGAACCTCCACTTTTTAGCATCAAACAACACACAGATTTGTAGTGTCATACCTGTTAGAGCTATTACAGCGCTTGATTCACTTTCTTCTTCAATGATCGTTCGATCATGCTCAAATACAAAGCGTCGTCAGCTACACACATGGATCGAATTTAGAATGAAATTCAAGCAATACAAAGCACTTACCAAAGATTCAATCTCTATTTGCTGACGAATCCGATCCAGAGTGCTAGGTTTTTCAGGTTAGAGCTTCGAATTGAAGATCCGAATATCGATTCAATTCAAGTTTCGAATTAATTGAACTGAAGTTTCGATTCGATCAGAACCCGTGTTTGAAGAAGAGATGCCGTGATTTGTTATTTTGATTCAGAAAATTTGGGGAAGAAACGTGGGGTTTTGAGAGGCAAAATTGTGGATTTATGAAGGTCTGGGTTTGCTTATATATGGTTGGGATGGGCCAATTTCGGGTCATAAAATTGGACCGGGCCAACCCGCGAGTTTTGGCCCCTAATTTCAATATTTGCTATCGAGTCTCTGTCTATATTATAGACGGTCTCCTCAGAGACTTTCTCTATACATTAATTATCAGTGCATTATTTTATTATTATACAATTATAATATACATTAATTATGAGTATATTATTTTATTATTATACAATTATATACAATGGGTATAGTACATATTAGTGTGGATAATATATAATGACATGGATAATAATATATAATGATGTTTACAGAGCTGGATGATGTGGCAGGCTGAATCACTGCTGGGGAAAAGCTGAAAAAAGAGGATTTTGGAGGAAAAAAGTGGGATGAGTAGCCCATTTATGGGCTGCTCCACTGCAGCTGCTCCACTGCATACTGAAATTAGATTTTAATTAGGTCACCTGAATTACTCAATTCAGTCAATTTTTGCTCAATTCACAAACTCACTAGGTTTTTTTTTATGTCTTTGCTTCTGATCATTTGTATTTTGGATCAGGTATATCTCTTGGCTTTAGGTTTGTTTTGTAAAACAAATTGGATGAGTTGTATTCAATCTTGGGTCTTGCTTCTATCATTCTCAGGGGACTGATATATCTGTTAGCTTTCACACAGATAAGCTGAGAAGAGGAGAAAGAAGAACAATGATGTTGTGCAGAAAACTGGATACTGCTTTTCTATTCATATCATCCATTATATACACAAACTCTGAAAGAAAAAAGGAATACGAAATAATCTACTTCTACGGAAGAAGGAAACTAAATAATCTAATTTCTACGTAAGAAGGAAACGTAATAATCTAATTCCTACGAAAAAGTAAAGAAAAATATCTACTTCCTACGGATGCTAATTAGCATCTTTATTTTCTAGAAATAGCTGCAGAAAATAAACAAACAAGGAAAAGAAAGATGACTAGAATATCTCACAAATCACCCCCATAATCTTGTCATCACTTTATCTCTGCAACTCCGATTCTGCCCCTAAGTTCTTGAAAACGAACTCGTCCGAGAGGCTTTGTCAGGATATCAGCGAGCTGAGCTTCTGTGTTGATGTAGTCGATGTCAATATCGCCCTGCTCCAGATAATCTCTAATCAAATGGTAACCTATATCAATGTGTTTACTTCGATCGTGAAACACAGGATTTCGGCTAAGATCGATTGCCGATTTGTTGTCCACCAATAACGTTGGTGCTTGTGGCTATTCACCTTGCATTTCACCAAGCAATCTACTAAGCCAAACACCTTGGCAAGCGGCAGTGGCAGCTGCAATATACTCTGACTCGCACGAAGAGAGTGCCACCACCCGTTGTTTCTGTGATTGCCAACTCACCGGAGATTGACCTAGGAAGAAAACTAGCCCCGTCGTGCTCTTCCTATCGTTGACGTCTCCGCCCAAATCAGCATCACTATAACCTGCCAAGAGTAAAGGTCCAGCACTTTTTCCATATGAAACTCCAAACTCTAGAGTTCCCGCCACATAGCGTAGAATATGCTTCACTGCTGCCATATGCTCAACTCTTGGCTGCTCCATGAATCGGCTAACATAACCAACTGCAAAAGTAATGTCTGGCCGAGTATGAACTAAGTACCTGAGGCTTCCCACCAAGCTGCGGTAGTCCGTGGCGTCCACCGGTCTCCCGTCTCCCGTCTTGCTTAGTTTGAGTCGTGCCTCCATTGGTGCCACACATGGATTGCACTCTTCCAGTCCGGCCTTTTGTAAAAGCTTCTTTGCGTAAGATGATTGGCAAAGAGTGACCAAACCCTTCCGTTGTTGCACTTGGATGCCGAGGTAGTAACTCAGTTCGCCGAGGTCGCTCATCTCAAATAGATTCGTCATCTCCTTCTTGAACTTCATCAGTTCTTCGATTGAAGTTCCGGTGATGATCAAGTCATCAACATAAACTCCAACTAGCAGTTGCTCCTTCCCGTTGCTCCGGCGATATACTGCGTGCTCGGCTTCACATCGTACAAACTCCAAGTCGCGAAGACTCTTGTCAAGTTTGGCATTCCAAGCCCTCGGAGCTTGACGTAGTCCGTAGAGAGCCTTCTTAAGCTGAAGAACCTTGCCTTCGTTGCCTTGAATTTCGAAACACGGCGGTTGCTTGACATAAACCTCCTCAATCAGATCACCGTTGAGGAACGCGGTCTTGACGTCCATGTGGTGGATTGGCCACCCGTGGTGTGCAGCGAGCGCGATCAGAACCCGCACCGTCTCCATTCGTGCAACTGGAGCGAACACTTCCTCGTAGTCCACCCCCTGCTGCTGCACGTAGCCCTTTGCCACTAACCGCGCCTTTCGTTTCACCATCTCCCCGTTCGCGTCCTTCTTGAGCTTGAAGACCCACTTAAGTCCGATGGCGCGGTGTCCCGGTGGTAGATCGGTGAGGCGCCACGTCTGGTTTGCCTCGATGCTTGCAAGTTCCTCCGTCATCGCCGTTCGTCATCCTTCATCCTTCTCGGCTTCAGCTAGGCTCGTTGGTTCGTCGACTGTGAGAAGACAAAGCTCCTCGTCCTCAGTTTCAATCTTCTCTGGCTGCGTGGCCTTGACGTGGGCGACGCACCCAAACACTCGGAGATGGCTCACGCTCGGCCGGAGCCCGTGCCATGCTTCGTAGGGTGTCTTGCCGCTGACGCTCTTCGTGATTCCCCGGTTCAGAAGGTAGACCGCCGTTGTCCCTGCTTCTCCCCAGAATCTCATCGGCATGCCTTTGGCCTTCAAGAGGCAACGTGCCATGCTAACCACCGTTTGATTTCATCGTTCGACCACGCCGTTTTGCTGGGGCGAGTATGGCGCCGTTGTTTGTCGATGCACACCGTGGTCGGCAAAGTACTTGCTGAGTTCTTGAGACGTGAACTCACCTCCACGATCGGTCCGCAACGTCTTCAACTTGCACCCGCTTTGTCGTTCGGCTGCTGCCACGGTCCTTTTGATGGCTTCCGCCGCTTGATCCTTCGAGGTCAACAAGACTATCCACATATATCTACTAAGATCATCTACCATTAGTAGAAAGTATCGTTTACCTCCAGGAGTTTGTGGCTCGATGGGTCCACACAGATCGGCGTGCACGAGCCCAAGGCGTTCGGTCGCTCGGTTCTTGGCTTGGCTTGGGAACGAGCTGCGTTTCTGCTTCCCGGCCAGGCAGGCGTCACACAAGCGCTCAACGTCATCGAGCAGCGGGAGTCCGTCTACCATCTTGTTCCTGGCCATGCGTCGAAGGGCCTCGAAGTTCATGTGGCCGTATCTCGCGTGCCATCGCCACCTATCCTCGCACCCATGCACCGCAAGGCACACTGGTCATGCCAAACTCAGATGAAGGAGGTAAAGGCGCCCTTGGCCTCTTGGCACCCGTGCGAGCAAGCGTCCGCCTTGATCCCGTAACGTGAGCCACCCGGGCTGGATCCTCGTGTTGTAGCCGTCCTCATCCAGCTGGCCGAGTGAGATGATGCCGCTGTGAAGCCGTGGTATGTAATACACATCGTCGAACTTTAGGTGCTCGCCGTTCCGGCACGTAAAAAGGATCGTGCCAGTGCCTTCTATTTCCACGGAGGTATCGTCTCCCAGTTTGACCGAGCCTCGTACATGCGTTTCTAGCTCGGAGAAGAAATCCCGTCTTCCGCACATGTGGGCACTCGCACCGGAGTCAAGGAACCATGCCGTGTCACTCTGTCCGGGCTCCTTCATTGACCGTGCTTTAGAACGCGTCTCGTTGAGCAGGACGTGCTCCTTGGTGGCTGAGTTCTCGATCGTGAGGGAGTGAAGCCTTGCCACGAGGAGTGTCTGTTCGTCCACTTCAGCTTGCACGAGGTTGGCACGTCCCTTTCATTCGCGCCGTGGCTCGGGGCAGTCCTTGGAGATGTGGCCGGCCTATTTGTTACAATTGTAACACTTCAAATTTGTCAAGTCTCTGTCACCGCTCACCGCTTGTTGGTTGCCGTCTCCCTTGTGGCTCGGTTTCTTTCCTTTCTGAAAACCCTTGCCTTTGCCTTTGTTTCCGGAGCTAGAGCTCCGTCCTCGTGCGATCCACTCTTGCTCCGTGAGCAAAACTTGGCCATTGGAGTTGTTCGTGGTGTTGATGGAGCACCGATCTGCTGCTGACCTAAGCCTGCCGATGAGTTCCTCCACTGTCTTGCCGTTCAGATCGAGCAACGTTTCGATCGAGCAAGCGATTTGGGCGTACTGGCTCGGCACCTCCCGCAAGAACTTTTGGACCACTTTGATCTCTTCTAGAGATTCACCTAAAGAACGAAGGTTATTGACGATACCTGTAATCCGCATGCCGAAGGCGTCGAGTGACTCCCCGTCCTTGAAGGCGATTTGCTCGAACTCCTTGCGTAGACGTTGTGCCGTGGCCTCACGCACTCGATCCATGCCGACTCGCATCATCCGGATTGCCTCCCAAGCTTCGTGTGCCGACGTTTTGACAGCTAGCGCCGTTACCATCTCCGGTGGCACCGCCCGAATCAAAGCCGAGAGGGCCGCCATGTCTTCCCGTTCGGACGGTTCTCCAACGCCGGAAGTGGCCTCCCATAAACCTTGTGCTCGTAGGTTTATCTTCATCACGAGGGCCCATTCGATGTAGTTCGTTGCCGTCAACGTGGGGTACACAATGTTGGCGCCAAGGTTGGTACGTTCTTGGATGACACGTTCGTGGATGACAACTTCGCCGCCGTTGCCGCGTCGTGGCCTGCTGCGTCCTCGTCCTCCCTGTGGTTCCGTTCGTGCCGGTGATCTCGATGCGTCCGCCATAGGATCGTTGAAGCTCTTGATACCACTTGTTAGCTTTCACACAGATAAGCTGAGAAGAGGAGAAAGAAGAACAATGATGTTGTGCAGAAAACTGGATACTGCTTTTCTATTCATATCATCCTTTATATACACAAACTCTGAAAGAAAAAAGGAATACGAAATAATCTACTTCTACGGAAGAAGGAAACTAAATAATCTAATTTCTACGTAAGAAGGAAACGTAATAATCTAATTCCTACAAAAAAGGAAAGAAAAATATCTACTTCCTACGGATGCTAATTAGCATCTTTATTTTCTAGAAATAGCTGCAGAAAATAAACAAACAAGGAAAAGAAAGATGACTAGAATATCTCACAATATCTACATGTCATGTGATTCTATTCATCATTTCTCAGAATATATATTCATGTTTGTTTCTGTTATATTCTTCTTTGAATTTGAGATATTGCGCTGTGCTAAATATTGATGGAGGTTTCAGTATTTGTTTACGCCTGTTTTGTATCAGGTCTTTTTAACCTATATATCAGCCATGGATGAAATCAAGGCTGCTAAACTTTGAGTTCATAACCTGTGTGACTTTCCCGATGAAATCTGCAGTCACATCCTCTCGTTTTTACCCCCACCAGAGACTGTCAAGACATCAACTCTTTCCTCGAGGTGGAGGCATCTGTACAAAGGGGTTCCTAACATTGAGTTATTTATTGGTACGTAAGACATCAAACCTTCAAAGCTTCTTCGTGACTAATTCTCCTTATTATACATGTGACTCATGTGACTCTTGTGGGTTGTATGTCTGAATTTGTAATATGACCTATCTAATATTTGATGTTGATAAATTTGTTCCCTAAAATCTTAAAATCTACTAATAATTTTCTTCTATGAATGCTCTCAGAGAGTATTAAAAGGACGATCATACAACTTTCGGAAATTATCGCTAAGGTTCAGGCTGCGACGAGCGAAATGCTGCTCGAGGTGAGTAAAATACGAGAGATTAATGATCTGCTCGCCATGTCAGGTAATTTTCACAATTTATGGCTGCATTTGTCTATCTGATGCAGCTGCAAAGTCTGTTTTTCAAGATTAATATATTCTTTCTTGTATCTATTCAACCACACTGACTTTTGTGGGTTCTATGTATCAGTTTGTAATTAACCTATCTAAACTCAGATTGTTGATTAAGTATGTTTACCTATAATTAATTTCTTCTAATATTCATCCTTAAATGCTTTAAGAGGGAGCACATAGGATGGAGATATTTCTTGAAAGGCCGGCCTCTGTTTGTGTCTGGATGAGTAAATGGAATGTCAATGTGAAAAGACTGCAAGAGGAGTTGAACGCTGCAATGAAACTAAGTGAAGCTCTGACATCCTCTATTGAGCAACAATCTTATAACCTTCGTTTTGATGATGATGATGATGGTGATGATGCTAATGTTGATGAGGCGGAGTGAGAGTGGTATAATTGTTGTGTGTCTTCATGCCTAAGTGAGGGACATGGTTTGTGCTTATACTAACTTGTGAGGATTTGACTATTTTGAAAATTTAGACAGTGATTTAAAATTATGTAGATTGAAGATTTAACTTGCGTGGTTTGTGTTTTATTTACTAGCGTGGATTTCCAAAAAAAATTTGGTTTGTTTTAGCTGTGGTTGCATTGATCATCAGCCTCTAAGGCCTGTCTCTTCTTGCTGGAAAGTGTAATGAAATAGTGTGTGAGGATACTGGTTTCGTTCCTATCAGAATCTAATCGACCAAGCAGAAACTTTTTTAATTTTTATGCCTGAAATTAACATATATATATTGTCCTTGCATCTATAGTAGTCATTTATTACGTAGCGATTGTATAGTAATCGAAAGTATCTTTAACCCAATGATACTCATATTTCTGAATCCATGCTTCAAACACTTTGATAAGCTCGGTCTTTCCTCATTTTCATGCTCAGGAAAGTATTCCACCAGTTTTTTCATGAAGATATCAATTCATGAGACTTTTGCATTGTTTTCAGCTCCAGTTTGATCTTCCCAGGAACTGAGGTTGTTTACTACACTAATTCTTTCAGCTATTGTATATTTTTGTCGAAAGAATCTTTGTTTTCATTTCTATCACAATTCTTGAGAGCATGCATTTCAGAAGCATATGATCTCCAAGTGAAACTTATTCCACCACTTTTCGAAAAATGGAAGTTGGTGGATTTTCTTTTTATTATACTAAAAAGGTTTGTGGATAATTTACTTGTGATAAATTTATGCCAAAGATACTAAAATGGAATTTATTGAATCTCCATCAAGTATTCTGTCACCTAATCAATATATAGTGCACCATACAATCAACACACAATACAAGGAAGTGGTGATAGTTGCTTTGTAGACATCGGACTAACTTGAGGATGATTATCCGCAGGTAATTCATTGTTGTATCGGTGGATTTTCTGCTCTCAAGTTGGTACTTTCTGCTTGGTTAATCTCCTGTATTTAGGGCCATTTGAAAGATCAGGACACGACTTGTATGGCTATTGAAGACATGGAGACTCCAGATTTCAAGGTACAACTCTCTTTGTGCCACTGCTCTTAATTATGTTTTCCTCTTCACGTGTAGTTAGATGAAGGGTTAGTTAATAATGTTTACTATACCTGTTCTCGATAAACTATATCAATCGATGAATCTCAAATTTCCTTGTACTGTGTCTGAATCCACACTTAGATATGCTGATCATTTGAATCCACACTTCAATGGCAGTTCATTGTCACTTGGCACGGTGTCTGAATTTGGTCCTTTTTTCAATTTATTTACTTAAGTATGCTGTTTTGTAGCTAGACAATTATGAGACAGTGAGAGACACTAGACAGTATGTTTCAATTATTCGTAAAAATTACAAAAATACGGTTAAGACTAACTGAACTAACGGTCAAAATTTATAAGAGTCTAGAAATTGTACATTTCCAGAATGTTGGTTACCAAGAATAGGTCATTTTGAATGTTGGGTCCATTTTTTGCACTTTAGTATTTGTTTTTTGTTCTTACTTTGTAGATCTGAAGAACTATGAAGAATTCTAATCGCTCCAAAACATATATGGCGGATTCTACCGTTGTGATTCTTCAGGGAGGTGATGTTTTCTGTAAGACATCAAACCTTCAAAGATTCTTCGTGACTAATTTTCCTTATTTTCTATGTCTGAATTTGTAATTTGACCTATCTAATTTTGATATTTGTAAATTTGTTCACCAAAACATTTTTATCTACTAATATTTATTTGTCTTTTACAAATGCTTTCAAAGAGAATTAATTGCACGGTGATGGAACTTTTTGAATTGATCACTAATGGTCAGATTAGAATGAGTGAAATGCTATCTTATGTGAGCAGAATACAAGAGATTAATGATTTGTTCGCCATATCAGGTAACTTTAAAAACGTATGGCTGATTTGGTGTATCTAATGTAGCTACTATGTATGTTCTACCAAAGTAATATATTCTTGCTTGTTTTGTAATCAACTACAGTGACTATTGCATGCTCCATGTCTCAATTTGTAATTAATTTGACCTATCTAGACTCATATCTTTGACTAAGTTTATTAACGTCTTCTAATATTTGTCATCCTTAAATGCCTTCAGAGGATGCACTTAAGATCAAAAGAGTTTTGGTAAAGATAGCCTCTATATGTGTCGCAATGAGTAAATTAAAGCTCAGTGTGAGAGTCTTAAAAGGGGACTTGAACGCTGCCATGAAACTAGATGAAGCTCTGACAGTCTCTATTGAGCAATAATCATATACCCTTGATGGTGATGATGATGATGATAATGAGGAAGAAGATGGTGATGCTAATGATGATCAGGAGGAGTGAGAGTGGTAGGATTGTTTGTGTGTGTATTCATCCCTAAGTGAGGAAATGTTTTGACATGGTTTATGTTTTTATTGACTTGTGTGGACTTGACTATTAGCTAGAGCATTTAGACAATTATTTACATTTTGAAGATTGAAGATTTAACTTGTGTGGTTTGTGTTTCATAACTTGTGTTAATTTCCAATTTTTTTGTGTTGTTGTATTTTTCCATTATGGTTGCATCAATCGATCATGGGTAGAACCTCCAGCGTGAGGATGAAAGTTATGCCTTGGGAGAGAAAAGGGTATTCACTGATAGAATGAATAGAAATTACTTACTTGGAATACTGCCAGGCACTATTTATACTTGTCCCTTCAGTTTCCGGGTGGTCCATCCTTTATAGGACTCATCACTTGATTGTCAATGTCCGGGTGATCCATCCCCGGGTCGCTCCACAATAATTGACCTCAATACGGATATATGACTTACTATCTTATCTCGGATTGGACCTAGGCCCAGTATCACCAGATACTAGTAAAATTCCTATAGGTTTGGTATCAATTTTACAAGACTTCTCTGACATCTTTCAAGCGCCTTGCTCTTTGCCTCCCATGAGGGAAATTGATCACAGAATTCCTCTTAAACCTGGTTCTGAACCATTTAAATTTAAACCTTACAAGCAGCCTCATGCCCACAAAGAATAAATTGAAGAACAAGTGCAACAAATGATGAGGAAACCAAGTCATGAATACAAGAGAGCAATAGCTCATTCTCATCACCAGTCATACTTGTTAAGAAGAAGGATGGCAGATGTAGGAAGTTATATGAAATCATAGTCAAGGACAGATTTTTCATTCCTGTGATTGAAGAACTTTTAGATGAGCTCAATGGGATGTTCTTTTTTACTAAACTAGATCTTAGGTCTGGCAATTATCAAATAAAAATGTCTAGTGCATATGTAGAGAAGACAGCATTTCAAAACCTTAGTGGGCATTTTGAGTTTTTAGCAATGACATTTGGTCTTAAAAATGTTCATGCTACTTCCCAGGATCTTATGAACAAAATATTTCAGAATCTACTCAGAAATTTTAGTGTTTTTTATGACAATTTAATCTAAACCAGAACACTACAAGATCATTTAACTCATGTACAAGAAGTACTGAGCATCATGAGAGCAAATCAACTCTATGCTAAGGGCTCTAAGTTTGTTTTTGTTGTGGCCACATTATTTCTAAAGATGGAGTTAGCATGGATGAAAAAAAGATTTCTGGAATTCTTAACTGGCCTATTCCCAAGAATCTAAAGGAATTAAGAGGATTTCTTTGTCTAGCTGGCTACTATAGAAGATTTATTTCTGGTTTTGGCATTACCTGTAGGCCTCTATTTGTTCTCTTAAGAAATGACTGATTTCTATGGACAACATAAGCTACTGCTTCCTTTGAGAAACTCAAGAAATTGATTACTTTTGTGCTCCAGTTTTGAGGATGCCTGATTTCTGCAAGACTTTCATTGTAGAAACTAATGCTTGCAATGAAGGCATGGGAGCTATCCTACTACAAGAAGGTAGGCCCATCTCATTTTTAATTAAGGGTCTGTCAAAAAAATAAAGGGCTCTCAACATATGAAAATGAATTATTGGTATTGGTAATGGATGTTGAAAAAGGGAGACATTACCTAGCAGGTAACAAGTTTATCATCAAAACTGACCACTAGAGCCTTAAACACCTCACGGATAAGAAATTGTGTAGTACTATTCAACACAAATGGATGTTTAAACTGTTGGGGCAAACTTTTGAGATCAAGCATAGAACTGGGCTCCAGCTTTGATAAGGAAGATGGGGATTTAATTCCTGAATGTTGTTGCAGCAAATAAATTGAGTTATGATCCATTGCGGGAAGAATGGACAGTTATTGATGAACTAGTATAATACCTCTGTTACACACGGAATTTCAAACTATATATAATAAATAAATAATAATTATATTTTACTGTAATTATAGTAGTAGAATAAAAAAGTATAAAATCATTTAAAAACTATAACATTCTTATAATCAAGAGATTCGGAGTCCATTTCTATCTGGGATAAAGGGGTGGAAATTTCTTTGGGGGTCCACTTAGATTATTGTCGATTTAAAGAAATACAAATTGTTATTAAATTATGTGATCAAATATCACAGTTTTTCATTTCTGTAGAATAAAGAATTATACAATTTTTATTGTGATTTTATTTAATTAATAATGTAAGGCAATTGATTTGAATTCAATAAAAGTAAAATTGATTTCGGTTAACTCGAATATATTAAATTAAGTAAAAATCTGAACTCTAATATCATTAGTGTAAAAAGAAATTTGAATTTAATTTTGGATTCAGTAAAATGGTAAACTAATGAAAATATAATACCATAAGGCGAGTACACAACGATATATATACATTTTGAGAAAAAATGAAATAAATATTTATTATGAATATGTTAGTAATGGCTATATATTATCATCTTTTAATTATAGCACAAAATTTAATAATAAATTATCTTTAATCTTACTCATTCACATGTTGAAATAAGTTTTTACCATGATGTGACATTTATAAGGGATTTTGTGATACTACTATACTTCTAACTCTAAAATTATCGGAATAGTTGAATGTGACCGTTTCAAATCATTCTAAGTGTTGTTGTAGTTATCAATATTTTATTGCACACCTCGTCATTAATATTTTAGTTACATTGGATAAAATTATTGGAAATAAAAAATAGCGATAACTTGTAATGAAAATACTTATGTGTTGAATAGCACATTTGAAGTAAATAAACATTATCAATCAAAAGACAACTTGATTAGGATTTAATTAATCTAATTTTTCTATTAATTTTAATATAAAAAAACTGAATGTTTTGGTATGATTATAATTACGATCTAATAATTTTAGTTGGATTCAAACCTGGTCATCGATAATATTTATCTGACAATTTGAAAAGTATGAGATAAATAGTACAACAATTAGTAAAAAAATTAATTATAAGGCATAAATTAGTATATAAGGCAAACAAATAGTGAAAGGTCTTTTTAGTTATGTTTTAATATGATCATTATTACAAATCTAATCATTAAGTTATATACAAAACTGATCATTCATAATGTGTTATCTCACAAAATATGAAAACATATGAGGTATCACTAAGTATACAACAATGAAAAGAAATGTTAGTAAGGCGACGTGAATTTTACTAAATTAGTAAAAGAAGTAGGAAAACAATCATGGAAAATTATTTTTGGTTATTAAACACAGTTTTTTGCGAAAATGAAATAAGATTTATAAAAAATTTGGCACAAAAACAAGATAAAGAAAAAGCGACACTTGAGTTTACCAATTTTTACTATAAATATTATAATATAGTATAGAAGACAATAGTGATGAAAATATTTACGTGTGGGAATAGCAAAATTTAAGTAGATAAATATCGTCAATTAATCTTAAAGAGATTTTCATTAGGATATGGTTAATCTTACTTGTTTTTAACTTTAATAAAAACATAAATGCATGTTCTGATATGATCATATTTACTAAAAATCTAATGATTCCAGCTATATATAAAAAACTTTTCATTGACTATTTATATCACGATTCAAAAAATTAATACAACAAATCAGTGAAAACTTAGTAAAGCAAAGTTAATTTTACTATACTTGGTTAAATATATTAGACTAGCAATTAGTGAGAAATATTTTTAGTTATTTATATAATTTTTGGTGAAATTGCCATAAGTTCTAAATTTTGTAAAAACAAGTTTTGGCGGAAAATAAGTGAAGGAGAATGAGACACGTGACACCATTGTTTACTACTTTAGTAATTAGTATAGATAGATGTTCCAGAAAAGAACTGATCACATCAAAAGTCCTCCATACTTGGTTGAATCAACTAGAGCAAAGCTATGAGGGGGATTCTGAAACTCAATAGTTAGTTGCAAAAGTTATTTTGGGTGGAGCTGATGCTGAATAATTAACTTATCAATATGAGATTCCAAAGTAAGGCCAGAAGATCTATGTAGGCATGTCTAAAGAGGTCAGGACTAATATTTTACATGCATTACATTCATGTGCTATAGGAGGACATAGTATGCTACCCTCAAAAGAGTTTTGGCTAAATTTTCATGGCCTGAGATTAGGGATAGCATCACTGAATTCATTCAGAGTTGTGAAATCTGTCAAAGGAACAAGAGTGAACACTTTCATTCACTTGAATTGTTGCAACCCTTACCAATTCCCACTCAATCATGGACTCAGTTATCTATGGACTTCATTGAAAAGCTCCTTAACTCCCAAGGTTATGATACAATTTTGGTAGTGGTGGACGGGTGTACCAAGTATGCTCATTTCTTGGCACTTACTCACCCTTTTACTGCCAAACAATTAGCCTTGATGTTCTTAGATGAGGTTTTTAGGCTGCATGGGGTTCCTGAATCTATTGTGAGTGACAGAGACATGGTATTCAATAGTCACTTCTGGAATGAGCTCTTCTCAAAGTTGGGTGTGAAACTGAAGTTTAGCACTGCTTATCACAAATGGTAAAATAGAAAGAGTCAATCAAGTGTCAGAAAACTACTTGAGATGTTTCTGTGGTGAGTTTCCTAGTTCTTCGAGAAGCTGGTTAAGTTTAGCTGAGAGATGGTACAATTTCTGTCACCATACCAGTCTAGATATGTCACCACATGAGACTCTCTATGGAGTAAAGCCACTGCACATTCCCATGGGCATTTTTGCTGACTCACTGATCTATCTACAACCGCTAATCTAGTCCAGAACATACAAGAAATTCAACAAAAGATTCAACTCCACCTTAAGCAAGCTCAAGAAAGAATGAAGTTGTTTGTTGATAAAAAGAGATTTGATAGATCTTTCAACAGTGGAGATTCGGTTTATCTCATAATCAGCAGACATAAACAACATTCTCTACACATTACTCAATTGGATAAGTTGTTAGCTAAGCATTGTGGCCCCTTCCAAGTAGAGCAAAAAATTGGGTTTGCTGCCTATAAGATCAAAGTTCCTTATCACAGTAGAGTGCACCCTGTGTTCCATGTGTCACTGCTCAAATAGTTTGTTGAAACTGCACCTACCACTCAGAGTAGTCCTCCTACCTTTAAAGATGAGGATCTTTGTTCATTGGAGCCTTTAGAAAACACAACAAATTCAGTGGCTAATACAATGAAAAGGTTTACCAAGTGAAGAAGTTTCATGGAGGGATGCTAAAGTAATCAAACAATTATTTCCCAGTTTCAGATCCTAATCTGAGGTGCTTGATGACAAGCACTCTCCAAACGAAAGGGATTTGCCATGATCTAAGGCACTAAGGATAAAAGTGTACTTTCCAGTGATGGGTCAACGGTGGTTGACCAGGAGAAGATTAGCGGTTGACTAGCGGTTGGAGGCAACTTCTTAGCTGAGGTAAGATGGGATCAAATAGGGAATCTAGAGTACTTCAGTTATACAATTTTTGCTATGCAAAACAATTTATTAGCTTAGCTAGGAACTCATTTTCTCTCACTTCTTCATATTGTTGTTGATTGTAATCTGCAAATGAGTTCTTGGTTGATTGAATTCATTACATGTAAAAAGTAATGAAATAAGAGGAAATCAAAGTGGGCTTGTATTTTGTAATAAACAAAAGTAGGTGGCATATATTTGCATCATCTTCTCATTTCCATTGTTTTCCCATCGTAAAAATATAGATTACTCATAAAAAAACATGATAACGAATGAAGAACTCAAATTTCAGACCATGATGTTCCTACCTCGCCGGATTTTCTTGGAGGAGGTCAGGCCTCCTTTGGCCTCCCGTAGATTCATCCCGACACGCAGTGAAATCATCCGCCACGATGCACGTAAAACAGAGGCCGGCCGCTGCAGATATGTCGGTGATAAGGCCAGTAGGCCAGAAAGCTGATATATTGTGTTGTGTTTCTTGACCAACAATAAATTTGTGAGTCTAATAGAATTTTATGAATTTTAATATATACTAAATACATTTGAATCCAAGAGTATTAGAAGTGAAATTAGTTTCAGAACAATGTTATTTTTGGCATTAATTTTAGAAATAAGATTATATACGCAAATAAATAATCTATTCATGAAATATTCACTATCAGAAAGTTGACCCCTCCTTTCAACGGTTTTATACATATTTTCAGCGCTTTCTTATGATAAGGTAGCGCCCTCTAAGTGGGCGGTGAAAGCTTATGATAAGAGGCGCTGAAACACCAATGAAAGGACCCGCCTGAACACGTAAGGCTTTTTGACTGGACATTCCACTTCTTGTGTAACATTTGGGCCACTGATACCCATTAGGCCCAACATGCGTTTCGTAAAAGGCCTGATGATGGGTTTGGGCCCGTTTGAGATTGTGGGTTAGCTGTTGACCAGGCTTGATTGACGGTTGACTGGTGGTCAACATGGTTTGCAGCGGTTATAAAACAGCATTGATATCCATCTTCTGGGGGGTAATTTGAAATTTGAATTTCCCACGTAATTGCTCATTTGAATTTTCAGTTCCCGCCAATATTAGTGAAAGCGCTGATAGAGTTTGTTATTTCATTTCAGCGGTACAATGGGCGGTATCGGTGAAATAAAAATTGTCGGCGAAAAAAAAAACGTGCTGGAAATTGCACCGCCACCGCACTATTTGCGGTTTCTTTCAAAAGGTCAGTAGGCCAGAAAGCTGATAATGCATGAAAACCAACAAGTACATCTAATGAATCGCACACGACATACTTAGCATTCAAAATGTATTAACGCAAGATCACGAGTAATTCATGCCAAAACATGGCAAAAATACAGAACATGTCCTAAAGTCATAGAATACGAACACGATAGATATTATCCATGAAAAGAGGTGATTAAAATGTGCATCGTAAGAACTAGTTCAACAAGACCTGAAGGAAGGGAGTTCATCTAATCACGTCTGCGCAATCTCCTTGTGATGGTGTTCTGAGACTCACAAATTGGAACAACATGATCCATCATGAAGAGGCAGTTGGTATCGATGAGGCCCTCCAATACTTGTTTTGGGTAAGGAGTGGGGTCAAATGGGAATACCTAGACCAAACAAATGTGGAGGGTTCAGATTTGTGACTGGCATGTATGAGCGAGTGCAAAATAGCATGTATCTATACTGGCTATACAAGTATAAACGGAAATGGTAAAGAAAGCATACATAGAATGAAATATCGGTACCTTGTTGACATTTACACTAGAAGTAAGAAGCACAATCTTCTCCATATACAGCATTGTATAGTACCCACATTCCCAGGTTGAAGACTGGATTTTGTGCTGTGAAAAATCAAGACAAGGCAAAATGACTGTCACAAATGGGAAGAAGTTGTGAATTAATTATGCAAGAAAGTGAAGGGTCTTTTCCCGGAGACTTAGTTCCATGCTTCGAGCGCACTTCAGCCTTATACATAGGTCCCACACTAACATTCCACCAACAAGAAAAATATAAGCATCTTAATTGTGTGATGTTACTGTAAGCAGTTCATGGAAATAAACGTACCTCATACACAGATCAGAGAGGAATGGCTTCCTATCTTGTGTAGTTTCATGGCCCAAAGGATCCAAGCTGTAGACAATGCATTCTTCAAGAACAACCAAGAACAAGGTCCAGTATTTTCTGAAATATGTAAATGAATATGACAGTAAGAAAGTATGATTGCACTGAATGTTCGTGGTTGAAGGTAGAAAAAGATACGAGTATATTTGAACATGGAAGGTTACTTACTCTCTACACAAGGGCATGACATAGACGTTTTTGCTTGTCTTGATTCCATGGTCTTCTTTAGTGTGGTGAGTATTTTCTTCTTCGAACCTGCATCATCCACGCTCCCTGTTCCGCCAGAAAAACAAGAGACCATCTGAACCCTGTTGTGATCTTCTTCAGACAGTTCAACATATAGCTTGCCTGAAATTAAAACATGCAATTCAATACTTAAAATGCTTAGTTGTTAGGTACACTTCAAATAACATATGGAAGAGAGGAAAAATTGCATACCTTGCCCACATATCAACTTGACATCCACTGATCCACTCCTTCTTAAACCTGCTCACATTTTTTATCCAAGTGGTGGAAGTTGGCAAGGTCATGTGCATATGGTTGAAACCTGGGCCAAAAACATCAAGCTCCAATGGCATGATGCACCATTCCTTTGCGTTTGGATGGGCTGCCAAATCAGCTAGGGCTTTAGTGAGATTGTGCCTGACTTTGGGGTCCCTCACGTGATGGGCAAAAACCTACGAAATCAAAATGAAGGCATGACCATTAGTAAAATAAAAACATTACTTTCATCTAAGTACTGAAAAAGTAGTAAAAAAGGTGCAGGTGTGCAGGAAAGATGATTTATCCATGTCAGAAGAAGAGTTGGTACCTGTTCTGCTGGCTTGGCTGTTTCGTTGTCCTCATCCACCTCTAGTTTGACAGGTAGTGGAGATGCTGGTGGTGGGGAAGGGTTGTTGAATGTATCAGCTCCACTAGGAGGTTTATCTTGTTCGTCCAACTCCATGTTTTCATCGAGTTGGGTAGGAGCTTTTGGTACCTCCGGTTGGCTAGGTTCCTCATTGCCAGCACCCAGAATTTGGACATCTTCTGAAACAGGTGGAAGGTGGGATGGTGAATTTGACACATTGACTGCTTCAAGCTTTCGAGCAGGTTCCTAAAATGAAATAGGTTAGCATTACAAATTAATAAAATGCAAATAAACAGAAAAATGACAACATGTGTGAGAAGAATTTCCTTAACTTCGTCTGCCATGGTATAGTCAATGAGTTCTTCTTGCCACAAGACTGGCATCCCACCTGCAGCAGATCCAACTGTTGAAAAATCTTGGTTGAGAATAGGCAGGTCCTCGTCAGGTCGAAAGATTGGAGCTTTGACTTGCACGGTCTCACAGCCTAGGTCACCCAGGAATGGTAGTACAACTCCAGCCGCAGCTGTTACCACCCTCCCAGTCGCAGTCCGAACCTGCAAATAGCAAGGTTCTGGTGACCGCAACTGCAAATAAGGATTGATTAATGTCAGCAATTCCAGTGTAAAATTTATTTGTTGGTGTAAGTGTGAGAAAAAATGAAAGCAGACGAACCTCTGTGTTCAGACTTTCACTGTATGTTTCGAAAGTGGTTGATTTTCGCCCGGTTGCCTGGTGAACAGAGGCGGGTGGGCTGCGTATTTTTGTCTGACATGAAAAAACATGAACGATGTAAAGAACTCAATGACTGGAATTGTATATAATAAGAAGCCAATGTCAAAGTCGAAACTAGGGGAAATGATTTTACCTCGCCGACCGATTCAGATGTTGCACTTGCCGCTGGTTTGGGAACCTCAGAAACCAGGTCCTTAACAGCTTGTATCTTCTTCTCCATTTGTGCCTTCATGAAATTCTCCGGGGTGATGTCTGCCGTCAGATCTATGCCAAGCTTGTCAGTGATGAAGTCAGTGTACTCGCGCAATGCATCAGCTATCTGCTTCGCCTCAGCCTCAAACTTGTCCTTCTTCGTCTTCGGAGCTCTCTTCCTCTTCCAGCCATCTTTGGTTAGCCCGAGATGGGCAAAATCCAGACTTGCTGTGGTTGGGCAGGCAAGATGTCATCCTAGAGCGTCCCTGATTTTCGTAGCCAAATACTGGATGTCATCCCTGCCTTCGATAATCAGTCTACCCTGTTCCTTCTCTCAGTTTAGCCTTAGCTGCATTTTAATTAAAAGGTTTATAAAATTTGAATTTTGTATGTTATTTACATATAACATGAATATGTACATATAAAATGAATGAGAGAGTGAGACTTACTATCTCTTCAGCAGCATCTCTTACGAAGTCCTGAGAATACCGACCATCCTTTTTGTTTTCCTCCAGGAATACAATGGAGCGGTCGACAATAAAGACCATGTGCCTGACAGCCTCCTCGGCTTCTTCTTTACTCATCCCTGCTGCAATCTTCTCCTTAATTGCTTCCCTCCGCATCTCCTTAGCCTTCTCTATGTACACTTTTCTATACCCTCCGCTCCAACATTGGTGGATGAACCTCTTCAGCAATCCATTTGTAGAATTCTTTGCACTCATTTTCTGTTTAGCAAAAAAAAGTAGTTGTTAGTGTTTTTTGAACTGAAGTCGTGCAATGACATATAACATGAATAAAGTGCTGAGTTGTTGTGCATCTTACTATGAAATCGGGGTCTGTAGACCTGTATTCCACAAACAGCTCCCACTCTTTAGGATCCATCCACCTATACAAGGTGCATGGATTACCAGGTGGCTTTTTTGGATCAACCTTGGCCACGTACTTATTCCACACCTTGGTCCTCCAACAACGCATCCTGCAGGCTGCATAGGCCGTCCATTGTTTCTTCAGCTTGGCCTGGTCTTCCTTATTAAGTAAGGTTCTGAAGTCCCAACTCTCCTAAACAAGCAGATAAAAAGAATTAGAGTGGATAACTGAATACGTAGCACATTCATATGTATAACTGTTAGTACCGGGCAATAAAAAATACAACTCTTGCCATTGTATCCTCCCAAGCTTCATCTTTCACGGACTGTGGAACATCTAGCCACTTTTTCCAAGTGCCAAACTTGATTCTTCTCCTGAAAGCATATGCAACATACCCGCACCACTTCCCTACCATGACTCGAGGGCAAAGGAACCAGTCGAACCACATCGGTAGTGGTTTACTGTGCTTTGCAAGAAGTTCTGATTTGCAGGTGGCTGAGCCGCGTTTTCAAAATGAAGATGCTATTTCGAACTTGTCGAAGTTCTCTCTCTCCCTGGCCTCCCTTAAAGTCTCCCTCTTTAAGTTGTGTTCCTCTGGCTGGTCGATGTCTCCCGGGTGAGGGTCACGCGGGTCAGCTACTCCTATCAACTTCTCGATAGATATCGATGTACCTGGCTTCTTCTGCTTTCTCGAACTCTCAGTCTTGCTTTCAGCACCAGAGTTCTCGGAATCAGACCCTTCAGCACCATGGTTAGTTGGTTCCATTCTGATGTGGACTTTTTGTTGACAGGCATTAACAAGACATGCATCAATGAAGTGGTTCAACACAGTCAACATGAACAATTTAACACAGGAAAAACACTAATCCCCATAGACTGTGAAAACATATCAAGTGACACGGGGCAAATCAAACATAAAGTAGTGATTTTGCAAGCATGGCACTAAAGGGGCTACATTAAAAGGCAAAAGCATAGAAAAAACCCTTGCAAATCAAGTACAGATGTGAGTTTTTATTGATTTTTTTAAGCAATTAGGGTTTAGTGCATGAAGATGGCAGCTAGGGTTACAGCTCGACTACAAACCAATCTTGGCTAAATCATGCACATGCAAATCAAGAAATATAGTTTCGATAAATTGTAGATCTAGGGTTTTACCTGTTCAACGGGTGTAATGAGGCACTGACTGTCCGGCGGATGCAGTGTCGTGGATCACAGTGGGATAGGTCTCAGTGGGTTGAGTATTTCGGTCGGAAAATCACAGATTTGGAGACGAGGGTTTTCTTGGTTTGGGGGAAAATTGGTTCTATGGGTCGGGGTTTAATGTTGTGAGATAGAAACTAATATGGGTTGGGGCTGCGTTATTTAAACATGGGTAATTAAATGAATTAAAAAAAGATAAATATAAAATGAGCAAATTGAATAAAAAAAGTTTGGAACAAAACGGTGCGTTTTAGTGTATCAGCGCAGCAGTCAGCTGCTGCTTTTTTGCGCGCCTAGTAATCAAACCAGTATTTGACACAAATTTAGGAAAAATTGGCTAAGTACATTGCAGCGCTTTGTCAATTAGCACTGCAACGTGAAACTTGAAACTTCGTGCCCACAGATTTTTCCCGCCTCAGAAAAATGTGGGCCTATTTTTGCAATTTCAGATTTTTACAATTAAACCATAACAATTTGTAAGTATTATGGTGGGAGGCCATTAATTTATAAAAATAAATTTTGTTAAAAAATTGACAAGTTTTCTTCATAATTTGTAATCAAAATATATATTAATACATAATATGTACTTCAAGAAAAATTAAAAAGTGCTTGTGATGAGTGAAGTTGAAATTTTACTAATTTATGAATATGCCCCAAACATTTTGTAACTGGACGGTATCAATCATATCGGGATTAGATTGTGTGTGTTCGATGTAGATCATTATAAATGTGGACATTTCATATGAAATGTCCTTAAATTATAGTCAATTGGTAACACAATGAGGTCACTGCGACGGTTTTACATTGAATACTATCATAACTGATGCATTTCTAGTTACCGCTCACGTCAATCACAATGCACGGGTGACACGTATTGTGGAGTACATATGTAACGTAAAATATATGACTTTTGAAAATTTTAGTCATGACTTTCCAATAAATCTCACACCTAAGTCCATGGAAGTAAGTATAAGTATGAATAAAACTTGTAGTGAATGTATCTCGAACTCTATCGATTTGTACTACACGTACCTAATTAATCTACCCGAAATAAATAATTCTTGATGAATTGCATGAGGAACATTATGGAACTCAATATATTGTAATAAAAATGATTTTTTGATACTAATAGCTAGCATAATTAGGTTTAGATTTAAATTTGACTATTTTACCCCTGCGACGTGTATAATTCTTCGTGTGACACGCGTATAAGGTTAACAAGACTGCATCAGTCCAATGGGCTTATGTTTTCAGCCCGTACCAAATAACATATCAGTCCATTCATAATTAGACCACAAGGTCCACAACAAATAAAAAAAATAGTCTATTGCAATCAGGCACCCAATCTCATCCCCAAACTTTTTATCCCCAATTTTTACCCGACAGAAATCCCCACACCACCAAACCGTACTGAAGGTGAAATCAAACCACCAAAGCCGTGATATGATATCAAGTTGTTGGACGGTGATTTACCCATAGCCAAACTGTATTGAAGGTGAAGCGGATTACGTGATTCAACTACGCAGGTAATCCAATTTAGGGTTTGTCTATTATATGTTCTCTTTGATTTTTGATAGCTGTGGTTTGTCTATTCTGTGTTTTTGGATATAATGCATTGATATTGGTTCATGTGCTGCTGATTCATAGTTATTGTGAATGGAAACCTTAGGAATGGATTCTGTTTTGCTGATTCATAGTAATAGTGGATAGAAACCATAGCTATATATATTTTGTTGCTGACTCATAGTTGTAGATCATAGTTATAGTGGATGGAAACAATTTGATGGATGAATCTGATGGAATAAAAGTGATGTAAGCAATGTGATTGCTGTTTATTGCTTTGAGGCTTATATGGATGTTACTCACACATTGTTTTTGAACAGGATAGGTCCTTCTAAAAAACAGAAAACATCGAATAAAACAACGGTGCCTGCATCCTCTGTCAAAGCTGGCAAAGCTTCCACCAAGTCGACACCAACGGCTGAAACCATAGCCACCAGTCCCAACGCTGGAACCATAAACACTGACTCCCTCGATTTCATATCGAACGAAGCCAGGAGTCGCTACAGGGTTCTCCAACGGAAGACGGTATTAAAAGAGAGGGGAATTGAAAATGAGCCGCCTTTCCGCGAATACATACGAAACCACGGGTGGGAGGCTCTCTGTGAGTCATCCCAAGATGAAAATATCACCATGGCCAATGAGTTCTTTGCAAACCTTGGGTGTATGAGGGAAAAGGGACCTGTCCTCTGCCGTGGAAATCAAGTAAGCATTTCTCCAAAAGTAATAAATGCCTACTTTCATTTGATTACTGATGCTAGAATGTATGGAGAATATGATGAGCTAGAGAGTCAGACTACGGTTGATGGAGAAACAAGGAAATTAGTTGGGAAGTGGAAAGAGGTAGTTAGAGATATAACTAGACATGAGATCTCAATGGATAATATATTGCCACATGAAAAATGGGTTAGTATCGAGAAGAAGCACTTGACTGTGGATATGAATATGTGGTATAGTTTTGTCGCTTCACGTATTAGCCCGGTGACTGTCAACTCGGAGGTCAACTGGGAACGTATTAGGATACTGTATGCATTGAAGAATAACATTGCTATAAATGTTGGATAGCTTATTTACAACGCCATTACAGCCTCGGGCGGTTGCTTGGGGTTCCATTCTCTTGTTACTGGTATATGTCACAAGGCAGGTTGTCAGGATAGGATGGACGACCAATGGAAGCCACCCATGGCAGTATCAGGGTGCAGCATTTCCACAGGAGGCCAGCGGGTCAAGCAACAACATCAACTGATTCAGACTTAGCTCATCGGGTCGACAAGATGGAGAAAGAAATTCAGTACTTGATGCTAATGAGTGAACACACAACAAAGTTACTCACACATGCATTCCCTGACAGTGTGCTTTGCTGTAAGATCGTATCCAGTCCGCGGGGAGAATGAAGTATTCACTACAACTGCTCCAAATTCACTTGAAGAACAGCATGCGTAAGCGGTTTAGACCAGCCTTTTGTTCATTGTAATGCTTATGCATTAGTTTGATCTTCAGTTTATGAGATATTGGCTTTTGTTGTTTCTTGGATTGATCTTCTTTGTATGAAAACGATGTTTCTAGTTTCTGTTTTGAATGAAAAGTATGATTAGTCTTCCAGAAATTATTATTTTCTCAGCTTTTAAATTTTCTGAAAGTTTCTGAATAGCAGCAGTGCGTTGCTGCGGTTACTGGAAGTTGGTTTTTGGGTGATTAGCCCAGAGCAGTAGTTAGTGGCTGCTCTATAACTGTAGGCTTCGCGTTGCAGCGCCCCCTGTTTTCAAATGCAACGGCTATTACGGAGCAGCAACCCGTTGTTGCTCTTATACTGTCAACAACTAGTATGAATGTTAATGAATAATTCAGTGTAATAAAAAAAAACTTCAAATTACAAATAAAATGCGCTAATGAACGCAAACTGTAAAGGAGAAATACAATCTAGGACTTATTATTTTTTCTAGGGAAATTATCTTCAATCAAATTCCCCTTGGCATCAACCCACAATCCATCATCGTGTCCTCTCTTGATTCTACTCATTTCCGTCTTCTTACAGTGACCTGGAAATGCAGTTGGAAATTCTAACTTGTCGTTCACAACTTCGTAATCAATCTCTTCCTCAAAGAAGTACTTCTTCCCTTGTAACACAATCGACCACTTCTTATCACTAGGATCCTCCACATAGAATACTTGTCGCGCTTGAGCGGCTAAAATGAAACAATCATCCTGATAGCCTTCATTTTTCAGATTGACACGTGTAAAACCCATGGGGTCATCCAAGTCAATGCCGCCCTTGTTTGAAACCCACTTACATTTGAACACAACACACTTGAAGGCACTATAGTCAAGTTCCCAAATTTGATCAATCACCCCATAAAATGATTCAATACTAGGACCTTTCTTGGTAATCTGCTCTGACTCATTGTACACACCACTAGTTTGTGTCGTAGTTCTACTATCCCTACATTCAGTGGTATAAGAGTATCCGTTAATGTCATATCCTGAATAGGACCTAACAACAGAATTCGGTTTCCTAGCAAAGGAACGTAGATTTTCATCAATTCCATCGATATTATACCGGCCTTCAAACCATTCTACAAATGTCTCTGTATACCTAGCTTGAATGTAAGTGCCACCCCTTCCAGGATACAAAGTAGCCAGATAATTCAAGTGCTCATCAACACACTATAAGAAATCTATGTTTTTGCAACATATTTTGTGCGACCAATTTATAAAAGTTGTATATTCACCACACTTTGTATCAATGTGTTGCGTATTGGCGACACCTTTACGTCACTTTCTTTCTATGTCGTAATTTTTATGACACTTATGCGTCACATTAATGAAGAGTCCCAAATTTAGGACATATTGTTACGACACTATCAAATTATGTTTTAATTATGTGACACATTTATGAATTTGTTGTGAATTCGTGGCACCATTGCATCACTTTTATTGGATTGATGCATTGCTTTCGACATGTATGCGACATTTCGTACAATGTCATGAAATTGCATCATATTATTTGCGACACATAAGCAACATGTTTTAAATTTACCACACAATCATTACATTGTTGCAAATTTGTGACACACATGTGTCATTCTTTCCCTTGTGTCGCAATTTGTGCGACATGTTTGCGTCACTTTATATGACGTCGAAATATTACGACAAAACATTTACTACACATAAATATTTTTGTCTTAGTTACACTACACAATACTAAATTTGAAGCAAATTTGGGACACATATGCGTCATATACTAAAATGTTAAAAAATTACAACATTATTAGCGGCACTTTATGGTTATTGGAATTACTTAATTTGGTTTCATTTGGTCCTACTAAAATTCCTTGTTCTTATTTGATCTCATTAATGTTTATATTGGTTCTGTTTGATTTTGTTATATGTTTTCGTTCAAAACTTAACTAAAAAGTGATTTTAGATATTTTTAATGTAAATTAGCCAAATTTGTAGAATTGGGAGATAAAATAGAACGAAAAACTGTGGCTTTATATATACACACGAACAATATTGGTTTAGGGTAAGCACTAGAAAAAATCATAGCTCTAAAGGCATATAATTCAAGACATTAATTTAATGAGACATATTTTATATAATATTTTAAATTTAATGTTTTGTTATATAGCTTAAAAGACACTTACGGTTTGTTAGCATCTCATAAAAGAATTTGAAAATACTATAAGTGTCTTATATAAAAAGTGGTTTATAATTGAAATTTTTTATATTTATGCTTCAAAATAATTCTTAAGTAATTTTGAAGGAAAAAGGACACAAACATAGATAACAACAAGACTAGAAACTCCAACCTCGTGAATAAGATACCACAATTGGACCAACTCAACTAGCCAAATTTCCTGGAATGATTTATACTGTCTGTTTTTATATAATCAAAAGAAGTTTCTTTTTATTATCATGTTAGGTGACTGAATCTCAACAAATTTCAACTTCCTAATTTTTTTATGAAAGTTCAGCTTTCTAATTTTTTTTATAAAGTTCCACTATCTATTTTATTATGAAATTCTTTTTAGCAATTTTATGTTTATACAATATTTTTGTAACTTTAAGTATATAATTTTATATAATATTAATTGGATTTGTAAATGAAACATGTTTTACTATATGTTACATTAAATATTTTGAATTAAAAACCATAGTGTTTGACCTTGAATATATATAGTGGTAGTTTCATAATATTTAGGAAGTTCAAGATACTTTGTCTACTTCTATTATGTTAAATCACATGAATAATATTGCATCTAAGGGCATGTTTAATACACCTGAACTAAACTGAACTGAGTTTAACTGAAAAAGACTGAACTGAGCTGAAATATTCATTTGATTTCTATTATAAAACATATTTAAACTCAAAAATTATTACAAAACAAACCATTGAATTGAACTTAACTGAACAAAACTAAATTGAAGAAACAAATCACTGCATTGATATAACTAAACTAGCTAAATGTTATTAAATTATACTTCATCAGAACCAAACTTGATAAAATGATCCTAGAAGTTAAACATAATTGAACTGAAATTTATTGACTTAATTGATACAACCATATTGTGCTATATTTCATCAAATCAAATTTTATCAGCACCAAACTTAATAAAACAAACCTAAATTGATATAAATGAACTGAAAAATAATGAATTGAACTAAACTGAACTTAATTAAGATGAACTTACAAAAGTATGCATTGATACAATTAAATTAGCAATTTTTTATCAAATCATACTTCATCAATTCTAAACTTAACAAATTGGACCTAACTTATTAAACTAAATTGAACTGAATAATACGGAACTGAATTGAAGAAAACGATCAATGGATTTATATAACTAAATGAAACAGTATTTTATCAAATCATAAATCATCAAAACTGAACTTAATGCAACTGAAATATATTGAACTGACCTAATTGAACAAAAAGAAATTGATGAACAAATCAATGTAGTACTGTTTGAAATCGAATGGATATTGCAACTAAATCAAATGGAAATCTCTACCTAATGGTAAAGAAACAGAAACTCAAGAATAGAAAATGGAACTGAATTGAACTACACTTAACTGAATTGAACTGAAATGAACTACACTTAACTGAAATGAACTGAATTGAGCTACACTTAACTGAAATGAACTGAATTTTCAATATAAACTTGAGGGGAACTGAATTGAAATAAATTACGTTTTCTCTGAATTTGATTGAACTGGACTGAATTATTAACATATTATTTGTTTAAAAAATATAATGCACTGAACTGAAAAATATTGAACTGAACTGAAAAATATTGAACTGAATTGAAAAATACTGAATTGAACTGAAAAATATTCAGAAAAGTTGTACTAAATAACCCCTAATTTACAGACAGTCTCTAATTAATTTTATAGTCATTTAACATATCGTTGCAAATTAGTTTTCTAAATACCAAGTTTCCATTGATAAACCAATATTTGACAGATTGTAACCAATTGAGTCAATTTAGTTGTTTTTATCTCTGATTTCACCATTTATCTATTAAAATCTCATTATTTAGTATAACTCTCTACTTGTTTTATTTATACAGAGAAATGCATTATACCAACATAGTTATAAAATTTTCGTGTAGTCTATCAAATTTTCTTTTAGTCATGAGAAAACAATGCATGTTTATATTATTCAATTATTATTCATGTAAAAAATTTGGCCATATTTAGACCATTTTACAAATAAATAAGATCATGTAGAACTTATGCAATTATTTAAATATAGTATATTAGTTGTACACTTTTATAGAAAATGGAAAGTTTGAGTTATGGGTTAATGAAATTCCTATACATAAGGGATTTGTTAACCCAACGCATAAAAAGTTCCTATATATTAATTTTGAGTTTTAATTTTGTCTAAGAGGAAATGGTAGGTTTGAGGCGATTCATATTCTTCTTAATTATAGCATGGATACACTTCACCTCTCATCCCCCAATCATAGCACGGGTACACTTAACCTCTCATCAAGATCATATTCTTCTTAATATTCATATGATTTGTAAAATTATGACTTGTCTTATTCTTCTATCTCTACAATTCGGTGAGTAATCTTTTAAAGTTTCGGTAAAGTAATTCGGGGGATTTTTGTTTATTCTAAAGATTGTTTATTATGAATACCTGTAGAAAGCTTCTACCATTGGTGATCGGAACCATTGCTCCAGTTTTCGAGAAAATGGCAGATGCTCGAAGCTCCGTGGTCTCAAAGTTGAGAGGTGTTTGTGACAGTATCGGAAGCTCCATGGTACTTGATTAAGGGGTATTTGCGATAGAGTACCGGCGCGGTTTCTGATATTAATATAGAATAAGTTTCGCCTGAGAAAGAAATCTTCTCACCCTACTCCGGTCGGGAGGATGAGGAATCCGAGGAGACGACAAGGGAGTTAGGGAGCAATAGATTTACATTCTCATTCTCAAGACGTATATTAGCGCCCATCAATTTATCATCGTCTCAACATATCGGTGATTCATAGACTTCTCAACCCTATGAAAATATTGAGGTAATTACAATTAATTAAATTTGTACTATTATTTTTTTTTGTGAATATGAGCTTAATAATTATTTTTATGTTGATCTAATCAGATGAGTATTAAGAAAGCTATCTGACTTGGAGAATGTTTATTCACGTGGCACTTCACCAAAATCAAAGGTATTTTATTAATTATACTAAATACTTAATTACTTATTAAGTCAATTTAGTTATGAAATAATATTTTCTTTTGAATGTTTCATAGGACAAAAAAATGGGAAGCGGCCAGAAGGAATAAGAGGAAGATAAAGTAATTTGAGATTTGGATGTCTTATTCTTGTTTGATATGGGAATAAGAGTTTAATTTAGTTTAGATTTTCTTTATATTACTTTTGAATATTCATATTTGTATTTAATGACATTATTTATACAGTATGAGTTGCTTTCGAATTCAAATAAAGAATCAATGTTGATCATCAAATAATTGCTATTTAAAATATGTTTGTATTTACAATTTAAAATTAAAATTTATGTTTATAAAAATTAGTGTGGTTTAATTTGTTCCATTATCTAGCACCTTAAAAAGTATAATTATTACTACATTTATTTAATCTGTCACAGCATATGTCAGAGTAACATACATCTCTTTTAAATAATGTCGCCGGAGTACCACAAAATGTAAATCATGCATAATGTGTTGCAAACATTGATGCTTCATAAAACAAAATTGATGCATACTGTGTCGTAAATACATACAACAATAAATATGATTGATGCATAAAATGTCGTGAATAGTATGCATCACAAATGTTTATGGACGCATAATATGTCGCAAATTAGTCTGTGTCACAAAGCAAAATTGACGCATAATATGTCGCAAAATACTATGCATCGCAAAACATTATTGACGCATAAAATGTCGTTAAATATTAGCATCATATAAAAGTAAATGACGCGCAACATGTCGCAATAAAGTTGCAACACTAATTTGAATGGCGTAAAATTAAGTCGCAAATAAAAACGACGTATAGTTAAAATGACACAAAATGTGTTGTAAATGTTACGACACACTTGAAAATTAATGTCGTAAATTTACTACCTCACTTTTTACGACACAAAAAAAAGTGATGTGACATAGTGTCGTAAATCATATTAGCGACACAAAATCAATGATAAGTGGCACATTTTAGGGGACGCAAAAAACTAGATTTCTTATAGTGACATAGGACACAGTTTCACTAGAGTTCCTAAGAATGTAATGGTGAGCACGTTCCAATTCACAATCTGTAGGTCGCTTGCATCGGCCTGGCCCTCGAGGACTTCCCATTTTCCTCCCAACATGTCTGTTTTGAGGTACACCAAACTCCATCCCCTTTTCCAAGAAACTAGTACAATACTCAATAACTTCCTCAGTCACATAGCTCTCCACTATACTAGCGTCTGGCCGACTACTGCATTTGTTATAACCCTTCAATCCACCCATCTGTCATTCAAAGGGATACATCCAATGCATTCCAACTGGACCACACATATTCTTATTTCTCTCACCAAATGACCAATCAAATGCACCATTATGTCAAAGAAATTTGGTGGAAAATACAACTCAAGTGTAGCCAAAATCTCAAAGGCTTCCACTTCAATCAATTCCAACAACTACCTGCTAATAGACTTACGACATATTGTATGGAAAAAAAAGCACAATCTAGTGATGCAAATTCTAACCTGAACATCCAAAACACCACGAATTGCAACTGGCAGTAATTGTTGCATCAAAACATGACAGTCGTGTGACTTTAATCCAGAAATTTTCAAATCTGCCTTCACACATCTACTAATATTGGACGAATAGCCAACTGGAACTTTCATCGACATCAAACTATCACAAACAAACTGTTTTTCGGCCTTAGACAGATTGCACGGTCCAGGAGGCAAGTATGTCCTCTAACCTTAACCCCGAATCCACCAAATCCTTCCTAGCATTCAAGTTGTCATTTGTCTTTGATGCAATATTCAATAATGTACCAACTAGACTGTCGCACACATTTTTCTCTATGTGCGTTACATCTAAACAATGGCGAACTTCATGAACCTCCCAGTACGGCGATAGTTCAAAAAAAATCAATCTTTTCTTCCAAGGAGACTTCTCATTCTTGGATGGCTTTTTCACTTTCTTCCCGAAAACTACAGTCAAATTTTTCATTTTCAAGTGTATCATCCTTCCAGTCAGTATACTTGGTGGATCACGAACTTCTTTGCCTCCAAACAAGCCATCCACATCTTCCCGGTAAGGGTGGTAGTGTTTCAAAAACCTTTTATGCCCCATATAAACTGTTTTCTTGCCAAACTTTAACTGTTTGTACTCAGTCTCCTCCTCACAAACAGGGCATGCCTTGTGACTTTTAGCAACATAACCACCCAGATTACCTAATGCGGGAAAATCACTAATACTCCACAATAACACGGCCTTCATATTAAAAACATCCCCCATATAGGCATCTTTCATCTCAACTCCATGAATCCATAGTTTTCTTAAATCTTCAATCAAGGGTGCCAAAAATACATCTATGTCGTTCCCTGGTTGTCTAGGCCCAGAAATAAGCAAAGGCATCATTACATACTTCCGTTTCATGCATAAATAGGAAGGCAAATTGTAAATGACTAACATTACCAGCCAAGTACTGTGCTTCGACGACATAGTTGAAAATGGACTCATTCCATCAGTACTTAATGCAAGCCTTAGATTCCTATCTCCTTTTCTAAAATCTGGATATAACCTATCAATTTGCTTCCATTGATCCCCATCAGAAGGGTGACGAATCATATCATCAAGTGGTCTTTCCCCATCACAATGCCAAGTCATGTTCTTTTCATCTTTCACATTCTCAAACAATCTTTGAAACCGCGGTAAAATTGGTAGGTACCAAATGCATTTTGCAGGAACTTTGGAGTCATCCTCACCACCATCTATCTCTTCGCCTTTCTTATTTTTAGCTTTCTTGTACCTATTAGCCTTACAAACATGGCATGATGTTTCCTTCTCGTACTTACCTCTATACAAGATGCAATCGTTAGGACAAGCATGTACTTTTTCGTATTCCATTTCATATGGACACAATATTTTTTTGGCACGATAGAGGTTACTAGGCAAGGAATTACCTACGGGCAACTTATTGTGTAAAAATCCCAACAATCAATTAACAATTAGATCACTCCAACCACTAGCCGCCTTCATGTTAAACACCTCCATTAAGCAAGACATAACCGTATCTCCTTCCTTGCAACCCTCATACAAAGGTATCTCTTGTTCACCCAACATCTTAGCAAGAATTTCCGGTTCCTCGGCAAAATCACTTCTCATCTTATCGAAACCACATTTCTCCTTCTCCTCCTCCTCTTTAACTACTTCTCATACATTGCTAGAATTAGGCCGAAATTCACCATGAAATGTCCACACATCATACGAGGGATCGAAACCATTCATAATTAAATGCAATCTTAACACTTCCTTACTTCTAAACCTCTCTCGATTCAAACAACGTCTACAAGGACATAGCACATTTTCCTCCCTACCAAAAGCATAGCCAATAAAATTGTCTACAAATGCAACTTGCTCATCGGTCGAAAGACTAGACTCCCTAACAACCCGACGTCGATACTCTAAATCTTTATTAAGACTTTCACAACCTACAATCAAAAATGAAAAAATTCATGAATCTTAAATAGGAATTCAAAATTCTATATTTCATGACACAAGCAAAAAAATATACTAAATCAACATGGGGTTGCATGGGCATACTAAGGGAAGTAAAATGATCGGAAGAAATTAGAATGAATTACCTTCATTCATGGTAAAACCACCAATCTCAGCTACCCTCCCTTCTCTGGCTTCAATGCTGCTGAAAACCTCTCTCTGTTCGATCGATGTATATATATGTATACTCTTTTTTTGTTTTTTTTTGCACTCTGTGGTAGGTGAGTGCATTCAATGCAGATGTAGCATCGATTTTATTATTGTTTCGTTACAACAGAAAAGCAAAATTATTCAGGTCTCACAACGTCACAAATTCAAAATTTTATTTATTGTCATTCAGGTCGAAAGCAGCAACTCGCAGCTGCTATTTTGGCCACCAGATCAATGGACTTTAAAATAGTCAGACCAATACAAAGAGGCCAACCCAATAACATGCCAACAACCCATAATTAATGGGCTCAAAATTGAGCCCAGGTACAGTCAGCAAACATTGCAACGCTACATGATTAAAACGGTGAAACGTCCGTGGGGTCTATCACAAAATTTAACGCGGACTTTAGTCAAAATGCCATGTCACCAACTCTTTCAGCGAAAGTTTTAAAGGCGTTGAAACACTGACCCCCTCATCTGGCTATTTCAGCGCTCTTTAATAATAGCGGTGAAATCCACTCAGTCAACTTCCAAAATTATAAGAAAATGAATTCCTTGTAAATTAGCATATCTGTAAAACTTACAAATGATTAATGCAATCTGTTTTTATGAAATAATTATTTTGTTCAGTAAATTCTTGGATTGAAATATTTGTTTTGCATTCTATTTAAAACAACATCAACTGTTGGTCTGTTGCAGAAACGTGAGAAGAATATGTTTCCCTAAAAACATATGTTAAACTAAATATTATTACTGAAAAGAAGCGCACCATTTTTGTTATTTCAATTCAAAACTGTGTGCTGCAAATTTTTGTGCGTAATTGCACGATGATCATGTTGTTTCGTGCAACTTTTATTTATGATCATGTCGTTTCACTTAATTTTATACTTGCCTCCCTGTTGAGTTTAATAAGTAAGTCCTTGAGGCCATTCATGAACTGCCATCTCCTTTGCAGGGATATTCTTCCAGCTTAATGAGGCAAGGAACTCTTCAGCAGCACCAGTGTTGGGAAATCTGTTATGTTTATAGCATCAGTTCTAAGTTTAATCTGTTATCGCGAAAACTGTTATGTTTATAGCCTGAAGACGAAATGTATGAGGATAACTGAGCCTTCACCTTATGAACACCTCGAGATTCATCCATTTTCCAAGGTGTCTCTGAATGATCGCATCCAATGGCTGGCTATTGATCCCCATTCTGGTGTGGATGCAATAATAGCCTCTTTCGATGTTTCTCGTGAGAAGTTCGAGAAAACAGCACTTCCTGGTGGTGTTGGGGTTGGCCTTAAGGAACTGAGTGCTTTTGATATCAAGGTTTATCGAGGCCGCCTCACGCTGATGTCTAAAGTAAGCCCTAATTGCACTGATGTTTGGGTGATGGAAGGTTATGGATCAGTTGGAAGCTCTTGGAAAAAGCCGACAACCATCGACTTTCCTCCTAAGGGACCGGCGTCGAGTGGATGGGAAGTGGAGATGAATTTTGTGGAATGTCTGTATTTTCTGAGTGAGGATGAGATTGTGGTACAGATGCATTCTTATGAGCGACTCTTAGTGCATAACTGGAGAACAAGAACTTGGAGGGACTTCTTTGTCGGTGGCTTAATTAAGGGAGGAGTTTTATCACGTGGAATCACCTTCAAGAAAAGCATGGTGTCTCCCAACTACATGTAATCGTTTCGTGCAACTTTTATTTCTGATCATGAACTGCAATCTCCTTTGCAGGGATCTTCCAGCTGAATGAGGCAAGGAACTCTTTAGCATTGGTGTTGGGAAATCTGGACACTCACTTGTTCCATCCATGCCATCAATCGTCTGCTTCATATCCATTACTTGTTCACTGCAAGGAAAGCAAATTAAAATTCAGCTTCCAAATGATTCAGTTATGCACGCACACACAAATTTAAAGAGGGGTTTTTTTTCTGGATAAAAAAATGCAGTTATAATAGCTTGGATTGAATCACTTTGGATAGTTGAAGCCAACTGGTGGCTGATGAACCTTCCTAGAACACTGTACCATTCTAAGGATTATTGTCTTCTTTCCTGAGAGAACTGAGCTTCCTCATAGAGAGCTTCTGGTTCAGAGTCATGAACTGTGAATTTAAAATGGCTTGGTGGTATTAGTGATGACTCCATAAGCTTGAGGATCGATAGCTACATTTTTTGAAGTAATAATGACTATCATTTTTTGCTTGTATTGTTGAGTTTTGGGGATTGGATGAACTTTCACAGCATGGTTGAGTTTGACTTTGTTCTGTGTCTAGTTTCTCCCTCTTTTGGGCTTGCTAGAAACCTTGAATTAAGTAGTATGAATACGAGCAGAATAGGAAGTGATATCACAGTTTGCTAGGATGATCAGAAACCGCAACCACTAGAGCAACAACTAGTGGAGTGGATGTAGATTGTTTTCGTTACACGTGTTGGGGGTTTATGGGATGAGGATCAGAGGGGTGGGGGAGTATGTTTGGTTGCAGGAATTGGATGTAAGTCTCTACAGATCTAAGAATCGTGTCCTAATTTCCTGCAGTGTCCGCATTTTGGAAGATTTTCATACTTATTCGCACATTTTCCAATAGAACCAATCCTAATTTAAAAGGGGAAATGTTGCAGTAGATTAATTTCAACACATATCTTGATGGCTGAATTTATAGTAATCAAGTGAGGGGAAACATCAATTTTGATAAAAGAACCTATGTGATTTCCTAGCTGCTCTAATATGGATTCATTGTTATAATATACATGAGGTTTATAGATGGTTACCAAAAATGGAGATATGGATGATTCTGTTTCAGTGCAGAACCCTCATTGGAAAACCTTCGACCGACCAGTTTGACCTCATCCAACAGCTTTGAAAATCCTCTTTGTTTGCGAATCGAATCAGAATGTGCCTGTGGTCAATGCCCCCTAATTGATAGTTTCCAAAGAAAGTCGCAACCTTGAAAGCCAATTCGATGACAGGCATCGTCGGCCTTCCTTTCTCAAATTTGTCGATCAGCCATATCGGTAGGACGGAGAAAGGATCTCTATCTGCACTGGAATGAATATACACGCTATTCCCCATTTAATTTGGATATAGCTATAATTTCTGGGATTTATGGGTTGCAAGAGAAGTATATAGCGGGAGGTGGGGGCTTATCGTTTACGTTGGTGCTGATAATATCAGTAGCCGTTGCAACGGTTATAGGCTCGAAAAGTGAGTAATCACATGCTATTCATATTGATTTTGAGTATGACATTTAATGTGTCAAATATTTTCACCTCTAATCATAAATTTGAATATTTGTCGTGCAATTAAGTATAATATATATTGAAGTATTATTTGATATAATTTAGATCTCTAACTCTTACATTTTAAAATTTGTGCATGTCATTCTTGTGCAAGCTAGGCATGCAAATCTAATATGTATTATTATAGTTCCCCAATATGGACTAATAAATCTTATTTTTAAATATTCTTGAGTTGCCAGTTAAACTAATTTGAGGCATAAATGAAATATCATTGGTTGAGAATAATAATATTCCGAGTAAATCTCAGACTAAAGTTCAAAAAACGGAACTAATATTGACCAAAATATCCAATTTTTTGATCCCACAACATTTAAAATGATCAAATTTTTGTGCGTAATTGCACGATGATCATGTCGTTTCGTGCAACTTTTATTTCTCATCATGTTGTTTCACGTCACTTAATTTTTATACGTTCCTCCCTGCAGAGTTCAATATTTATGTCCTTAATTGCTGGCCATTCATGAACTGCAATATTTATGAGGTAAGGAACTCTTCAGCATCGGTGTTGGGAAATATTGTCTGAATGAACTCCTTTTCTGTTCACCCCAGGTTCCTTGCCTTTGCGAGCTTCAGGAAACCTACTCCTGTCCCTCTGAAATTCCCTGCAGCTGTAATCCTATTCCCGACTTTCCATGTCCAATGGTCCCCGGCTTCAGGGAAGTCTGCAGGTGCATATGGCAAACCCACGCCGAAGTTTTCATGAAATTCTCGAAGCAAATAAACAAGATTAATTGACATCTTACCGACCTTGATCCGATGTTTTGTTTTGACAGATCGATCCGAAGAGAGCTGGGCGCCTTTTGTTTTGAATTCCTATGTAGATCAGAGCCGGGCGCCGGAAAATGAATTTTTGATGGTTTTTATAGTTTCAGGAGCGTACTCTTGCGTAAAATTAAAATTTTGAATTTTGCAATTTTAATACAATTGATGGGCGTAAATTAATTTCAGCTCACAATTATATTATCTTTTAAATATATTCGGCCGAAATTGAAACATATCAAAATATTGATCCGACGTGTGTGAATGTGATTAGTGAATCCTCATGCAACCATTATTAGTGTATTTTCTATGGCAATTCAAGAGTTTCGTTAGAACTAACCTAATTTTTTATTAAAAGATAACAAAAGTAATTGTAGCATTTTCAAGGACTGAACGAATATTGTATAAGTATGTACGGTTTACGTGCGGATAACACGGGCCGAATTTTTTATTTGAGAAATAAATGTGAAAAATGTCATTTTTAATCAAATTATCATTAAAACCATCATAATACACTTCATAGTTAATATTCATTTTTTTGATTATTTTTCACGTCCTTAATTTATCATTATACATAATAATTTTAAATTCTCTAACATGAGTAAATTTTTTAATATTAAATTTATCGATTAAAGAGTATGAGGCATTATTTGATTATTTACTAGATTATCTATACTTCTAAGTAAATCTTAAGAAAATCACAAGAAATTATCAAGTTAATTAATTATAACATTCAACACGCGCGTGCACGTACGACGTCGCACAAGAAACGAACTGAAATTGCGTGGTCAAACATTTTTTCAAATTTTTTCCTTTCAAGTTTAACCGTGAATTTCTTATAATGAGTAGTCAACTAATATTATTAATTTATTAGTTTAATATCTAGTAATTCATCAAAAATGACATGACTCCACACACAAATCAGACTGATATCAGCTATACCTAGAGATGGTTTTTTTTTGCTCCTGGAGATGTTTACTAACTTAGCCATCACTGAGGGATGTTTACAGCACAAACTCGAATACAAAAGCCTTAAAAGTTTTGATAAACAAACACTCCACTAGATGCCTTTAACAGAAACGGAGTCAGATATATAAAACTGTAAGGGTAACAGGAAATGAGAAAAATCGAGATTGCAGAAACCAAACAAAAGGATTGCAGAAACTAATAACATATAGACCTATTAGATTCGAACGAAGGTGAAATAGAACTCGAATGATTGATTAAATTAACAAAACAAAAGGATAAGCGAACTTACCCAGGTAGAACGAAAATGCTCCGTCTCACCAATGATTCGCAAGCCAATTCGACCGGTCGCACAGGACCTCAAATTTCTCAGGGCCTCAAATCTTAATTTTTCACTAATTAATAATGTGATAAAATTAATATTTTAAAAATAAACAAAGTGTATGTGTGATTAAATACATAAAAGATTACGGAAAATGATCTGATATATCGATAAAATTTGGATTGCAAATAACGGTGAGGTGGATAACGAAAGAAAAATATTTATTTTCGGAGATTAGTTTGGAAAGAGTTATATGTTATATATGGATTCTGGAATTAACAATTGTCAATTTTAATTTTTTCCTTCTTTACTTGGTAGAAATTAACATATTATTATTCTAATCTCCTTAAAATTAAAAAAATGAATATTGTGTAATATTCTGTGCAACTTTTTTTTTTTTGATTGTAAAATATTATTTTAAGTATTCTTTCACTTTTAATAAGAATGTTTAAATTAAAGTATTTTATCACCACTAAATATATAAATATATAAATTAAAATTTAATAATATAAATAATTTAGGGGCTCAATTTTATTTTTCGCACGGGGCCTTGGAAATCGAAGGACCGGCCCTGAATTCGACTCGCTTCAAAATAAACTTGCCACTTCGTACCAAGGCTCCGCGGATAATACAGTAACGGCGTTGTATTAGGGTTTATACAATCGATGTATTTGTTGTAGTTACGACATCGTTTTTGTTGTAGTTATGCCATCGTTTCTGTCCAGCACTATTCTTTTGATCTGTGTCATTTGTAAAGCGTTATCATTAACATTCATCAGAATGATTCTAATGCCTATCCGTGATACGTTAACCAATCTTAAACTACTTTAAAATGACGTGTCACTACTGTTTTTAGTTCCTGTTATAGCATATGTCAAGGAGATCTTGATAAATATTAAACTGATTTTTTGTTGGTGCAACTTTTGTGCGCTATTTCAATTTCCAAGTTGTTGCACATTAATTCATTAGATCTAAATCACGCAGTTTTTAGTCAATTTTTATGTGATGCTAAATGTCTAGACTCGATTTTTTGGATCAAGGGGTTTTGGACCATTTGTCCGCGCTGCAAATTTTGTGCACTATTGATATTGTAACTTTTATTATTGGTTCAACTTTTGGGCAGCATTTTTTGGAGTAGAAAATGCCGTTCATTAGGGATTTTTACATCAAAGTGTGTCTCTTGGTAATTTTTAAAAACATATTTAATTAGTTTTTTTCGATCTTACCTTCCGGTTCTATCATTCTCAGATAAATTTATTTCTCAATCATGTCATTTTCTTTCTTGCTGAGTTTAATTTTTCTCAGGTGGACATTTGTGTTTATCGGCGTTCAAATCATTTTTGGTCATTTCAATTTCAATTCCAACTTGTGGGGTGCAACTTTCGTGCGATATTGATACGTACTTTGACCAATTCTAGCACTGAGTCATAAAAAAAATTCATGAATCTCTAAAGAAAAATATTTAGAACTGAACAATTTTCATTATGACTAATCAAAATAATGTAATTAAACGTCATCGCATTCTCTTCTTCTTCTTTGATGCAGAATATAAGATCAGATGTTTGGTGGTGACATTTTGTAGTCTACCTGCCATCTTGCCAGTCATTATATGCACCTATGCTAAAAGATTATGTAGGAGTATTTAAACTCATTTGTTATGGGTATGCTGAATAGCCCTAATGGTGTCTTAGATCCCTCAGATAAATTGATCCGGTCTATTAACATAAAACTTACATGAGGTTTCAATCTCATTGTTCTCTACACTTGAATTTAAAGTTTCTCTTAGTATGAAGATCGCTTTTTGTCCATTAAACATGTGTTTGCTGACAATTTGTCACTCATAACATAAGTGGATGAAGTAACTGAAATTGAAATAAACCGAAAATGAAAATGTGATTTGTGTGACAATATTGTTATTAGGATATTTCCTCACGAATTTGTGGTCAAATTGACATTGTAGTGTTGTTACCGTTGTAGTTATTTCAATTTCAAACTGCCTGCGCTACAACTTAGGTGCGCTGTTATACTTAAATTGGATCTTACTTAGTTGTTGCACTTCATACTGTTGGGAAGATCGCGCATCAAAATCGGTCTTTTTTAGGTGTTAGACCGATCTAATTAACCTGATGACCGATTTGTATAGGAAGTTGTTACGGTGATTTGTTGCACCGATTGTGGGGTCCTTGGTGGGCCAACAAAGTCATATGTCTTGCTGACTGGGTAAAGTTGTCGATTAAAATATATTTCAAACTTTACCACTTTGTTAAGTCTGGGCTAAACTGGCAGACCTACCAGGCCAAGGCCCAAAATTTTGGTGAATATCAACCAGTGCTACGTAAAAAAAATGGTCATCAACCAGCAATCTGAATCTATTGGGCTTGTTATTGCCAAGGCCCAATTGAAATCAAGTCATTCCAATTTTGTATAGAGGTGCAACATATGAAACATGAAAAAAGAATTGGAAAATATATTCAACTCACCACAAAATATACAAAAATTTCAATTTCAATTTCACTCAAATCCCTAAAAATTTTTATCATCTACTATGTAATATATAACCACAACGAAACCAAATCAAAACTTTTTTCCCCTAATCAATCGTGCAGTCATCTTAATTTCTTGGGTCAAGTCCAGCTGTCATGGAACTCTTGCGCTGGCGTGCATTGTGCCCTTGCAGACGCCGGGCGCAGCTCCTCTTCGTGTCATCAACCTCCATCAACTCCTCTTTGTATCATCAAAATCCGCCAGTTCATGGAATTCCGCATACGATGCAATATAAAATCAATGATATTCAGAGTTTAAGAGAGCACCAAGAACCTATTACTTCATACAAGGTCATGAATCTCAACACAATTTTTGACGATACACAAATAAGGCTATCATGTTTAATGATCAAGTAACTATGATGGATTTCTAAAACCAAATAGTCTCTCCAGCAAAGCATGCATGGCTATCCTGTGAAGAGACTTTTGCGTATGCTGTCCCGAGATGAGCAATCTTTGGGAGGAGTACGGCAATCTGGTTCATCACCCTAAGCTCCATGACTTATGGGATACTATCTCCGAATTGTGCAAGGATGAGGAAGAGCGGTCGGCCCTATCTCGAGACTTTTCTCATCCCACGGTAGTGTAGAAGTTGGCCATCTTTCGGGCCAGCTATTGACAGTGTGGGGCGCTAAAGATGGAGTTGTTGGCACAAATTGGGCCTCATACAAAGATGATGGCCTACGAGGACTTGATGGGGATGATTACTGCAATGTATCGCGATCTCTCTTATCTCGAAGGACCCCTCGAGCCCCAACTCTCTGCAAAGGTAACCCTCTTCTGACTCGATATGAAGGACAGGAGAACAAGGCACTAGAGTTCCCTGCCGAAGTGACAAGTGAGGAGGAGAGGAAGATTCCCGAGGAGACAACACTTGATGTCGGTGAAGAGAGGTAGGAGGTAAATGTTGCTGCCAGAGCTGCCCTTCATCAAGTAATTTCCTAAAGCCATCACTCATGGGATATCTTATGCTTAGGTTTTTCCTTTGTAATTGACACTTTATCTTTGAAAATTGAGGTCCCATGTATTGACAATTTATTTTTCATTATTTTAAGTGCACTGCTTTGGCCAATGTTTATTCTCATTTCATCGAACCCTTTGCATTTAAACTTTGTCTTTGCCGCCAAAAAAATAATCTCAACTTTCAGAGAATTAAAACACAAGGTAGAGTGATGGAAAGAGGAATCCTTGTGTTGAAAGTATCGGCACCGTACTCTCTCGATGGAGTACGATACCTTGAAATCCAACAAGGACTATTATTCCGATGAGTATGATTGCCCCACTAAGCTGAACAAAAATTTCTCCGCCGAGATTCAGCAGCTAAGGAGAGAATGGAACAACCATTTCAACTGAGCAAATTCTGTTGAAGTAGCTAGAGATACACTCAAGTCAGAGCTATAGAAGCTTCAAAGCGATAATAACTTATCGTCTGATTTTGAAAACATTAATGGATTGTACGAGATTTATGAAGATCTCTATGGTGATGATTTTTCAGAAACTCATCCCAAAAAAGAAGAGTTCTAGCAATGCGAGGAGGTATATGCTCATTTCACATCTATTCGTCGGTGCCTACAAAAGGCCTTAAGATGCAAAGAGATTGAGGAATAGATGGCGGAGATGGAGAAGTCTTGTGATATCCTTCTTTGGAAGTGGGCATTGATGGATGATTGCAAGAAGGTTAACTTGCAAAATGAAAAGAATGGGTTGAGAATCATCCAGCTCCGGGACCATGGATTCAGGCGGCTCACAAGCTGACTATTTCCGAAGAGGAGCTAAAGGCCCATAAGAAGCAGTGTGGAGTTTATGCTCTTAAAATCTAAGAACTATCTAATCAGGGAGTGTTCTCCACTCCAACTGTTTTAGGACCTAACTCTTGGCTTCCCCTTGTAAGATATCGAGGTGGATCAGTTTCGACTCCTAGGCCAAGGCAAAGGGGCAGATATCCTAACTCTCGAGGGGGCAACAATGTAGTTAATCGAGGCCAATCCTCTTCAACCGCTTCTAGAGGTCGAGGTCGAGGATCAAGAGGGGTGAATTTCTCTGATATTTTTAGATATATAGAATACTTCTCTTGATGTAATAACATCTCTTGATGTAATAATTTTTATATAAAGTCTAATTGTAGACTTTAATATTACTCAAGATGATTGAGATTCAAATTTGTTGTTCAAATAAATTATTTGCATAATCATCAATCATATACTTATTTCAAGTATATGATCCTGACATTTTACTTCCCTTTATTTGTAGGAATATTATTTTTACTCGAGATGATTGATATTCGAACTTGTTGTTCAAATAACTTACTTTCATAAGCATCAATCATATACTTTTCTCAATATCCCGAGTAGCAATTGTGGTTAGACTTGCGCTAGGTATAACATCTCATTTATTGAAAAGGAGACATCGTTAAAAAATAATAAAGAGTATGTATGAAAGGAACAAAAAATCGATCTTGTAGCTTGGGTTTTAAACAAAACATGAAAATCTTCGAGTATATTTCTCTGATGTGAAAATGAAATAAAAACATAGCCATATGGTTTATTTAAGAACTGCATAAAATGCATCCCTTTCCATGCGCTGAGGATTAACAAGATGCTTTCGTTCACTAGAAAAGATATCTTCCACCCGAGGTTCCGAGGTATCTTCGAAGGTGAAACACCTTTCACCTTCTAGGTATGAGCTCACCTTTTTAGAATTCCAAAGAGGTAACTTCTCCATGGAAGAGATTCTAAGGCCCGATAAGGACCTTCTTACTTCGGAACTAGACTAGCTTTTCTTCCTTCCTTCTTACTTTCTTGTTCGACGGCATGTCTAAGTCCCCTGGTACAAACACCCAACGAACTTGTCGGGCATAACAATATTTGATTTTCTCATTTGCTTTTAATTAACTTCATGGATCTTTGCATTGACATCTAGAGTGGCAATCTCTATAGCCCGAGGTTTCTTTGATTAATCGATATCTTAGAATCAATTTGAATTGGTGCTACTGATAATGTGTGTTATTCTCGTATGAAATTTACTATCGATCAGATTCACACAGTTCTTAACTAATAGTTCTACTCTAGAAAGTATGTTTAAACATGCAATTCACTTTAAACACTAAAAGTAAGAACACAAGAATTGGTTACACAGTTCGGTGCTAAAACACCTACATCTGCGGGGCCTTGCCCAGTCTGAAAATCATCCACTAAAACAATCAAGATCAGTTACAGTGTTCTTCAAACAATTAACTATCTAGACTTATCTTTTCTGTGTGGATTTGTGAGATCCCCTCACTGCCGGTCAGCAACTCCTCGTTGCTGTCTTGACCACTTCTCCCGAAATATTAAGGCTTGCTGATTTCAGACTCTGGCGATGGCGAAGACCTATTGAATCTTCGTTCAATTTGCTGCTCAAACTGTAAAGCTATTCAGAACTCCAGAAAACTTTCACTCAAGATGGATGATCATTGTCGCAGCTTCTTTGTCTATTTATAGCCCGATGCTGTGATGCCGTCTTGATCTTCTCGATCCTTCTATTTCGGCAATGCATATCTGCTCGTCCAGCTAATCACAGCCACAAGTAGTCTTCTAGCTATACTCTACTTCTATAGCTAATCTGAGGAAATATAATCTTTCCTTATTTGAGACTAAACCTGACTAAGATACAACTCTATCAAATTTTCTCTATCTAATCAAATCAGCATCAAATCAATCTTCAAATATCATTTTGATTTGATCGAATATTTTCTTTGATCACATGTGAGTTGTACTTCATCTCCAACACTCTTGCTCGGTTTCTGATTCTGCTGGAGCAAGTGTTTAAACATCAGTATGTTTAAACATAGTGAATTCTACAAAATAGCATCATGCTGAGTCTTCTGGACTCTTCAATATCTCCCTTTGGCATTTTGTGGAACCATAAAACGTATTTTGATTCAGAGATAATACATAGCTCCCCCTTGCATTTAGAACTCCAGACTTTATTCATATTTGCATCAAATAAATCAGAAACAGCATGCATAATCACTAAGCTCCCCCTACTCACCAGACGTAGATAGAGACATTCATACATGCTTCATAGTCATAACGATGTTCCAAAATAAATGGACACATTAAAAATATCCAAAATAAATGGCCATCCATAACCATCAAAATATTCTCCCCCTTGGGAACAGAAAATGTGCCAAAGCTGCACTAAAAATATCCCAAAATAACAAAATAACTCTCAGAATTCCACAGAATTAACAAGTTCAAGAGATAGAGAGAAAATAACATGACAGAGTTACTCAGAAATTTTCAGAACCACTGGTTTCATCATCAGTCTCTGCTATGGCTTCCGGCTCTTCTTGAAGGTCCAACGTATGTCTGTGATATTTGATCTGACCTCAAAGCTCCCTTTTTCTGACAGTGGCAAAGTTCTCCTGCACTGGTTCATCTTCTGAGTCATCCTCCTCTGCTTCAGCTGTTGCAGGTAGATCATTTCTCTTCTGAAGAATGGTTCTGTTAACTTGCACATCATCACAGAAGGTGATCTTATCATTAAGATCATCAGCTAAGCCAACATGATACAGCAGACCTGTAATGAGGGCATGATAAGTGATGTACTCATCTGAATTCTGGTGCTGAGCCACTAACAAGACCCTATCATAGATGAACCATCCCAGGTTGTAAGGTCTCCCTGTACCAATGCAGTACATCAGACAAGCCATCTCTTCAGTCACAAATGACACATTTTTGGACATTGCCCATAAATTTTCAACCACCCTATACAAACAGTAATACTTCTGAGTGAGATAAGATGCCTTGATGGTCTTTGCTGCACCCCATTCTCTAAGTGTGCCTCCTGACCCTTGCACTTGGACTGTAAGGCCCATGCCGCAAACCTTGGGCTATGATACCATATTAGAAACCCTGACGAGAATAATTGGCCCGTCAGTAAACTGGGAGGTGGACAGGCACATAGGCCCAATAGGTCCAGCACATAAGTCCAGTGAGGTTCCATCATACACTAGTGGAAAACAGGCCAAATCAGGCACTAAATAGCGGCGGTAACGCGTAAAAAATGCCTAAACGCCATTCTACCGTATTTACGAGTTCTCAAAGCCAATAGATTGGCGTTTTGAACTTTAAAAACGGCGGAAATATGAAAGTGTCATTCGATTGAGATTTCAGAATTCTGAAATGGACCAATAGTATGTGAGTTTGTAAAATTTACTTTTACCCGATTGACATTCAGAACGCTAAAATGGATCTATTAGGTTTACGTTATCTACTTCACAAAAGGGTAATTCATCTGCTGGATGTCCGATGTCGTTAACGGTCATATTTGTTGAAATTAATGTCGGCGACTTTAAAAATCAATGAAATTGAAAATTGCTACCCCCAGGATTGAGTTTACGACAGGGTGAGTCTGATAGATTAGTAATATATTCGAATTCAGAGTTCTAAAATGCGTCGGCAATTAAGTGGAGAAGAAACTATCGCATGAACGATTTCTTAATATATATCAGGATCATCCTGATATTGGCAATATCAGGCACCAATTAAATAACGACACTTCATCTTTAACTAATTTATGATTGGGCCACGTGTTCAATCATTACCAAGACGGGTTTAGGCATTCTAAATTAGGGTTTTAGAACTTTACTAAAAATATCTTAACCAATTAAAACATTACAATTGTACACGTGTCATTATCTTATTGGTGCCTGATAAGGCCTATATCAGGATCATCCAGATGAATGTTTTTCTCTATAAAATTAAGTGAATTTATAATTAAATGAATACCGCGGGACGGACATAACCGTTTCATATTAAGAATGTGGTTTGTTGATAGTTTGTCTACCTATTAGGTTTACGAATTCTCAAACCCGTCGGCAATTATGAGTTTTAAAAATTAGACCAAACTTATTTCGTTCATTAACTAAACAACATTCAACTCGAGAGCATTGTTTACTATTGCGAAGTAGATTTTAGGTTAGTTTGTATTTTTGATGAATCTGTTTGTATTAAGATATCTCATTGTCGGTAGTAATCTGTGTACCTGTTATAGATTCGAGTTCTTAAAAACACATATGATGTTTTCGACAGATGAAATTCAATAGTTTAGTTTTCTATCCTACGTTTCGATATCCACATTTTGAAAGGTTGCGAAATTCATTGAAAAGTTAGAAGTCGCATTCACCGAATAGAAAGTAAACCCCCTAAATAGATTAGGTTTACTGGGTTTTATTACCAATATTTTAGTCATCTATCAAGTTTGGAGTTTCTTAAACCTAATAGAAACATTTTATAAATATGAAAAAATCATAAAACATCAAATTTTGACTCTTAAACCTGAAATTTTTGATGATTATGTTAATTTTATTATGTATAATACACTTTTCATGTAAATATACTTTGGTATTAGCAAAATGAAAGGTACGTGTAGTGAGAATTTTAGTATCATGAACCTGAGAAGCAGTACTAAGACTAAAACTTGTTACTTAAGTATATATAGTTTAGAGACATATTTCCACCAATATTGTGATCAATTTATTTCCATTTCTAAATGAAGTTAAGTTTATTTAAGTGTTAGTGATATCTTTTAACATAATGTCAATGATATAGCAATGTTATATACGTTTCGTTCGATAAAAACTTGAAAAATGTCATAAAACATCAAATTTTGACTGTCAAACATGGTTTTTTTATACTTACGTTAAAATAATTATGTATAATACAACTTTCATGTAAATTTACTTTGGTATTAGCTCAATGAAAGGTACTTGTAGTGATAACTTCAGTATCAAGAATCTGAAACACTACTAAGACTATAACTTTGATTACTTTACCCTCCATAAACACTAACTAAACTAAGTATAAGGGTAATTAAGTACTAAATAAACTAAATTAAAGAATGTAACATTGTTGGACATTGCTAAAAAACAACATTGTTGGACTTTCTATAACACTAACAACATTGTTGGGGTACATAATACATTGCTTGATTTCTATAAATACTGACAAAACTGAATATATAACTATTGGTATATGCCTTGAATGCCGTAATAACGGCCCGACGGTTTGGGTTACCTCTTTATTGGGGCGTTTGTGACTTTATTTAATTCAACTAAAATGTGTATTGCTAATCTTCAAAATGATACATTGACTTTATTTATAAACTAAGCACAATGAGCTTAATTAATCATAAATAAAAAGAAAAAATTAACGGTGGTATCTGAAACACGTTGTATAAATATGATGGTTCGAAAATTACGCCGTGTAAGGTTGAAGTTACGATATCGAAATTACTTTTAAATTCATATATTTATTTAGTTCTTAAATCCACATATTTTAAAATAAAAGTTTTAATTTAGGATTTTTAAAAGAAATTTTATTTCGCATGATCTGATCCGTCAATTAATTTACTTCATTTAATCTCAGCCGATGATGCTTCACATATATAACGAAAACCTTATCCCCCATATCCTCTCTCAGTCTGCATCATTCCCCCAACCCCATCTCTCTGCCCCGACGCCATCCCCTCCACCACAGAGAACCGGTGTTCTTCGATCCTGGTAGACATCCGCGCCGGCCTCCATTCCTATACACGTCCGACGACCCGTCAACCCGCTCCCAGAACCCGTCACGCTCCGTCCTCGGCGGGCCCCAAGACTCGGTCTTCTCCCCGAAATGGCCGTAGTTGAGCATCCCCAGCGCGTTGCTGCTCAGGCCGGAGACTCGTCGGAGCCGCGGCATCCCCACTAGCTCACCGATTCAGGCCCGGCCTGGGCTCTCCGATTCAGGCCCGGCCTGGGCTCTCCGATTCAGGCCATCTCGGCGAGCTTCAGCTCTCCGGCGTCTCAATCGCCACATCTTTTTCAAACGTCACCGGCTTCAGCGTTCTCGTAAGTTCCATCCCATCCCTCTGTATTTCGCTTTCCAAAACTTGAAATGAAAATTAATCGAACTATATTGTCTAGTTTGGGATGTCCAGTGCATTGGAGACGCTGTGCAGCGGCTCGGAGCTTATGCCTATCTTTTTCTCTGTATGAATTGAGTCAGAATTGAGTGAGTTTTGATTGGTTGTAAAAATGGGATTTTTTTGGTTTTGGGATTGAGGCTGAGGATGGTGTTTTTCATGCTTGTTTTCTGTTGGGATCGTGTAAAGGTGGAGACTTTTTGGCTAATATGTACTATAATTTGTTGACTGTTGAATGTTGATCAGAAGTTTTGTTTTTGCTGTTTTTATTGGATCTTGGAAGTTGCTTGAAAGGTTGCTTTTGTTTGAGGTGATCGTTAATTCGTTTCTGCTTGTTGGGGTTTTGGGAGGGGTTTGATCAGATGTGTAGGAATGGTGTTTCATTTGGTTGGAAAAAGGTTTTGGTGGGATAATTTTGTCTGAAGTGCTGAATCATATCTTTAGTTTGATTCTTTTGTACCGTAAATTTTCTAGATTGTTCGGTTTTCTGATTTCGTGCCAGGTGATTATATGTTGTGCATTTGGCATTTTTTGTTCTGTGAATGTTCAGTTCAAGGTGTTATTTTGATTAGTTTTAGGTTTATTGTCAGTTTTTCTTTTTGGGATGGTTCTATGGCTTTGCTGCTGTTGTTATAGTTTGACACTCTTTTATGCTTTATAGCTGGATAGTGTAAAGGGATCTGCTTGTTTTACCTACCCTAGTGATCTTTTTTACCGATGATGCTATTATTAAGAGGATAGTTTGATTGCCTTTTCAGGTAACCATTTACACTGCATTCTTGAATGGTGAGCTTTTTCTTTGGTGAAATGTGTTTGCTGGAATTTGTTGTCGCTACCAGCATAGAGGTGATTACATGGACTGATACATGAAGTATATTTCCATGATACAACAGTTCAGTAACTTTCAATAACCCCTATGCTCATAATCTTTCAAATACTAATCTCAGTATTCTGCATTTTTTAAGGACTTTCTATACAACTCTAGGTCTGAAACCTAAATTTATGTAATTTATGTTCTTGAATATGTGCTTAATTTACTTGTGTAGGTTCATGAAGATTACCTTGGCATGAAGTGATGATGACATGAGAGGTAGTTCATCTTGAACAATTTAGAAGTAGATGTAGAAGTAGAAGTAGAAGTAGAAGTAGATGTAGAAGTAGAGGTAGAGGTAGAGGTAGGAGTAGAAAGTACAAATTTTATTGTAAATGAATATTTTTATTATTCTAATTTTGAATTTTTTTATTTGCAATCTAATAGTATTAATAATTCATAAATTGGTCAATGATGATCAATCTGTTGGACGAAACTATTAAATATTAGCTAGCGTAAATTGTTGTTCCCCGAATAGGATTCCGACATCTTAATTATCTTGTTCTATTGGATTTTCGAACTCTGAATGTGATTTTCCGTCCTATTTCCTCGGCGTCGGAAAGTTGTTCTATTACATATACGATATCCCACATGTATTAGTTTCGTTGCTTCTAACACTAATCCGATTTCTAAATCTATTGTTTCAGATGTCGTAAACCAAATATGTTGTATCTTGGTTACTTGCATTTACGCTATCTGAAACAGCAATCTATCGGATTTTCGACTTCTAAAATCATTCGCGGCGGTTAAAAAACGCCGAGTTTCGATATACGGCGTGGCTAGTTACGGCGGGCATTTCCGCCTTATATCCCTCATTTGCCCGCCGAGAGTTCTGTTGTTTTCCACTAGTGATAAAATCAATTGAGAATATGTGAGCCCACCAAAATTATATACTAAACAATCACCCACTTTGTTTTCGATGTGGGATTTACTGTAACATTTCTCACCTTTGCTGCAGACCACATTGTTTTCCATGCATGCAGTGTTAGCAAAAGGTCTATCCAGTCTTTCCACTATAGTGTAGGGAGGGTCTTGGTTGTTGGACCATGTAAACCACAACCCTTTTGAGCTTACTTCCTCCAAACTATTAGAACTAATGCAGGTGTGTAGAGGAGTGCAAGAAGCTCCAATCATAGGCTGGCCTCCTTTCTTATCCTCCTAGTTGATGACCTGGTTGATGGCCTCCTTTGTAGGTGCATTTTTATTCTTTAAACTAGTTAGGTCATCGCGGGTTGAGCAAAATGTTTGGAAGATTTGATATAAGTGTTGCTTTTAAATTATTTATATTTTAATAGAGAACTTATCTAATTGAGTAAATAAAGGAATAAAAAATAAATACATCTGAAAAAATTCCCTATTTTACATCATATGTAAGCAAATATAGTATAAATTAAATTTTGAAAAACTAATTAAATTATGATTGTATCATTAAAAATTAACTAAATAAAATGTACCGTATCAAGTTATTAACTAAGTTAAATATACAATGTTAAGTTACATGTTAACTCATAGATTATCTAGTTCTTCTATTTTTTCTTGAAACGTGTTTTATTATGTGTTTTCATATAAATGAATAATGCTTATCCTGAAATACACTTTTTGAAGTTAATGTATAGTAGTTTTATAATCTGGAAAATTGAACTTTTATAATGCGTTAGACTTTTAAATTGCACTAAATTCTCATCTTTAAATTAATTTTATGTGATTCGATGAGAAGTAATCTATTTAAGGAATAAAACTAATATTACACGTGTCTAGAAATTTATTTTCAAGCAATATTTACTTAAATAGGTAATTGAATGGCGAATAATATAAATAAAATAAATATTTAAATGGTTAGATTGAATGCTTTTCAAATCTCTTACACAATAAATGATAAATATATTGAAGGCAAGAGAATTTTGATTTAGACGTACCTATTATATAATATATAATCTTTTTGGGAGAGTCTAAACAAAGAAAAATTACCAAATGAATTATTACCTAAATGGCTAAATAACCAAACTTGTAATCTGCTCTAAATTAAACTACAACAATTATCACATATTAGTGAGTTGGTCTCAAGAGTGACAGTCTTTATATAGCGATGAAGAACTATATTAGAATATGGAAGGAAGGAGGTGCTTATTTGAACTTTTGGCAAAACATGTACTATTCATTCACGCACACTGTTTACTGGATACTGTTCATGCGAAATTATTTATTCCAGAAAAAAACGTTTTTAGCCCGAAAAAATAGAAGTTATATACGTAGAACTAAAATAATACCATAGTCTAAAAAACATACATTTTAGACGGAAAGCAAACATAACACACAGTCTCAAACATTTTATTCTAAAAACATACAATAATCACATTCTTAAAATAATGCAAAAATAATCACACAGTCTCAAACATTTTATTCTAAAAACATACAATTTAGAGTGAAATCAAACATAATCACACAATCTGAAAGATAAACATTTTATTCTAAAAAATAAACATTTGAGACTAAAAGCAAACATAATAACATAGTCTAAAAGAGAAGCAATTTATTCTAAAAAAGACATTTAAGACTGAAAGCAAAACATAATCACACAGTCTAAATACAATCATTTTATTAAAAAAATAGACATTTTTGACTGAATATATAAATAATCACACAGTATAAAAGACACACATTTTATTCTAAAAACTAGACTTTTTAGACTAAAATCAAAATTGTGCAAACACAGTCAACTTTAAACCGATTAAATGAGATATTTCAACTGATTCTTCACATAGACAACAACAACAACAAGCACCTTCAGATCCAAACAAACACAAATCAGGGAAGAATGTTTTTATCCGATTGGAATGAGGTTTGGGTTCTGACACTAGTGGAGGATGGAAGCCCCACGGCGGTACTGGGTAGGAGCCACGGCGGTCGGACCCGCCGTTACTGGAAGCGCCGTCCATCGGCGTTCCAGTTTTGCACGGCGAAAGGACCCGCCGTGCACTATTTTCGAGTTCAAAAACTCTAGACCTCATGTTTATGATTCGTAAGCTGTTTTATGTGCAAGATTGGTCCCCGAAACGACCCAAAACTTACGAGTTGAAAACCTCATAGTTTAGAACTCGAAAGTTATTGACACCCAACATTTTCGACATCTGATGCGGTGGTTGGAATGCAGATATTTACGATTCGTAATGTTTACTCATTTACTTTCGACGTCTGAAACATCGGGTTTCATGTCGGGTGATTGTGGTTGATTTTAGGTAGTGATTTACGAAAGCGAAATAACTGCGTTGAATTACAGTAATGCATGCCATTTAAGATTCGTAACATTTGTGTTTGCAAATACTTTAGAAATCGAAAATCTTGAGAGATGAAACGTTTACGATTTGTAATATTGATGGATTAAAGTTTGAAATAACTGTGAATAGGGTGAAATGTAGGGGATGTCAACTCTCTAGGGTTTACTTTGCAGGTACATTTTCGAGTTCGAAATTCCACCAGTAATTTCTTCATAGGGCGTTACATAGGGTAACGTTGTATACATTCTTACGACATCGAATCTAGCATTCTTTGTAGCTATGTTTACTAATAGAAAGGATGGTGTTTTGTGATTTAGTATTTTACGTGATCGGATGCGGAGTAGGGGATGACTCTGTAAAGTGTGGTTGCATGATCAAAAACGTTCGAAGATGTAAGTTGTTACGATGTCATATTTTCGAGATCTTAAATGTAAAGGAAATTAGTTTTGCAAATGATTCTGTTTTAGGGTAAATATTCTAGTGGCCTATGAAATGAAAATTTAGTGCATTTCTAAAACGAGAAACTTGAATCTGTAAAATATGGTCACAAATTTACGTGCATATCGTTTCACATGTGTCAAAAGCCTATATGGCGATATCCAAACACCAAAATCTGAGTTGACATTCTTAGAATGATGAAAAATAGAACAAATTTGTAGCAATATAGGTAACATGTCTAGGGCATCATACCCGCCTATAGGCATTGTTGATAAGATCTTACTTTGACACATAGGAGCCGCAAGTCCTAATCCTCCCGAGATGCTCACCACGACCCAAACTCTCACTTAGGATGTCATATCCCGCCTTGGATGGTTCAAATACGCCCTTCTCGGCGTTCTCCATGTTTGAACCCTAGTCATTATAATGAAAATAACATAGAGGTCATTGATAACTTGCTACAAAAGAGGTAAAATGTATTTGCCATACAACCACCAATTGAAACCAGATAAACTTACAAGATCCCTTAAGAAGGTTGTCATTTCCTCCTTGTCTCCATATCCACCATCCTTGTTCTCCCGTGCCTTGAGATAGAGTTCAAAATTCTTAATATCGTCCACATGCATGGGTAGGGTAGAATCCCTTGCCTCGGCCTCGGGCATTCCATCTGCAATTTTCTCTTGGATTCTTCGTTCTCTATTTTCCCTCACGAACCTCTCCACCGCTAAAGGCATGCCGCCGCTACTCATTCGATGTGGCAATTTGTTGGCTTGGGTATTTCTGCTTTTATTCGCATGTGTACCCTAATATGAAATGTCGTGCACACTAGTTAATAAGTATAGCATTATCATCACATTTTAGAACAAGCATTACAGTTTGTGTAGATATTGTAGTTTTAGAGTTGACTTACATTGTCAAAATAGCCTTTGGCATACTTCTTGAAGAACTCCCAACTTTGCTCGGGAATGGTGGTATATATGAGTCTAGGGTTCAAGTGTTTCTTCACTCCAAAGACATAGTCTCGCGCTAGCATAGCACGAAAATCTCTTGCAATCTTCCCTAATCTTTGCATAGTCTTTTCTTGGAGAAGTTCCATATTGGATGCATCGATGAGAAATGGTCGCTTCGACATACAAAAACATAAATGTGGTTGGGTAAATTAATGCAACGACGTACTGATTAATTTGTTTGTGCAGAATCATACAAAGTACAAGTCATAGAGGCACATAATATTGTGTGAGTATTGAAAGTCACTAACCATGCATTCCTCGACAAGCCTTTCTTTCAGTGGACGAGGAACTAGAATCCAATAATTGTACTTGATATCAATTTGAGTTCGGGCCGTCTTTCCTACCCAACTTGCCCACTTGCTTCTTTCTTTTGAGATTGGCTCGCCAACTTGGTTGAATTCCATGGGTGTTAGAATACCTTTCTTCATGCGTTGCACAAGCTCGTGACATAAATCCGTGGTTGCAAGTTGTCGTCACCTTGGTCTTCCACAAGAGGCGTCCTTGTTCTTTTCGCAGGCTTTTTTGTTAGCTTCTTCTTTTGGGAGCCATGTTATACCTTAGACATGAGATAGACGTTATACTTAATGTAAGGCAATGTCATACCAAGTAAAAATACATATACATGTATGAAATCATATCGATACTCTTTCCTAACATAGGTTTATACATGGGTAGATAAAACATAGGGTTAAAACTTAATTAAGTGAATCAAAGGCACCATAAATCCTCTATCATAATCATGCCCAGGGTTTAGAATGATGTGTGTATGTATTTAATGTTTGGTTTGGGTTTTAGAGTTTCAACTTATAGTTTCTCAAAGTAAGCTAAATTGCTATTTCATCATTTTATAAGTTTGATAATCCCAACAATACTAATCACACAAACATGCCTCCAAGCGAGGTAAACGAAAGGAGTCTAAGACTCTAACGTAAAGTTAAAATGCAAGTTCACATATATAAAAGTAATGGGCATTTGATATAGAATAACTACTTTCAAAATCAGATTCATTCCATAAAGAATCACCAAATGCAAGAGAGATGTACTAACTGTTTATGTGAAACCTTCATTGAAATTTCTACACAAACAAATCAACACATCGTTCATGCAAACAAAACAGTAATTAAAACCTCACCCAATGAATTGATATGGTAGATGATCAAGAAAATAGGTAGAGATTCTGATTTTGAGGATGATTAAGCAGTAGATCTAGAAATTTGGAAGAGAAAAATGAGGGTAGAGTAGTGGTGTGGTAGAGTAGTGAAAAAATATGAGGGAAATAAGTGTTGTGTATTCCCACTTCAATATAAATAGAGTTCTGAAGTCTGACCGGCTGATTATTTACGAAGTCGAAAAGGTAAGGACAAATGAAAATAAAAGAGGGTTTAAGAAATCGAACTTACAAGTCATTACTATTTCTTATTAAAGTATGATTTTTTTCCTCTATCATACTTTCGAAGGATGAAATATCACCAAGAGAACGTCCTATTTGTTCTAGTGTTTAAGAATTCGATATTAAAATAGGGTGGACTTTCTAACTTGTTTCGATATCGAACATTATGACATCCTCTTCAGATGAATTTGACACGACTCAGGGTACATTTTAGAGTATTGTACTTGTCGGGAGAAACTTCTATCAAATAGGTTTCTCATTCGCAAAAAGGAATGATTAAACGCTTTTCGATTTCGTAACTGGTTTACTAAAACTGTTACGTCCCCGATTAGGTAGTCGGGTATCCCTCTTTTTGATTTGTGAATGAAAGTAAAAAAATCAGATAATAATCCTTATAGAAAACATATGTGAAGACCAGTTTTAGAACTCGAAAACAGTTTGAACTTAGTATGATGATAGTTTGCGACTTCTTATATTTTTTTTACTGTATACAATTACGATTTCGAGACTGATCATGACTTATTCATGTTCATACGAATTCGCAAACCACACACATTACAGATTCACCTCAAAACCCTAAACCCTAAACCCACCCCCTTGGGTCGCAATATTTAAAACACTCGTGTAAATATCGAGAGAATTTTAATTACTCAAATTCATTTCGGTATCCATGAAAAGAATGTATAGCACGAGAAATCGTCTTAGAAGCCTTTTACAAGTTCGATATCTAAATCTGTTGGGTAATTTTGGTTTAGGGCTACGATAAATGGTTCTTATATTAAACGGAAATATTCGACGTTATATTTTACAGTCAACCTTTAATTAGCTTTTGTTATAATTCGCTCTACATACTCAGGTAGGTTAATATATCAAATTTTGAAGTTGCGACTTCTTGGTCGTACTTATGTTCTCTAGTATATATATGTATTAACTGTTTCTGTATGTATATGCATATTGGTTGCCTTAACATGTGATCTGATATGATTCCGGTTCTGCCGACCTACATGATTGATTGTTCATTAATATTTTTGGTACCTAGCTATGTCATTTGTAATGAATTTCACCCGTTTTCTAGTCTCCCTTTACTACAAAGAGAAGTGCGACTGAACTGCATGAACTCGATCCAATCGTTAAATAAACTTCATAGTTTATTGAAATTACTATATGTAGTAACACTATAGTACAAACATGTATATTATCATTTCATTATATTTAGTTTCATTCATATTCTATTTTATAAGAACGATGCACCACTAAGCATAAAAAGCTCAATAAAAAATTAATATAAATTAATTAGCCATGTTTTCGAAATCTAAAACTAAGAGGAATACATGACATTTTGACATCTGAACTTTTAAATTTGACGCCACATTTTTTCGACAACTTATCTATTTTTACTTTATACAATTTATGATTTCGAGACTGATGATGACTCATTCATGTTTATTCGAATTCGCAAACCACACACATTACAGATTCACCTCAAAACCCTAAACCCACCCCCGTGGGTTGCAATATTTAAAACATTCGTGTAAATTTTGAGAGAATTTTAATTACTCGAATTCAGTTTGATATCCATGAAAAGCATGTGTAGCACGAGAAATTGGCTTAGAAGCCGTTTACAAGTTCGATATCTAAAACTGTTGGGTAAATTTGGTTTAGTGTTACGATAAATGGTTTTTATATTAAACGGAAATATTCGACGTTATATTGTACAGTCAACCATTAATTAGCTTTTGTCATAATTTGCTCTATATACTCAGGTAGGTTAATGTATCAATTTTTGAACTTGCGACTTCTTGGTCGTACTTATGTTCTCTAGTATATATATGTACATACTGTTCCTGTGTATATGTATATTGGTTGCGTTAACGTGTGATCTGATATGATTCCGGTTCTGCCGACCTACATGATCATCAATATTTTTGGTACCTAGCTATGTCATTTGCAATGAATTTCACCCGTTTTCTAGTCTCCCTTTACTACAAAGAGAATCGCGACTGAACTGCATGAACTCGATCCAATCGATAAATAAGCTTTATCGTTCATTGAAATTACTATAATTCGCTTTATATGCATAGGTAGGTTAATGTCTCAAATTTTATAGGGAAAATTCTCGTAAAGGGCGTAATAAGAGTTGAAATTCCTATTTAGGGCGTAAAACTTTTAATATTCCTACTAAGGACATTTAATTACTTTTAAGACAAATTTACCCATTTTATTCTTTTTCTAAATTTAATTTTACTTAATTTTATCATTTAAATTATCATGTTTAAAATTTTTATCATGGAAATTTTATCATTTACATTAGCAAGAACTATCAAGAATAAAAATTATCATGTAAATTATCAAGAACAAGAATTTTATCATGGAAATTTTATCATGTAAATTATCAAGAATAAGAATATTTATCATGGAAATTTTATCATGTAAATCATCAAGAATAAGAAAGATAAAATTTAATACATGAAGAGAACTACATGATAAAAATTTAAAACATGATTATTTACATGATAAAACTAATTAAAACTAAATTTTTTTAAAAAATAAAAGGGGTAAATTTGTCTTAAAAGTAATTGAATGCCCTTAGTGAGAATATTAAAAGTTTTACGCCCTAAGTAAGAATTTCAACTCTTATTACGGCATTATTGGGTATTTTCCCAATTTTATACTTCCGACTTCTTGGTCATACTTATGTTCTCTAGCATATATATGTTCTAACGATTCCTGTGTATATGCATATTGGTGGCCTTATTGATGCCTTAATAAATGTAGCATATTATTGGTACCTATGTCATTTTTATTGAATTTCACCTATTTTCTTGTCTCCCTTTACGACAAAGAGAAATGTGACTACATGAACTCAATCCAATCGAGAAATAAATTTCATCGTTTATTGAAAGTACTATATGTATATGCTGTAATACTATATTAAAACCACATATATTATCATTTCATTATATTTCATTTCATTCATATTCTATTTTATTTAAGAACGATGCACCACTAAGCATGAAAAGCGCAATAAAAATTAATATAAATAAATTAGCAAATTTTTCGACATCTAAAAGTAAGAGTATATGTGACATTCCGACTTCTCAACTTTTAAATTGAACGTCACATTTTACGACTTCTTTTACTTCTAGATTGTAGACATTTACGATTTCGTAGACTGATACTTACTTATTGATGTATATTCGACATCGCAAACCACACACACTAGAAATTCATCTCAAAACCCTAAACCCTAAACCCACCCCCTTGGGTCGCAATATTAACATATCGAGAGAATTTTAATTACTCGAATTCATTTTGGTAACCATTTAAAACATGTGTAGCACGAGAAATCGGCTAAGAAGCCATTGACAAGTCGACATCTAGAACTGTAGGGTAATTTTGGTTTAGTGCTACCTAAATGATTTTTATTTTAACGGAAATATTCTACATTATATTTTGCATATGACATTAATTAGCATTTGTTATAATTCGCTCTATATACACAGGTAGGTTAACGTGTCAAATTTTCTACTTCCGACTTCTTGGCTGTACTTATGTTCTCTAGCATATATATGTACTAACGATTCCTGTGTTTGACAAGAGTTGATAACGATGGCCTTAATATTGATGCCTTAATATATGTAGCATATTATTGGTTCCTATGTCATTTGTATTGAATTTCACCTGTTTTCTCGTCTCCCTTTACAACAAAGAGAAATGCGACTGCATGAACTCAATCGAATCGAGAAATAAATTTCTGCGTTTATTGAATGTACGTACTATATGTATATGTTGTAATTCTATAATACAATCGCGTAGATTATCATTTCATTATATTTAATTTCATTCATATTCTATTTTATTTAAGAACGATGCACCACTAAGCATGAAAAGCGCAATAAAAATTAATATAAATAAATTAGCAAATTTTCGACATCTAAAAGTAAGAGGAATATGTGACATTTCGAGTTCTCAACTTTTAAATTGAACGTCACATTTTACGACTTCTTATACTTCTAGATTGTAGACATTTAAGATTTCGTAGACTAATACTTGATGTATATTCTCGTCTCCCTTTACGACAAAGAGAAATGTCGACTGCATGAACTCGATCCAATCAAGAAATAATTTCATCATTTATTGAAAGTACTATATGTATATGTTGTAGTACTATATTACAACCATGTATATTATCATTTCATTATATACATACCTTCACACATCAGCTCCCAAACTATGGTGTTGAATCAAGGAACTCCTAAGATTAAAACAAATGTTAGCAACATTTCAAAACATTGAGCCCGTCATTCCATTTTAGTACATAAAACACACTTTTCAAATTCGAAAACTACATACATGTACCATTTTATCCACTTTCCTACTACGTAAATACCACTCATACTCATTTTCGAAATCTAAAAGTTGAAGGCCTTCAGTTTACCAAACCAGCAATGTTTTTTCGAAATCGTAAACAGGGTGTACTAAAATATTACATCTACGTCATCACAAAATGGTCCTTTGTTTTCGATTTCGGAACTTTTGAGACATTACTTTCGATTCGTAAAACATCACACATTTAACTTGAAACATGGTACTATCATGTGTCATTCATTTTTCTAATCATAAACTTGTTCTACTTGTGTTTTCGATTTCGAATGAAGTGTTTGGTTCATGTTTTTCTAATCTTAAACTTGTTCTACTTGTGTTTTCGATTTCGAATGAAGTGTGTGCTTCATGTTTTTCTAATCTTAAAGTTAGACCTTCAACTGAACACCTGAAATTGTTCAATACTCTACTTCAACCTTTTTGTTTTCGATATAGGAAATTGTATAACACGGCGTATCTTTGATTTACGCCGTGTGAAATTTCTAACTACTTACCCGACCTATTTTCGAATTCGAAAACTGTGGCGACCAGGGTTTGGGACGGACCGCCGTGCAACGGCGACGTCTCCGGTGACATTTCCAGTAGTGTGATGGAGAGGCGGTTGATTCTCTGTAAATTTATGTGAGGAAAAAATAGAAACCTAAATATATGTATATATAGGCGTGTTCCTATCTTCTTATAATTTTTATAAATAAAGCCACCTCAAAAAGTGTTTGCACAAAAGGAGTCGTCTCTATTTTGTTTTGCAATACTATTTAATTGACACTACATCATATCAAATGATGCAAAAGGGGACATACCTAAAATCCGGCTCCTAAATCAAATCTAAGTTTCCTCATAGCACAGAAAAAAAATCCAAATTCTTTCCACTTCTAAACTCTTTCCACTTCTAAACTACATAATCAATCTGTGCTTATTTCATGATTATTTATTCATAAAATGATATCTGTAATCCATATTTCTTTCTTAAAGCTAAATTGAATCAAATCCTTTCAAAAGCAAAGAGCTAAATTGAATCAATTTATTAGTATAAAAAACCCTAGATTAAGGGTCATTCTCCCCAACTTATCAAAAATATTTTTATTCAGTTTCATTTAGTTTACATTAGTTCAATTTATTTAAGTTCTGATAAAATATGATTTGTAAAATTCATTTATAATAATACTACTAGTTTCGATGCATTACTTTAGTTTTTCAATTTAATTCAGTTAAGTTCAGCTATGGTCGAATAAGTTATTGTTAACGCTTGGTTCCCCCAATTTATCTTTTTTTTTAGTTATGATATGATAAAATTCAACTAAATTTAGTCACACTATTACTATTTTCAATTATATTATTTTTATAATAGTTAAATTCAATATATTTTAATTCAATTCAACTAATCGCCAAATAAATGGGGCCATTAACCCTAGAGAATATAAAATCCTAGATCTAATAACTTTAATTCTTTAACAAATATAAAAGTTGTACATGTCATTTTCTAAATAAGTACTTATTACAAGAATCAGAATGACATTCAATATAAATAATGAATAATAAATAATGTTGACCCTTCTAATAATATTGATTTTTTCAAAAAGTGAATAATAATAATATTGATTTTTCCACGACTTTAATAGGAATTTTTCCTATATTGTTAGTTGAATACCAATTTATAATTCCTGAAGAACTCTGTAGGCCTCTGTGATCACCTCCTCTCATTCTTACCGTCCAGGATTCCAATCCGTAACCAGCTGAATCACAGTCCCAGGTAATTTAATTTCTCATTTGCGTTTCGATCGTCTGAATTTTTCTCTTCCCAGTTTTATTTTTACATCTATCGGCCGGTGTTCTAATCACTGTTTGTCGGCCATTCATGTTTATCGATCTGGTGTTCTTTCAATTCCAATCTTTGGGTTACAGCCTTTTGTGTGATGCATACTGAAATAAGATTTTAATTAGGTCACCTAAATAACTCAATTCAGTCAATTTTTGCTCAATGCACAAACTCACTAGGTTTTTTTTATGTCTTTGCTTCATATCATTTGTATTTGGGATGGATCAGGTATATCTCTTGGCTTTAGGTTTGTTTTCTAAAACAAATTGATGAGTTGTATTCAATTTTGGGTCTTGCTTCTATCATTCTCAGGGGACTGATATATCTATATGTCATGTGATTCTATTCATCGTTTCTCAGAATATATATTCATGTTTGTTTCTGTTATATTCTTCTTTGAATTTGAGAGATTGCGCTGTGCTATATATTGATGGAGGTTTTAGTATTTGTTTACGCCTGTTTTGTATCAGGTCTTTTTAACCTATCAGCCATGGATGAAATCAAGGCTGCTAAACTTCGAGTTCATAACCTGTGTGACTTTCCCGATGAAATCTGCAGTCACATCCTCTCGTTTTTACCCCCCACGGAGGCTGTCAAGACATCCACTCTTTCCTCAAGGTGGAGGCATCTATACAAAGGTGTTCCGGAGATTGAGACATTTATCGGTACGTAAGACATCAAACCTTCAAAGCTTCTTCGTGACTAATTTTCCTTATTATACATGTGACTCATGTGACTCTTGTGGGTTCTATATCTGAATTTGTAATATGACCTATCTAATATTTGATGTTGATAAATTTGTTCCCTAAAATCTTAATATCTACTAATATTTTTCTTCTATGAATGCTTTCAGAGCATATTAAACGTATGATGATACTACTTTCGGAAATGATCGCTAATATTCAGGCTTCGACGAGTAAACTGCTGCTCGAGGTGAGCAAAATACGAGACATTAATGATCTGCTCGCCATGTCAGGTAACTTTCACAATGTATGGCTGCATTTGTCTATCTGATGCAGCTGCAAAGTCTGTTCTTCAAGATTAATATATTCTTTCTTGTATGTATCCAACCACACTGACTTTTGTGGGTTCTATGTATCAATTTGTAACTAAGCTATCTAAACTCAGATTGTTGATTAAGTATGTTTACCTATAATTAATTTCTTCTAATATTCATCCTTAAATGCTTTCAGAGGGAGCACATAGGATCAAAATATTGCTTGAAAAGCCGGCCTCTGATTGTGTCTGGATGAGAAAATCGAATGACGTCAATGTGAAAAGACTGCAAGAGGAGTTGAACGCTGCAATGAAACTAAGTGAAGCTCTGACATCATCTATTGAGCAACAATCTTATACCCTTCGTTTTGATGATGATGACGCTGGTGATAATGCTAATGTTGATGAGGCGGAGTGAGAGTGGTATAATTGTTTTGTGTATCTTCATGCTTATGTGAGGGAATGGTTTATGCTTATATTAACTTGTGAGGATTCGACTATTTTGAAATTTCAGATAGTGATTTAAAATTTTGTAGATTGAAGATTTAACTTATGTGGCTTGTGTTTTATTAACTTGTGTGGATTTCCAATTTTGTGTTGGTTTGTTTTAGATGTGGTTGCATTGATCATCAGCCTCTAATGCCTGTCTCATCTGGCCGGAAAGAGCAATGAAATAGTGTGTGAGGAATGAAATATGAGTTTCATTCCTATCAGAATCTAATCGACCAAGAAGCAACCTTTTTAATTTTTATGCCTGAAATACCTATATATATTGTCCTTGCATCTTTAGTATCGTCTATTACCTATCAATTGTATAGTAATCGGAAGTATCATTAACCCAATGATACTCATATTTCTGATTCCATGCTTCAAACACTTTGATAAGCTCGGTCTTTCCTCATTTTCATGCTCAGGAAAGCATTCCACCAGTTTTTTCACGAAGATATCAATTCAAGAGACTTTTGCATTGTTTTCAGCTCCAGTTTGATCTTCATAGGAATTGAGGTTGTTTACTACACTAATTCTTTCAGCTATTGTATGCCTTTCAATTTTTGTCGAAAGAATCTTTGTTTTCATTCCTATCACAATTCTTGAGAGCATGCATTTCAGAAGCATATGATCTCCAAGTGAAACTTATTCCACCACTTTTTGAAAATGGAAGTTGGTGGATTTTCTTTTTATTATACTAAAAAGGTTTGTGGATAATTTACTTGTGTTGATTTTATGCCAAAAATACTAAAATGGAATTTGCTGAACCTCCATCAAGTTTTGTCACCTAATCAATATATAGTGCACCATACAATCAACACACAGTACCAGGAACCGGTTGCTTTGTAGACATTGGACTAACTTGAGGATGATTATCCGCCAGGTAATTCATTGTTGTATCGGTGGATTTTCTGCTTTCAATTTGGTACTTTCTGCTTGGTTAATCTCCTGTATTTAGGGCCATTCGAAAGATCAAGACACGACTTGTAAGGCTATCGAAAACATGGAGACTCCAGATTTACAGATACAACTCTCTTTGTGCCACTGCTCTTAATTATGTTTTCCTCTTCACGTGTAGTTAGATGAAGGGTTAGTTAATAATGTTTTCTATACCTGTTCTCGATAAACTATATCAATCGATAAATCTCAAATTTCCTTGTACTGTGTCTGAATCGACACTTAGATCTGCTGATCATTCTGAATCGACACTTAGATCTGCTGATCATTTGAATCCACACTTCAATGGCAATTCATTGTCACTTGGCACGGTGTCTGAATTTGGTCCTTTTTTCAATTTATTTACTTGATTATGCTGTTTTGCAGCTAGACAATTATGAGACAGTAAGAGACACTAGATAGTTGAGGCGGATTCTACCGTTGTGATTGTTCAGGGAGGTGATGTTTTCTATAAGACATCAAACCTTCAAAGATTCTTCGTGACTAATTTTCCTTATTATATATGTGACTTTTGCGGTTCTATGTCTGAATTTGTAATTTGACCTATCTAATGATTGATGTTTGTAAATTTGTTCACCAAAACATTTTTATCTACTAATATTTGTCTTTTACAAATGCTTTCTAAGAGAATTAATTGCACGGTGATGGAACTTTTTTAATTGATCACTAGTGTTCGGATTAGGATGAGTGAAATGCTAGCTTATGTGAGCGGAATACAAGAGATTAATGCTTTGTTCGCCATATCAGGTAACTTTAAAAATGTATGGCTGATTTGGTGTATCTAATGTAGCTACTATGTATGTTCTACCAGAGTAATATATTGTTGCTCGTTTTGTAATCAACTACATTGACTATTGAATGCTATATGTCTCAATTTGTAATTAATTTGACCTATCTAGACTCATATCTTTGACTAAGTTTATTAATGTCTTCTAATATTTGTCATCCTTAAATGCCTTCAGAGGATATATGCACTTAAGATCAAAAGAGTTTTGGTAAAGATAGCCTCTATATGTGTCGCAATGAGTAAATTAAAGCTCAATGTGAGAGTCTTAAAAGGGGACTTGAACGTTGCCATGAAACTAGATGAAGCTCTAACAGTCTCTATTGAGCAATAATCATATACCCTTGATGGTGATGATGATGACGATAATGAGGAAGAAGATGGTGATCCTAATGATGATGAGGAGGAGTGAGAGTGGTAGGATTGTTTGTGTGTGTATTCATCCTTAAGTGAGGAAATGTTTTGACATGGTTTATATTTTTATTGACTTGCATGGACTTGACTATTAGCTAGAGCATTTAGACAATTATTTAACATTTTGAAGATTGAAGATTTAACTTGTGTGCTTTGTGTTTCATACTTGTGTTAATTTCCAATTTTGTGTTGTTGTTGTTTCCATTGTGGTTGCATCAATCGATCATGGGTAGAACCTCCAGCGTGAGGATGAAAGTTATGCCTTGGAGAGAAAAGGGTATTCATTGATAGAATGAATGGAAATTACTTACTTGGAATACTGCCAGGCACTATTTATACTTCTCCCTTCAGTTTCTGGGTGGTCCATCCTTTGTAGGATTCATCACTTGGTTGTTAGTGTCCGGGTGATCCATCCCCGGTTCGCTCCACAATAATTGACCTCAATATGGATATGAGCCTTATTATCTTATCCCGGATTGGACCTAGGCCCAGTATCACCAGATACCAGCAAAATTCCTATAGTTTTGGTATCAATTTTACAAGACTTCTCCGACATCTTTCAAGTGCCTAGCTCTTTGCCTCCCATGAGGAGAATTGATCACAAAAATCCTCTTAAACCTGGTTCTAAACCATTTAAATTTAAACCTTACAAGCAGCCTCATGCCCACAAAGAATAAATTGAAGAACAAGTGCAACAAATGATGAGGAAACCAAGTCATATATACAAGAGAGCAATAGCTCATTCTCATCACCAGTTATACTTGTTAAGAATAAGGATGGCAGCAGTAGGAAGTTATATGAAATCACAGTCAAGGACAGATTTCTCATTCCCGTGATTGAAGAAATTTGCTCAATGGGATGTTCTTTTTTACTAAACTAGATCTTAGGTCTGTCAATCATCAAATAAAAATGTCTAGTGCAGTTGTAGAGAAGACAGCATTTCAAAACCATAGCGGGCATTTTGAGTTTCTAGTAATGACATTTGGTCTTAAAAATGTTCCTGCTACTTATCAAGATCTTATGAACAAAATGTCTAAGAATCTACTCAGAAATTTTAGTGTTTTTTTATGACAATTTAATCTAAACCAGAACACTAAAAGATCATTTAACTCATGTACAAGAAGTACTGAGCATCATCAGAGCAAATCAACTATATGCTAAGGGCTCTAAGTGTGTTTTTGTTGTGGCCACATTATATCTAAAGATGGAGTTAGCATGGATGAAAAGAAAATTTCATGAATTCTTAACTGGCCCATTCCCAAGAATCTAAAGGAATTAAGAGGATTTCTTGGTCTAGCTGGCTACTATAGAAGATTTATTTCTAGTTCTGGCATTACTTGTATGCCTCTATTTGATCTCTTAAGAAATGACTCATTTCTATGGACAACAGAAGCTACTGCTTCCTTTGAGAAACTCAAGAAATTGATCACTTGTGCTCCAGTTTTGAGGATGCCTGATTTCTGCAAGCCTTTCATTGTAGAAACTAATGCTTGCAATGAAGGCATGAGAGCTATCCTACTACAAGAAGGTAGGCCCATCTCATTTTTAATTAAGGATATCTGTCAAAAAATAAAGGGCTCTCAACATATGAAAATGAATTATTGGTATTGGTTATGGTTTTGAAAAAGGGAGACATTACCTAGCAGGTAACAAGTTTATCATCAAAACTAACCACTGGAGCCTTAAACACCTCACGGATAAGAAATTATTTAGTACTATTCAACACAAATTGATGTTTAAACTGTTGGGGCTAACTTTTGAGATGAAGCCTAGAACTGCAAAAACTAACATTGTAGCAGATGCTTCGTCCAAAAGGCCTAATATGCTCAACTTCAGTGAGAATATGAAAGAGCAGAGTCACTCTTAACTGGGCTTGAACTTTGATAAGGAAGATGGGGATTTAATTCCTGAAATTGTGGCAGCAAAGAAATTGAGTTATGATCCATTGCAGGAAGAATGGACAGTTATTGATGAATGTTCCAGAAAATAACTGATCACATCAAAAGTCCTCTCTATTTGGTTGAAACAACTAGAGCAAAGCTATTGAGGGGATTCTAAAACTCAATAGTTAATTGCAAAAGTTATTTTGGGTGGAGCCGATGCTGAACAATTAACTTATCAATATGAGATTCCAAAGTAAGGCCAGAAGATCTACGTAGGCATGTCTAAAGAGGCCAGGACTAATATTTTACATGCATTTCATTCATGTGCTATAGGAGGACATAGTATGCTACCCTCAAAAGAATGTTGGCTAAATTTACATGGCATGAGATTAGGGATAGCATCACTAAATTCATTCAGAGTTGTGAAATCTGTCAAAGGAACAAGAGTGAACATTGTCATTCACCTGGAATGTTGCAACCCTTACAAATTCCCACTCAATCATGGACTCAGTTATCTATGGACTTCATTGAAAACCTCCTTAACTCCCAAGGTTATGATACAATTTTGGTAGTGGTGGACGGGTATACCAAATATGCTCATTTCTTGGCACTTACTCACCCTTTTACTGCCAAACAATTAGCCTTAGATGTTCTTAGATGAGGTTTTTAGGCTGCATGGGGTTCCTGAATCTATTGTGAGTGACTGAGACAAGGTATTCACGAGTCACTTCTGGAATGAGCTTTTGTCAAAGTTGGGTGTGAAACTGAAGTTTAGCACTGCTTATCACAAATGGTAAAACAGAAAGAGTCAATCAAGTGTTAGAAAACTACTTGAGATGTTTCTGTGGTGAGTTTCCTATTTCTTGGAGAAGCTGGTTATGTTTAGCTGAGAGATGGTACAATTTATGTCACCATACCAGTCTAGATATATCACCACATGAGACTCTCTATGGAGTAAAGCCACTGCACATTCCCATGGGCATTTTGGATGACTCACTGATCTACCTACATCTGCTAATCTAATCCAGAACATACAAGAAATTCAACAAAAGATTCAACTCCACCTTAAGCAAGCTCAATAAAGAATGAAGTTCTTTGTTGATAATAAGAGATTTCATTGATCTTTCAACACTGGAGATTCGGTTTATCTCATAATCAACAGACATAGACAACATTCTCTACACATTACTCAGTTGGTTAAGTTGTTAGCTAAGTATTGTGGCCCCTTCCAAGTAGAGCAAAAAATTGGGTTTGCTGCCTATAAGATCAAAGTTCCTTATCACAGTAGAGTGCACCCTGTGTTCCATGTGTCACTGCTCAAATAATTTGTTGGAGCTGCACCTACCACTCAGAGTAGTCCTCCTACCTTTGAAGATGAAGATCTTTGTTCATTGGAGCCTCTAGAAAATATTGCAAAAGGGACTCATTTCACAGGCTGAAACGCTACAAATTCAGTGGCTAATACAATGGAAAGGTTTACCAAGGGAAGAAATTTCATGGAGGGATGCTAAAGTAATCAAACAATTATTTCCCAGTTTCAGATCCTAATCTGAAGTGCTTGCGGACAAGCACTCTCCAAGCGAAAGGGATTTGTCATGATCTAAGGCACTAAGGGTAAAAGTGTACTTTCCAGTGATGGGTCAACGGTGGTTGACCAGGAGAAGACCAGCGGTTGACTGGCGGTTGGAGGCAACTTCTTAGCTGAGGTAGAATGGGATCAAATAGGGAATCTAGAGTACTTCAGTTATACAATTTCTTCTATGCAAAAAAATTTATTAGCTTAGCTAGGAACTCATTTTCTCTCTCTTTTTCATGTTGTTGTTGATTATAATCTGCAAATGAGTTCTTGGTTCATTTAATTCATTACATGTAAAAAGTAATGAAATAAGAGGAAATCAAAGTGGGCTTGTATTTTGTAATTAAAGAAAGTAGGTGGGCATATGTTTGCATCATCTTCTCCTTTCCATTGTTTTCCCATCGCAAAAACATAGATTACTCATAAAAAAACATAACGAATGAAGAACTCAAATTTCAGACCATGATGTTCCTACCTCGCCGGATTTTCTTGGAGGATTTCACACCCGCTCTGGCCTCCCGTAGATCCATCCCTACACGCAGTGAAAACATCCGCCACGATGCACGTAATATAGAGGCCGGCCGCTGCAGATATGTCGGTGATAAGGCGATGGTTTTTGTGTGGTGGTTCTTGACCAACAATAAATTTGTGAGTCTAACAGAATTTTATGAATTTTAATATATACTAATTACATTTGAATCCAAGAGTACTAGCAGTGAAATTAGTTTCAGAACAACAATATTTTTGGCATTAATTTTAGAAATAAGATTATACACGCAAATAAATAATCTATTCATGAAATATTTAGGAATTGACTGATAATTAATTAATTATATCAAAATCAAATAAAATTGTAATGTTATGAATTTTTTTATTCAAAGCACGTTAAATCTTATTTCACGTGCTTACCTTTTTTTGTCAATCTAAAATAAAGAAAAGTGGATGTGAATGAGGGTGAGAAAGTGATTTCAAGGTGGACTAAGTCAATGGGAATGTTCCTCCAAAGACTTGTGGGAAACGGGAACATGTGAGAAATCACATTACATATTGGAATCGGATACGGAAATGAGGTCTATATAAAGCCCCAAGTAACTACTCTAATCTCACACCAATTTCATTTCTCTCATATCTGCTTTAGCAAGAGATCAATATCCGAGAGTGAGAAAGATGAAGAAAGACTGGTAAACCCCGCGGGACAAGCTCTACAATGCGAAAGCCGAGAAAGTTAAGGCTCAAAGATTCAACATGGCCATAACTCGCAGAGTTATGGAAGCTTGCAAGGAAAAAAGACGAGAAATGGTGTCAGGCCGGGAAGAAGGAGGCCGTAAAAGGTCCAAGAAACGTCAGGAGCAAGCCCAGAAAAAATCTAACGCGGTGGCTCGCAAAGCTCTGAATAGAATTCTGGCCGCTCAAGAACAGCCTCGGGACAAGGATGCTGAAAGGAGACGCTTGGAAGCCATCGAAGAAGCCAAAAATCTCAAAGAAGAGAAGGAAAGACAGAAAAAGAACGCAAAAATTATGCGTTCAATTATTACGCTAAGATTCTTTCTTTTCCAACACCAACAAGATATATTAATTCTTGAAGAAGATCAGGACGATGATGACATCATCGGAATCTAGAATATGAATTATAAAATTAGCATATCTGTAATACTCACTAGTGGAATTGAGTGATGAATACGGCGGTTATTCCGGCGTTGGACGGCGGTTTTGAAACCGCCGTCCATGGTGGCGCCGTGCAATTGGCGCCACCGTTGCACGGCGGTTATAACCGCCGTGTATTGTTCCGGCTAAGTTTCCGAGTTAGGAAATCTATCCGGATGTCTATATGTCAGGTTAAGTTTAAGAGTTCGTAAAGTTAGCCGGATTATAAAAAAAATGCCGGCCAATTTGTCCGACGAAATCAAAACCAGTATAAAAAAAAGTCTCACCCCCAAGTCATGGGTAATAGTGGATCGATTAGATCTTACCCCAAAATCCCAAAAACATATAAACAATCATCCTAATCTATTTTTTTAGTCCTAAATAATATGAAGAACACATTAAATGTAAAGTCAACCTTTTGCTTAGAAGAAGGAGAGGGAGAGGGAGAGGGAGAGGGAGAAGAAGGAGAGGGAGAAGAAGAAGAAGAAGAAGGAGAGGGAGAAGATGGAGAGAGAGGGAGAGGAAAAAGATGGAGAGGGAGAAGGAGAGAACTTGCATAAACTTGCAAGGAGAGAACTTGCATAAGAAGGAGATATCATGTTAAATTTCCGAACTCTGAAATTTAGCCGAATCTCAATAAACGGCGCTTTCTTAAAAAGTCACGCGGAACCGCCTTCTAACGGCTCCGTATTCCTGATTCTACTAGTGACTTGTACGAATGAATGCAATCAGCTTTTATGAAATAATTCTTCTATTCAGATCATTTAGTCATTTCAATTCAAAACTGTGTGCTGCAAATTTTTCGTGATATTGAAACAAATAAACTAGATTAATTAATTAAATAACATCTTACCGACCTTGATCCAATGTTTTGTTTTGACAGATCGATCCGAAGAGAGCCGGCCGGGCGCCTTTTGTTTTGGATTCCTATCTAGACCGGAGCCGGGCGCCGGAAAATGAATTCTTGATTCTTTTTATAGTTTTTTTTAAAAACATAAATACCACCTCTCAAAGGTGGGGGGAATTAATGGGCACCCCTAACCCAAATAAAAACAGAACTAAAAATAAAGGGAGCAAAATAAACACTACTAGAATATCAAGCCATTTAAGGCAGTTTGAAATAACTGTAAATAGGGTGAAATGTAGGGGATGTCAACTCTCTAGGGTTTACTTTGCAGGTACATTTTCGAGTTCGAAATTACACCAGTAGTTTCTTGATAGGGCGTTACATAGGGTAACGTTATATACATTCTTACGACATCGAATCTAGCATTCTTTGTAGCTATGTTTACTAATAGAAAGGATGGTATTTTGCGATTTAGTATTTTACGTGATCGGATGCGGAGTAGGGGATGACTCTGTAAAGTGTGGTTGCATGATCAAAAACGTTCGAAGATGTAAGTTGTTACGATGTCATATATTCGAGATCTTAAATGTAAAGGAAATTAGTTTTGGAAATGATTCTGTTTTAGGGTAAATATTCTAGTGGCCTATGAAATGAAAATTTAGTGCATTTCTAAAATGAGAAACTTGAATCTGTAAAATATGGTCACAAATTTACGTGCATATCGTTTCACATGTGTCAAAATCCTATATGGCGATATCCAAACACCAAAATCTGAGTTGACATTCTTAGAATGATGAAAAATAGAACAAATTTGTAGCAATATAGGTAACATGTCTAGGGCATCATACCCGCCTATAGGCATTGTTGATAAGATCTTACTTTGACACATAGGAGCGAGCCGCAAGTCCTAATCCTCCCGGGATGCTCACCACGACCCAAACTCTCACTTAGGATGTCATATCCCGCCTTGGATGGTTCAAATACGCCCTCACTACTAGTATATCAAGCCATCTAAGGCAGTTCATCCTTCATGTGTTAAGGCAGAAAACAAATGCCTTTCCTGGTAGTGACTTGAATGAGAAAAATCATCTAAGGCGGTTCCTCTTCCGCCTTAGATGTTTTTGGGTTTAAGGCGTTTGTTTCCGCCTTGGATGTAGGCTTATACGCCTTGCTAAACGCTTACGAACTCGCTAGCGTGAACGTCGGTATGATATGAATTAGCTCGTTGCGAAACCGTAACTAGCAAACGCTAGTCCCAAACAAATGGTTGATTGTTATGTTACGACAGAAGCTTACGGATCGCCAGATGAAATACTAACGAGTTCGCTACATTGAAAAGCCTAGACTGTTATGAATGTGTACGAGACTGGTTACGACTTCCACCGTGCGAATCGCTAATAGTGGTTACGATCTCGTAAGTGAACCTAGTTTGTCATATATTTATCTGCTGACGAGACTGGTTACGACAAATAGAGGCAAACCGCTCGGTCATAAGTAGTGAACTCGTTACAAGCCAAATTAAACATTTCTGGTTAATCAAAACGAGCCAGGTTACGACAGCCACTAGCTACTCGCTAGTAACACCGTAGCGAGGTCGCAACCGAACAATTGTTTTTCATAAAAATTGTAAAAATATAAAAATTGTAAAAATGATATTATAAAAATATAATAAAAGTTGTTGGTTCGAGAGAGTTAACGATATTGTAAGAAAATCGCTTATGTGTATAGTAACGAATTCGCTACTGATCTCGCTAACATTAAACGACGTCGTTTTAGCACTGGGTGTGCGAGAAAAAATTGACGTTACGAGTAAGCTAGACATTCGCCTGGCTTTGGCGTTTATGGTTACGAGCTTGACAGAGATCAGATTAGAGAGGTAGAGAAGAACGAGCGATTGGGTAGCGAGGGCGCAAAAACTAAGCTCAGAAATATAATTCGGGCGAGAGAAGTAGCGATAGTACAAGATGATCGCAACTATTTTAATGTTACGGGCGAGAGAAGTAACGATCTCGCAGGGAATTCGTAAGTATCACAAAATTATAGGATTTGAGCAATTTCCACCCATTTCCACTAAAATTGGGTTTCATTTTAATTGTCTAAGCTGTGAATTGCAAGATGCATGGTATCTAAGCACAAAACATGAACATGAAACACTATCAAGCCACACTTTATAAACTAATGGAAGTAATGGAACTCAAAAGTATATGCATCCATTTGACAAAAAAAGAAACTAGCTTTTATTGAGAATGTGAGGCCTAGAGATGTACTGAGATCTAATAAGGACCAAGTGTCTAGCCAATGCATCTCTACCATCCTCCAAGTCCTTCTTGGTGTACGGTGCATGATTTTCCTCGATAATCTAAGAATATGAAATGCTTTTTTAATACTATTAAATGCAACGTAGATAGTAATAGGTACAATAAGTAGGTTATAAGAATGCTTACGCGATGTAATTCCAAATTATCTTGAACAAGGCCAGCGAGGCACTCGCTTGCGTACAACATCATATAGTAACCGCACTCCCAATTTGACAATTGCTTTCGGTGCTGAAAGCGAAGAAGTATAACAAATGATTTGAAATGAAATCATAGTGGAAATAAATGAGCATTGGATTTGTAATGTCACCTGAATCTGTATAAGGTTGAAGGGAAGTAGTGTGTCGTCATGTGCACTATGCATAGCAACCTCTAATAAATCTGCAAATTTTGTAGATGGACCAAAGTGTAGCGGGTCCATCCAATACACTCGCTTCAACGATGGTATCATAGCTAAAAAACTCCAATGGCCGATACATATTTTAAGAAATGAAAATGTAAGAACCCGTCTCGAAGATTATAATGTTTATGAAGTGCAAATATCCAATTGTAACAAAGAAAACTAACCCCTCTAGATATGGGCCTATGTAAATTGTCTTGGTCTTGTCACTAAGGATCTTAGAGAGATAAGCAAGTCGCGATTGATTACTTTCATTCATTTCTTGCAAGCATATTAGGTGCAAAAACCCAATGAAAGTCTTTGCGTTTAGAGCAAGACATTGCATGTACCTAAATAAACAATAGATGGGATATGAACGTATAATAGTGCACAAGTACATGAAAATTCGTAACTTGCAATACGATAGAAGAGATGAGATCAAGTAGCTTACATTTGATGTAGTATAAGGATTGTTTCGGGAAGGGTTTTATAGTGCCAGAAAAGAGCAAATCTTCCCATGGAACGACTAATTCCCTCGCTTTGCTGAACACCTGTTTATTGGAGTAGAAATAGTAAACAGAATCCCGACTATGGTGGCCCACCAGATCATAAAACGTGAGAAGGAATCCCGGGAGTGATTTTATGAATCCAACTTCTCCCACCGACATCGGTTTCTTAGCTACCGGAAAATGTAGCGGGTCTACGACGGGTGAAGGTGTGTTCTATTAATTGGGATAGAATTAGAATTCACATCAACGACCAACCATTTGGGCCACACAAAAAAACAGCCCAAACCTTTACCCACTGTCGTGCACTCTTGATCCGCGACCGGTACCAACGCATCCTCGACTAACACATGTAGTATAGAAACCCTAATGAAACCAATAGGGACTTTGGCTTCATGATGTAGTGCCATGTAAGGATATGAATTTCCCATTGCAACGTGGCGGGGTTGAGAATTCATCCCACATTCAGCGTACAACTTGCAAGAAGGGAGTTCTAATATACAAATAAGGCATGTTTAATTAGGTCGAATTAGACATATGTAGGAAGAGTATATTTAAAAATTATCAATAATCACGAGTTGTGTAGAATTATTCATTTGATTGAGGTGCAAGTAATTAAACGTACCTTTGGTTTGGGATCGGATGGTTGTATGTGAACTTGCTCTTTGATAGGGGCCGAAGGTGTCCATATTTGCTTGTTGGTTTCAACAATAGGTTGGTCAAAAGTAGGTTGGTCAAAAATAGGTTGGTCAACCTCATGTTGTGGTGGGGAAGGATGTGAACCTCTAGACGAGGGTCCATTGATTGGATCGGTGTCACAAAAATCGGATGGAAGAGGATACTTTATAAAAGAACATATATTGGCCAACATTGTTTTCAATTTCTTGACCTCTTGGTCGGATTGTTTTGGCTTGGTTCAATGCTATTTGGAGTTTGGATGGTTTAGGGTCTTTACTACTACGTTTGATACCAAACGCCTCTATTTGAGTAACATAACCACCAATTCCCTTAGCTCTTCCCGGATGCTCGGCCTTCCCAAGTGCCCTACGTAGCACATCGTGTTTACCGACTGGGATGAACAAGCCTTCTTCAACTTCACGCTCGACCTTGTCCTAAAAAGGTAGTATTGTAAAATAAAATTTATTATCGTCATCAATTGTTGTGTTTGATTGTTTGATTGTAGTACTAAAATGGAACATGGTATGGCATAGTAGGTAAAGCGTACCACTCGATTAGCCACCCTTTTTGCCTCATCACTTGAGAAAGTCCCGTCTTTTTTAATTCCACCAAAGACGAATAGTTGCTGTGTACTATATGTTGTAGGGTCTTTGGCAATGACTAGCTTGTTCGCCTCTTCCGCGTCCATGTCCCCATCCATAAGCTCTTTTACCTCGGTTTCCCTTTTTTTTGAGGTCTTCCTCCCCACACCCAAGTACCCCGCCCTACCCCCGGTGTAAGGCATAACATTATCAACAGTGGTTTTGCGCTTCTTATCCCCCAAACCCTTTTAAAAGGTCTATGTTATTCTAGGAATAAAACACTGATGGAAACAAAAATATTTGGCTAATTGGCATGAAACTATTATTGCAAGATCTAGTAAGTAAACTAACCTTTGCGTCATTTTCTAACCATCGCTTCTTGAATGCCTCCCAAGTAAGGGGTACAATGTGATTGTAACGCGTACTTGGATCTTGCCCGAACCTCGTGCCCTTTGGTTTGATATAATCCTTGGAAAGGGTATATTTGTGTTCTCGATGAGCCTTTGATGCGATTTGAAGAGCCTTCTTCTTCACTTGATCATAAGATGTTGCCTCGATAATAAATGGGCGCTACAAATGTGATCAAAACTTAGTTACATTCACAATATTCAATTGTAATTAAAAATAACAAGTGCCACACTAACCTTGCATTCCTTCTATATATCCTTCTTTATGTCGATGCTTAGTAGCCTCCAATCCTTTGTGTCTAATGGTATGCGTATCCTACCCGTCTTAGCACACCAACTCGACCATCGCGCGGCATCATCGTCGGGCCAAATAGCAACACCAATGTCATTAAACTTGACATGTGTTAGTATTTTGTTATCGATCCTAATCTCTAATTCTCGACAATGTGTGAGGAGTTGAGCTTCTTTCGATGCGCGACTCAATTCTCGTTGTCTTTTAACCTCACTTGAACCGCAAACAATATTTTCCCCCCCACTTGAGTCGGAATTACCGGAACTTGTTGGGATATTCATTAAGCTTTCCCTTGCGTAGTAAAATTAGTTAATGCCTAAGACAACGCTAATAAGTCAAAGTTTTACTTCTAAGTAATACCTTATGAAATATAATCCTACAATTTAGGGCTAAACTTGCAAGTGACAACATTAAAATAAAATCTTGATTTTCGTTCGGGACATGCTTCTGACATGATATTTAGTAATAATATGATTAACGGAGGCACTATGTACAAGAAAATCAAATTTTATGCAAATAAGAATGAAAAAAATCGTACCTTGGGTATATGACAAAGTTGTGTCGGGAGAATTGATTATGTTGGTTGGGGATGGTCTACCTTGGTTGTCCCTCTCCTACCCACAACAAAGGATGTTACCAAATTGAAGAAGCACAACTAAAGATTGACATTAATTGCAAGAATATAGAGAAAAATGTGGTTGGGAATTCATTGCAAAACTTACCAATCTTTTGCATTCAATTAGTGCTAGTTCCACTTTGTTATGACACAATTGATGTTTTGAACATGTATGGGATGGGATATAGAGATTTGATGTGAAGAAAGGTGAGGAGATTTGAGAAGATGTGTAAAAGTTTAAACTTTTGGAGATGAAACCCGTAAGATGTGATGGAAAAGATGCCAAAAGTGTTGTGTTTTTCTGTTCTTTAACGTGTTTATTTTATTGTAGCTTACCATGTTGCGAACTCGGAACTCTCTCGTTACAGCTGACTAGGGTTGTTACGATATCGTGACATGCTCATGTGATAACTTTTTTATGGTGTACTTTATCTTTCTAGCGACATCGTAACTGAAAAGCCACAAAAATTTTTGTAACTTGGTAGTTGCGACTTCGCTACCTCTGATCGCCAGAGCTACATAACATAATCTGACTTTTTTTACAACGCACTCATACATGCTAGGATCACGATATAAACAAAATGATGTTATGGAATAAACTCAAATTCTTCTATTGTAAAAATTATTTTTATTTGTTCCGTCATAAGATGATGTATAACAGTATAGGGATTGGTTGACTTAATGTGCACTTACACTATATAAAGCGTTTCAGAATCTAAATCTGTAATTGTAAGACATTAAGAAACTCTACAAATCAAGTGTACGCTTGTAAACGATGTACTACGATTACCTTTAAAGACAACAGCAGAGTTGTTGTTGACACATGAACTACATATATGCGCAGTTCACTTGCTTTTGATTAGAGAAACTTGGTTTACTGTAACTCATGTCTGTGATTACAAGTACAATTCATGAAGTAAACAAAGTATCATGCACACATACACTTACCAATTGTGATCACACATCATGCTAACGATTATCGCTTCATAACATTGTATGTTGATATTAAGATGTGCTCTGATAGACATAATATTATGATCGATATCTTCCAAATTTAGTATTATACTGTCTATATAAAAAATGAAAATATTTTAGAATATGATTGTTCTTAACAAAATTGAAACTGAATTATCTTGGTTTTACATGGAGTTATGTTATATTGCTTATGTACATTTCAATGCTGATGTACAAAGACATACTCTACTTGAGGTAATCTCATGACCGATATTTTCCAAAAAATGGTATTATACTCTCTCTTTTAAAAATGTATATATTTCAGACTTTTAAAGTGCTTAAAAGAAAATGAAATACGCGGCACATAAAGATGAAACGTGCCAGTTTTATGCTAATTTCCACCAACTTATCGAGGAAGAAAAGAAAACGGGTAGGTGGTTTACTAGGGTAAATAAGAAGGACTTTGAGATCGGGGAGGAAATGTTTAACAAGGTATTAAATGTGTCTTATGCTGTAGAGGAAGATTTCAGCGATCCTCCTACCCCTGGTTTTTATTGTAGTGAACAATGACCCGACAATGTCATTCTCGACCTGGAGCAAGTGGCAGAATTTGCGGAGAAGTATTTTGGTAGGCAAAAGGACAATTTAGGGAAGCCTAGGGATTATAAGATTGATAAGCTTAGTTGTGAGGATAGGATAATATATGAGATGGTTGCTAGGTCTGTGGTTCCAAAGGGAGGATGGACCACCGAGATGAACTACACAACGGTAAGCATGTTTTACTGCATAGTGGAGGGGATAAGGTTTAACCCGGGGCATGTGATATTCGAGCACATGCGACGCAGTGTTGTCGAAAATGGTAGAACAGTGAAGAAGCTACCATATGGTAATTTCATTACCAGATTTTTGACCAACGAGCACCCGAAGATGAAACTGTCTCCTAATGCGGTAGAGTGTTGCTTCTACACAATGTCCTACTTTGAGAGGAAAGGGAAATGTGAGTTGGTTGACGACAAGTGGGAGAAAACAGGGGCGGGATCCAAAAAACCACTTGAATTTGATCCAGAAGAAGTAAGAGAAACTGTCGAAGGTACGCCTCACTACATTTCTTGTTCATTGGTTTATCACATGTTATTTAGTACACAATTCTTCAATTTTGCTTCTATGAACAGCTGTACCCTCGGTGGCGTACTACAAGGGGCTAGAAGACACTGTTGACCTTATGAGGCAGCGTGTGGCCAAAATAAATCAAAATTGCTGGATAACGGAGAAGGTGATACGTGGAATTGAGAGGGCGCATGCCAAGAAAAAGACAAAGGTCGATCCACGAGCTCCAAAATAGACCACACCTCCTAGCAAGGATGATTAGATTAGCATTCTATGTTGGCTAGTACTTGTACTAAATTCTCGAATGTAGAATATGGAAGGAAGGAGGTGCTTATTTGAACTTTTGGCAAAATATGTACTATTCATTCACGCACATTGTTTACTGGATACTGTTCATGCAAAATTATTTATTCCAGAAAAAAAACGTTTTTAGCCCGAAAAAATAGAAGTTATATACGTAGAACTAAAATAATACCATAGTCTAAAAAATTAGTGTTTTATTTTATAAAACATACATTTTAGACGGAAAGCAAACATAATACACAGTCTCAAACATTTTATTCTAAAAACATACAATAATCACATTCTTAAAATAATGCAAAAATAATCACACAGTCTCAAACATTTTATTCTAAAAACATACAATTTAGAGTGAAATCAAACATAATCACACAATCTGAAAGACAAACATTTTATTCTAAAAAATAAACATTTAAGTCTAAAAGCAAACATAATAACATAGTCTAAAAGAGAAGCAATTTATTCTAAAAAAGACATTTAAGACTGAAAGCAAAACATAATCACACAATCTAAATACAATCATTTTATTAAAAAAAATAGACATTTTTGACTGAATATGAAAATAATCACACAGTATAAAAGACACACATTTTATTCTAAAAACTAGACTTTTTAGACTAAAATCAAAATTGTGCAAACACAGTCAACTTTAAACCGATTAAATGAGATATTTCAACTGATTCTTCACATTGACAACAACAACTACAAGCACCTTCAGATCAAAACAAACACAAATCAGGGAAGAATGTTTTTATCCGATTGGAATGAGGTTTGGGTTCCGACACTAGTGGAGGATGGAAGCCCCCACGGCGGTACTGGGTAGGAGCCACGGCGGTCGGACCCGCCGTTACTGGAAGCGCCGTCCATCGGCGTTCCAGTTTTGCACGGCGAAAGGACCCGCCGTGCACTATTTTCGAGTTCGAAAACTCTAGACCTCATGTTTATGATTCGTAAGCTGTTTTATGTGCAAGATTGGTCCCCGAAACGACCCAAAACTTACGAGTAGAAAACCTCTTAGTTTAGAACTCGAAAGTTATTGACACCCAACATTTTCGACATCTGATGTGGTGGTTGGAATGCAGATATTTACGATTCGTAATGTTTACTCATTTACTTTCGACGTCTGAAACATCGGGTTTCATGTCGGGTGATTGTGGTTGATTTTAGGTAGTGATTTACGAAAGCGAAATAACTGCGTTGAATTACAGTAATGCATGCCATTTAAGATTCATAACATTTGTGTTTGCAAATACTTTAGAAATCGAAAATCTTGAGAGATGAAACGTTTACGATTCGTAATATTGATGGATTAAAGTTTGAAATAACTGTAAATAGGGTGAAATGTAAGGGATGTCAACTCTCTAGGGTTTACTTTGCAGGTACATTTTCGAGTTCGAAATTACACCAGTAATTTCTTGATAGGGCGTTACATAGGGTAACGTTGTATACATTCTTACGACATCGAATCTAGCATTCTTTGTAGCTATGTTTACTAATAGAAAGGATGGTGTTTTGTGATTTAGTATTTTACGTGATCGGATGCGGAGTAGGGGATGACTCTGTAAAGTGTGGTTGCATGATCAAAAACGTTCGAAGATGTAAGTTGTTACGATGTCATATTTTCGAGATCTTAAATGTAAAGGAAATTAGTTTTGCAAATGATTCTGTTTTAGGGTAAATATTCTAGTGGCCTATGAAATGAAAATTTAGTGCATTTCTAAAATGAGAAACTTGAATCTGTAAAATATGGTCACAAATTTACGTGTATATCGTTTCACATGTGTCAAAAGCCTATATGGCGATATCCAAACACCAGAATCTGAGTTGACATTCTTAGAATGATGAAAAATAGAACAAATTTGTAGCAATATAGGTAACATGTCTAGGGCATCATACCCGCCTATAGGCATTGTTGATAAGATCTTACTTTGACACATAGGAGCCGCAAGTCCTAATCTTCCCGGGATGCTCACCACGACCCAAACTCTCACTTAGGATATCATATCCCGCCTTGGATGGTTCAAATACGCCCTTCTCGGTGTTCTCCATGTTTGAACCCTAGTCATTATAATGAAAATAACATAGAGGTCATTGATAACTTGCTACAAAAGAGGTAAAATGTATTTGCCATACAACCGCCAATTGAAACTAGATAAACTTACAAGATCCCTTAAGAAGGTTGTCATTTCCTCCTTGTCTCCATATCCACCATCCTTGTTCTCCCGTGCCTTGAGATAGAGTTCAAAATTCTTAATATCGTCCACATGCATGGGTAGGGTAGAATCCCTTGCCTCGGCCTCGGGCATTCCATCTACAATTTTCTATTTTCCCTCACGAACCTCTCCACCGCTAAAGGCATGCCGCCGCGACTCATTCGATGTGGCAATTTGTTGGCTTGGGCATTTCTGCTTTTATTCGCATGTGTACCCTAATATGAAATGTCGTGCACACTAGTTAATAACTATAGCATTATCATCACATTTTAGAACAAGCATTACAGTTTGTGTAGATATTGTAGTTTTAGAGTTGACTTACATTGTCAAAATAGCCTTTGGCATACTTCTTGAAGAACTCCCAACTTTGCTCGGGAATGGTGGTATATATGAGTCTAGGGTTCAAGTGTTTCTTCACTCCAAAGACATAGTCTCGCGCTAGCATAGCACGAAAATCTCTTGCAATCTTCCCTAATCTTTGCATAGTCTTTTCTTGGAGAAGTTCCATATTGGATGCATCGATGAGAAATGGTCGCTTCGACATACAAAAACATAAATGTGATTGGGTAAATTAATACAACGACGTACTGATTAATTTGTTTGTGCAGAATCATACAAAGTACAAGTCATAGAGGCACATAATATTGTGCGAGTATTGAAAGTCACTAACCATGCATTCCTCGACAAACCTTTCTTTCATTGGACGAGGAACTAGAATCCAATAATTATACTTGATATCAATTTGAGTTCGGGCCGTCTTTCCTACCCAACTTGCCCACTTGCTTCTTTCTTTTGAGATTGCCCACAAGCTCGTGACAATAAATCCGTGGTTGAAAGTTGTCGTCACCTTGGTCTTCCACAAGAGGCGTCCTTGTTCTTTTCACAGGTTTTTTTGTTAGCTTCTTCTTTTGGGGAGCCATGTTATACCTTAGACATGAGATAGACGTTATACTTAATGTATGGTGATGTCATACCAAGTAAAAATACATATACATATATGAAATCATATCGATACTCTTTCCTAACATAGGTTTATACATGGGTAGATAAAACATAGGGTTAAAACTTAATTAAGTGAATCAAAGGCACCATAAATCCTCTATCATAATCATGCCCAGGGTTTAGAATGATGTGTGTATGTATTTAATGTTTGGTTTGGGTTTTAGAGTTTCAGCTTATAGTTTCTCAAAGTAAGCTAAATTGCTATTTCATCATTTTATAAGTTTGATAATCCCAACAATACTAATCACACAAACATGCCTCCAAGCGAGGTAAACGAAAGGAGTCTAAGACTCTAACGTAAAGTTAAAATGCAAGTTCACATATATAAAACTAATGGGCATTTGATATAGAATAACTACTTTCAAAATCAGATTCATTCCATAAAGAATCACCAAATGCAAGAGAGATGTACTAAGTGTTTATGTGAAACCTTCATTGAAATTTCTACATAAACAAATCAACACATCGTTCATGCAAACAAAACAATAATTAAAACCTCACCCAATGAATTGATATGGTAGATGATCAAGAAAATAGGTAGAGATTCTGATTTTGAGGATAATTAAGCAGTAGATCTAGAAATTTGGAAGAGAAAAATGAGGGTAGAGTAGTGGTGTGGTAGAGTAGTGAAAATATATGAGGGAAATAAGTGTTGTGTATTCCCACTTCAATATAAATAGAGTTCTGAAGTTTGACCGGCTGATTATTTACGAAGTCGAAAACGTAAGGACAAATGAAAATAAAAGAGGGTTTAAGAAATCGAACTTACAAGTCATTACTATTTCTTATTAAAGTATGATTTTTTTCCTCTATCATACTTTCGAAGGATGAAATATCGCCAAGAGAACGTCCTATTTGTTCTAGTGTTTAAGAATTCGATATTAAAATAGGGTGGACTTTCTACCTTGTTTCGATATCGAACATTATGACATCCTCTCCAGATTAATTTGACACGACTCAGGGTACATTTTAGAGTATTGTACTGGTCGGGAGAAACTTCTATCAAATAGGTTTCTCATTTGCAAAAAGGAATGATTAAACGCTTTTCGATTTCGTAACTGGTTTACTAAAACTGTTACGTCCCCGATTAGGTAGTCGGGTATCCCTCTTATTGATTTGTGAATGAAGGTTAAAAAATCAAATAATAATCCTTATAGAAAACATATGTGAAGACCAGTTTTAGAACTCGAAAACAGTTTGAACTTAGTATGATGAAAGTTTGCGACTTCTTATATTTTTTTTACTGTATACAATTACGATTTCGAGACTGATCATGACTTATTCATGCTCATACGAATTCGCAAACCACACACATTACAGATTCACCTCAAAACCCTAAACCCTAAACCCACCCCCTTGGGTCGCAATATTTAAAACACTCGTGTAAATATCGAGAGAATTTTAATTACTCAAATTCATTTCGGTATCCATGAAAAGAATGTATAGCATGAGAAATCGTCTTAGAAGCCTTTTACAAGTTCGATATCTAAATCTGTGTGGTAATTTTGGTTTAGGGCTACGATAAATGGTTCTTATATTAAACGGAAATATTCGACGTTATATTTTACAGTCAACCTTTAATTAGCTTTTGTTATAATTCGCTCTACATACTCAGGTAGGTTAATATATCAAATTTTGAAGTTGCGACTTCTTGGTCGTACTTATGTTCTCTAGTATATATATGTACTAACTGTTTCTGTATGTATATGCATATTGGTTGCCTTAACATGTGATCTGATATGATTCCGGTTCTGCCGACCTACATGATTGATTGTTCATTAATATTTTTGGTACCTAGCTATGTCATTTGTAATGAATTTCACCCGTTTTCTAGTCTCCCTTTACTACAAAGAGAAGTGCGACTGAACTGCATGAACTCGATCCAATCGATAAATAAACTTCATCGTTTATTGAAATTACTATATGTAGTAACACTATAGTACAAACATGTATATTATCATTTCATTATATTTAGTTTCATTCATATTCTATTTTATAAGAACGATGCACCACTAAGCATAAAAAGCTCAATAAAAAATTAATATAAATTAATTAGCCATGTTTTCGAAATCTAAAACTAAGAGGAATACATGACATTTTGACATCTGAACTTTTAAATTTGACGCCACATTTTTTCGACAACTTATCTATTTTTACTTTATACAATTTACGATTTCGAGACTGATGATGAGTCATTCATGTTTATTCGAATTCGCAAACCACACACATTACAGATTCACCTCAAAACCCTAAACCCACCCCCGTGGGTTGCAATATTTAAAACATTTGTGTAAATTTTGAGAGAATTTTAATTACTCGAATTCAGTTTGATATCCATGAAAAGCATGTGTAGCACGAGAAATTGGCTTAGAAGCCGTTTACAAGTTCGATATCTAAAACTGTTGGGTAAATTTGGTTTAGCGTTACGATAAATGGTTTTTATATTAAACGGAAATATTTGACGTTATATTTTACAGTCAACCATTAATTAGCTTTTGTCATAATTCGCTCTATATACTCAGGTAGGTTAATGTATCAATTTTTGAACTTGCGAATTCTTGGTCGTACTTATGTTCTCTAGTATATATATGTACATACTGTTCCTGTGTATATGTATATTGGTTGCCTTAACGTGTGATCTGATATGATTCCGGTTCTGCCGACCTACATGATTGTTCATCAATATTTTTGGTACCTAGCTATGTCATTTGCAATGAATTTCCCCCCATTTTTTAGTCTCCCTTTACTACAAAGAGAATCGCGACTGAACTGCATGAACTCGATCCAATCGATAAATAAGCTTTATCGTTCATTGAAATTACTATAATTCGCTTTATATGCACAGGTAGGTTAATGTCTCAAATTTTATACTTCCGACTTCTTGGTCGTACTTATGTTCTCTAGCATATACATGTTCTAACGATTCCTTTGTATATGCATATTGGTGGCCTTATTGATGCCTTAATAAATGTAGCATATTATTGGTACCTATGTCATTTTTATTGAATTTCACCTGTTTTCTTGTCTCCCTTTACTACATTTCACCTATGTACATAATGTGACTACATGAACTCAATCCAATCGAGAAATAAATTTCATCGTTTATTGAAAGTACTATATGTATATGTTGTAATACTATATTACAACCGCATATATTATCATTTCATTATATTTCATTTCATTCATATTCTGTTTTATTTAAGAACGATGCACCACTAAGCATGAAAAGCGCAATAAAATTTAATATAAATAAATTAGCAAATTTTTCGACATCTAAAAGTAATAGTATATGTGACATTCCGACTTCTCAACTTTTAAATTGAACGTCACATTTTACGACTTCTTTTACTTCTAGATTGTAGACTTTTACGATTTCGTAGACTGATACTTACTTATTGATGTATATTCGACATCGCAAACCACACACACTAGAAATTCATCTCAAAACCCTAAACCCTAAACCCACCCCCTTGGGTCGCAATATTAACATATCGAGAAAATTTTAATTACTCGAATTCATTTTGGTAACCATTTAAAACATGTGTAGCACGAGAAATCGGCTAAGAAGCCATTGACAAGTTCGACATCTAGAACTGTAGGGTAATTTTGGTTTAGTGCTACCTAAATGATTTTTATTTTAACGGAAATATTCTACATTATATTTTGCATATGACATTAATAAGCATTTGTTATAATTCGCTCTATATACACAGGTAGGTTAACGTGTCAAATTTTCTACTTCCGACTTCTTGGTTGTACTTATGTTCTCTAGCATATATATGTACTAACGATTCCTGTGTTTGACAAGAGTTGATAACGATGGCCTTAATATTGATGCCTTAATATATGTAGCATATTATTGGTACCTATGTCATTTTTATTGAATTTCACCTGTTTTCTCGTCTTCCTTTACAACAAAGTGAAATGCGACTGCATGAACTCCATCGAATCGAGAAATAAATTTCAGCGTTTATTGAATGTACGTACTATATGTATATGTTGTAATTCTATATTACAATCGCGTAGATTATCATTTCATTATATTTAATTTCATTCATATTCTATTTTATTTAAGAACGATGCACCACTAAGCATGAAAAGCGCAATAAAAATTAATATAAATAAATTAGCAAATTTTCGACATCTAAAAGTAAGAGGAATATGTGACATTTCGAGTTCTCAACTTTTAAATTGAACGTCACATTTTACGACTTCTTATACTTCTAGATTGTAGACATTTAAGATTTCGTAGACTAATACTTACTTATTGATGTATATTCTCGTCTCCCTTTACGACAAAGAGAAATGTCGACTGCATGAACTCGATCCAATCAAGAAATAATTTCATCATTTATTGAAAGTACTATATGTATATGTTGTAGTACCATATTGCAACCATATATATTATCATTTCATTATATACATACCTTCACACATCAGCTCCCAAACTATGGTGTTGAATCAAGGAACTCCTAAGATTAAAACAAATGTTAGCAACATTTCAAAACATTGAGCCCGTCATTCCATTTTAGTACATAAAACACACTTTTCAAATTCGAAAACTACATACATGTACCATTTTATCCACTTTCCTACTACGTAAACACCACTCATACTCATTTTCGAAATCTAAAAGTTGAAGGCCTTCAGTTTACCAAACCAGCAATGTTTTTTCGAAATCGTAAACAGGGTGTACTAAAATATTACATCTACGTCATCACAAAATGGTCCTTTGTTTTCGATTTCGGAACTTTTGAGACATTACTTTCGATTCGTAAAACATCACACATTTAACTTGAAACATGGTACTATCATGTGTCATTCATTTTTCTAATCATAAACTTGTTCTAATTGTGTTTTCGATTTCGAATGAAGTGTTTGGTTCATGTTTTTCTAATCTTAAACTTGTTCAACTTGTGTTTTCGATTTCGAATGAAGTGTTTGCTTCATGTTTTTCTAATCTTAAAGTTAGACCTTCAACTGAACACCTGAAATTGTTCAATACTCTACTTCAACCATTTTGTTTTCGATATCGGAAATTGTATCACACGGCGTATCTTTGATTTACGCCGTGTGAAATTTCTAACTACTTACCCGACCTATTTTCGAATTCGAAAACTGTGGCGACCAGCGTTTGGGACGGACCGCCGTGCAACGGCGACGTCTCCGGTGACATTTCCAGTAGTGTGATGGAGAGGCGGTTGATTCTCTGTAAATTTATGTGAGGAAAAAATAGAAACCTAAATATATGTATATATAGGCGTGTTCCTAACTTCTTATAATTTTCATAAAAGAAGCCACCTCACAAGGTGTTTGCACAATAGGAGTCGTCTCTATTTTGTTTTGCAATACCATTTAATTGGCACTACATCATATCAAATGATGCAAAAGGGGACATACCTAAAATCCGGCTCCTAAATCAAATCTGAGTTTCCTCATAGCACAGAAAAAAAATCCAAATTCTTTCCACTTCTAAACTCTTTCCACTTCTAAACTACATAATCAATCTGTGCTTATTTCATGATTATTTATTCATAAAATGATATCTGTAATCCATAATTCTTTCTTAAAGCTAAATTGAATCAAATCCTTTCAAAAGCAAAGAGCTAAATTGAATCAATTTATTAGTATAAAAAACCCTAGATTAAGGGTCATTCTCCCCAACTTATCAAAAATCTTTTTATTCAGTTTCATTTAGTTTACATTAGTTCAATTTATTTAAGTTCTGATAAACTATGATTTGTAAAATTCATTTATAATGATACTACTAGTTTCGATGCATTACTTTAGTTACTCAATTTAATTCAGTTAAGTTCAGCTATGGTCGAATAAGTTATTGTTAACGCTTGGTTCCCCCAATTTATCTTTTTTTTTAGTTATGATATGATAAAATTCAGCTAAATTTAGTCACACTATTATTATTTTCAATTATATTATTTTTATACTAATTAAATTCTATATATTTTAATTCAATTCAACTAATCGCCAAATAAATGGGGCCATTAACCCTAGAGAATATAAAATCCTAGACCTAATAACTTTAATTCTTTAACAAATATAAAAGTTGTACATGTCATTTTCTAAATAAGTACTTATTACAAGAATTAGAATGACATTCAATATAAATAATGAATAATAAATAATTTTGACCCTTCTAATAATATTGATTTTTTCAAAAAATGAATAATAATAATATTGATTTTTCCACGACTTTAATAGGAATTTTTCCTATATTGTTAGTTGAATACCAATTTATAATTCCTGAAGAACTCTGTAGGCCTCTCTGATCACCTCCTCTCATTCTTACCGTCCAGGATTCCAATCCGTAACCAGCTGAATCACAGTCCCAGGTAATTTAATTTCTCATTCGCGTTTCGATCGTCTGAATTTTTCTCTTCCCAGTTTTATTTTTACATCTATCGGCCGGTGTTCTAATCACTGTTTGTCGGCCATTCATGTTTATCGATCTGGTGTTCTTTCAATTCCAATCTTTGGGTTACAGCCTTTTGTGTGATGCATACTGAAATAAGATTTTAATTAGGTCACCTGAATAACTCAATTCAGTCAATTTTTGCTCAATGCACAAACTCACTAGGTTTTTTTTATGTCTTTGCTTCATATCATTTGTATTTGGGATGGATCAGGTATATCTCTTGGCTTTAGGTTTGTTTTCTAAAACAAATTGATGAGTTGTATTCAATTTTGGGTCTTGCTTCTATCATTCTCAGGGGACTGATATATCTATATGTCATGTGATTCTATTCATCGTTTCTCAGAATATATATTCATGTTTGTTTCTGTTATATTCTTCTTTGAATTTGAGAGATTGCGCTGTGCTATATATTGATGGAGGTTTTAGTATTTGTTTACGCCTGTTTTGTATCAGGTCTTTTTAACCTATCAGCCATGGATGAAATCAAGGCTGCTAAACTTCGAGTTCATAACCTGTGTGACTTTCCCGATGAAATCTGCAGTCACATCCTCTCGTTTTTACCCCCCACGGAGGCTGTCAAGACATCCACTCTTTCCTCAAGGTGGAGGCATCTATACAAAGGTGTTCCGGAGATTGAGACATTTATCGGTACGTAAGACATCAAACCTTCAAAGCTTCTTCGTGACTAATTTTCCTTATTATACATGTGACTCATGTGACTCTTGTGGGTTCTATATCTGAATTTGTAATATGACCTATCTAATATTTGATGTTGATAAATTTGTTCCCTAAAATCTTAATATCTACTAATATTTTTCTTCTATGAATGCTTTCAGAGCATATTAAACGTATGATGATACTACTTTCGGAAATGATCGCTAATATTCAGGCTTCGACGAGTAAACTGCTGCTCGAGGTGAGCAAAATACGAGACATTAATGATCTGCTCGCCATGTCAGGTAACTTTCACAATGTATGGCTGCATTTGTCTATCTGATGCAGCTGCAAAGTCTGTTCTTCAAGATTAATATATTCTTTCTTGTATGTATCCAACCACACTGACTTTTGTGGGTTCTATGTATCAATTTGTAACTAAGCTATCTAAACTCAGATTGTTGATTAAGTATGTTTACCTATAATTAATTTCTTCTAATATTCATCCTTAAATGCTTTCAGAGGGAGCACATAGGATCAAAATATTGCTTGAAAAGCCGGCCTCTGATTGTGTCTGGATGAGAAAATCGAATGACGTCAATGTGAAAAGACTGCAAGAGGAGTTGAACGCTGCAATGAAACTAAGTGAAGCTCTGACATCATCTATTGAGCAACAATCTTATACCCTTCGTTTTGATGATGATGACGCTGGTGATAATGCTAATGTTGATGAGGCGGAGTGAGAGTGGTATAATTGTTTTGTGTATCTTCATGCTTATGTGAGAGAATGGTTTATGCTTATATTAACTTGTGAGGATTCGACTATTTTGAAATTTCAGACAGTGATTTAAAATTTTGTAGATTGAAGATTTAACTTATGTGGCTTGTGTTTTATTAACTTGTGTGGATTTCCAATTTTGTGTTGGTTTCTTTTAGATGTGGTTGCATTGATCATCAGCCTCTAATGCCTGTCTCATCTGGCCGGAAAGAGCAATGAAATAGTGTGTGAGGAATGAAATATGAGTTTCATTCCTATCAGAATCTAATCGACCAAGAAGCGACCTTTTTAATTTTTATGCCTGAAATACCTATATATATTGTCCTTGCATCTTTAGTATCGTCTATTACCTATCGATTGTATAGTAATCGGAAGTATCATTAACCCAATGATACTCATATTTCTGATTCCATGCTTCAAACACTTTGATAATCTCGGTCTTTCCTCATTTTCATGCTCAGGAAAGCATTCCACCAGTTTTTTCACGAAGATATCAATTCAAGAGACTTTTGCATTGTTTTCAGCTCCAGTTTGATCTTCATAGGAACTGAGGTTGTTTACTACACTAATTCTTTCAGCTATTGTATGCCTTTCAATTTTTGTCGAAAGAATCTTTGTTTTCATTCCTATCACAATTCTTGAGAGCATGCATTTCAGAAGCATATGATCTCTAAGTGAAACTTATTCCACCACTTTTTGAAAATGGAAGTTGGTGGATATTCTTTTTATTATACTAAAAAGGTTTGTGGATAATTTACTTGTGTTGATTTTATGCCAAAAATACTAAAATGGAATTTGCTGAACCTCCATCAAGTTTTGTCATCTAATCAATATATAGTGCACCATACAATCAACACACAATACCAGGAACCGGTTGCTTTGTAGACATTGGACTAACTTGAGGATGATTATCCGCAAGGTAATTCATTGTTGTATCGGTGGATTTTCTGCTTTCAATTTGGTACTTTCTGCTTGGTTAATCTCATGTATTTAGGGCCATTCGAAAGATCAGGACACGACTTGTATGGCTATCGAAAACATGGAGACTCCAGATTTACAGGTACAGCTCTCTTTGTGCCACTGCTCTTAATTATGTTTTCCTCTTCATGTGTAGTTAGATGAAGGGTTAGTTAATAATGTTTACTATACCTGTTCTCGATAAACTATATCAATCGATGAATCTCAAATTTCCTTGTACTGTGTCTGAATCGACACTTAGATCTGCTGATCATTCTGAATCGACACTTAGATCTGCTGATCATTTGAGTCCACACTTCAATGGCAATTCATTGTCACTTGGCACGGTGTCTGAATTTGGTCCTTTTTTCAATTTATTTACTTGATTATGCTGTTTTGCAGCTAGACAATTATGAGACAGTAAGAGACACTAGATAGTTGAGGCGGATTCTACCGTTGTGATTGTTCAGGGAGGTGATGTTTTCTATAAGACATCAAACCTTCAAAGATTCTTCGTGACTAATTTTCCTTATTATATATGTGACTTTTGCGGGTTCTATGTCTGAATTTGTAATTTGACCTATCTAATGATTGATGTTTGTAAATTTGTTCACCAAAACATTTTTATCTACTAATATTTGTCTTTTACAAATGCTTTCTAAGAGAATTAATTGCACGGTGATGGAACTTTTTAATTGATCACTAGTGTTCGGATTAGGATGAGTGAAATGCTAGCTTATGTGAGCGGAATACAAGAGATTAATGCTTTGTTCGCCATATCAGGTAACTTTAAAAATGTATGGCTGATTTGGTGTATCTAATGTAGCTACTATGTATGTTCTACCAGAGTAATATATTGTTGCTCATTTTGTAATCAACTACATTGACTATTGCATGCTATATGTCTCAATTTGTAATTAATTTGACCTATCTAGACTCATATCTTTGACTAAGTTTATTAATGTCTTCTAATATTTGTCATCCTTAAATGCCTTCAGAGGATATATGCACTTAAGATCAAAAGAGTTTTGGTAAAGATAGCCTCTATATGTGTCGCAATGAGTAAATTAAAGCTCAATGTGAGAGTCTTAAAAGGGGACTTGAACGTTGCCATGAAACTAGATGAAGCTCTAACAGTCTCTATTGAGCAATAATCATATACCCTTGATGGTGATGATGATGACGATAATGAGGAAGAAGATGGTGATCCTAATGATGATGAGGAGGAGTGAGAGTGGTAGGATTGTTTGTGTGTGTATTCATCCTTAAGTGAGGAAATGTTTTGACATGGTTTATATTTTTATTGACTTGCATGGACTTGACTATTAGCTAGAGCATTTAGACAATTATTTAACATTTTGAAGATTGAAGATTTAGCTTGTGTGCTTTGTGTTTCATACTTGTGTTAATTTCCAATTTTGTGTTGTTGTTGTTTCCATTGTGGTTGCATCAATCGATCATGGGTAGAACCTCCAGCGTGAGGATGAAAGTTATGCCTTGGAGAGAAAAGGGTATTCATTGATAGAATGAATGGAAATTACTTACTTGGAATACTGCCAGGCACTATTTATACTTCTCCCTTCAGTTTCTGGGTGGTCCATCCTTTGTAGGATTCATCACTTGGTTGTCAGTGTCCGGCTGATCCATCCCCGGTTCGCTCCACAACAATTGACCTCAATATGGATATGAGCCTTATTATCTTATCCCGGATTGGACCTAGGCCCAGTATCACCAGATACCAGCAAAATTCCTATAGGTTTGGTATCAATTTTACAAGACTTCTCCGACATCTTTCAAGTGCCTAGCTCTTTGCCTCCCATGAGGGAAATTGATCACAAAAATCCTCTTAAACCTGGTTCTGAACCATTTAAATTTAAACCTTACAAGCAGCCTCATGCCCACAAAGAATAAATTGAAGAACAAGTGCAACAAATGATGATGAAACCAAGTCATATATACAAGAGAGCAATAGCTCATTCTCATCACCAGTTATACTTGTTAAGAATAAGGATGGCAGCAGTAGGAAGTTATATGAAATCACAGTCAAGGAAAGATTTCTCATTCCTGTGATTGAAGAAATTTGCTCAATGGGATGTTCTTTTTTACTAAACTAGATCTTAGGTCTGTCAATCATCAAATAAAAATGTCTAGTGCAGTTGTAGAGAAGACGGCATTTCAAAACCATAGCGGGCATTTTGAGTTTCTAGTAATGACATTTGGTCTTAAAAATGTTCCTGCTACTTATCAAGATCTTATGAACAAAATGTCTAAGAATCTACTCAGAAATTTTAGTGTTTTTTTATGACAATTTAATCTAAACCAGAACACTAAAAGATCATTTAACTCATGTACAAGAAGTACTGAGCATCATCAGAGCAAATCAACTATATGCTAAGGGCTCTAAGTGTGTTTTTGTTGTGGCCACATTATATCTAAAGATGGAGTTAGCATGGAAGAAAAGAAAATTTCTGGAATTCTTAACTGGCCCATTCCCAAGAATCTAAAGGAATTAAGAGGATTTCTTGGTCTAGCTGGCTACTATAGAAGATTTATTTCTAGTTTTGGCATTACTTGTATGCCTCTATTTGATCTCTTAAGAAATGACTCATTTCTATGGACAACAGAAGCTACTGCTTCCTTTGAGAAACTCAAGAAATTGATCACTTGTGCTCCAGTTTTGAGGATGCCTGATTTCTGCAAGCCTTTCATTGTAGAAACTGATGCTTGCAATGAAGGCATGAGAGCTATCCTACTACAAGAAGGTAGGCGCATCTCATTTTTAATTAAGGATATCTGTCAAAAAATAAAGGGCTCTCAACATATGAAAATGAATTATTGGTATTGGTAATGGTTTTGAAAAAGGGAGACATTACCTAGCAGGTAACAAGTTTATCATCAAAACTAACCACTGGAGCCTTAAACACCTCACGGATAAGAAATTATTTAGTACTATTCAACACAAATTGATGTTTAAACTGTTGGGGCTAACTTTTGAGATGAAGCCTAGAACTGCAAAAACTAACATTGTAGCAGATGCTTCGTCCAAAAGGCCTAATATGCTGAACTTCAGTGAGAATATGAAGGAGCAGAGTCACTCTTAACTGGGCTCCAACTTTGGTAGGGAAGATGGGGATTTAATTCCTGAAATTGTGGCAGCAAAGAAATTGAGTTATGATCAATTGCAGGAAAAATGGACAGTTATTGATGAATGTTCCAGAAAATAACTGATCACATCAAAAGTCCTCTCTACTTGGTTGAAACAACTAGAGCAAAGCTATTGAGGGGGATTCTAAAACTCAATAGTTAATTGCAAAAGTTATTTTGGGTGGAGCCGATGCTGAACAATTAACTTATCAATATGAGATTCCAAAGTAAGGCCAGAAGATCTACGTAGGCATGTCTAAAGAGGTCAGGACTAATATTTTACATGCATTTCATTCATGTGCTATAGGAGGACATAGTATGCTACCCTCAAAAGAATGTTGGCTAAATTTACATGGCATGAGATTAGGGATAGCATCACTAAATTCATTCAGAGTTGTGAAATCTGTCAAAGGAACAAGAGTGAACATTGTCATTCACCTGGAACGTTGCAACCCTTAAAAATTCCCACTCAATCATGGACTCAGTTATCTATGGACTTCATTGAAAACCTCCTTAACTCCCAAGGTTATGATACAATTTTGGTAGTGGTGGACGGGTATACCAAATATGCTCATTTCTTGGCACTTACTCACCCTTTTACTGCCAAACAATTAGCCTTAGATGTTCTTAGATGAGGTTTTTAGGCTGCATGGGGTTCCTTAATCTATTGTGAGTGACTGAGACAAGGTATTCACGAGTCACTTCTGGAATGAGCTCTTGTCAAAGTTGGGTGTGAAACTGAAGTTTTACACTGCTTATCACAAATGGTAAAACAGAAAGAGTCAATCAAGTGTTAGAAAACTACTTGAGATGTTTCTGTGGTGAGTTTCCTATTTCTTGGAGAAGCTGGTTATGTTTAGCTGAGAGATGGTACAATTTATGTCACCATACCAGTCTAGATATATCACCACATGAGACTCTCTATGGAGTAAAGCCACTGCACATTCCCATGGGCATTTTGGATGACTCACTGATCTACCTACATCTGCTAATCTAATCCAGAACATACAAGAAATTCAACAAAAGATTCAACTCCACCTTAAGCAAGCTCAATAAAGAATGAAGTTCTTTGTTGATAATAAGAGATTTCATTGATCTTTCAACACTGGAGATTCGGTTTATCTCATAATCAACAGACATAGACAACATTCTCTACACATTACTCAGTTGGTTAAGTTGTTAGCTAAGTATTGTGGCCCCTTCCAAGTAGAGCAAAAAATTGGGTTTGCTGCCTATAAGATCAAAGTTCCTTATCACAGTAGAGTGCACCCTGTGTTCCATGTGTCACTGCTCAAATAATTTGTTGGAGCTGCACCTACCACTCAGAGTAGTCCTCCTACCTTTGAAGATGAAGATCTTTGTTCATTGGAGCCTCTAGAAAATATTGCAAAAGGGACTCATTTCACAGGCTGAAACGCTACAAATTCAGTGGCTAATACAATGGAAAGGTTTACCAAGGGAAGAAATTTCATGGAGGGATGCTAAAGTAAACAAACAATTATTTCCCAGTTTCAGATCCTAATCTGAAGTGCTTGAGGACAAGCACTCTCCAAGCGAAAGGGATTTGTCATGATCTAAGGCACTAAGGGTAAAAGTGTACTTTCTAGTGATGGGTCAACGGTGGTTGACCAGGAAAAGACCAGCGGTTGACTGGCGGTTGGAGGCAACTTCTTAGCTGAGGTAGAATGGGATCAAATAGGGAATCTAGAGTACTTCAGTTATACAATTTCTTCTGTGCAAAAAAATTTATTAGCTTAGCTAGGAACTCATTTTCTCTCTCTTTTTCATGTTGTTGTTGATTGTAATCTGCAAATGAGTTCTTGGTTCATTTAATTCATTACATGTAAAAAGTAATGAAATAAGAGGAAATCAAAGTGGGCTTGTATTTTGTAATAAAAGAAAGTAGGTGGGCATATGTTTGCATCATCTTCTCCTTTTCATTGTTTTCCCATCGCAAAAACATAGATTACTCATAAAAAAACATAACGAATGATGAACTCAAATTTCAGACCATGATGTTCCTACCTCGCCGGATTTTCTTGGAGGATTTCAAACCCCCTCTGGCCTCCCGTAGATCCGTCCCTACACGCAGTGAAAACATCCGCCACGATGCACGTAAAATAGAGGCCGGCCGCTGCAGATATGTCGGTGATAAGGCGATGGTTTTTGTGTGGTGTTTCTTGACCAACAATAAATTTGTGAGTCTAACAGAATTTTATGAATTTTAATCTATACTAATTACATTTGAATCCAAGAGTACTAGCAGTGAAATTAGTTTCAGAACAACAATATTTTTGGCATTAATTTTAGAAATAAGATTATACACGCAAATAAATCATCTATTCATGAAATATTTAGGAATTGACTGATAATTAATTAATTATATCAAAATCAAATAAAATTGTAATGTTATGAAATTTTTTATTCAAAGCACGTTAAATCTTATTTCACGTGCTTACCTTTTTTGTCAATCTAAAATAACGAAAATTGGATGTGAATGAGGGCGAGAAAGTGATTTCAAGGTGGACTAAGTCAATGGGAATGTTCCTCCAAAGACCAGTGGGAAACGGGAACATGTGAGAAATCACATTACACAATGGAATCGGATACGGAAATGAGGTCTATATAAAGCCCCAAGTAACTACTCTAATCTCACACCAATTCCATTTCTCTCATATCTGCTTTAGCAAGAGATCAATATCCGAGAGTGAGAAAGATGAAGAAAGACTGGTAAACCCCGCGGGACAAGCTCTACAACGCGAAAGCCGAGAATGTTAAGGCTCAAAGATTCAACATGGCCATAACTCGCAGAATTATGGAAGCTTGCAAGGAAAAAAGACAAGAAATGGTGTCAGGCCGGGAAGAAGGAGGCCGTAAAAGGTCCAAGAAACGTCAGGAGCAAGCCCAGAAAAAATCTAACGCGGTGGCTCGCAAAGCTCTGAATAGAATTCTGGCCGCTCAAGAACAGCCTCGGGACAAGGATGCTGAAAGGAGATGCTTGGAAGCCATCGAAGAAGCCAAAAATCTCAAAGAAGAGAAGGAAAGACAGAAAAAGAACGCCAAAATTATGCGTTCAATTATTACGCTAAGATTCTTTCTTTTCCAACACCAACAAGATATATTAATTCTTGAAGAAGATCAGGACGATGATGATATCATCGGAATCTAGAATATGAATTATAAAATTAGCATATCTGTAATACTCACTAGTGGAATTGAGTGATGAATACGGCGGTTATTCCGGCGTTGGACGGCGGTTTTGACACTGCCGTCCATGGTGGCGCCGTGCAATTGGCGCCACCGTTGCACGGCGGTCATAACCGCCGTGTATTGTTCCGGCTAAGTTTCTGAGTTCGGAAATCTATCCGGATGTCTATATGTCAGGTTAAGTTTAAGAGTTCGTAAAGTTAGCCGGATTATAAAAAAAATGCCGGCCAATTTGTCCGGCGAAATCAAAACCAGTATAAAAAAAAGTCTCACCCCCAAGTCATGGGTAATTGTGGATCGATTAGATCTTACCCCAAAATCCCAAAAACATATAAACAATCATCCTAATCTATTTATTTTAGTCCTAAATAATATGAAGAACACATTAAATGTAAAGTCAACCTTTTGCTTAGAAGAAGGAGAGGGAGAGGGAGAAGGAGAGGGAGAGGGAGAGGGAGAGGGAGAAGAAGGAGAGGGAGAAGAAGAAGAAGAAGAAGGAGAGGGAGAAGATGGAGAGGGAGAGGGAGAGGAAAAAGATGGAGAGGGAGAAGGAGAGAAATTGCATAAACTTGCAAGGAGAGAACTTGCATAAGAAGGAGATATCATGTTAAATTTCCGAACTCTAAAATTTAGCCGAATCTCAATAAACGGCGCTTTCTTAAAAAGTCACGCGGAACCGCCTTCTAACGGCTCCGTATTCCTGATTCTACTAGCGACTTGTACAAATGAATGCAATCAGCTTTTATGAAATAATTCTTCTGTTCAGATCATTTAGTCATTTCAATTCAAAACTGTGTGCTGCAAATTTTTCGTGATATTGAAACAAATAAACTAGATTAATTAATTAAATAACATCTTACCGACCTTGATCCGATTTTTTGTTTTGACAGATCGATCCGAAGAGAGCCGGCCGGGCGCCGTTTGTTTTGGATTCCTATCTAGACCGGAGCCGGGCGCCGGAAAATGAATTCTTGATGCTTTTTATAGTTTTTTTTTAAAAAATAAATACCACCTCTCAAAGGTGGGGGGAATAAATGGGCACCCCTAACCCAAATAAAAACAGAACTATAAATAAAGGGAGCAAAATAAACACTACTAGAATATCAAGCCATTTAAGGCAGTTTATCCTTCATGTGTTAAGGCAGAAAACAAATGTCTTCCCTGGTTGTGACTTGAATGAGAAAAATCATCTAAGGCGGTTCCTCTTCCGCCTTAGATGTTTTTGGGTTTAAGGCATTTGTTTCCGCCTTGGATGAAGACTTATACGCCTTGCTAAAAGCTTACGAACTCGCTAGCGTGAAAGTCTGTATGATATGAATTGGCTCGTTGCGATACCGTAATTAGCAAACGCTAGTCCCAAACAAATGGTTGATTGTTATGTTACGACAGAAGCTTACGGATCGCCAGATGAAATACTAACGAGTTCGCTACATTGAAAAGCCTAGACTGTTATGAATGTGTACGAGACTGGTTACGACTTCCACCGTGCGGATCGCTAATAGTGGTTACGATCTCGTAAGTGAACCTAGTTTGTCATATATTTATCTGCTGACGAGACTGGTTACGACAAATAGAGGCAAACCGCTCGGTCATAAGTAGTGAACTCGTTACAACTTCCATCGCGCGGCATCATCGTCGGGCCAAATAGCAACTCCAATGTCATTAAACTTGACATGTGTTAGTATTTTGTTATCGATCCTAATCTCTAATTATCGACAATGTGTGAGGAGTTGAGCTTCTTTCGATTCGCGACTCAATTCTCGTTGTCTTTTAACCTCACTTGAACCGCCAACAACATTTCCCCCCCCACTTGAGTCGGAATTACCGGAACTTGTTGGGATATTCATTTGCGTAGTAAAATTAGTTAATGCCTAAGACAACGCTAATAAGTCAAAGTTGTACTTCTAAGTAATACCTTATGAAATATAATCCTACAATTTAGGGCTAAACTTGCAAGTGACAACATTAAAATAAAATCTTGATTTTCGTTCGGGACCTGCTTCTGACATGATATTTAGTAATAATATGATTAACGGAGGCACTATGTACAAGAAAATTAAATTTTATGCAAATAAGAATGAAAAAAATCGTACCTTGGGTATATGACAAAGTTGTGTCGGGAGAATTGATTATGTTGGTTGGGGATGGTCTACCTTGTTTGTCCCTCTCCTACCCACAACAAAGGATGTTACCAAATTGAAGAAGCACAACTAAATATTGACATTAATTGCAAGAATATAGAGAAAAATGTAGTTGGGAATTCATTGCAAAACTTACCAATCTTTTGCATTCAATTAGTGCTAGTTCCACTTTGTTTTGACACAATTGATATTTTGAACATGTATGGGATGGGATATAGAGATTTGATATGAAGAAAGGTGAGGAGATTTGAGAAGATGTGTAAAATTTTAAACTTTTGGAGATGAAACCCGTAAGATGTGATGGAAAAGATGCCAAAGGTGTTGTGTTTTTCTGTTCTTTAACGTGTTCATTTTATTGTAGCTTACCTTGTTGCGAACTCGGAACTCTCTAGTTACAGCTGACTAGGGTTGTTACGATATCATGACATGCTCATGTGATAACTTTTTTATGGTGTACTTTATCTTTCTAGCGACATCGTAACTGAAAAGCCACAAAAATTTTTATGACTTGGTAGTTGCGACTTCGCTACCTCTGATCGCCAGAGCTACATAACATAATCTAACTTTTTTTACAACGCACTCATACATGCTTGGATCACGATATAAACAAAATGATGTTATGGAATAAAACTCAAATTCTTCTATTGTAAAAATTATTTTTATTTGTTCCGTCATAAGATGATGTATAACAGTATAGGGATTGGTTGACTTAATGTGCACTTACACTATATAAAGCGTTTCAGAATCTAAATCTGTAATTGTAAGACATTAAGAAACTCTACAAATCAAGTGTACGCTTGTAAACGATGTACTGCGATTACCTTTAAAGACAACAACAGAGTTGTTGTTGACACATGAACTACATATATGCGCAGTTCACTTGCTTTTGATTAGAGAAACTTGGTTTACTGTAACTCATGTCTGTGATTACAAGTACAATTCATGAAGTAAACAAAGTATCATGCACACATACATTTACCAATTGTGATCACACATCATGCTAACGATTATCGCTTCATAACATTGTATGTTGATGTACTAAGATGTGCTCTGATAGACATAATATTATGATCGATATCTTCCAAATTTAGTATTATACTGTCTATATAAAAAATGAAAATATTTTAGAATATGATTGTTCTTAACAAAATTGAAACTGAATTATCTTGGTTTTACATGGAGTTATGTTATATTGCTTATATACATTTCAATGCTGATGTACAAAGACATACTCTACTTGAGGTAATCTCATGACCGATATTTTCCAAAAAATGGTATTATACTCTCTCTTTTAAATATGTATATATTTCAGACTTTTAAAGTGCTTCAAAAAAATAAAATGAAATACGCGGCACATAAAGATGAAACGTGCCAGTTTTATGCTAATTTCCACCAACTTATCGAGGAAGAAAAGGAAACGGGTAGGTGGTTTACTAGGGTAAATAAGAAGGACTTTGAGATCGGGGAGGAAATGTTTAACAAGGTATTAAATGTGTCTTATGTTGTAGAGGAAGATTTCAGCGATCCTCCTACCCCTGGTTTTTATTGTAGGGAACAATGACCCGACAATGCCATTCTCGACCTGGAGCAAGTGGCAGAATTTGCGGAGAAGTATTTTGGTAGGCAAAAGGACAATTTAGGGAAGCCTAGGGATTATAAGATTGATAAGCTTAGTTGTGAGGATAGGATAATATATGAAATGGTTGCTAGGTCTGTGGTTCCAAAGGGAGGATGGATCACCGAGATGAACTACAGAACGGTAAGCATGTTTTACTGCATAGTGGAGGGGATAAGGTTGAACCCGGGGCATGTGATATTCGAGCACATGCGACGCAGTGTTGTCGAAAATGGTAGAACAGTGAAGAAGCTACCATATGGTAATTTCATTACCAGATTTTTGACCAACGAGCACCCGAAGATGAAATTGTCTCCTAATGCGGTAGAGTGTTGCTTCTACACAATGTCCTACTTTGAGAGGAAAGGGAAATGTGAGTTGGTTGACAACAAGTGGGAGAAAACAGGGGCGGGATCCAAAAAACCACTTGAATTTGATCCAGAAGAAGTAAGAGAAACTGTCGAAGGTACGCCTCACCACATTTCTTGTTCATTGGTTTATCACATGTTATTTAGTACACAATTCTTCAATTTTGCTTCTATGAACAGCTGTACCCTCGGTGGCGTACTACAAGGGGCAAGAAGACACTGTTGACCTTATGAGGCAGCGTGTGGCCAAAATAAATCAAAATTGCTGGATAACGGAGAAGGTGATATGTGGAATTGAGAGGGCGCATGCCAAGAAAAAGATAAAGGTCGATCCACAAGCTCCAAAACAGACCACACCTCCTAGCAAGGATGATTAGATTAGCATTCTATGTTGGCTAGTACTTGTACTAAATTCTCGATTGTAGAATATGGAAGGAAGGAGGTGCTTATTTGAACTTTTGGCAAAACATGTACTATTCATTCACGCACACTGTTTACTGGATACTGTTCATGTGAAATTATTTATTCCAGAAAAAAAACGTTTTTAGCCCGAAAAAATAGAAGTTATATACGTAGAACTAAAATAATACCATAGTCTAAAAAATTAGTGTTTTATTTTATAAAACATACATTTTAGACGGAAAGCAAACATAACACACAGTCTCAAACATTTTATTCTAAAAACATACAATAATCACATTCTTAAAATAATGCAAAAATAATCACACAGTCTCAAACATTTTATTCTAAAAACATACAATTTAGAGTGAAATCAAACATAATCACACAATCTGAAAGACAAACATTTTATTCTAAAAAATAAACATTTAAGACTAAAAGCAAACATATTAACATAGTCTAAAAGAGAAGCAATTTATTCTAAAAAAGACATTTAAGACTGAAAGCAAAACATAATCACACAATCTAAATACAATCATTTTATTAAAAAAAATAGACATTTTTGACTGAATATGAAAATAATCACACAGTATAAAAGACACACATTTTATTCTAAAAACTAGTCTTTTTAGACTAAAATCAAAATTGTGCAAACACAGTCAACTTTAAACCGATTAAATGAGATATTTCAACTGATTCTTCACATAGACAACAACAACAACAAGCACCTTCCGATCAAAACAAACACAAATCAGGGAAGAATGTTTTTATCCGATTGGAATGAGGTTTGGGTTCCGACACTAGTGGAGGATGAAGCCCCCACGGCGGTACTGGGTAGGAGCCACGGCGGTCGGACCCGCCGTTACTGGAAGCGCCGTCCATCGGCGTTCCAGTTTTGCACGGCGAAAGGACCCGCCGTGCACTATTTTCGAGTTCGAAAACTCTAGACCTCATGTTTATGATTCGTAAGCTGTTTTATGTGCAAGATTGGTCCCCAAAACGACCCAAAACTTACGAGTAGAAAACCTCATAGTTTAGAACTCGAAAGTTATTGACACCCAACATTTTCGACATCTGATGTGGTGGTTGGAATGCAGATATTTACGATTCGTAATGTTTACTCATTTACTTTCGACGTCTGAAACATCGGGTTTCATGTCAGGTGATTGTGGTTGATTTTAGGTAGTGATTTACGAAAGCGAAATAACTGCGTTGAACTACAGTGATGCATGCCATTTAAGATTCGTAACATTTGTGTTTGCAAATACTTTAGAAATCGAAAATCTTGAGAGATGAAACATTTACGATTCGTAATATTGATGGATTAAAGTTTGAAATAACTGTAAATAGGGTGAAATGTAGGGGATGTCAACTCTCTAGGGTTTACTTTGCAGGTACATTTTCGAGTTCGAAATTACACCAGTAATTTCTTGATAGGGCGTTACATAGGGTAACGTTGTATACATTCTTACGACATCGAATCTAGCATTCTTTGTAGCTATGTTTACTAATAGAAAGGATGGTGTTTTGCAATTAAGTATTTTACGTGATCGGATGCGGAGTAGGGGATGACTCTGTAAATTGTGGTTGCATGATCAAAAACGTTCGAAGATGTAAGTTGTTACGATGTCATATATTCGAGATCTTAAATGTAAAGGAAATTAGTTTTGGAAATGATTCTGTTTTAGGGTAAATATTCTAGTGGCCTATGAAATGAAAATTTAGTGCATTTCTAAAATGAGAAACTTGAATCTGTAAAATATGGTCACAAATTTACGTGCATATCGTTTCACATGTGTCAAAAGCCTATATGGCGATATCCAAACACCAAAATCTGATTTGACATTCTTAGAATGATGAAAAATAGAACAAATTTGTAGCAATATAGGTAACATGTCTAGGGCATCATACCCGCCTATAGGCATTGTTGATAAGATCTTACTTTGACACATAGGAGCCGCAAGTCCTAATCCTCCCGGGATGCTCACCACAACCCAAACTCTCACTTAGGATGTCATATCCCGCCTTGGATGGTTCAAATACGCCCTCACTACTAGTATATCAAGCCATCTAAGGTAGTTCATCCTTCATGTGTTAAGGCAGAAAACAAATGCCTTTCCTGGTAGTGACTTGAATGAGAAAAATCATCTAAGGCGGTTCCTCTTCCGCCTTAGATGTTTTTGGGTGTAAGGCGTTTGTTTCCGCCTTGGATGTAGGCTTATACGCCTTGCTAAACGCTTACGAACTCGCTAGCGTGAACGTCGGTATGATATGAATTGGCTCGTTGCGAAACCGTAACTAGCAAACGCTAGTCCCAAACAAATGGTTGATTGTTATGTTACGACAGCAGCTTACGGATCGCCAGATGAAATACTAACGACTTTGCTACATTGAAAAGCCTAGACAAGTTACGAGACTGGTTACGACTTCCAGCGTGCGGATCGCTAATATTGGTTACGATCTCGTAAGTGAACCTAGTTTGTCATATATTTATCTGCTGACGAGACTGGTTACGACAAATAGGGGCGAATCGCTCGGTCATAAGTAGCTAACTCGTTACAAGCAAAGTTAAACCAAACGAGCCAGGTTACGACAGCCACTAGCTACTCGCTGGTAACACCGTAGCGAAGTCGCAACCGAACAATTGTTTTTCATAAAAATTGTGAAAATGATATTATAAAAATATCATAAAAGTAGTTGGTTTGAGAGAGTTAACGATTTCGTAAGACAATCTCTTATGTGTGTAGTGACGATGTCGCTACAAAACTCGCTAAAATTAAACGACGTCGTTTTTGCTCTGGGTGAGCGAGTAAAAAAATTTACGTTACGAGTAAGCTAGACATTCGCCTGGCATTGGCGTGTATGGTTACGAGCTCGACAGAGATTAGATTGGAGAGGCAGAGAAGAACGAGCGATTGGGTAGCGAGGGCGCAAAAACTAAGCTCAGAAATATAATTCGGGCAATTGAAGTAGCGATAGTACAAGATGATCGCAACTATTTTAATGTTACAGGCGAGAGAAGTAACGATCTCGCAGGCAATTCGTAAGTGTCACAAAATTATAGGATTTGAGCCATTTCCACCCATTTCCACTAAAATTGGATTTCATTTTAATTGTCTAAGCTGTGAATTGCAAGATGCATGGTATCCAAGCACAAAACATGAACATGAAACACTATCAAGCCACATTTTATAAACTTATGGAAGTAATGGAACTCAAAAGTAAATATATGCATCCATTTGAGAAAAAAAGAAACTAGCTTTTATTGGGAATGTGAGGCCTAGAGATGTACCGAGATCTAATAAGGACCAAGTGTCTAGCCAATGCATCTCTACCATCCTCCAACTCCTTCTTGGTGTACGGTGCATGATTTTCCTCGATAATCTAAGAATATGAAATGTTTTTTCAATGCTATTGAATGCAACGTAGATAGTAATAGGTACAATAAGTAGGTTATAAGAATGCTTACGCGATGTAATTCCAAATTATCTTGAACAAGGCCAGCTACACACTCGCTTGCGTACAACATCATATAGTAACCGCACTCCCAATTTGACAATTGCTTTCGGTGCTGAAAGCGAAGAAGTATAACAAATGATTTGAAATGAAATCACAGTGGAAATAAATGAGAATTGGATTTGTACTATCACCTGAATCTGTATAAGGTTGACCTCTTGGTCGGATTTTTTGGCTTGGTTCAATGCTATTTGGAGTTTGGATGGTTTAGGGTCTTTGCTACTACGTTTGATACCAAACGCCTCTAAGTAACATAACCACCAATTCCCTTAGCTCTTCCCGGATGCTCGGCCTTCCCAAGTGCCCTACGTAGCACATCGTGTTTACCGACAGGGATTAAAAAGCCTTCTTCAACTTCACGCTCGACCTCGTCCTAAAAAGGTAGTATAGTAAATGAAAAGTTATTATCGTAATCAATTGTTGTGTTTGATTGTTTGATTGTAGATACTAAAATGGAACATGGTATGGCGTAGTAGGTTAAGCGTACCACTCGATTAGCCACCCTTTTTGCCTTATCACTTGAGAAAGTCCCGTCTTTTTTAATTCTACCCAAGACAAATAATTGTTGTCTACTAAATGTTGTAGGGTCTTCGGCAATGACTAGCTTGTTCGCCACTTCCGCGTCGATGCCCCCATCCACTAGCTTGTTAGGAATAAAGCACTAACCGAAACAAAAATATTTGGCTAATTCGCATGACACTATTATTGCAAGATGTAGTAAGTAAACTAACCTTTGCGTCATTTTCTAACCATCGTTTCTTGAATGCCTCCCAAGTAAGGGTTACAATGTGATTGTAACACGTACTTGGATCTTCCCCAATCCTCGTGCCCTTCGGTTTGATATAATCCTTGGCAAGGGTATATTTGTGTTCTCGATGAGCTTTTGATGCGATTTGAAGAGCCTTCTTCTTCACTTGATCATAGGATGTTGCCTCGATAATAAAGGGGCGCTACAAATGTGATCATAAAAATAGTCACACTCACAATTTTCAATTGAAATTAAAAATAACAAGTACCATACTAACCTTTCATTCCTTCCATATATCCTTTTTGATGTCGATGCTTAGTAGCCTCCAATCCGTTGTGTCTAATGGTGTGCGTATCCTACCCGTCTTAGCACACCAACTCGACCATCACGCGACATCATCGTCGGGTGAAATAGCAACACCAATGTCATTAAACTTGACATGTGTTAGTATTTTGTTATCGATCCTAATCTCTAATTCGCGACAATGTGTGAGGAGTTGAGCTTCTTTCGATGCGCGAGTCACTTCTAGTTGTCTTCTAACCTCACTTGAACCGCCAACAACATTTCCCCCCCCCCACTTGAGTCGGAGTTAACGGAACTTGAAGGGCTCTCCATTAAGCTTCCTTTGTATATTGAAATTTGTTAATGACTAACACAATACTAATAAATCAAAGTTGTACTTTGTAGTAAAAACATTATATTTCATAATCCTAAAATTTAGGGCTAAGCAAGCTATGGAGAATTTTAAAAGAACATCTTGATTTTCGTTCAGGACATGCTTCTGACATGATATTTAGTAATAACATGATAAATGGAGGCACCATGTACAAGAAAATCAAATTTTTAGCAAATAAGAATGAAAAAAATCGTACCTTTGGTATATGACAAAGTTGTGTCGGTAGAATTGATTATTTTGGTTGGGGATGGTCTACCTTGTTTGTCCCTCTCCTACCCATAACAAAGGATGTTACCAAATTGAACAAGAACAAATAAATATTGACATTAATTGAAAAAACCAAACCCTAAAAATTTGGTTGAGAATTTATTGCAAAACTTACCAATCTTTTGCATGCAATTAGTGGCTAGTTCCACTTTGTTTTGACACAATTGATGTGAGAAGATGTATGGGATGGGTAATGGAGATTTGATGTGAAGAAAGTTGAGGAGATTTGAGAAGATGTGCAAAAGTTTGGACTTTTGGAGATGAAACCCGTAAGAAGTGAGGATAAGATGCCAAAAGTGTAGTGTTTTTCTGTTCTATAACGTGTTTACTTTAATCTAGCTTACCTTGTTGCGAAATCGGAACTCTCTCGTTAATCCTGACGTGGATATTTACGAAGTCGTTACGTGCTAATGTGATTGCCTTTTATGCTCTACTTTATCCTTCTAGCGACATCGTAACTGAAAAGCTGACATAAAGTATGTTACTAGGATGTTGCGATCTCGCTACGAATGCTCGCTAGAACCCTACTTAAGATTTTTTTTTGTTTTTTTAATGCACTCATACATTTTTAAACCGCGATTTAAACGAAATGATGGTATAAGACACTAATCATTCTATTTTAAGAATAATTTTCATTTGTTCCGTCGCATGCTCATGTAGAACGGGATAGGGATTTGGTCACTTAATCTGCAATTACATAATTTGAAAGAGTTTTAAGAAACTTAGTCTTTCATTGTAAGACAATAAGAAACTCTACACATCATGTGTACGCTTGAAAACGCTATCCATCACTTACCTTTAGAGACAACAGCATAGTAGAGCTTCACACATGAACTACATATATATATATATATATATATGCGCAGTTCAAGTGCATTTCATTAGAGATACTTAGTTTATATGAGTTTATATACAACTCATTTATGTGATTACAAGCACGATTATTGAATTAAACAAAGTATCATGCACACGTTCACTCACCAACTGTCATCACTCATCATACTACCGAGTAACGCTTAATAACATTGCATGTTGATGTACTAAGATTTACTCTGCTTGACATAATGTGATGTTCGATATTTTCCAAATTGAGTATTATACTGTTTGGGTATAAAATGTACATATTTAAGAATATGATATTGCGTTTAAAAATTTAAACCGAATTATTGATGTTTTACATAGAGTTATGACATACTGCTTATGTACAAAGATGTACTCTACCTGAGTGAATATCATGATGTATATTTAACAAATAGATTATTGTACTGCATCTATATAAAATATATATATGTTAGAATGTGAAAATTGCTAATAAAAAATTAAAAAGTTTTATTTTTTAGTTACAATCTAATTAGCTTGTGTAGTAGCGAAATCGCTAGTATACACGTTACCACAGTTAAACCCTGAACCCTAAACCCACAAACCCGCAAACCCACAAACCCACATAACCCAGAAAACCTGTTGGCGACGTGGTTGCGATAGCGCTAGTTAGTAGTTCAAATAAAAAAAAGGCTTTTTGGGTTACGACCTCGCTACTAATTAGAATGATTCTTTTGTAGCGAGTTCGCTACTCGAACGCTTGCCTGGCGAGGCTTTTTAAGACTCGCTACTAGATACTCGCTTGAGCGAGATATTAACGACTTCGCAACATACAGATGCGTGTGAACTAGGGATCTCGCAACATATAGAAGCGTATCAGCTAGCGATATCGCAAGTACTGTTACTATAAAAAAAAAAAAAGGGATCGGGCTAAAATTAATTAGCCCCAAATTGAAAACCCTTCTGCCATTATCACCGGCGACGATTTGTAACTTCTCCGACAAAATACGGCCAAAGACCAGAGGAGCGGTGCGAGGACGGGGTGGTAGAGCCTCAGACAGTGGACGGGGAAGTGGCCCGGTGACGGGAAACAAACGGCGTCAGACCGAGGAAGAGGTTCCAGTCGCCCCGCCTCCGCCGGAAGTCCCTGCCGCCGCCGCCGCCGATGGTGGGGAAGGGCCCAGCAGTTCCAGTGAGGAGGAGGACACTCCTGAGTTCTTCAACACCGCCGCCGAGGCAGGTATGAGCGTTGTTCCTCTCGGAAACTTGTGAATAATAATGTGTTTGATAGTAGTGTGGTGCCTTCGCTGCAACTAGATTACGTGCTAGACCATTTTAGGGCACAGCATCTAGATACATTGCTTATGTTGCCTGAGCCCGTTTACCATGAAGAGGTTCTCCAATTTTATGCGAACCTAGGTTTAGAGGAAGGGGTGGAGGAAATAACTACAATTGTGCGGGGTGTTAAGTTTACGGTCGATAAGTTTAGCATCAATGAAGTTCTGAAATGTCCTTATCTGACTCGTAACGAGCTGAGGCCTACCAAAAAGGATGGTCCGTACGAGGTACATTACGAGCAGAGGTTTCCTTCTGTTAGCCCCAAGCAACCGTTGAAGGCCGGTGAGATGGGTCAGAAGTGGTTTAAAAGGACTTCTGATAGGCCAGGTACAGCTAGGTTTTACCCGATCCACAGGCTTACCGAGGAGCAGAGATTAGTTTTTGAGCTAATCTGCGGTAATGTGGTCCCGTCCCTAGGGCATGCATGTGAGCCCACAGTTTGCAGTCTCATGGTGTTCTACTATATCATGGAGAAGCTTCCAATCAACCCCGGCTTCACAATTCTGACCCAAATGATGAAGATGGCCAGACACAAGAACGCCGCGCTTCCGTATGGCAATTTGATTGTAGCTCTGATCAGGAAAGCGGGTATTTTTCCAAGAGGCCGTCCCATGCCGCTCGGCAAATACGACAAGGAGTGGCTCAAGCACAAGAGATTAGAGTTGAAGGCCGATGGGAAGTACGCGAGAAAGAAAGAAGCTGAAGAGGCAGCCAGAAGGGCAAGGGGTAGGATGGGAGTATCAGGTATGATTCTAGCTTGTTATTAACTGTAGTTTGTTCTAGTTGTTTAATTTGTTAATGTTTGGTTCTTATCAACCTTGATTTGTTTGTGTAGATGCTGTTTTTGATGCCCGTGGTAGGCTTGTGGTGTCTATGGGCCAGTTATTGAATGAGATTGAAATGGCCGAGAAAAGGGCATGTGCTAACAACGAACGGCTCGGTGAACTGATATCCAGCGGGGTAGTGGAGTGCGATCTGAGCGATGAGGAGGAGGTACCTGATTTCCGCACCACATTTCCCAAGCAAAAAGACACCGCGGGTCCTAGCGAAGATTTGGCTACAACCAGCGGGAAGGAGCCATCCGATGGGAAGCTTGTTGCTGATCATGTAAGTGATGCAGATGCGGATAGTGATGATGGTGATGATGGTGATCATCATGACACCGACTCTGATGCAGAAGATGACCCGGCGAGGTATGAGATGATTAGGAAAGAGAGGCTGATCGGAGAACCCGACGATGATGTTGAACCGGGCCAAGGCAAAGAAGAGAACACCTGCATCGAGACTGAAGCTCAACCAGCTGGCCAGAACGAGCAAGACAAGCAACAAGAGGGAGAAGGCAGTTTGGGGGAGAAGGCCGAAGGCAGCGACAAGATGTGTGTTGATGACTTGCATGATATGTTAGTCGCAGGCCTCTGATTTCGTAGTTTAGTTTGGTTTAAACATTTACTTTTTTGAATATTAACTAGTTTTTGGATTATGATCACTTGTGTACGCGTCACCAAAGATGCCGTTTTGGTTCCATGAATGTGGTCAATAACTTCTCCAATTTTTAAATGTATGTTGTTCAATTATTTTTAGAGTTGTTACTTCAGTTCAGCAAAATCAAGTACTTTTGGTATAGTGCGTGCTCCTAGCGACATCGCTTGGTACTCGCTCCTATTTACGTGTAACGTGCGAGATCTCTACGTGTCGTATTCAATCAACAGAGCCAAGTTGGCGACTCACTAGCGAACTCGCTAACTGTGTAACTGAAAAGTAGCGATCTCGCAACAAGTCGTATTCAGTCAACAGAGCCAAGTTGGTGCCTCACTAGCGAACTCGCTACCGATGTAACTAGTGAGTCGCTAAGTAACTTATTGTAGCGATATCGCTAAGTAGCCTGTATGGTAGCGATATCGCTAGTGTGCACGTTATCACAGTTAAACCCTAACCATAAACCCACGAACCCACAAACGAATTCAATACATTCAATTTAGTTTAGTTTGATTTGATGAAATAACATTCAAAAAAATTCAGTATAACCTTTCAAATTCCATAAGGAATTTGCTTTTTTTCGGGGTTTGCATGAGGATATCTTGAAAAGGTAAAAATGCCTTTATTTTTTAACTAGGAACTCTACAATCTTTTTCATAAATAGAGCACCTGAACCCTATAAATTTCCTTCATTCCAACATTCCCTTCTTCCTTCTCCTATTGTTTTCCTTTTGCTTCCCATGGATTTGTCTATATTCGAAGCCCTCCCAAATGACATTATAAATCTAATCATGATTCGTGTTTACTTCGACTCGGTTCTTCGTGCGTACGCGACCGCAACAGCGACAGAATGGCATAAACAGTGGCTCACCGACGCTTCTGCACTAGGTCACACAGACTCGACCTATGTCTTGGCCCTATTTTCAATATGTTGCGGGGGTGACATTCAGAGAGGCATGAATGTCATCACCACCCTGAAGAGAACCGATAAGAAAGGCCTCCGGGAAGCTCGAGTACGCGTCATCAGAGCCGGTTTGGGTAACGCTTGGGGTTGGGCGCACTACTACATGTTCCTCAGAGATGGAGTAGTCACGCCCAGGCCGATCTGCTGCGTGGAACATGCTGCCCTCAATTGCAGAGTGAGGTACGATCGCTGGGAGAGACTTGATCCAGCGGATATCTCATGTGATGCATGCACCTGCGATGAGGAATTGGTTCACGTCCTCGGTCCTCGTTTAGGCTAAATGTTCTAGTATTTTTGATTATGTTTTTTTACCATTTTTGCCCAAATTTGGTATGAGTGTAATAACATTTTGTTTGCCATTTTGGCACATTTCATTATTTAATAAGTTGTTTTTTGTGATACCTTGTCCTTTACATTTTATGTAAGTTTATTAATTTTTATTAATAAGCGATTTCGTCACTGTCACGTTTCATGATGATTTATTAGTAACAGAAAACCGTGCGAAATCGCAACTAACAAGCGCCTGTGTACGACGTCCTAACGATATCGCAACATGTCGTATTCAGTTAACAGAGCCTGGCTAGAGATTCTGTAGCGAGATCGTAACAACAAAGATTAACAAAAAAAAAACTCAACATTGCCGTGGCATGAAGCGAGTTTGCTACATGGTAAGAACCCATCAAAAAAGGGTTTTTGGGTTTGGGTCTATATTGGGCGTATAAGTGTTGGGCCTTAGCCTATGTAAGTATTGGGCCTTAGCCTTGGTGTTTCATGTTCAGTTTGCGCTGGTCGGCGACTTATCGAACCCTTGTGAAATGTAAGTGTATATAAACAGAAAAATCACCTTCTAATCAGCCGATGTGGGACAAATGGTGGCGATCTTTGTTACGACTTCGCTAGCTGTGTAACTTATTGTAGCGAACTCGCTACGAGTCGTACTCATTAGACAAAGCCTAGCTTGAGATTCCCTAGCGATTTCTTAACGACAAAGCTTGACACACCTGGCAGACAATTGTAGCGCTTGGAGAGTAGCGATATCGCTACAGTATACGGACACATCACGAAAAAACTTTGAAATTCCATCAGTAATTATTTTGGTTGGGGATGCCAACTTGGTCAATGAAAAGGTGTGAATGCCATCAGTAAAAACCTTTGAAATTCCATCAGTAATTAATTTATTTTGGGGGTTTGCATGGGGTGTCCATGGAAAGGTGAGAATGCCTTTACATTTTCCTTCCATTAATACCATAATGACTGTTTTTTGTCTAGGAACTCTGACAGATTTTTGAATAATAGAGCACCTCAGCCCTTTAAACATCAACCCCTTCTCCATTTAGAACCTCATTAGACCCTTCATTCCCACATTCCCTTCTGCCTTCTCATATTCCTTGCCTTCTGCTTCCAATGGACGTGTCTCTATTCAGCGCCCCACCAGATGACATGATAAATCTGGTATTGATTCGTGCTGAGTTCGACTGGGTTCTTCGTCGCTACGTGAGCGGAAGAGCGACCGAGTGGGCTCGACAGTGGCTCACCGAAGCTTCTGCAGTAGGTCACACACCGTCGACCTATGTGTTGGCTGTTTTTGCAATCTGCGAAGGTGACATTCAAAGAGGCATGAATGTCATCACAACCATGAAGAGAACCGACAAACAGGGCCTCCATCTAGCTAGGCAACGCGTCAGAAGAGGTCTGAGATACGCTTGGGGTTGGACACACTACCGCAGGTACTTCTCAGAATCAGCAGTTAGGCCTAGGCCGATCTGCTGCATTCCGCATGCTGGCCTCAATGACTTTGTGAGGTACGATCCCTAGCTGCCCCTTGATCCGGCGGACATCACCTGTGATGCATGCACTTGCGATCAGGAACTGCTTCATGTACTCGGTGTACGAATCATCTACTAGTATTAGTTGTTTGTTCTTTACTATGTATTTTTGCATCACCAGTTTGTTTCGATTTTAATGAAGTTGTGTTTTCCATTTTGGCACATTTACAATTAATTTTTTCTTGTTTTGATATATTGTCCCTTACATTTTATTTATTCATCCTAAGAGCCCATATCGTATCAGCAAAATCATTCACTTTTTGTATAGTGCGTGGACATAGGGATATCATCACTGTCACGTTTCATGATGATTTATTATGAACAGAAAACCAAGCGACATCGCAACTAACTAACACCTGTTTACGAGGTCCTTACGATCTCGCAAAAAGCCGTATTCAGTCAACAGAGAACACTACAATTGAGAACCAACACGGGAACAATGAGACCTACGAGAACACTACAATTGATCACCCTTCAATACTCACATGTTTAGACCCTTTTAAATTTTTTGTTTTTGGAGTTAGAACGGCCAGTTCAGCTTAAATCTGTAACCCATACAGACGCCGTTGCGATATCGCTAAAACGTCGCTAACACCTTTGGATAGCCTGCGAACTCGTAACATTTCAATCACCCTTTAATTAGATTTTGTAATAATTCGCTCTACATACTCAGATAGGTTAATATATCAAATTTTGAAGTTGCGACTTCTTGGTCGTACTTATGTTCTCTAGTATATATATGTACTAACTGTTTCTGTATGTATATGCATATTGGTTGCCTTAACATGTGATCTGATATGATTCCGGTTCTGCCGACCTACATGATTGATTGTTCATTAATATGATGGCCTTAATATTGATGCCTTAATATATGTAGCATATTATTGGTACCTATGTCATTTGTATTGAATTTCACCTGTTTTCTCGTCTCCCTTTACAACAAAGAGAAATGCGACTGCATGAACTCCATCGAATCGAGAAATAAATTTCAGCGTTTATTGAATGTACGTACTATATGTATATGTTGTAATTCTACATTAAAATCGCGTAGATTATCATTTCATTATATTTAATTTCATTCGTATTCTATTTTATTTAAGAACGATGCACCACTAAGCATGAAAAGCGCAATAAAAATTAATATAAATAAATTAGCAAATTTTCGACATCTAAAAGTAAGAGGAATATGTGACATTTCGAGTTCTCAACTTTTAAATTGAACGTCACATTTTACGACTTCTTATACTTCTAGATTGTAGACATTTAAGATTTACTTACTTATTGATGAATATTCTCGTCTCCCTTTACGACAAAGAGAAATGTCGACTGCATGAACTCGATCCAATCAAGAAATAATTTCATCATTTATTGAAAGTACTATATGTATATGTTGTAGTACTATATTACAACCATGTATATTATCATTTCATTATATACATACCTTCACACATCAGCTCCCAAACTATGGTGTTGAATCAAGGAACTCCTAAGATTAAAACAAATGTTAGCAACATTTCAAAACATTGAGCCCGTCATTCCATTTTAGTACATAAAATACACTTTTCAAATTCGAAAACTACATACATGTACCATTTTATTCACTTTCCTACTACGTAAACACCACTCATACTCATTTTCGAAATCTAAAAGTTGAAGGCCTTCAGTTTACCAAACCAGCAATGTTTTTTCGAAATCGTAAACAGGGTGTACTAAAATATTACACCTACGTCATCACAAAATGGTCCTTTGTTCTCGATTTCGGAACTTTTGAGACATTACTTTCGATTCGTAAAACATCACACATTTAACTTGAAACATGGTACTATCATGTTTCATTCATTTTTCTAATCATAAACTTGTTCTACTTGTGTTTTCGATTTCGAATGAAGTGTTTGGTTCATGTTTTTCTAATCTTAAACTTGTTCTACTTGTGTTTTCGATTTCGAATGAAGTGTTTGCTTCATGTTTTTCTAATCTTAAAGTTAGACCTTCAACTGAACACCTGAAATTGTTCAATACTCTACTTCAACCATTTTGTTTTCGATATCGGAAATTGTATCACACGGCGTATCTTTGATTTACACCGTGTGAAATTTCTAACTACTTACCCGACCTATTTTCGAATTCGAAAACTGTGGCGACCAGCGTTTGGGACGGACCGCCGTGCAACGGCGACGTCTCCGGTGACATTTCCAGTAGTGTGATGGAGAGGCGGTTGATTCTCTGTAAATTTATGTGAGGAAAAAATAGAAACCTAAATATATGTACATATAGGCGTGTTCCTAACTTCTTATAATTTTCATAAAAGAAGCCACCTCAAAAAGTGTTTGCACAATAGGAGTCGTCTCTATTTTGCTTTGCAATACCATTTAATTGACACTACATCATATCAAATGATGCAAAAAGGGGACATACCTAAAATCCGGCTCCTAAATCAAATCTAAGTTTCCTCATAGCACAGAAAAAAAATCCAAATTCTTTCCACTTCTAAACTCTTTCCACTTCTAAACTACATAATCAATCTGTGCTTATTTCATGATTATTTATTCATAAAATGATATATGTAATCCATATTTCTTTCTTAAAGCTAAATTGAATCAAATCCTTTCAAAAGCAAAGAGCTAAATTGAATCAATTTATTAGTATAAAAAACCCTAGATTAAGGGTCATTCTCCCCAACTTATCAAAAATCTTTTTATTCAGTTTTATTTAGTTTACATTAGTTCAATTTATTTAAGTTCTGATAAAATATGATTTGTAAAATTCATTTATAATGATACTTCTAGTTTCGATGCATTACTTTAGTTTTTCAATTTAATTCAGTTAAGTTCAGCTATGGTCGAATAAGTTATTGTTAACGCTTGGTTCCCCCAATTTATCTTTTTTTTTAGTTATGATATGATAAAATTCAGCTAAATTTAATCACACTATTACTGTTTTCAATTATATTATTTTTATACTAATTAAATTCAATATATTTTAATTCAATTCAACTAATCGCCAAATAAATGGGGCCATTAACCCAAGAGAATATAAAATCCTAGATCTAATAACTTCAATTCTTTAACTAATATAAAAGTTGTACATGTCATTTTCTAAATAAGTACTTATTACAAGAATCAGAATGACATTCAATATAAATAATGAATAATAAATAATTTTGACCCTTCTAATAATATTGATTTTTTCAAAAAATGAATAATAATAATATTGATTTTTCCACGACTTTAATAGGAATTTTTCGATCTGGTGTTCTTTCAATTCATGTTTATCATGTTTATCTGGTGTTCTTTCAATTCCAATCTTTGGGTTACAGCCTTTTGTGTGATGCATACTGAAATAAGATTTTAATTAGGTCACCTGAATAACTCAATTCAGTCAATTTTTGCTCAATGCACAAACTCACTAGGTCTTTTTTATGTCTTTGCTTCATATCATTTGTATTTGGGATGGATCAGGTATATCTCTTGGCTTTAGGTTTGTTTTATAAAACAAATTGATGAGATGTATTCAATTTTGGGTCTTGCTTCTATCATTCTCAGGGGACTGATATATCTATATGTCATGTGATTCTATTCATCATATCTCAGAATATATATTCATGTTTGTTTCTGTTATATTCTTCTTTGAATTTGAGAGATTGCGCTGTGCTATATATTGATGGAGGTCTTAGTATTTGTTTACGCCTGTTTTGTATCAGGTCTTTTTAACCTGTCAGCCATGGATGAAATCAAGGCTGCTAAACTTCGAGTTCATAACCTGTGTGACTTTCCCGATGAAATCTGCAGTCACATCCTCTCGTTTTTACCCCCAACGGAGGCTGTCAAGACATCCACTCTTTCCTCAAGGTGGAGGCATCTATACAAAGGTGTTCCGGAGATTGAGACATTTATCGGTACGTAAGACATCAAACCTTCAAAGCTTCTTCGTGACTAATTTTCCTTATTATACATGTGACTCATGTGACTCTTGTGGGTTCTATATCTGAATTTGTAATATGACCTATCTAATATTTTATGTTGATAAATTTGTATCCTAAAATCTTAATATCTACTAATATTTTTCTTCTATGAATGCTTTCAGAGCATATTAAACGTATGATGATACTACTTTCGGAAATGATCGCTAATATTCAGGCTTCGACGAGTAAACTGCTGCTTGAGGTGAGCAAAATACGAGACATTAATGATCTGCTCGCCATGTCAGGTAACTTTCACAATGTATGGCTGCATTTGTCTATCTGATGCAGCTGCAAAGTCTGTTCTTCAAGATTAATATATTCTTTCTTGTATGTATCCAACCACACTGACTTTTGTGGGTTTTATGTATCAATTTGTAACTAAGCTATCTAAACTCAGATTGTTGATTAAGTATGTTTACCTATAATTAATTTCTTCTAATATTCATCCTTAAATGCTTTCAGAGGGAGCACATAGGATCAAAATATTGCTTGAAAAGCCGGCCTCTGATTGTGTCTGGATGAGAAAATGGAATGACGTCAATGTGAAAAGACTGCAAGAGGAGTTGAACGCTGCAATGAAACTAAGTGAAGCTCTGACATCATCTATTGAGCAACAATCTTATACCCTTCGATTTGATGATGATGACGCTGGTGATAATGCTAATGTTGATGAGGCGGAGTGAGAGTGGTATAATTGTTTTGTGTATCTTCATGCTTATGTGAGGGAATGGTTTATGCTTATATTAACTTGTGAGGATTCGACTATTTTGAAATTTCAGACAGTGATTTAAAATTTTGTAGATTGAAGATTTAACTTATGTGGCTTGTGTTTTATTAACTTGTGTGGATTTCAAATTTTGTGTTGGTTTGTTTTAGATGTGGTTGCATTGATCATCAGCCTCAAATGCCTTTCTCATCTGGCCGGAAAGAGCAATGAAATAGTGTGTGAGGAATGAAATATGAGTTTCATTCCTATCAGAATCTAATCGACCAAGAAGCAACCTTTTTAATTTTTATGCCTGAAATACCTATATATATTGTCCTTGCATCTTTAGTATCGTCTATTACCTATCGATTGTATAGTAATCGGAAGTATTATTAACCCAATGATACTCATATTTCTGATTCCATGCTTCAAACACTTTGATAAGCTCGGTCTTTCCTCATTTTCATGCTCAGGAAAGCATTCCACCAGTTTTTTCACGAAGATATCAATTCAAGAGACTTTTGCATTGTTTTCAGCTCCAGTTTGATCTTCATAGGAACTGAGGTTGTTTACTACACTAATTCTTTCAGCTATTGTATGCCTTTCAATTTTTGTCGAAAGAATCTTTGTTTTCATTCCTATCACAATTCTTGAGAGCATGCATTTCAGAAGCATATGATCTCCAAGTGAAACTTATTCCACCACTTTTTGAAAAATGGAAGTTGGTGGATTTTCTTTTTATTATACTAAAAAGGTTTGTGGATAATTTACTTGTGTTGATTTTATGCCAAAAATACTAAAATGGAATGTGCTGAACCTCCATCAAGTTTTGTCACCTAATCAATATATAGTGCACCATACAATCAACACACTGTACCAGGAACCGGTTGCTTTATAGACATTGGACTAACTTGAGGATGATTATCCGCCAGGTAATTCATTGTTGTATCGGTGGATTTTCTGCTTTCAATTTGGTACTTTCTGCTTGGTTAATCTCCTGTATTTAGGGCCATTCGAAAGATCAGGACACGACTTGTATGGCTATCGAAAACATGGAGACTCCAGATTTACAGGTACAGCTCTCTTTGTGCCAGTGCTCTTAATTATGTTTTCCTCTTCACGTGTAGTTAGATGAAGGGTTAGTTAATAATGTTTACTATACCTGTTCTCGATAAACTATATCAATCGATGAATCTCAAATTTCCTTGTACTGTGTCTGAATCGACACTTAGATCTGCTGATCATTCTGAATCGACACTTAGATCTGCTGATCATTTGAATCCACACTTCAATGGCAATTCATTGTCACTTGGCACGGTGTCTGAATTTGGTCCTTTTTTCAATTTATTTACTTGATTATGCTGTTTTGCAGCTAGACAATTATGAGACAGTAAGAGACACCAGATAGTTGAGGCGGATTCTACCGTTGTGATTGTTCAGGGAGGTGATGTTTTCTATAAGACATCAAACCTTCAAAGATTCTTCGTGACTAATTTTCCTTATTATATATGTGACTTTTGTGTGTTCTATGTCTGAATTTGTAATTTGACCTATCTAATGATTGATGTTTGTAAATTTGTTCACCAAAACATTTTTATCTACTAATATTTGTCTTTTACAAATTCTTTCTAAGAGAATTAATTGCACGGTGATGGAACTTTTTTAATTGATCACTAGTGTTTGGATTAGGATGAGTGAAATGCTAGCTTATGTGAGCGGAGTACAAGAGATTAATGCTTTGTTCGCCATATCAGGTAACTTTAAAAATGTATGGCTGATTTGGTGTATCTAATGTAGCTACTATGTATGTTCTACCAGAGTAATATATTGTTGCTCGTTTTGTAATCAACTACATTGACTATTACATGCTATATGTCTCAATTTGTAATTAATTTGACCTATCTAGACTCATATATTTGACTAAGTTTATTAATGTCTTCTAATATTTGTCATCCTTAAATGCCTTCAGAGGATATATGCACTTAAGATCAAAAGAGTTTTGGTAAAGATAGCCTCTATATGTGTCGCAATGAGTAAATTAAAGCTCAATGTGAGAGTCTTAAAAGGGGACTTGAACGTTGCCATGAAACTAGATGAAGCTCTAACAGTCTCTATTGAGCAATAATCATATACCCTTGATGGTGATGATGATGACGATAATGAGGAAGAAGATTGTGATCCTAATGATGATGAGGAGGAGTGAGAGTGGTAGGATTGTTTGTGTGTGTATTCACCCTTAAGTGAGGAAATGTTTTGACATGGTTTATATTTTTATTGACTTGCATGGACTTGACTATTAGCTAGAGCATTTAGACAATTATTTAACATTTTGAAGATTGAAGATTTAACTTGTGTGCTTTGTGTTTCATACTTGTGTTAATTTCCAATTTTGTGTTGTTGTTGTTTCCATTGTGGTTGCATCAATCGATCATGGGTAGAACCTCCAGCGTGAGGATGAAAGTTATGCCTTGGAGAGAAAAGGGTATTCATTGATAGAATGAATGGAAATTACTTACTTGGAATACTGCCAGGCACTATTTATACTTCTCCCTTCAGTTTCTGGGTGGTCCATCCTTTGTAGGATTCATCACTTGGTTGTCAGTGTCCGGGTGATCCATCCCCGGTTCGCTCCACAATAATTGACCTCAATATGGATATGAGCCTTATTATCTTATCCCGGATTGGACCTAGGCCCAGTATCACCAGATACAAGCAAAATTCCTATAGGTTTGGTATCAATTTTACAAGACTTCTCCGACATCTTTCAAGTGCCTAGCTCTTTGCCTCCCATGAGGGAAATTGATCACAAAAATCCTCTTAAACCTGGTTCTGAACCATTTAAATTTAAACCTTACAAGCAGCCTCATGCCCACAAAGAATAAATTGAAGAACAAGTGCAACAAATGATGAGGAAACCAAGTCATATATACAAGAGAGCAATAGCTCATTCTCATCACCAGTTATACTTGTTAAGAATAAGGATGGCAGCAGTAGGAAGTTATATGAAATCACAGTCAAGGAAAGATTTCTCATTCCTGTGATTGAAGAAATTTGCTCAATGGGATGTTCTTTTTTACTAAACTAGATCTTAGGTCTGTCAATCATCAAATAAAAATGTCTAGTGCAGTTGTAGAGAAGACAGCATTTCAAAACCATAGCGGGCATTTTGAGTTTCTAGTAATGACATTTGGTCTTAAAAATGTCCCTGCTACTTATCAAGATCTTATGAACAAAATGTCTAAGAATCTACTCAGAAATTTTAGTGTTTTTTTATGACAATTTAATCTAAACCAGAACACTAAAAGATCATTTAACTCATGTACAAGAAGTACTGAGCATCATCAGAGCAAATCAACTATATGCTAAGGGCTCTAAGTGTGTTTTTTTTGTGGCCACATTATATCTAAAGATGGAGTTAGCATGGATGAAAAGAAAATTTCTGGAATTCTTAACTGGCCCATTCCCAAGAATCTAAAGGAATTAAGAGGATTTCTTGGTCTAGCTGGCTACTATAGAAGATTTATTTCTAGTTTTGGCATTACTTGTATGCCTCTATTTGATCTCTTAAGAAATGACTCATTTCTATGGACAACAGAAGCTACTGCTTCCTTTGAGAAACTCAAGAAATTGATCACTTGTGCTCCAGTTTTGAGGATGCCTGATTTCTGCAAGCCTTTCATTGTAGAAACTGATGCTTGCAATGAAGGCATGAGAGCTATCCTACTACAAGAAGGTAGGCCCATCTCATTTTTAATTAAGGATATCTGTCAAAAAATAAATGGCTCTCAACATATGAAAATGAATTATTGGTATTGGTAATGGTTTTGAAAAAGGGAGACATTACCTAGCAGGTAACAAGTTTATCATCAAAACTAACCACTGGAGCCTTAAACACCTCACGGATAAGAAATTATTTAGTACTATTCAACACAAATTGATGTTTAAACTGTTGGGGCTAACTTTTGAGATGAAGCCTAGAACTGCAAAAACTAACATTCTAGCAGATGCTTCGTCCAAAAGGCCTAATATGCTGAACTTCAGTGAGAATATGAAGGAGCAGAGTCACTCTTAACTGGGCTCCAACTTTGATAAGGAAGATGGGGATTTAATTCCTGAAATTGTGGCAGCAAAGAAATTGAGTTATGATCCATTGCAGGAAGAATGGACAGTTATTGATGAATGTTCCAGAAAATAACTGATCACATCAAAAGTCCTCTCTACTTGGTTGAAACAACTAGAGCAAAGCTATTGAGGGGGATTCTAAAACTCACTAGTTAATTGCAAAAGTTATTTTGGGTGGAGCCGATGCTGAACAATTAACTTATCAATATGAGATTCCAAAGTAAGGCCAGAAGATCTACGTAGGCATGTCTAAAGAGGCCAGGACTAATATTTTACATGCATTTCATTCATGTGCTATAGGAGGACATAGTATGCTACCCTCAAAAGAATGTTGGCTAAATTTACATGGCATAAGATTAGGGATAGCATCACTAAATTCATTCAGAGTTGTGAAATCTGTCAAAGGAACAAGAGTGAACATTGTCATTCACCTGGAATGTTGCAACCCTTACAAATTCCCACTCAATCATGGACTCAGTTATCTATGGACTTCATTGAAAACATCCTTAACTCCCAAGGTTATGATACAATTTTGGTAGTGGTGGACGGGTATACCAAATATGCTCATTTCTTGGCACTTACTCACCCTTTTACTGCCAAAAAATTAGCCTTAGATGTTCTTAGATGAGGTTTTTAGGCTGCATGGGGTTCCTTAATCTATTGTGAGTGACTGAGACAAGGTATTCACGAGTCACTTCTGGAATGAGCTCTTGTCAAAGTTTGGTGTGAAACTGAAGTTTTACACTGATTATCACAAATGGTAAAACAGAAAGAGTCAATCAAGTGTTAGAAAACTACTTGAGATGTTTCTGTGGTGAGTTTCCTATTTCTTGGAGAAGCTGGTTATGTTTAGCTGAGAGATGGTACAATTTATATCACCATACCAGTCTAGATATATCACCACATGAGACTCTCTATGGAGTAAAGGCACTGCACATTCCCATGGGCATTTTGGATGACTCACTGATCTACCTACATCTGCTAATCTAATCCAGAACATACAAGAAATTCAACAAAAGATTCAACTCCACCTTAAGCAAGCTCAATAAAGAATGAAGTTCTTTGTTGATAATAAGAGATTTCATTGATCTTTCAACACTGGAGATTCGGTTTATCTCATAATCAACAGACATAGACAACATTCTCTACACATTACTCAGTTGGTTAAGTTGTTAGCTAAGTATTGTGGCCCCTTCCAAGTAGAGCAAAAAATTGGGTTTGCTGCCTATAAGATCAAAGTTCCTTATCACAGTAGAGTGCACCCTGTGTTCCATGTGTCACTGCTCAAATAATTTGTTGGAGCTGCACCTACCACTCAGAGTAGTCCTCCTACATTTGAAGATGAAGATCTTTGTTCATTGGAGCCTCTAGAAAATATTGCAAAAGGGACTCATTTCACAGGCTGAAACGCTACAAATTCAGTGGCTAATACAATGGAAAGGTTTACCAAGGGAAGAAATTTCATGGAGGGATGCTAAAGTAATCAAACAATTATTTCCCAGTTTCAGATCCTAATCTGAAGTGCTTGAGGACAAGCACTCTCCAAGCGAAAGGGATTTGTCATGATCTAAGGCACTAAGGGTAAAAATGTACTTTCCAGTGATGGGTCAACGGTGGTTGACCAGGAGAAGACCAGCGGTTGACTGGCGGTTGGAGGCAACTTCTTAGCTGAGGTAGAATGGGATCAAATAGGGAATCTAGAGTACTTCAGTTATACAATTTCTTCTATGCCAAAAAATTTATTAGCTTAGCTAGGAACTCATTTTCTCTCTCTTTTTCATGTTGTTGTTGATTTTAATCTGCAAATGAGTTCTTGGTTCATTTAATTCATTACATGTAAAAAGTAATGAAATAAGAGGAAATCAAAGTGGGCTTGTATTTTGTAATAAAAGAAAGTAGGTGGGCATATGTTTGCATCATCTTCTCCTTTCCATTGTTTTCCCATCGCAAAAACATAGATTACTCATCAAAAAAAACATAACGAATGAAGAACTCAAATTTCAGACCATGATGTTCCTACCTCGCCGGAAGAGATCAATATCTGAGAGTGAGAAAGATGAAGAAAGACTGGTAAACCCCGCGGGACAAGCTCTACAACGCGAAAGCCGAGAAAGTTAAGGCTCAAAGATTCAACATGGCCATAACTCGCAGAGTTATGGAAGCTTGCAAGGAAAAAAGACGAGAAATGGTGTCAGGCCGGGAAGAAGGAGGCCGTAAAAGGTCCAAGAAACGTCAGGAGCAAGCCCAGAAAAAATCTAACGCGGTGGCTCGCAAAGCTCTGAATAGAATTCTGGCCGCTCAAGAACAGCCTCGGGACAAGGATGCTGAAAGGAGACGCTTGGAAGCCATCGAAGAAGCCAAAAATCTCAAAGAAGAGAAGGAAAGACAGAAAAAGAACGCCAAAATTATGCTTTCAATTATTACGCTAAGATTCTTTCTTTTCCAACACCAACAAGATATATTAATTCTTGAAGAAGATCAGGACGATGATGATATCATCGGAATCTAGAATATGAATTATAAAATTAGCATATCTGTGATACTCACTAGTGGAATTGAGTGATGAATACGGCGGTTATTCCGGCGTTGGACGGCGGTTTTGAAACCGCCGTCCATGGTGGCGCCGTGCAATTGGCGCCACCGTTGCACGGCGGTCATAACCGCCGTGTATTGTTCCGGCTAAGTTTCCGAGTTCGGAAATCTATCCGGATGTCTATATGTCAGGTTAAGTTTAAGAGTTCGTAAAGTTAGCCGGATTATAAAAAAAATGCTGGCCAATTTGTCCGGCGAAATCAAAACCAGTGTAAAAAAAAGTCTCACCCCCAAGTCATGGGTAGTTGTGGATCGATTAGATCTTACCCCAAAATCCCAAAAACATATAAACAATCATCCTAATCTATTTATTTTAGTCCTAAATAATATGAAGAACACATTAAATGTAAAGTCAACCTTTTGCTTAGAAGAAGGAGAGGGAGAGGGAGAAGGAGAGGGAGAGGGAGAGGGAGAGGGAGAGGGAGAAGAAGAAGAAGAAAGAGAGGGAGAAGATGGAGAGGGAGAGGGAGAGGAAAAAGATGGAGAGGGAGAAGGAGAGAACTTGCATAAGAAGGAGATATCATGTTAAATTTCCGAACTCTGAAATTTAGCCGAATCTCAATAAACGGTGCTTTCTTAAAAAGTCACGCGGAACCGCCTTCTAACGGCGGCGTATTCCTGATTCTACTAGTGACTTGTACGAATGAATGCAATCAGCTTTTATGAAATAATTCTTCTGTTCAGATCATTTAGTCATTTCAATTCAAAACTGTGTGCTGCAAATTTTTCGTGATATTGAAACAAATAAACTAGATTAATTAATTAAATAACATCTTACCGACCTTGATCCGATGTTTTGTTTTGACAGATCGATCCGAAGAGAGCCGGCCGGGCGCCTTTTGTTTTGGATTCCTATCTAGACCGGAGCCGGGCGCCGGAAAATGAATTCTTGATGCTTTTTATAGTTTTTTTTAAAAAAATAAATACCACCTCTCAAAGGTGGGGGGAATTAATGGGCACCCCTAACCCAAATAAAAACAGAACTAAAAATAAAGGGAGCAAAATAAACACTACTAGAATATCAAGCCATTTAAGGCAGTTTATCCTTCATGTGTTAAGGCAGAAAAAAAATGTCTTCCCTGGTTGTGACTTGAATGAGAAAAATCATCTAAGGCGGTTCCTCTTCCGCCTTAGATGTTTTTGGGTTTAAGGCGTTTGTTTCCGCCTTGGATGAAGACTTATACGCCTTGCTAAAAGCTTACAAACTCGCTAGCGTGAAAGTCTGTATGATATGAATTGGCTCATTGCGATACCGTAACTAGCAAACGCTAGTCCCAAACAAATGGTTGATTTTTATGTTACGACAGAAGCTTATGGATCGCCAGATGAAATACTAACGAGTTTGCTACATTGAAAAGCCTAGACTGTTATGGATGTGTACGAGACTGGTTACGACTTCCACCGTGCGGATCGCTAATAGTGGTTACGATCTCGTAAGTGAACCTAGTTTGTCATAAATTTATCTGCTGACGAGACTGGTTACGACAAATAGAGGCGAACCGCTCGGTCATAAGTAGCGAACACGTTACAAGCCAAATTAAACATTTCTGGTTAATCAAAACGAGCCAGGTTACGACAGCCACTAGCTACTCGCTAGTAACACCGTAGCGAGGTCGCAACCGAACAATTGTTTTTCATAAAAATTGTAAAAATATAAAAATTGTAAAAATGATATTATAAAAATATAATAAAAGTTGTTGGTTCGAGAGAGTTAACGATATCGTAAGAAAATCGCTTATGTGTATAGTAACGAATTCGCTTCTGATCTCGCTAACATTAAACGTCGTCGTTTTAGCACTGGGTGAGCGAGAAAAAAAATGACGTTACGAGTAAGCTAGACATTCGCCTGGCTTTGGCGTGTATGGTTACGAGCTCGACAGAGATCAGATTGGAGAGGCAGAGAAGAACGAGCGATTGGGTAGCGAGGGCGCAAAAACTAAGCTCAGAAATATAATTCGGGCGAGAGAAGTAGCGATAGTAATAGATGATCGCAACTATTTTAATGTTACGGGCGAGAGAAGTAACGATCTCGCAGGGAATTCGTAAGTATCACAAAATTATAGGATTTGAGCAATTTCCACCCATTTCCACTAAAATTGGATTTCATTTTAATTGTCTAAGCTGTGAATTGCAAGATGCATGGTATCTAAGCACAAAACATGAACATGAAACACTATCAAGCCACACTTTATAAACTAAAGGAAGTAATGGAACTCAAAAGTATATGCATCCATTTGACAAAAAAAGAAACTAGCTTTTATTGGGAATGTGAGGCCTAGAGATGTACCGAGATCTAATAAGGACCAAGTGTTAGCCAATACATCTCTACCATCCTCCGAGTCCTTCTTGGTGTACGGTGCACGATTTTCCTCGATAATCTAAGAATATGAAATGTTTTTTTAATACTATTAAATGCAACGTAGATAGTAATAGGTACAATAAGTAGGTTATAAGAATGCTTACGCGATGTAATTCCAAATTATCTTGAACAAGGCCAGCGAGGCACTCGCTTGCGTACAACATCATATAGTAACCGCACTCCCAATTTGACAATTACTTTCGGTGCTGAAAGTGAAGAAGTATAACAAATGATTTGAAATGAAATCATAGTGGAAATAAATGAGAATTGGATTTGTAATGTCACCTGAATCTGTATAAGGTTGAAGGGAAGTAGTGTGTCGTCATGTGCACTATGCATAGCAACCTCTAATAAATCTGCAAATTTTGTAGATGGACCAAAGTGTAGCGGGTCCATCCAATACACTCGCTTCAACGATGGTATCATAGCTACAAAACTCCAATGGCCGCTACATATTTTAAGAAATGAAAATGTAAGAACCCGTCTCGAAGATTATAATGTTTACGAAGTGCAAATATCCAATTGTAACAAAGAAAACTAACCCCTCTAGATATGGGCCTATGTAAATTGTCTTGGTCTTGTCACTAAGGATCTCAGAGAGATAAGCAAGTCGCGATTGATTACTTTCATTCATTTCTTGCAAGCATATTGGGTGCAAAAACCCAATGAAAGTCTTTGCGTTTAGAGTAAGACATTGCATGTACCTAAATAAACAATAGATGGGATATGAACGTATAATAGTGCACAAGTACATGAAAATTCGTAACTTGCAATACGATAGAAGAGATGAGATCAAATAGCTTACATTTGATGTAGTATAAGGATTGTTTCGGGGAGGGTTTTATAGTGCCAGAAAAGGGCAAAGTCTTCCCATGGAACGACTAATTCCCTCGCTTCGCCGAACACCTGTTTATTGGAGTAGAAATAGTAAACAGAACCCGAACATGGTGGCCCACTAGATCATAAAACGTGCGAAGGAATCCCGGGAGTGATTTTATGAATCCAACTTCTCCCACCGACATCGGTTTCTTAGCTACCGGAAAATGTAGTGGGTCTACGACGGGTGAAGGTGTGTTTCTATTAATTGGGATAGAATTAGAATTCACATCAACGACCAACCATTTGGGCCACACAAAAAAACGGCCCAAACCTTTACCCACTGTCGTGCACTCTTGATCCGCGACCGGTACCAACGCATCCTCGACTAACACATGTAGTATAGAAACCCTAACGAAACCAATAGGGACTTTGGCTTCATTTTGTAGTGCCATGTCAGGATATGAATTTCCCATTGCAACGTGGCGGGGTTGAGAATTCATCCCACATTCAGCGTACAACTTGCAAGAAGGGAGTTCTAATATACAAATAAGGCATGTTTAATTAGGTCGAATTAGACATATGTAGGAATAGTATATTTAAAAAATATCAATAATCATGAGTTGTGTAGAATTATTCATTTGATTGAGGTGCAAGTAATTAAACGTACCTTTGGTTTGGGATCGGATGGTTGTATGTGAACTTGCTCTTTGATAGGGGCCGAAGGTGTCCATATTTGCTTGTTGGTTTCAACAATAGGTTGGTCAAAAGTAGGTTGGTCAAAAGTAGGTTGGTCAAAAATAGGTTGGTCAACCTCATGTTGTGGTGGGGAAGGATGTGAACCTCTAGACGAGGGTCCATTGATTGGATCGGTGTCACAAAAATCGGATGGAAGAGGATACTTTATAAAAGAACATATATTGGCCAACATTGTTTTCAATTTCTTGACCTCTTGGTCGGATTGTTTTGGCTTGGTTCAATGCTATTTGGAGTTTGGATGGTTTAGGGTCTTTACTACTACGTTTGATACCAAACGCCTCTATTTGAGTAACATAACCACCAATTCCCTTACCTCTTCCCGGATTCTCGGCCTTCCCAAGTGCCCTACGTAGCACATCGTGTTTACCGACTGGGATGAACAAGACTTCTTCAACTTCACGCTCGACCTTGTCCTAAAAAGGTAGTATTGTAAAATAAAATTTATTATCGTCATCAATTGTTGTGTTTGATTGTTTGATTGTAGTACTAAAATGGAACATGGTATGGCATAGTAGGTAAAGCGTACCACTCGATTACCCACCCTTTTTGCCTCATCACTTGAGAAAGTCCCGTCTTTTTTAATTCCACCAAAGACGAATAGTTGCTGTGTACTATATGTTGTAGGGTCTTTGGCGATGACTAGCTTGTTCGCCTCTTCCGCGTCCATGCCCCCATCCACAAGCTCTTTTACCTCGGTTTCCCTTTTTTTTTGAGGTCTTCCTCCCCACACCCAAGTACCCCGCCCTACCCCCGGTGTAAGGCATAACATTATCAACAGTGGTTTTGCGCTTCTTATCCCCCAAACCCTTTTAAAAGGTCTATGTTATTCTAGGAATAAAACACTGATGGAAACAAAAATATTTGGCTAATTGGCATGAAACTATTATTGCAAGATCTAGTAAGTAAACTAACCTTTGCGTCATTTTCTAACCATCGCTTCTTGAATGCCTCCCAAGTAAGGGGTACAATGTGATTGTAACGCGTACTTGGATCTTGCCCGAACCTCGTGCCCTTTGGTTTGATATAATCCTTGGAAAGGGTATATTTGTGTTCTCGATGAGCCTTTGATGCGATTTGAAGAGCCTTCTTCTTCACTTGATTATAAGATGTTGCCTCGATAATAAATGGGCGCTACAAATGTGATCAAAACTTAGTCACATTCACAATATTCAATTGTAATTAAAAATAACAAGTGCCACACTAACCTTGCATTCCTTCTATATATCCTTCTTTATGTCGATGCTTAATAGCCTCCAATCCTTTGTGTCTAATGGTGTGCGTATCCTACCCGTCTTAGCACACCAACTCGACCATCGCGCGGCATCATCGTCGGGCCAAATAGCAACACCAATGTCATTAAACTTGACATGTGTTAGTATTTTGTTATCGATCCTAATCTCTAATTCTCGACAATGTGTGAGGAGTTGAGCTTCTTTCGATGCGCGACTCAATTCTCGTTGTCTTTTAACCTCACTTGAACCGCCAACAACATTTTCCCCCCCACTTGAGTCGGAATTACCGGAACTTGTTGGGATATTCATTAAGCTTTCCCTTGCGTAGTAAAATTAGTTAATACCTAAGACAACGCTAATAAGTCAAAGTTGTACTTCTAAGTAATACCTTATGAAATATAATCCTACAATTTAGGGCTAAACTTGCAAGTGACAACATTAAAATAAAATCTTGATTTTCGTTCGGGACCTGCTTCTGAAATGATATTTAGTAATAATATGATTAACGGAGGCACTATGTACAAGAAATCAAATTTTATGCAAATAAGAATGAAAAAAATCGTACCTTGGGTATATGACAAAGTTGTGTCGGGAGAATTGATTATGTTGGTTGGGGATGGTCTACCTTGTTTGTGCCTCTCCTACCCACAATAAAGGATGTTACCAAATTGAAGAAGCACAACTAAAGATTGACATTAATTGCAAGAATATAGAGAATAATGTGGTTGGGAATTCATTGCAAAACTTACCAATCTTTTGCATTCAATTAGTGCTAGTTCCACTTTGTTTTGACACAATTGATGTTTTGAACATGTATGGGATGGGATATAGAGATTTGATGTGAAGAAAGGTGAGGAGATTTGAGAAGATGTGTAAAACTTTAAACTTTTGGAGATGAAACCCGTAAGATGTGATGGAAAAGATGCCAAAAGTGTTGTGTTTTTCTGTTCTTTAACGTGTTTATTTTATTGTAGCTTACCTTGTTGCGAACTCGGAACTCTCTCGTTACAGCTGACTAGGGTTGTTACGATATCGTGACATGCTCGTGTGATAACTTTTTTATGGTGTACTTTATCTTTCTAGCGACATCGTAACTGAAAAGCCACAAAAATTTTTGTGACTTGGTAGTTGCGACTTCGCTACCTCTGATCGCCAGAGCTACATAACATAATCTGACTTTTTTTACAACGCACTCATACATGCTAGGATCACGATATAAACAAAATCATGTTATGGAATAAAACTCAAATTCTTCTATTGTAAAAAATATTTTTATTTGTTCCGTCATAAGATGATGTATAACAGTATAGGGATTGGTTGACTTAATGTGCACTTACACTATATAAAGCGTTTCAGAATCTAAATCTGTAATTGTAAGACATTAAGAAACTCTACAAATCAAGTGTACGCTTGTAAACGATGTACTGCGATTACCTTTAAAGACAACAGCAGAGTTGTTGTTGACACATGAACTACATATATGCGCAGTTCACTTGCTTTTGATTAGAGAAACTTGGTTTACTGTAACTCATGTCTGTGATTACAAGTACAATTCATGAAGTAAACAAAGTATCATGCACACATACACTTACCAATTGTGATCACACATCATGCTAACGATTATCGCTTCATAACATTGTATGTTGATGTACTAAGATGTGCTCTGATAGACATAATATTATGATCGATATCTTCCCAATTTAGTATTATACTGTCTATATAAAAAATGAAAATATTTTAGAATATGATTGTTCTTAACAAAATTGAAACTGAATTATCTTGGTTTTACATGGAGTTATGTTATATTGCTTATGTACATTTCAATGCTGATGTACAAAGACATACTCTACTTGAGGTAATCTCATGACCGATATTTTCCAAAAAATGGTATTATACTCTCTCTTTTAAAAATGTATATATTTCAGACTTTTAAAATGCTTCAAAAAAAATAAAATGAAATACGCGGCACATAAAGATGAAACGTGCCAGTTTTATGCTAATTTCCACCAACTTATCGAGGAAGAAAAGGAAACGGGTAGGTGGTTTACTAGGGTAAATAAGAAGGACTTTGAGATCGGGGAGGAAATGTTTAACAAGGTATTAAATGTGTCTTATGCTGTAGAGGAAGATTTCAGCGATCCTCCTACCCCTGGTTTTTATTGTAGGGAACAATGACCCGACAATGCCATTCTCGACCTGGAGCAAGTGGCAGAATTTGCGGAGAAGTATTTTGGTAGGCAAAAGGACAATTTAGGGAAGCCTAGGGATTATAAGATTGATAAGCTTAGTTGTGAGGATAGGATAATATATGAGATGGTTGCTAGGTCTGTGGTTCCAAAGGGAGGATGGATCACCGAGATGAACTACACAACGGTAAGCATGTTTTACTGCATAGTGGAGGGGATAAGGTTGAACCCGGGGCATGTGATATTCGAGCACATGCGACGCAGTGTTGTCGAAAATGGTAGAACAGTGAAGAAGCTACCATATGGTAATTTCATTACCAGATTTTTGACCAACGAGCACCCGAAGATGAAACTGTCTCCTAATGCGGTAGAGTGTTGCTTCTACACAATGTCCTACTTTGAGAGGAAAGGGAAATGTGAGTTGGTTGACGACAAGTGGGAGAAAACAGGGGCGGGATCCAAAAAACCACTTGAATTTGATCCAGAAGAAGTAAGAGAAACTGTCGAAGGTACGCCTCACTACATTTTTTGTTCATTGGTTTATCACATGTTATTTAGTACACAATTCTTCAATTTTGCTTCTATGAACAGCTGTACCCTCGGTGGCGTACTACAAGGGGCTAGAAGACATTGTTGACCTTATGAGGCAGCGTGTGGCAAAAATAAATCAAAATTGCTGGATAACGGAGAAGGTGATACGTGGAATTGAGAGGGCGCATGCCAAGAAAAAGACAAAGGTCGATCCACAAGCTCCAAAACAGACCACACCTCCTAGCAAGGATGATTAGATTAGCATTCTATGTTGGCTAGTACTTGTACTAAATTCTCCGATGTAGAATATGGAAGGAAGGAGGTGCTTATTTGAACTTTTGGCAAAACATGTACTATTCATTCACGCACATTGTTTACTGGATACTGTTCATGCGAAATTATTTATTCCAGAAAAAAAACGTTTTTAGCCCGAAAAAATAGAAGTTATATACGTAGAACTAAAATAATACCATAGTCTAAAAAATTAGTGTTTTATTTTATAATACATACATTTTAGACGGAAAGAAAACATAACACACAGTCTCAAACATTTTATTCTAAAAACATACAATAATCACATTCTTAAAATAATGCAAAAATAAACACACAGTCTCAAACATTTTATTCTAAAAACATACAATTTAGAGTGAAATCAAACATAATCACACAATCTGAAAGACAAACATTTTATTCTAAAAAATAAACATTTAAGACTAAAAGCAAACATAATAACATAGTCTAAAAGAGAAGCAATTTATTCTAAAAAAGACATTTAAGACTGAAAGCAAAACATAATCACACAATCTAAATACAATCATTTTATTAAAAAAAATAGACATTTTTGACTGAATATGAAAATAATCACACAGTATAAAAGACACACATTTTATTCTAAAAACTAGACTTTTTTGACTAAAATCAAAATTGTGCAAACACAGTCAACTTTAAACCGATTAAATGAGATATTTCAACTGATTCTTCACATAGACAACAACAACAACAAGCACCTTCAGTTCGAAAACTCTAGACCTCATGTTTATGATCCGTAAGCTGTTTTATGTGCAAGATTGGTCCCCGAAACGACCCAAAACTTACGAGTAGAAAACCTCATAGTTTAGAACTCGAAAGTTATTGACACCCAACATTTTAGACAACTGATGTGGTGGTTGGAATGCAGATATTTACGATTCGTAATGTTTACTCATTTACTATCGACGTCTGAAACATCGGGTTTCATGTTTGGTGATTGTGGTTGATTTTAGGTAGTGATTTACGAAAGCGAAATAACTGCGTTGAATTACAGTAATGCATGCCATTTAAGATTCGTAACATTTGTGTTTGCAAATACTTTAGAAATCGACAATCTTGAGAGATGAAACGTTTACGATTCGTAATATTGATGGATTAAAGTTTGAAATAACTGTAAATAGGGTGAAATGTAGGGGATGTCAACTCTCTAGGGTTTACTTTGCAGGTACATTTTCGAGTTCGAAATTACACCAGTAGTTTCTTGATAGGGCGTTACATAGGGTAACGTTATATACATTCTTACGACATCGAATCTAGCATTCTTTGTAGCTATGTTTACTAATAGAAAGGATGGTGTTTTGTGATTTAGTATTTTACGTGATCGGATGCGGAGTAGGGGATGACTCTCTAAAGTGTGGTTGCATGATCAAAAACGTTCGAAGATGTAAGTTGTTACGATGTCATATATTCGAGATCTTAAATGTAAAGGAAATTAGTTTTGGAAATGATTCTGTTTAAGGGTAAATATTCTAGTGGCCTATGAAATGAAAATTTAGTGCATTTCTAAAATGAGAAACTTGAATCTGTAAAATATGGTCACAAATTTACGTGCATATCGTTTCACATGTGTCAAAAGCCTATATGGCGATATCCAAACACCAAAATCTGAGTTGACATTCTTAGAATGATGAAAAATAGAACAAATTTGTAGAAATATAGGTAACATGTCTAGGGCATCATACCCGCCTATAGGCATTGTTGATAAGATCTTACTTTGACACATAGGAGCCGCAAGTCCTAATCCTCCCGGGATTCTCACCACGACCCAAACTCTCACTTAGGATGTCATATCCCGCCTTGGATGGTTCAAATACGCCCTTCTCGGCGTTCTCCATGTTTGAACCCTAGTCATTATAATGAAAATAACATAGAGGTCATTGATAACTTGCTACAAAAGAGGTAAAATGTATTTGCCATACAACCGCCAATTGAAACCAGATAAACTTTCAAGATCCCTTAAGAAGGTTGTCATTTCCTCCTTGTCTCCATATCCACCATCCTTGTTCTCCCGTTCCTTGAGATAGAGTTTAAAATTCTTAATATCGTCCACATGCATGGGTAGGGTAGAATCCCTTGCCTCGGCCTCGGGCATTCCATCTGCAATTTTCTCTTGGATTCTTCGTTCTCTATTGTCCCTCACAAACCTCTCCACCGCTAAAGGCATGCCACCGCGACTCATTCGATGTGGCAATTTGTTGGCTTGGGCATTTCTGCTTTTATTCGCATGTGTACCCTAATATGAAATGTTGTGCACACTAGTTAATAAGTATAGCATTATCATCACATTTTAGAACAAGCATTACAGTTTGTGTAGATATTAGAGTTGATTTACAATGCATTACAAGCATTGTAGTTTTAGAGTTGATTTAAATTGTCAAAATAGACTTTGGAATACTTCTTGAAGAACTCCCAACTTTGCTCGGGAATGGTGGTATATATGAGTCTAGGGTTCAAGTGTTTCTTCAGTCCAAAGACATAGTCTCGCGCTAGCATAGCACGAAAATCTCTTGCAATCTTCCCTAATCTTTGCATGGTCTTTTCTTGGAGAAGTTCCATATTGGATGCATCGATGAGAAATGGTCGCTTCGACATACAAAAACATAAATGTGGTTGGATAAATTAATGCAACGACGTACGGATTAATTTGTTTGTGCAGAATCATACAAAGTACAAGTCATAGAGGCACATAATATTGTGTGAGTATTGAAAGTCACTAACCATGCATTCCTCGACAAGCCTTTCTTTCATTGGACGAGGAACTAGAATCCAATAATTGTACTTGATATCAATTTGAGTTCGGGCCGTCTTTCCTACCCAACTTGCCCACTTGCTTCTTTCTTTTGAGATTGGCTCGCCAACTTGGTTGAATTCCATGGGTGTTAGAATACCTTTCTTCATGCGTTGCACAAGCTCGTGACAATAAATCTGTGGTTGCAAGTTGTCGTCACCTTGGTCTTCCACAAGAGGCGTCCTTGTTCTTTTCACAGGTTTTTTTGTTAGCTTCTTCTTTTGGGGAGCCATGTTATACCTTAGACATGAGATAGACTTTATACTTAATGTAAGGCAATGTCATACCAAGTAAAAATACATATACATATATGAAATCATATCGATACTCTTTCCTAACATAGGTTTATACATGGGTAGATAAAACATAGGGTTAAAACTTAATTAAGTGAATCAAAGGCACCATAAATGCTCTATCATAATCATGCCCAGGGTTTAGAATGATGTGTGTATGTATTTAATGTTTAGTTTGGGTTTTAGAGTTTCAACTTATAGTTTCTCAAAGTAAGCTAAATTGCTATTTCATCATTTTATAAGTTTGATAATCCCAACAATACTAATCACACAAACATGCCTCCAAGCGAGGTAAACGAAAGGAGTCTAAGACTCTAACGTAAAGTTAAAATGCAAGTTCACATATATAAAACTAATGGGCATTTGATATAGAATTACTTCTTTCAAAATCAGATTCATTCCATAAAGAATCACCAAATGCAAGAGAGATGTACTAAGTGTTTTGTGAAACCTTCATTGAAATTTCTACATAAACAAATCAACACATCGTTCATGCAAACAAAACAATAATTAAAACCTCACCTAATGAATTGATATGGTAGATGATCAAGAAAATAGGTAGAGATTCTGATTTTGAGGATGATTAAGCAGTAGATCTAGAAATTTGGAAGAGAAAAATGAGGGTAGAGAAGTGGTGTGGTAGATTAGTGAAAAAATATGAGGGAAATAATTGTTGTGTATTCCCACTTCAATATAAATAGAGTTCTGAAGTTTGACCGGCTGATTATTTACGAAGTCGAAAACGTAAGGACAAATGAAAATAAAAGAGGGTTTAAGAAATCGAACTTACAAGTCATTACTATTTCTTATTAAAGTATGATTTTTTTCCTCTATCATACTTTCGAAGGATGAAATATCGCCAAGAGAACGTCCTATTTGTTCTAGTGTTTAAGAATTCGATATTAAAATAGGGTGGACTTTCTATCTTCTTTCGATATCGAACATTATGACATCCTCTTCAGATGAATTTGACACGACTCAGGGTACATTTTAGAGTATTGTACTGGTCGGGAGAAACTTCTATCAAATAGGTTTCTCATTCGCAAAAAAGGAATGATTAAACGCTTTTCGATTTCGTAACTGGTTTACTAAAACTGTTACGTCCCCGATTAGGTAGTCGGGTATCCCTCTTTTTGATTAGTGAATGAAGGTTAAAAAATCAGATAATAATCCTTATAGAAAACATATGTGAAGACCAGTTTTAGAACTCGAAAACAGTTTGAACTTAGTATGATGAAAGTTTGCGACTTCTTATATTTTTTTTACTGTATACAATTACGATTTCGAGACTGATCATGACTTATTCATGTTCATACGAATTCGCAAACCACACACATTACAGATTCACCTCAAAACCCTAAACCCTAAACCCACCCCCTTGGGTCGCAATATTTTAAACACTCGTGTAAATATCGAGAGAATTTTAATTACTCAAATTCATTTCGGTATCCATGAAAAGAATGTATAGCACGAGAAATCATCTTAGAAGCCTTTTACAAGTTCGATATCTATATCTGTTGGGTAATTTTGGTTTAGGGCTACGATAAATGGTTCTTATATTAAACGGAAATATTCGACGTTATATTTTACAGTCAACCTTTAATTATCTTTTGTTATAAATCGCTCTACATACTCAGGTAGGTTAATATATCAAATTTTGAAGTTGCGACTTCTTGGTCGTACTTATGTTCTCTAGTATATATATGTCCTAACTGTTTCTGTATGTATATGCATATTGGTTGCCTTAACATGTGATCTGATATGATTCCGGTTCTGCCGACCTACATGATTGATTGTTCATTAATATATTTGGTACCTAGCTATGTCATTTGTAATGAATTTCACCCATTTTCTAGTCTCCCTTTACTACAAAGAGAAGTGCGACTAAACTGCATGAACTCGATCCAATCGATAAATAAACTTCATCGTTTATTGAAATTACTATATGTAGTAACACTATAGTACAAACATGTATATTATCATTTCATTATATTTAGTTTCATTCATATTCTATTTTATAAGAACGATGCACCACTAAGCATAAAAAGCTCAATAAAAAATTAATATAAATTAATTAGCCATGTTTTCGAAATCTAAAACTAAGAGGAACACATGACATTTTGACATCTGAACTTTTAAATTTGACGCCACATTTTTTCGACAACTTATCTATTTTTACTTTATACAATTTACGATTTCGAGACTGATGATGACTCATTCATGTTTATTCGAATTCGCAAACCACACACATTACAGATTCACCTCAAAACCCTAAACCCACCCCCGTGGGTTGCAATATTTAAAACATTCGTGTAAATTTTGAGAGAATTTTAATTACTCGAATTCAGTTTGATATCCATGAAAAGCATGTGTAGCACGAGAAATTGGCTTAGAAGCCGTTTACAAGTTCGATATCTAAAACTGTTGGGTAAATTTGGTTTAGCGTTACGATAAATGGTTTTTATATTAAACGGAAATATTTGACGTTATATTTTACAGTCAACCATTAATTAGCTTTTGTCATAATTCGCTCTATATACTCAGGTAGGTTAATGTATCAATTTTTGAATTTGCGAATTCTTGGTCGTACTTATGTTCTCTAGTATATATATGTACATACTGTTCCTGTGTATATGTATATTGGTTGCCTTAACGTGTGATCTGATATGATTCCGGTTCTGCCGACCTACATGATTGTTCATCAATATTTTTGGTACCTAGCTATGTCATTTGCAATGAATTTCACCCGTTTTCTAGTCTCCCTTTACTACAAAGAGAATCGCGACTGAACTGCATGAACTCGATCCAATCGATAAATAAGCTTTATCGTTCATTTAAATTACTATAATTCGCTTTATATGCACAGGTAGGTTAATGTCTCAAATTTTTGCTTCCGACTTCTTGGTCGTACTTATGTTCTCTAGCATATATATGTTCTAAAGATTCCTGTGTATATGCATATTGGTGGCCTTATTGATGCCTTAATAAATGTAGCATATTATTGGTACCTATGTCATTTTTATTGAATTTCACCTGTTTTCTTGTCTCCCTTTACGACAAAGAGAAATGTGACTACATGAACTCAATCCAATCGAGAAATAAATTTCATCGTTTATTGAAAGTACTATATGTATATGCTGTAATACTATATTAAAACCACATATATTATCATTTCATTATATTTCATTTCATTCATATTCAATTTTATTTAAGAACGATTCACCACTAAGCATGAAAAGCGCAATAAAAATTAATATAAATAAATTAGCAAATTTTTCGACATCTAAAAGTAAGAGTATATGTGACATTCCGACTTCTCAACTTTTAAATTGAACGTCACATTTTACGACTTCTTTTACTTCTAGATTGTAGACATTTACGATTTTCGTAGACTGATACCTACTTATTGATGTATATTCGACATCGCAAACCACACACACTAGAAATTCATCTCAAAACCCTAAACCCACCCCCTTGGGTCGCAATATTAACATATCGAGAGAATTTTAATTACTCGAATTCATTTTGGTAACCATTTAAAACATGTGTAGCACGAGAAATCGGCTAAGAAGCCATTGACAAGTTCGACATCTAGAACTGTAGGGTAATTTTGGTTTAGTGCTACCTAAATGATTTTTATTTTAACGGAAATATTCTACATTATATTTTGCATATGACATTAATAAGCATTTGTTATAATTCGCTCTATATACACAGGTAGGTTAACGTGTCAAATTTTCTACTTCTGACTTCTTGGTTGTACTTATGTTCTCTAGCATATATATGTACTAACGATTCCTGTGTTTGACAAGAGTTGATAACGATGGCCTTAATATTGATGCCTTAATATATGTAGCATATTATTGGTACCTATGTCATTTGTATTGAATTTCACCTGTTTTCTCGTCTCCCTTTACAACAAAGAGAAATGCGACTGCATGAACTCCATCTAATCGAGAAATAAATTTCAGCGTTTATTGATTGTACGTACTATATGTATATGTTGTAATTCTATATTACAATCGCGTAGATTATCATTTCATTATATTTAATTTCATTCATATTCTATTTTATTTAAGAACGATGCACCACTAAGCATGAAAAGCGCAATAAAAATTAATATAAATAAATTAGCAAATTTTCAACATCTAAAATTAAGAGGAATATGTGACATTTCGAGTTCTCAACTTTTAAATTGAACGTCACATTTTACGACTTCTTATACTTCTAGATTGTAGACATTTAAGATTTCGTAGACTAATACTTACTTATTGATGTATATTCTCGTCTCCCTTTACGACAAAGAGAAATGTCGACTGCATGAACTCGATCCAATCAAGAAATAATTTCATCATTTATTGAAAGTACTATATGTATATGTTGTAGTACTATATTAAAACCATGTATATTATCATTTCATTATATACATACCTTCACACATCAGCTCCCAAACTATGGTGTTGAATCAAGGAACTCCTAAGATTAAAACAAATGTTAGCAACATTTGAAAACATTGAGCCCGTCATTCCATTTTAGTACATAAAACACACTTTTCATATTCGAAAACTACATACATGTACCATATTATCCACTTTCCTACTACGTAAACACCACTCATACTCATTTTCGAAATCTAAAAGTTGAAGGCCTTCAGTTTACCAAACCAGCAATGTTTTTTCGAAATCGTAAACAGGGTGTACTAAAATATTACATCTACGTCATCACAAAATGGTCCTTTGTTTTCGATTTCGGAACTTTTGAGACATTACTTTCGATTCGTAAAACATCACATATTTAACTTGAAACATGGTACTATCATGTGTCATTCATTTTTCTAATCATAAACTTGTTCTACTTGTGTTTTTGATTTCGAATGAAGTGTTTGGTTCATGTTTTTCTAATCTTAAACTTGTTCTACTTGTGTTTTCGATTTCGAATGAAGTGTTTGCTTCATGTATTTCTAATCTTAAAGTTAGACCTTCAACTGAACACCTGAAATTGTTCAATACTCTAATTCAACCATTTTGTTTTCGATATCGGAAATTGTATCACACGGCGTATCTTTGATTTACGCCGTGTGAAATTTCTAACTACTTACCCGACCTATTTTCGAATTCGAAAACTGTGGCGACCAGCGTTTGGGACGGACCGCCGTGCAACGGCGACGTCTCCGGTGACATTTCCAGTAGTGTGATGGAGAGGCGGTTGATTCTCTGTAAATTTATGTGAGGAAAAAATAGAAACCTAAATATATGTATATATAGGCGTGTTCCTAACTTCTTATAATTTTCATAAAAGAAGCCACCTCAAAAAGTGTTTGCACAATAGGAGTCGTCTCTATTTTGTTTTGCAATACCATTTAATTGACACTACATCATATCAAATGATGCAAAAGGGGACATACCTAAAATCCGGCTCCTAAATCAAATCTGAGTTTCCTCATAGCACAGAAAAAAAATCCAAATTCTTTCCACTTCTAAACTACATAATCAATCTGTGCTTATTTCATAATTATTTATTCATAAAATGATATCTGTAATCCATATTTCTTTCTTAAAGCTAAATTGAATCAAATCCTTTCAAAAGCAAAGAGCTAAATTTAATCAATTTATTAGTATAAAAAACCCTAGATTAAGGGTCATTCTCCCCAACTTATCAAAAATCTTTTTATTCAGTTTCATTTAGTTTACATTAGTTCAATTTATTTAAGTTCTGATAAAATATGATTTGTAAAATTCATTTATAATGATAATACTAGTTTCGATGCATTACTTTAGTTTTTCAATTTAATTCAGTTAAGTTCAGCTATGGTCGAATAAGTTATTGTTAACGCTTGGTTCCCCCAATTTATCTTTTTTTTTAGTTATGATATGATAAAATTCAGCTAAATTTAGTCACACTATTACTATTTTCAATTATATTATTTTTATACTAGTTAAATTCAATATATTTTAATTCAATTCAACTAATCGCCAAATAAATGGGGCCATTAACCCTAGAGAATATAAAATCCTAGATCTAATAACTTTAATTCTTTAACAAATATAAAAGTTGTACATGTCATTTTCTAAATAAGTACTTATTACAAGAATCAGAATGACATTCAATATAAATAATGAATAATAAATAATTTTGACCCTTCTAATAATATTGATTTTTTCAAAAAATGAATAATAATAATATTGATTTTTCCACGACTTTAATAGGAATTTTTCCTATATTGTTAGTTGAATACCAATTTATAATTCCTGAAGAACTCTGTAGGCCTCTCTGATCACCTCCTTTGATTTTTACCGTCCAGGATTCCAATCCGTAACCAGCTGAATCACAGTCCCAGGTAATTTAATTTCTCATTCGCGTTTCGATCGTCTGAATTTTTCCCTTCCCAGTTTTATTTTTACATCTATCGGCCGGTGTTCTAATCACTGTTTGTCGGCCATTCATGTTTGTCGGCCATTCACTGTTCTAATCACTGTTTGTCGGCCATTCATGTCTATATGTCGGGTTAAGTTTAAGAGTTCGTAAAGTTAGCCGGATTATAAAAAAAATGCCGGCCAATTTGTCCGGCGAAATCAAAACCAGTATAAAAAAAAGTCTCACCCCCAAGTCATGGGTAATTGTGGATCGATTAGATCTTACCCCAAAATCCCAAAAACATATAAACAATCATCCTAATCTATTTATTTTAGTCCTAAATAATATGAAGAACACATTAAATGTAAAGTCAACCTTTTGCTTAGAAGAAGGAGAGGGAGAGGGAGAGGGAGAGGGAGAGGGAGAGGGAGAGGGAGAAGAAGGAGAGGGAGAAGAAGAAGAAGAAGAAGAAGGAGAGCGAGAAGATGGAGAGGGAGAGGGAGAGGAAAAAGATGGAGAGGGAGAAGGAGAGAACTTGCATAAACTTGCAAGGAGAGAACTTGCATAAGAAGGAGATATCATGTTAAATTTCCGAACTCTGAAATTTAGCCGAATCTCAATAAATGGCGCTTTCTTAAAAAGTCACGCAGAACCGCCTTCTAACGGCTCCGTATTTCTGATTCTACTAGTGACTTGTACAAATGAATGCAATCAGCTTTTATGAAATAATTCTTCTGTTCAGATCATTTAGTCATTTCAATTCAAAACTGTGTGCTGCAAATTTTTCGTGATATTGAAACAAATAAACTAGATTAATTAATTAAATAACATCTTACCGACCTTGATCCGATGTTTTGTTTTGACAGATCGATCCGAAGAGAGCCGGCCGGGCGCCTTTTGTTTTGGATTCCTATCTAGACCGGAGCCGGGCACCGGAAAATGAATTCTTGATGCTTTTTATAGTTTTTTTAAAAAAAATAAATACCACCTCTCAAAGGTGGGGGGAATTAATGGGCACCCCTAACCCAAATAAAAACAGAACTAAAAATAAAGGGAGCAAAATAAACACTACTAGAATATCAAGCCATTTAAGGCAGTTTATCCTTCATGTGTTAAGGCAGAAAACAAATGTCTTCCCTGGTTGTGACTTGAATGAGAAAAATCATCTAAGGCGGTTCCTCTTCCGCCTTAGATGTTTTTGGGTTTAAGGCATTTGTTTCCGCCTTGGATGAAGACTTATACGCCTTGCTAAAAGCTTACGAACTCGATAGCGTGAAAGTCTGTATGATATGAATTGGCTCGTTGCGATACCGTAACTAGCAAACGCTAGTCCCACACAAATGGTTGATTGTTATGTTACGACAGAAGCTTACGTATCGCCAGATGAAATACTAACCAGTTCGCTACATTGAAAAGCCTAGACTGTTATGAATGTGTACGAGACTGGTTACGACTTCCACCGTGCGGATCACTAATAGTGGTTACGATCTCGTAAGTGAACCTAGTTTGTCATATATTTATCTGCTGACGAGACTGGTTACGACAAATAGAGGCGAACCGCTCGGTCATAAGTAGCGAACTCGTTACAAGCCAAATTAAACATTTCTGGTTAATCAAAACGAGCCATATTGTCTTGGTCTTGTCACTAAGGATCTTAGAGAGATAAGCAAGTCGCGATTGATTACTTTCATTCATTTCTTGCAAGCATATTGGGTGCCAAAACCCAATGAAAGTCTTTGCGTTTAGAGCAAGACATTGCATGTACCTAAATAAACAATAGATGGGATATGAACGTATAATAGTGCACAAGTACATGAAAATTCGTAACTTGCAATACGATAGAAGAGATGAGATCAAGTAGCTTACATTTGATGTAGTATAAGGATTGTTTCGGGAAGGGTTTTATAGTTCCAGAAAAGGGCAAAGTCTTCCTATGGAACGACTAATTCCCTCGCTTCGCCGAACACCTGTTTATTGGAGTAGAAATAGTAAACAGAATCCCGACTATGGTGGCCCACCAGATCATAAAACGTGCGAAGGAATCCCGGGAGTGATTTTATGAATCCAACGCCTCCCACCGACATCGGTTTCTTAGCTACCGGAAAATGTAGCGGGTCTACGACGGGTGAAGGTGTGTTTCTATTAATTGGGATAGAATTAGAATTCACATCAACGACCAACCATTTGGGCCACACAAAAAAACGGCCCAAACCTTTACCCACTGTCGTGCACTCTTGATACGCGACGGGTACCAACGCATCCTCGACTAACACATGTAGTATAGAAACCCTAACGAAACCAATAGGGACTTTGGCTTCATGATGTAGTGCCATGTCAGGATATGAATTTCACATTGCAACGTGGCGGGGTTGAGAATTCATCCCACATTCAGCGTACAACTTGCAAGAAGGGAGTTCTAATATACAAATAAGGCATGTTTAATTAGGTCGAATTAGACATATGTAGGAAGAGTATATTTAAAAAATATCAATAATCATTAGTTGTGTAGAATTATTCATTTGATTGAGGTGCAAGTAATTAAACGTACATTTGGTTTGGGATCGGATGGTTGTATGTGAACTTGCTCTTTGATAGGGGCCGAAGGTGTCCATATTTGCTTGTTGGTTTCAACAATAGGTTGGTCAAAAGTAGGTTTGTCAAAAATAGGTTGGTCAACCTCATGTTGTGGTGGGGAAGGATGTGAACCTCTAGACGAGGGTCCATTGATTGGATCGGTGTCACAAAAATCGGATGGAAGAGGATACTTTATAAAAGAACATATATTGGCCAACATTGTTTTCAATTTCTTGACCTCTTGGTCGGATTGTTTTGGCTTGGTTCAATGCTATTTGGAGTTTGGATGGTTTAGGGTCTTTACTACTACGTTTGATACCAAACGCCTCTATTTGAGTAACATAACCACCAATTCCCTTAGCTCTTCCCGGATGCTCGGCCTTCCCAAGTGCCCTACGTAGCACATCGTGTTTACCGACTGGGATGAACAAGCCTTCTTCAACTTCACACTCGACCTTGTCCTAAAAAGGTAGTATTGTAAAATAAAATTTATTATCGTCATCAATTGTTGTGTTTGATTGTTTGATTGTAGTACTAAAATGGAACATGGTATGTCATAGTAGGTAAAGCGTACCACTCGATTAGCCACCCTTTTTGCCTCATCACTTGAGAAAGACCCGTCTTTTTTAATTCCACCAAAGACGAATAGTTGCTGTGTACTATATGTTGTAGGGTCTTTGGCAATGACTAGCTTGTTCGCCTCTTCCGCGTCCATGCCCCCATCCACAAGCTCTTTTACCTCGGTTTCCCTTTTTTTTTGAGGTCTTCCTCCCCACACCCAAGTACCCCGCCCTACCCCCGGTGTAAGGCATAACATTATCAATAGTGGTTTCGCACTTCTTATCCCCCAAACCCTTTTAAAAGGTCTATGTTATTCTAGGAATAAAACACTGATGGAAACAAAAATATTTGGCTAATTGGCATGAAACTATTATTGCAATATCTAGTAAGTAAACTAACCTTTGCGTCATTTTCTAACCATCGCTTCTTGAATGCCTCCCAAGTAAGGGGTACAATGTGATTGTAACGCGTACTTGGATCTTGCCCGAACCTCGTGCCCTTTGGTTTGATATAATCCTTGGCAAGGGTATATTTGTGTTCTAGATGAGCCTTTGATGCGATTTGAAAAGCCTTCTTCTTCACTTGATCATAAGATGTTGCCTCGATAATAAATGGGCGCTACAAATGTGATCAAAACTTAGTCACATTCACAATATTCAATTGTAATTAAAAATAACAAGTGCCACACTAACCTTGCATTCCTTCTATATATCCTTCTTTATGTCGATGCTTAGTAGCCTCCAATCCTTTGTGTCTAATGGTGTGCGTATCCTACCCGTCTTAGCACACCAACTCGACCATCGCGCGGCATCATCGTCGGGCCAAATAGCAACACCAATGTCATTAAACTTGACATGTGTTAGTATTTTGTTATCGATCCTAATCTCTAATTCTCGACAATGTGTGAGGAGTTGAGCTTCTTTCGATGCGCGACACAATTCTCGTTGTCTTTTAACCTCACTTGAACCGCCACAACTACCCACAATAAAGGATGTTACCAAATTGAAGAAGCACAACTAAAGATTGACATTAATTGCAAGAATATAGAGAAAAATGTGGTTGGGAATTCATTGCAAAACTTACCAATCTTTTGCATTCAATTAGTGCTAGTTCCACTTTGTTTTGACACAATTGATGTTTTGAACATGTATGGGATGGGATATAGAGATTTGATGTGAAGAAAAGTGAGGAGATTTGAGAAGATGTGTAAAAGTTTAAACTTTTGGAGATGAAACCCGTAAGATGTGATGGAAAAGATGTCAAAAGTGTTGTGTTTTTCTGTTCTTTAACGTGTTCATTTTATTGTAGCTTGCCTTGTTGCGAACTCGGAACTCTCTCGTTACAGCTGACTAGGGTTGTTACGATATCGTGACATGCTCGTGTGATAACTTTTTTATGGTGTACTTTATCTTTCTAGCGACATCGTAACTGAAAAGCCACAAAAATTTTTGTGACTTGGTAGTTGCGACTTCGCTACCTCTGATCGCCAGAGCTACATAACATAATCTGACTTTTTTTACAACGCACTCATACATGCTAGGATCACGATATAAACAAAATCATGTTATGGAATAAAACTCAAATTCTTCTATTGTAAAAATTATTTTTATTTGTTCCGTCATAAGATGATGTATAACAGTATAGGGATTGGTTGACTTAATGTGCACTTACACTATATAAAGCGTTTCAGAATCTAAATCTGTAATTGTAAGACATTAAGAAACTCTACAAATCAAGTGTACGCTTGTAAACGATGTACTGCGATTACCTTTAAAGACAACAGCAGAGTTGTTGTTGACACATGAACTACATATATGCGCAGTTCACTTGCTTTTGATTAGAGAAACTTGGTTTACTGTAACTCATGTCTGTGATTACAAGTACAATTCATGAAGTAAACAAAGTATCATGCACACATACACTTACCAATTGTGATCACACATCATGCTAACGATTATCGCTTCATAACATTGTATGTTGATGTACTAAGATGTGCTCTGATAGACATAATATTATGATCGATATCTTCCCAATTTAGTATTATACTGTCTATATAAAAAATGAAAATATTTTAGAATATGATTGTTCTTAACAAAATTGAAACTGAATTATCTTGGTTTTACATGGAGTTATGTTATATTGCTTATGTACATTTCAATGCTGATGTACAAAGACATACTCTACTTGAGGTAATCTCATGACCGATATTTTCCAAAAAATGGTATTATACTCTCTCTTTTAAAAATGTATATATTTCAGACTTTTAAAGTGCTTCAAAAAAAAAAATGAAATACGCGGCACATAAAGATGAAATGTGCCAGTTTTATGCTAATTTCCACCAACTTATCGAGGAAGAAAAGGAAACGGGTAGGTGGTTTACTAGGGTAAATAAGAAGGACTTTGAGATTGGGGAGGAAATGTTTAACAAGGTATTAAATGTGTCTTATGCTGTAGAGGAAGATTTCAGCGATCCTCCTACCCCTGGTTTTTATTGTAGGGAACAATGACCCGACAATGCCATTCTCGACCTGGAGCAAGTGGCAGAATTTGCGGAGAAGTATTTTGGTAGGCAAAAGGACAATTTAGGGAAGCCTAGGGATTATAAGATTGATAAGCTTAGTTGTGAGGATAGGATAATATATGAGATGGTTGCTAGGTCTGTGGTTCCAAAGGGAGGATGGATCACCGAGATGAACTACACAACGGTAAGCATGTTTTACTGCATAGTGGAGGGGATAAGGTTGAACCCGGGGCATGTGATATTCGAGCACATGCGACGCAGTGTTGTCGAAAATGGTAGAACAGTGAAGAAGCTACCATATGGTAATTTCATTACCAGATTTTTGACCAACGAGCACCCGAAGATGAAACTGTCTCCTAATGCGGTAGAGTGTTGCTTCTACACAATGTCCTACTTTGAGAGGAAAGGGAAATGTGAGTTGGTTGACGACAAGTGGGAGAAAACAGGGGCGGGATCCAAAAAACCACTTGAATTTGATCCAGAAGAAGTAAGAGAAACTGTCGAAGGTACGCCTCACTACATTTCTTGTTCATTGGTTTATCACATGTTATTTAGTACACAATTCTTCAATTTTGCTTCTATGAACAGCTGTACCCTCGGTGGCGTAGAAGACACTGTTGACCTTATGAGGCAGCGTGTGGCAAAAATAAATCAAAATTGCTGGATAACGGAGAAGGTGATACGTGGAATTGAGAGGGCGCATGCAAAGAAAAAGACAAAGGTCGATCCACAAGCTCCAAAACAGACCACACCTCCTAGCAAGGATGATTAGATTAGCATTCTATGTTGGCTAGTACTTGTACTAAATTCTCCAATGTAGAATATGGAAGGAAGGAGGTGCTTATTTGAACTTTTGGAAAAACATGTACTATTAATTCACGCACATTGTTTACTGGATACTGTTCATGCGAAATTATTTATTCCAGAAAAAAAACGTTTTTAGCCCGAAAAAATAGAAGTTATATACGTAGAACTAAAATAATACCATAGTCTAAAAAATTAGTGTTTTATTTTATAATACATATATTTTAGACGGAAAGCAAACATAACACACAGTCTCAAACATTTTATTCTAAATACAATAATCACATTCTTAAAATAATGCAAAAATAATCACACAGTCTCAAACATTTTATTCTAAAAACATACAATTTAGAGTGAAATCAAACATAATCACACAATCTGAAAGACAAACATTTTATTCTAAAAAATAAACATTTAAGACTAAAAGCAAACATAATAACATAGTCTAAAAGAGAAGCAATTTATTCTAAAAAAGACATTTAAGACAGAAAGCAAAACATAATCACACAATCTAAATACAATCATTTTATTAAAAAAAATAGACATTTTTGACTGAATATGAAAATAATCACACAGTATAAAAGACACACATTTTATTCTAAAAACTAGACTTTTTAGACTAAAATCAAAATTGTGCAAACACAGTCAACTTTAAACCGATTAAATGAGATATTTCAACTGATTCTTCACATACACAACAACAACAACAAGCACCTTCAGATCAAAACAAACACAAATCAGGGAAGAATGTTTTTATCCGATTGGAATGAGGTTTGGGTTCCGACACTAGTGGAGGATGGAAGCCCCCACGGCGGTACTGGGTAGGAGCCACGGCGGTCAAACCCGCCGTTACTGGAAGTGCCGTCCATCGGTGTTCCAGTTTTGCACGACGAAAGGACCCGCCGCGCGTGCACTATTTTCGAGTTCGAAAACTCTAGACCTCATGTTTATGATCCGTAAGCTGTTTTATGTGTAAGATTGGTCCCCTAAACGACCCAAAACTTACGAGTAGAAAACCTCATAGTTTAGAACTCGAAAGTTATTGACACCCAACATTTTAGACAACTGATGTGGTGGTTGGAATGCAGATATTTACGATTCTAAATGTTTACTCATTTACTTTCGACGTCTGAAACATCGGGTTTCATGTCGGGTGATTGTGGTTGATTTTAGGTAGTGATTACGAAAGCGAAATAACTGCGTTGAATTACAGTAATGCATGCCATTTAAGATTCGTAACATTTGTGTTTGCAAATACTTTAGAAATCGACAATCTTGAGAGATGAAACGTTTACGATTCGTAATATTGATGGATTAAAGTTTGAAATAACTGTAAATAGGGTGAAATGTAGGGGATGTCAACTCTCTAGGGTTTACTTTGCAGGTACATTTTCGAGTTCGAAATTACACCAGTAGTTTCTTGATAGGGCGTTACATAGGGTAACGTTGTATACATTCTTACGACATCGAATCTAGCATTCTTTGTAGCTATGTTTACTAATAGAAAGGATGGTGTTTTGTGATTTAGTATTTTACGTGATCGGATGCGGAGTAGGGGATGACTCTGTAAAGTGTGGTTGCATGATCAAAAACGTTCGAAGATGTAAGTTGTTACGATGTCATATATTCGAGATCTTAAATGTAAAGGAAATTAGTTTTGGAAATGATTCTGTTTAAGGGTAAATATTCTAGTGGCCTATGAAATGAAAATTTAGTGCATTTCTAAAATGAGAAACTTGAATCTGTAAAATATGGTCACAAATTTACGTGCATATCGTTTCACATGTGTCAAAAGCCTATATGGCGATATCCAAACACCAAAATCTGAGTTGACATTCTTAGATTGATGAAAAATAGAACAAATTTGTAGAAATATAGGTAACATGTCTAGGGCATCATACCCGCCTATAGGCATTGTTGATAAGATCTTACTTTGACACATAGGAGCTGCAAGTCCTAATCCTCCCGGGATGCTCACCACGACCCAAACTCTCACTTAGGATGTCATATCCCGCCTTGGATGGTTCAAATACGCCCTTCTCGGCGTTCTCCATGTTTGAACCCTAGTCATTATAATGAAAATAACATAGAGGTCATTGATAACTTGCTACAAAAGAGGTAAAATGTATTTGCCATACAACCGCCAATTGAAACCAGATAAACTTACAAGATCCCTTAAGAAGGTTGTCATTTCCTCCTTGTCTCCATATCCACCATCCTTGTTCTCCCGTGCCTTGAGATAGAGTTCAAAATTCTTAATATCGTCCACATGCATGAGTAGGGTAGAATCCCTTGCCTCGGCCTCGGGCATTCCATCTGCAATTTTCTCTTGGATTCTTCGTTCTCTATTGTCCCTCACAAACCTCTCCACCGCTAAAGGCATGCCGCCGCGACTCATTTGATGTGGCAATTTGTTGGCTTGGGCATTTCTGCTTTTATTCGCATGTGTACCCTAATATGAAATGTCGTGCACACTAGTTAATAAGTATAGCATTATCATCACATTTTAGAACAAGCATTACAGTTTGTGTAGATATTGTAGTTTTAGAGTTGACTTAAATTGTCAAAATAGACTTTGGCATACTTCTTGAAGAACTCCCAACTTTACTCGGGAATGGTGGTATATATGAGTCTAGGGTTCAAGTGTTTCTTCACTCCAAAGACATAGTCTCGCGCTAGCATAGCACGAAAATCTCTTGCAATCTTCCCTAATCTTTGCATAGTCTTTTCTTGGAGAAGATCCATATTGGATGCATCGATGAGAAATGGTCGCTTCGACATACAAAAACATAAATGTGGTTGGGTAAATTAATGCAACGACATACTGATTAATTTGTTTGTGCAGAATCATACAAAGTACAAGTCATAGAGGCACATAATATTGTGTGAGTATTGAAAGTCACTAACCATGCATTCCTCGACAAGCCTTTCTTTCATTGGACGAGGAACTAGAATCCAATAATTGTACTTGATATCAATTTGAGTTCGGGCCGTCTTTCCTACCCAACTTGCCCACTTGCTTCTTTCTTTTGAGATTGGCTCGCCAACTTGGTTGAATTCCATGGGTGTTAGAATACCTTTCTTCATGCGTTGCACAAGCTCGTGACAATAAATCCGTGGTTGCAAGTTGTCGTCACCTTGGTCTTCCACAAGAGGCGTCCTTGTTCTTTTCACAGGTTTTTTTGTTAGCTTCTTCTTTTGGGGAGCCATGTTATACCTTAGACATGAGATAGACGTTATACTTAATGTAAGGCAATGTCATACCAAGTAAAAATACATATACATATATGAAATCATATCGATACTCTTTCCTAACATAGGTTTATACATGGGTAGATAAAACATAGGGTTAAAATTTAATTATGTGAAACAAAGGCAACATAAATACTCTATCATAATCATGCCCAGGATTTAGAATGATGTGTGTATGTATTTAATGTTTGGTTTGGGTTTTAGAGTTTCAACTTATAGTTTCTCAAAGTAAGCTAAATTGCTATTTCATCATTTTATAAGTTTGATAATCCCAACAATACTAATCACACAAACATGCCTCCAAGCGAGGTAAACGAAAGGAGTCTAAGACTCTAACGTAAAGTTAAAATGCAAGTTCACATATATAAAACTAATGGGCATTTGATATAGAATAACTACTTTCAAAATCAGATTCATTCCATAAAGAATCACCAAATGCAAGAGAGATGTACTAAGTGTTTATGTGAAACCTTCATTGAAATTTCTACATAAACAAATCAACACATCGTTCATGCAAACAAAACAATAATTAAAACCTCACCCAATGAATTGATATGGTAGATGATCAAGAAAATAGGTAGAGATTCTGATTTTGAGGATGATTAAGCAGTAGATCTAGAAATTTGGAAGAGAAAAATGAGGGTTTGAGTAGTGGTGTGGTAGAGTAGTGAAAAAATATGAGGGAAATAAGTGTTGTGTATTCCCACTTCAATATAAATAGAGTTCTGAAGTTTGACCGGCTGATTATTTACGAAGTCGAAAACGTAAGGACAAATGAAAATAAAAGAGGGTTTAAGAAATCGAACTTACAAGTCATTACTATTTCTTATTAAAGTATGATTTTTTTCCTCTATCATACTTTCGAAGGATGAAATATCGCCAAGAGAACGTCCTATTTGTTCTAGTGTTTAAGAATTCGATATTAAAATAGGGTGGACTTTCTACCTTGTTTCGATATCGAACATCATGACATCCTCTTCAGATGAATTTGACACGACTCAGGGTACATTTTAGAGTATTGTACTGGTCGGGAGAAACTTCTATCAAATAGGTTTCTCATCCGCAAAAAAGAATGATTAAACGCTTTTCGATTTCGTACCTGGTTTACTAAAACTGTTACGTCCCCGATTAGGTAGTCGGGTATCCCTCTTTTTGGTTTGTGAATGAAGGTTAAAAATCAGATAATAATCCTTATAGAAAACATATGTGAAGACCAGTTTTAGAACTCGAAAATAGTTTGAACTTAGTATGATGAAAGTTTGCGACTTCTTCTATTTTTTTTACTGTATACAATTACGATTTCGAGACTGATCATGACTTATTCATGTTCATACGAATTCGCAAACCACACACATTACAGATTCACCTCAAAACCCTAAACCCTAAACCCACCCCCTTGGGTCGCAATATTTAAAACACTCGTGTAAATATCGAGAGAATTTTAATTACTCAAATTCATTTCGGTATCCATGAAAAGAATGTATAGCACGAGAAATCGTCTTAGAAGCCTTTTACAAGTTCGATATCTAAATCTGTTGGGTAATTTTGGTTTAGGGCTACGATAAATGGTTCTTATATTAAACGGAAATATTCGACGTTATATTTTACAGTCAACCTTTAATTATCTTTTGTTATAAATCGCTCTACATACTCAGGTAGGTTAATATATCAAATTTTGAAGTTGCGACTTCTTGGTCGTACTTATGTTCTCTAGTATATATATGTCCTAACTGTTTACGTATGTATATGCATATTGGTTGCCTTAACATGTGATCTGATATGATTCCGGTTCTGCCGACCTACATGATTGATTGTTCATTAATATTTTTGGTACCTAGCTATGTCATTTGTAATGAATTTCACCCATTTTCTAGTCTCCCTTTACTACAAAGAGAAGTGCGACTGAACTGCATGAACTCGATCCAATCGATAAATAAACTTCATCGTTTATTGAAATTACTATATGTAGTAACACTATAGTACAAACATGTATATTATCATTTCATTATATTTAGTTTCATTCATATTCTATTTTATAAGAACGATGCACCACTAAGCATAAAAAGCTCAATAAAAAAATTAATATAAATTAATTAGCCATGTTTTCGAAATCTAAAACTAAGAGGAATACATGACATTTTGACATCTGAACTTTTAAATTTGACGCCACATTTTTTCAACAACTTATCTATTTTTACTTTATACAATTTACGATTTCGAGACTGATGATGACTCATTCATGTTTATTCGAATTCGCAAACCACACACATTACAGATTCACCTCAAAACCCTAAACCCACCCCCGTGGGTTGCAATATTTAAAACATTCGTGTAAATTTTGAGAGAATTTTAATTACTCGAATTCAGTTTGATATCCATGAAAAGCATGTGTAGCACGAGAAATTGGCTTAGAAGCCGTTTACAAGTTCGATATCTAAAACTGTTGGGTAAATTTGGTTTAGCGTTACGATAAATGGTTTTTATATTAAACGGAAATATTCAACGTTATATTGCACAGTCAACCATTAATTAGCTTTTGTCATAATTCGCTCTATATACTCAGGTAGGTTAATGTATCAATTTTTGAACTTGCGAATTCTTGGTCGTACTTATGTTCTCTAGTATATATATGTACATACTGTTCTTGTGTATATGTATATTGGTTGCCTTAACGTGTGATCTGATATGATTCCGGTTCTGCCGACCTACATGATTGTTCATCAATATTTTTGGTACCTAGCTATGTCATTTGCAAAGAAATTTCACCCGTTTTCTAGTCTCCCTTTACTACAAAGAGAATCACGACTGAACTGCATGAACTCGATCCAATCGATAAATAAGCTTTATCGTGCATTGAAATTACTATAATTCGCTTTATATGCACAGGTAGGTTAATGTCTCAAATTTTATACTTCCGACTTCTTGGTCGTACTTATGTTCTCTAGCATATATATGTTCTAACGATTCCTGTGTATATGCATATTGGTGGCCTTATTGATGCCTTAATAAATGTAGCATATTATTGGTACCTATGTCATTTTTATTGAATTTCACCTGTTTTCTTGTCTCCCTTTACGACAAAGAGAAATGTGACTACATGAACTCAATCCAATCGAGAAATAAATTTCATCGTTTATTGAAAGTACTATATGTATATGTTGTAATACTATATTACAACCGCATATATTATCATTTCATTATATTTCATTTCATTCATATTCTATTTTATTTAAGAACGATGCACCACTAAGCATGAAAAGCGCAATAAAAATTAATATAAATAAATTAGCAAATTTTTTGACATCTAAAAGTAAGAGTATATGTGACATTCCGACTTCTCAACTTTTAAATTGAACGTCACATTTTACGACTTCTTTTACTTCTAGATTGTAGACATTTACGATTTTCGTAGACTGATACTTACTTATTGATGTATATTCGACATCGCAAACCACACACACTAGAAATTCATCTCAAAACCCTAAACCCACCCCCTTGGGTCGCAATATTAACATATCGAGAGAATTTTAATTACTCGAATTCATTTTGGTAACCATTTAAAACATGTGTAGCACGAGAAATCGGCTAAGAAGCCATTGACAAGTTCGACATCTAGAACTGTAGGGTAATTTTGGTTTAGTGCTACCTAAATGATTTTTATTTTAACGGAAATATTCTACATTATATTTTGCATATGACATTAATAAGCATTTGTTATAGTTCGCTCTATATACATAGTTAGGTTAAAGTGTCAAATTTTCTACTTCTGACTTCTTGGTTGTACTTATGTTCTCTAGCATATATATGTACTAACGATTCCTGTGTTTGACAAGAGTTGATAACGATGGCCTTAATATTGATGCCTTAATATATGTAGCATATTATTGGTACCTATGTCATTTGTATTGAATTTCACCTGTTTTCTCGTCTCCCTTTACAACAAAGAGAAATGCGACTGCATGAACTCCATCTAATCGAGAAATAAATTTCAGCGTTTATTGATTGTACGTACTATATGTATATGTTGTAATTCTATATTACAATCGCGTAGATTATCATTTCATTATATTTAATTTCATTCATATTCTATTTTATTTAAGAACGATGCACCACTAAGCATGAAAAGCGCAATAAAAATTAATATAAATAAATTAGCAAATTTTCGACATCTAAAAGTAAGAGGAATATGTGACATTTCGAGTTCTCAACTTTTAAATTGAACGTTACATTTTACGACTTCTTATACTTCTAGATTGTAGACATTTAAGATTTCGTAGACTAATACTTACTTATTGATGTATATTCTCGTCTCCCTTTACGACAAAGAGAAATGTCGACTGCATGAACTCGATCCAATCATGAAATAATTTCATCATTTATTGAAAATACTATATGTATATGTTGTAGTACTATATTACAACCATGTATATTATCATTTCATTATATACATACCTTCACACATCAGCTCCCAAACTATGGTGTTGAATCAAGGAACTCCTAAGATTAAAACAAATGTTAGCAACATTTGAAAACATTGAGCCCGTCATTCCATTTTAGTACATAAAACACACTTTTCAAATTCAAAAACTACATACATGTACCATTTTATCCACTTTCCTACTACGTAAACACCACTCATACTCATTTTCGAAATCTAAAAGTTGAAGGCCTTCAGTTTACCAAACCAGCAATGTTTTTTCGAAATCGTAAACAGGGTGTACTAAAATATTACATCTACGTCATCACAAAATGGTCCTTTGTTTTCGATTTCGGAACTTTTGAGACATTACTTTCTATTCGTAAAACATCACACATTTAACTTGAAACATGGTACTATCATGTGTCATTCATTTTTCTAATCATAAACTTGTTCTACTTGTGTTTTCGATTTCGAATGAAGTGTTTGGTTCATATTTTTCTAATCTTAAACTTGTTCTACTTGTGTTTTCGATTTCGAATGAAGTGTGTGCTTCATGTTTTTCTAATCTTAAAGTTAGACCTTCAACTGAACACCTGAAATTGTTCAATACTCTACTTCAACCATTTTGTTTTCGATATCGGAAATTGTATCACACGGCGTATCTTTGATTTACGCCGTGTGAAATTTCTAGCTACTTACCCGACCTATTTTCGAATTCGAAAACTGTGGCGACCAGCGTTTGGGACGGACCGCCGTGCAACGGCGACGTCTCCGGTGACATTTCCAGTAGTGTGATGGAGAGGCGGTTGATTCTCTGTAAATTTATGTGAGGAAAAAATAGAAACCTAAATATATGTATATATAGGCGTGTTCCTAACTTCTTATAATTTTCATAAAAGAAGCCACCTCAAAAAGTGTTTGCACAATAGGAGTCGTCTCTATTTTGTTTTGCAATACCATTTAATTGACACTACATCATATCAAATGATGCAAAAGGGGACATACCTAAAATCCGGCTCCTAAATCAAATCTGAGTTTCCTCATAGCACAGAAAAAAAATCCAAATTCTTTCCACTTCTAAACTCTTTCCACTTCTAAACTACATAATCAATCTGTGCTTATTTCATGATTATTTATTCATAAAATGATATCTGTAATCCATATTTCTTTCTTAAAGCTAAATTGAATCAAATCCTTTCAAAAGCAAAGAGATAAATTGAATCAATTTATTAGTATAAAAAACCCTAGATTAAGGGTCATTCTCCCCAACTTATCAAAAATATTTTTATTCAGTTTCATTTAGTTTACATTAGTTCAATTTATTTAAGTTCTGGTAAAATATGATTTGTAAAATTCATTTATAATGATACTACTAGTTTCGATGCATTACTTTAGTTTTTCAATTTAATTCAGTTAAGTTCAGCTATGGTCGAATAAGTTATTGTTAAAGCTTAGTTCCCCCAATTTATCTTTTTTTTTAGTTATGATATGATAAAATTCAGCTAAATTTAGTCACACTATTACTATTTTCAATTAGATTATTTTTATACTAATTCAATTCAATATATTTTAATTCAATTCAACAAATCGCCAAATAAATGGGGCCATTAACCCTAGAGAATATAAAATCCTAGATCTAATAACTTTAATTCTTTAACAAATATAAAAGTTGTACATGTCATTTTCTAAATAAGTACTTATTACAAGAATCAGAATGACATTCAATATAAATAATGAATAATAAATAATTTTGACCCTTCTAATAATATTGATTTTTTCAAAAAATGAATAATAATAATATTGATTTTTCCACGACTTTAATAGGAATTTTTCCTATATTGTTAGTTGAATACCAATTTATAATTCCTGAAGAACTCTGTAGGCCTCTCTGATCACCTCCTCTCATTCTTACCGTCCAGGATTCCAATCCGTAACCAGCTGAATCACCGTCCCAGGTAATTTAATTTCTCATTCGCGTTTCGATCGTCTGAATTTTTCTCTTCCCAGTTTTATTTTTACATCTATCGGCCGGTGTTCTAATCACTGTTTGTCGGCCATTCATGTTTATCGATCTGGTGTTCTTTCAATTCCAATCTTGGTGTTACAGCCTTTTGTGTGATGCATACTGAAATAAGATTTTAATTAGGTCACCTGAATAACTCACTTCAGTCAATTTTTGCTCAATGCACAAACTCACTAGATCTTTTTTATGTCTTTGCTTCATATCATTTGTATTTGGGATGGATCAGGTATATCCCTTGGCTTTAGGTTTGTTTTCTAAAACAAATTGATGAGTTGTATTCAATTTTGGGTCTTGCTTCTATCATTCTCAGGGGACTGATATATCTATATGTCATGTGATTCTATTCATCATTTCTCAGAATATATATTCATGTTTGTTTCTGTTATATTCTTCTTTTAATTTGAGAGATTGCGCTGTGCTATATATTAATGGAGGTTTTAGTATTTGTTTACGCCCTGTTTTGTATCAGGTCTTTTTAACCTATCAGCCATGGATGAAATCAAGGCTGCTAAACTTCGAGTTCATAACCTGTGTGACTTTCCCGATGAAATCTGCAGTCACTTCCTCTCGTTTTTACCCCCAACGGAGGCTGTCAAGACATCCACTCTTTCCTCAAGGTGGAGGCATCTATACAATGGTGTTCCGGAGATTGAGACATTTATCGGTACGTAAGACATCAAACCTTCAAAGCTTCTTCGTGACTAATTTTCCTTATTATACATGTGACTCATGTGACTCTTGTGGGTTCTATATCTGAATTTGTAATATGACCTATCTAATATTTGATGTTGATAAATTTGTTCCCTAAAATCTTAATATCTACTAATATTTTTCTTCTATGAATGCTTTCAGAGCATATTAAACGTATGATGATACTACTTTCGGAAATGATCGCTAATATTCAGGCTTCGACGAGTAAACTGCTGCTCGAGGTGAGCAAAATACGAGACATTAATGATCTGCTCGCCATGTCAGGTAACTTTCACAATGTATGGCTGCATATGTCTATCTGATGCAGCTGCAAAGTCTGTTCTTCAAGATTAATATATTCTTTCTTGTATGTATCCAACCACACTGACTTTTGTGGGTTCTATGTATCAATTTGTAACTAAGCTATCTAAACTTAGATTGTTGATTAAGTATGTTTACCTATAATTAATTTCTTCTGATATTCATCCTTAAATGATTTCAGAGGGAGCACATAGGATCAAAATATTGCTTGAAAGGCCGGCCTCTGATTGTGTCTGGATGAGAAAATGGAATGACGTCAATGTGAAAAGACTGCAAGAGGAGTTGAACGCTGCAATGAAACTAAGTGAAGCTCTGACATCATCTATTGAGCAACAATCTTATACCCTTCGTTTTGATGATGATGACGCTGGTGATAATGCTAATGTTGATGAGGCGGAGTGAGAGTGGTATAATTGTATTGTGTATCTTCATGCTTATGTGAGGGAATGGTTTATGCTTATATTAACTTGTGAGGATTCGAATATTTTGAAATTTCAGACAATGATTTAAAATTTTGTAGATTGAAGATTTAACTTATGTGGCTTGTGTTTTATTAACTTGTGTGGATTTCCAATTTTGTGTTGGTTTCTTTTAGATGTGGTTGCATTGATCATCAGCCTCTAATGCCTGTCTCATCTGGCCGGAAAGAGCAATGAAATAGTGTGTGAGGAATGAAATATGAGTTTCATTCCTATCAGAATCTAATCGACCAAGAAGCAACCTTTTTAATTTTTATGCCTGAAATACCTATATATATTGTCCTTGCATCTTTAGTATCGTCTATTACCTATCGATTGTATAGAAATCGGAAGTATCATTAACCCAATGATACTCATATTTCTGATTCCATGCTTCAAACACTTTGATAAGCTCGGTCTTTCCTCATTTTCATGCTCAGGAAAGCATTCCACCAGTTTTTTCACGAAGATATCAATTCAAGAGACTTTTGCATTGTTTTCAGCTCCAGTTTGATCTTCATAGGAACTGAGGTTGTTTACTACACTAATTCTTTCAGCTATTGTATGCCTTTCAATTTTTGTCGAAAGAATCTTTGTTTTCATTCCTATCACAATTCTTGAGAGCATGCATTTCAGAAGCATATGATCTCCAAGTGAAACTTATTCCACCACTTTTTGAAAAATGGAAGTTGGTGGATTTTCTTTTTATTATACTAAAAAGGTTTGTGGATAATTTACTTGTGTTGATTTTATGCCAAAAATACTAAAATGGAATGTGCTGAACCTCCATCAAGTTTTGTCACCTAATCAATATATAGTGCACCATACAATCAACACACTGTACCAGGAACCGGTTGCTTTATAGACATTGGACTAACTTGAGGATGATTATCCGCCAGGTAATTCATTGTTGTATCGGTGGATTTTCTGCTTTCAATTTGGTACTTTCTGCTTGGTTAATCTCCTGTATTTAGGGCCATTCGAAAGATCAGGACACGACTTGTATGGCTATCGAAAACATGGAGACTCCAGATTGAAGATTTAACTTATGTGGCTTGTGTTTTATTAACTTGTGTGGATTTCCAATTTTGTGTTGGTTTCTTTTAGATGTGGTTGCATTGATCATCAGCCTCTAATGCCTGTCTCATCTGGCCGGAAAGAGCAATGAAATAGTGTGTGAGGAATGAAATATGAGTTTCATTCCTATCAGAATCTAATCGACCAAGAAGCAACCTTTTTAATTTTTATGCCTGAAATACCTATATATATTGTCCTTGCATCTTTAGTATCGTCTATTACCTATCGATTGTATAGAAATCGGAAGTATCATTAACCCAATGATACTCATATTTCTGATTCCATGCTTCAAACACTTTGATAAGCTCGGTCTTTCCTCATTTTCATGCTCAGGAAAGCATTCCACCAGTTTTTTCACGAAGATATCAATTCAAGAGACTTTTGCATTGTTTTCAGCTCCAGTTTGATCTTCATAGGAACTGAGGTTGTTTACTACACTAATTCTTTCAGCTATTGTATGCCTTTCAATTTTTGTCGAAAGAATCTTTGTTTTCATTCCTATCACAATTCTTGAGAGCATGCATTTCAGAAGCATATGATCTCCAAGTGAAACTTATTCCACCACTTTTTGAAAAATGGAAGTTGGTGGATTTTCTTTTAATTATACTAAAAAGGTTTGTGGATAATTTACTTGTGTTGATTTTATGCAGAAAATACTAAAATGGAATTTGCTGAACCTCCATCAAGTTTTGTCACCTAATCAATATATAGTGCACCATACAATAAACACACAGTACCATGAACCGGTTGCTTTGTAGACATTGGACTAACTTGAGGATGATTATCCGCCGGGTAATTCATTGTTGTATGGATTTTCTGCTTTCAATTTGGTACTTTCTGCTTGGTTAATCTCCTGTATTTAGGGCCATTCGAAAGATCAGGACACGACTTGTATGGCTATCGAAAACATGGAGACTCCAGATTTACAGGTACAGCTCTCTTTGTGCCAGTGCTCTTAATTATGTTTTCCTCTTCACGTGTAGTTAGATGAAGGGTTAGTTAATAATGTTTACTATACCTGTTCTCGATAAACTATATCAATCGATGAATCTCAAATTTCCTTGTACTGTGTCTGAATCGACACTTAGATCTGCTGATCATTCTGAATCGACACTTAGATCTGCTGATCATTTGAATCCACACTTCAATGGCAATTCATTGTCACTTGGCACGGTGTCTGAATTTGGTCCTTTTTTCAATTTATTTACTTGATTATGCTGTTTTGCAGCTAGACAATTATGAGACAGTAAGAGACACTAGATAGTTGAGGCGGATTCTACCGTTGTGATTGTTCATTGAGGTGATGTTTTCTATAAGACATCAAACCTTCAAAGATTCTTCGTGACTAATTTTCCTTATTATATATGTGACTTTTGCGGGTTCTATGTCTGAATTTGTAATTTGACCTATCTAATGATTGATGTTTGTAAATTTGTTCACCAAACCATTTTTATCTACTAATATTTGTCTTTTACAAATGCTTTCTAAGAGAATTAATTGCACGGTGATGGAACTTTTTTAATTGATCACTAATGTTCGGATTAGGATGAGTGAAATGCTAGCTTATGTGAGCGGAATACAAGAGATTAATGCTTTGTTCGCCATATCAGGTAACTTTAAAAATGATTGGCTGATTTGGTGTATCTAATGTAGCTACTATGTATGTTCTACCAGAGTAATATATTGTTGCTCGTTTTGTAATCAACTACATTGACTATTGCATGCTATATGTCTCAATTTGTAATTAATTTGACATATCTAGACTCATATCTTTGACTAAGTTTATTAATGTCTTCTAATATTTGTCATCCTTAAATGCCTTCAGAGGATATATGCAGTTAAGATCAAAAGAGTTTTGGTAAAGATAGCCTCTATATGTGTCGCAATGAGTAAATTAAAGCTCAATGTGAGAGTCTTAAAAGGGGACTTGAACGTTGCCATGAAACTAGATGAAGCTCTAACAGTCTCTATTGAGCAATAATCATATACCCTTGATGGTGATGATGATGACGATAATGAGGAAGAAGATGGTGATCCTAATGATGATGAGGAGGAGTGAGAGTGGTAGGATTGTTTGTGTGTGTATTCATCCTTAAGTGAGGAAATGTTTTGACATGGTTTATATTTTTATTGACTTGCATGGACTTGACTATTAGCTAGAGCATTTAGACAATTATTTAACATTTTGAAGATTGAAGATTTAACTTGTGTGATTTAACAGAATAGCTAATAGCATAAAAACAGATCCAAGTAAAGTATAAAGGAAAAACTGATATGCTGCCTTGATCTTTCTTTGTCTCGAACCCCAAACTCCTATAATAATGGTAGAGTAAGGGGTGGCTCCAAAGCGGAATTGACCGGCGGTGGTTGGTCGAAGCTCCAGTAGGTAGCCACTCCATTCTCAGAGAACCGTACGTGAGACTTCCGTCTCATACGGCTCCGTCCCGAGCTTACGTCGTCGGCCTTGGCATTAGATATGAGATTAACTTACAGCTGAACAATTAACTTATCAATATGAGATTCCAAAGTAAGGCCAGAAGATCTACGTAGGCATGTCTAAAGAGGCCAGGACTAATATTTTACATGCATTTCATTCATGTGCTATAGGAGGACATAGTATGCTACCCTCAAAAGAATGTTGGCTAAATTTACATGGCATGAGATTAGGGATAGCATCACTAAATTCATTCAGAGTTGTGAAATCTGTCAAAGGAACAAGAGTGAACATTGTCATTCACCTGGAATGTTGCAACCCTTACAAATTCCCACTCAATCATGGACTCAGTTATCTATGGACTTCATTGAAAACCTCCTTAACTCCCAAGGTTATGATACAATTTTGGTAGTGGTGGACGGGTATACCAAATATGCTCATTTCTTGGCACTTACTCACCCTTTTACTGCCAAAAAATTAGCCTTAGATGTTCTTAGATGAGGTTTTTAGGCTGCATGGGGTTCCTTAATCTATTGTGAGTGACTGAGACAAGGTATTCACGAGTCACTTCTGGAATGAGCTCTTGTCAAAGTTTGGTGTGAAACTGAAGTTTTACACTGATTATCACAAATGGTAAAACAGAAAGAGTCAATCAAGTGTTAGAAAACTACTTGAGATGTTTCTGTGGTGAGTTTCCTATTTCTTGGAGAAGCTGGTTATGTTTAGCTGAGAGATGGTACAATTTATATCACCATACCAGTCTAGATATATCACCACATGAGACTCTCTATGGAGTAAAGGCACTGCACATTCCCATGGGCATTTTGGATGACTCACTGATCTACCTACATCTGCTAATCTAATCCAGAACATACAAGAAATTCAACAAAAGATTCAACTCCACCTTAAGCAAGCTCAATAAAGAATGAAGTTCTTTGTTGATAATAAGAGATTTCATTGATCTTTCAACACTGGAGATTCGGTTTATCTCATAATCAACAGACATAGACAACATTCTCTACACATTACTCAGTTGGTTAAGTTGTTAGCTAAGTATTGTGGCCCCTTCCAAGTAGAGCAAAAAATTGGGTTTGCTGCCTATAAGATCAAAGTTCCTTATCACAGTAGAGTGCACCCTGTGTTCCATGTGTCACTGCTCAAATAATTTGTTGGAGCTGCACCTACCACTCAGAGTAGTCCTCCTACATTTGAAGATGAAGATCTTTGTTCATTGGAGCCTCTAGAAAATATTGCAAAAGGGACTCATTTCACAGGCTGAAACGCTACAAATTCAGTGGCTAATACAATGGAAAGGTTTACCAAGGGAAGAAATTTCATGGAGGGATGCTAAAGTAATCAAACAATTATTTCCCAGTTTCAGATCCTAATCTGAAGTGCTTGAGGACAAGCACTCTCCAAGCGAAAGGGATTTGTCATGATCTAAGGCACTAAGGGTAAAAATGTACTTTCCAGTGATGGGTCAACGGTGGTTGACCAGGAGAAGACCAGCGGTTGACTGGCGGTTGGAGGCAACTTCTTAGCTGAGGTAGAATGGGATCAAATAGGGAATCTAGAGTACTTCAGTTATACAATTTCTTCTATGCCAAAAAATTTATTAGCTTAGCTAGGAACTCATTTTCTCTCTCTTTTTCATGTTGTTGTTGATTTTAATCTGCAAATGAGTTCTTGGTTCATTTAATTCATTACATGTAAAAAGTAATGAAATAAGAGGAAATCAAAGTGGGCTTGTATTTTGTAATAAAAGAAAGTAGGTGGGCATATGTTTGCATCATCTTCTCCTTTCCATTGTTTTCCCATCGCAAAAACATAGATTACTCATCAAAAAAAACATAACGAATGAAGAACTCAAATTTCAGACCATGATGTTCCTACCTCGCCGGATTTTATTGGAGGATTTCAAACCCCCTCTGGCCTCCCGTAGATCCGTCCCTACACGCAGTGAAAACATCCGCCACGATGCACGTAAAATAGAGGCCGGCCGCTGCAGATATGTCGGTGATAAGGCGATGGTTTTTGTGTGGTGTTTCTTGACCAACAATAAATTTGTGAGTCTAACAGAATTTTATGAATTTTAATATATACTAATTACATTTGAATCCAAGAGTACTAGTAGTGAAATTAGTTTCAGAACAACAATATTTTTGGCATTAATTTTAGAAATAAGATTATACACGCAAATAAATCATCTATTCATGAAATATTTAGGAATTGACTGATAATTAATTAATTATATCAAAATCAAATAAAATTGTAATGTTATGAAATTTTTTATTCAAAGCACGTTAAATCTTATTTCACGTGCTCACCTTTTTTGTCAATCTAAAATAACGAAAATTGGATGTGAATGAGGGCGAGAAAGTGATTTCAAGGTGGACTAAGTCAATGGGAATGTTCCTCCAAAGACCAGTGGGAAACGGGAACATGTGAGAAATCACATTACACATTGGAATCGGATACGGAAATGAGGTCTATATAAAGCCCCAAGTAACTACTCTAATCTCACACCAATTCCATTTCTCTCATATCTGCTTTAGAAAGATGAAGAAAGATGAAGATGAAGAAAGATGAAGAAAGACTGGTAAACCCCGCGGGACAAGCTCTACAACGCGAAAGCCGAGAAAGTTAAGGCTCAAAGATTCAACATGGCCATAACTCGCAGAGTTATGGAAGCTTGCAAGGAAAAAAGACGAGAAATGGTGTCAAGCCGGGAAGAAGGAGGCCGTAAAAGGTCCAAGAAACGTCAGGAGCAAGCCCAGAAAAAATCTAACGCGGTGGCTCGCAAAGCTCTGAATAGAATTCTGGCCGCTCAAGAACAGCCTCGGGACAAGGATGCTGAAAGGAGACGCTTGGAAGCCATCGAAGAAGCCAAAAATCTCAAAGAAGAGAAGGAAAGACAGAAAAAGAACGCCAAAATTATGCTTTCAATTATTACGCTAAGATTCTTTCTTTTCCAACACCAACAAGATATATTAATTCTTGAAGAAGATCAGGACGATGATGATATCATCGGAATCTAGAATATGAATTATAAAATTAGCATATCTGTGATACTCACTAGTGGAATTGAGTGATGAATACGGCGGTTATTCCGGCGTTGGACGGCGGTTTTGAAACCGCCGTCCATGGTGGCGCCGTGCAATTGGCGCCACCGTTGCACGGCGGTCATAACCGCCGTGTATTGTTCCGGCTAAGTTTCCGAGTTCGGAAATCTATCCGGATGTCTATATGTCAGGTTAAGTTTAAGAGTTCGTAAAGTTAGCCGGATTATAAAAAAAATGCTGGCCAATTTGTCCGGCGAAATCAAAACCAGTGTAAAAAAAAGTCTCACCCCCAAGTCATGGGTAGTTGTGGATCGATTAGATCTTACCCCAAAATCCCAAAAACATATAAACAATCATCCTAATCTATTTATTTTAGTCCTAAATAATATGAAGAACACATTAAATGTAAAGTCAACCTTTTGCTTAGAAGAAGGAGAGGGAGAGGGAGAAGGAGAGGGAGAGGGAGAGGGAGAGGGAGAGGGAGAAGAAGAAGAAGAAAGAGAGGGAGAAGATGGAGAGGGAGAGGGAGAGGAAAAAGATGGAGAGGGAGAAGGAGAGAACTTGCATAAACTTGCAAGGAGAGAACTTGCATAAGAAGGAGATATCATGTTAAATTTCCGAACTCTGAAATTTAGCCGAATTTCAATAAACGGCGCTTTCTTAAAAAGTCACGCGGAACCGCCTTCTAACGGTGGCGTATTCCTGATTCTACTAGTGACTTGTACGAATGAATGCAATCAGCTTTTATGAAATAATTCTTCTGTTCAGATCATTTAGTCATTTCAATTCAAAACTGTGTGCTGCAAATTTTTCGTGATATTGAAACAAATAAACTAGATTAATTAATTAAATAACATCTTACCGACCTTGATCCGATGTTTTGTTTTGACAGATCGATCCGAAGAGAGCCGGCCGGGCGCCTTTTGTTTTGGATTCCTATCTAGACCGGAGCCGGGCGCCGGAAAATGAATTCTTGATGCTTTTTATAGTTTTTTTTAAAAAAATAAATACCACCTCTCAAAGGTGGGGGGAATTAATGGGCACCCCTAACCCAAATAAAAACAGAACTAAAAATAAAGGGAGCAAAATAAACACTACTAGAATATCAAGCCATTTAAGGCAGTTTATCCTTCATGTGTTAAGGCAGAAAAAAAATGTCTTCCCTGGTTGTGACTTTAATGAGAAAAATCATCTAAAGCGGTTCCTCTTCCGCCTTAGATGTTTTTGGGTTTAAGGCGTTTGTTTCCGCCTTGGATGAAGACTTATACGCCTTGCTAAAAGCTTACAAACTCGCTAGCGTGAAAGTCTGTATGATATGAATTGGCTCATTGCGATACCGTAACTAGCAAACGCTAGTCCCAAACAAATGGTTGATTTTCATGTTACGACAGAAGCTTATGGATCGCCAGATGAAATACTAACGAGTTTGCTACATTGAAAAGCCTAGACTGTTATGAATGTGTACGAGACTGGTTACGACTTCCACCGTGCGGATCGCTAATAGTGGTTACGATCTCGTAAGTGAACCTAGTTTGTCATAAATTTATCTGCTGACGAGACTGGTTACGACAAATAGAGGCGAACCGCTCGGTCATAAGTAGCGAACACGTTACAAGCCAAATTAAACATTTCTGGTTAATCAAAACGAGCCAGGTTACGACAGCCACTAGCTACTCGCTAGTAACACCGTAGCGAGGTCGCAACCGAACAATTGTTTTTCATAAAAATTGTAAAAATATAAAAATTGTAAAAATGATATTATAAAAATATAATAAAAGTTGTTGGTTCGAGAGAGTTAACGATATCGTAAGAAAATCGCTTATGTGTATAGTAACGAATTCGCTTCTGATCTCGCTAACATTAAACGTCGTCGTTTTAGCACTGGGTGAGCGAGAAAAAAAATGACGTTACGAGTAAGCTAGACATTCGCCTGGCTTTGGCGTGTATGGTTACGAGCTCGACAGAGATCAGATTGGAGAGGCAGAGAAGAACGAGCGATTGGGTAGCGAGGGCGCAAAAACTAAGCTCAGAAATATAATTCGGGCGAGAGAAGTAGCGATAGTAATAGATGATCGCAACTATTTTAATGTTACGGGCGAGAGAAGTAACGATCTCGCAGGGAATTCGTAAGTATCACAAAATTATAGGATTTGAGCAATTTCCACCCATTTCCACTAAAATTGGATTTCATTTTAATTGTCTAAGCTGTGAATTGCAAGATGCATGGTATCTAAGCACAAAACATGAACATGAAACACTATCAAGCCACACTTTATAATCTAAAGGAAGTAATGGAACTCAAAAGTATATGCATCCATTTGACAAAAAAAGAAACTAGCTTTTATTGGGAATGTGAGGCCTAGAGATGTACCGAGATCTAATAAGGACCAAGTGTTAGCCAATACATCTCTACCATCCTCCGAGTCCTTCTTGGTGTACGGTGCATGATTTTCCTCGATAATCTAAGAATATGAAATGTTTTTTTAATACTATTAAATGCAACGTAGATAGTAATAGGTACAATAAGTAGGTTATAAGAATGCTTACGCGATGTAATTCCAAATTATCTTGAACAAGGCCAGCGAGGCACTCGCTTGCGTACAACATCATACAGTAACCGCACTCCCAATTTGACAATTACTTTCGGTGCTGAAAGTGAAGAAGTATAACAAATGATTTGAAATGAAATCATAGTGGAAATAAATGAGAATTGGATTTGTAATGTCACCTGAATCTGTATAAGGTTGAAGGGAAGTAGTGTGTCGTCATGTGCACTATGCATAGCAACCTCTAATAAATCTGCAAATTTTGTAGATGGACCAAAGTGTAGCGGGTCCATCCAATACACTCGCTTCAACGATGGTATCATAGCTACAAAACTCCAATGGCCGCTACATATTTTAAGAAATGAAAATGTAATAACCCGTCTCGAAGATTATAATGTTTACGAAGTGCAAATATCCAATTGTAACAAAGAAAACTAACCCCTCTAGATATGGGCCTATGTAAATTGTCTTGGTCTTGTCACTAAGGATCTTAGAGAGATAAGCAAGTCGCGATTGATTACTTTCATTCATTTCTTGCAAGCATATTGGGTGCAAAAACCCAATGAAAGTCTTTGCGTTTAGAGTAAGACATTGCATGTACCTAAATAAAAAATAGATGGGATATGAACGTATAATAGTGCACAAGTACATGAAAATTCGTAACTTGCAATACGATAGAAGAGATGAGATCAAATAGCTTACATTTGATGTAGTATAAGGATTGTTTCGGGGAGGGTTTTATAGTGCCAGAAAAGGGCAAAGTCTTCCCATGGAACAACTAATTCCCTCGCTTCGCCGAACACCTGTTTATTGGAGTAGAAATAGTAAACAGAACCCGACTATGGTGGCCCACTAGATCATAAAACGTGCGAAGGAATCCCGGGAGTGATTTTATGAATCCAACTTCTCCCACCGACATCGGTTTCTTAGCTACCGGAAAATGTAGTGGGTCTACGACGGGTGAAGGTGTGTTTCTATTAATTGGGATAGAATTAGAATTCACATCAACGACCAACCATTTGGGCCACACAAAAAAACGGCCCAAACCTTTACCCACTGTCGTGCACTCTTGATCCGCGACCGGTACCAACGCATCCTCGACTAACACATGTAGTATAGAAACCCTAACGAAACCAATAGGGACTTTGGCTTCATTTTGTAGTGCCATGTCAGGATATGAATTTCCCATTGCAACGTGGCGGGGTTGAGAATTCATCCCACATTCAGCGTACAACTTGCAAGAAGGGAGTTCTAATATACAAATAAGGCATGTTTAATTAGGTCGAATTAGACATATGTAGGAAGAGTATATTTAAAAAATATCAATAATCATGAGTTGTGTAGAATTATTCATTTGATTGAGGTGCAAGTAATTAAACGTACCTTTGGTTTGGGATCGGATGGTTGTATGTGAACTTGCTCTTTGATAGGGGCCGAAGGTGTCCATATTTGCTTGTTGGTTTCAACAATAGGTTGGTCAAAAGTAGGTTGGTCAAAAGTAGGTTGGTCAAAAATAGGTTGGTCAACCTCATGTTGTGGTGGGGAAGGATGTGAACCTCTAGACGAGGGTCCATTGATTGGATCGGTGTCACAAAAATCGGATGGAAGAGGATACTTTATAAAAGAACATATATTGACCAACATTGTTTTCAATTTCTTGACCTCTTGGTCGGATTGTTTTGGCTTGGTTCAATGCTATTTGAAGTTTGGATGGTTTAGGGTCTTTACTACTACGTTTGATACCAAACGCCTCTATTTGAGTAACATAACCACCAATTCCCTTACCTCTTCCCGGATTCTCGGCCTTCCCAAGTGCCCTACGTAGCACATCGTGTTTACCGACTGGGATGAACAAGACTTCTTCAACTTCACGCTCGACCTTGTCCTAAAAAGGTAGTATTGTAAAATAAAATTTATTATCGTCATCAATTGTTGTGTTTGATTGTTTGATTGTAGTACTAAAATGGAACATGGTATGGCATAGTAGGTAAAGCGTACCACTCGATTACCCACCCTTTTTGCCTCATCACTTGAGAAAGTCCCGTCTTTTTTAATTCCACCAAAGACGAATAGTTGTTGTGTACTATATGTTGTAGGGTCTTTGGCGATGACTAGCTTGTTCGCCTCTTCCGCGTCCATGCCCCCATCCACAAGCTCTTTTACCTCGGTTTCCATTTTTTTTTGAGGTCTTCCTCCCCACACCCAAGTACCCCGCCCTACCCCCGGTGTAAGGCATAACATTATCAACAGTGGTTTTGCGCTTCTTATCCCCCAAACCCTTTTAAAAGGTCTCTGTTATTCTAGGAATAAAACACTGATGGAAACAAAAATATTTGGCTAATTGGCATGAAACTATTATTGCAAGATCTAGTAAGTAAACTAACCTTTGCGTCATATTCTAACCATCGCTTCTTGAATGCCTCCCAAGTAAGGGGTACAATGTGATTGTAACGCGTACTTGGATCTTGCCCGAACCTCGTGCCCTTTGGTTTGATATAATCCTTGGCAAGGGTATATTTGTGTTCTCGATGAGCCTTTGATGCGATTTGAAGAGCCTTCTTCTTCACTTGATCATAAGATGTTGCCTCGATAAGAAATTTGCGCTACAAATGTGATCAAAACTTAGTCACATTCATAATTTTCAATTGTAATTAAAAATAAAAGTGCCACACTAACCTTGCATTCCTTCTATATATCATTCTTTATGTCGATGCTTAGTAGCCTCCAATCCTTTGTGTCTAATGGTGTGCGTATCCTACCCGTCTTAGCACACCAACTCGATCATCGCGCGGCATCATCGTCGGGCCAAATAGCAACACCAATGTCATTAAACTTGACATGTTTTAGTATTTTGTTATCGATCCTAATCTCTAATTCTCGACAATGTGTGATGAGTTGAGCTTCTTTCGATGCGCGACTCAATTCTCGTTGTCTTTTAACCTCACTTGAACCGCCAACAACATTTCCCCCCCCCCCCCCACTTGAGTCGGAATTACCGGAACTTGTTGGGATATTCATTAAGCTTTCCCTTGCGTAGTAAAATTAGTTAATGCCTAAGACAACGCTAATAAGTCAAAGTTGTACTTCTAAGTAATACCTTATTAAATATAATCCTACAATTTAGGGCTAAACTTGCAAGTGACAACATTAAAATAAAATCTTGATTTTCGTTCGGGACCTGCTTCTGACATGATATTTAGTAATAATATGATTAACGGAGGCACTATGTACAAGAAAATCAAATTTTTAGCAAATAAGAATGAAAAAAATCGTACCTTGGGTATATGACAAAGTTGTGTCGGGAGAATTGATTATGTTGGTTGGGGATGGTTTACCTTGTTTGTCCCTCTCCTACCCACAATAAAGGATGTTACCAAATTGAAGAAGCACAACTAAAGATTGACATTAATTGCAAGAATATAGAGAAAAATGTGGCTGGGAATTCATTGCAAAACTTACCAATCTTTTGCATTCAATTAGTGCTAGTTCCACTTTGTTTTGACACAATTGATGTTTTGAACATGTATGGGATGGGATATAGAGATTTGATGTGAAGAAAAGTGAGGAGATTTGAGAAGATGTGTAAAAGTTTAAACTTTTGGAGATGAAACCCGTAAGATGTGATGGAAAAGATGTCAAAAGTGTTGTGTTTTTCTGTTCTTTAACGTGTTCATTTTATTGTAGCTTGCCTTGTTGCGAACTCGGAACTCTCTCGTTACAGCTGACTAGGGTTGTTACGATATCGTGACATGCTCGTGTGATAACTTTTTTATGGTGTACTTTATCTTTCTAGCGACATCGTAACTGAAAAGCCACAAAAAATTTTGTGACTTGGTAGTTGCGACTTCGCTACCTCTGATCGCCAGAGCTACATATATAACATAATCTGACTTTTTTTACAACGCACTCATACATGCTTGGATCACGATATAAACAAAATGATGTTATGGAATAAAACTCAAATTCTTCTATTGTAAAAATTATTTTTATTTGTTCCGTCATAAGATGATGTATAACAGTATAGGGATTGGTTGACTTAATGTGCACTTACACTATATAAAGCGTTTCAGAATCTAAATCTGTAATTGTAAGACATTAAGAAACTCTACAAATCAAGTGTACGCTTGTAAACGATGTACGGCGATTACCTTCAAAGACAACAGCAGAGTTGTTGTTGACACATGAACTACATATATGCGTAGTTCACTTGCTTTTGATTAGAGAAACTTGGTTTACTGAAACTCATGTCTGTGATTACAAGCTACAAAGAATGCTAGATTCGATGTCGTAAGAATGTATACAACGTTACCCTATGTAACGCCCTATCAAGAAAATACTGGTGGAATTTCGAACTCGAAAATGTACCTGCAAAGTAAACCCTACAGAGTTGACATCCCCTACATTTCACCCTATTCACAGTTATTTCAAACTTTAATCCATCTATATTACGAATCGTAAACGTTTCATCTCTCAAGATTTTCGATTTCTAAAGTATTTGCAAACACAAATGTTACGAATCTTAAATGGCATGCATTACTGTAATTCAACGCAGTTATTTCACTTTCGTAATTCACTACCTAAAATCAACCACAATCACCCGACATGAAACACGATTTTTCAGACGTTGAAAGTAAATGAGTAAACATTCCGAATCGTAAATATCTGCATTCCAACCACCACATCAGATGTCGAAAATGTTGGGTGTCAATAACTTTCGAGTTCTAAACTATGAGGTTTTCTACTCGTAAGTTTTGGGTCATTTCGGGGACCAATCTTGCACATAAAACAGCTTACGAATCGTAAACATGAGGTCTAGAGTTTTCGAACTCGAAAATAGTGCACGGCGGGTCTTTTCGCCGTGTAAAACTGGAACGCCGATGAACGGCGCTTCCAGTAACAGCGGGTCCGACCGCCGTGGCTCCTACCAAGAACCGCCGTGGGGGCTTCCATCCTCCACTAGTGGTAGGATTTTAGGTCAAATAATACAGCTCCTAGGTTAAAACTTTAATATGAATTTTAGGTCTAAGTCCAAACGGATTATGCAGATCCAAAAATGTGTTTAAATGTCTGAAATACCCCTAAAAAGTTATGGTTTTAAAGTATAAAAAAGGAATTTCAGAGGACAATTGGATCATTTAACCACATTTTTTGATCTGCATAACCCAATTGGACTTGCAGCTATCAGCCCTCAAAGTTTAATCCTGAAAAATCACTCCATTAGACCATTACTAGTATACACAATTTAATTAACACTACATCATATCAAATGATGCAAACATAAGGGAATTGAAAAGATTGTTTTAAATCAGCTCAATTGGCATAACAGGCAAAAGGGGACATACCCAAAATCCAGCTCCTAAATCAAATCAGCTCATAGCACAAAAGAATTCCCAAATTCTTCCCACTTCTAAACTACATAATAAATATGTGCTTATTTCATGATTATTTATTAATAAAATGATATCTATTATCCATATTTCTTTCTTAAAGCTAAATTGAATCACTTTATTAGTATAAAAAACCCTAGATTAAGGGTCATACTACCCAACTTATCAAAAAACTTTTTATTCAATTTCATTTAGTTTACATTAGTTCAATTTATTTAAGTTCCGATAAAATATGATTTGTAAAATGCATTCAAATTTCATCATGCTATTACTAGTTTCGATACATTATTTTTAGTTTTTTCAATTTAATTCATAAGTTCAGTTATGGTCGAATAAGTTATTGTTAACACTTGTTCTCCCCAATTTATCTTTTTTTAAGTTATGAAATGATAAAATTCAGCTAAATTTAGTCATACTATTACTATTTTCAAATTATATTATTTTTAGACTAATTAAATTCAATCTATTTTAATTCAGTTCACCTAATCACCAAATAAATAGGGCCATTAACCCTAGTAGAAGAGAATATAAAATCCTAGATCTAATAACTTTAATTCTTTAACAAATACAAAAGTTGTACATGTCATTTTCTAAATAAGTACTTATTACAAGAATCAGAATGACATTCAATATAAATAATGAATAATAAATAATTTTGACCCTTCTAATAATATTGATTTTTTCAAAAAATGAATAATATTAATATTGATTTTTCCACGACTTCAATAGGATTTTGTCCTATATTGTTAGTTGAATACCAATTTATATTTCCTGAAGAACTCTGTAAACCTCTCCGATCACCTCCTCTCATTCTTACCGTCCAGGATTCCAATCCGTAACCAGCTGAATCACAGTCCCAGGTAATTTAATTTCTCATTCGCGTTTCGATCGTCTGAACTTTTCTCTTCCCAGTTTTATTTTAATATCTATCGGCCGGTGTTCTGATCACTATTTGTCGGCCATTCATGTTTATCGATCTGGTGCTCTTTAAATTCCAATCTTTGTGTTACAACCTTTTGTGTGATGCCTACTGAAATTAGATTTTAATTAGGTCACCTAAATAACTAAATTTAGTCAATTTTTCTCAATGCAAAAACTCACTAGGTTTTTTTAATGTCTTTGCTTCTGATCATTTGTATTTTGGATCAGGTATATCTCTTGGCTTTAGGTTTGTTTTCTAAAACAAATTGGATGAGTTGTATTCAATTTTGGGTCTTGCTTCTATCATTCTCAGGGGACTGATATATCTATATGTCATGTGATTCTATTCATCATTTCTCAGAATATATATTCATGTTTGTTTCTGTTATATTCTTCTTTGAATTTGAGAGATTGCGCTGTGCTATATATTGATGGAGGTTTTATATTTGTTTACGCCTGTTTTGTATCAGGTCTTTTTAACCTATCAGCCATGAATGAAATCAAGGCTGCTAGAATTCATAACCTGTGTGACTTTCTCGATGAAATCTGCAGTCACATCCTCTCGTTTTTACCCCCAACGGAGGCTGTAAAGACATCCACTCTTTCCTCAAGGTGGAGGCATCTATATAAAGGTGTTCCGGAGATTGAGACATTTATTGGTACGTAAGACATCAAACCTTCAAAGCTTCTTCGTGACTAATTTTCCTTATTATACATGTGACTCATGTGACTCTTGTGGGTTCTATATCTGAATTTGTAATTTGACCTATCTAATATTTGATGTTGATAAATTTGTTCCCTAAAATCTTAATATCTACTAATATTTTTATTCTATGAATGCTTTCAGAGCATATTAAATGTACGATGATACATCTTTCGGAAATTATCGCTAAGATTCAGGCTTCGACGAGTGAACTGCTGCTCGTGGTGAGCAAAATACGAGACATTAATGATCTGCTCGCCATGTCAGGTAACTTTCACAATTTATGGCTGCATTTGTCTATCTGATGCAGCTGCAAAGTCTGTTCTTCAAGATTAATATATTCTTTCTTGTATGTATCCAACCACACTGACTTTTGTGGGTTCTATGTATCAATTTGTAATTAACCTATCTAAACTCAGATTGTTGATTAAGTATGTGTACCTGTCATTAACTTCTTCTAATATTCATCCTTAAATGCTTTCAGAGGGAGCACATAGGATCAAAATATTTCTTGAAAGGCCGGCCTCTACTTGTGTCTGGCTGAGAAAATGGAATGTCAATGTGAAAAGACTGCAAGAGGAGTTGAACGCTGCAATGAAACTAAGTGAAGCTCTGACATCATCTATTGAGCAACAATCTTATACCCTTCGTTTTGATGATGATGATGATGTTGATGATGCTAATGTTGATGAGGCGGAGTGAGAGTGGTATAATTCTTGTGTGTTGTCATGCCTAAGTGAGGGACATGGTTTGTGCTTATATTAACTTGTGAGGATTTGACTATTTTGAAAATTTAGACAATGATTTAAAATTATGTAGATTGAAGATTTAACTTGTGTGGTTTGTGTTTTATTTACTAGCGTGGATTTCCAATTTTTTGTTGGTTTGTTTTAGTTGTGGTTGCATTGATCATCAGCCTCTAATGCCTGTCTCTTCTGGCTGGAAAGTGTAATGCAATAGTGTGAGAGGATACTGGTTTCGTTCCTATCAGAATCTAATCGACCAAGCAGCAACTTTTTTAATTTTTTATGCCTGAAATGAACCTATATATATTGTCCTTGCATCTTTAGTACTCATTTATTACCTAGCGATTGTATAGTAATCGGAAGTATCATGAACCCAATGCTTCAAACACTATGATAAGCTCGGTCTTTCCTCATTTTCATGCTAAGGAAAGCATTCCACCAGTTTTTTCATGAAGATATCAATTCATGAGACTTTTGCATTGTTTTCAGCTCCAGTTTGATCTACACGAAAACTGAGGTTGTTTACTACACTAATTCTTTTAGCTATTGTATGCCTTTCAATTTTTGTCGAAAGAATCTTTGTTTTCAGTCCTATCACAATTCTTGAGAGCATGCATTTCAGAAGCATATGATCTCCAAGTGAAACTTATTCCACCACTTTTTGAAAAATGGAAGTTGGTGGATTTTCTTTTTATTATACTAAAAAGGATTGAGTATAATTTACTTGTGTTGATTTTATGCCAAAAATACTAAAATGGAATTTGTTGAATCTCCATCAAGTTTTCTGTCACCTAATCAATATGTAGTGCACCATACAATCAACACACAGTACAAGGAACTGGTGATAGTTGCTTTGTAGACATCGGACTAACTTGAGGATGATTATCCGCAGGTAATTCATTGTTGTATCAGTGGATTTTCCGCTCTCAAGTTGGTACTTTCTGCTTGGTTAATCTCCTGTATTTAGGGCCATTCGAAAGATCAGGACACGACTTGTATGGCTATCGAAGACATGGATCTCCAGATTTCAAGGTACAGCTCTCTTTGTGCCACTGCTCTTAATTATGTTTTCCTCTTCACGTGTAGTTAGATGAAGGGTTAGTTAATAATGTTTACTATACCTGTTCTCGATAAACTATATCTATAGATGAATCTCAAATTTCCTTATAGGCTCTACTTCACTCTATAATCTATATACCTTGCCTGATATGGAAGAACTTACTTGCATGTTATTTGAATCCACACTTCAATGGCAATTCATTGTTACTTGGCGTAGTGTCTGAATTTGGTCCTTCTTTCAATTAATTTACTTGAGTATGGTCTGTAGCTCGACAATTATGAGACAGTAACAAACACTCGACAGTATGAGACATATGATAGTATGTTTCAATTATTCGTAAAAATTACAAAAATACCCCTAAGACTAACTGAACTAACGGTCAAAATTAAAAGAGTCTAAAAATTGTACATTTCTAGAATGTTGGTTACCAAGAATTGGTCATTTTGAATTTTGGGTCTAGAAATTGGGTATTTTGACCAATGTTAGGTCCATTTTTTGCACTTTAGTCTTTGTTTTTTGTTCTTAATTTGTAGATCTGAAGAACAATGAAGAATTCTAATTGCTCCAAAACATATGCGGCGGATTCTACCGTTGTGATTGTTCAGGGAGGTGATGTTTTCTGTAAGACATCGAACCTTCAAAGCTTCTTCGTGACTAATTTTCCTTATTATATATGTGACTTTCGTGGGTTCTATGTCTGAATTTGTAATTTGACCTATTGAATGTTTGATGTTTGTAAATTTGTTCACCAAAACATTTTTTATCTACTAATATTTGTCTTTTACAAATGCTTTCAAAGAGAATTAATTGCGTGGTGACGGAACTTTTGGAATTGATCACTAATGTTCAAATTAGGATGAGTGAAATGCTAACTTATGTGAGCGGAATACAAGAGATTAATGCTTTGTTCGCCATAGGTAACTTAAAAAACGTACGTATGGCTGATTGGTGTATCTAATGTAGCTACTATGTATGTCATACACGGGGTACAAATGTATTAACCAGGGTAGCACTTAACACTCTCATGATTGCTATATGGTGCATCTGGAACAGAAGTAATCATATTTTATTCATTAATATTAAGGATGGCAATTACTTGGTTTTTCAGAATATATTTAGACTTGCCAGTCTAGTATTCAGTGATTTCCCTCTTGTTAGAAATGCAAGGAAATGTCAGGAACTCATTTTTGGTAAATATGAATCGACTATATAAGTTTAGGGTTCTGAGAAACACTGCTCTTAAAGTAATACTAGCCCCCACGGCTAGATTGATGTGAGTTATCTGGCTTGATTACTTCCAAAAAATTTCTAAAACACTATAGAACATGTGATAGCAACAACCCCAGATTCTCCTACGAACGAAAGATATAATTGTGAGAGTCTTTTATCATAGGAGATCAAAGATGAAATTATTATATTTCAAATTAACGTTTTACCATGTGTTTATAACAATGATCAGGTGGGATTTACACATTTTCAATGTACGCAAGCGTACCTATCACGCAAAACATCAACATCTTCGAACATAGCATTGTTCCTACAATCCTTGCATGGACATCTAACCCCGCCTAAGTCTTTCTTCCTAGAATATCTCGAACCCACGTCGATAAAATGTAAATCTAGATTCTCCTTTTAAAACCGTGCATTTTCTATAATAATTCTTTCGTGTTCCATATTAGCAGTAAAACACTGACTATAAGTCTCCTTTTTCTACAACAAGCCCAACCCACTGTATTATACAACTTACGACTACAATCTACAAACAAAAATAAGAAAACAACACCTTTAATCAATAAATCCACTACAAATATGAAAAATAGCTACAATGACATTCACAAAAGAACAAGACACAAGCATTGGATACAATGCCCTCAACGATCTCCTACTCAACAATCACCTGCTCGAAAAAACCCGCTTCATTTAAACTCTGTGATTTGTGATTATGTTTGACAAATGCGCTACAAATTTATGCGCATAGGATTACTTCACTAATCAACCTATTTACGAACTCGCAATCTTTTCTCTTTACCCTACTTGTTTGTTACGAACTCGCTGCCATATCGACAGATACATAATTCCAGCGCATCGTTAAATATAAACTTAACGACGTCGGTTACGATATCGGAAGTAACTTAGGACTAATATTAAAGCTTCAATAGTAATGAAGCGTACGCTTTGACGATATCGTAAGAACTTCTAAAATGATTCAACGTCACATGCTATGAGATTGCCCGTGCATTCGACAATTGACCTTTAATTAAACGAACTAAAGTTCCGATATCGTAACAATTGAAATCAGTAAAACGATTTGTACCTTAAAGTGACTATACTGTGTTACGATATCGCAAGATAATTCCATGTTCACGTCGGAAACAAATTTAACGCTTTGAATAAAAAATATTTTAGGCATATATGTTCCGCCTTGAATCTGGGTGTTTCCGCCTTTTTGCATTTTTCTTGAGGATCGAATCAAGGTTGCGATATCGGAACTTTGTTGGAAGGCAGAAAAAATCAAACCGGCGCAATTGCCTTAAATAAGTACCATTAATGGAACTCTTTGTAGTAGTGTTGGTAAGTGCATTTTTATTCTTTAAATAAGTATTTATTAATAAAATTATATCTATAATCCATATTTCTTTCTTAAACCTAAATTGTATCACTTTTATAGTATAAAGAACCCTATATTTCCGGTCATTCTCCCAACCTATCCAAAAACTTTTTAGTTCAGTTTCATTTATTTAAATTAGTTCAATTTAATTATTAAGTTCTGATTAGAATATGATTCGTAAAATTAATTTAAATTTCATCATGCTATTACTAGTTTCGATGCATTATTTTTAGTTTTTTCAATTCAGTTCAGTTAAATTAAGTTATGGTCGAACAAATTATTGTTAATGCTTGTTCTCCCCAATTTATCTTTTTTTAGTTGTGACATGATAAAGTTCAGCTAAATTTAGTCATACTATTACTATTTTCAAATTATATTATTTTTAGACCAATTAAATTCAATGTATTTTAATTCAGTTCAACTAATCGCCAAATAAATGGGGCCATGAACCATTTTAGAAGAGGAATATAAAATCCTAGCTAGATGTAATAACTTTAATTCTTCAACAACTACAAATTACATGTCATATTTTTATAAATAAGTACTTATTACAAAAAATCAGAATGACTTTCATGATGGATAATATATAATTACGATCTTTCTAATAATATTGATTTTTTTCAAGACTTTAATAGGAATTTTTCCTATATTGTTAATTGAATAATAATTTATAATTCCTGAAAAACTCTGTAGGCCTCTCTGATCACCTCCTCTCATTCTTACCGTCTAGGATTCCAATCCGTAACCAGCAGAATCACAGTCCCAGGTAATTTAATTTCTCATTCGCGTTTCGATCGTCTGAGTTTTTCTCTTCCCAGTTTTATTTCGATCGTCTAATCTTTGTTTGTCGGCCATTCATGTTCATCATTCTGGTGTTCTTTCAATTCGAATCTTTGGTCTACAGCCTTTTTTTGCTGAATTACTCAATTCAGTCAATTTTTGCTCGATTCACAAACTCACTAGGTTTTTTTTTTATGTCTTTATTTTTGATCATTTGTTTTTTGGATCAGGTATATATATATCTCTTGGCTTTAGGTTTGTTTTCTAAAACAGATTGGATGAGTTATATTCAATTTTGGGTCTTTCTCAATTTTGGGTCTTGCTTCTATGATTCTTAGGGGGCTGATATATGTCATGTGATCCTATCCATCATTTCTCAGAATATATATTCATGTTTGTGTCTGTTATATTCTTCTTTGAATTTGATAGATTGCGCTAGATATTGATAGAGGTTTTAGTATTTGCTTACGCCTGTTTTGTATCAGGTCTTGTTAACCTATCAGCCATGGATGAAATCAAGACTGCTAAACTTCGAGTTGATAACCTGTGTGACTTTCCCGATGAAATCTGCAGTCATATCCTCTCCTTTTTACCCACGGCAGAGGCAGTCAAGACATCCACTCTTTCCTGAGGTGGAGGCACATATACAAAGATATGCCTCACATCGAATCAACTATTGGTACGTAAGACATCAAACCTTCAAAGCTTCTTTATGACTAATTTTCCTTATTATACATGTGACTCATGTAACTCTTGTGGGTTCTATATCTGAATTTGTAATTTGACCTATCTAATATTTGATGTTGATAAATTTGTTCCCTAAAATCTTAATATCTACTAATATTTTTCTTCTATGAATGCTTTCAGAGAGTATTAAATGTGCGATGATACAACTTTCGGAAATTATCGCTAAGGTTCAGGTTATCATGACTGAAATGCTGCTCGACGTGAGTGAAATACAAGAGATTAATGCTCTGTTCGCCATATCAGGTAACTTTCACAATGTATGGCTCATTTGTCTATCTGATGCAGCTACAAAGTCTGTTCTTCCTGATTAATATATTCTTTCTTGTATGTATTCAACCACACTGACTTTTGTGGGTTCTATGTATTTATTTGTAATTAACCTATCTATACTCAGATTGTTGACAAAGTATGTTTACCTATAATCAATGTCTTCCAATATTTTTCATCCTTCAATGCTTTCAGATGAAGCACATAGGCTCAAAAGACTTTTGGAAAAGACAGCCTCTATTTGTGTCTCAATGATTGAATCCAAGGTCAACGTGAAAAGAATGCAAGAGGAGTTGAACGCTACAATGAACCTAGGTGAAGCTCTGACAACCTCTATTGAGCTAAAGTCTTTTACCCTTGATGTTGATGATGAAGATGATGATGGTGATGATGCTAATGTTGATGAGGCGGAGTGAGAGTGGTATAATTGTTTTGTGTGTCTTCATGCCTAAGTGAGGGACATGGTTTGTGCTTATATTAACTTGTGAGGATTTGACTATTTTGAAATTTTAGACAGTGATTTAAAATTATGTAGATTGAAGATTTAACTTGCGTGGTTTGTGTTTTATTAACTTGAGTGGATTTCCAATTTTGTGTTGGTTTGTTTTAGCTGTGGTTGCATTGATCATCAGCCTCTAATGCCTGTCTATTCTGGCTGGAGAGAGCAATGAAATAGTGTGTGAGGATGCAAGTTTCATTCCTATCAGAATCTAATCGACCAAGCAGCAACTTTTCAAATTTTTATGCCTGAAATGAACCTATATATATTGTCCTTGCATCTTTAGTATCATCTATTACCTAGCGATTGTAAAGTAATCGGAAGTATCATTGTCCCTATGATACTCATATTTCCGATTCCATGCTTCAAACACTTTGATAAGCTCAGTCTTTCTTCATTTTCCTGCTAAGTTTTTTTCTTGAAGATATGCAATTCATGAGACTTTTGCATTGTTTTCAGCTCCTGTTTGATCTTTGCAGCAACTGAAGTCGTTTACTACACTAATTCTTTCACCTATTGTATGGGTTTTCAAATTTGTCAGTATCGACATTGTGGAAAGAATATTTGTTTTCGCAATTTTTACATCTTGAGAGCATGCATTTCAGAAGCATATGAGATCTCCAAGCGAAACTTATTCCACCACTTTTTTAAAAATGGAAGTTGGTGGATTTTCTTTTTATTATACTGGAAAGGTTTTGTGGATAATTTACTTGTGTTGATTTTATGCCAAAGATACTGAAATGGAATCTGTTGAATCTCCATCTAGTTTTCTATCATCACACAGTACAAGGAACTGGTGATAGCAGCTTTGTAGACATCGGACTAACTCAAGGATGATTATCCGCAGGTAATTCATTGTTGTGTAAAGTCCTCGACTTTGTTTGTTGTCAGTTTTGTGGACATTCACAACTGTGCTGGAAAGTTGTGAAGTTGGACAGTATTTGAAGATCAGTTATCTTAAGCAATGAAATATTATCATGGGATGAATGTGGTTATAATCCAAGATCAATTCAGTAATTACGAGAAATGAATTTTGGGGTGAATTGATATAGTTGGAAAAGAATATCAGAATATGGAAGGCAAAGCGTGGTCTTTTGGAAAGACAAGATCTTGCTTTATATGTGCTGAATATGTGAATTAGCAATACCATATTTGATATGGAATATCCCATGAAGGTTGAATGCAGTCGTCCAATCATGAAGTTTGAGGAGTGAATGATTTGGTAAATATGGAAGAAGAATATTCGGGTGTTATTATGGGTAAACAGCGAAGCATGTTTAAACATAGTCATTCAGAGTTTCGAATATTTGTGTGAATCGAAGACTGCAAACCGAGCCACTGTCATTGTGTTGAAGTACAACTCTTGTGCGATCAAAGAAGATATTCGAAGATTGATTTGATGCTGATTTGATTAGATAGAAAAGATATTCTTGAGTTGTAACTTAGTCAGGATTAGTCTCAAATAAGGAAAGATTATATTTCCTCAGATTAGCTACAGAAGTAGAGTATAGCTAGGAGACTACTTGTAGCTGTGATTAATCTGGATGAGCAGATCAGGATTACCGAAATGGAAGGATCGAGAAGATCAAGACGACATCACAGCATCGAGCTATAAATAGAGAAAGAAGCTGCGACAAGAAGTATCCAACTTGTGTGAAAGTATTCTGGAGGGCAGAATAGCTTTACCTTTGGACCAGTGTTTGATTCGAGGAATCAACTAGGCCTTCGCCATCGCCAAGAGTCTGAAATCGGCAAGCCACAATACTTCTGGGAAGTGGTCAAAAGTTGAGTGAGGAGCTCGACCTAGTCAAGTGAGGAGCTTGACATTGACTGGCTGTGAGGGGAACTCACCGATCCACACGAGAGATAAGTCATAGATAGTTAATTGTTGTGTGAAACTTTGTAACGTATCTTGATTATCTAGTGGATGATTTTCAGACTGGGCAAGGCCCCGCAGACGTAGGTGTTTTAGCACCGAACTGCGTAACCAATTCTTGTGTTCTTACTTTCAGTGTTTAAACTCTGTCTCATGTTTAAACATACTTCCTAGAGTAAAAAGATTAGTTAAGAACACTGTGAAACTGATCGATAGTCATTTTCATTTGGTATCAGAGCTAGTCCACTGAGTTATACCTTTAACAAGGTCAGTGGAGATCCCTATCGATCATGTCAAACCAGGAGAAGGATGGTTCGTTGTATACATGCGCACCCATGCTGGATAAGAACAACTACGGTTACTGGAAGGCAAGGATGAGGCATTACATTGATGCTCTAGATGAAGAAGCATGGTACTGGGTTGAGAACGAGTGGCAACCAGCCAGACAACCACCTGTAGCAGGCGCAACCGAAGGTGTTTTGAAAAACAAAGAGGATCTGACCACTCAAGAGAGGAAGGACAAGCGACTTAACAGCAAAACACTCAACTGCATCAACTCTTGTGTTGATCAAGAAGATTTTCGCTTAATTTCAACGTGTTGTACTGCTAAGGATGCATGGGAGAAATTGAAAGCCAGCTATGAAGGGGATGCAAAAATGAAACGACAAAAAATGCATACAGTAAAGACAACATTTGACACTATGGTTATGCATGATAATGAGACCATTGCTGACTATAATTCAAAGATCAGAGATCTGGTCAACACAGCTCATCAGTTGGGGAAACCGTTCGTTGAAGATGTTGTTGTGCAGAAGATATTGAGGTCTCTACCACCAAGATTCAAAGGAAAGACTATTGCAATGGAGGAGCTACACGATACATCTGAAATGACCATTAATGAGGTCATGGGAGCACTTGCAGCCTTTGAAATGAAGGAATCAGCTACATTAAGGCAGAATGATCTGGCATTCACTACAACTGCACGAAAAGCAGCTGAACGAAAACCTGTGTCTAAACACAGTTCTGTGTCTAAACACACGACCAGGAGCAATTATGAAGATGCTGACGAGGGTGAACTTGCTCAAATATCAAGGAGCTTTGCTAAGGTATTGAGAAAGACTGCAGCACGAAGGAATGAAGGTAGAGAGCAAGGTTCCAATGGAAACAGACGATCAAGCAATGATGAATCAGAATCCAAGTCTGTGTTTAAACATGCTGGAAAAATACAGTGTCATGAGTGTGAAGGGTACGGGCATGTTCAAGCACAATGTCCAAGTGGATCATCCAGCAAAATGGGAAAAGCCTACAATGCCACCTGGAGTGATGGAGATGAATCTGAAGATGAGCATGTCAGCAATCATGTAGCTTTTGAAACAACTACCATACAAAGTGAAGATGAAGAAGAGGCCTATATAGCATTTGGTGCTACTACAGTGTCGGATAATGAGAGTTTAAAAATGGATTCAGATGGAGATGACATTCATGAGTCATATGAAAAACTTCACAAGCTTTGGATCAAGGCATCTGAACGGATCAAAAGCCTAAAGAAAGACAATCACAACTTGAATGAAGAAGTTGAGCAACTGCAAATTACTCTTGAAGCCATGAGAAAAGAACTGAAGATAGCTCTTACTCGGGCAGAAGTTGCTGAAGGAACTATCTCCAAGCTAAACAAAGGAACTGCAACATTGGATGATATTCTTGGAATGGGGAAAGCTTCTGGTGACAGGCAAGGACAAGGATATGGTGCAACAACAAAGATGAAATCACTCAAGCAGGTAGAAAAGAAAGTTGTGGTGAACCGGTCTAACCATGATCAAGTTAAACAAGAGCAACCAGTCAAAGTTCAAAGCAACGTCATGAAGACTCCAAGGTATGGATTGGGATATAGATCTACCTATCCTCAACAGAGAAACAGATCTCAACCACGATGGGAGGCAACGTGCAATTATTGTCAACGACCAGGTCATTACAAAAGACGTTGTTTTCAACTTCTAAGAGACTTGATGCATGGGAAAACAAATGGAGCATGTTACAACATGCGAGCAGGTTACAACATGCGAGCAGGTTACAACATGCGAGCAGGTTACAACATGGTGCAACCAGAAAGGGTTCAGCATTCAAAAAAGGTATGGGTTCCTAAAACCAACTACTGCTATGCTGTTCATACATGTTATAGCTCATATGTCAGAGACTCGTGGTATTTCGATAGTGGTTGTTCTAGACACATGACAGGTTCTTCTGAATTGTTGAGCAATATTGTTCCTTGGACCGGAACAGTCAGATTTGGAAATGGAAAGAAATGTAAAATAACTGGAAAGGGGGAGTTACAAGTCAAGAACTTTCCAGTATTTCAAGACGTACTCCTTGTGGAGGGACTAAAGGCCAATCTTCTCAGCATAAGTCATCTTTGTGACAGCAAGCTAACTGTTTTATTTGATGATAAAGTGTGTACAGTTAGAAAGAATGAACAAGGTGTTCTTATTGGCACTAGATCTTCAGATAACTGCTATATTCTGGATGACAGCATTGGCATACAACTTGATGATGAACCTGACCTTCAAATCAGTTCAGACGTTAGTCCTACTATGCCAGATGTTACAACATCATCTGATGTTACAACAGTTCAGGATGTTACAACAGTCTCTGACGTTACAACATCTAATACGCTTGCACCAGCACCTACTGATAATACTCCTCCAGCTGGTGTGTACAACCTCAGGACTAAAGAACGGCAAGATGTTGACTTTGATACAATGTGTGCTCCTGTTACAAGATTCAAAAAGGCGTTATATGGTCTTACGCATGCACCCAATGTTTGGTGTGAGCGTCTCACCCAATTTCTTCTGCAGAAAGGCTTTCGACGAGGGGGAGTAGACCGAACGCTGACCATTGAACCTGTTCCTAGTGTTGAACAGTTGCAGACACTAAGGCAACACTTAGGTGTTTGTCGGATTTGAGGTCCTAGCGTTCCCAATTCCGATGAACTCTCCTGAGCTGTTGTTCCCGAATTTTATCAGCAAGAATCTCTTCGATCACTTTCCGACACTGGAACCGGCTGACCTGCACTCCACATTGTCCGATCAGAACCTCTACAGCAAGAAGGCTCCAATCTTTGTCTGATTTGTGCTATCCAGTTTTCTACCGGTGCATGCAAAAGGTATTTGTCTTGTCCCTGTCTCAAGATTGTATTCTTGTTGAGATTCTAGCAGTTAGAGTGCTTGCCGCACTTTGGGTTTCGATCTTTGAGTTTCTGGAGATTTGTTGTTAGTATAGTTCAGTGTTTGAACATATACATATGCCTAAGCAACTATGGAGTGCTCCTCGATGACCAACCGTACCCCTAACATTCTACCCACAGTCAATCTTGATCTAAATCTGGGTGTTCTCAACAAATTCCAATCCTCCTAGAGCCACACCAGAATCTGTGGCTCCTGATGGTACTCCAGTTGTTAGGGTGGATATTGAGTTTGAAGCTCTGAACTTGAAGAGTCTAAGGAGACTATGGAACCAGAAAGGGATGAATCAGCACCTGTGATTTCCAAGTTTTACCAGAGGAGAATGAAGAAGATTCAGAGAGATGGAGAAGTAGTTGCTGGACAAGGTGTCTTCAAATCTGCTGATGTGACTCTGCCTACTGTTGAGAAGGAGAAGCCCGTGGAGTTTGAGCAACCAGTAATGGAGAGAGTTGTTGAGAATATCCAAACTATGGAGGAACCACTTACTGAGAGGGTTTCAGATAGTATGGATGATGAGCCTCTGAGCCTCCAGATTTATGAAATTGCAGCAGGGTAAAGTTTAAACTGTGCTCACAGAGATTAAGAGATGTCTAGGACAGGGGGAGCGAATTCTGATTTTGGGTGTTGAATTTGATGCTCCAAGATGTTGCTGATCATGTTATAACATCCGAACCAGACCATGTTATAACATCATATTGACCAGAAGTGTGTTATTGAATATTACAAAGATAATTAGTGCTGCCTGAGACTGTGTCTTTGGTTGATGGATTGGTTGATTCAGATGCTACTACTAAGCCCTATTTAGAGTCAAAGGATGGAACTTGACGGGAAATGGCTAGGTATATGCATGAGTAGAAGGAGTGACCTTTGCAGATACTTCTAACAAGAGCATCATACGCAAGGACTGGAAGTCTGATTGTAGACCGAAATGGGTACGATCTTGCTGGGCTGAATTAGCTGGAATGATCTTTCTGAGAGTTGAAGTCAGATTTATGAGGTTCCCAAGATTGTGATGGTGTATCATAGGAAACATAGTTTGGTACGGACAGAGGAGGCTGCTTACCCTTACTATACGGGTTACGATATCGGAAGTGTCTATCTTTTAATAAAGATAACTTTACTTATACGAATAATCCCTCTTTTCCCATCTCTTCTCCTATCATAACACTTCCTATCTCTTCACAAACTCAATGTCGCCGCGCCTCCTCGCCTTCGCCAGTGCCCTCGATGTCGCCACCCGCCAAGGGCCGCCGGATTGGTACGCCATTGCCGGGCTGCCGTCTTCGACCACCGAACAGCTCCGATTCCGATTGGGCAGTGGAAGTAGCAGCCTTCGATGAAACAAAATCCGGCGTCGAAGGCCTCGCCGATTTCTGCATACTCAAACTCCCCTCCTTCATCCTGACTCCCTCGCCGTTTTCCGCCATCGTTGAGCTCGAGAACTCCGGCGAGAGTCCCCAAATCCCCACAATTGACCTCGCCGGAGTCGATACGAGCGCCGCCGCGAGAAAGGAGGCGGTGGAAGCGATTCACAGTGCAGCGGAGAAGTGGGGCTTCTTCAGAATGGTGGGCCACGGAGTTCCGGCCGCCGCCATGGACGGAATACTGGAAGCTACACGGGATTCCACGAGCCTCCGGCGGAGGAGAAAAAGCCGTTGTACCACGGCGACGGACGGGAAAATCAACTGTTTTATACTATCAATGGAAAGATGGAGGAAGGGCAGGTTGCTAATGGGAGAGATGCTTTGGCTTTCAATTTTCTTGATGGCGATATCGACACTGAATCTCTGCCTCTCATTTGCAGAGAGGGAGTGGTGGAGTACATGAAGCATATGCTATCCTCAGGTAATTTTTTTCAATTTCCCCCGATCGATCTTTTCGGTGAAAATTGTTGTTTTCACGGAATCCTAAATACAACTTTTAATCCAATGTTCGCTGCGATTAAGTTTGCCCTGATTCTTAAACTTGTTAGTGTTTATGGGAATTTTCTTTTATACAATTTCATCTCATATATTCTTGTGAAGTTTTGTGTTTATGGGCTATTTGTTTTAATTTCATGGGGAACCCTCTGCAGATAGCAGTAGGCTATTGTTGGAGTTTTAGTTTTAGGCTATTTTGGTATTATATTTTAGTTCTTTTATGTGATGGCCTTGACATGCTTGCTAGTGAAAGGAAGATAATATGAAGTTCTTTTTGTTTATGTGATTGTGTTTTTGCATTTGTGGGAAATGCATTATGTATTATGTTCTTTTTGGAAAAACACACATGTTGTTTTGCAATTTGAATTTATGGTGGATTGTGTAGGTTAATATTGTGCGACATGCATTTTTTTATGGTAGATTGCTTTGCAAATCGCATTTATGTTGAGTTAACGTGATAACTAGGAAGAAAATTCGAGCCGAGTAAGAGTTAGGTAAAAATCCTGGTTCTCAAAGCTTTATTATTGCCTTGTATTATTTTCTGTCTGCTTCACATCGATTCCAGTAGTATAGATGCAATGTGTGAGGCAAGATGAAGTGTTTTAAATCCCTTTCTTTCCTTTGTATCTCTTACTTTTTGTTGCATTTATGGTGGGTTTACATTTTTTGTTACCATTTGATGTGTGTTTTTTTTTGCAGGGGTGGAGCTTGCGGCGGCGACCGATGCTTCAACAAATAGCCGATATGTTGAGCTCAGTATATCAATCCTCCGTTCAAATTGTATGGATTTCCAACTTTGTTCTGTTATTCTTTGATATGAATGTTATTTCTGATGCAAGGCCTTTTGTGTCTGATGACAGCTCATCATCTTGGAGCATCACAAATACGGCTAGGGAACAAAACCTGTGCTTGCCCTTGGAATTACCACGCTGCACTCTGTTTCGTGCACCAGAAAGTTCATCCCGAGAGAAGGAGTGGGTCAAGTTCTCGGCATTTCTTCAGCAGCTTCGCATGGTAAATTATGCTGCTTACTGTAACTTTATTAGGGATTTGTTGGTGTATTCATTAACAGTACCTTCTCCACCAGAAGAATGCTGGCTGGGTAAAGTGTGTGTTGTGTGTGTGGATTCTTTCTAATTTCTTTGAGCATTTGATAGGTTGCTGTCGGAGAATTTGATCACTACAGATTCCACATATTACCTCCCGATAAAGGTTCAGCTTTCAGCCATCTCACAGTATCTTTCTTGAAGCTGGATCAACCTGGTAAGCTACTTATTCTGCTGTTTTAACTCTATGATACCAGATTCTCTTATTCATGTGCATTAATTTGGCAAAAGAGATTGACTCTTTGTGAGTTCAATGATGCAGCAACTAGGAGCTTGGTAGCGATGGGCGAGGATACTCTATCAAACTCTAATATGTCTGAGTTGGCTACAATTATGCTTTATATATAGAGAGGAACTTTCAATTTTGTAGAAGTACTGAACTTTAAAGGAACATAGTTTGATCCTTGGAATTTCAATGTTATGTAGTTTGTTTTGTTCACAATAATTGTTTGATCATTTGAATTAGTGAATGGTTAAAACAAAAGTGATGCTGTCATGTTTGCGGAGCTCTCTGATCAGAGAGCTCATTTGTTTTACCGAAGAGAGTGAGGTTAAGACATCGCAAGCTGTCCAGCTTGCTACAATAGAATGGACTTGAGACATCGCAAGCTGTCCAGCTTGCTAGGGTTTTTTTACAAATGAGCTTCCTTGCAAACTTGCAAGTTACGTTTAAGGCGGAAATAAACGCCTTAAAACTGAAAACATTTAAGGCGGAAGAGGAACCGCCTTAGATGATTTTTCTCATTTAAGACACAACCAGAGAAGACATTTGTCTTTTGCCTTAAAACATGAAGGACCAACCGCCTTAAATGGCACAATTTTGTAGTAGTGAATGTTGCATGTGGTGTGGGAGCTGAGAAGAAAGGACAACGAAAAGGCGGGGATACTGATATAGTTGAGCTGCTAAAGAGAGATAGGAAAAATTCATAGCATGTTTGCATTGTGGAAAATGATGAAATTAAGTAAGTTTATAATTAAAAACCTATCTTTTATACTAAAAATTCTATATTTCAGTCTGCTTCAAGTTATTGATTTCCTATATTCTGTGTTTGTTTCAAAGTGGACAAGGATTTGAAGATAGCTTTCCACCTCAATATTGTGGTTAAGTTTCTAGCGAAGTCGACCGATGCTCAAAAGTCTGTTGTCGAGTCAATTGGTTTTGGTGGGATTTTGAAGCTTCGAACAAGTAAATTATCTCTGGAAGTCATTCCCTACATAACTAGCAATCTAAATGGGTTTGGAAATCAGACAATAGATTAAAATACAAACACAATTGGTGTTGGTGATATGTTTGATGTTTTGGGCTTGCCAATCGAGGGTGTAAATGTTCCGGTTGTTGCCATGTCTGGGAAAATTGGTATCGATAAATCTGAAAAAGTTAAAGGACGATAGGCTAGCATGGAAGATGAGGTTTAAAGTTTGAGAGAATAAGGAAATCTCTCTTTATTCTGTGGTGAAAGAGATGGATGATCATCCAGATAATGGTGATGAGTTTTTGCAGTGTTTTGTGATGTATATTGTCGACAACTTCCTTGCTCCTCTACAAATCTGACAAATTGATATTAAGATGATTCAAGATGTGTCAAATGTGTATCAGATAGGAAGTATGGACTGGTGCAAGTTTTTTTTGCTGCAACTATTAAAAAGGGTGACTAACTTTCACAAGCGTAGTCGGGATCACACTACTCTGGGTGGGTGTGTTTATGTTGTTCAGATTCAGTACCTTCAAAGGTGTCCATATCTTGGTATGCCGGATCATATGACTGTCCCTCTTGCTCAACACTAGGATCAAGATAAGGTTGATGAAAAGGGTTGCTTGGCTCAAACCGATTGGATTCGAGAAATTTTTTGTTGAGATAGGGTTGTACCCACATACTCGTGGCGTGAAAGTTATCAATTCTGCTCATGCGGAGAGATATAGTCCATCCAATAATTTTAATGGCATCTTTGATCTTCCAGGAATTGGGTCAGAACTGATGAAAAGATAGATTAGCTTGGCTTGAATGTAAGTTTTATAACAATTTGGATTTTTTTTTTGTATCTGGTTCAAAGGGGGAAGCACGGCGGGGTTGTCCCGCCGTCAGGGGCGGAGCTAGGAATTGTATAAGAGGGGGGCCGGACCTTAAAATTTTAAACTAACTATTAAAATAATATAAAATACGATAATTCATTGAAATGTCAAAAAAATAAAACATTAAAGACAAATATCGGTAGATAAATATATAAAATTGATGAATTTAACATCATTATCTGGAGCACTATATTTTTCAAGTCGCACATTCCTCTACGAAACTCTATTAACGAATTCAAACTTGAGATCCTATTAACGAATTCAAACTAACGGAATTATAAAAAGTAAGAGGAAAAAAACGAGAGAATTAATCAAGTATCTTTTGTTGATTTTTTTGCTTTTAAATAGAAGTTTTCAAAAAATTTAAAAATATAGTTCATAACATCTATTTATATTTTTAGTATTGATAAAAGGCTACTCATAATTTGACTAAAATTATAATTTTTCCAATCAATATTTTTATACAATATTGCCTTATTAAATATAATGAAATTAAACTACCTTATTTGTTTAAAAAAAGTAGAGTAAATAAATCTATTTCTATATTAGATTGATATATGATTACTATTAACAAGATATTGTAATCAATCGAGATTTAAAGAAAAAAATACAATTTAACTATATTATTCCTATATTTAAGAAGATTTAAAAGAATCATATTCAAATTGTATTTGATTGTAATTACATAATATTATACTAATTATGGCATCATTTTCCTTTTAGGACTCATCGTTCTATATTTTTCAATAGTAAAAAAGTAAAAACAAATTTATAAGAGGGGCCACATATAGTAATTTACCCTAACAAAATAAATTTTAAAAATTTAACTAATACCTATAATTAGAAAAAAAAAATGTTGAGGGGGCCCGGGCCCCACCCGGTCCCCCCCTTCCTCCGCCCCCGCTGTGCTACTCTTTTCCGATTTCGTAAATGTTTAGCCTCATCCGAAAATATACATTTCCGATTTCGGAAATGTCTAGCCTCATCCGGAAAGGTTTTGATTTGTGATGTCCTTTCCGAAATCGTAAAGATGAATCACTGGACGTGAGCTAAGAGATACGGTATCGGAAAATATTTTGATAAAATTGTTTACGGTGTCGGAAGTGACTTTGAGTGGACAATTATCCGATTATCATAAATAGGGGCCGGAAATTACTTTTCAGTAATCTTTCCGGGATCGTAAACTTTAGTTTTAAATGTTCTCTAAATGAGTTTCGGATACCGTAACCTGTATTGATGTTGTTTTCTTGTTTACGATGAAGGAAATTGTTCTGGAAATACATTTCCAGACACACTTCCCGATATCGTAAAGATATTAAGCGGCTAATTTCCGAATTCGTAAATGTAGTTGTTGGAGACCAATATGGTGGTCTGTTTACGAGCCGGACAACGTGCCGGGTTTACCACTGTTTTTTTAATATACAGAAAACCACACTTCTTCCGATTTCGGAAACCACCCGGAAGATCTTGTAGAATTTTAATTTGGTTTCCGAACTCGTAAATGAGCCTGGGCTTGCCAAAAAAAAATTCTATTTTGAGCCGGGGCGTGCCAAAAAAATTCCAATTTTGAATTTGCTTTACGCGATCGATGAGCGTCTAATCGAAATTAGATATAATAACCATAATAAAGAACCTAATCCTTCAATATTGGCTTTAACGAGACAAAAAATAATTCATAGCAAAATGTATACACCTAAGAGTTGATTACACTATCTAGTGCACAATTGTAACTTACGCAGCAACGACGAATCACAATGATGTCGTTGTAGCCGGGTGCTCTATGCATGAAGCACACTCATCCAAAATGAAGCTTGCCAATGCACTCCTTGCTACCTTTAACTCTTGCAAGGTGTAGGGGATATAATCATCGTCGAAAACCTGCGATTTGAAAAAGTAGATCATGTTGGTAACACATTCCAAGGATTTACATTAAATCAAATAAGGAATGGAAGAGTAAGCTCACACAATGAATGTTAAACTTTGAAAGCCGTGCACGTGCAACCACCCTCCATGCAAACATCATCGTGTAGTAACCACATAAACAATCATTATCTTGGACCTTGTACTAATAGTGACAAAAGATACACAATTTAGGTCCTAATAAGGTACAAATTTGAGGAATAATAAGAATAGATTACCTTAATTTGGTAGAACCTAAATTTGGATGGTTTAGGATTTACGAAATTCAAGGCTTCCTTGATAATATCGTTAAATGAGTGGATTGGAGGGCGGTTAAGTGGATCTATCCAACATGCTTCTTTGGAGTTTGTGTTTATCGTGACAAACGCCAATGTTCGCTAATCCAGAAGAAAATTTGTACATGAGAGTATAATGTTAGGTAAACACAAAATAAATCATAGAAATATATATAACTTACTTACTTTTCAAGGTATTGACAAATGAAGAAGTATTTTGTTCGATCTCCTAAGGCAACCTTCAAATAAGCTACCCTTTCCTCTGTTGAGTGGGTCCCCACTTGTACGGAGTCGGGGCATATAAAGCCAATAAATGCCATTCCACGACTTTGTGCCAAATGATGCATTTGTCTATGATAAATTGTAACGAAAGTGTTACTACTTATTCGATTGTAGTTGGAATATAAAATAATTAAATTTGGAAAATGAAGACTTACAGTTGAACGAGGCACATTATCGTGGAGAGTAGCCTTTGAGGTCGCCATATATCGTCAAAGTCTTGCTTGCATAGTACTACTAATTTTTCAACACCAAAAATCTCTTTTGGTGCGGGAAAGTTATATGTACTAAGAGAGGGATGTTTTGCCAACTTGTCAAAGAGTTGGCGGATTGACGATGAAGGTTGGCTATCTTCAAATGGATGTGAAGGAGATGGAATTGTGGTTGGCGCCTTGGATTCAGTATATGGAGTTACGGTTGGCACCTTGGATTTAGGAGATGGTATTTTTGTTGGCACCTTGGATTTAGGAGATGGAATTATGGTTGGCACCTTGGATTTAGGAGATTGAATTGTGGTTGGCAGCTTAGATTTCTCATTTCTAGTTGGTGGGCAAGGATTTTGTGGTTCCTTATCGCCTTTACTAGGAATTTGTACTAATCTCCTAGGCCATAAGAGAAGTTCTCCCCTTGATTTGGAAACTAGTTTAGGTGGGCCTTTTTGAATCGGGACGTGGGCATCACCACATATCTCTTTTGTTATAGACACCTTAACCAAACCTATTGGAATCTTCTCCCATGGTGTAATGGCCTCCTCATAATTTCCAATGGCTACTAATTTAGGGGGTTGGGTGGTACTCACATCGTTGTACAAATTGCATGGACAAGCTACCTAGATATTGACATTGTAAGAGGAAATACCAATTAATTTTACCAATTAATTTTACACTAGATTATATGTCGGGGATTAAAATCATCTAATTGTATAAAATTGGCAAAAGAATAGAAAATACTTGGCACATAAGCACAAGAAGACCAACCTTTTTGGGAGTAGAAGTTTCGCCCCCACTCGCCGCGTCCAAGGGTGTTGTGACAAAGGGTGGACTAGGCAAATTTAGTGGCTCGTCAATGTCATCTTGAGGTTCGTTGCGGGACCCCGAAGAGGGGGGTTCCCAATCTTCACCTACATCCTAAAAATTGGCGGGTAAAATGATTCCATGTTTGCGAGCAAACCACTTAAAACCATTTTCCATGGTTGTTTTAATGGAATCAATTTCCTTCCGCACCTTCTTGTACTTGGCATCTTGCGCATTATTCGAGGCTAAAGGATGTTTACCAAACACATCCTTAGGTCGGACATGAGAACCATACCCCCTAACGGTTCCGGGATTATCGTCCCCCATCGCCTTGTTCAAAATGTCACACCTTTCCGCAGGGGTGAATTTTCCATCGGCTTCCTCTTGTTTAGCCAATGCCTAATTTTAAAGTGGTTGAAACCATGACAATAATTTGATTAGATAGATAAACAAAACATTTCTCTACTACATATCATACAAACACATTTTGTAATTGACTTACAATTTTTTTGGCAACTTCAAGAGTTTCGTCGGCTTCATAAACGCCACTAGGATTTTGTCTCAATTTAACGAACGACTCCCACCTCTCAATTTGGTCGGGATTCATCCTAGTAGTGGTCTCCCTTGACTCCTCTTCCGACATACCTCTTGTCCATTTTTTGTTTAACACCATCTTCATATTCTTCCTCTATGAAGTCCTCCCCCGCTCCATAATATCCCGAGCGACTATAGTGACTAATCATTTTATTTTATTTCGCTAGTTCTACCATATCTTCATGAGTGCCCTATTTTAAAAGCAACCAACATAGCAACATCGAAGACTATAGTATAATTTGAAATGAAGAGAAAAAATCTTACATCGTCCAATAGCTCTTGTGCATGGATTTTGAAGATTTCCCAACTCTCGGGTTGAATGTCCTTATACACCGTCCATGGCATGATGTTCTTCTTATTTCCATAGATGTACTCATTCCTTAGCATAGACCTATTTTGAAGATTTCCCAACTCTCGGGTTGAATGCCCTTATACACCGTCCATGGCATGATGTTCTTCTTATTTCCATAGATGTACTCATTCCTTAGCATAGACCTATGTTGACGTGCACACTTCGAGATCTTTTGCAAAGTCACACGATCTAACATCGCCATGTCGGGGGCGATAATAGTGAACGGCTCCTAAAATAATGAAACACATTATTAGTTGTAGATAGTATGATCCACATTATAATACCCTCACGATTGTAAAACATGTAGTAAAATGCCATTAAAAAAACCACATCATACCTTGCATTCTTCCAACAATTCTAATTTACGCTCCATCGGTACTTTGGTCCAATCGAACCATTTAATATCATGTCTTGTTCTTGCGATTTTACCAACCCAACTAGACCAATATTTACGCTCTACCCCTATGGCTATTCCTAACCTATTGAATTCCATTAGAGTAGAAATACCCGCGTCCCAACGCCTTTGTATTTCTCGACATAAATTTCTAGGAATTTTTGTATCTACAACCAATTGCTCTTTTGTGGATGACTTGACCTTCTTCTTCGTAGGAATTTTCTTTTTGTTTTGTTTACATGTAGGAGCCATGATTAACTAATTAATCACTAATACCAAATACAAGCACTTGTCCACTAATTCACCTACAAATAAGAACAACTACAAAATTTCAATTTCACCGACAATAAAATAGTTAGGGTGCATTTAACAAAATAAGGAGATGTTAGTATAAAGATTTAGCTAACAAAGCAAAAGACAATAACATAAATGAACAATAAAATAGATAATTAATGCATCAACTAGATTAGGGTTTGGATTTGATAATATTTGGTTACCCCATAACCCATATGTTTGTTTGCATCGCACGTGACAAAGCAATACAAATGGGTTAACAAAAAGGTAACCAATTTTACCTCTATTTTGGAATGAAACACCCCCAAAATAGTCGAACTTATAGAATAAATGTAGAATTTCAACTTTTTGTGAGGTTCTTAAGCTAGATTCTTGGATTTGGGTAGTGTGAAATTGTACAATTGACAAGATATTGAGAGGGAAGAGTGGTAGGAGGAGAAATAATGAGGAAGAGACAAAGGGGTTGGAATGATAATGAATGAATGAACCCACGTGATGGGTTTTAGTCTGGTTTGATGCCGAAACGTGTGGTTTATGAAATCGTAAATGTCACTCTTTTTAAATACAGAGGAATTTCCGAAATCGTAAACTCACTTCTCCGAAATATTTACGATGGAGCAATTGGACCGGGTTGACTTTTCTAATCAGGCAGATTGAACCATCTTAATCGGGTAATTTACGAGCTCGTAATCATGTTTTTCGGATGGGACACACACTCTACGACATCGTAAACCCACCAAAACAAAAATATTTACGAGCCGGAAGCTTAGCCGGGTTTTTCACTGGCTTTTAATTCTCACAATTTAATTTGTTTCAGCTTACTCATTCCGAAATCGTAAATGGGCCATAAATAGTTTTTCGGACGGTGCACTAAATTTACGATTTCGTAAACTACCCGAACATAAAATGTTTACGAGCCGGAAGGGTATCTGGGTAATTCACTGGATTATAATTATCAGCGTTTAATTTTTTTAGAGTATCTATTACGAAATCTGTAAGTGGCCGGTTAAATGCAATTTCCCCAATTCAACTAATATCCGGACCCGTTTCCGAATTCGGAAATAGAAAGAATGTGGTTGCGGGTGATTTACGATGTCGTAAATGTAGAATGGTATATATAGTCAACTGCGTTTTTGTGATTTAGAAAAACCCCAAATCACAAAATCACAAACCCTTGAACCCCATTCAACCTATTCCGGCGATATAATCATGCCTCCAGCCAGGCCGAAGCACAAAGCTAAGAGGGGCGCCCCAACATCACCTGAATCACCATCCCCACCACCCAACCCGGTCCCAAAAAAGTAGAAATCGAAGAAGCCCCCAAGCCCACCTGAATATGAAACCGAGTCAGATTCCGAAGAGTTGGATGGGTTGGAGACTAGCAGCGAGGATGATGCTGAGGGTACCCATGGGCTTGAAGAAGGGAGATATGCTGAACAAGATGAGGTGGAGGAGGAGCCGCTAAATGTGCTGGTAAATGCGTCGTGCGCAGCGGCATGAGCGAGGTGGGGATGAGCGCCAAAGGAAAGGTCACAGCGAGCGCTTTTACGATTCCGTGGCCGAGCAAAACTACGTCAAGTGGATTAGGCGTGGCATGTGCGACTCAAATGTGCTAAAATCCAACTCTATTGATGATTTAGTTTTTAATGAGTCAATTAATTATTTCCGTGCTAGTTATTTGCATAACCTAATCATGCTAGACGAGCCTACCTACAAAGATGAGGTTAGACAGTTTTATGCTAATCTAGGTAGATGCACAACCACTAGGATGTCGACTTTGGTGAATTGTGTGTTAGTGCCCGTTGATGAGTTTGCGATTAATGGGGTGCTAGAGTATCCGTGGGTTGATTCTACTCATCTGAGGCCTCAAAATAAACAAGGTCCCTATAATGTTTTCACATTCAATAGGTGGGCGACGAAGTGTAATAAACAGGCTTTAGACATGGCTGAAATGGGCCGTAAGTACTTCAAACTAGATGAGTCGTTGGGCAAAGGGACTGCAGAGATTGACTATAAGATAGATGTGTTGACCCTAGAGCAGAGGTTGGTCTTTGAATGGGTTTGTTATAATGTTCTGCCTACGGGAGGGCATGCCACCGAGCCCACCACTGGTCGCCTGCTTGTATTCTACTACCTGATGGAGGGCGTCCCAATCAATCCTGGATATACAATCTACAAGTACATGAGAAAGTGTGCTCCCTTGCTGGAGAAGAGGTTTCTGTACGGTGGGCTTATCATTGCGCTGTGTAGGAAAGCCAATGTGCCTCTCTTGGATCGGCCGGTTATGCAGTCCTACTATGATGACAGGTGGATCGACCTGAAGAATTGGGTGTTTGACAAGGATGCAGGCAGATTCAAGGAAAAGCCTATGAAAATTGGTGCACAGGCAAAGGTGGCGAGGAGAAAACAAGCTCGCGAGGAGGCTTCCGCTCTAAAAACTACTGCGGGTGAGTTCCACTAAATTCAGTCTCTATATATAGTTGTTTATGAGCTTGATTTTCATTATTTTTTCCTAAGCAATTAAGTGGCTGCGTTGTAGGTGAACGGAAGGGGCTTTTTATAAAGATCTCGAACTTGTTCTGTTTTTTTTCTAGCCAACTAGAAACGACGAAGAAGAGACTGGATGCGATCAAAGCTGATCATGAAGCGTACATCCAAGACAAGGGTCTCCAGATCGTGCCAAGTGAGGATGAGGAAGAAGTGTACTATGGCGACCTTGCGCAAGTGAGTGAGGATGAAGAGGCCACGCATAACGCCTCTACTTCTAATGCCGCGTCGAGCTCACAAGCCCCCTCTACTTCACAAGGCCCCTCACCTCCCCCTGGCCCCTCAACTTCACAAGACCACGACTTCACCTAGCATGGTTTTTTTCCAAGATTTGATGGCTATGTTTAGAAGTTGTTGAAATATTGTTTTAAATTTCAGTTAAGACATTGTGTCCTTTGACGATTATTCCTATTTGACCATGTGTTATAAATTCTATGAATCAATCAAAATCTTTTTATATAAATTTTCCCATTCAATTCAATTTTCAATTGTCATTTTCATCTTTATCAAATGTAGTTGATCTAGTTTTTTTGGGATAGGCAACTAGTTTCCGATATCGAGAACTGGCCTTGAGAGCATTTCTTTTGGTTTACGATATCGTAAATCTCTCGGACCTAACCTCAGGGAAAAGATGGAATGTTTCCATTAAAAAAAATAAGACCCTTTTATGACATCGTAAATGGGCCGGAAGATTAAACGTTTACGAGCCGGAACGGCATCCGGGTAATCCACTGGTCATAGCTAAATAATATTTCAGGGAAATATTATTTATTAACTATATTACAAAATAATGAGGGTCATGTCCGATCTCGTAAACAGCCCGATGCACACATAATGGGTCATTTCCGATTTCGTAAACCGCTTGTGCGTACATTTTAGTTGTACATTTGAAAGTAATGAAATGAATAAATTTGGAATTAATAAACTAATTATGCTACTAGTATGCGATGTTCATAAAAGCTAATTAATAAAAATTAATAAACTTATATAAATTGTAAGGGACAAGGTATAAAAAAAATAAACTATTCAATAATGAAATGTGCCAAAATGGCAAACAAAAGATTATTACAATCCTAACAAATTTGGGATAAAAAAGAAAGAACATAATCAAATAACAAAAAACAAACAACATTTAAGCTAAATAAGGTGAGATGGCGTGAAGCACTTCATGATCGTTGGTGCATGCATCACAGGAGATGTCCGCTGGATCAACCCTCTCCCAGCGATCGTACCTCACGCTCAGATTGAGAGCAACATGTTCCTCGCAGCAGATCAGCCTAGGCGCGACTACTCCTTCTCTGAGGAACCTGAAGTAGTGCGTCCAACCCCAAGCGTAATTCAAACCGGCTCTGACGCGTACCCGAGCTTCCCAGAGGCCTTTCTTGTCGGTTATCTTCATAGTGGTGATCACATTCATGCCTCTCTGAACATCACCTTCGCAGATTGCAAATGTAACATCCCAACTAAAACCACATATTCATTCGGTGACATTAGTTGGGATGTCTGCCTGGTTCTCACCAGGACTCAAGAAATGGGATACAAGCATAACTAAAATCCTGCTATTACACTTTTAACTCTATATTCAACTTTAAACTATCTGATTCTTCACCTCAAATTTCAACCGGAAACGACTTCACAAGATTAACTCTGAGTGTATCTACGATCTGGTAGCCCCTCAAAAATTCACCTAACTGCCATGCCACACATAATACACATAATGAGCTTGCGCCCAGTGATATTCTCCGTAAAACATGATAAACATATTCATTCAACAAATAGTATATGGTTTCAATAATAATACCGAATTAGGAATGCCTAACAAATTTCCTTTTCATAAACTAACTTTAAGTGAGTTAAAACCAAATTATCTATTTATCTTTATTTCTTGTTATTTAGATATGAACACTAGCAAGAAAAGCGTGACAAACAAACAAATTGTATATAGTCAAACATTTCATCTAACACATTTAGTTACATATCAAGGTAACATGTCACTGATTTAATATACTAAAAGGCATACTACATTACTTAAACCTAACCTACCCGAATCACAAATCGCAGATTAATCATCAAACTTATAAATTAATCCTTCTAAAATAATCAGTACCAATTGACAACATTTCCTCTATTTCGTATTTGATATGCAAAACTCATACATATATAATAAGCTTCCAGAGTAAACAAAAATTAATTCATCAACCTAGGTATTTAGGGAATTGTTAGACGGGAAACATATACAAGAGAAAACTAGATCACACTAAGATCTAATATTCCTTCTTCACTACGTCACATCAAATAATAAACATGTCAAGCATAAATATGTCACATTAAACATAAACTAGTCATATTGTGTATGGACAATAATGTCAAGTACCATTGTGTCAAGTCAAGAATAACTAAGTCACGTGACACATCAAGTATAGGCAAGTCATATCGAATATGAACAAGACATGTCAGGCATAGTCAAGTCAAGTCAAGCATAATCAAGTCATTTCAAGCACGAACATGTCTAGGTATTAACAAGTCACAAGTCATGTCTAGCATGAACACGTCACGTCAAACCGGCTTCCGTACGTACGCAGCCCCTCATTCTTTTCAAGAACAATCCTCACACGGACTTTTGGCTGCAACTGACCAGATCCGTGCAAGTCCAGGTCACAATATACTCTCGACTACACCAACCTCCTGCCGTGTGAACGAGTAGTATATTGCTTGGTCCATCTCGCACGACTATTGGCCGCAACTGACCTAGCCGTGCGAGGCATGGTCACAAAATACTCTCACTTGCGCAAAACTCCATACTCCGAGCGCAAGTAACTGGTATTTTGCTCATGGCATCACATATATCACATATACAAGTTCAGACTTTTTAAATATATATATTTAGATAGATACCAGCCAATATAGCTACATCTTAGACATATTATTCAAGTTAAGAATCCATACATTTTCACAGTCTTTATCACAAGCAAGTCAGAGTACTACAACAAAGTAAATACTTCACAATTTTACCTTTTTTTTTATAGCATCATATAAATACTCTAGTTACAAATAAGTAATAGGCACATATATCCGTTTCATATTATGCAAATCAATAATTCAAACATTAGCATATGCAACACACATATGTAACCACGACCAGAGGAAATAGATTGACGAAAGGCAGTCTAGACCCCAAAATTAACTAACACCATTTTAAACATTCCACAACCACAAGTTTAAAAGACAGAGAAGCGTAACACACCAATAAATATCTTAAGACAAAGTTAAATTTCATAAAGTACATAATCATAGAGCAGGTTCAAGACAGTCCTTTATTCACTCAAAACCATTCAAAATATAAATGAAGACTAATATAACCATATATATATATATATAAATATATATATATATATATAATATACACAAGTAGCACATGGGCATGACAGCCTCAAAACTTTATAGATATATTCTATAAAGTTTTGAAGAGTGAGAATACTCACCTGATTTGATAAAATAGATCATTTCATGTATTCAAGTCCCATTCCATAATCGGTGCTTTATTGAATATCAAATCTGAGAATAATGTAGTTTAAAAGGATTAGTCTGGATGTTGTATTATAATTTCTTATTCACTATTCCTAGTTGCTCGTGCCTCCTGACTTTCTTTTCCCACTAAGGCTTTAGAATATTTAATTGGATTCTATACTTTAATTGTATGACAACCAATTAAAATGAGCAGAAAAGCTGCCCTTGTTTAATTGTATGACAACCAATTAAAATGAGCAGAAAAGCTGCCCTTGAAAAATAAAACCCGCTCTTTCGCTCAGTTTCTCAACTCTCTGTTATCACGTCAAGTTCTAGACCATATAGTACCTCAGTATTTTTAAAGTATAAACACACAGGTTCTTAAACTATTGTTACTGGAACGTCTTTTACTCTCATTAGAAAGAATTTGCAGGAATATTGAGGAGACATGTCCGAATTAGACCTTGTATTTTAAAGTGAGTCTCATACTCAAAACTATAGCTAACAAAAGTTTGATTTTACAAAGATATGTCAATTACTTGAAACATATCAACACTGAAAGAAAGATACCTACCTGCGGGTTAAACTCGAAATCATACGCTACCTTTGAAAATACATCTCTCATTGATTTTATACTAGAAAAACACTATGTGACGGTTTAAAAACCATATCTTAAGTCTTAAAGAGTACAGACAATGTAATATCATATATGTTATAGTAAAATCTCTTTAAAACCTTACAATTTCTAATTCTTAACACTGAAAATCACAGCAGAAGTTTGACAACAATTTTCTGTACTAGTTTCTCAACCAAATCAAAAGTTTCTTTAGTTAAAAATGAAGATCATCGTTTCAGGATCAAAACAAAACAAGAATCAACTAAATCAGAGTCATGGTTTGAAAGATATGGTGGTTTAAAGTTAAGCTAGTTAAAATATTTATCGGCAATCGCCTAAAACACAGCAGACTTTAAAATGCTTTATCTACCTCATTAGTTGGTGTGCTCTAACAATTCAAAATTATACTCTATAGTTAACATCAGGAAGATCATTTTGATATATATATAATTCAAAACTAAGTTCCACGCTAAAAGATGTGAGGTTTTGAAGAAAACAAACTTCCAGCAAACTGTCAAGCAGCAGTACAGATTTTCAAAACACTTTTTCTCACACGTCACCAATCCGATTATTAAAATTTCAAATCCTATAATGTACTTCCTTTCCCAAAGATTACACAGGTACAAGAACGGACAGAATCAGAGTAAGGTTTTAGCCGGTATAGGCTTTTAAAGACCAGTCTGCTGCAGCAAAACATTCACAGGGCAGAAACTTTGAAACTATTTTTCTTACTTGTTTCTTAATCAAATAAACCTATTCTTGATATCAAACCGAAGCTCAAAATCCAAAGTTTTCAAATAAATTTTCCTTACTCAAAAAGGGGTTATGAATTTAAAGTTACAGACTCTTAAAAGGCAGTACTCCAGACTGAAAATTCAGATTTTTAAGTTTCTATCACATTCACCACACACCTCTGAAAACTTCACTATAGCAGTCTCCCCACAATTTATACCAACTCAGTTCATCCTATTCAACCGATATAAGTTTTAGGTTCAACTTCAATCTAAAAGGTTTCTGAATTGAAAAGGGATTTTAATCCTTACCCCTAAACCTTAAAGGAGACTCGAGAGGCTGGCCGCGCGTGGGGACGAAGGACCAAGTGGGGAGCGTAGAAATCCGAAACCAGATCAGCACCTCCCATCGTCGGAGAAGCTCGAGACACAGAGCAGAGGATGAGGGACTCAGGCGAGAGGGGCATCAGTGGTAGAACGCAGCGCTGGAATTCAGGACAAAAGGAGACGGGGAACGGTGGAATCGATTGAGCCCAATCGATTGAGCTCCGGTTGGCCGTCCTGATCAACGGCACCCACGACATCGTTGCATCCCGACAACGGCGCCGGTACGAAGGCTCAGCGGTGGACCAGCTCGGTGGCGGATCGGATAGAAGGTGATGGTATGTAGGAATAGTAGAGGTGACTGGTTTGGCGTGGTGGTGTCGTGATTGAAAGGTTGGCCGGAGGTGGTGTTGGGTCGGCCGGAGGTGGTGTTGGCTCGGTGGTGATGGTAAGCGGAGGTTTAAGACGGTGGAGCGGTGGTGTGGAGAAGAACCGGGAAAGTTGTGGAGAGCTTTGAAATTAGTCAAAATAATTATAAACTAAAAGGAAACGTGTAGTGTGCACACGGAGCTAAGTTATTATTTGTTTTTAATATACTTTTCATAACAATTTCCATTTTGATGAGTTATGAACGTTGTTATTATTTAATAATTAAATAACTTACTTAACTTTCCAATACCCTTGATAATTTATGTCCTATGGTTCTACAAAAAAAATATTTCCACTAATCCATGTATATATATATATATATAGTTATTAGACATTGTCGTGTCTGTGTATATAGATACGAATTTTCACATATTCAGTATTTCTCTTTTAACCTATGCTTAGCAAAACTTTTATTATATATATATATATATATATATATATATATAAAATTTATAACTAAATATTTTGCTCATGTTGCTTCCTTGTAAATCTATAACCATTTTGAATATATCTATTTTATTATCTTAACTCTTAATGATAATATTAATAATCACCCATTAAACTCATCTATGACCTAACTTATCATTGTTAACCTTGTCGGTTGTTTGTCTGCGAGACTAGGTCTTCACAGCAAATATAGCCAAGACATAGGTCAACTCTTTGTGACCTATTGCAGAAGTCTCGGTGAGCCACTGCCGAGCCCATTCAGTCGCTCTTCCGCTCACGTACCGACGAAGAACCCAGTTGAACATAACACGAATTATGATTAGATTTATCATGTCATTTAGGAGGGCGTTGAATCGAGACACGTCCATGGGAAGCAGAAGACAAACAATATGAGAAGGGAGAAGGGAATGTGTGAATGAAGGCTCTAATGAGGTTCTAAAGGAGAAGAGGTTGATATTTATAGGGTTGAGGTGCTCCATATTTCAAAAACATTTGAGAGTTTCTAGTAAAAACTTAAATGCATTCTCACCTTTTCAAGATCACCTCATGCAAACCCCAAAAAAAAAAAATTCCTTCTGGAATTTGAAAGGTTTTTCTGAATTTTTTTGAATGTTATTTCATCAAATCAAACTAAACTAAATTGAAACTAAATTGAAACTAGATCTCCAGATATTATTTCAAAGTAACACCTTCTTGAATTTTATTTTTTTAAAAAAATATCTTGAAAAAAAGAGCATGTGCTAAATAATAATCTTGAGTTGATAAACTTTATCTCTACATTTTAAAATTATTTAATTTTCGACTAAACTAATGTCGATAAATAAAGACCCATTTACGGCTTCGGAAACCGCCCGGAGATCATCTTTTTTGGTTTACGATTTCGTAAATATCTGGGACATACGCAGGGAAAAGATGGAATTTTCCATAAAAAATATAAGGCATTTACGGTTTCGTAAATGATCCAAAATATTAAAAGTTTACGAGCCGGAATGGCATCCGGGTAATCCACTGTTCATAGATAAATAATATTTCAGGAAATATGATTTATGTACTAGATTACAAATTAATGAGGGTCATGTCCGATCTCGTAAACAGCCCGATGCACACATAATGGGTCATTTCCGATTTCGTAAACCGCCTATGCGTACATTTTAGTTGTACATTAGAGACATGAATAAATTTGGAATTAATAAACTAATTATGCTATTAGTATGCGATGTTCATAAAAGCTAATTAATAAAAATTAATAAACTTATATAATATGTAAGGGACAAGGTATCAAAAAAAAAAGGCTATTAACTAATAAATTGTGCCAAAATGGCTAACAAAGGGTTATTACACTCATAACAAATTTTGGTATAAAAAGAAAGAAGATATTCAAACAACAAAAAAACTATAACATTTAGGCTCGACGAGGCTCGAGGACGTGAAGCAATTCCTGATCGCAGGTGCATGCATCACAATCGATGTCCGCTGGATCAACCCTCTCCCAGCGATCGTACCTCACTCTGCGATTGAGGGCAGCATGTTCCTCGCAGCAGATAGGCCTAGGCGTGACTACTCCATCTCTGAGGAACCTGTAGTAGTGCGCCCAACCCCAAGCGTTACCCAAACTGGCTCTGATGCGTACCCGAGCTTCCTGGAGGCCTTTCTTGTCGGTTCTCTTCATGGTGGTGATCACATTCATGCCTCTCTGAATATCACCCTCACAGCAGATTGCAAATATGGCCAAGACATAGGTCGACTCTGTTTGACCTATTGCAGAAGCGTCGGTGAGCCACTGTTGATGCCATTCTGTCGCTCTTCCGGTCGCGTACCGACGAAGAAACCAGTCGAAGAAAACACGAATCATGATTAGATTTATCATGTCATTTCGGAGGGCGTTCAATCGAGACAAATCCATGGGAAGCAGAAGGCAAACAATATGAGAAGGGAGAAGGGAATGTGGGAATGAAGGCTCTAATGGGGTTCTAAAGGGAGAAGGGGTTGATATTTATAGGGTTAAGGTGCTCCATATTTTAAAAATATGTGAGAGTTCCTAGTAAAAACTTAAAGGCATTCTCACCATTTCAAGATCACCTCATGCAAACCCCAAAAAAAAATTTCCTTCTTGAATTTGAAAGGTTTTTCTGAATTTTTTTGAATGTTATTTCATCAAATCAAACTAAACTGAAACTAGATCTCCAGATATTATTTCAAAGTGACACCACCTTGAATTTTTTTTTTTTTAAAAAAATCTTGTTTAAATAATAATCCTGAGTTGATAAACTTTATCTCTACATTTAAAAATTATTTAATTTTTGACTAAACTAATATTGATAAATAAAGACCCATTTACGGTTTCGGAAATTAGCCGGATGAAGTGTAATATTATATTTCCGATTTCGTAAATAGTATGTGGAAACAATTGGTCCAATTGCTATTGATTTACGAAACCGGAAATAGGAATGGGGGTAAATGAATGTCTTGTCGTGTAGTTTCCGAAACCGTAAAGCGTTAGAAAATTATATGCGGTTGGTTTACGACATCGGAAACGGGAGACATATAAAACAAAAAACAACTTATCTGCAGTCTTACGTCCCAAATCAGATAAAATCAAAACTCATCCACCTTCAACGCCTGTCTAGAGTCACCAATCAGCCGTCCAAATCCATCAAGCTCGGCTTTTTACCACATTACCAGTTCCGACATCGCAAACCCGTGGCACCCAAGAAGTCAAAATCTAAGGCTCTACAAATCCAGGATGAAGAGGAGGTCGACTACGATGATTCGATATTTTTCTCCAAGGCTCACGAAGAGAGGTATGAGTACATTCGTGATCACTGCAATATTCTTAAAAGTTTTTATGTTGATCGTGATGATGTGGAGGATTTGTTGCTTGGTAATGTCGTAGAAACCCTAGGTAAACACTACTTGACTGATTTAGTGTTTAATAGTAGTGAGACTTATACTGAGGAGGTATGTCAGTTTTATGGAAATTTGCATGAGATGAAGGACGGTACTTGCACGACTGGGGTGAATGGTATGAGCATGGAGGTTAGTTGGAGTATGATAAACCAGGTTTTAGGTTGTCCTTACCGGAAACCTGAGGAATGCCACCCTCAGAAACAAGATGGCCCTTACAATGTCCATTACAAGGGCCATATACCAGATAAACCCGATGAGATGCACGGCCTGAACAAAGTATCTTTGGCTGAGAAGTACTTTGGGCACCACAACTTCAACCCTGGAGCTGCAGCCAACAAGTTCAACACAAAGTTCATGACTTTAGAGGACCGTGTTTTGTATGAGATCATGCACAAGTCCATAGTGCCAAGTGCAGGTTATTCCACAGAGCCAAACACCACCACTGCCATGGAGTTCTTCTATCTTGCAGAGAACAAATTGACAAACCCTGGGTACACCATCTTGGAGCATATGAAAATGGCGGTGAAGGGGAAAAATCCCCGTGATAATATACCCTATGGTAGTTTTATTACTTTTTTTCTCGCCGGAAGCTTTATGTTGTCGTACCAGAAACCTTTCCCATTTAGTTCTACGTCGGGTATTAGGTCGGAGAAGTTAGACCTAGAGTATTTTGACAGTAGAGGGATGGTGGTGTTTGATGGAGCTTGGATGAACAAGCCACCCAAAACAAAGAATAAGACGATGCAAAATGTTAAGAAGCAAGGTAATATTCTTTAACATTTGTTTGTTTTTCAGAATTTCTTGTTAGTTTTTACTTAGTTATTAATATTCTTTAATATTTTTATGGCAGAAATCAATGAGAATGTGGGGCGGAAACAATTGTACAAGAAAATGAAGTAAAAAATCCCTGATTTCTTGTACGTGAGCAAGGAAGCGCGGTTGGCTGAAAAGCGGGAGCGCGCTATTCATAGATCCGAGCGCGAGGCGATGATGCGGGGAACGGGTGGTGGTGAAGCGGGCGGTTCACAATCGAGGCCGGTTACGGGTGCCGAGGCAGATGAGGCACATGCAGACCAAGTTCCGGCTGATGAAGACAAAGATGACAATGATGTGATGAAGCAGATCGTCTTTTGAGTAGTTCAATTGTTGTTAGCCTTGAAACATCTTTTCATTTGAAATTCGATGATACAATGTTATTACTTTCAATTAAGATCACTCTTTGTTATCTTATGGTTTTTAATTTGTAATGTATTTCAATTTTAAATGTATCTCATACAAGTTCCTGATTTTCAACTTTTTTTTAAAGTAAATGAGTGATTTCCGAAAGCGTAAATAATACGAAACACTTTTTAGGATCCATTTCCGAAATCGGAAATTACCCGACTTTTACAACTTTACGAGCCGGAAGCCCATCCGGGTAATCCACTGGATTTAAAAAAGGCACAAATTAAATTCCGGTTTAATCCATTCCGAGTTCGGAAATAAGCCGGGAAAAATGGAATTTTTCCATACAAAATAAAACCCTTATACGATATCGGAAATGGGCCGGAAGAATAAAAATTTATGAGCCGGAAGGGCATCCAGGTATTTTACTGGAGCTAGCTACGTAATATTTCAGGAAACATGATTTATTTATTAGATTACAAAACCATGTCCGATAGCGTAAATTGGCCGAAACAGTGATTTACGAGTTCGGAAATCGGACGGAAAATGTGTCATTTAAATGGGAACTCGCCAATTTATTGGGTTTTCACAGTTCTAATTACACAAGGAGTACCCGTACAAGGCTCAATAACATAAGAACACAAATTCTATTACAATATTAGACGTAATATACATTAAATGCTCTAGAGCGATATGTCTTACATTTACGAAACGCGCATCTTTTTGCTCTTCGACCACTTTGCCTTAGGTGGTTGGTTTTTCTTTGGTATCCCCCGCTCATCAAACCACTGCCCTTCTTCATGATCCAATCTGCACTGGTAACGGCGGAGATTTGCTGCAGTTTCATGTAAGTTTATATTGTCTTCACCATCAAAGGCTATCTTAAAGGTATCTGCATCGTTCAAGCATTCTTCTTGACTCTCTCCACCAATAAATGCTCTCTTCCCGTTCAGTACAATCTCCTGGTGAACAGAAGCAGGGTCCTTCACATAGAACACTTGGTCAGCCTTTGTCGCTAGAATGAATGGATCCGACTTATAACCAACTTTCCTCCGGTCAACAATGGTTAGGCCTAATGGGTCAGGAACAAATCCCGTGCCTGGATCAATCCAGTCACACTTGAATACAACCACCTTCAGTCTCACATAGTTCAACTCCCATATGTCTGTGATTGTTCCATAGAACTGGTTGTCTTCATACACGCCCTGCCTTAACTCATCACCAATCAAAGAAACACCACTGTTCTGCGATATACGCTGCCCATCAACTGTCTTCGTACTAAATATGTAGCCATTCACATCGTAGCCCCTGTATGACAAAACTGCACCCATCGGTAATCTAGACAACCACTTAACTTCCTCAGAATGATCTCCGACTTCCGCTGTCTTCCTGAGCAACTCAGCAAATGTCCTCGTGTGCTCTTCATGGACATATTCAGATTCTAGAAGCGGCACCAATCTCCTTATTTCATCCATGTGAAAACCAACATAGGGAACCACGGCCTTATGGTTACGAAGCACATATAGATGTGCAACCTTCAACTCAGCAGTAGCGGGCGTGACATATTTTCCACTACCAAATGTATGGCCTTTAATCCTGTCTGCATGCCTGTTCTTCGGGACACCAACAGTCTCAACATCATCGAGGTACACGGTGGAGAATTCTATTGACTCTTCAGTTACAAAACGCTGAACTATACTGGCATCGGGCATGTATCTGTTCTTCACAAAATGCTTGAAAATCTTCATGTAGCGCTCGAAAGGTACATCCATCTCAAAAACACAGGACCACAACACTTGATCTCACGCACAAGATGAACTATAAGATGCACCAATATATCGAAAAATAAGGGCGGGAAGAACATCTCCATCCGACACAAAACTTCGACAACCATTTCTTGTAGTTTATCTAGTCTCGCTCGGCTAATATTCTTTCTACAGATGGACTTAAAGAACATGCACAAGCGGCTTATGCAGCGTCTAACATATGGAGGTAGGGGACGTGCGCAGAGCAATGGCATTCAATTCTTGCATCAAAACGTGGCAGTCGTGCGATTTGAGTCCCGCGAGTTTCGCCTCGTCAACATTCAAACACCGACTGATGTTGGACGAGTAGGTACTAGGTACTTTAATGTCCTTCAGACTTTGAAAAAATTTCTTCTTCTCAGAATCAGACATGGTGTAAGAGGCCGGCGGCAAATATGTCTTGCCATTTTCCTTCACGGGGGCCAAACCCGGTCTAACACCCATTTCCTCCAAATCCATCCTGGCTTTCAAGCCATCCTTACTCTTCCCCGGGATGTCTAGTAATGTGCCAATTAGACTCTCGCAAACATTCTTTTCTATATGCATAACATCCAAACAATGTCTAACCTCTAAGTCTTTCCAGTAAGGCAACTCGAAAAAGATTGAAGATTTTTTCCATACACCATTCACTACTGGCTTCTTCCTATTCTTTCCAAAATCATTGGGAATGTCATTCACAGATTCATACACACTCTCACCAGACACAGGCGTCGGTGCATCCCTCTCATCAACCGCTCCATCAAACCCCTTCTTACACTTATGGAGGGCATGCTCGTGATTTAGAAATCTCCTGTATCCTAAATAAACTATTTCCCTCCCGTGCTTAAGTTGAACGTGACTAGTGTCCATCTCACAAACTGGGCAAGCAAAATGCCCTTTAACAGAGTAACCTGCCAAATCACCTAATGCAGGGTAATCATTAATGGTATAAAATAGTATCGCTCTCATGTCAAACAAATCTTCCCGGTATCCATCATAAGTCCAGTTGTCAAAATACCACAACTTCCTAAGATCTTCAATTAGGGGAGCAAGATAAACGTCAATGTCGTTACCTGGTTGTTTTGGACCTGAGATCATAAGTAATAGAAGAACGTACTTGCGCTTCATAGTTAAACAAGGTGGTAAATTGTAAATCACAACCATCACGGGCCACGAACTATGGGTACATGTATAATGGCCACGAACCATCACCCCTTCTTCACTAATTAATAAAACCCATTCATTGAATTACAACATTTTCAACTTCACTCATACATCAAAGATATGCATGTCAATGTAAACTCCACATGCCATTCTTAACAAAACAATCGACAACATCGATTCCACAATTTAACAACGGAACATTTAAAGATGAGATGACATACCTTATCGATGCAAACTTCAATCAACGCACACAGCCAAGAATTTCCCCTTTTTTGAAATTTTCTAAACAAGCTCCCTACATAAAAAATGCAGAGAACGGACTTTAAAATTGTTGGGAGAATGTTAGTCCAGCCAAATCCGTATATTTTATGGAAAAGGAATTATCTCCTTTATATACTTGGAAAAGAATAAAGAAAAGTATATAGAGAGATTTAGGGTTTTCTTTTGTAGATGAGAGACGAAATACAAGAATACAGAGAGAGGAAAAATAAGGGTTTTAGAGGAGTTGGAAAAATCCCGTTTTTTGTGAGCAGTTCTGTTTTGGAGATCTGATCGAGGGGCAAGCGTAGTCCGACTTTGCTGAAATTTCGTCAGCGCGTTTGTGACTCTTGAGGCTTCGTTCTGAACGGTTGGATCATCAGTGTGTGCTCTGGTTTGGGAGTTATAGCAGCTCGAAGTACAGCCTTATTATTTGGTGATATCTTGCACCTTTTATCCTCTTGTTCTTATTGATGATGCTTGTGGTGGGTTGTAACCCTTTGTAGACTGATTGGGGTTTTTTTACCTCATTTTATCATAATAAGAGAGAATAGGTGGACGCCTCCAGTCCCGTGGTTTTTACTCTTCACACCGAAAAGGTTTTCCACGTATAAATCACTGTGTTCTTTGTCTTTTATTTTTCCGTTGGCTGGTTTTATATATCTTCATCGCTGGTAGCTTTTGTGATTGCGTTTAGAATATTGGTTGGTTGTTTTGCCGTGTTCTTGTTGTGGTGTTTTTGAGTTTTATCTCTTCCGCTGCGCCCCAACAATTGGTATCTAGAGCTTTGGTTCACTTTGGCATAATCATGGATTCTGGTGGAAGTGGTTCTATGATTAAGTTGACATCAACCAACCATTCTATTTGGAGACCTATGATGGAAGATTTGTTGTACTGCAAGGACTTGTATGATCCGATTGCAGTGACTGTTGCTGCAACAGTAGTTCATCCAAGCCTACTAAACCGGAAAAAATGTATGATCCTGACTGGGTCAAGTTGAAGAGGAAAAATTTGGGGACTATCAGACAGTGGATTGATATAAGCATATTCAATCATGTCTCTCAAGAGTCTGACCCGTATGTTTTGTGGAAGAAACTGGAAGGTCTTTATGAAAGGAAGACCGCTCATAATAAGGCTTCTTTGATCAAGAAACTTGTTAATTTGAAGTTGAAAGCTGGTAAGTCTGTGTCTGAGCATTTGAGTGACTTCCAGGATATTATTAACAAGTTGATTATTATGAAGATAAATCTTGATCCTGAATTGCAAGCTTTATTTTTGTTGAGCTCTTTGCCTGATAGCTGGGAGACTTTGGTGGTGACGCTTAGTAACTCTGCTCCGGATGGTGTTCTTTCTGTGGATGTTATCAAGGATAGCATGTTTAATGAAGAACTACGTAGAAGGGAGATGGGATTTGATCAATCGCAGGGGCTTGTTGATGAAACTCATGGTCGTTGAAGAAGCCAGAGTAGAGGTCCGAAAGGGCGTGGCAAGTCGAAGAACAGGTCTAAGTCCCGAGATGGGAAAGAGCCATTTACTTGTCACTATTGCAGCAAACCTGGTCACATTGCAAAGCATTGCTACAGGAGGAAGAAAGAGCAATGGAAGAAGAACGCTTCATCTAATGATGGAGGTGATAAATCTACTGCAGCGGTTGTTTCTGATGATGATGATGAAGGTACATCTCTGGTTTGTTCTGCTGGAGAGTGTCATCATGTCGATGGTTCAGATACTGAATGGTTAATCGATTCAGGAGCTTCTTTTCACTGTATATTCAAAGAGGAGTACTTTATGAATTACCAAGCTGGAAGTTTTGGTAGTGTGAAAATGGGAAACAAAAGCACTGCAGATGTTATTGGTAAAGGCGACATTCATGTGAGGACAAGTGTTGGTTGCCAGCTGATTTTGAAGAACGTGCGCCATGTACCTGATTTGCGCCTTAACCTGTTATCAGCTAGTACACTTGATCGTGAAGGATACCATCACTTCTTTGGAGATAGTAAGTGTAGGTTGTCTAAGGGCTCAATCATTACTGCTCGGGGTGATTTATGTTGCAGTCTCTACAAGACGTATTTGACTGTTTGTCATGATGAGCTGAATGTTGTTGAAGATAAGAGTTCTCCAAATTTATGGCATCGAAGGTTGGGACACATGAGTGATAAAGGGCTGAAACTTCTAGCAGGTGAATCTTATATTCTGTGGATCACTGTTTAGCTGGAAAACAGCATAGAGTTTCTTTCTCTGGTAAATCTACTAAGAAAGAAGAAAAGTTGGAGTTGATTCACTCTGATGTTTGTGGTCCTTTGGATGTTGAGTCACTTGGTGGAAATCGTTATTTTGTGACTTTTATTGATGATACTACTCGGAAGACTTGGGTGTATATGATGAAAACCAAAGGAGAAGTGTTTGGAATTTTTATAAAATTTCATGCCATGGTTGAAAGGGAGACGGAGAAAAAGCTTAAATGTCTTCGTTCCGATAATGGTGGAGAGTACACTTCTAATGAGTTTAGAAGTTATTGTTAGGTGCATGCTAAAAATGTCTAATCTTCCTAAGTCATTTTGGGCTGAGGCGGTTCAATGTGTTGTTTATTTGATTAATCGATCTCCATCGATTCCTTTGGGTTATGATATTCCCGATAGATCTTGGAAGGGGCGTGATCCTTCTTATAAGCATCTTAGAGTGTTTGGATGCAAGGCATATGTACATGTGCCTAAGGAGCAAAGATCGAAGCTTGATTCGAAGACCAATCCTTGTGTGTTTGTTGGATATGGTGATGAAGAGTACGGTTTTAGAATTTATGATCCCAAGAATAAGGCAGTTGTACGAAGTAGAGATTTGGTGTTTTTTGAGCACGAAATTGGTGCTGATCTTCTGAGTACCAGGTACAACTCTAACTCAGATTTGTCTTTTGATTACACTGATGTTTCTGTTACTTCTAGTCCTGTTAATCAGCCACCGACTGAGGATGTTGAAGACGTTCAACATGAGGCTGATGCACCTGAAGGTGGTGACGAAGTTTCTCAGAATGAGGATGAAGGGATTCATGAGCAGGGGGAGCAACCTACCCCTGAAGTATCGCAAGTGCAGCTTCGAAGGTCTAGTAGAGGACGTATTCCGAATACGAAATATTCGCATGATCAGTATATTCTTGTTACCGCGGATGAGCAGCCTGAGAATTTTCATGATGTTGTGTCTCATAAAGACAAGAAATTGTGGGTTGAGGCAATGAAAGATGAAATGGATTCCTTGAAGAAGAATGATACTTATGATCTTGTGAAAGCTCCTAAAGGAAAGAAAGTCTTGAGAAACCGTTGGGTTTTGAAACTCAAGAAAGATGGTGATAAGGTTGTAAAGTACAAGGCCACGTTGGTGGTCAAAGGATGCAACCAGAAGAAAGGCGTCGATTATGGCGAGATCTTCTCACCGGTCGTCAAGATGACTTCGATTCGTATTGTGCTAGGTTTGGCTGCTAGACTTAACCTGGAACTGGAGCAACTTGATGTGAAAACTGCGTTCTTGCATGGCGATTTGCAAGAGGAAATTTATATGATGTAGCCTGAAGGTTTTGAAGTTAAGGGGAAGGAGAATCATGTTTGCAAGCTGAAGAAGAGTCTTTATGGGCTGAAGCAAGCACCTAGGCAGTGTTATCTGAAATTTGATTCGTTTATGAAGAGCACTGGCTACAAACGAACTCAAGCTGATCCTTGTGTCTATTTCAGAAAGTTCCCCGGAGGTAACTTCATTATTCTGCTTTTATATGTTGATGACATGTTGATTGTTGGTCAAGATAGCAGGATGATTAATGATTTGAAGAAAGCGTTGTCCAAGTCATTTGATATGAAAGATTTGGGTCCAGCAAAGCAAATCTTAGGCATGGAGATTGTTCGCGATGGAAAAGCTGGAAAGTTGTGGTTATCACAGGAGAAGTATATTGAACGTGTGCTTGAAAGGTTCAATATGAAGAATGCTAAGCCTGTTAGTGCACCTTTGGCATCTCATTTCAGATTGAGTAAGAAAGATTGTCCTAAGACAGAGAAGGAGAAAGAAAGTATGTCTTCTATTCCTTATTCATCTGTTGTTGGTTCTTTGATGTATGCTATGGTTTGTACTAGGCCAGACATGCACATTCTGTTGGTGTGGTTAGTAGATACTTATCCAATCTGGGTAAGGTTCACTGGAATGCAATGAAGTGGATTCTTAGATATTTGCGTGGTACTTCCAAGTTGAACTTATGTTTTGGAAGTGGCTATACTGTTCTTGAAGGTTATACTGATTCCGATATGGCTGGAGATATGGATGGAAGAAAGTCTACCTCAGGTTATTTGTTTACTTTTTCGGGGGGAGCCATCTCATGGCAATCCAAGCTACAAAAATGTGTAGTGTTGTCAACAACTGAGGCAGAGTACATCGCAGCTGTGGAAGCATGTAAAGAGCTGTTATGGTTGAAAAGATTCCTTCAAGAATTAGGTTTGAAGCAAGAGAATTATGTTGTGCTTTGTGATAGTCAAAGTGCTATTGATTTGAGTAAGAATTCCATGTATCATGCTCGTACCAAACACATTGATGTGAGATATCATTGGTTACGAGATGTTATTGAGGAGAAGCTTATGAAGCTGAAGAAAGTCCACACAGATAAGAATGTTGTTGATATGTTGACGAAGGCAATCCCTGGAGCTAAGGTTGAGCTTTGTGGTAAGCTCGCCGGGATGAGTTTCAAGTGATTGTCGTTGCACTTGTATCTTCCCCATGTTGGGCTGGAGGGGGAGATTGTTGGGAGAATGTTAGTCCAGCCCAAATCCGTATATTTTATGGAAAAGGAATTATCTCCTTTATATACTTGGAAAAGAATAAAGAAAAGTATATAAAGAGATTTAGGGTTTTCTTGTGTAGATGAGAGACAAAATACAAGAATACAGAGAGAGGAAAAATAAGGGTTTTAGAAGATTTGGAAAAATCCCGTTTTTTGTGAGCAGTTCTGTTTTGGAGATCTGATCGAGGGGCAAACGTAGTCCGACTTTGCTGTAATTTTGTCAGCGCGTTTGTGACTCTTGAGGCTTCGTTCTGAACGGTTGGATCATCAGTGTGTGCTCTGGTTTGGGAGTTACAGCAGCTTGAAGTACAGCCTTATTATTTGGTGATATCTTGCACCTTTTATCCTCTTGTTCTTATTGATGATGCTTGTGGTGGGTTGTAACCCTTTGTAGACTGATTGGGGTTTGTTTCCCTCATTTTATCATAATAAGAGAGAATAGGTGGACGCCTCCAGTCCCGTGGTTTTTACTCTTCACACCGAAGAGGTTTTCCACGTATAAATCGTTGTGTTCTTTGTCTTTTATTTTTCCGTTGGCTGGTTTTATATATCTTCATCACTGGTAGCTTTTGTGATTGCATTTAGAATATTGGTTGGTTGTTTTGCCGTGTCCTTGTTGTGGTGTTTTTGAGTTTTATCTCTTCCGTTGCGCCCCAACAAAAATGACATCTGACCGGCTTATTTCCGATTTCATAAACACTCCTTACACATTTTGCGAGTGGTATCCGATATCGTAACAACTGCCACTAATTCTGAGTACACTCTCGCCATGTCACTCATTAATTTGAGATTTACAGGTACAACTCTCTTTGTGCCACTGCTCTTAATTATGTTTACCTCTTCACGTGTAGTTAGATGAAGGGTTAGTTAATAATGTTTACTATACCTGTTCTCGATAAACTATATCAATCGATGAATCTCAAATTTCCTTGTACTGTGTCTGAATCCACACTTAGATATGCTGATCATTTGAATCCACACTTCAATGGCAATTCATTGTCACTTGGCACGGTGTCTGAATTTGGTCCTTTTTTCAATTTATTTACTTGAGTATTTGCAGCTAGACAATTATGAGACAGTAAGAGACACTAGACAGTTGAGGCGGATTCTACCATTGTGATTGTTCAGGGAGGTGATGTTTTCTGTAAGACATCAAACCTTCAAAGATTCTTTGTGACTAATTTTCCTTATTATATGTGACTTTTGTGGGTTCTATGTCTGAATTTGTAAATTGACCTATCTAATGATTGATGTTTGTAAATTTGTTCACCAAAACATTTTTATCTGCTAATATTTATCTTTTACAAATGCTTTCAAAGAGAATTAATTGCACGGTGATGGAACATTTTGAATTGATCACTAATGTTCGGATTAGGATGAGTGAAACGCTAGCTTATGTGAGCGGAATACAAGAGATTAATGCTTTGTTCTCCATATCAGGTAACTTTAAAAACGTATGGCTGATTTGGTGTATCTAATGTAGCTACTATGTATGTTCTACCAGAGTAATATATTGTTGCTCGTTTTGTAATCAACTACATTGACTATTGCATGCTATGTGTCTCAATTTGTAATTAGTTTGACCTATCTAGACTCATATCTTTGACTAAGTTTTTGAAGATTGAAGATTTAACTTGTGTGCTTTGTGTTTCATAACTTGTGTTAATTTCCAATTTTGTGTTGTTGTTGTTTCCATTGTGGTTGCATCAATCGATCATGGGTAGAACCTCCAGCGTGAGGATGAAAGTTATGCCTTGGAGAGAAAAGGGTATTCATTGATAGAATGAATGGAAATTACTTACTTGGAATACTGCCAGACACTATTCATACTTCTCCCTTCAGTTTCTGGGTGGTCCATCCTTTGTAGGACTCATCACTTGGTTGTCAGTGTCCGGGTGATCCATCCTCGGGTCGCTCCACAATAATTGACCTCAATATGGATATGAGCCTTACTATCTTATCCCGGATTGGACCTAGGCCCAGTATCACCAGATACCAGCAAAATTCCTATAGGTTTGGTATCAATTTTACAAGACTTCTCTGACATCTTTCAAGTGCCTAACTCTTTGCCTCCCATGAGGGAAATTGATCACAAAATTCCTCTTAAACCTGGTTCTGAACCATTTAAATTTAAACCTTGCAAGCAGCCTCATGCCCACAAAGAATAAATTGAAGAATAAGTGCAACAAATGATGAAGAACCAAGTCATATATACAAGAGAGCAATAGCTCATTCTCATCACTTGTCATATTTGTTAAAAAGAAGGATGGCAGCAGTACAAAGTTATATGAAATCACAGTCAAGGACAGATTTCTCATTCCTGTAATTGAAGAAATTTTAGATAAGCTCAATGGGATGTCTTTTTTACTAAACTAGATCTTAGGTCTGGCAATCATCAAATAAAAATGTCTAGTGCAGATGTAGAGAAGACAGCATTTCAAAACCATAGCGGGCATTTTGAGTTTCTAGTAAGGACATTTGGTCTTAAAAATGTTCCTGCTACTTATCAAGATCGTATGAACAAAATGTCTAAGAATCTACTCAGAAATTTTAGTGTTTTTTGATGACAATTTAATCCAAACCAGAACACTAAAAGATCATTTAACTCATGTACAAGAAGTACTGAGCATCATCAGAGCAAATCAACTATATGCTAAGGGCTCTAAGTGTGTTTTTGTTGTGGCCACATTATATCTAAAGATGGATTTAGCATGGATGAAAAGAAAATTTCTGGAATTCTTAACTGGCCCATTCCCAAGAATCTAAAGGAATTAAGAGGATTTCTTGGTCTAGCTGGCTACTATAGAAGATTTATTTCTAGTTTTGGCATTACTTGTATGCCTCTATTTGATCTCTTAAGAAATGACTCATTTCTATGGACAATAGAAGCTACTGCTTCCTTTGAGAAACTCAAGAAATTGATCACTTGTGCTCCAGTTTTGAGGATGCCTGATTTCTGCAAGCCTTTCATTGTAGAAACTGATACTTGCAATGAAGGCATGGGAGCTATCCTACTACAAGAAGGTAGGCCCATCTCATTTTTAATTAAAGATATCTGTCAAAAAATAAAGGGCTCTCAACATATGAAAATGAATTATTGGTATTTGTAATGGTTTTGAAAAAGGGAGACATTACCTAGCAGGTAACAAGTTTATCATCAAAAATGACCACTGGAGCCTTAAACACCTCACGGATAAGAAATTATTTAGTACTATTCAACACAAATGGATGTTTAAAGTGTTGGGGCTAACTTTTGAGATGAAGCCTAGAACTGTAAAAACTAACATTGTAGCAGATGCTTCGTCCAAAAGGCCTAAAATGCTGAACTTCAGTGAGAATATGAAGGAGCAGAGTCACTCTTAACTGGGCTCCAACTTTGATAAGGAAGATGGGGATTTAATTCCTGAAATTGTGGCAGCGAAGAAATTGAGTTATGATCCATTGCAGGAAGAATGGACAGTTATTGATGAATGTTCCAGAAAAGAACTGATCACATCAAAAGTCCTCCCTACTTGGTTGAAACAACTAGAGCAAAGCTATTGAGGGGGATTCTAAAACTCAATAGTTAATTGCAAAAGTTATTTTGGGTGGAGCCGATGCTGAACAATTAACTTATCAATATGAGATTCCAAAGTAAGGCTAGAAGATCTATGTAGGCATGTCTAAAGAGGTTAGGACTAATATTTTACATGCATTTCATTCATGTGCTATAGGAGGACATAGTATGCTACCCTCAAAAGAATGTTGGTTAAATTTACATGGCATGAGATTAGGGATAGCATCACTAAATTCATTCAGAGTTGTGAAATCTGTCAAAGGAACAAGAGTGAACATTGTCATTCACCTGAATTGTTGCAACCCTTACAAATTCCCACTCAATCATGGACTCAGTTATTTATGGACTTCATTGAAAACCTCCTTAACTCCCAAGGTTATGATACAATTTTGGTAGTGGTGGACGGGTATACCAAATATGCTCATTTCTTTGCACTTACTCACCCTTTTACTGCCAAACAATTAGCCTTAGATGTTCTTAGATGAGGTTGTTAGACTGCATGGGGTTCCTGAATCTATTGTGAGTGACGGAGACAAGGTATTCACGAGTCACTTCTGGAATGAGCTCTTGTCAAAGTTGGGTGTGAAATTGAAGTTTAGCACTGCTTATCACAAATGGTAAAACAGAAAGGGTCAATCAAGTGTTAGAAAACTACTTGAGATGTTTCTTTGGTGAGTTTCCTAGTTCTTGGAAAAGTTAGTTATGTTTAGCTGAGAGATGGTACAATTTATGTCACCATACCAGTCTAGATATGTCACCACATGAGACTCTCTATGGAGTAAAGCCACTGCACATTCCCATGGGCATTTTGGATGACTCACTGATCTACCTACAGCTGCTAATCTAATCCAGAACATACAAGAAATTCAACAAAAGATTCAACTCCACCTTAAGCAAGCTCAAGAAAGAATGAAGTTTTTTGTTGATAATAAGAGATTTGATAGATCTTTCAACACTGGAGATTCGGTTTATCTCATAATCAACAGACATAGACAACATTCTCTACACATTACTCAGTTGGATAAGTTGTTAGCTAAGTATTGTGGCCCCTTCCAAGTAGAGCAAAAAATTGGGTTTGCTGCCTATAAGATCAAAGTTCCTTATCACAATAGAGGCCGGGCACCCTGTGTTCCATGTGTCACTGCTCAAATAGTTTGTTGGAGCTGCACCTACCACTCAGAGTAGTCCTCCTATCTTTGAAGATGAAGATCTTTGTTCATTGGAGCCTTTAGAAAATATTGCAAAGGAGACTCATTTCACTGGCTGAAACGCTACAAATTCAGTGGCTAATACAATGGAAAGGTTTACCAAGTGAAGAAATTTCATGGATGGATGCTAAAGTAATCAAACAATTATTTCCCAGTTTCAGATCCTAATCTAAAGTGCTTGAGGACAAGCACTCTCCAAGCGAAAGGGATTTGTCATGATCTAAGGCACTAAGGGTAAAAGTGTACTTTCTAGTGATGGGTCAACGGTGGTTGACCAGGAGAAGACCAGCGGTTGACTGGCGGTTGGAGGCAACTTCTTAGCTGAGGTAGGATGGGATCAAATAGGGAATCTAGAGTACTTCAGTTATACAATTTCTTCTATGCAAAACAATTTATTAGCTTAGCTAGGAACTCATTTTCTCTCTCTTTTTCATGTTGTTGTTGATTGTAATCTGCAAATGAGTTCTTGGTTGATTTAATCATTACATGTAAAAAGTAATGAAATAAGAGGAAATCAAAGTGGGCTTGTATTTTGTAATAAAAGAAAGTAGGTGGGCATATGTTTGCATCATCTTCTTCTTTCCATTGTTTTCCCATCGCAAAAATATAGATTACTCATAAAAAAACATAACGAATGAAGAACTCAAATTTCAGACCATGATGTTCCTACCTCGCTGGATTTTCTTGGAGGAGTTCAAGCCCCCTCTGGCCTCCCGTAGATCCGTCCCTACACGCAGTGAAAACATCCGCCACGATGCACGTAAAATAGAGGTCGGCCGCTGCAGATATGTCGGTGATAAGGCGACGGTTTTTGTGTGGTGTTTCTTGACCAACAATAAATTTGTAAGTCTAATAGAATTTTATGAATTTTAATATTATACTAATTACATTTGAATCCAAGAGTACTAGCCGTGAAATTAGTTTCAGAACAACAATATTTTTGGCATTAATTTTAGAAATAAGATTATACACGCAAATAAATCATCTATTCATGAAATATTTAGGAATTGACTGATAATTAATTAATTATATCAAAATCAAATAAAATTGTAGTGTTATCAAAACTTTTATTCAAAGCACGTTAAATCTTATTTCACGTGCTTACCTTTTTTGTCAATCTAAAATAACGAAAATTGGATGTGAATGAGGGCGAGAAAGTGATTTCAAGGTGGACTAAGTCAATGGAAATGTTCCTCCAAAGACCAGTGGGAAACGGGAACATGTGAGAAATCACATTACACATTTGAATCGGATACGGAAATGAGGTCTATATAAAGCCCCAAGTCCCTACTCTAATCTCACACCAATTCCATTGCTCTCATATCTGCTTTAGCAAGAGATCAATATCTGAGAGTGAGAAAGATGAAGAAAGACTGGTAAACCCCGCGGGACAAGCTCTACAACGCGAAAGCCGAGAAAGTTAAGGCTCAAAAGTTCAACATGGCCATAACTCGCGGAGTTATGAAAGCTTGCAAGAAAAAAGACGAGAAATGGTGTCAGGCCGGGAAGAAGGAGGCCGTAAAAGGTCCAAGAAACGTCAGGAGCAAGCCCAGAAAAAATCTAACGCGGTGGCTCGCAAAGCTCTGAACAGAATTCTGGCCGCTCAAGAACAGCCTCGGGACGTGGATGCTGAAAGGAGACGCATAGAAGCCATCGAAGAAGCCAAAAATCTCAAAGAAGAGAAGGAAAGACAGAAAAAGAACGCCAAAATTATGCGTTCAATTGATTGCGCTAAGATTCTTTCTTTTTCCAACACCAAAGATATATTAATTGTTGAAGAAGATCAGGACGATGATGATATCATCGGAATCTAGAATACGAATTCCTTGTAAAATCAGCATATCTGTAATACTCACTAGTGGAATTGAGTGATGAATACGGCGGTTGTTCCGGCGGTTTTGACCGCCGTCCATGGTGGCACCGTGCAATTGGTGCCACCGTTGCACGGCGGTCATAACCGCCGTGTATTGTTCCGGCTAAGTTTCCGAGTTCGGAAATCTATCCGGATGTCTATATGTCAGGTTAAGTTTAAGAGTTCGTAAAGTTAGCCGGATAGAAAAAAAAACGCCGTCCAATTTGTCCGGCGAAATCAAAACCAGTATAAGAAAAAGTCTCACCCCCAAGTCATGGGTACTTGTGGATCGATTAGATCGTACCCCGAAATCCCAAAAACATATAAACAATCATCCTAATCTATTGATTTTAGGCCTAAATCATATGAAGAACACATTAAATGTAAAGTAAACCTTTTGCTTAGAAGAAGGAGAGGGAGAGGGAGAGGGAGAGGGAGAAGAAGAGGGAGAAGAGGGAGAGGGAGAGGGAGAGGGAGAAGAGGGAGAAGAAGGAGAGGGAGAAGAAGGAGAGGGAGAGGGAGAGGATGGAGAGGGAGAGGGAGAGGGAGAGGAAGAAGATGGAGAGGGAGAAGGAGAGAACTTGCATAAACTTGCATAAGAAGGAGTGATCATGTTTGGAAACAATCATCCGGCTAAATTTCCGAACTCTGAAACTTAGCCGGATCTCAATAAACGGCGGTTTCTTAAAAATTCACGCGGAACCGCCGTCTAACGGCGCCGTATTCCTGATTCTACTAGTGACTTGTACAAATGAATGCAATCAGCTTTTATGAAATAATTCTTTTGTTCAGATCATTTAGTCATTTCAATTGCAAATTTTTCATGAAAATAAATCTTGAAACAAATAAACAAGATTAGTTAATTAAATAACATCTTACCGACCTTGATCCGATGTTTTGTTTTGACAGATCGATCCGAAGAGAGCTTGGCGCCTTTTGTTTTGGATTCCCACTACTAGAAAAAACAAAAAACAGGACGTTTCAGCGGTTATTTCGTGTCCTTTCAGCGGTTATTCCAGTATTTTATTTATACAGTCTAAACTACGATACGAATTGATAAAAATGTTCTGGTTCATTGATAAATTTATCAATATTTAGGGGATGATATTGTAATTTCAATAATATTTTGGACTACATTGAGTGAAATAGCGGACTGCGTATTACACTTTTATATTTTAGTGCTATTATTAATTGATTAGAGTTTTAACTGATAATTTTTACCGTATAAAGCTTTGCAGCTGACAGATAATTACAGACACAACCATGAATCATACTAGGATGCGATATGTGTAAATACGTAATTGATTCGTTCAAATTGTTTTTCTGTAATTATCCTATGCCATATATTTATACACGTATTTATGTGAATCTTTAAAATGTATTCTTATCCTTATATAAGCAAACCCTAAATTTTAGGTTTTGTTGCACTCATTCATGTATATCCACAACAAGACTTTTTCCGAATCAAAATTATATGAAAAATATTATATTCCTGCTCCAAAACTGTGTCAAGATACGATCCGATATTATAGTGATAATTTAGGAGTTTGTTTGATCAAGATCATTTTAGTAAGGCGATTTTCAGGTTGTCAATCAAATCAAAATACAAAAAGCTAATTATAGAAAGAGCGCGTTCTAAAACCCTAGCTGATGCCTATAAATACAGGCATTTAGCAGTCATCACCTTAACATCATTAGCTACACCTTCTTTCCCCAAAACCCTCATCGATCATTAGCTAGGGTTCTAAACCCAGATATTCATTGTGCTCAAACTGAGATACAAGGTTACGTTTGTATAAAGATTTCACGATCAAAATTGCGAGGCCAATTCTTATCTTTTTAGGCCGTGAAATCTTTATACAAATCGTAACCATGTAAGATCTCAAAAGAATTGCTTTGTTTTGTTGGATATCCATTGTTTTCTTACGTATGGTCGGAAGAGATGCATTTTCTTGCAGAATTTTAAAACTTCTTTGCTAATCTCAGTTCTCATACTCACATACCGTCCGAGTCTCTGCCCATGTCTCCGATGACTCCCTCGGGTCTAACCCGGTCTAGGGTTTCTTGTCCTGGGCAAATCGGATGCGAGGATTGGTTAGTTGGAGAAAAGGAGGGTACGTTGCCTACTTTTCTCTCCGTTTCCCTATAAGATTATGATTTTCTTAATTTACAGTAAAAGTTATTATTTTGCAATCTATGTTCTTGATGAAATATTTAGGAGTGGTACATAGATTAATATATGTATTTTTGGGGATTTGTATGAGTGGTGCATAGATTAATATATGGGTACATAGGAGTGGAAGATGCGCAGGGTTGCAAATTTGGATTTGACAGTGAGAGGAGTGTTGATTCTTCATTTTGATAAGCTGATGGTGGTGAGTATGCAACTGAGAGTATCAATATGTCATCTGTGATCAACTGCACTTATGAGCTGGAGCTTCTTAGGGAAGATGAAGCTATGAGTCTCTTCTGCCATCATGCATTCGGGAAGAACTCGATTCCCCCTGGAATCAACAAGAATCTAGTCAAACATGTAGTTTTTTTCTTCTTTAGCTTCTTACTTTGATGATAACTATTTTTGTGCGCATTCTGATGATTTTTGTGTGTTTTTTTGAATATTTGAGGCAGTTGATGAGTGTGGAGGACTGCACTTGGCACTGAAGGTGATTGGAGCTTCTTTAAGAGATCAGTCTGGGATGTACTACTGAATCCAATACATTCCATGGTAAATTTTATGTCAAATACTAATTGGATTTAACATATGCTTGTACGCTCCGTGCTTGTGTTTTTTCGTTTGATTTGAGTAAGAGCTTGCTAATTGTACTCTTTGCTGCCACATTAGTATATGCAAGATACATCCACGCACAAGCTAGGAGTGGAAAGGACATTCAGGGTATTGAATAGGACACAAATACCAGCAGCCTAGATTAGAGTAGTATAAGAATTAAGTGAACGTAGAGAGCAGAGAAGGTAAATGGTTTTTTTTTTCTTGCGTATTATATTTTTCTCAATGCGTTATTCCTTCTACATCTTAACAGCTCTGTGTGTTAATGGTACATCTGTTTCTTCTTCTGTCAGGACTGCAAGCAAAAGTACAGAAACGAGGCGAAATGTCAGGTATGTGAAATGAACCACGATGCAGTTCCAGGTAATCGCTCATGGATACTTGACAGCCGTAACTACATGTTTGGTATGTATGAATAAATCTTAGTCGATGGTCCAAATCTTATTAATGTTAAGAGTTTCTGTTAAGATAACTTGATATCTATTTACTGGAAGAGTTAACTTTAACGTGCTTGTATGATACAGTTGAGGAATTTGGTGCGAGCTACGTTGAAGCATGATGTGTACATGTCTTGCATTCCAACAACTACGATGTATGTTTTATGATATGTTGCACCCCGTGAGGTAATTGCTTGTTAATTTTCAAATTATGTTCATCATTAATTTTATTTGGATATGGGTATTCTGAAATTTGTTTCTGTCATGTAGAAACACATCATGACAGTCGTCTTGAAGGGTATACGTAGATGCAAGACATGAAACTATGCAGCTACTGTCGACAACGGACCAGAATTCAAATATATAGCTTGGTCACTGGCATCAGCCAGTGACCTTTTTTTGGTCAATATATTAAATATAGTGACTAAATTTATTCGTCACTAAATATTTCAATGACGAAATCTAATTCGTCATAATTATGTTATTGACTCCAATTTTCTAGTCAACAAATACAGTAGTGACCCCTAGTATTTGGTCACTTAATTTTAGAGTGACCAGAATTTATGATCATCAAGAGTGACGGCGACGAAAGGGATTTCGTCACAAATATGACGATGACCAAAATTATCTGGTCATTAATTTAAAGATTAGTGACCGTTTTCTCAATATTAGTGACAAAATAGTGACGAAAACAAAATGGTCACTGAAGTTAATGACCAAAATATTTAATCAGTAAATGCAGCGCTCGTGACCAACATCAAAATTTCGTCACTCGGATTATTGGTGACCGAGCTTCCGTGACCAACTGGTGACGAAACAAATTTGGTCACCAAAAGTCTTTAGTGACGAAATTTGTGATTTAATGACAAAAATCAGTCTGTCACTAATGACCATTTTTGTTGCAGTGGAGATTCATGTACATATGTCTCTATTTTGGTTTAGTTTTTATACGGCAACAACTGCGATAATGTTTTTTTCCCTTTCTGTACTTCTGCCCTGAGTGAACGAATATAAAAGAAATGGCCAATAATAGACCCGAAATACAAATCACCAAACAGATTCCAATACACTTCAAATCGTTCTATGTAACCTCAAAATATATATCATCGCATCTGTAAAATAATAAGAATCTGATAGTTTAAGAACAAAGTCTTTCTACAAAACTCCACCGAAGTAAATTTTATAGACTAAAATTAATCATCCGTGATGAAGTTTAGAAAAGGAGAAAATTTTCTAGCTACTAATTTACTATTTGGGGGAGGTTAATGGTAATTAATATACTAACTTTATCCTTGAAAGTAAAATTTTTAAATGTATTGGTGCTAAGTAACAATTCTTAATTTAATCAGAGCAATTAATTTGTCAAGTAGACTAATCATCCATATACCTCAAATTTTTTTACCGATCTTCTTCTCTTATTGCTAAAGGAGGACACTAACGTACAATCTGAATAAACATGCAAAATGATAGATGATTAAGAGATACAATGACGTCATTCGTGCTTTTTGATAAGAATAAAAATATATATAATGTGTACTAAAAAAATAAAATTCAACATTCAAATTGAAGATTATTTAGTTGATTACCTAATTATTGTCTTGATTACACAATCATAGTCTTGAATCTCTTGATTGCTAATTACTTTTATATTGTTAAATAAATATAATGTGTACTAAAAAAAATAAAAGTTCAACATTCAAATTGAAGTAGCATTATTAATCATATGAGATATTGTTAAATTTGTTAAAACGCGTATTTTCATAATATCAAGACTTCATTATACACAAATAAAGATGTTGATGATCAAAAATATTTTTGGTCAATCTAAAGAATTCAATTTGTGAAGCTTATGTTAGAACAGCGGGAGTATATAACAAACACTGAAAATACACAAAATTTTACGGGGTTGATCTCTTTGCATTCCAACTTTTCTAACTTTGAGTTCGTGTTATTAGGGATGATCATGGGGCGGGTTTGGTCTAATTTAGCTATATCAGGCCCTGATCCATAAATAAATGTCAGATCCAAATTCGACCCATATCCGCAAGGTCTAAAATTCCAAAATCCATACCTATATCCGCAGGGTCTAAGGGTTTTAAACGGGTTATAAATGGGTCTGCTAAAAATAAAAAATTATTAAAATTGATGTTTGCGATTTTCATAGTGAATACAAATATGCCCAACTTTGTTCATTTTTTATACCGTAAGCACAAATTTTAGCATATATATGAATTGTCAATCCATAATACACGGCAAAATGCATCAATTTATTTAGATCGAAAGTGTAATTTGGTACAAGAACGTAGTAAGTGCAACCAAAAATGATGTCTTCTATGGTATAAGAAGTATAGCACTCAAAGGACGTATTGTGCAACTCCTTCAACACCAAATCACACCACACCATCTCTAATCTGAATCGTTGTCAATATCATCATCAAGATCCTACAAAGAGAAGAACAGAAGCAAAACGAGATGGTTCCTCAGTTTGGTGGGCTTGAGGTTATGTTTGACGAGTGTTTTCTTTGCAAAAGCAGTGTCTACAAAATTTTACTGGCCAGATAGGTAAAGCGCACGAGACTAGAGTTTGTGCGATGAGGTGATTCAGAATAGGGTTTGAGAATAAAGAAAAGGTTTTTGCATTTTCCTATATTGTATCGGGTATCAGGAATTCGGGATATTTACTATTATTATTATTAGAGTGAAGAAGAGAAGATGAATTAGGATTAGAAAATAAAAATTATATTTATCTCATAGTAATTTATATATTACAATAGGTTAATGGGTCTGGATATGGATATGAATCCAGGTCTGGATCTTAATATCATATATCCGTATCCAAACCCGTTTATTAAAACCTAGATCCAGACCCGATCCATATCCGATGGGTCTAAAAATTTTGGATCCAAACCCGACCCACAAGGTTTAAATCCGCAACATCTGGAGCGGGTCCTGAACCTGTGATCATCCAATCGTGTACGTTTTAACTTATATTTGTACCTTTAAATTAGAATAAATTTGATGTCGCTCTGGAATCTTGGACTTTCAACCAAAATTTTCCAATTATGTAAATTTTGTTAAAAACCCTAATTACTTTTATATTGTACAGATAAAATATAATGTTTATTAAAACATCAAAAATTTTAACCTTTATATTGTACAAATAAAACATAATGTGTATCAATAAATTAAAATTTAAAACCATTTCTGAAATTGAAAAAGAAAAGGGTATAAGCTGGGGTTAATGTCAAATTCCGAAAATAGCGTTAAAAAGTGACATAAAAACACATAGAATCCTTATTGTATGTATCGTAAAGGAAAATTTTAAAACCATTTCAAAATGAAAAAGAAAAACGGTATAAAGGGGTTGGTGTCAAATTACGAAAATAGTTTTAGAAGTGACAAAAATTAACAAAAAGTGACTAAAAATCACAAAATATCCTTATTGTTTATAGGTATGGTACATATAGGATTGACTCCTTGTATTAGTAATAGATAATTTATCTGTAATTTTTTTAATTTGACTTCCTTATTATGGGTAGATGGTCACTTCACTCACTTGTAATTTTATTAAATAATATATTAACATTTCATATTTAATATATGTGTTTACTACGATTAGAGTTGAATGATCTTGTACTCTGGACAACAGAGTTGAGAGGACAGTGCACAAGGCTCCTCTCATTTTACGTTGATTACAGATGACGCTTATCCAAAAAGGTAAATCCCACCATATATAACTACACTTGTTACAGGCATTCCCTGGGCATCTTTCCCGATTCGATATCTTGGTATACCTCTTGACTCTAGCAAGCTGAAAGTGACGCAATTCGATGTGCTACTAGATAAAGTGGACTCTGAAGTTGCGAAATGGAAGGGACACACTCTATCATATGGAGGTGACAAGCGATTTCCCACGTCGTTAAATGGGACTCCGCGAGATCAAAATACTATTTATAAATCACCTACAATTTCTAACTACTAGAAAGTAGATAGTGGGAAGTAGGGGTCGAACCACAAGGAGAAGGGACTTGTAAGAGTGTTTTAAAGTAGAAAATAAACATACTTATATATTATATAGAAAGCAATGTAAACAAGGGGGGTTTTGAGATTGGTTTGGATTACACTATGAAAGCAAATTAAACTATCATTAGCTACGCTAAGGGGATGATACTAGGATTATGAGGCCTTGGGAGGCAAATGACTTCAATTTCCAACTATCGACTTATCACCGAGCAAATGCAATTACAAGGAAGTTTAGACCATTTGTCAAGGATGAAAACATCATTCTCTCGAATGTAGCTAGAAAGGATGATAACACCACTCAAAAGCTCTCATTGTTGATTCACCTAGATGATAACATCATAGATAACTCAACAATGGTATTAGGATTAGAGAGAGACAAACTTACTCACACACCCGCAATAGCGAGAGCATACAAATAAGACATTTGATAACTAGCAAGAACCAAGACGATGATAGCATATATGTCTCGACTCCTACTTTGCTACTTAATTATATTGGAGTGAACGATAACGTTCTACCCACAATTCTAGCTATTCGTTGATAACAATCATACGTTAAAAAGGAATTTTCAACTCAAGTATACAATCACATATTAGGGGGACCAATGATAACATTCAATCCTTACCCAAACACATAATTGATTAATCATGCAAGTTCATAAGATTTCCACTTCTAACAACTCACATTTATCATGGCATTCCTTAACTACAATCACACAACAAGGGGAAGAAATTGTCATCACTCAACCCCTTCCATAGTCATTAATCTAACAACTAGAGATTACACTACCATTATACTAAGTCACCATCATCATCACACTAAATTACTCTAACCAAGCTAACCTAATTAATGACTATGGAGCATGCAATTGATATAAAACACAAAGCCCATAACAAATTAAGCAAGATCGAACAACATCCATGCACAAGAATTCAAGTTCATCAAATGATAATCCAAATCTCAAGTTTAAGCATACAAGGCCCTCAAAGTTTCAAGGGAAATGAATTCAAATGCTCCCAAGGATCAAACTAAACTATACTACAATACATGGAATCAAACTACTAATCTAAGGGAAAGGAATGGAAAGAAAGATGAAGAAAAATGGAGCTCTACATGGTTGTGGCCGTTTTTCTCTCTTGGGGGAGATAAGGGGTATTTATAGAATGCAGTGCACGGGCCGCGCAGCACTCCGCGCACTTTTGTGAAGGGTCGCGCACTTTAACCGTTGATCCGATTTGCATCTTCTAGTAGTCCATTTCGAAACTCTTGATGAGAGAAATCCAATGGAATGATCCATGTGCTCTAATTCCTTTGCAAACATTTCCAAAATCAAGCTTCAAAATATTAGTGCATCACTTGTTCTTCAAAATGTAACTTTCACAAGTTTAGCTTTAAAGCTTCTTACTTTGCACCAAATGCTACCCAAATTAGATCTCAAATGTTATCAAAAGAAGAGTATATTTAGGGCTCATCAAATACCCCCACACTTAAACCTTTCTCGTCCTCGAGAAAGAACGATTAAAGTCTAAGTGCATACTCCTATCAATTTCACAACAAGACATTTGAGATCTTTACAAAATACAAACTTTCCTTAAGATGAAAACACAAGAATCATGTCTCATATTCTAATCCTAATAAAAGTTCTACCCAACCCCCAATATCATCATATAGTAAAGAGTGTGCCAAAATTACAAGTACAATGCAAATAATTTCCTTGACACAACCTTACCAAAAAGAGACCTCAAAATACATCACAAAAAGTTCATCAAAATGAGACCACCGAAACAAGAGCAAGTTTACCTCTCCTTTTGCCTATGCGCCTTTCGGTTTTCACATAGCCCCTCTTTTTTTCTTTCTTTTTTTTCTTTTTTTTTCTCTCTTTTTTTTTTTTTGTTTTCACTCTCCTTTTGCCTAGGTTATACCTAGCCTCTCTTTATGCACACTCTCCTTTTGCCTAGGTTATACCTAGCCTCTCATTTTTCCGCACAAGCCTCTCACTTTTGCCTAGGCCTTGTTGATGTTTTGACCTATCCGGGCTTTTCACTCATTTTTCTTTTCAAAACAAATTCTTCAAAAGAAGTACACTTTTTACAATAGAGCGAAGCAAAACATGGATACTAAACCCTCCCCCACACTTAAACTAAACATTGTCCTCAATGTTTTAGACAAATGCAATACAAGGGAGAATGAGTGTGCACAAACTCAGCCACCACTACATCACAACAGAAAACTAACCACTCTGCGTGAAGAGAACACCAAAACAATAGCCACCAAAAGATCAAGTTGAGCACATTGATTCGAAACTAGTGGCGGCAAGCCCATGCTTATCATATAAAACTTAGTACACAGCCTCATATAACATAGAGTAGCAGCAAATCATCACAAAAAGCAAAAGTAGGTGTAGAATGTGATACCGAATCAGTGAATCATCGACGATACTGGAAGAGATGAAGATGGTGGTGCCGCGGTGAATTGGAGGCTCAGTGGAGATCGGTGACAGGCTCAGTGTGGGTGGTGGTGTGGTGGTGATGATGTGCAGAAGTGGTGATCGGCAATGGGTTCAGCCGACCGGAGATGAGCTGGGCAGGTTGGATTAGGGCTGGTGGCGGCAGCATGATGGTGATACAGTGGTGAGGATGGGGTCGACGATGGAGCTGAGTTTGCTGGTGAAGGAGGGGCACCTGAGATGCGAAGGTGGCGCGTTCGGAGCACAGATGGTGGCGCGGCCGATGGTGGCTCGCCGGAGGACTGCTGTGAGTCGTGGCACGGGCGGAGCAGTCGCGACGGGGAAGGTTCCGACGGAGTGGCTCCGGTGGGCAGATCGGGTGGCGGCGGGGACATGGCGGTGGTGGATCTTCGTCGGCGTTGTAGAGAGGCGGCCGACGACGGTTTCAGGTGACCGCAGTGGGGAGTGGACGGTGATGTCGGGGATGAATCGGAGATGGTGGTGATGGGGGAAGGTGGAGTTGCAGCGGTGAGGGTATGGTGTCGGCGATGGAGCTGAGCGGCGATGGGGTGGATGATTGGGTGGTTGTAGATGGTGATTTGGTGGTGGTCGGAGATGAATCCGACGGGGAATGAGTGGTGGTGATGGAGATGGTCTCGCCGGAGTCGGAGGAGATGGCCGGCGGTGTTGGGTCGGGAGAGGGGATCGGGTTCAGTGGTCAGAAGATTGGCGACGGGCGGTTGGTGGAGGTGGGCGGAGATGGAGGTGAAAGGTGATGTCGGTGGTTGGTGGCCGGAGAGGGTGGTGGTGGTGGAGGCCGGCGAGCAGAGGTGGGCTGATGCGGGAGAGAGGAGAGGAGAGGAGAGGAGAGAGGTCTTTTATTTTTTTTTATTTTTTTTTTTGGTCAAAGTCAACTGGGTCAGATGGGGCAAGTGCACAGACCAAGCACTAGGACGGACACCTTCCAAAGGGCCGCGCGATTATAACTTGAAATCTGCCTCCAGGAAACTCCGCGCGGGCTGCGCGGCACTAAGCGCACTAAGGTTCTGATTAACAAAGGCCCGCGCGGTCTTTTTCTTTTTTTTTTTTATATATTTTTTTAAAATTCCATTCCCCTTTGCGTCCAAATTTCCTGCATCAAAACACTACCAAAGTGTAAAATCTTATAAACAAACGAAAATCAAATAAACTAAAAATAAGCATCTTTATTATTATTATTTTTTTTATTATTTTTTATAAGCACCTAAAAGATGAGAAAAGGAAAAAGAAAATTGTAGAGCTACGATCAAAATCGGTTTATTTAACGTCGTCGACACGACATAGGAGGTTCATCCCAATGGAGCAATGGGTGCCTCAAGAGAAATTACGTATTTTTAAGGTCGTCGTCACGACCCTAATGTTATTCAAATAACAAAAGATTAAAATCCCTCACCCTCACATGGAAGGTAAAGGAAAGTCGGGGATGTTTAAGAGGAGGATTGTATGGTTGAAGTCTTGGAGGAGTAGGGATGATTGGAAGTATGTATATATATGGACTCCTAATCTCCTCTAAAACTAATGGAAGTGGTGGAATTGGTAGTATGGGTGGAGGTGGTGAATACAATGGCGGTGGTAAATATTCAAGAACAACAACCTCACTTTCTACTTCAATAGATTCAAAAACCAACTCCTCATCCCATTGAACTTCTTCCTCATACAAAGAGGTGATTTCACTCACCAAATTACTTGGAATAGGTTCTATGTGGGATGGTATTTCTTCAAACAACCTACTTGGCTCCTCTAATGGTTTGGGAAGTTGGGGAATTTGTGTAGTATGTAGAGGCAATGATGATAATGGTGATGGTAAAAATTCAAGAATAGCGATCACCTCCCTCTCTAATTCACTAGAGTCAACACACAACTCCTCATCCCATTGAACTTCTTTCTCATGCATAATGGTGAGATCACTCACCAAAACATTTGTATTAAGTTCCATTTGGGATGACTCTTCCTCTAAAGATTGAGCTACCAAGAGCTTTACCTCTAAGGCCATTTCATGCATTCGCCTCTCAAGATTTTCAAAATGCCGATTTCTTTCATCATCTATCGGATCTTTCTCTTGAGGCATATCCCAACAAGGTGGGGGCATGTCTTGGTACTCATGAGGTTGGTTTTCATCGAGATATCCATAATTCAAATGATCACTCCTTTGTGGCTCATAAGAATTGTAGCATGGATTATATCTTTCTTGACCTTGAAAACCAACTCTCTCCTCATCATAGCACTTATCAAGATAGTCACTTTGGTATGAAGAACCAAAAGACATTTCATTATTGTACTGCTCATCTCTCGAATCAACATAACAAGACTCGTGGTAATAATTTAAACTATATACATCACACGAGCTTGTCAAATTATTCCTAATCCTTTCCTCATTAAAGGCAAGGAATTCTATGTAATCTTTCCTACTTAGAGTAAACATAATATTAAAGTTTGAAATTTGTAGTGCAAGAGTTCTAGATCGGTACACACTACAAGTGGTGTCGTCCACAAAAGTACTCAAGCAATACACACTTCAAGAAAATGGAAAGTTTTTTTTTTTTTTTCGAAAATCTACAAATAGAAATATAATCTACGATGAAACACAAAAACAAAATACGCCTTCTCCCCGGCAGCGGCGCCAATTTTGACAAGCGATTTCCCACGTCGTTAAATGGGACTCCGCGAGATCAAAATACTATTTATAAATCACCTACAACTTCTAACTACTAGAAAGTAGATAGTGGGAAGTAGGGGTCGAACCACAAGGAGAAGGGACTTGTAAGAGTGTTTTAAAGTAGAAAATAAACATACTTATATATTATATAGAAAGCAATGTAAACAAGGGGGGTTTTGAGATTGGTTTGGATTACACTATGAAAGCAAATTAAACTATCATTAGCTACGCTAAGGGGATGATACTAGGATTATGAGGCCTTGGGAGGCAAATGACTTCAATTTCCAACTATCGACTTATCACCGAGCAAATGCAATTACAAGGAAGTTTAGACCATTTGTCAAGGATGAAAACATCATTCTCTCGAATGTAGCTAGAAAGGATGATAACACCACTCAAAAGCTCTCATTGTTGATTCACCTAGATGATAACATCATAGATAACTCAACAATGGTATTAGGATTAGAGAGAGACAAATTTACTCACACACCCGCAATAGCGAGAGCATACAAATAAGACATTTGATAACTAGCAAGAACCAAGACGATGATAGCATATATGTCTCGACTCCTACTTTGCTACTTAATTATATTGGAGTGAACGATAACGTTCTACCCACAATTCTAGCTATTCGTTGATAACAATCATACGTTAAAAAGGAATCTTCAACTCAAGTATACAATCACATATTAGGGGGACCAATGATAACATTCAATCCTTACCCAAACACATAATTGATTAATCATGCAAGTTCATAAGATTTCCACTTCTAACAACTCACATTTATCATGGCATTCCTTAACTACAATCACACAACAAGGGGAAGAAATTGTCATCACTCAACCCCTTCCATAGTCATTAATCTAACAACTAGAGATTACACTACCATTATACTAAGTCACCATCATCATCACACTAAATTACTCTAACCAAGCTAACCTAATTAATGACTATGGAGCATGCAATTGATATAAAACACAAAGCCCATAACAAATTAAGCAAGATTGAACAACATCCATGCACAAGAATTCAAGTTCATCAAATGATAATCCAAATCTCAAGTTTAAGCATACAAGGCCCTCAAAGTTTCAAGGGAAATGAATTCAAATGCTCCCAAGGATCAAACTAAGCTATACTACAATACATGGAATCAAACTACTAATCTAAGGGAAAGGAATGGAAGAAAAGGGAAAGAAAGATGAAGAAAAATGGAGCTCTACATGGTTGTGGCCGTTTTTCTCTCTTGGGGGAGATAAGGGGTATTTATAGAATGCAGTGCACGGGCCGCGCAGCACTCCGCGCACTTTTGTGAAGGGTCGCGCACTTTAACCGTTGATCCGATTTGCATCTTCTAGTAGTCCATTTCGAAACTCTTGATGAGAGAAATCCAATGGTATGATCCATGTGCTCTAATTCCTTTGCAAACATTTCCAAAATCAAGCTTCAAAATATTAGTGCATCACTTGTTCTTCAAAATGTAACTTTCACAAGTTTAGCTTTAAAGCTTCTTACTTTGCACCAAATGCTACCCAAATTAGATCTCAAATGTTATCAAAAGAAGAGTATATTTAGGGCTCATCAGGAGGCAAGTTGGAACTAGTGAAATCCATTGTAGGAGGCATTGCGGGATTTTGGATCCAGAACTTCATCATCCCGGTGACAGTGATGGAGCGGTTGAAGAGTAAGTGCATTTCATTCCTCTAGGGGGCATCAGAGAAGAGCAAGGTAGCCTGGGAAAAGTTGTGTTCGTCGACAGCTAACGGAGGACTGGGGATCAGGGATTCCACACTTGGAACCAGGCAGCTATGGCACAGAAGTTGTGGGACCTCCACTCAAATAAGGACAACCTTTGGGTGAAATGGATGCATGCGTTCTACTTCCGACAGGATGGAGTCATGTGGATGCACCCGAGGATAGCTAATAACAGATTGCAAGACAAATGCTCCACTCACATTGGGGACATCTGCACACTGCGGAACACGCTGAAAAGCATGTCCGGAGGGGATACAGGGCAGATGATTGCCACCCTCCGGAGTTGGGCAGTCTCGGGGAAGTATACATCAAATGCTTATGATTTCATACACGGGAAGACCTACTCACAAGTCTACCATGAGACAGACCAACCGAGGGATTTAGGGGTCTCTGGAGGGGTTTTGTACCAACCCGGTTCTCCTTCATATCATGGCTAGCTGCGCTTAGTCGACTGCATACGAAGGATAAACACAGGGAATATGATGATGAGGATCCCACTGATCGGATGTGCCACTTTTGTGACCTCGAGGTTGAGACTAATGCACATCTATTCTTCCAGTGCAAGTTCTCACAGGTTGTCTGGGATCGGGTCAGGAGTTGGATTGGCTTGAGGAGACGTCCTTTGTCCATCGCTTGTGCTGAGAAATGGATCCGGAAGCAGGTTACTTGTTCAAAGCTGAGCAAGAAACAGGGTCCTCTAGCTCTGTTCACGACGGTGTACTATTTATGGAATGAGAGAAACAAGGTGCGGCATGGTGAGTTTTCTCCTAATTCGGCCCGGGTTTTCAGCCAAATCATCTAGAATTTCTACATGGTACTCAATCGCCTGTTCCCGGAAGAGAACCTCTACTGAGTACTAAAGCATCCATGAGACCTTAGGAAATATTATACCATGGTGTTTGGGAGTTTGATTTATGATTTGCTTCACCACAGCCTGAGATGAAAATTAGGACTTGCACCCTTGTGACTGTCTCACCTGAGTTGTTACTGGTTTTTGACGGCAGATCATTTTCTTCACTTAGGGATTGCTCTTAGTGGAGGAGTGTTTGTTTTGGTACATGATGTCTTCTGTAGCTGCTTGGTTTGCCAGGTGGTTGCAAGCTAATATGACCAAGGAATTGACGGTTATGCTATGGACTAGGGATTTATCCCTTGGCCAAGCAACACATGTTGGTCTCAGGACATGCTTGTGATTTGAGACTTGTCTCTTAGACAAGCACTACATGTTGGTACATGATGTGTTCTGTAACTTGCCTGGCTCACTAGGCGGTTGCAAGCTAATGTGACTGAAGATTTGACGGATTGCTACGGCCTAGTGTTTACCTCTTGGCCGGGAAACACATGTTTGCCTGACGACATGCTTGAAACTTGAGACTCATCTCTTAACTAAGTATTACATGTTGGTACATGATGTCTTCTGTAATTTGCCCAACTCGTTGGGCGGGTTGCAAGCTACGGTGACCAAGGACTTGACGGATATGCTCTGGATTTGGGATTTATCTCTTAACCGAGCAATACAGGTTGTTACCTAATCAGTGACATCCTAGTACATGATGACATCTGCAATTCGACTAGCTCATTGTCCGTTTGCATGGTACATGGGTTAAAACCCTGTTGCCAGCTCTAACTTGTACATTATGTCATTTACTACTTGCGTCTTCTTCCCGCGCTGCATGTTAGTGTTCACACTATGGTGCTAAAGGGGAGAAGGCTGTCCATTTGCCTATAATGGAGAGGGCGGTTATAGAACCGTCACGCACGGCGCACGCTACAAGAGCGTCCGATCTCACTCATCTTTCAGAAGGTTGCATCTCTTAGACACCAGATTGAGCCCTAGGCACCGCCTTACATTAACTCAACACCACGAGACTCAGCCTCGGTTCTTCATCGGGATCGTCTGCATGCCAACAACACCATCATATCTCTTTTTTTGTAGGTGCACATGGCAGGAGCCGCATTGTCAAGTCTGTCCTTGACTGATTGACGGCACCATCACTCTACTACTCACGATTGTGGCAGCCAGGATCATCAACATCATCTATGACATATTCTACTAGGATGGAGCTCGCTGAGATACTTCTTAGGTCGGAGCATTGCCACTATCATGACTAGTCTACCAGGACCAGCACACGCATCCACATCATCTTTCACAGCTTACAGCCCAAGACCCGAGACCATTCTCGGCTGCTCATAGCCCATTCCAAGAGAGAAGAAGAAGCCTTTTCTACGGAGACAATCTTGACCAAATAGGTAGCCAGTCCTGGGTCGATATTGAATCTTAGATCAAAGGGGAAACGGAACTCTTGGTGGGTGACATACTAGGATTGGATTTGCATTTGCGGATGGGCAAGTATCTACTGGTTACACATATAGGTCCAGCCACTTTGGACTTGCATCTCAGTGCCGCTACATCTCTGCGGCTAGCATCTTTGGAAGGCCTCACGCATTGGAGGTAGAAGCGGATTGTTTTATGGGTTGGGGTAGTGAGTTTGTTCTCACCCCTAACCATACTCTCTTGACTTTAGGCTCATTTGTTTTACCCGAATATGTATTTTTTGGGTGGTATACTATGTCCCCTATGCGACCATTAGTTTGGGTCTTGGGATAGAATTAAGATTTATTGTATTATACGGGGATTTAGCGTCAGATTCTGTCCCCGTAGACTGTCCCACGGGATCGTTTCTTCTTTTTTACCATATTTACCAATACTTGTTGCTTTAAAGATAAAACAAAATAAGGCATATAACATGATAATACTTCATTAATTCATAACATGAAAATCCACGAACCATTATTTGATCACACATAGGGCACAACTATACCATGATAATGATCAGTTGGCCAACAACAGAGAAGATCTCACACTCGGAGATGAGAATCGCTTAAGAAAACTAGTTAACTTAATTCAGGAATGAAACGGACCATGCACTAGTTCATAATCACATAATCATGACTCATGTATATTATGCATGGATATTAATCTCCATTAGTTTAACACTTGGGGATGGGAACGGCACAAGCTTTGGCGACGTTCTTGGCACCTGGGGAGTTAATATACTTGCCATACGTAGGATCCTTGGCGTACTGGCAAAGGCAAGACTTCTGCTGCCTGAGCTTTGTGCAGCACATCGGCGTCGGTTTCGCCGACGAAGATATCGCCGCCGCGCAGGAACTCAGCTCCATCACGTTGCATGTTGCAGCTTCTGAGACGTTAGCTGCATAAGCCACCAAAAGCACCATTGCTACAACTGCACAGATTGCCTTCATTTTCGCAGATGGTTTAGATTTTTCAGTTCAAGAAAAGAGTGTAATAATGCTACTGGTGATTGTTCTCTATATTTAGGTCTAGATTTATAGGCCGATGAATAACCATGGTTGGTGAAAGAAATAGTGAATGACCGAAATTTGTTGGTATTTCCTATGCATGTGGTCGGCAGATGGCGACACCGAAAATTCGGCAGAGCGTGGTGAATTACTGCTTATGGGTCCTTTTTTTCTAAAGCAATACGCTTTATCATGTTTACTTACGAAGTGGGCAACTTTGTTTGATCATAAACGCAAATTTCGTTAATTTATATATTTCGGTTGGTGATTACTTTAGACTTTTATCGAATATGAGTGCAACACTCATATATTTTTTTTACAATTATTTTTGATTGTTTGAATATTATAGTATTTCGTAGTTATCTCCATAAATATTAAATTTTAACTTTAAATTACAAGTCAAGTTTAGAGCATTTTCAACATTGTAACTTATATTAGCTCAATCTAATTAATTAACAAGATACAAAAATCATCAATGATTAGTCATTTTATGATTAAAGTGTATTACTCCACTTATTTCTAATTCACAACCTTAATCAAAATTGACTTATTGGCATCAGAAAATGCAAAGTTGATAATTTGAAATTTACAATAGCTAATACTACATTTTACAGTTCTAATTTATATCGACTTCTTAAACAATTGATATAAGCCGAAATATAAAAATGACTTCTTCTTTTTTTGAAAACAAAATAATTTTATTTAACTTCGGAATTCTGCAATTCGTTCATAAACGAATGGCAAGAAATTTGAGGGAGAGTCCTAGGCATTAAACAATAACGCACTAGTTTTAGCAAAGTCTGCTAATAAGGTACAATAATCTGACTACGAGGTGCTCAAAAGAGACCTACAACCTACACCCTCTAACATGATTCCGAGTCTTGTTACCGTTTCCAGACAGTTCACCATGCACCCCACATCGCATTGTCCCATTTAAATGACTTTGAGAGTGTCTCCGACCAGACTGATCGGCTGCGGAAGCTCAAGTATCATGAGGATTGCCTCCTTCATTGCAAGGCACTCCGCGAAAGTCGGATCCATCACATTCGGGATTCGTATTGATGCTGCTCTAAGGAATTTGCTCGCCTGATCAAATGCCGCAACCCCCACTGTACCGCGAAGAAAGCTTGCGTTGAAATACATACACATTCTGTCATCAAGTGGAAGTAACAATGATTGTGGCATCAGTGAATCCGACAAACTCCTTCTCCAGTTCTGCGCCTCTTTATAGCTCCTCAAATTGGCAATTACTCCCGCCGCCGTGGCATTGGTGGTGGTATGGCAGTCATCAAATATCCGTGTGTATCTTTGGTAACATATACCGTTATAACATTATAACCATAGCCCAAAAGTCATCATCTTCCTCCTTCTGCAAGTCACGGAACCAGTAATCGCCTCTATCTTGCATCTTCTGAGAAACTTTATCCCATAGACCCAAAGTCCTCCAAGCTTTTTGAGCATTCTTGCACATGAGGAACAAATGTCTAGTTGAATCTGCATCTTCATACAGAATGGGACGACGAACCCACTTCCATGCCACGCCTTCTCAGATCAGCAATAGTGGGTAAGGAACCCTTACAAAGTCTCCAAGGAAGTGTAGTGTGTGATTCGGGATTCTAAACTTCCATAATCGATTCCATAATTTATCACTCTGCCCTCCATCAGCTGGTTGTAAACTACGATACAGTGATGATTGAGAATTCTCAATTGCCACATGGAACGCCGACCGGAGGACTTGTGCATCATCTCTCAGCCCCGCAATGTGGTTCCTCGACTTTCTGTTGGATACAAACCAATGAAAGAAGCATGTATTCTTGTCTCCCTCCTTGTACCAATGTTGTTTCGCTCACTGGCTTAGGGATGGGAATAGGGCAGGTTTATGTGGATACCCACCCATTCCCATCTATTTAGGTGGATATGAATATTAAAATTTATAAGATGGGGAGGGTACGGATATTAGTTTTATATCCACTGTGGGTAGTGGGTGGGCATGTATTTTGTTTAACCCAACCCATACCCACCCGCCCCGTGCAGACTTAAATTACATGTATAATAATACATAATAAAATATATAAAATCATTCATTATAAGACAAAGGAAACATTTTGACTTATTTGAAGCATAGAAGACTAGACTATTTGAAACATATTTTGACTTATTTAAAACTTGGTAGAGTTTTATAAAATGTTTATGCTGAATATTTTGTGAACTTTTCGTGATTTGTATATTCTATATATGAACTTAATATGCTTTTATTTAAATTCAAGTATTGTTATAAGAAGTATATTTTAATTTAGAAAAAATTGTTGTTGTACCCCCAAGTATTTAAAAAAGTGCTAATGTACCCCTAAATTTTTCAAAAGTGCTACTATACCCTCAAATGCATAATTTGGGCAGAATTTTCTTTTGCCAAGTGTAAAATGACAAGAATACCCTCACTATTATTTAATGGTAAAATAGAAAAATTTTATGACGAAAATGCCCCAACCAAATCAATGAATAATCCTCCCCTACCTAATTATTCATCTAATTCTCGCTTCCCTTTTTACATTCACACCCAGTTAAGAAAGGCAATCCAAATCCATACCACCAGTCACCGTTACTTTATCGGATGAAAGCGTTTGAAGTCGAGGGGACCAAAACCACCGTGCCCGGAAATTAGTGTGAGCCGGGGGACCGAAACCGCCACACCCAGTAATAATTAGCGTGACTAGTTCAAGGTGGCGAGATTATGGTAATTTCACCAATGTTTTCAATTTGTTGAGTTTTTGAATAAAAATGTTAACTTTTTTCAATACTGGTCTGATAGATTTAGTCCGTTTTTACTTATTTTCAGTCCGTATTTTTGTTATATAATCATATATACAATAATTATGATATATAACTGATTTGCAAGTGTATGCAATAGAAGTAATATATATATATATATGATGCATATGTCTGATATACTTAATTATTGATCATATCATATATATCAAAGACGTATTTTTTTTGACTATAAAATAAGCAAAATACAGACTGCATCTAGAATTGCCGCTTTCAATAATATTGTGCATTTATTTTGTAATTCAGTAATATTGATTTCTTGAATTTTTTTTCGTGCCCATGAGCATTTGAGTCAAGGGGGAAAAAATCCAACAAGTGAGGGTAAATTTATCTTTTAATTCAAAATGGTGTTGAAAATGGGCTTTAGAGGTACACTTCTTTATTTAATATAATAATAGGGGTACATCAGCACTTTTAAATTACTCGGGGGTACATTGGCACTTTCTTATAAACTTGGGGGTACATGAGCTTTTAACCCTTTAATTTAATTTTAGGTAAATATGGGTATAGTTTAAACGAGTGTCAAATGAATATACAGGTATATTTTGGATTAAACTACAAAAACTAGACCTAACATTGGTCAAAATACCCAATTTCTAGATCCGACATTCAAAGTTCCCAATTTCTAGTACCCTACATTTCACTAGTGCACAAGCATACCTTTCTCGGCACCACATTCAAGGCGTTTTGGCCAAATTTGTGCAGAACCGCCGAGTAGGAGGGTTACGAGTTCGCCTTTGTCCGCTCGCCTAGGGCAGAAAAATTTTAAAAAAGGCGTTTTACAGTTGAATAGAAGGCGTTTGTGAAAATGGCTTAAAATGTTGAAGGGCAGGCGATATCGTATCCAAAATCTCTAATGAGCGACCAAGGAAGCGATATCGCCTATAGGACCCGGTAGAGGTTGGAAAAGTTGTTCGCCAGTAGTTGTTGGCATCTTGTCTGGTAGCGATTTTTCCATTTATTGACGCCCGCAGGCGAAATAGTGCTAGAGATATCGTCTCTAAGTAAGCCTAAAGGCGGCTCATGTTATGAAATCGGTTGAAATTCGTCTGTACAGGCGAATTGGGTAGTGAATTCGTAAAAATGGGTATATAAAAGCAGTTTTTTTGCGGGAGGAAAAATAAAAGAACAAGAGAAGAGGACTCTCCTTGTGGATTTTCTCCAAGATAGCTCACGTTTTCATGCCGGGATTTTGCCCATCATTGCAAAGGTATGTCGTTGTGAATTGTTATTGATTGTTTTTGGAATGGGCAAACTTGTTTGTGACATGTGTGTGTTTGTTTGTATGGTTTTGTAAAGTATGTTAGAGTGCTAAGTTTGGTGATTTTTTGAGTGATTCTAGCAAAACGGTTGTTGATAGTATCGTGTTAAGCATGGGTCGTAGTGAAATCATGTTGGAGAATAAGCGTCTTTCAAAAGGTTATATGGAGTTGATCAAAGAATTTATTGATTTTGGTTGGAGGGATTGTGTAGAAAAGAAAATGGGTGGGCTAAGATGTCCTTGCAAATATTGCCTTAACAACGCGATCTATGAGGATGTAGCGGTAGTGCGAGAACATTTGATTTGTAGAGGTTTGGCATGGAGAGGGTGCAAGTCATAATGATGCGGAGTTTAATGTTAGGCTTGACTCGGAAGAATTATGTTATGATGGTTGTCTTGATGAAATGGTGGAAGACTTGGCTATGGATTGGGTAGGAAAGCCGAGCATGTTAGCGGCGATGTTTAATGATAAAGAGACACCATTGTACAAGGGTTGTAAACATTCAGTTCTTGGTTCTACGTTGTTGTTGATGAATTTGAAGGCTCGGCATGGAATATCTGACAAGGGGATGACTGAATTGTTAGAGTTGGTGAAAGAGTTGCTACCCAATGACAACTTGTGCCCTGATTAAGTATATGCTGCAAAGAAGATATATGTCCTATGGGAATGGAGATGCAGAAGATTCATGCATGCCCTAACGATTGTATGTTGTACAGGGGAGATGACAAAGACAGAGATACGTGCCGAGCATGCAATGAGCCTCGGTACAAGTCAAAGGTGGGGACCGTAGAGGTATGTGGCGAGAGTGTGACACCGTCTGGATGCAAAACGCCGGCTAAAGTAGTGTATTACCTTCCACTGATTCCTCGACTGAAGAGGTTGTTTGCATATCCTGAGGATGCAAAGTTGCTAACATGGCATGCAGATAGGGTTAGGGAGGATGATGATATTGTTTCACATGCCTCAGATGGAGATCAGTGGAAGAAAATGGATGAGCGGTACCCTGAATTTGCTGAAGAGCCCAAAACTGTGAGGTTAGACTTATCCACTGATGGCATGAACCCCTTTGGTAACATGTCTAGCACCCACAGTTCTTGGCCAGTTATGATTGTGATATACAACCTGCCATCGTGGTTGATGATGAAACGTAAGTATGTCACTACAGGAGAACGACATCCCCGACGTCGGTATCTCATGGGTCATACGGCGGGTCAAATTGCCGTTACTGGCAACGCCGTGCATCGGCGTTCCAGTTTAGCACGGCGAAAGCACTTGCCGTACAAGGTCTTCGAATTCGAAACCTTCTCTATACAAGGTGCGATTTTGAAAGTCTCGTTCCTATCCCAAAATAGCAAAATCCTTACGAAATCGAAACAAAAACATATCATCGGTCCAGATTTCGAAATCAAAAATATATAACACTACTGTTTAGGCATAGAGTATTACAAATTCAATGAATTCCGATATCAAAAAGAAGCAGCATAAACACCAATTGTTCCAAGATCGAAAACATTTGTTTAGGCATAGAGTATTACAAATTAAGAGTTCAAAACTTATTCGTCGGCTACCAAAAATATATCCGGCCAAATTGGCCGGAAAAATAAGCTCCCAAATGTTTCCGATTTACTCCTTCTGAATCTTTTTTCACCTTGGAACAACACACAGGGCTCTTGCAACTTTACTGTGGCGCTGCCCCTTCGGTGGTGTTGAAAACAAGTATTCGAGGTGAAAAAAGCCGAGATGGGATGGTGCTGAAGAAGTAGATCTTGCAAGATTGAGAAAGCATCGCCAAATTCATCACCGGTGCCCCTCAGACGCTCTGTTGTTGGAATCCTACAACAAAAACAATAATTGAATTTTATCAGACTTAATGAATACCTGTTGGAAAGGCTCATAAAGTCTTGCAAAGACTTTCTTGGTCATGGCCTATTTCTGCTATTAAATCCTTGTCCGAAAACTGCCATAAATCTATTTCCTCTGTAGTATAAGATGTACCACCAAAAACAATTTCAATCATACTCAGGGGAAAAACATCTATACCTTTTCACAACGAGCTTGATAACAGAAGCGAGGGAGGAGGGAAATCGAACACAGATCACGTCTTCACCCCTTGATTATAAGGTGCCGATGTAGCCTTTCCCTGCCACCTTCACGGCGAGCTTCGGGAGGCTCACCTTTAGACCGAAAAATCCCATCTAATGGCGAGCTCCGAAATACAGCGAGATTCGGGAGGCCCGCGTTTGACATCACGGCGTGCCTGGCCGGAAAACTAAAGCTTCAAAGCTCTAAGACGTCACGGCGTCGTCATCATCCCTATCGACGCCCAAATTACAGCCTCGTCGCAATCGTTCAGATCACCGCCACAACATCACCGGCGTCACTCAAATCCCTAGCTCACTGACACAATTCACCCCCTCTCGTCACCAAGAACACAGCCGGATTGGGCGAGTCCAGATTTAGAATGAGAGTTGGAATGATAAGGATAAGATTTCAGAAAAATGAGAGTTGGAAAATAAGGATAAGATTTCAGATTGTGCTTTATATAGATACACATATTGATGGTTCAGATTTATTTGCCGTGTAAGATCAATGGTTCAGATGTACACAATATACTTAACTTTTAACCTTTTTATAACATACTAGCATTTTCATTCATAAGTTATTACACCTCGAAATCCTTCCAAATATTTTGATTAATATAATAGGCAACTAAATATTCATACGGCCATCCTAATTAAACATAGAAATGAATTATAATAATTTAGTGATAAGCTGATATCAATATTATAAATATTAATTAATAAAGAAATCAATAAAGATTTGGTATTTTTATCAACTAATTAGGCTCAATTTACATAAACTTAAGTAGTTTTTATAGAAAAGTAAAGTGGCATTATAAAAAGTAAATAATATTTATATGATCGATAGTTAGTCTGTATATATAATTAAGGCCCTGTCCAGTTCAACTTATTGCAGCACATTTCAGCACAACACAACACTGGTCAACACAGCACATCACTCATCAGCACAACACAACACTCATCAGCACAACACTTTTCAGCTCAATACATTTAAGCTCTAAATGGACACTATTTTTATGTTTTGTAAAAATAATATTAATTATGTAAAATTTTTAATTCATAAGTAATAAACATTGTGTTTTTTTTTTCCAACTCAAATGAACACTATTCAATACTTTCACCACTATTCAGCACAAGATCAGCACAGCACAGCACTGATCAGCACAGCTCAGCACTCATCAGCACAGCACAAACACTCATCAGCACAGCACAACACCAAATAAGTTGAACTGGACAGGACCTGTAATTTTACCTTCTTTGATTAGTTGTAATCGATTTAGTTAGTATTTATAGAAAGTCGAATTAGTTTTGACATTGGATTAATTATCTAGTGTTTACATAAAGTCAGGTAATCAAGGTGTAGCCTTTGATTGATTATACTAAATTGAGTTTGTTTTTGTAGAAAGTTGAATAAAATTTGACCTTCAATTAATCATATTCAATTTAATTTCTGTATGTCAAAAATCGTTACGACCTTTTATAACAAAGTTATACCATTTCAGTTAGTGTTTATCGAATGTCTAATAATATTTGATTAGTCATTATACTCTGTTTTGTCAATGTTTACAAAAATTCAAATAAGATAAAGAAAAAGTATAATTATATTCAGTTTATTAGTGTTTGTAGAAAGTCAAGGCTTGACGTATGATTTAGTTAGTTTCCATAGAATGTGAATAAAGATTTTATCTTTAATTATTGATTAGTTACGAGTCAGTGTTTATACAAATTCAAGTAATGTATCTTACTTGATTAGTTATACAAGTTAGTATTCATGAAAAAGTTACATAAATTCTAGTTAGATTTGGTATTTTCCTTAATTAAACTCAATTTGAATACTGTTTACAATAAAGTTAGTAACGTTTTACAAAGTCAATCTCATGTTTATAGAAATCAAGTTTTGACCTATGATTTAGTTTGTTTCCATATAAAATCATTGAAGGTGCATCTTTGATTATTGATTACTCTATACACGTTGGTTTTTATGCAAATTCAAGTAGCATTATCTTGTTTGATTAGTTACTTTAGTATGTATGAAAAATTATATAACATCACATAAATACAAGTTAGATATGATACATTCATTAATTAAGCTCATTCAAGCACAATTGTAGTTATATATAACTACATATTTCAGACCAACGTGTATAGAGTAATCAATAATCAATTGATAAATTATACTATATTATAAACAAATGTTATCTTCTCTTATTAGTTATATTTAGTGTATATAAATACTATCTTCTTTGATAGTGTATATTGATTAGTTACACTAGATAGTTATATCTTTGATTAGTTATTCAAATTAGATAGTGTATCTTAGATTAGTGTCAAATAACGATGACTTCTCTTAGTTATACTCAATAGTGATTTAATTACACATCCCTACTATAAATGCAACACTATGTCTACTTATACAAGTTAGTATTTATGTAAAGTTAGATATTACAATATAAAATCAAGGTAAAATTGGTATTTTCATTGATTAAAGCTCAATTCACATACACTTAGTTATATATACTCATTTTCACCATTTGGTTAGTTATATATACACTCATTTTCGTCATGTTTCATTCGAAAGTAAATTAAAATTTGATCTTTGTTTAGTTATACTCAGTTGATTAGTAATTATAACAAGTTATATTAAGATTTGACATATGATTAGTTGAATTGGATTTAATTAATTACATGTAAAATCAATTATGATTTAAGTTATTCACTAGTTAAGCTCACATATATGTCAAGTAATGGTTGAATTTTAAGTAGTTAGTTACAAGTGTTTGTGGAATGAAATATTGACTTCTAAGCAATGTTCTAATCTATCACTAGTTCAATTAGTTAGTGTTTATATATAGTCAAATCATGTTATCTAATTTGACTAGTTATACTTGTGTATATACATAATCAATTCATGTTATCTTCGTTGATCATTTATACTTAATTTAACTAGTATATATAGAAACTCAAATAAGTTTTGATTTTGAATGGGTATACTCATTTAGTTAGTGTTTACATAAGTAATCATCGTGTGACATTTTATTGCCATCAGTTTAGTTACCGTTTAAACAAAGTCAAAGTAATCAAGGTGTAACATTTGATTGGTTATACTTAGTTATAGTTTACACAAAGGTTACAAAGTTCTCGAGGTGTGACATTTGATTGGTTATACTTAGTTATAGTTTACACGAAATTCAAGTAATTAAGACATTTTCGATAGATTTAAGTTCTTTAATTGAAGTTTTCGAATTCGAGAGAAAAGCATAATAATCTTTTGTTAACCTTTTCGACTTCGAAAATGAAGTAAAATATTATTTTGGCAATCCTTTCGATTTCAAAATGCATTTCAAATGGTATGTTACACATCCGGAGGCAAAGTAGAAGATTCGTCTACAATTAAATATAACTATGATTCCATGTTTGCGAGTTCTAAATCAAATATCAAAATTCAAAATCAGATACTTAAATTAAAGACTGAAAAAGTGGATAGTTTTTGTGCATAAATAAAAGATGGGTCATTAGGATATTTAAGTTTTCTTGTTTATGATACGAAGGGTATTGGCAAAACCGTAGACCAAGCCTTTGTCCTTATGGGTTGATGAAATCCATATTGGGTCTACGGATATAATAAATTAGGTTTCCAATCTTACCAAGGTTTTTCCCTAACGGGTTTTTTAATCCGGTAAGATTTTCGTTTTCATAGTAGGAATAGGATTTGTTATTTGTTTTATAGTTAGAAAAGGGTTATTATTTTCAGATTCTAGGTAGGATTATGATCTAGGATTTGGTTATAAATATAGCCTTCATATTGTAATTTTAAGCAGAGTTTATTAATGAAATAGAAAAGTAGAATAGAGAGCAGAGTTTGTGTATATCTTGAAAAGAATGGGGCTGACGGGGTACTATGATATGGCGTCTCGTAGAATGATCCACTCTACTGGGCTTAGAGCAAATAGAGAATCCGGTTTCAAGAGGGGGAATCGACCGAACATGATAATTCTGAACGGCATGCTGCTTCGAGCTCAAGTCTTTATGAAGACACCAAGGTTCTGGCCTGGTGACCAGAATATGGACCCAAGTTATCCCGACCTCTCTCCTTACTACGGTCTTCAGCCGCTTCGTGGGTTCGGTCCCCATGACGAGGACAATTAAGCTCAGAAGCCTCATGACCCAGTTCGCCCAGTATGCTATAACTAATGAGGAACTTGGCTTGGATCCACATTCCAAGGACTATATTAGTAATAACCTGAGACGAGTCCTCGATCACCTCGTTCCCAAGCTGAGGAATGGGCATCTTAGAGTTTACTCCATTTACTATGGAAAGACTCCAGAGGAGAATGGAGCAATGGTGTTTCTGGATCGCGAAGATCCCGACAAGCCATACTTCCTCCACCCAGTTTTCGGCCTCAGGGCTGAGAACATTGACGCTGGATTCTTGCCTTGGAAACCAGGCAATGACCAGGTTTACAAACCGGTCATGTAAGCCATAAGGAACGATACCCGATCAGCCAGCCACAGTACTGATCTGGAAGATGGGTTGCTTCTGTTTCTGGTTACCCAACTCGTCTATGTCGAATTCTCATCCATTATTATCATGCAATGACACCTAGTAAATTATGGTTGTATTGTGATGCGAAATGTAACAATTATTATTAAGTCACGGATGAATGATGATCCTTTCTTTTAGAGACGGAATATAAACTGTTGTTGTAACATTCATTCATTTTTTCGTGTAATTCTTTTCATTGATTGTCAAAAAAAAAAAAGCAGAGTTTATTGATAAATATAAGAAGTTTCCTAAATAATTGACAGCTGTTCAGTTTCTAGATTCAGTTGAATTGCCCGAGAACAGGTGTTCGCGGTGGTTACCTCGATAATTTAGCTTCAGTTGTTAGCTAGTTATCAACCCAGTTCGTGTGTTTACGTTGTTTCGGTTACATCAAGTGTTTTTGCGTAGAGTACGCATCAATTTGGTATCAGAGCAAGGCTTTCACAAATTCTAGTTTGTGAACGGTCATGGAGGATAGAGATAAAAATATGGAAGATCGTATGACTAAACTGGAAACATTAATAGGGTTACTCCTCGAGGAGTCGAAAGGCAAGAAGTCTGTAGAGGAACAAAAACCAGGACAACTGACGGGGTTTAGTTCATATGATGAAAGCAGTCATCATAATCATCGTCAACACGATGATCGAGGACTAAAGCTGGATATACCCGAGTTCGGCGAGAACACAGGTGCAGAGGAATATCTTGAGTGGGTGTGCAAAGCTGATCGCGTATTCGAATACAAAGGATACGACGATAAGGAAAGTTTTAACCTGGCTAAGTTGAAACTGAATAGTCTAGCTTATCTATGGTTCGAAGAAGAAAATAACGAAAGGAGATGTAATGAGAAGACTATGATAGATACCTGGACGGAATTAAAGAAGGCTATGCGTCGGCGTTTTGTACCAGCCAATTATCTGAATGATTGCTATATTCAAATGATTAGATTCAAGCAATAATCTATGTCAGTTTATGAATATACGAAGGGATTTGAGAAGCTAACTTTGCAATGCCAAGTACGGGAACTTCCGGAACAAAAGATGGCTCGTTATCTAGGAGGATTAAAGCAAAGCATAGCAAATATGATAGAATTGCAACCCTATTCTTCATTTGCCGAAATATGTAAGTTAGCTACAACATGTGAGAAACAACTTTTGTTGAAAGAAACACCCACTAAGACAATTGTTTCAAGATCATATGCTAAAAATCCAGGGTCTAATGGGAGTTATAGTGGATCAAAGACTACACCTCCTGCTCCTATAAAGATAAGACCGAATAACCCAGCTGCAGAAGAAAAAGACCTCACCCAGTTGAAGTGCTTCACCTGTCGCGGGTACGGGCATTTTAAGAACCAATGTCCCAACAAGAGGGCATTGACTATCATGGAAATTCAGACAATTCAAGACCTGGAAAGAGCAGCCTTGCTAACGATACCGATTCCAGAAAACGACACAGCATATGAGGATCACGATGAGGTACTAGACGTGTCAGCAGCAGATCATGGGCCAAGCCTAATGGTTAGGAGAGCGCTTCATAGTACGTCAGCTAACCAAGGCCATGAACAACGAGAGCAACTGTTTTATTCTCGTTGCCAAATTCAAGGCAAACTATGTAATTTGGTAATTGATGGAGGAAGTTGTACTAATGCAGTCTCTACTGAAGTAGTGGACAAACTGAAGTTACTAACGTAGGTCCATTCAGCGCCATATAGATTACGTTGGTTGAGTGATGGGGATGAAGTCAAAGTTAATCGCCAAGCACTAATTTCATTTTCTATAGGCGAATACAAAGATGAAATACTCTGCGATGTAGTGCCCATGACAGTTTGCCATATTTTATTAGGACGTCCATGGCAGTTTGACCGTGTATCTCAGCATTGTGGCCAGAAAAACAGTTACATAATCGAGAAGAACAAAAGGAAATTTCGATTATTACCATTGGCGCCGGCTGATACATTTAAAGCCCCTAAACCATCGCTATTTGCAAATGAAAAGGAGGTATGTCAAGAGATCGACCAGGGAGAAACTGTTTATCTTCTGGTTGCGAATGTGAAAAATCGAGAAGGGGAGGGAAATCTGAATCCCAAGGTGTTGAATTTGTTGGATAAGTTTAGCGATGTATTTCCCAATGACTTGCCCCCCCGGATTACCCCCTATTAGGGGAATCGAACATCAAATTGATCTTCTCCCTAGAGCACCATTGCCAGATAAGCCGGCATACCGATGTAACCCTGAGGAAACTAAGGAATTGCAGAAACAGATTGAGGAATTGATGCAACGTGGATATGTGAGGGAAAGCATGAGTCCTTGTGCAGTGCCTACGTTATTGGTTCCGAAAAAGGATGGCACTTGGCGTATGTGTGTGGATAGTCGAGCAGTAAACAACATTACTGTGAAGTATAGATTTCCTATGCCGAGGTTAGATGACATGCTGGATGAACTACATGGTTCGAATGTATTTTCCAAAATTGATTTACGTAGTGGTTATCATCAAATTCGCATGCGAGAAGGAGATGAGTGGAAAACTGCATTCAAGACAAAGCAAGGGCTATATGAATGGACAGTGATGCCTTTCGGTCTCTCCAATGCTCTAAGTACTTTTCTTGAGAATGATGAACTTTGGAGTCATGTAAATTCTGATTTTGTAAAGACTGGCGACTTTGCTACACATCACAACTTTAGTCATTTGTCATTTGATCGATATTCGAAAGGTTGTGAGTTCGACAAGGGATCACTGAGAGGACGAATTCGAGGCAGAATCCATTCAAATTCGGGAAGGGTGATACAAGATAGGATTGGCAGAAGCAAGTACATCGCATCTCAAATACATGGAAGCCACTCACCCATATTGATTGGAGATGAAGAATATCAAGAATTGAGGACAATTCTTTTCGGAGAAGAGGAGTATGATATGAAGTGTATTGGCAAAACCGTAGACCAAGCCTTGTTGTCCTTATGGGTTGACGAAATCCATATTGGGTCTACGAATATAATAAATTAGGTTTCCAATCTTACCAAGGTTTTTCCCTAACGGTTTTTTTAATCCGGTAAGATTTTCGTTTTCATAGTAGGAATAGGATTTGTTATTTGTTTCATAGTTGGAAAAGGGTTATTATTTTCAGATTCTAGGTAGGATTATGATCTAGGATTTGGCTATAAATATAGCCTTCATATTGTAATTTTAAGCATAGTTTATTGATAAATATAAGGAGTTTCCTAAATAATTGACAGTTGTTCAATTTCTAGATTCAGTTGAATCGCCCGAGGACAAGTGTTCGCGATGGTTACCTCGATAATTTAGCTTCAGTTGTTAGCTAGTTATCAACCCAGTTCGTGTGTTTACGTTGTTTCGGTTACATCAAGTGTTTTTGCGTAGAATACGCATCAGTTTATAGCAAAGTCAAACTACTAACTCCAAATTACACGGAAGCTTTATGCTATTTACAAGCAAATTAACATGTTGCACATATACCTCAATTACGGTGAGATTTAGCCATGCATTTAACAAATATCTATAATTAGTAAAATAGTAAATAAATTAAAAACAATAAAAGCTAAAAGTAGAGATTAAAGAAGATCATGGTTTTTCATGATGTTAAGGAATCGAAATCATCAGACCTGACTAAACGGTTTCCAAAAATGACTGAATAAAACCTGAAACCTTCATCATTCGAAATCAAAAATGGACTAAATATATTATTTTGATTTCGAAACTCTTACCAGAATCAATAACTTACCAAGTCTGGGAGTACCCTAGCAATTCAGATAAGAGTATCTTCCGTTTTCGATTTCGACACTCAAAAATTAACCATATTCGAGTTTGAAATTATCCAAACAAGGCATTCGAGTTCGTAATCATCCATGTATGCTTCACCCTGCCAAGTTTCGACTTCGAAATTTTGGACGGAAGGCGCAAATGAAAAGAAACGACCTACCGCCGTCCATCAGCGCAGTCTCCGTGCATGTCTCCAGTAGTTTGTGTTATTGTCCATGATGATATCTGGTCCCAAGCAACCGGGTAACGATATTGATGTGTACCTAGCACCTTTGATTGAAGATTTGCAGAAGTTATTCGATGTGGGTGTCCGGATACCTGATGACAGTCGAGGTGATGAGAAGTTTGAACTGAAAGGAATGTTGTTGTGGAGTATAAATGACTTTCTAGCATTAGGTAACTTGGGCGGTTATTCAGTGAAAGATCACTTTGCATGTCCCATATGTGAGAACAAGACTAGTTATTGTCAATTGAAACACGGTGGTAAGCCAGTGTATCTCGGGCACAGAAGATTTCTTCTGGCAGGACATCCTTGGAGGTGAGCGAATAATTGGTTCAACGGGAGAGAAGAACATGATCCCGCCCCAATCCCTTTAACTGGGTCAGAGATTCTAGTAAAGGTTACTGGGATGGATCATGAATTTGGTAAGAGAAAGAAGAAGAGGCATCGAATAGCTAAACCCTAAACCCTAAACCCTTATAATTCTAAATGGAATTAAATTTCCAGCTATCCTTCTATCCGCCCTTTACTCCATCATGAATTAAATTAAACACAATTTGATTCAAAGAACAAAACATTAGTTAAATTAATACTAAAATTGTCACAAGTAGGCAAAGTGGCGAATTTGTAAAAATGTAGCATTACAATTGAAATTAAATTCCTAGAATCAACACGTCGAGGAAGAGTTCTCATTGGCTGCGCCTTCCTGGTATTCTGTTGTGGCTTTCTGTAGATTTGCGTAGAGTAAGTCTTTACAAAAACTCCAAAGAATGCGGCGGTTCTCCCAGCCATTCTCTTGGACCTTTGCAATCTCAGTCATCATCGAGAACACAGAGTCCTCAAGCCCCTGGTAATAGGCTTGTCTTGGTGCTAGTACATGATAGACATTGAAAATGTCAACTTTTGTTCGAAAGTAAACTATCATCACAAGTACAAAAATCATTAATAAAAACTATTTACCTCTATTTGGTTCTGACTCGGCCGGCACGTCCTTCTCCCCCTTCTCTTGCCAAGTCGACCCAACCAACTCCCACTTCTTCTTCTAGTAGTACTCCTTGGTGTAGTACTCACACAGCTTCCCGGTGCTGGAGAACTTCATCTTTGGATGCTTTTTGCGGAGGAATTTTGTTATGATGTTTGCATAGGGCAATTTCTTCACAACCATGTTGTTTTCTACCATAGCTCTTCTTCATGTGTTGGAAAATGGTATATACAATGTTAAGCATGACTTCCTCCGCCACCATGTAGTACTCGATCAAAGTCGTGTAGTTTGGTTCGGCCAACCACCCGCCTTTAGGCACAAGATTTGTAGCAACCATCTCATACAATATCCTCATCTCAGGGGTGAGGTTGTATAGCTTGTACTTCTTCGGCTTTCCAAGTTCAACCTCATCTCGACCAAAGTGTGTCAAGCCATATTCCTTCAGTTTCTCGTGGGAAACGAGCAACTCACTAGGCCATTCTCCCCTTGCGTATTGGTCCACGGGTTTATCCTCATCCTCGAACTCAACATCGAGGGTATCATTGAATAGTTTGGGACTTAGTTCGTACTCCTTCTTGTTCACCTTTGTCCTTCACACATCACCACACTGTCGGAAATTAGCGTAGAACTGCATAGTCTCCTCCAGATAACCCGGCTCATTCACCGTCATCAACTTGTGAGCTTCTTGACATTCAAGAAGTTCCCAAACCTCTTTCAATCCTATGTCGTCCACTTCACTCGCAGCCACCACCAACAACTCGTTCAAGACAGCCTTGGCTTCGGTAAAACTACAATACTTTAGATAAACTTGTTCACTAACAAACTTAGCCTTATCGTACTTGATCGGCCCGGTCGATTCAGCAACAGCCTTTTTACCCTTACCCTTTGGCACTAATATACGGATTTTATACAAATCCATGTGTACTTTTAGATAACCGATGTTACACGAGTCATATTGTGTTCCTGTAATGTGCTCTTATGCAGATGACAACCCGACAATAACATACTCATCCAATACCGGTCAGTTACTAGCATTTTTTATATGGATTTTTGTTATCAATTATAAAAAACATTCACATAATACGTAGAGCTTTTCTTAACCATTTCAACATATACAATGACATATGTGCCGTCCGATGCTTATACATATGTTATTCATGAACGAATTTGAAATTATGAAACATTAGTACTTGTAGATTTATGACTAGGAATTTCTAAAATACACATATTGTAACACGTTTCGTTAACCGAGCACTTACACGAACTGATTAAATAAGGACTCCTGAACAAAGAGGCGATACCACCACTTGTATTCTCCTATGAGCGATGGTGTAGGCGAACTCGTAAGTAGGTAAAAAACGTAACCGACCAAAACTACTATTCAGGCATGTTTTGTCCACCTAAACCATGCTATATATATCATTATACACAGATTTTCCTACTATCAACCTCATTTTCACCATCCATATCCATCTACCTCCATTCTCTCTCACCTTATCCCCTCCTCAACCTCATTCACAAATCAATTCAATCCAAATCCATTCTCATATCATTCCAATCCGAAAATCACTTCAACCCTAAGCACAATCTCATTCTCAAACCTCAAACCTTGTTCTTGTGACATGAGCTTAACCCTAGGAACCTAAAAACCCACCAATCTAGATCAACCTTCCTTCAAATTTGGGTAAAACCAACAAAGCTTCCAACTTTGTGGAGTAGACATCAAGTACAAGCTAAGAGCTTCTTCTACAATTAAGGTATGTGTCTAAAATTTCATGTCTATGTTGAATGGGCATTTAGTTTCCTTTTTTGTTCACATTTATTACATGAAAGACATGCTAGAGTAAAGTTTATCACTTGTTAGGGTCTCACTAATAACTATTGTGTGTTTTTACTATGTGCAAACAAGAATTAGTCATGGTAAATGTTTCGAAAGAGGTATCAAAAAGTGCAAGACGTGGTAGTAACAAGAAAAAGGGTCAACTAGTTCGTTCCCATTGTAGGGTGCTACAAAGAAGAATCAGGAGAGGTGAACTAAGCACGTTGGATTCAATGCCAAGGGCGTATGCAACCGACCAAAAGAAGAGCGTGCAAAATGGTCAAGTTGGTGTGGCCGTGTTGGAAGAACATTTCTAGAAATCATGATCGAGAATTGGAGACATGTACTACAAGAGAAGAAAGAGGAAGTGTGGGTGGAATGCCAAGTTAGTTCTTGTTTACCATTCAATGAACTATCTATCTAGTATATATTATATGTCATGATAACATGTATATATAATATTTTCTTCCATCATTTGTTGTAGCGACCTTTTGAAATAGAAGCTCAAGACATCGAAGTGGTAAGGATGAAGGCATTCAACATCGTCTCAAAGGCTTTTTGCGAGCACAAGTATAGTCTAAGAAAATACTACTTGTATGAGAAGGGAAAGTGGCTTGTATGATCACGATCCAAGGGACCGATACAACCATATCACAACCGATACGTGGGAGGCGTTCAAGCAAGTATCCCTTGAAAATAAGTCCAAGGTGATTAACAAATATCAAATTCATTAATATTAACTTAGTCTTCTTCATACATGTATATTTTGTGTTAGCCATGTGATACCCTAACTTCTTGTGCATATGGGAAATTGGACAAAAAGTTCATATCCGCGAATTCACAAACAAAGCCTTACACCGGTGGTAGGTCGGGGCATTTAGGTTTTGGTGAGAAAGAGGGGCTTAGGGAGAAGGATGAACAAGTGAAGGAGTTGGTATTAGGGGGGATGGACTAGGAGGAGGCTCGGTACGTCATAGTGGAAAAGGATGCCGAAGATTACACTAGAGAACGACTCTTCGTGTTGGGTCGAATTAGGGAAGAGGATGGTAAATTCACAACGGATGAGGCCGAAAAATGTGCAAAGAGGGTGGTAAGTATTTCTTACTTAGCACAATACATATTGTAGCCAATTAATTTATACTTGTCTTACTTTATATAATAGGAACTTCTAGAGCGCCAAAAAGAAGAGGGTACATTTGTCCCTTGTGGGAAGAATAATGTCTTGAGTGCGGCTTTAGCTCTTGGAGCAAAGAAGGAACACCCAAGAAGAACATTATGTGTTGGGGGTTACGCGACTCAAGTTGAGGTTTTTGGGATTAGGCGAAGTTACGGCGATCCTAAACCACCAAAACTTCAACAAGTTTTGAGCGAGGTGGCGGTGACCAAGGCGGAAATGAAGGACTTGAGGGAGGTGATGAGAGATATAGCACAACACACCAACTATACCCATATCGAGAGGTTAGGGGTTACACAAGGTCATCTTCCACCCTCTTCTAAGGCTTCTCAAGCCTCGCCTCAAATTATGGAGGATGAGGGTGAGAATGTGGAAATGGACGAGGAACTAGTGCCTCCATCTCCGCCTTCATCTCCCATCAAGTTGAATGTGGCTCCCTCACGACAAGTCGAAAAGGTGCCTCCATCTCCGCCTTCATCTCCTATCAAGTTGAATGTGGCTCCCTCACGACAAGTCGAAAAGGTTAGTACCAATTTTATAATTTACAACTCAATTTAGTGTAATGTCTTTATTATAAAAGTAAGATGATTATCTCTCTTGTGCTTTTATTTATGATAGAACCCCCCGTGCAAGCTATATGTGTCGCATGGTCCCAATTCAACCCCACTCCATGTCGCCAATGGCACATGCGACACTAATGCGGTGAAACACAATCGTAGTGGCATCCCAACTAAATGTTATAGGGTTTGCATTACCCAAGTTTTGCTAGAACTAGAAATGCTTCCTGTGAAGGAGTCACCAATGGTAAGAGTTGGGGAGGGTAAAGGTTTCAAAGTTCTATGGCCAAAATGGTTGGTGCTTGACGAAAAATTCACCTCCATACCCCGTAGGAAACCACAACCTCAACAAACTCCTCAAATGCCGGTCCACACCGTTCCTATTGCTAGACAAACATTTGACCTGACCCTCGTGGAGTTTCTCAAATCCCTCCCACCCTTAGTTCGAGTATTGTATGATTTGATATCCTCAGACGACAAGGATACAAGTTATGCCTTTCTCGGAAATGAAAGGTGCTTTGGAATGACAAAGGACATCATCGTACCATGGGGTGATTTCGAATATTTCTGGAATTGCACTGAACTACCCGCCACCATTCTTTGCCTCAATCAAATGTAAGCAATTAGTATGTTTTTTTCTGAAAATACCCCATTATCAAACAATATGGTTACTCCCTCGACATTCTTGTCTACTACATTCTCAGCTTTTTGCATCACCATGCCTATCATCGGGCGAAGCATTTCATTGGGTTTTTGCATCCAATGCATATGCAAGCGAGTATGGAGAACAATAGGCAAGGACTGGATTACTTGACTTCTACTCTCTCGGACAAATCCAAGAAAATATTCATTGGACCATATATCGAGGGGTAAACCTTGCAATTTAGTCTATTCTTTTAGCTTTTCTACAATTTTATGTTTCTACAAACAAATATGACCATTTGGATTCTTTCATGTGATTTGTAGTGACCATTGGAGCTTTGTTGCATTAATACCCGCATTCAAGCAAGTGTATTGGATAGATCCACTCCACCGCCATCCATCCCAAACATTCGCCGATCTCCTCGACAATGCATTTCATCAAGTCAACGACAAAACACTCCTCGACTTTCACCTTATAAACATTAGGGTAACTTGTTATGCTTATGATATCACGTAATTTCAATTGCGTTTTTTAACCATTGCTATAACCATGGCATATATTGTAGTCTAGGAAGCAATCCTCGGACTGAGAATGCGGCTATTACACGATGCTATTTGGTTTGATGGTGGTAGATGGTGTTCAAAACTACATGCTGGATCTTCTAAAGGTAACCTTCTACAATCTAATTCCGTTTCTCTTAATCACAACTTCCTGATGCACATTTCTGTATGCATAGGTATTCTTGGATGATACCACGCCTTTCTCCTTGGAAGAACTTAACAATGGAAGAGACCGATTGGCAGGCCACCTAGTCCACAACCGTGCTTATACCATTGCAAGGCCACAAGTCCCGAAACTACCTACCAAGTGAAAAGGTGTTGGTCCATTGCATTTAGCTTGTTTTTATTAGGAACTGCCATTGGTAATGCACTTGTGTACACTTGAAATATGAGGTTGTGCCTCTTTAGTATAGGGTGGTGATTGGAAATTGGCAGGTTTTCATGTTTCGAAAGAAATGGGTCACATTTTTCAAATATTAGCCAATTTTACAGTACTTGTGGGCGATATTGTAACCTCAAATTCGCTTACAGGCGAATAAATAAGCATATTCGCCACCACATTTTTCATGCTCCACATTCTACAACCGTGCATAAAAATAGTATCGCCTCCAAATTCGCCTATTCAAGCAACCTCGCCACGCCATTCGCTTGTGAGTCTCTGTTGGCACGACCGTTTCAATTTCAGAGTTCGCCTCCATCCTCACCTACATAGGCGAACCAAACTTCAGATTTCGCCTCATGTTAACATGCTGAGGCGAGTTTTAAACCGGTTTAGCCTCCCATTCGCTCATTGGTGGCGGTATTGTATATAAACTCGCCTATATCTCTCTGGTCTGTCTACCGTTTCTGGAAGCAAGCTCGCGCAGAACTTCGCTTGTTTCATAAGGCGAGTTCGCCTCCTAGATTCGCCAACAGGCTGTATTTGAGGCGATGTCGTAACCATTACGGTTTTTTAAAATTCTTGCCATTCAATAATTGTCCAAAATTCAAGCGAATGAAGAGGCGGTATCGTAACCACTTCATAGGCGACTGAAATGAGCGATACTGCTTCTGCAGGCGAAATGATGCTAGCGATACCGTCTATTTAGATATCACTGACACCAGGCGGCATCTGGTGGCGAGTTCGTAAGCGGCATTCGCCTAGTTCACATCATTTTCTGAACCGCCGAGAAAAAAATCACATTTAAGGCACATCTTAGCAAGGGGTTTTGGAACTGCCTTGCTTGGTATGATGCAACCGCCTTGCACCCTAGGCATGTCCACTAGTGTTTCAAAAATATCCAATTTCTAGACCTTGGTAATTTCTTCTGTTTAGTAAATTTTAGGGGTATTTTAGTAATTTATATAATTAAATTAATAAACAATCCTCTTTCCATTCTTTCTCCATCTCCACATGAACCCAATTCATCTTGATCTGCAACTCACCGCGGATCTCCATGACAAGCCATTGCCGGTGCCACTATTCACCGAGCACCATCATCAATATCATTCTTCTAGGCCTCCATTTTCCCACCCATTTTTCCTACTCAGAGAAAAAAATCGCTTTCTAAAGGATGATATTGATGATGGTGCTCTCGGTGAACAGTGGCACTGGCAATGGCATGTAATGGAGGTCCGCGGTGAGTTGCAGATCAAGAGAAATTCGGTTCGTGTGGAGATGGAGAAAGAATGGGGAAAATGGATTATTATTTATTTATATAAATTACTAAAATACCCCTAAAACTAACTAAACTAATGGAGGAAATTAATCAAGGTCTGAAAATTAGGTATTTTTTAAATGTATGGTACTAGAAATTGGGCACTTTGAATGTTAGGTCTAGAAATTGGGTATTTTGACCAATGTTAGGTCTAGGTTTTGCACTTTAATTTATATTTTGGGTATGGATATCCACATAGGGATGGATACCCTAGTGGATGGGCATGTATATCGTTTTATTATCTATCATGGGTATGTGGGTGGGGATGTATACTAAATTTTTAGATTGGTATGTGCATGGATAGACTAGTATCCACACCTATCATGTCCATTGTCATCCCTAGCTATCTCCATCGAATGCTCTCCGCATCTTGCAGAAAGCTATATTCTTGTCTCAAACGGAATATCTCATTCATCATCTCATCCAAACATATCCCATTCTTAAGTTCATGAATTACTTTTTTAATCTACTCAATCCTCTTAAATTCGATGGGAACCATCTCCTACTCCAGTCAACTAGACCAACTGTGCACCGTTCGAACTTAGCATGCTGATTAACGTTATCATCACCCCAAGACTCCTTCACCATATCTTCACAATCGTCCGCCTACATCCAAAACGCCTCAAATTGGTATCTTTTCTTCTTTCTCGCCTAAGTTGCCAATGGGTCTCATTCCCGAAGTTGGACACAAAGGGTCATGTGATCCGAAGACAACATTGACAAAATCGAGCTGGTGGACCACGGACTGGGCCTCAAGCAACGCCTAGTTCACTGTCGCTTTGTCCAAGCGACCTATCTGAGTTGGTCGCATCTTCAAAGTCGGAACCAAGTGAACCTGGAACCCTCGAACCCTTCCCATTGGATGTCGCACAAGCCACAGTGTCGCAACGTGCCTCTAAAGCATTCCATTTGCCACTGAGCTCTTGGAGCCAAACCTTCAAACTCTTCTTGTGCCAAAATTTCATTGAAGTCGCCCAGACATAGTCAGAAAATGTTCCGCGGTTGTGCCAAACTTCTGAAGTTTATCCATGCTTGTCATCGTAGTACTACATTCGGTTCGCCATAAACTCCGGTGATGCGTATCTCCTTAGCAAAAATTATTGCTAAAATCTCCATAAAATTATTAGAAAAAACTTCAAACCTACTGCTACTTGTCTACTCCAAAATATATCAATGCCACCATATTGACCTTGGACATCCACACTAAAACCATTGCAATTTAAACTATCTCTTAATTTATTAATAACATGTGCAGAAAATTTTGTTTAAGAAAGGAAAATAAAAATACGTGACTTTAAGCACACAAGTGTGCGCAGTTCCCATACTGTCCGAGAGTCTTTGAGACCGTCCTTTAGTCCTCCCCTACAGTTTCAACTAATGATACTCATGGGGCTTGGCAGCACTGGGCCCCATTGTCAGTCTCCACCTGAGAGTTGGAAGACACACCATCCAAAGAAACTGAGCTAACTTTCGATTTCTTGCTTTCCATAGTTCAATTCCCATCCTTCTCCACCATTCTCTTTCCTGAACCATTTTCATCAGAATATACTGTAACCACATCGTCCTCTGGAAGTAGCTCCATCACAACTGCCTTCCTACCCCACTCTCCATTCTAAGTCGCCCCTTTCCCACAGCCTCCCTAAACCTTCGCCTTTTCACATCGTTTCTTTTGCTCTTTTAGAAACTTGGAGAGTATTGAAAGCTTTCAAAACTGGAACCAGGAAAGGGATCAGCGGGTCAATTGGTGCACTACTGATCCTGGCAGGAGAAACCAACAATGCCGAGGCCGAGAACTGCATCATCTCATTCTGGTTCCCTTCATTAATTGGCGAAAGTTGAGTCCTCGTTGTCACCTCGGGGCCGCGGTCAGTTCCTAGTACAGCCAATTGCAGGTTACGCCGTGGTCGATCGATCTGCTCCATGATGTCTATTCCAACTCTCGGTCAAAGTTGGGCCTCATTCTGGATCACGTTAGTCAAAGAGTGCGTGCTAGAGCCACCTACGCCATGCAAACTATCCTTGTGCTCATCATGCTTGGGATGTTAAGGATTCTCCACCATTACGACCTCATTTTCCACTATTTCGCCGGCCTCCTCCAAACGGTCTTCCCACATAAAGTCCAACGAGCCACTGAAATCCCCTCTTGGTTCGATCGCACTGGATTAGTAATGTGACTCAGTATGCCTATGCTCATCAATGGGTCGTCCAAAATCCATAACTGTGTTGACTTGACCATAATCGACTCCATGCCGATGGTGCTTTTCATCTGACTATGCCAAGTGGCCTGCCCTTCGACAGGAACAATCTCCATGTTTGACGTCCCATTCTCGACACAAGTTCTCCAATCCGCATTGTCCATATGATCGTACAACCTCATAATCACATCTGAGGCATCCTCTTTAATATCTTGATCTATCGACCCTTTCTCATATGAGTTCTTAAAATTCCTCAGCAAATTTTTGTCCCTGTTAGACAGATTCAACTTTTCGGCAAGCAGAACAAAGTGTTTGCATTCTCCTGTACAAAAATATCCACGGATGTCAATTAAACAAGCAGAGTCTAGATGCCCCAGTTTAGAACATTTAAAACAGAAATCTGGCACCCCTTCATATTCAATGTATTTCTGAAATTCTAGATTTCTTAAGTTTAGCAGATTCTGTCCTTGAGGGGTTTAATGACATCCAACTCAACACGCACTTTTGCAACATGGGGCCTGGTTCTTTTAAGAGTGGCTTGATCTACCTTAAAAGAATGACCTAGCAGATTACCTAATGAAAGTATAACAAATGCATCAAAGAATTGGTGAGGCAGTCCACAGAAATATATTCAGACCGGTACAACCGGTGAATTCAAATTCGGGTTGAAATCCACACTCCACTTTGTGATTCTGACCGAATAGAATCCAAAATCCCAAGCTTTCTTCATCCAAAATCTATAGTAATCATCAGGCAACTGAAAATGAATGAAAAAAGTTCTATTGTCAACCAAATAGATCCCAAATTACCCTTGAACCCGGCCATATGAAAGTCCCTGAAAAGGTGATCTAGTTGTGTTCTAGATCTAGTTAAGCTCCCAACTAGGGTGAATTTCAGAGGGGCTTCTAGCTTCTCACATTCCTCATATGAGAAATGGAGTTCTAGTTCCCCCAAATGTTCGATCTCTACTTTTGGAATGAAGGCAATTCGCTCGTCAGATTTAGCGTTGATAACCGAACCTGATTGGAGATTGAGTATTTGAGCATGAGAGATGGGTGCGAATATATGTATGGATTAGTTGGTGGCACCGCCGATCAGCGTTTAAAAGGAGCGTATGAGAGTGAAAGGGAGTAATTAAATTTCTTTAATTTAATTGAATAATATTAATATAAGCTCTGGCAAACAAACTCTTAATTTTGTGCAATAACACTTTTTAGCATCGGAGATGTCCAAAATCAATCTAGATATGAATTAGATATTTATTTTCATGAATTAAATTTAGTTGTCTCGTTATATTTGACAATATAAAGATAAAAACAAAACATATAAAATATTCTAAAACATAAAACTAAAAGTAATGAATGTTGTATGAATAGTTTATACTTTTAAGTGAAAATGTAGTGATGTGGTTCGAAAAAAATAATGTAAAATTACTGTAGCAACATCAATTATAGTGCAAAGTACACTAAATTCGGTGTTTGCCTTTGGAGATGCTCTCAGAAAATATACGACGAATATCTTCCAAAAGTATATCTACCAATTATTCTACTTATATAATACTTCAAATTAACGGTTAAACTTGCAATAAAATTTATGATGAACAGTATAGTGACATTAGAAAAATCTGAGAGGGTATATCTAGTGATGTCAATTTCTGGCATGATCTGCCAATCTTACATAATCAGTCAACTGAAACAACCTGATAACCCAATTATAACTCGAGAGATATTGAATCTTGACCAACTTGATCCAACTTGAACTCAACCCGACACAATCAATGACTTGAAAATCAAATCTGAACACGACCTGAATTCAAACCGAACTTGACCTGACCTGACACATACACCTAAATCGAAACTCAAAGTGGAAGCTGATTTTCCTCAATAACTTATTAGTTATTATGTTCTTTACCCATAATTAAGTAAGACATGACACTGATGATGTTTGAAACTACTAGAATAATATCATTATTACCATTTTATAGAAATTTAAATAAAGATTGATAGTTAAAGAAAAAAGTGCTATTGTACCCCTAACTATTTAATTAAGTGCTAATGTACCCCTATGTTTTTCAAAAGTGTCACTATACCCTCAAATGTATAATTTGAGCAGAATTTTCTTTTCCCAAGTGTAAAATGTCAAGAATAACCTCACTATTATTTAATGGTAAAAAAGAAAAATTTTAGGACAAAAATGCCCCAACCAATTCAATGAATAATTCTCCCCTACCTAATTATTCATCTAATTCCCGCTTCTATTTTACCTTCACACCCAGTTAAGCAAGACAATCCAAATCCATACTACCAGTAACCGTTACTTTATCGGATGAACACGTTTGAAACTGAGGTGACCAAAACCACCGTACCCAGAAATTAGTGTGCGCTTAGGGACCGAAACTGCCACACCCAGTAATAATTAGTGTGACTAGCTCAAATTACCAAAGGAAAAGGAGAGAATAGAGTTGGCGAGATTATGGTAAGTTCACCAATGTTTTCAATTTGTTGAGTTTTTGGATCTAAATGTTAACTTTTTTCAATATTGGCATGTAAGATTCAGTCTGTTTGCTTATTTGCAGTCCGTATTTTTGTTATATAATCACTATAATTATTATATATACAACTGATTTGCAAGTGTATGCAATAGAAGTAATATATATATATATATATATATATATGATGCATATGCTTGATATACATAATTATTGATCATATCATATATATCGAAACCGTATTTTTATTTTGAACTACAAAATAAGCAAAATACGGACTGCATCTAGCATGCCCCTTTCAATAATATTGTGCATTTATTATGTAAATTCAGTGATATTAATTTCTTTATTTTTTTGTGCCCATAAGCATTTGGGTCAAGGGAAAAAAATCCAACAAGTGAGGGTAAATTTGTCTTTTAGCTCAAAATGTTGTTGAAAAATTGATTTTAAGTGTACACTTCTTTATTCAATATAATTATAGGGGTACATCAGCACTTTTAAATTACTCAGAGGTACATTGACACTTTCTTATAAATTTGGGAGTACCTCAGCTTTTAACTCATAGTTAAAATTTGGCCAAATTATTATTATTTCTTATAATTCAAGTGTTAATCGATAATTTTGGGTCAACTCGGATTTTGTAAATATTTAGTAATTATCTGAATTAACAGTACTAAGTATATATTACTAATCACATCAAAGTAATGTAGCATAACATAACGCACCAGTACTGGTTTACATTATTCTGGTACAATCAAAAATTGATGGTCCTTCAACTTATCACATGTCTAGAAAATAATGATGTATATGCTGCTGTTAGTCAAAAGAAGCGGCACAATACCAAATTCGCTTTGATGATTTATGACTATGCATCCCAACCGCATCCCATCTCAACATTGCGTTAAGTGTGGGTGGAAAATTGGTGATAATTCTTGTCGACATTATTAGCATGATTGTACTCCATTCTTGAACCATTATTGTAGGGGAAAATTCTAAATGGGATGATTATAATTTAACTTAATTATAAAAAATGGGATGAATAAAAACTAAATGTAATTGAAGTTATCTAACAGTTAATTAAATGATATTCATGAAATTTTAAAAAAAAAATTGAATTGAATTGAATTCCTTTTAGGTGAACTAAATTATATTAAAAAATATTAAAAAAATTAGTCAGGGCTAAATTGAGTTTTTAATCAAATTTAAAGTTCACAAAACTGAACTAAATTTAAATAAAAAAACTGAGCAGAGCTCTCACTATGTGCGACCACACCTCTACTGTGTGTATTGCAATTTCCGATCAACTTTGATTGTGCCGTCCAGATCTGGTACTGGTTTCTCCAGGAAATCAGATGCTTTCCTCGGGGAAATCTGGTAGCACCAAGAAACGTGGCCGGAATAAACTGATTCTGCATCGACATGGGGACTTTTCAGTTGCTTGGGGACAAGCTAACTTAGCTGAGTTGCTGATTGATGGGGAGCTAGCTCAAGCGTCACTGAGAGATGAAGAAGCACCACACCAACATGAGGAGGAGCCAGAACCTGTTAAAACACCAAGTTTGAAGAACACAAAGAACATGGGATATCCAGATCTGGGAGTTACTTCACCAAAAAGTGGAGCTAGCTCATCCAAAAGCTGGGCTGATCAAGCTGAGGAGCTAGGACAGCAGGAGGGGAGTTGGAGACAGAAACTATTTGAGGAGACTTCAACTGAGGTAAAATTTGTTGGACCCCTTACAATTGAAGGCATTAAAATGGCTAAGATCTCTAGGGAAGAAGTAGAGGACAGTATGAAAGAGTGGGAATCAACCTTAGTCTGTAAAATTTTGGGTGCTTTTCCACCCAATAGGGTAATGGGAGGTTTTTTCCATAAAATATGGGGATCTGCTAAAATACAGAAGGTGTGGAGGATGAAAGATGGTATTTTTATGGTGAGATTCAGCCAGAAGCAACACTGTGAAGAGATACTGAAGAAAGGCTTGCTTTTGTTTGATCATAAACCAGTTCTGGTCAAGGCTTGGACAAAGAACTGGTGGGAATTTGAGGCCACAAAGTTTCCAGTATGGGTTCAGCTCCCTGAACTGCCCCTTCCATACCGGAAGCCTTCCATCTTTAGCAAGATACTAAGCCCAATTAGTATCCCTAAGAGGGTGGATGAGTGCACATTGAACCATACAAGGCTGGGATTTGCAAGAGTGCAGGTTGAGGTAGAAATAGCAGATACAGTGCCAAACTCTGTTCCTTACATAGATGAGGAGGACATCATACAACATCAGCCTTTGGTGTTTGAATGGCAACCAGCCAAGTGCAGTGAATGTGGGAAGTTAGGTCACCTCAAAGCACAATGCAGAAAAAGTGCTCCAGCTGCAGCTCCTCGGAAAAGAAAATGGATCCCCATCTCCAAGCCTGTAACTGCTTGGAGGTTAGCCCCAAAAACCCCCAACCACTGAGGCCAGCTACAAAGAATGACAAAGTGGAACAAGCACCAGAAAGGACCAATCTGGATGAAGAAGGTTTTAGAGCAGTGACTAACATTGCTCACAAGCTAGGGAAAAAACCAGTGGAGGAAATGAGGGGTGAAAGCTCTGGAGGGAGATACCTTGCTCTGGCAAATCCTCTTGATGAGTAACAATATCCTAGCATGGAACATCAGGGGTGTAAATAGGAAAGAAAAGCAACAAAATATCAAAACAGTTTGTACAGCTTCTAGATTTGGTTTAGTTGGCTTTATGGAGACTAAGGTGAAGAAAGCAAGAGAACGGCTGGTTTGGGAAGATTATAGCAACATGGGATGGAAATGGATATCTACCAATGATGTCATAGATAAGGGAAGGCTTTGAGGATGGGATGGAGGCCAGATGCTTACGATGTCATTGCAGCTGTGAAGAATGAACGATGGCAGGATGTACAGTGCTTGTTACAGTCGCGGTAATACGACCTGATGATTCGTCCGGATGACGGATAAAGATAACCTGCTAAGAATCAAGAACTCTCAGTCAGGGCGGGGCGGCTAATTGTCGTTCCCGCTCCGATGCTAAAGTCAGTAGAGTGTTCGGAGAGTGGATATGTGTTTGATTGTGTTTAGTCAACTTATCTCTCTCTAGTGTGTAGAGAGATATATATAGTGCTGAAAAGATGACCCTGGTCACATCAGACCACGCCGTTAGGTGGTCTGGGAAGATTCTCCTGCCAGGGTTGGTAAAGCTGCTGTCTGCTGTCGGGTCTGGCCCGATCGTCATGCAGGATGAGGGGTCAGGATAAACCATACGGGATGGTGAGATGCCCGACCCTGACACTGCTTCATAAAGGCACTGAAACAAGAGTGTTTTGTCATTTTTGTGTATGGTTACCATACCATCGAGGATCAGGGAACACTGTGGACTCAATTGAGAAGGCTGGACCATGACCCTCACCCATGGTTAATCATAGGGGACTTCAATGCCCCTTTACATCTGGAAGATAGGCAGGGGGACCCCAGTTCAAACAAAGGAGGTAACAGACTTCTAGAAATGTGTGCAAGATTTACAGCTGCTGGAACTTAAAACAGTTGGCCCTAGTTACACTTGGGAGAACAAAAGGGCAACGGGAGAGAGGATTTTCATTAGGATTGATAGATCCCTTGTCAATCATGCCTGGATCTCCACCTTCCCAGAAACTTTGTGCTTGGTTAACACTATTGAGATTTCGGATCACTTTTCACAAGTGATTCAATTCAGGAAAAAAGAGAGGCAAGCCCCAAAACCTTTCAAATTCTTTAATATATGGAGTTCATCCCCACTATTTCAGGATATTGTTAAGGTTGTCTGTGAGGAAAGAGCTGTGCAGCCAATGGCATTCCTTTTCTAGCAATTAAGGGACATTTAGTCACCTCTTATGTGCTTGAATAGAAGGCAGTTCTCAGAGATTGAAAAAAGGACAGCTTTGGCAAGGGAGGATTGGGAGCAGGCTATCATTGAACTCAACAAAGACCTCACCTCACAGGAGCAGCAGCAATTGGAAAGGGACAAAAGGGGGCTTTTGGAGTTTTATGCTGAAGCAGAATTCTAGTTCCTGAAGCAAAGAGCAAAAGTAAACTGGATCAAGGAGGGAGACAGACCTACTAAAATGTTCTACTCACTATTGAAAGCTAGGGAGTACCACAATCAACTCTTGTGTCTCTGATGGTGTCAAATTGATCGAAGGAATGGAAGCCATTGAACATCACTTGCTAGATTTTTTTCAAACAGAAGCTTGGAGAAACTAGTAAAACTACCATGAAATTAAACAAGGAGTATGTGAAGATGGAAGGGTACACTATCAGTCAGCCAGTAAGCCTCACTCATTCAGGGAGTCACTTCAAAGGAGATTTATGCTGCACTACATAGTATTGGTTCATCAAATAGCCCTGGTCAAGATGGCTTCACCAGCCAATTTTTCAAGAAGACACGGGGAGTATCTGGCTCTGGAATCATTAGGGAAGTACAAGGTTTCTTTGTTGGGGACAGTATTCCAACTGACTTTAGCCAAGCAGTTCTTGCTTTAATCCCTAAGTGCCCCTTGCCACAAACAGCCAGTGACCTTAAACCTATAGCATGCTGCTCAGTACTATACAAGATGGTTGCTAAGATCCTGTGCACAAGACTTGGAGTGGTTCTGCCTTCAGTGGTTAGTCTGAACCAAGGATCATTTGTAAAAGGGAGGCAAATTGCACATAATGTACTTCTTACACAGGAGCTCAAGAGTGGTTTTGCTTATGATTTGCTAATATTCTGTGGTGCAACTACTAAATCTATGAGGGGCATCAAGAACTGTTTGGAGGGGTTCAGAAACACAACTGGGCTTGGAATCAATGAAAAGAAAATATTGGCTTTCTTCTCAGTGATGGATGAAGAAGAAAAGGACCTACTGGCCTTAGTTCTAAATGTTTCAAGGGGTGAGCTCCCTCTGAAATATTTGGGACTGCCTCTCTCAACATACAGATGGGATAAGGTGAACTGTGCTAATTTGCTGGATAAGATCAGAGCCAAGATTGCTGGCTGGAGAAACAGACATCTGTCTCATGCTGAAAATGTGCATGTGATTAACACTTTGCTGCTTAGATTAACAAGCTATTGGTCCAGTGTTCTGAAAATTCCAGAGGAGATTCATGATGAAGTGGAGAAGATGTGCAGAGCCTTCTTATGGGGGAAAGATCCAAACAGCAGGTATATCACACCAGCAGCATGGAGCTCACTTTGCACTGGAAAAGAATTTGGTGGCATGGGTATTAAGGATCCTTCACTGTGCAATCTGGCATCCTTATGCAAACATGTATGGGATATTCAACAGAAAAAGGACATCCTTTGGCTAAGATGGCTCCAAGCATTTTATCTAAAAGGAAAACCTTTCAATACATATAGATTTTCAGAGGGACAAAACTGGATATGGAAGTTACTTGTAAGGCTGAAAAACACAATGATTGACAAGTTGCAGCATTGTACAAGAAAAGGTGGAGGATTCTCTATTACTGCTGCATACAACATCTTGAAAGGGGCAGACAAGGAGGATATTTGGACTAAACTGGTTTGGCACACCAAGCTTCTCCCAAAGCACGGGTTCTTTCTATGGCTGATGTTAAAAGGGAGATTAACCACAGTGGACAGGCTTCAAAAATTCAGAATATTGCAGCAGCAACCAAAATGCTGCCTATTTGGCTTGGAAGATGAGACTGCCCAACACCTATTTGCCAAATGCATATTCTGCAGAGATGTTCTGTTATCTCTGGGACTGCAGACAGTTGGTTCACTGAGGGCTCTGAGGAGGAGCTTACTGATATGGTGCAGAACAGGTCAAATCCATAAACTGTTTTATCTAGTTGCTACACTCTACCATGTTTGGGAGGAAAGAAATAGCAGGATCTTTCACCACAGATCAGTGCTAGCTGCAGAAGTGGGGAAGAGAATTGAAACTGAATTCAACTGGTCTAAAGTAGTGTTCTCATGTGATTAGGAATTTTGTATTTTGAACCTAGTAATAGGTTAGGAAATTTTGTAATAGATTGGGAGTGAAGGTCTAAACTTGTACTGGTATTTGCTGTTAATTAATGAAATATGGGTTCATCGAAAAAAAAAAAGAACTAGATTTAAATAAAATTAGGAAAACTATAAATAGAAATATGAGTGTTTTTAATTCAATATTTATATTACATAACAAGTAAGCTAATAAATCTCATGCGAATGTAACGGTAAACTTATTAGTAATTGATTATGCTAAACACAATTTAATCGGTCATTAATCATGTCAGATTGGGGTTGACGTGTCCGCATCGGCGGGTTGAAAATACTAAATCCAAACCCAACTCAACATTATTTTGTTTTACAAAACCTTAACCCAAATTAACCGATGAATACCCAACTTAACCGTCACGAATACCAAATTTAGTATGAACTTTAAAGCAAGATTATATAAATTCTTTTAGTTATTTTGAATCAATTATTTGAGTAAACCATTACACACATGAAATTCATAATTTAAGGTTTCATGCAGAGACAGCTAAATTCGCACATGGTTGCCCCTTGAAAATGCTAATGATTATTGAGCCACTGAACCAATCTAAGAACAGTATATTCGGATGGGTTATTGCTCAATAACTAAAAATGGGATTATTTTTTATTAATCTTGACGAAGATTGATATAAGGTACGAAATCGAGCAGTAATTCTGATAAGAGTTATGTTGTCAATTTTTGCATCTTTTACGTACTAAAGTAGTTCTGAAGCAACAGTCATATACAAAAGTTAGTGAACTGATCTTCTACTAATATTGCAAGATTAACGGGCCTATATCTGCAGCACCGATCTTGAAGTTCAAGCAAAAGTGACTTCTACTAATATTGCAAGATCAACGGGCCTATTTCTCCACCACCTCTTCAAGTTCAAGCAAAATTGAGTGACACAAAAGTAGTAGTTCTGACGCAGCAGTCGTACAAAAGTGAGTGATAGGATATACTGATCTTCTACTAACATTGCAAGATTAACAGGCCTCGTTGCAGTGCCTCTTGAAGTTCAGGCATTCATCAGCCAGATACTCGCTGCAAAAATGCCTCCGTTAATAAGAATTTAAAATGGAATAAGTTATTGATTCTGGATGCAAGACTTGAAACTACAAACTTACTGCAGTCGTTCAGCCATTTCTGACATCTCCCATCTGGGACTCCATGGATAGTCGCTTTTGACAGGTGACTTAACAGGCAAACCTTGAGAGGTGAAATGCTACACCAAAGAGGAATGCAGATAAGAGGTGAGCAGAAATTTAACTATGCTTTTTACAGACACACAAATACACATCATAAAAACTTACTAGCACTTCAACACAGAATTTATACATAGATGTTTGATTGAATGCTACCTGAGAACTCTGAAGCAGCATAGCTGGTTTTTTCTTCGGGAATTGCAGAGGAACAGAAAAGTAAATCTACACGAAAAAGACTTTCAGTGAGAAAGATATACTACCACCAGTGCAATGATGTGGTCATCAATGCAATCAAGTAGAAAGAATCATAGTAAATCTAAATTGCAAGTAATTTAAATAGCATATGCTACTCATTCAGACAAGTAAACTGTTGCAGCATACGGAAAAGACGACATGATTTGATAAAATTTAAAAGTAAATGAAAAAAATCTAAGTTAAGTACAAATATCAACATCCTACCACAAAAGAAAATGTCCCAGATGAAGCCAGATATGCCACCTTCCCGCAGAAGACCTGGCAACCAAACAGTAGATACATTTAGCATTCTTATAGTAAGCGTTGCAAATTATATTTCTGGAAATAATTAGAAACATATATATAATGAAAATAAATAAAAAATAAACTCACTGAATCCTCTTCAATTGGTTGACCAAAAAGAGTCGTTAAGGCTGCAATAAAACTTCTTCTAGTTTCAATTGATGAAACAGCCTCTTTGATCTGTGACATCATATAAATCAGATACTAAGATGTGTATGGTTGTTAACATATCAGCCGGCTTAATAGCATAGAAGACAATGCACCTGGTTTTCAAGCAGCGACTCTATCAAGGGTAGATATTCAACCATGCACCTTCAGCCGAAATTATAACATAACAAAGAAATACAATTAGGAAAGGGGACACAAAAGCTTCAGAAAAGGGAAAAGAGAACAAAATGACACCAACTTACATTTCATCCGTCCACACAGGAAGCTTGAAGTCATCAGTAGATAACCAGGACTTCAACTCTGGAGAAGAAACTAATTTCAGTTTCGGCGCCACTGGCTTAGCAGAATAAGTCCTGACAATAGGATATATAGCCTGCACGTAGTAATTAAGGATGAGAATGAATCAGAGATTATTAAACAATGTAATTTAAGATGTTGATTTCCAGCTAACAGTCGAGAGAATGTGCACAGATTCTAGAATAAATCATGTTATACAAGAGGCTTAGAAATCAGAGACATCAAATGATATATTTAGTAATTGAGTCCATTTCTTGCCTTGAAAGCAAAACAAATAATCTTCTCATATATGGAAAAGAATAAAGAGATGTGTACATATAACTAAGTTGCCCTGCATCAGCATGCCATGTTAAAGAAAGTAATTGCAAGCTAACCTGTAAATAGATCTTTTGCGGATACCTCCAAGTAGCTCCAACAACCACAGTGTTCAGATCCAATTCAAGTACAGGTACCGCAAATTTGACCTCTTCTGGCTGAACCAAATCGCAATTAAAAGAAAAACCCATAATGTATGAAATTTCTAAGAACAAAAAAATCAAAAAAGGATATTCTGTTTGTTTAATACCTTATCAGGGCTTGAACTCATGCACATTTCAATTCCCTAAAACACAGGAATTTAATCATTGATAATAATGCTCTATAATACAAGGAAATACAACCTCACTCAGCATGAAAATGATGAGAGAATGGTATTAGCAACTCATCACGACAAGGTGAAGAACAAATTAGATAAGTTAGAGTTTGTGAAAAACAGTATAATCCAACAGTAATAGAAGAACTAAGTCCCAAGTTTGTAACTAAACAATGGACGAGATACTAACAGATACAGTTAGCGAGGCAGCATTCAGCAGCAAATCTATCTACGATAAAGAATAGGTAAAACAAGGAAAGGACAATTCTAACATAGGTTGGAACAGATTCGTATCATTTTGTTTGTGGATACAATTAGCTCACAACCCTCCCTAGCTAAGAAGATGCATTCACAAACAGAAAATCACCAAAGAACCTAGTGAACAATAGTATTATCTTTCAAAGAAATGCATGAATTTGATCAACAGCTTACCTCTTTTGATATCATTGTGCTGAGCTCGAACTTCAACCTCTCATCCTCAACTTCAGCAATCCTTTTTTTGTGATACTCGCAGTAAGCGTTCCTAATTCACAAAACAAAACAAACAAATATTGAGTCTCACGACACAGCTCACCAATTTAAAATCAACATATCCATCACATTCAAAATGTCATTTGAGACAACCTGAGCTCGAGAATCAGGGTCAATAGGCGAGACGGGTCTCTACAATCCCAGTCACTGAGAGCAGTTTTCTCATCACCAGAAAGATCTTGGTAAGGCTTAAAATCTTCATCTTCCGGCCCAAAAATCACATCCGGAGGTGCCAATACATACTGTGACTCGTATGCAATATCCCCTGACAAAACCTATTTCAGCGAAAACAGACACAGAACAAAAACAAAGAAAGACACTACGATCAATGGAATAATATGATAAAACAGAAGGCTAACATTGGACAAAATCGAGGCAGTAGGGAACAAGCAGTTTAAACCGGTCATTATGCGTGTTCTTCTTGCATCCGGACCACAATTGGTCCACCTGAAAGATACATTCTTTCGTCAATATGAACCTTCAATTTCGTAAGAACATGTAATTTGTAGGGGAAAATGTACTGGTCACTAGGGCGGCGAGTGTGTACCTTGAAAGGGAGGGAGCAGTGAGTGAACAAGTAATTGAGCTGCTTGGCAATGAGCGGAGGCACCCTGTCATTGGCCATGGTGGCCGGAGAGCCTGAGTTCCGGCGGCGATATGGTCTTAACTCGGTGGGTACTAACCCGTCTGGGGAACAACGCGAAACCGCTTTTTGTCTCTGCTGATTTTACATACTCTACTAGTGAGCGTTGGTGGATAGTACTTTCTAGGTGCCGAATCATTATTTTGTTTAACTACTCTATATTGTAGTATGCATCAAATTTAGAGTGGTGATACATGCATGTCCATGTTTATTAATGTATGTCCAAAATATAATATTTTAGGTGTACTAGTATAATTCTGTATTAAGTAAATATGGACTTAAATTTACTACGTTTGAACTAACTAACATTATTAATAATATTACTTTGTTGATGGTTATAAAGTGTACTTTCATAATATTGAAATATTATCATCATACATAGTTACAACACATAAAGATACTAATAATGATAAAAAATAATTTTGGTCAACATGAACAAATGAAACTGTGCCATTTATACTACATGGGAGTCGGGAGTACATTAATAATGGAAGGATTGTTATTAAATCATTCTTATATAATTATTGTGCCATTAAATTTAAAATAGAAACTAGCTATGCATATCTTATACCTGCTATATTTTTCAAAACTTCTAGTTTAATATACCAATTTAGACAATATTTGATTGGGGAATGATACATATAATCAATTTACTAATAGCACAAAAATGAAAGTTCTTTTGTTATTATTTATCATCAACAATATCATATTAAATTAAAGAGAATAACATCCATCCGTATAATCCTGATATAACCCTTATCAAACACCAATAAGATAAGGACACGTGTACAATTGTAATGTTTTAATTGGTTAAGATATTTTTAGTAAATTTCTAAAACACTAACCAAGAATACCTAAACCCATCTGGATAATGAATGAATACGTGGCCCAATCATAAATTAGTTAAAAATGATGTGTCACTATTTAATTGGTGTCTTATATTGCCTATATATATCAGGATGATCCTGATATATATTAAACTGTTAAATTATACATGAAAAATAAGATTAATGGCTAGAGGTCAAGTCTCGCTTAGCGGAGGTCAGAAACTCGAATCTCCTCCAGCGCATCATTTCCAAATCATTTCTCCTCTGACCTCCTTAGATCAAGTCTTCTGAAGTGTTCAATCGAGAGACAAGAGTTGCATCGATGGTGTCCAGAGCAGGGGAGCACCAAAACCGGTGTAAGTGGGATCTTCACTCCACTTTAAGCATCAGGGTGAGAATCTCGGCCACTCAAAGTACGGGGAGGTCAAGTCTTCTGAAGTGTTCAATCAAGAGACGGGAGCTGCATCGATGGTGTCCAGAGCAGGGGAGCACCAAAAACGGTGTAAACGGGATCTTCACTCCACTTTAGAGCATGTGTTATGGGGGTTCTTTCCCAACTTCTTAAACTTGGAAACCTGCCCAATTCAGATTCTTTATCACTATGATAGGTTTTTTGACGGTTTTTCCTAGAATTCCGGCTAAAAATAATTGATGAGGTTTTTGAGGGGAAGCCGAAAGGAGAACGTGAAACCAGGGATTCAAGGTATGGGTGGCATATATACTGAACCCCACTCACAAGAAAGAAGTTTATTTGACATTTCTTTCATTGTTATTCTTGATCTTTATTTTTAAATTTTCTAAATTTATCTAGTCTAATTATAAACAACCATTTATAAAACATAATTTGTGGTTTATTTCATAATTCAATCGAGTATAAATTGTCCTTTGAGTTTTAAACAAATTTTATATTCTGATATATTATTAAATGCATAGTATTTATATACATATGCATCAAACCCAAATTCAAACTTTTATAGTTTTCTTAATCATAAATAAAATAATGATTTGTAATTTTAATTAATTTGGTTCATTTATAATAATTTTAATAAATACGGTACCATACTTCATGTGTGTTGAGAATGTAAAGTATAATATAATTGTGTTGTTTGAATGTTATTAAATTCTGTCATTTACTTAAAATTGTATAATTTAAAATGTCAAGTAATTTTTTTAGCGTTCTTAGATTTTTATATATGGATACTTGATGTAAGTTCGCATTATTTAAATTCATAATATTCTACGTAATTTTAAATATTTATGTAATTATAAATTTTTAATTTAATATTGTATTAAATATATATGGATACAATAATAATGATAATGTAAAAGAAAAAAAATGATTTGTTGGATGAGAGAGAAATTGAGGTGGGACATAAATGAGATGATGTTGAAAGTAGATGAGGGTTTTATGATAGTAGGAAATGAATTTTTAGATGTGTTTTGAAGAGATTTTTGGAGAAAAAGTTGAAGAAGAGATTCACCATAAAACATGCTCTTAAGCAACAGGGTGAGAACTTCGGCCACTCAACGTACGGGGAGGTCAAGTCTTCCGAAGTGATCAATCAAGAGATAGGAAATGCATCGATGGTGTCCAGAGCAATGGAGCACCAAAACCGGTGTAAGTGGGATCTTCGCTCCACTTTAAGCATCAGGGTGAGGACCTCGGCCACTCAACGTACGAGATCAGTAGAGTAGAGTAGAATAGATATAGGATTCTTGTACTAGAGTAGATAATTGTAATATAAAAAAAAAGTTGATATGCATAATATGATTAAGTTTAACTAATTACATAATACAAATTATGAGTATGGATATACAAAATTTTATTCAGTATTAGAGTATTGAAAATAATTATTTTTGTAAATTTCATAAAAGCTAACATTATAGAAATGCCAAACAATGTCACACTCAAAAGAAATAAAACACAGTAATTAAGGTATATTGCCGCCTTCAATTTCCTTTGACTTCTTGTTAAGTTCCGAGTCGATTCTTATGTCTTCTTTTAGTTGTCTTGGAATGTTGTCTTCACTACGTTATCCATTGATAAATATTAATAACGCAAAGATCAAAGATCAAAAACCAAAAAATACAGTGTTCCCCAAGGAGAAGCGAGAGGTTCCAATTGGCTAAAAAGATATTCCTAACTTGTTACAATATAAAAAAACAATTATGATACTATAAAATCCAAGGAACCAATTCTACCTTGCATCTAACAAGGCCTTTAAAGATCCACAAAGGAGATTCATGCCACAATGCCATCAGATCTCCTTCCATCATACATCCAAAATTTCATACGTACCCAAAGGATGAATTATTGATATCGAGTTTGGGGGCAATCAATATTATAGCAAGGTTAGTACTGACCACATGTCCCCTTTCCTAAATTTTATTCAATTACTCCACAGAGACTAGTGGGAGTGTTGGGAGATTTGCCTATCTCCTCCTCATTTCGATCTGTAAATCATTCGGTTTGCTTGTTGTTCAACTATCTTTGCAGTTTTGACCACCTTGCTTTACTGGTTGTAGTTGCTGCAGTGAGAGATGACTTTGCCGTTGATTTAGCGTTGGCTCTTGCTTTTTCGATTACTTTGTACTCCTCAGGTGTAGCACTTGCACCAGCAATTGGATTCCCTATCTCACTAAAATCCATTTTGGCGCCCTTCGTTGAAGTCTCCACGGCATCTGATGACGAAATTAATTCAAGTATTGGGTACCTGAAAGCAACGTGTTTGCGTGAACAAGCATGTTCCTCCTCCACATCAGTACCTTCTCCCTTATTGGTTCCCTCCTCATCTTATACGTCATCCCCTTCCATTCTTTCCTAATCCTTCCTCTAGATAATCCTTTTCTTCTTGCTCCGCCTCTTCAGCCTCCGAAGCACTTGCATTAGAACCATACTCAATATAATTGTCAATGCTATCCACGTAGCGTCTAGTTGGGTGATCGTCTTCCGACACATAGGTAGAGTCCTCTAACTGCTCCTCATGAGTAGATTCATTGACCAATGGATCCTCCTCCACATGGACCTCATCGATTGAATTTTCTTCTTGATGCTCCAGAGCTTCCACTACTTGTTTATTTTCCTTACTTCTGGATCTCTTTTTCTTTTGAACCGGAGTCCAATTTAATTGCCTTTGGGAAAAGATGTTTTAACTACTGAAATATGAATGTGAAATCTGCTATACATAAAACCCTTGTTAGAATCATGTATTTCTTTATAACATGGGTTATCTGGTGCATCAAAAATGCTTATCATCATGACACTATTACTCCAAAGTTATTATCAATGAGAAAAGGGTACTTAATCTTTTGTAAAGGGTCATGAAAGTGCACAGGTTACAGTGAAAGCCATCCAAAGCTAGGCAAATGTATACTGAGCTTCTTCAGTTAGCTCATGTAGCTCCCATATTGAGAAAATATATTCAACTTGTTCAATTGAGGCTTTCAACAGCTCCATTTAAGTTGAATATTGATGGTTCTTCTTTGGGAAATCCTGGGCAAGGTGGGGTTGGAATGGAAACTAGATCAGTTTTCGGTCAAGTTATCATTGCCAAATCTATATATCTCAATCAGAACAGGTTGGAAGCTTTTTAGAGGGACTCTAATTAGCTTACATGGAAGGCATTGAATCCCTGCAAGTTGAGGTTGATTCTTTGATACTGCTCAAAATGATTAGAAAAGATTCATAAATACCTTGGAAGATTGAACCTTACATCATAGCCATATGGTCATTAAAAAGTCAGTTTACTAATCTATTTTACACTCATATTCTTATAGAATATAATTATGTTACTGATTTATTGGCAACACTAGCTAGTAAAGATAGAAGTAATTCTACTTTTACTTCACAAACTTTACCCAGAAATATCAAGGGCTTGATTCTACTTGACAGTAGGGAAGTTCCATACATAAAAGTTTAAATATGAGCTCATCCACTGCTGGTGGTTCTATTTTGTATTTGCAGGCGCAAGGCTTGGAATTTGAAGACAAAACTGGAGAAACAATATGGTGGCAATTGCTGGAGAGAAGCAAGAAGTTGTGTATGTGAACTTGAGGTGGACACAAATGAACTTCAGATGGTTGAACATCAATACATTGTGATGATTTGTTTTAGTGGAACCATGTGCTCGTCGGCAGAGGGTGGTTTCGCTTTGGCGATCCCTAACTTGCTTGTGAGAGTTGGCATGGGTGCAAACTAAATTCAATAATTACTAGACAAACAGTGTAGTACTATTTTGTACTTTGTTCATTTCTTATCAATATTGTATGAACATTGCCTTTAAAGGCCTTTATATGGTGCCGGGAGTCAAATAAAATCACACCCCACTACATAGTAGTTTCAAATTTAAAAAAACGCAAAGGTAAAATAGTGTCTCAAATCATGAATAAACTACTACTAGTTTTTGCAAAATGTGCAATGGAATGAGCGGAGAATTTGTTAAAACGAGACACCCAAAATGGTAAATCCATGTTATGAAGTTCTAGCAGCTCTTTAATTAGTTCCACCAAATCAACGACCTCCAATGAGCAACAACCATCCCCCCGAATCATATGTATCAAGCTCAATGCAACCCCACTTTAGTTAGAGAAAAGACAAGTCAATTTCTAGCATAATGACATATTTTACAGCAAGCGCTTCTGCAATCATAGGATTCGAAACATGCTCAACTCATTGGGTAAAATTTCAAAAATTCTCTGTGGTGATTGGGCTTATTTTGCAGCAAGAGCTTTTGCAATCATAGGATTCGAAACATGCTCAAATCGTTGAAAAACAGATTTCAAATATGCTTTGTGGTGATCGGTAGCAAGAACACCTATCCTTGTCGTACTTCCATTGAATCCAGCATCAAAATACAATGCCAGTCGCCCGTCCGGCTGGTTTAAGAAAGAGGTTCCAAAGAAACGAGAAGACGCCGCCTATCTCATCAATCGAACTCCTTCTTCATTTCTTCACAATCAGTCTCCATTTGAGCTTCTTCATGGTCATCCTCCAGATGACTCCATTCTACATGTTTTTGGATGTCTTTGCTTTGCATCTGCTCTACCTCGCCCTCACGATAAGTTTGCCTCTCGGAGTAGACGTTGTGCTTCTTGGGTTATTCAACTGCCAAGAAAGGTTATCATCTTTATGATTTGGAGTCTGGTCATTCTTTGACAATCGTGATGTGGTCTTTTATGAAGAGAGCTTTCCGTTTTTGAAAAATTCAATTGAACCCATTCTAGTGGATTCATCACATGCTGTTTTTTATGATGATGGACTGCTGGATGATTCTGCCTCCCTACCGCTTCCGCTCTCCACTTTTCCGGCTAGTTCATCTGCTCCTCTTCAACCAGTTCGCTCTAGGTCAGACGAGTCAGAAAAATCGGACACTTCATATGGGTCATCCAGACCAGTCGGCTCAATCTAGTCATATAGATCAGCCAGTTCAGTCAGCTCATCTAGATAAAACTGTTCAGGCAAGTCGTATAGACCAACAGTTTCATCTAGATCCAACAACTTAGACAAACCAGCAGCTTCATGTTCCATATGCTTCTCTTTCAGTACATCCACCAAAGTGCTCATTTCAAGCAACACCCTTCTCGCTTCGATGATTTTATATAATCCTACTTTTAAAACCCCATACTGCTTCATTTGCTTTACCATCACATTCCTCAGGTATTCCATATCCTATTTCTAATTTTATAAAATATGATAAATTTTTCGATTCGAATTCTAGATAATTGTGTGATGTACTTTCTGGTACATATCCTACTACGTATTTCTGAGACTTCTAAGCATTCTCATTGGCGTGTTGTTATGCACGAGGAACTTGATGCTCTTGAGTGTAATGGTACTTGGACTATGTCTTCTATTCTTGTTGGAAAGTCCGCTATTGGCTGCAAATTGATTTTTCGCACTAAATACAAGTATGATGGCTCCATTTAGCGGCATAAGGCGCACTTGAAAATCTTCAAATTGAAGGTATTGATAAATCCAAAACATTTTCACCTATTGCTAAGATGACATTTGTTTGTTTGTTTCTCTCTATTGCGGTAATACGTGGTTGGGAATTGCATCAGATGGACGTCCATAGTTCTTTCTTACATGGTGATCAGGGATGGCAATTTCACCCGACCCGATCCATCACCCGTTTCACCCACCCATTTGAATGGGTGAAAATATGGGTGATGGGTGAATGGGTGATGGGTCGGGTGGGTGATGGGTGATGTTTTCTCACCCATCACCCGACCCGATTACTCATCACCCACCCATATACCACCCACCCGTATAACACTCGGTTACTTTAATAATATAATTTATATAATTCTAATTAATAATAATTCTAAATACATATATAAATATAAATGCTTCCTAATTTTCCTTCTTAAAGACGGAAGATTCAATGCCAACTTAAATACGACACATGTTCTTGAAAAAATCGTTGAAAGATAAAATAAAACTACTGAATTTTGTTATTTATCAAATTAGTATTTATGTAAAAAAGATGAATTTATAATTTTTCTATTTTGTGCCGCGTACTTTTGTGTGTTTCATGCATAATATTGTGACATTTGTTATGATTTCTTTCTTTTGATCACACAATTAAATTGATATTCATCCACCCGATAATCACCCGGTTCACCCGTTTCACCCGTGGGTGATGGGTGGGTGGGTGATGGGTGAAGGTTACATGGGTGATGGGTGGGTGGGTGAACAAAAATAAATTGGCGGGTGGGTGATGGGTGATGCTTCACCCGACCCGAACCCGACCCATTGCCATCCCTAATGGTGATCTTCATGATGAGGTTTACATGCATCCTCCGCGTGGTTATCTTTCTTTGCCTGGCCCTCTCTGTAAGCTTCAGAAATTCATGTATGGTTTGTAACAGGCGCCTCGAAATTGGTTTGCAAAGATCCATACTGCTCTACTCGCTTTTGATTTTATCCGAAGTAAGGCTGATTATTCCCTCTTATTTTATCTGTGGATCCGTATCACTGCATATCCTTGTTTATGTTAATGATTTGGTCATTTCTTCTTCCTCCAAGTCGTTGTTGGGGGGATTTTAAGGCTTATGTGGGATCTTTCTTTCATATGAAGGATCTTGGTTCCTTGAAGTATTTCTTGGGTATTGAGATTGCTAGAAAATTTAATGGTATGTTTCTTTCTCAACAAAAATATGCCCTTGATATCTTATCTGATGTCGGATTATTAGTGGGCAAACTGATTGATTTTCCGTTGGAACAACAACACGATCTTGGTTGTGTGGAAGGGTCTGTGTTTGATGATCCTGAGCGTTATCGTTGTCTTGGGTCACCTTATTTACCTTATAATTACTCGTCCTGAGCTCAGTTATTCAGTTCATACTCTTGCGCAGTTTCTGCAATATGTGTGCCTCAATGGCAGGTTGCTTTACGTGTGTTGCATTATGTGTAGAATCATCCTGGCCAGTGATTATTTCTATCCGCTCCTAGTTCTTTTCAGTTGTCTGCCTATTGTAAAATTAATTGGGCAGCATGTCCTCTTACTCGTCGCTTTTTTACTGGTTATTTTGTGATGCTTGGTCATTTGCCAGTTTCTTGGAAGACAAAGAAGTAACATACTGTCTCTCGTTCGTCCGCTGAAGCTGAGTATCGTGCTATGGCTTATACATACTGTGAACTCATTCGGATGAAGTCTTTTCTTCAGTCATTGGGTGTATCTCATTCTTCTCATATGCGACTGTTTGTGACAGCCATGCAGCTCTTCATACTGCTGCAAATCCTGTGTTCCACGAGCGTACGAAACATATTGAGGTGGATTGTCATTTTGTTCGTGATCTTCTGCAGTCTGGTGTTGAACTGCTTCTAATATTCGAACGAAAAATCAACATGCTGATCTTCTCACTAAGGCTCTTGGAGGACGTTCACGATTTCAAACTTTGATTGGCAAGTTGGGCATTCTTGATCTTCATGAACCAACTTGAGGAGGAGTATTAGGGATTATTTTGGAAATACAATTTCTTGTATATTAAATTAGGTTTATAATCTATTTCCTTTCCTAAGACTGTACGAGTCTCTATAAATACTGTAATCCTTTATATGAACACATACACTTTTGCTCATTCTAAAAACTTTGAATCAGTGTCTGTGGGGGTAGAATGAGCAGTCAAAAGGTCCGTCCGCCACCAATTAGTTAATGAATCAACAAGATCACCGACTTAGCGAAGATGAGCTAGAATATGATAAGGTTGCCAAACAAAGAAACATGTCTCACCGGGCAACCATGGATCAAGACAAATACTAATATCATTTATGGTACAAACATGTTTCCGACATCCAAATCTGAGAGCATGAATCCCCTTGTGAATACTTATACATGCCCAGGATGGCCTACATCCTATATTTGCCAAGAATATAGAACCAGTGGAGAAATATTTGCCTTTGAAAACCTTGTTGAGAAGGGCAGACGGGTTTGTAAGTGACTGCCAGGCTTGCTTCGAGAGCACTGCTGAATGGAATTGTCTGTATTAAGGCTAAAGAGTACACATGTCTTGTCATAGTTGATTCTCTATCCTGAGATAGACTCAAACAAAGAGATAGCCCATTTAAAATGATGCTCTTCCCGCTCTGTTGCTTCACTAAAAAGCAAGGTATCATCGGCAAAAAAGAATGAGACAATTTCAGACCATGCGTTGAAGCACTAGTGCCCTTAATATTCCCAGCTCTCATCAACCTAGTGAGTATACGAGAGAAACCCTCCGAGCACAAAATAAATAAATAAATAAGGCGAAAGTTGGTCTCCTTGTCAAAAGCCTCTCTTCGGCTTCAAATTATCAGCTCCCCTACATTGAGGACAAAATAAAAAGCTACCATAGACAAACACTAATCAACAAGCTTCACAAATTCAACAGGCTAGCTCATATGAGAGAGAGTACGAGAAACAAACCTCCTTCATTCATATCCATCAAAAGAATCTCATATCCAACTTTATGCTCATGTGGCCAAGAGCCAGGGGCGGATGTACTATGGAGCATGGGGTAACACCATGGTAAAAAAAAATTTGCCTAGTATTAGTATGTATGTTACCTCATATAAAAAATTACTACCCTTCTATTAATAGAAAACAATTAATTTAAAATAGCAGATGCACTGTATCACTTCAAAAAAACAAATATTACTCTTCTTCTATTAATATAAGAGTAATATCAGATTCCAAAAACCTATTAATAGAAAAAAAAAGTTAATTTGACTAAAAACAAAACCAAAAACAAAGCAACACAGAAGACGCCCAGAGTCACGCACGCATCAAACACTCAAACTTAGTTGGCTCTTTCTTCAGCATATTTGGCCAGTTTTGCTTAAAAAAAATTAACACTCCATTGATATGTATTATTTATAAGTGTGTTATGTATCTAATTTAGGATTTAAATTGGGGATTTGGAATTTGGAAGTTTTAGGGTTGAATTGGGGATTTTTTAGGGTTTTGATTCTAAAATAGTTTTATAAATTTCGTGCTTTGTGATGTTGATTTGAAATTTCAGAGCTCATAGATTGACAATCATTTTAATGAGGTTAGTAAGGAATTACTTATTTGCATGTCTTTCTTTTGTCCCGATGATGGATTTTCTTCATTTGATACCAAGAAACTGATTCGTCTTGCTGAATTTTATCCTAGTGAGTTTTCAAGTTCAGATTTGAATTACCTTGGGTATGAACTTGAGAACTTCATAGTTGATGCTCGAAATGATGTGAGGTTCTCTAAGATCAAGAACTTGAATGACCTTTTTGTGAAACTTGTTGAGATGAAGAAGAATCGTTTACATTCAAAAGTGTATCTATTGTTGAAACTGGTGCTACTACTTCCTGTGGCAAGCGTGGAAAGAACATTTTCGGCAATGACATTCATTAAAAATAAATTGCGGAATAGCTAGCATGGGTGATCAATTGTTGAATGATTGCTTAGTTACTTTTTTAGAGCGAGACTTATTTGCAACTGTGAATGATGAAGATGTTATAGAAGATTTTGAGATTATGAAGTCTCGCCGACAATATGTGTCAAAAAAAGTATTGTAATATATTAGGATATTTTGTTATGATTTGATGATATTCTATTGTATATGAATTAGGAAGTTACAACTGTTTGTCTAGCAGGATTATGACTGTGTATTAGTGTGTATAGATATACCTACTTAGTTTATCTTTGTAGTCTACCTATAAATGTTGTACTCTCGTATCAATAAAATCACAACATTCTACACTAATCTATTTCACATGGTATCAGATAATAATGATCCATAGACCTGAAATATTCCTCTATAATCCTTATCCAATATTTCTGCCGAATAATTTCTGTACGGTTTGATCTTTATTTTGCCGAGATTCGTTCTTCTGAAGTTTTCATACATTCTGATCACCGCCTACGTCGCCGCCGATCACTGCCTGCATTACCGAACACCGCCCACTTTGCCGACAGTCGTGATTTCAGCTAGTCTGCAACAGCCCGACCGCCAGCTCCGCGCGTGTCAAACACGCGCGCCATCCTCTTGTACATGCGCGTGACAACATGGGCCCCACATCCCAGACCCTCAGATTTTCAGAGCGTGTAAACACCCGCTAGTGTCTCCTTCCGTCGCGTCCGATCATGCGCGGTTCCTCTTCTCCCCTATTATCTGCACGTAAAAACACGCGCCCAAAAAAAATGTTGACGAGGTTTGTTACTTCTCAGCCGGCCCAGCCACCAACAGCTTCTGCTACTATGCTTCGAAGGTTACCTCCAGGCACGCCATTTGCTTGTTCAGCCAATGCTCCATCAATCGTTCCACCACCGACAGGATTTGCGTCTGCCGCGGTTCCATTTGGTTTCGATCGATCGTCTATTGGTTTTTGTTTGACCGATGAACAATGGAGTAGGGCCTTAAACCTTTTTACTAATATGTATAATTCTTCTGGCAATATGCCAGGTAAGATTGTTTTACCTTGGATACTTGATTCGGGAGCTTCCTATCACATGACTGGTGTGAAGGGTGCTCTATCTGATATAGTTACTGCTGATAGTACTATTGATGTTGCCTTACCCGATGGAACGATTTCTTCTACTATTGAATATGGAACTCTTACTTTTGGTGGAATCCAGCTTCCCCATGTACTTTATATACCTCTATTACGTTGCAATTTATTATCTTGTTCTAGATTGCTTGGCTCATTAAAATGTCTTGCTTTGCTCACGGAAGATTTTTGCATAATATAGAAAATCAGTTCGAGGACAGTGATTGGTGTGGGTGAGCAGTATGGTGGGGTTTATTGGTTTCGCACATTGGATGGTGGGGATCAACCATCCATGACCAATAGTATCCGTGCATCGCCGTTGGAGCCGAATCGCGCCGCTGGTGTGTCTACTACTTTTGATCTTTTGCATCAATGTTTTGGACATCCATCCTCCAAGGTTTTATCTTCTCTCTTTCCTTCTGGTAATAATAAAGTGAGTGCTCCATGTGCCGTTTGTCATAGAGCAAAGCAGACCAGACATAGTTTTCCTGTGAGTTCTTCAAGAGCTCGTGAATGTTTTGACTTGATACACTGTGATGTTTGGGGACCTTATAGCTCTCTTTCTACTAGTGGTGCTTATTATTTTTTAACCATCGTCGATGATTATTCTAGAGTTGTTTGGGTTCACTTGATTTCTGCGAAATCCGAAGTGACTTCTAGGTTTAAACATTTTTGTGCTCTAGTAAGTACCCAGTTTGGTCGTCATGTTCGTCGTGTTTGATCTGATAATGGAACAGAGTTTTTACCTCTGCGGTCCTACTTTGCTGAATCTGGCATCTTTTTGAGACTTCCTGCGTTGACACACCACAACAGAATGGACGAGTGGAGAGTAAGCATAGACACCTGTTGAATGTTGCCCGTGCTCTTTTGTTTCAAGCTGATTTACCAGTCAAGTTTTGGGGTGAAAGTGTTGTTGCAGCCGCTTATTTGATCAACCGCATACCAACACCACTTCTTGATGGTCGTACACCCTTTGAGCTACTACATGGTAGTGTTCCTGATTTCAAATCTCTCCGTGTGTTTGGATGTCTCTGCTTTGCCTCTCAAGTTCTACGAATTCGAGATAAGTTTGCACCAAGAAGTCGTCGATGTGTCTTCCTCGAATATGCTTCTGGGAAGAAAGGATACCACTTGTATGACTTGGAAACAGATACATTCTTTGATAGTAGAGATGTTGTGTTTTACGAAGACCAGTTTCCGTTTGCTGACCCAACTCCTTCATCTTTGACTGATGCATCCCCTACAACTCCACCCCCTACCATTTATGATGATCCACCGGTTATGCTACCTGCAGTTCCAGTTGTGACGCTTCCTCCCGAGCCTTCGATTGTGGATGATTCATCACGACAACCTACTCATCATCCTACTAGCACGTCGCCTCTACAGGCACCTACCGATTCTTCATCTCCAGACCCCACTACCACTCCTACTGGTCCTGTTCGGTTCAGCACACGAGAAAGAAAACGACCGGGATACCTGAATGACTTTGTTTGTTTGTTCTGTCACTGCTGCTAATAAACCCCCCACTACTGCTTCTTCCGCTTCACCATCATCACTGTTTTCAGGTATTCCATACCCTATTACTGATTATGTTAATTGCAATAAATTTTTGCTTTGCATACTAGACTTTTGTGTGCCGTAACATCTAGTACAGATCCTACAACGTATTCAGAGGCATCTAAGCATGCTCATTGACGGACTGCTATGGGTGAGGAACTTGGTGCTCTTGCACGTAATGGTACTTGGAGGCTCTCTAGCCCCTTCCTCCGGGCAAGAAGGCTATTGGTTCGAAATGGGTTTTTAGAACCAAGTATAAATCTGATGGCTCCATTGAACAATACAAAGCTAGGCTGGTTGCACTTGGTAATCGTCAAATTGAGGGTGAGGACTTCACTGAGACATTTGCACCGGTTGCAAAAATGGCTTCTGTTCGATTGTTTCTCTCTGTTGCTAATGTTAAGGGTTGGGAAGTACATCAGATGGACGTCCATAATGCTTTTCTCCACGGTGATCTTGAGGAGGAGGTTTATATGCGTCCACCCCAGAGATGTCCTGTTCCTTCTGGTATTTTTTGTAAGCTCCAGAAGTCATTGTACGGTTTAAGGCAAACTCCTCGGAATTGGTTTGCTAAGTTGGCTTCGGCTTTGCGAGTTTTTGGATTTTTTTAGAGTAAGGCTGATTACTCTCTCTTTACGTATGTCCGTGGGTCTCTTACATTACATGTTCTTGTTTATGTGGATGATCTGATCATTGTTGGAAGCTCGAAGACCTTGTTGACCGAGTTCAAGACTTATTTGAGCTCTTATTTTCATATGAAAGATCTTGGTCCTTTGAAGTATTTTCTTGGGATACAGATTGCTAGGAGCACTGAAGGTATGTTCTTATCCCAGCGGAATTATGCACTCGATATTCTTTCCGACACAGGATTATTAGCTTCCAAACCTACTGATTTTTCGATGGAGCAACACCATGACTTGGCACGTGTTGAAGGTCCGTTGTATGAAAATCCTGAGCAGTATCGACGTCTTGTTGGTCGTTTGATTTACCTGACCATAACTCGTCCTGAGATTAGTTATGATGTTCATACCCTGGCTCAGTTTATGAAGACGCCGTGTGTTCCTCACTGGCAAGCTGCTGTTCGTGTTCTGCATTACCTGAAAAGTCATCCTGGGCAAGGTTTGTTTCTGTCTACTCGTAGTTCTCTACAATTGACAGCTTATTATGATTCGGATTGGGCAGCTTGTCCGCTTACTCGTCGTTCATTGTCTGTATATTTTGTTATACTTGGTGAATCACTAGTTTCTTGGAAAACGAAGAAACAACCGACTGTTTCTCGTTCATCTGCTGAAGCGAAGTATCGGGCAATGGCTGCCGTTTGTTGTGAACTTATATGGCTCAAGTCTTCTATGTCATCTTTAGGAGTTACACATTCTGCTCCTGTGCGACTTTTCTGTGATAGTCAAGCTGTCATTCATATTGCAGCGAATCCAGTGTTTCATGAGATGACAAAACATATTGAAGTGGATTGTCACTTTGTTCGAGACCTAGTTCAGTCAGGCGCTGTTGTTATGCATCATATTCGTACTTTGGACCAGCCTGCAGACATTTTCATTAAACCTCTTGGCAAACATCAGTTTCAACAATTACTTGGCAAGTTGGGCGTTCTGGATCTTCACGCTCCAACTTGAGGAGGAGTATTAGGATATTTTGTTATGATTTGATGATATTCTATTGTATAAAAATTAGGAAGTTACAACTGTGTGTCTAGTAGGATTATGACTGTGTATTAGTGTGTATAGATATACCTACTTAGTTTATCTTTGTACTCTACCTATAAATGTTGTACCCTCGTATCAATACAATCACAACATTCTACACTAATCTATTTTACATAATAAGATATTGTTTAATTTATTAAGTTAATGTAACTTTTGTGTGTAATGTTGTTACCCCATAAATATATTTCTGGAGTCACCCCTGCCAAGAGCAGGAGTCTTCTGTTTCTTCATGATATGATGGAATTCATGAGCAATATGGACATTATCAGTAATGAGATGTCCCGGGACAAAAGCCGATTGTGACTTTGAAATTATACCTAGCATGATTGGTTTAAGTTGATTCGCCACAATTTTAGAAGCCAACATATAAACCACATTGCATCGCCTAATGGGGCGGAACTGTGAGATATGATCCTTCTACAGTGATCATAGTATACAATTATTTAAAATAAATCACGCATTGGCATTATATGTATTAAAATTTTTGTTGTTCTTCAATATAATCAATGAACATTGATGTTACATTAATTGGTTCTGTTGTTTGTTGTTATTTGCAATGGTTGCATAAGAATTGATATCCATGACGTGCAGTTTTGATGACGTTCAGGATTCTCATGCCACGTGGTACCAATTTTTTTAGAAGAATCCATGAAAGATATGTTGACCTTTGTAATTGCAATTTCATGATGGTAAATTTTTTTAAAAAAAAATTAAAACCACCTTCAGGTGGGGGGTATTTATAAATAGGATCCCCAGTCCTAAAAATAGAATATGGCTAAAAAGCATAGTTTGTGTTACAACCATTGAGTGGTACAACTATGGAGCTGTCAAAAGAATGTAAAAATTGGTCATAAACTATCTATCATATACATAGGAGGATCAAATGGTCAAAACTACAATGGTGTCATGGCAACTTGGCGAGCACTTTAGTGATCGTAAACGAAGCACAACTTCGCCAACCAAGTCCATGAACTACCATCATAAGTACCAGAGATCCTACTTCTATTTTGATGTAATCAGTACTGCAGAAAAAACAGGGCCAAAAATTTGCCCAGCAGTTTTGTTGATGTTGATCCATGTACAGATCCAGGATCCAGGGTGTATCAATCCATTATGTTGCCAGCACTCCTTTGTTCCCAGAAATTAGCTGTTCACCAGTTTCTGTGAGTTTTGATGCCTAGATGGGGCATGTGCCCCCAGTCTAGGCATGGTACCTAAAATGACATAAATGGAAAACACAGTAGTATCTGTCTAAGCAAGTCTCAGATTAGGAATTTAAAGACAGTCTAAAGCAAGTAAACCTCTAAGCTTGGCAGGAGCTTCTTGTATAAGCATATTTCCAGAGAGATTAAAAATGGAGCTATGTTTTGCCAGGGAATCTGCAGCTCAATTTCCTTCTCTAAAGATATGTTTTACACAATGTTCTAATCCTAGGCTATTGAGTTTATCACATAAACTGTAAACATTCCAGTTGACAGAAAAGGGGGACTGAACCCCTTTAACTGCTATTAGACTATCAGACTCTAAAATGAAGGGTACATTCAGAGATATTCCAGTAGACAAACCTAGTTCAATAGGTTGCAATTCAGCATGTAAAGGAGAGGTGGCAGTCACTGCCTTCATGATTAGTTTTATGGCATTACCTTGGCAGTTTCTGATAATGGCACCTAAGCCAACCTTATCTGTAGAGAGAAAAGATGCATCTACATTGACTTTTAGTCCTATCAGTGGTGGAACCCACCTGACAATTCTCACTAATTTTGGTCTTTTCCTTTTAAGGTAGGGTATGAGACCTAACATGATGGTAAATTTCAATTTATAATATATAATTATGTAAGGATACTATTTTGAGGTTATATGTGTGCCTATTGTTATAGGAAAGTAGGATGTTCAGGAGATATTCTCAATTTTGATTAAGTTAAGTTGAATTTTACTAAATTTGAGGTTATATAATATTAAAAATATTCACTCATTATTTAAGAAGTTAAAGGAAAAGAAAAAGACTCAGTGTTTTGGTCAGCCGAAAGAGAAGCGAAGATGCAACTCGTCAATAATTAATGAAATTTTGATGGCAAAGTCAAGACTTTCTGGAGCAATTAGGAACTACGGGTATAATTTGTAAATAACTCTGATTTGGGTTACTTGTGTAATTACATATATTATGTGGGTATATATGAGCAAACTCCAGAAGGCTCAACATTATTTCTTTTTTTTCTCTCTTCGATCCTCTTTCTGCTATGTACTTCTCTCTTCTCGAACATACCCTAGATGATAAATACGTCCCTAATTCATTGTGTTTTAGTTGATAATTCATTGCGAATCGAACAGATTGTTTAAATGTATGATTATGTGTTGCTATTGAAGCTTATGAATTCATATAACGTCTCTAATTCTCTACAATTGATATGTTAATTTTTTTCTTTTGATTTGACTATGTTTTATTTGTATTTATACTGTCAATATGTTTTTCATAGTTACGGTGAGGAAGAAACTGCTAGCAACCGGAGCTGTCAGATCGAAGAAATACAATATTGCTCCTCCTGTATCTATAGAGTGTGAGTCGATTGATGTGAATGATAATGAAGGTTCGCACTCTTTTCCTCTTTTTTGAATTTAGTTTGAGGGGTTTCTTTAGTAACAATGTATGATATCATTGAATGTTGTGCTTCTATGTGTTAGCATATCGTTTTTTAGATGAACTAGTTGGGTTGTACCGCGCGATGCGCGGTTATTTATTTATATTCTTTTGACTACATAAGATTAGTTACGAATTTAATTTATTCATTTAGTTTACATTAATCCAAGCTCCGACTTGAACTCCTGACATCCCCACACCTTGAAAGTTTGTAACTAATGAATTAATGAAATTATTTTTAAGTAATTGGCGGCTAAAAAAAGTAACCTATGATACAAACTTGTATAAGTACAAAACAAATCACTAAGTAAAATATTTAACTAAAATAACTTAATAAATCAATATCATATTATTAAAATTCAAAAAGCAGTTACAATAAAATAAATGCCAGAATCTAAATTTCAATAGAAGTCTTAAACCATAATAAGTGGAAACTAGAATTCAAAAAAATTCTTAAGCGGAATCTAATAAATGGTACTTATGTTGTTACGTACGTACATTCATGGTTAAAAGATTTAATAAAATGGAGGCTATAATTTTAGAAAAAGTATATTGATCGAGACCGATTGTTAAATAAAATTGAAATTAATATTAAGTGGGCTAGTTCAATTCAGTCCAATTCAATTCAGTTTACAATACATTATAGTTAATGAAATTTAGATAGACTTACTAATTATATTTTACAATACATTAATTAATTTACACTTTATTTTAATTCAATACATTCCAGTCAGTGAGAAATAAGCCCACGGAAACTGACAACTATAGAATTAAACATTTATGTTCATGGAAATCTTAAGTATCAATAAACTATAGGAATAAATTTCCTAATCTTATTTGAATCGGGACAAGTCTTGATTCTGGTGAACTGGTTTCATTTGAAACTAACTCCCAATTACTCAACTATTACCAATTGAAAAACTGACATAAATACCGAAGTTTTCAAATGCAAGTCATCTAGCAGACCATAATTAATATGATTTCACAAAAGAACCAAAGCAGTCCAAAATTAATATGATCAGTATTACGGCATGTGTAGTGACGTATTTTTCCAGCTATTGAATAGACTATATGGACAATTTCCTTCAATGTATTTTAACCAGGTATAACAGCGGTTCAATATCATTTATAATTTTTCATGAATATTCTGAATAGTAAATATACCAAATTCAATTTAATTGAATGAACCAAAATTACATAATTAACCAAATCAATTGAAAATCAGAAAATAATTATGAAAATGGGTCTAATTAAATATGAATGATACATATATAATCAAACAAAATAGTAAATTAACATAAGCAAAAATAGTGAAAAAATAATATTATCATATGATTAGGAGAAAAATTCCAAGTAAATATAATTTAAATAAAAATTACAAAATTAACCAATGATTAAATCTTAATTAAATCATAATTAGATATACTATGAAAATTTGTATTTTTATTAAGGTGTTAATAATTAGTAAGGGAAAAAGGTAAAAAGGTAAAAATTTACCCAAGAAAATAGGGGAAAAAATAGGGGAAGATTAGGACGAAAGAAAAGAATAAAATTTGATTAAAAAAAAGGTGAGAATAACTATTTAGTATGGAGGACGAAAAACTTTTATAAAGGAGGAAGGAGGAGGAGGAAGAAAGAATATATTAAAATTTTATTATGAATCAAGTTTGAAATCGATTAGGAATTAAATTTCTATATAAAAAAAAAAGGCTAAAAATATGCCCAAGAAAATAGGGAGAAAAAATAGGGTACCAAAATTTGGTACCAAAAAAATAGTGAGAATAACTTTTTAGTATTAATTAATATAGGGAAGATTACACGTATAACATGAAACGATGAGCGCAATGCTTTTACGTGTTAGCATTTCATTTTTAAGATAAAAGATTGCATGTATAACATAAAACTATGAACACGGTGCTTTTATGTGTTAGCATATCATTTTAAGATGAAAGTTTGCATATAACATGAAACTATGAGAATAGTGTTTTATGTGTTAGCACTTGGCCTAACAATTTCTACCCGTTACCCGCGGGTAGCACGGGTAATTTATATTTTACCATGTGGGTGCGGGTAAAATACGGGTATGAGTATAAATGGGTTATTTAAAAATACGGGTCAAAAAACGAGTTGGGTCAATGGATTCACGGGTACAAGTTCATGGGTGTAACCCGCGAGTTTACATGTTTTAATATAATATTTACCAGTTTTCAGCATCACCATTTTCGAGCTCCACCAGCGAGCTCATATTTATTGTGACGCCATTTTCGTCATTATCTTTATGGTGCCACCGTCTCCCACCACCAGAGCTCCACCGACAAGTTCCACCGCTACTATAACACCAAATGGTCACCGTCGCGGCTGAAACCTGTCGACTGATTGAGTCTAGTCAACCACCATCACCACCACAATAGTCCTAGTACCGTAGTAGTGGAGATAGGCATACAGTTGACAACTTCCGGTTTATATTTTATTAAAAAGTGAATTTCAAGAGAAAAAATGTCTTTTTATAATTAATTATTGATAAAAACATTACGATACCCGTAATATATATATATATATATATATTAATGTTACGCCCTTTGCAATAATTTAAATTTGTCCGACACCATTAATAGAAAATTTACCCTATGCATTTTACCCATCTGGGTAAACCCGCAGGTCTATACCCATATGTGTTGTACAATATACCCATAAGGGTAAAGTTGATTTGTACCCGCGAGTTAAGCGGGTTATACCCGACTAGTATTTAACCCATATTTTCATATTACCCATTTTACCCGATCCATATTTTACACGTTTACCCGTTTGTCAGCCCTAGTTAGCACATCTTTTTAATATGAAATATTTCTTGTATAACATGCATGAACTATGAGCACAATACATTTGTGAAAGAACATGTGGTTTTAAAACTAAAAGATTGGCTATATAGCATAACAGTTATATCGTCTACTTACTTGAATCTCTTGATTTCTCATGCTTTTAACTTACTATTTGCATTTTAGCATCACAGTGTGTGATATTGTTGAACGCTGTGCTTTTTTGTGCAAAATAACATGAAAGAATGCATACATAACATGAAGATGTAAAAATGACCATAGCATTTTTATGTACTAATGTATTATTTTTAAGATGACAGATTGCATATATAAGATGACAGTTTTGTAGTTATACTAACTTGAAACTTTTTTTTTCATCTACATTTAATTTCCTATTTACTTTGCTATACGTGTGCTGGTGGTAACAAAAATATAGGTGCTAAGGTGAAGGTTGGGTTGAACAAAGATGCGGCATCCGACTTTATTAAGTAGAGTAAAAATTGGGTGGAAATTCTGAGGGATTTTTCGAAACTGTTTGGAACCGCCTTCAGAGCTCTGCGTTTTTTTGACTATATTTGGGGAAATTAGGGTTTTTTTTTTGTATGATAGCGTGACTGTCGAAAGAGGTTCCTGCTATGCGTGTTGGCCTATAGTTTGCTATAATTATTATTTTTTCTCCGTAATTTATGATATAGGAATGTAGGATGTTTAGGATATTTTCTCATATAATAGTATTTTGTTGCAGAAATTGCCCATTAGTTTAGGCATTTCTTTATTTTAGCTGGATGTGTTTCATGGACCCAGGCATAAAACTATTTAACATTTTTTTTTCAATAATATTAGTCTTAAATAATTTGGAATGGTTTCATGAGTATATAGAATAACTGGTTGGTTAGGTGTAATATGTATTTGGTTTCTTTGCATTTTGTATTTTTATTGAATAATCATATACAAGATAATTTTGATATAAAATTGTTATGCAATTGTTCTTAATATTAATAATATAAATGATATATATGTCTGATATTAATAAATATGAATTCTAACATATATAATAACAGATATTTTTTATATATATCTTGAACTGAAAAGAAGCAAAATATGGATTACATTTAGCTAGCCCCTAGAAACTAAAAAAAGTTTACGTTTCTATCTCCCTCATTCAGAACCACACTGAAAACCTTTGTTGCATCTAAGGACAAAGGAGGGATGAATGTGAGAGGCCCTCTCTCTAGAACTAGGCAGCTTTGTGCACACAACTGTGGGACATCACTCTAGAAAAAAATGTATTGTGGATCAAATGGTTGCAGGAACACTATTTAAAAGGAAAGAATTTTGAGGACTACAAGCCAAATTTGGAGAATTATAGCATGACAAGATATTGGAAAACTCTAGTGCAGCTGAGGATGAAAATGAGAACTAAATTGAAGGATTGTGTGGATCAAAAGGGCAAATTCTGAACAAGAAGAGCCTATGATGTTTTGAAAGGAGTGATACATAAAGACACTTGGGCAAAATATGTGTGCAGTCCTAAGTTACTACATAAGCATAGTTTCTTCCTATGGACCAGAGGAAGATTATCTACCATCATCCAATATATAGGCCTGTTACCTGGCCTGCCAAATAGATGCACAATGTGTGAGGAGAATTGCCAGGAAACAAACCGGCACTTGTTTGTGACTTGCAAGCTTACTTTTGGGGAGGAATTTCAAAGCCTGGAAAAGAATTCTGAGGCAGACAGAAAACAGAAAGAACAAGAGAAAAAATCTCCATTCCTGTAAACTATTCTACCAGATATGGACAGTGCCGGTTCTGGGTTTTTTGAGACCCGAAGCGAAAAAGTAAAAGAGGCCCCAATATATTTAATACATAGTAAATTTTACGAAATTGAAAAAAAATGCTAAATATCAAAATAAGATACAATGATTCAATTATTGAATTCAATTCTACTTACTTTCGTAGAAGCAAATTTACTAATCAAAATTTTATAATCAAGATCTTTAACTGATTCACTTTCAATGGAAAGTGTAGGGTTTAGGATCTTCAACCTATGATTATTCAATTCAAAATTGCTTACAATCACTTTTTATGACAATCTATAAACGATTTTGATTTGAATTTGAAACTTTAGATTCAGATATGAAATTATCCAAATTAGCAAGAGAGGCTATATAAAAGATACTAAACTCAGTTTTGGATTTGGTGGATGGAGCGGCCGGAGGAGAAGAAAGAAGAAAAGAGATAGGAGAAGATAAAAAGACTCTTATTTAACTAGCTAAATATTATCGTGCGTTGCACGATATATTTAATCTTTTTTTTATATAAATATTATAACAAACTTATGAAGATGAGAATGAAGTGTGTTTAAAGAAAACCTCTTTAAGATAATTAACAAAATTATAGTGGCAAATTTCAAAAGATTATGAAATTGTCAATATATATGTAATTGTCAGGTTATTCATCAAAAGTAATTATTATAAAATAATATATATTAAGAAGATCAAAATGTAAGAAATTTATTTAATATTAAATTAATAGATAAATATTTTTATAAGTACACATTTTAAGGAAAAAATGCTAGTGATTCATGTATAATTAACATAGAAACACTATAATCTATATTTATAGTTTAATCCTAAAGGGAACTAGAATAGTTATTACTCCGGTCAATAAATAATAAATTAATAAAAAATATTAAAAGGATGAAACTACGTAGTTTTGACTAAAATCGCCGCACAACCGCCGCAAGTTCACCATATTCCGGTGCCTACCATTTATATATATATATATATATATTTTTTTTTGTTTCTTTTAAAATACCTCATTTAAATCATATAAACATTCCTTAATTACTCCTGTAATTAGGATTAACATCCGTCTGTTTCATGGCATATATTACCATCATTACCATGTACCATGTGTATGTATATATTTTTCCTTTGTACACACATAAGTATAAATATATAATATATATTCTATCCTATATAATATGATTATAATTTTAATATATGGTACTATGGTACTAAAACCACGTCATATCGGTGATTATATATAATTTCCTTTTTTGTTTCTTTTATTAAATAAATATATATGGTTGTTTTCCTTTTTTATCTTGTGTCTTCTATTTTTTCAAATACAACTCAATCCACCTATAAAATTCTAATTTACACGGTAACTAGAAGAGTTATTACTCCGGTCAATAAATAAATTAATAAAAAGAATTAAAAAGGTTGAAACTACGTAGTTTTGACTAAAACCGCCGTATAACCACCGCAAGTTCACCATATTCCGGCGCGTACCAATTTTATATATATTTCTTTTTATGTTTCTTTTAATCTACGAACTTTACCGAACTTAATATTGTATACCATATTAACACTATTTACCCGAATTTAATCTACGTAATTGCTTTAGTATTAATATATTTTTTCTAATATGATTGTCATGGTGTTCATTATCGTATGTATATAATATGCAGTTGGCTATTTCAATATATATAATATATGGTATGCATATATTATAACATATTTTAATAGCATATTAAATAGCTTTCGACTTCTGTTTTTACAAATACAACTCATTCCACCTAAAAGATCCTATTTTACACACTAATTTACACGGTAATTTCAGTTATCATGCTAATTAACACGTCTACGAAAGGAAAATATTAATATTACATCACACAATTAACATGAATGGCGCAATTATCCATAATTAATTAACTATGAAAATATTACATCACACACAATCCATATTATCCACGATGATGGCTTTGATTGATTATTGTACACGGCATTTTCTCAAGAATTCAGAGTTTTGCTCGAAATATTCTTGTGAAGTCGGTGAATGGCTACCCGTGGAACTAGAGAGTGTTTCGACTGAGCTGCAGTATCTATACACCAATATTGAGATATTGAACGACCTTCATCTTGCCAACCACTGGATTATTCTGTTTGCCAAACTTTCTCAGTTGGCTCCTCTTATTGCTGGTTTGACACTCTTTTATTGGTGGAATTCTGTTTGGCACCAAGGAAGGCAAAGAACAGTGCCTTCTCTTCCTCTTATGCTCCCGACATTGGTAATTGCATATTGAATTTTTCTTTAAACACACTTCATCCTCGATATTCATAAATTTGCTCATAATATTTACATCAAAAAAGATTAAATATGATTAAATATTTTTCCTACCGTGTAAATTAGAATTTTATAGGTGGACTGAGTTGTATTTGAAAAACTAGAAGACACAAGATAAAAAAGGAAAACAACCATATATATTTATTTAATAAAAGAAACAAAAAAGGAAATTATATATAATCACCGATATGACGTGGTTTTAGTACCATAGTGCCATATATTAAAATTATAATCATATTATATAGGAAAGAATATATATCATATATTTATACTTATGTGTGTACAAAGGAAAAATATATACATACACATGGTACATGGTAATGATGGTAATATATGCCATGAAACAGACGGATGTTAATCCTAATTACAGGAGTAATTAAGGAATGTTTATATGATTTAAATGAGGTATTTTAAAAGAAACAAAAAAAAAAATATATATATATATATATATAAATGGTAGGCACCGGAATATGGTGAACTTGCGGCGGTTGTGCGGCGGTTTTAGTCAAAACTACGTAGTTTCATCCTTTTAATATTTTTTATTAATTTATTATTTATTGACCGGAGCAATAACTATTCTAGTTCCCTTTAGGATTATAAAACTCTTTTTAAAAATTTTAAAATTTAATTTTACATGGAAAGATGGAATGATAGGTCCAAATATAGAAGAAAAAGAGTTAATTATGAGTTTGCTATTTTTAACCATGGGCCCACGCGGAATTAACATTTAATTTTCAACTTATTTTTATTAATTTTTATATATTCTTATATACTAACACTACTAAAAATGGGCCCTATTTTTTTGGCCCAATTTGGGGCCTCAAGCAAGATAGTAACTTGCTTCCCTATTGGGCCGAGCCTAGATATGGATGGAAAGAAACAAAAGAGTTTTTCAGCAAAAGGAGAGGCCAATGAAGGTAGTGCAATCTCTGGTGGAGGGAGCATGCTACTACAACTTCAACGACCTAATGGCAGCTCAAAGTTAGTTTATACTTGTAGCTCGGAGATTTTTTGCTTTTTACTTTTAGCTTCTTTTTCTTTGTCTAAACAGTGAATATAATAGAGCCAGTAGTGAGGGTTAAAACTTGTAAGACACTTGTTTGGAATGAAATGAAACACCTTTCCATCAAAAAAAAAAGAAAAAAAAACCTTTGTGGTAAATTCTTTCCCTACCCAGAAATGCTAACAATTGTTGCTAAGGAATTCTGCAGTTACAATCACCTCTCCTAGCAATCACGGAAGCTGCATTTTTGCTCACCACCCATCCATTACAGAATCAGACTTATAAACTGCTATCAAACAACTCTCTTATCACAGTATCAAAGGAAACAATACTAAAGGCAAGCGTGATTTTTAAATTAAACATCTACTTACATGATGACACATCTACTTAAATAAAGTACAATACATCCTTGGAGAAATATGAAAAGAAAAGACATGCCAGCCCTTCAAAAGCATATACAACAAATGGCTAAATTGTAGAGGCATGTTGCAGCTAAGATCAATAAGTCGCTCTGTTCGCCGGAGATAGGCAGCATATATTGCATGTGGAGAAGAACATACAACTTCAGAATCTGCAGATAATCAAGTCGAATCAACTTGAGTTTTACCATCATTATCTGTATTCTTATGGTTATCAGTTTTCAACTACCACTATTTGTGCAAACAAACCTTACAAATTGCAAAAATCTAATTGAGAAGAATAAAGAAAGCCAAAGAGGCAGTTTTGGAGGAATGAATAGTTTTTTTTTCAACCTTCTTTCATCATTCATAAATTCATGTTCATGTTCAAATCGCACAAAACCGTATAATTGTACAGACAATATTATATATGCTATGTACAGAAAACACGTGGATGCTCACAAAACTTACCAGGAATAATTGCTCCAGTGAAGGAAAGCTCCATGGCCTCTAGCACTTGAGAACTTGTAGTTTGGCCCGGAAGCTATCATGCAAAACATCCAATATCTAGTTTAGTTTTACAAAGATTGGAAGTAGAGATATCTATGGCATTATTTACATGGATTAAATCTCGCATAAAGAAAATGCAAGAAACCAAATATTTTGAAAGATTTGCAATACCTTCGTAACCTTGATAAACTGGATCCTCAGCCAATAGAAGAGGTGTATCCAAGTCAATGAATCTGCCCCAACGAGAAAAATAAATCAAACAAAGGAAGAATATAGCTCCTGAATTCTCAAATGACATTCAGTCTTTATTTCAACTGATTGTGAGTATTTGTAACCAGCAACCATATGAGACTGAAATAGTGTAAGTTTAGTACGAATGGAGATTTTATGCTTACTTGAAACACCCGAGGCCAGCAGCAAGATGGCCAGCAAATCCCATAGCGAGTCTAGTCTCAACCATGCCACCTATCATCAGATCCAGTCCTGAATCCCTAGCCAAATCAATGATTTCAAGGGCTCCAATCACTCCGACTTTAGCAAGCTTAATATTAATCACATCTGCAAGCTTCTCCTTTGCTATCTTCTTAACATCATCTATGCCCCGACAGCTTTCGTCAGCAGCAACAGACACTCCATACTTTTCCCTTGCAATTCCAGTTACCTGACCTAGACCTTCCCAATCGTCTCTATGAACTGGTTGTTCAAAAAGAATTGGAGTCACCCCCATTTCTGAAATGGAAATATATAAGCAACATCATGGAAATAGAAAGTGATGATATCTTCAATTTTCCTTATGCTACTACTTAGATATATTTGAGATGCAGGAGTCAAGTATAAAATTTTGTTTTCTACTCCATGCATCAAGCATATGCTGTACTGGTGAGTGTTTTGATAGTATAACATATATACCATGTAATTTCTCCAGAACTTCAATAGCTTCCTTGGATGTGTAACCTTCATTAGCATCCAAGATGAAAGAACAATCAGGGTGGGACATGCGTATGGCTTGAAGCACCTCGATGTCTCCCCGGAGATTCTTTCCTACTTTCAGCTTTAATGTCTTAAATCCTTGTTTATGATACTTAGAAGCTAGTTCAGCAGCTTCAGCAGCAGAAACAATTGGAATCTACATAAGATGATCATAACTAAGTTTAGGACAATTAAGGCAGATGTATGCTTGTTATGATCCCCATTTCTTCACTCTTTATATTCCAAAGTTAGTTTAACATGAATCACGCGATTTGTACACTTAGTCGATGCAATCATGCAAACAAATTTAAATTATGTGGTTCTAGGGGAATAGAATAAAAGAGAAACTTAACGGTTATATCAGTGGTGATTGTATTTGAAGCACCACCAAAGAGCCTCCACAGAGGAATTCCGACACTGGTAGCAGCTGCATCAATTAGTGCCATCTCGATTCCTGCTCTGACCTTCAGTAATGAAGGAAACTATGTTATTAGCCAAAGTCTGTTCAAGACTCTCAATGCTATAAAGCAACTTGTATATATTTCTACATACACTATATTCATTATGATTATAGAGTATATATGAACACGGTGATAGGAGGTTACTAGATTCTTAACAATATATAGGTGTTTCAATCAGATACTGCCATCTTCAAAAGTTCAAACATTTCTTCCTTGCAATGAATACAAAATAAATTGATCCCGCATAGATTTTTAGAAAAACGGAAGTACATTTTAGGATCCCGAATAACTTTTCAAAATGACATAGCTCTACATAACACACACATTTTATGATCGACTATACATTCATTACACAAGAACTTCGTTTGCCAAAAATCAGCTTAGTTAGACCAAAACTCAATGCTGGAGTTAAAAAGCAGGCCTAATTCCAACATAAAGAGCATATAATGAAGAAAAAAAAAACCATGATAAACTCACAGAAGCAAACTGATGTCCAGGAAGAAGCAGGCCAATCTCCTCCAAAACTGAGGAGAGAGTCATCCCAGGGCTAAGCTTCAAAAAGTCGCAAGCCTGGGCGACTTTACTGAGCGCGGTAGGCTGATCCTCAGCAGTGACAAAGGGCAAAATAGGGGCCTCACCCCACCCCACACTCCCATTCCTCAGCTCAAGTCGTATAGCCACATTCTCCACACTCTCGAGCCTCGACGTCGCAATCGTGAAAGGCGCAATCAAGGGCACATTCAAAGGCCTCCCCTCTGCTCTGTGAACGTCCACGGAAACCGTGGCCATCAGGTTCTTGAACCCAAAGCTCGTGTCTTTATCCTTCCTCTGCACCGTCTCCAGAAGAGAGGCGGTGACTTTAGCCTTGTTGGAATGAAATTGGACATCTGGGATTTTCTGAAACGGGGATGAACACAGGAAAGGGGACTTGTAAGTGGAGAAGAGAGAAATCCCACATGATCCCATGTCTTGTTAGAGGGTTTGATCGTTGAAATTGGTGTGATTAGACAGCCATTTGTTGTTAAATATTCAGCTAATCACTCTTTTACTGGTCTTAGCTCTTGGTGATTAGGAAGAGGTGCCAAATGGAAGCATATTTTAATCCAAATGGAGTCTCTATTTAATTGCAAGCATGTTCTTGGTAGTGTTTTTTTGATTCTTGGTACGTTCGGAAAAGACGCATCTATGTGTTTTTGTACGCTCGTGTCTTATTATGATTATGGTTGTGCTGCGTCTTTTCTGAATCCAAGAAAACTCCGAAGCTGTAGCGGGAAAATGCATGTTACACGTTTATCTCCCTCGTTTCAACATAATTGACCCACTCAAAGTTAAAATGTAAATAAATGGTTTGGAAAGTATTTTGTTACCGTTCATTTCCAACCGTCATACCTCCAAACTTGAATGGTTAATGATATTTCTAAAAAGAAACTATAGATGTTATTCTTTGGTATTCTGCACGATTGGAAACTAAAAACAACTACCGTTCATCTCAAGAAATGAAAGCAATGCAACAACTACTACCACAACAAGAACAAAATGTGATGAAAAAAGTACAACAAAATTAGTGACTCAAGTCTTTGGTTATGGTCAGAATTAAGAAAGCTAGTCACTATAGGTTACTGATTATGTTTCATGTGACCATGACTTCTTGAAAACTACCATTATAATTCTTCATCGTTATAATTTCATTAAATTTATAGTGGGTAAAAAACTCATTAAACTAGGAAAAATAAAAAAAACATCAAGATTATAAAATATTTTATGAAAAGGGTGCTGATATTGCCGGAGCAAATATCAGCATTCAGAGCAATTTTTATGCAATTTTCCTAATATACCCTCCTTTTTACCTTTTCTTTTCCGCATCATTTATTTTTGAAGAATATCAAGATGTGCGTAAGTGGAGATAAAAAGACTGGAACATGATTTACGCATACCTAGTATTCCTTAGCCTTGCTTGTGTTATGTTCCCCTTAGGTAATTGGCTTGTTCTTGATGTTGCTCATGCTTTGAATGTTTGTTTGATGTGTAATCAGCAAGAATGTGTTTCAATTTCTTGATGTTCCCTTTCAATTCAGTGCCTTCTAAATTTCCTTACACAATTTCATAAATGATTTCTTAGGAGAATTTGATAAAATCTCGCGTGATAAACTTTAAAGTTAGTTAACAAATCATGTTTCAATTGTATGCATCATCTGTTTTTTGTTTGCATTACAGGGATGAAATGCCTTATTCTCCAATGTTAGAGGATTCTGATGATTTACGGTACCTGGAAACTTCTACCCACACATGTTCATCCATGTGTGATAGCCGACCAACCAGTCATGTGTCTATTTACAGAAACTAAAGACACCCGTCTGAAAACTACGCACCCTATCTCTATCCTTACTCTTCTGCTTCAGCCTCACAAGCTCGCCCGCGATGCTCATATTCTGACGGCTGATTCCCATCTTCGCCAGTGACATCTGCCACTCGATCTGCAGACTTGATCAAGAGGGCTGCTCTTATGAGGTCTGTGCAGATGAAGACCCAACCTTCCGGGCAATTGAATTCCAACCAGGACAGTGGACAGAGTATGGAGACAGGAGAATGACCATGCTTGGATATGAAGTGGACAGAGATGATGCGGAGAAGAAAAGGTAAAAGGAGGGTATATTAGGAAAAATGCATAAAAATTGCTCTGGATGCTAATATTTGCTCTGCCAATATTAGCACCCATAACCTTATGAAAAATAATATAACTTTGGTTAATTTAAAAAATTATCAAAATACTTTTCAAAATTTAACTAAAAACTTAGTTTATTAGAGGATTTTACCCTTAAATTTCCTAGAACTGCTTACTGCTGGTTGTCATCTGAATTTTTAGGCGACAAGGCCTTATGAAGCTGGGAGCTGGACAGAAGCTGAGAGCTGGACTGACACTGTACTGAGCACCAGAAGCAAGCAGAAGCACAGTTTAGCAAGTTACTTTGTAACTATTACATATAACACTGAGATAATCCCTTTCATGTGGTTAACTTGTGTTTTGCTTAACAATCCACTAACCTAATCTAAGAAGTGGGTTTTTGCGGCGGTTAAATTGGATTTTCCTTAGCAATTCTCTAAAAAGCTTCCGCGAGTAGACATGGATATTAGAGCAAGTTCAACAGTTTTGATATAATAGCAAATTTGCTCAAATATGGAGAATTTGAGCCTTTTTTGAAGTCCAACAGATTCTCCATCCCATTCTCCATAATGGGGAAATTGAAGAGAGATAATATTTGATTCCCCAAATTTGGAGAATGAGAAGAAGTTTTTGGAGAAGCAAAATTTAATGCTAATTGCATTGTTTTTTTATTTCATTCATTAATTGTTTATCTTCAATAATTTTAAATGATAATATCTCAAAATAATTACAATAACATTTTATCAAAAATACATATTCTAAAAATATGCATAAAGACGATTGTAATAAGATCTCATATGACTATTTTTACATGTATATATCTATTGATATTTAATAATCAAATATAATCTACTTTCCAACATAAATCTACTAAATTTTAAGGCCATAAATAAATTTATTTTGACGTTTTTTATAAGTCATAACGTTGAAACTAAAGTTTTTTTTATTAAATATTATATTTCTAATAGTTGAAAAAATAACTTGTAATAATAAATAATTGAAAAGAGATAAGTCTAATTATTCATAACACGTTACAAAGAAAATAATATTGTAATTCGTAATGTGTTATTTTAATAAAAATATATTTTAATAATTTTATATTATGTAGTAAGTAATGTCAAATATGAGATGTTATTGTAACTTTTTTATAAGTTCATTATTTGCTTATTCATTATTATTTTGACTTATTGAATATATGGTTTTAAAAATAGAAGAAAATTGGATAAATATGTAGCGTTAAATGTTAATAAATTTTGGGGAATGAAAAATGGAAACTGTTGGGTTTGAGGTGAAAAAATATGGGGAATATGAGGTTTGCTTCTCTATTATGGAGAATGTGAATGTAGAAACTGTTGGACTTGCTCTTATACATAGTGCTATATATACTACAACATTGTTATAAAACACCATTGGACTGCCCCTATACAAGGTCAAGGCATGCTAAAATTTTTCCTCAAACTGAATGGTCTAAAAAAGGTACTTAAACAGTGGAACAAAGATGTTTTTTGAAATATAGACCAAAATGTGGAAATTGCAGAGGAAAATCTAAGACTCCAAGAAATTATTTTTGAATCTAATGGCTCAACTGATGAGCTAATTAGGCTGAAAAAATGCAAAGCTTTACTCACTAAAGTTGTAAAAGAAGAAAATAATTTCTGGAAACATAAGGCTATGCTAAAATGGCTTAAAGAAGGTGATGAGAATACTAAGTTTTTTCATAACAGTGTTATGGAGAAGAAATGTAGACTCAACATCACTAAGATCAAAAGTACTGATGGGGTTTGGTTAACAGACTGTGCTGAGATTGAAACTGAAGCAGTTAAATTTTATCACAACCTGTTAACTGATGATCCTCACCCAGACAAAGATCAATTTACCTCTCATTTATTATCTCAAATTCCTTCAATGATATCTGAGGAAGAAAATGAAGAGTTAATTAAGCTAGTTACTTTACCTGAACTAAAACATATAGTTTCCAGTCTTAATAAATCTAGTAGTCCAGGGCCTGATGGCTTTACTGCTTTTTATTTTTTTATTAAGGCTTGGAACATAATATGTACAGACTTGCTAGAGGCATCAAATGATTTTTTATCTAGGTCTAACACTCACAGAGGAATTTCCAGTACCTGGGTGACTATTATCCCAAAAAAGAAATTCCAGTGACTTTTAATGATTATAGACCAATTAACCTTTCCAATGTTACAAATAAATTTTTTTCAAAGATTCTCATGGAAAGGTTGAAACCACTAATGCCTAAATTGATTTATCTTCATCAATCTGCTTTTCTTAAAAATAGAGACATTTCTGATTATGTCATATACTTACAAGAAATGTTTAGATTTTTGAACAGAAAAAATAGAGAGCCCAACTGCATTCTCAAACTGGATTTAATGAAAGTTTTTGACAGGGTCAGTTGGGATTTTTAAGAAAAAATTCTCCTTAAGTTTGGTTTTGATGGCATATTCATACAGTGCATAATTAAAAACTTGTCTAATGCCTGGTTTTCTATCCTTATAAATGGAAAACCTGTTGGCTATTTTCAGGCCACTAGAGGAATTAAACAAGGTGACCCTATTTCATCTTTTCTGTTTGACATTTTTTCAGAGGTCTTTACCAGAAGTTTAGCTTATGTTTTCAACACTGGAAAAATGAAATATTTTGCCCTGCCCAGAAATTCCATACCTATTTCCCATTTAAGCTATGCTGATGATACTGTAATTCTTCTACAGGCTTCTAGAATTAATCTTATCAGAATGAAAGCCTTCCTAGTTAAATTTGAAGAAACCACTGGCCAAAAAATAAATTTTGAAAAGAGTGAGTTTTTTCTCAGTAAAAATGCCACTGTCACCAGGCTTGGAAAAGTTAAATTCATTTTAGGTATGAAAAAAGGTTGTCTGCCATTCAAATACTTAGGAGTACAAATATTCAGTGGAAAAATCCTTAATGTGCATTTACAGCCAAATGTTGAGCTCATTGATAAAAGGATAAATAACTGGAAGAATAAATGGCTATCTATGGGAGGTAAATTGATTTTAATTCAATCTTGCCTTCTATCTCTGCCTCAACATATTTGGGCAGTGATGGAGCCTACAAAGTGTACGATCAGGAAGACTGAAAGAAGGTTGGCAATATTCTTTTGGGGCAGTACAGAAAATGGACCCAAAAAATCCTGGAAAAAATGGGATAAAATATGTCAGCCAGCAAACCAGAATGGACTGGGTATCAGAAGCCTCCATGCAACTATACAGGCCTATTCCTGCAAGCTATGGTGGAAATTCCAAATTGGTGTAGCTCCATGGACTGCTCTGGTAGCCTCCCTGCCCAACTCAGCTAAAACTTCTCAGAATTGGAGAAGAATCTGCAAGGTAAATTCAGTTGCTGAGGCAAACTCCAAGGTTATTCATGGTCAGGGCTCCGGCAATTTCTGGACTTCAAATTGGACTGATCAGGGGCCACTTGTAGACTATTTCCAGCCTGGTCCTAAGGATGCTAAATGCACAGTGGCTCAGTTCATTACATACAAAGAAAAATATCTCCCCTTACTGCAACTGGTGCTCCCTCCACATACCATTGCTGTTCTTCAGGCATCACAAATCCACTCCCATAGAATTGACAGACTTATATGGAAGCCTGACATTCATGGCAATTTTACCATTAAATCAGCTTACAAAATTTCCAGACCTCTACTTCAGATGTTCCCCTCCTTAGCTAAGGTTTGGAGACCTGGTATCCCCAAGAAGCTTTCTGTCTTTTGCTGGAAGGTATTTAATTGCCTACTCCCCTTTGATGATAAGTTTGGATTTCAATTTGCCTCAAAGTGTCCTTTGTGTGATCACTCAGATTCAATACATCACTTCTTTAGTGACTGTGATACTGTAGTCCAACTGTGGAGGTTTATGCACTCACTGTGTGGTTCCCAATATTTTAACAGTGACAGTATCTGGGATAGGCTATACACTTGTTGGAATTTTAATGGACTAACAAGACTACACTCCAGACTGAAACATATTGCTCCTGTCTTTGTCATTTGGATCTTATGGAAGGCAAGGAATAAAGCCATTCATGACAGTATTTTACCCAACCTCCCTGCCCTCCAGAAAGAGGTTCAGGACCTGATATATCTCTCCTTATTGGCTCATAAAGTTCCCATTCACATGCCAATGGATGATGATCTAGCTATCCAGTCTTGTATCCCTCCCCTCCACATTCCCCCCAAGCCTAACATACTCTCTGTCAGATGGATGAGGCCTCACACTGGAATTTAACTGAATGTAGATGCCTCTTTTAGGCTCCAGAAGGCTGGTCTGGGAATCATTGCAAGAAACTCAAATGCTGAATTTGTTAGGGCTCTGTGTCTCTTTACCTCAGCTGCCTCTCCTCTGCATGCAGAAATGTTGGCTATTGAAAAAAGAGTGCAATATGCTATCTCTCAGAAATTTCCACTCTACCAGGTACACTCTAACTGCAAACTGGCAGTAGAAATGATAAACAATCTTTCTCTAGCATTTTGGGAACTCTACTCTCTTGCAGATAAAATTCATGCTCTTCTGGACTCCAATATTCTGACTCACTCAAATAGAGAAGCAAATCAGCCAGCAGACAGACTATCCAGACTGGCCATGAACTCTAAAATGGATTTTAATCTAAGCTGGTCCTCCCTGCCTTCTGAGATTAAGGGACTCTGCAATCTGGATGCCTGGGAATGTCCAACTATAAGGATACAAGCAGTTGATGATCCTGCAGCTCAAATCCTCAACTGGCAGATGCTCTAATATTCTTTGGCTGGATCAGTGACTCCTCACTATGCTCTAGTTTAGCTTCCTTTTTGTTTCTTCTCTAGTCATTCTTGGCCTTTCTATCCTTTTGGTTGAGTGTCGCATTGTGTTTTGCTTGCAATTCGCTAATAGGCTTTCAACTATTTAGGTGGAATTTTTGTGAGAATGATTTTTGAGCTTAGATAGATCTCTAGATATGGCATATTTGTATGCTCGTGGCCTACATTAGGCTTTTGTGTGTACTATTTTACAACCACTTTTGTGGTCTTTTGACAAGGTTTGGGAGACCTAAAAAATTCTCCCCCATCTTTTAATGGTTTGATCTAAAAAAAAAAAATATTTTTAGTCATTTGGGACCTTTTTTACGGATTGGTGAACCCAATAAATATCACCCACTAATAGTGATTTTTAATTTAAAAAAACATTATGTTAACTTAAATACCCAATAAAAATAAGTGAATATCAAAAGACAAAGTAAAAACAATTACATTTAAACTCAAATATTATAAATTTTGAATTACAACCATATTCATTTTTACATAAAATATATAATAAAACATCTTTTTTAAGTTAGAAATGCAAAAATGCAACAAAAATTATAAAAATGTAAATTAAGTTATACATATCCATATTATTCACTTTCCTTTAAATTTAGTATATTTTAGTCACAATCATAGATTTATACGTAAAATGTTTACGAGAATAAAACAAATGAAGCCTAGTAAATGCCATTCTTTCAACAACTGCTCTTTTACCTCTACTGCAGTATTTATTTGTGTTAGTAATAATAGTATTATGTTATGGATAGTTTAGTCATTTCACTTTGTACTATATATTCTTCACTTGTAAGAATAGAGCTATGCTCTTGAACTTCTTCTCATTCCTTTGTTTTGGTTTATGTATTTGGAGATATGGATTTCTTCCAATCTTCTTCATTTTCCTACATATATTAACATGGTATCAGAGCTATGATTGATCGGTTTGTGGGTTGAAGGTCTGTGGGTTGAGCAAGATCAAGGTTGAAGTGGTTTTTTGAATTTTCGTCAAAAGAGTTTCTGCTTCGGATTTGTCTGCGCAGCCGTCGTATATTTGAGTTATCTTTTCATCCGACCGTTGGAAATTTCTGAAATTTTGGGTGGTTGTTCGAGAGACGTGGATCTACATTTTGACCGTTCGGATCAAGTATTCGAGTTCTGGAAATTCTACAGTGTTCGTCGGACTGAACTGTGAGTTTTGGTTGTTTCTTGAAAAATTTTCAGATTCGGCATTTGTGAGCTTTTTTTGATTTGTTTCGATTACTAGATTCATTCTTGGATGAAATTATTGTATGGGCAGTTGTGATTGACTCTCAATTTGGAGTTTCTTGGATTTGGTATTAATTTGAGATTTTTCGGAATCGTGGTGGTGATTTTTGTGGGTTAAGCATACTTAGTGATTTGGTATGAAATTTGAGGCCTTTTGAATTGGAGATTTGATATTGCATGGATATGGAATTTTGAAGTTTTTTGTTGGATTTGTGAGTTGTTGATTGGTTGTTGATATTGGTGTTGGGATTTGGTTTCGATTTTGATTCGAAATTGTTGATTTGTGGGAGCTTATTATGGTTTGGATTGAGTTTGGTTTTCTGGGTTGAGAATTTTTTGGCTGTGTGACATTTTTGGTGTGCTTGGATCGTTGAAGTATCATAATGGAAAGTGATAGTGATCATGGTTCTCAGTCATTTAGTGTTGAGTTGACTCCGTATATGTTTGACCAGTTTCAAAAGTTTCTCGCATTTCAGCAGCCTTCTGTCATGTCCTCCTCTACAGGCTTTTCATCATCGCCCATTTCACATGTCTCTTCTCCTTTGTGGATTTTGGATTCTGGCGCCTCTAATCATATGTCTCCTCACTTGCCTTCTTTTACTACTCTTTCATCTGCACCTACTGGTTCAGTATTGACTGCTGATGGAACTCCCATGCCATTACAGGGTATTGGTTCTATTGCCACCCCTAATGTCTCCTTGAGTGATGTTTATCATATTCCTAGTCTCTCACTTAACCTTTGTTCGGTTGGTCAATTGTGTGATTCTGGCTTGGGTGTTTGGTTCTCTTCTTCATCTTGTGTGGTTATGGATTTGCCATCTAGGAAGGTGGTTGGGACTGGTCGTAGGCAAGGGAAATTTTATGTCTTGGATGAACTGAAAGTTACAGATGTTGTTGCTTCTACTGTGGATTTGTCTTCCTTTCGTTTGAGTCGATCATCCTCTGATTTTTACTTGTGGCATTCTCGTCTGGGTCATGTTTCTGCATCTCGGTTGAGGTATTTGGCCTCTACTGGAGCTTTGGGTCAGCTGCACTCTCATGACATCTCCGATTGTAGTGGTTGTAAACTGGCGAAGTTTTCTGCCTTGCCTTTTCAGAGAAGCATTTCATCATCTCTTGCTCCTTTTGATCTTGTGCATTCTGATGTGTGGGGCCCCTCTCCTGTGCCTAGTAAAGGGGGTTCTCGATACTATATTTCATTCATTGATGATTTTACTCGTTATACATGGGTTTATCTTGTGAAGCATAGATCTGATTTTCTTGAGGTTTATCGTGAGTTCAGGGCTCTTATCAGCACACAGCACTCTGCAGTCATTAAGTGCTTCCGTTGTGATTTGGGGGGTGAGTACACCTCTAATGCCTTTTGCCAGTTGCTTGCTTCTGATGGAACCATTCGACAGACCTCTTGTACTGATACTCCTCAGCAGAATGGTGTTGCCGAAAGGAAACACCGTCACATTGTTGAGACTGCTCGTTCCTTCTTGCTGTCAGCTGGGGTTCCTAAAGTATTTTGGGGGGAAGCCATTCTTACAGGTGTGCATGCCATCAATAGGATCCCGACCTCACATAATTCTGGCTTGTCACCTTTTGAGGCATTGTATGGACATGCACCTGATTACTCTTCCTTGCAGGTATTTGGTTGCGCTTGTTTTGTTCTCCTACCTCATGTTGAACGCTCCAAGTTGTCTCCTAAGTCAGCTTTGTGTGCCTTTTTGGGATATGCTAGTGGTCAGAAGGGGTATCGGTGTTTTGATCCTGTTAAGCAGAAGTTATATGTTGCTCGACATGTTGTGTTTTTGGAACATATCCCGTTTTTCTCGATTCCTTCTAGTCCACACCGGTTGACTCAGTTGGATCTTATTCACTTGGATCCTTTTGATGTTGTTAGCGATGATGTTCCACCAGCAGATTTGGTTTCAGACACAGATGCACGCCTTGCTGCGCCTCATGCTGTTGATTTGCCTCTTGTCCCTGAGACTGATATACCCCCAGAGCCTCCACTACCATCTCCTGAGGTTGTGATCGATCCTCCCCCTCTCCGTCGGTCCACTCGAGCTTCTAAGTCCTCTCAGAAGCCAGACTTTGCTTACTCCTCCTATTCTTCTGCATTTGCCTCTTTCCTTGTGTCCATTCACTCTTTGTCTGAGCCTACATCATATAGAGAGGCTGTTAGTGACCCTCTTTGGCAGCGTGCTATGGCTGAGGAACTCGCTGCTTTACATCAGACTCACACTTGGGATTTAGTGGTTTTGCCTTCGGGAAAGCACACTATTGGTTGTCGTTGGGTTTATAAGATTAAGACCAAGTCTGATGGTTCTGTTGAACGATACAAAGCTCGCCTTGTTGCGAAGGGATATTCACAGGAGTATGGGATGGATTATGATGAGACATTTGCACCAGTTGCAAAGATGACCACCATTCGCACTCTGATAGCAGTTGCTTCAGCTTATCAGTGGAAGATTTCGCAGATGGATGTTAAGAATGCGTTTCTTTACGGTGATCTTTCTGAGGAGGTTTATATGACACCTCCTCCCGGCGTTGCGCATGAGCCCGGGCATGTTTGTAGACTTCGGCGGTCTCTTTATGGCCTCAAACAGGCTCCCAGAGCTTGGTTTGAGAAGTTCTCCACTGTGGTCATCTCTCTTGGATTTCGCCCTAGCTACTATGATTCTGCTTTGTTCATCAAGCATACGAGTAAGGGTCGTATTCTCCTCTCTTTGTATGTTGATGATATGATTATTACTGGTGATGATTGTGAGGGGATTGAATCATTGAAGCGTGATTTGGCCTTTTGTTTTGCTATGAAAGACTTGGGTGCGCTCCGTTATTTTTTGGGCATTGAGGTAGCCTCTTCTCCTAAGGGTTATCTGTTGTCTCAGTCCAAGTACATTGCTGACCTTTTTGATCGTGCCCGTCTTACGGATAATAAGACGGTTGACACTCCACTTGAGACTAATGCTCACTACTCCTCTACAGATGGGATTCCTTTGCCTGATCCCACTCTATATCGTACTGTGGTTGGCAGTTTGGTGTATCTTACAGTTACTCGGCCAGATATTGCACATGTTGTTCACGTGGTTAGTCAGTTTGTCACTGCTCCGACTTCAGTTCACTGGGGTGCTGTTCTTCGTATTCTCAGGTATTTTCGAGGCACCCAGTTCCGTTGTCTTCTCTTTCCCTCATCATCATCGTTAGACTTGCGTGCTTATTTTGATGCTGATTGGGCTGGTGATCCTGAGGATCGCAAGTCCACCACTGGTTTCTGCATCTTTCTTGGTGACTCACTCATTTCTTGGAAGAGTAAGAAGCAGGATGTTATCTCTCGTTCTTCTACAGAGGCTGAGTATCGTGCCATGGCCTCGACCACTGCAGAGATTGTTTGGTTGCGTTGGCTGCTCTCTGATTTTGGCATTAAGCTTCCTCATCCCACACCGCTACATTGTGATAATCAGAGTGCCATTCATATTGCTCGTAATTCAGTGTTTCATGAGAGAACCAAACACATTGAAATTGATTGTCACTTCACACGCCATCATTTGCAGTTTGGTATATCTCCATGCCCTTTGTTCCCTCTTCCCTTCAGATTGCCGATTTGTTCACGAAGGCTCATTCATCAGCGCGCTTCCGTTTCTTATCTGACAAACTCTCAATGCTTCTTGCTGTAGCATCGTGAGTTTGAGGGGGGATGTTAGTAATAATAGTATTATGTTATGGATAGTTTAGTCATTTCACTTTGTACTATATATTCTTCACTTGTAAGAATAGAGCCATGCTCTTGAACTTCTTCTCATTCCTTTGTTTTGGTTTATGTATTTGGAGATATGGATTTCTTCCAATCTTCTTCATTTTCCTACATATATTAACAATTTGCCCTTCATAGATTTTAACAAAATATATATCATACTCCATTGCTTTCATTTCTGCACGATTTTAAAATAAACTGAGTAAAGTGATGTAAGTATTGACGTGAGACTAATATGTGATTAAGTTAACAAGTTTTGAGATGAAGTATTGGGAAAGAAAAACAAAATCCATGGCAAAGCTAGGAATCTCCTTGAATTTATGATCTGTTTGCCTTTGGAGTTTCCAGTTTCGCAAATTTCCTTACAAGTGTTATTTTACGTGGAAGTTTTTTAAAAAACATTTAGGCTTGTATATCTGATCAAGAAAGGTACATAAAGTAGGCTACCTAAAATGTTTTCATTAAAGAATGTAACCTTTTTGCAGAATCCAAAATTTTTGAAATGGCTAATGTATGAAGATTAACTTGTGATGCAAAAGAAATCCCTTTCTTCTGGCATCATCCCTTCCTTGTTTACCAGGCTTGGAACCTGCTAATTTCTATAAATTCATCTCTCATCTGGAAATGAATATTCATCACATTTTCAGCTGAATTCCTGCATTGTTTGGATCATTATACTATTACATTTCCAAAATGGCTTCTCATTCATCTGACTATAACAGTAGAGTCGCCCCGAGGCTGAAGCTGTTTGGCCGCGGCCAAAGATCTGTACATTCTGCTCTAGGAGGAGGCAAAGGTAAAATACTATTCTCATATGTTCTGTACATTAGGCAAAGGTCTTTTTTATTGAATTTTCATTGCATGTTTTAGTTGCGGATTTGCTGCTATGGAGAGACAAGAGAGCTTCGGGTGCTGTTCTCTCTGGGGTTGCAGTTGTTTGGTTCTTGTTTGAGGTTGTTAACTACAACTTCATCACTCTTCTCTGCCACATGCTAATCACTTCCATGTTAGTCTTGTTCATTTGGTCTCTTGGGGCTGAGGTTTTCAGATGGTAAGAAACTGTTGTCTATTCTCTCCTTTAACTTGAGCTGGAAATGAGACCATATCCTTTTTCTTCGAATTCATTTTCAGGACTCCTCCAGATATCCACAGGATGTTGTTGAGGGATTCAGCATTCAGAGAAGTGGCCTCAACATTTCATACAAAACTCAACAAGTTTTTGTCCCTATTTCTCTATGTGGCCTGTGGAAATGATGCAAAGCTCTTTTTTCTGGTATGTACGATGAACATTCAAGCTGCATATTATACTTCTTTACTCTTTTCTGACTTGTTGTTGTGTTTTTTACAGGGACTGGTTTCTCTATGGATACTAGGTGTAATCGGGAACTATATAAACGCCTTAAACCTACTGTTTTTTGGTAAGGCCATATTCCAATCTCTTGCTCTAGTGTGTTTTAAGGCTATCTGTATATCATCCTCCTCAATTACTTTTTCTGCATCTAACCAGGGCTGCTTTGCATTGAAACCCTTCCGTTCCTCTATGACCGATATGAGGAAGAAGCTGATGATCTTGCTGCTAAAGTTTACAAGCAGATGAGCAGAACTTACAAGAAAGTTGAAGCTGATGTTCTTGAGAAAATCCCAAGAGGACCAGTGAAAACTAAAAAGAAGATCTAATATGACATCTGCTGCTGTATATTCTGCTTCTGTACATACATGTAACATGTCAAAAAAAAAAAAAAAACTTCATTTGCTAATGGAAAGGTCTAATGTCAATATCTTAAGCTATGAAGATCAGAACATCCCAAAACAAAATCATTCATGATAAGGAAAATATGGTTAAACAGTTGTGAATATTAGTGGTGACACCTAGTTTTCAACCTTGATAGTGCACCATTTCCCTCAAAAAGTTAAAAATAAAATGCAGACGAGCAATTCCTAGTGTAGGATGAGTTGGGATGGGACCTAAGAGAACATTTTGAAGATGGCTCTAACAAAATTTACTTAAACATCAAACCTTTATTGCATCACCTGATCACATTCACATGCCATACATAATCGAAAAAGGCGATAACAGGAGGTCAGCTGCACACATTAACCCCATTTTTTCAGCACAAAACAAAGAATTGGGAATTATTTCAACCTACGATATGAGTAGTCTTGTTGATAAGGCCTTGAAGAAAACTTTATGTGATGTCATTTTCTATCTGAACTTTATCACGAGTATTTTTAAGTAGGAGGATTTCACTTTCGTCTTCCAGATTGCAAGAGTTTTCTGGTAGCATGAAACTTTATCCCACCTGTAAATTATTGAATGGAAGGATGATAACTACAAAGAGAGATGAAGACTAATCCCAGCCAACCAATTGTTGTGGAAAAGGGGATAAAAAGTGAATGCTGATTATAAGTTGATTGGCTGATCATGCTGGCCCATAAGTGCAAACAAAATCTAAGGAGCATATATAAAGGACAGAAAGAGAGAATTATCAAAGGGCATTTAAATTAGTGGGAGTAATAAGAGGCCATTTAGGTGAATCAAATTGGCTCTTGAAAAAAGTAGAAGGCTGCCTGTATATATATATTCTTGAAAACACAGTGAGAGATTCGAGATTCTTCAAGTAGACGCAGCGGGGAGATGGCGAGGATGCAAAGAGGAGATGAGATTACAGGAGCTTCTGGTGTTTCTGCCATCTTTTGGGTGATTCTAATGGCATTTTGTATCATATCCTTCATGCTCTTCTCCTGTGCCGATGGCGTGCCCAGAACCAAAAGTAATGCCACAGAATCAAATGCATACGAGGGTTCTGCGTGTGCTGCTGCATGTGGAGGCGGCTGCGGTGCATGAGTATGACCTCATAATTTAACTAGTTTTGGAATAACATGATGAGAGGATGCAAATTTAACCTTTTCCTGTGTAAATGTTGCTTTACTTTCTCTTTGAAACCTGTACACACAAGTTCACCGATCCGATCCATGTTCTTTTTAACTTAACTGCACTGTTCATATATGAATCCAGTTTTATTTAGGTCTATTATTAACTACAAACAACTAAGCCTACTTCCTTCATTTAATTTGTCATCTTAGTCCGAAACTACGTATCGTCAAACATGCGCCGATGCCATGAGAATCACCCAAAAGATCACTTTTTTTTAAAACTATTAAACTAGTTGATGGTGGGAGAATATTTTTATTCGCCTTTCCAAACCTATAGATAACTAAAAACATACACTCAGTGCCAGGTTAAACAGGCAAACTTTGTGGGAGCATAGACTCCAAAAGCATAGTAATGCTTTTAAAAATTGCTAGAGAACTATGAACTGGACTCTATGCAAAAAAGTGTTGTAATCAATAATTTACCTAAATCCTATTAGAGAATTGCATGCAAAACTCAAGGCGGCACTAGGTTAAATCATGATTATATATTAAGTAACAAAAGTTGGTCCTCAAGACCCTCCATAGCATGAGTAGAAGAATTGGGCAATGCAGTTGAAAAAATTGGCCGTATGTAGATCCTGGATAGCAGTTTGACAGTCCAGCTGAGCAACATTTTTCTTATGTGTCTTTTGATCTGCAATATAAGACATAAGAAGAAATGAGAGTAGTATCTGATCTATGGTGGTTGGAGCCTGAGAGAGGGGGTTCCGCTTTTATCTAGAATACTGAATACATATGCCCTTAGCAAGTGAAGGTAATTCTTCTAACTGGTGATAAACATATGAAGTTTTAGATTGCATTGCATGATTTGCTAAAGAGTCAGCAACCTGGTTGCCTTCTCTATAAGTATACAGTAAAACTCTATCTTTTAAAAATACATGTAATTCATCAACCAGAGAGAAAAGTTTCCTTGGTGCCAAAGTAGGTTGCCTAATCATCTTAACTGCCATTTTGCAGTCTGATTCAAAAGAGCAATGGCAGTCTAGCTATAGCATTGGCGGTTGAGCTTTAGTGTACATGCATTTTGCATGAACAAAAACCCTTTTAATATCTCTAATAATTAAACCAATCCCAGTGACAGAATCTACAGCCCTCCAAGATGCATCAGTGTTAAATTTACAGAGGGTTGTTTATTTCATAGAACTTTGGCTATATTAGGATTTGGGGGTTTTAACCTAGGTGGAAAGTACCCATTTGAAGCAAGCTCAATGTCACAGGCACTATGAACGCAGAATGGTTTAGCTGCAACTAAATCAATGCTCATTGACTTTATATCATGTAGGATTCTAGTGTGATAGGGAGTAATATTATCATATAGGAATTTATTCCTTGCCTTTCATAGACTCTAGCATGATATTAAGGCAAATTTCTAATAAGAGTAGTTTGTATTGCAGTAATTCCTGGTCTAGAAAGGTAATATGATATTCTTGCCCAGATAGAGGCAGATGAGGTGTTCTGATGCCAATAAAACTATCTACTCCTTTCCATACAAGAGAAGCAAGCTGGCATATATTTTTAAAAAAATGGTCTAAATTGCCTGCATTATTGCAAAAACGGCATTTAGAGACAATCTGAAAAGCCATAATATGCCAACACATTATCAAATGGTAGGAGAGAATTGAGTGTTTTCCACATAAATACGGAAACTTTTTAATAGAATCCTAGAATTCCAAGGTTTGGTAAGTGAAATAGAGGTACCTCTCTTTGGTCTAAGCTGCTCATATGTAGATTTGAAGGTGAAAGCTCCAGTATTTTCAGGTTTTCATATCAATCTTTCCTCCCTATGTTCTTTGATAGTTGCTTCCTGCAATATAGACAGAATATTTGCATCAACATTTTGAGAGAAAAGAGGAAGTATTTCATGTCTAATCTGTATGAAATGAGCCACAGTTTTGTCCAAAGCTATGTCTATCGGTTGGGGATTCAGTAGATCAGATAAAATTCCTATACCAGTCAAATTTAATTTCCAAAAACTACAGTCACCTTTGTCATGTATAACCCTGGTGTTCTGTTCAGAAATGGCTAATATCACATATTCTCTTCCATGTTTGCAATGACTGAGATGATTTTGGTAAAGAAGTGCCAAAACAAAAAAATGTTTCTCTCTCTAAAACTTTCTCTCTCGCTTCTCTCTTACCATTGATCGCCGGAAAACAGATCCCCACCACCAACGTCTCTATTTATTACCGTTTCCCACCGTCAACGGTCTGAAATCACGGCGGACCCGATGACTGAGCCACCGCTCAACAGCGGTGGCATCGCCTCCTAGCCCCCAAATCTTTCCTACATGCCCTCACTGACCGCCCTCCACCTTTATCATCAGTCCTCCCGTCAAACCCAGAGATCCGTCCTATCACTCAATACAAAGGGGAAATTGCATGTATTGTATCCCGTCAGCAAGCTGAAGTCCTGGGTTCACACTATCACAATGCCTTGATCGGAAAATTTGCTCGGGGTAAGCCATCCATGCTCCGACTGCAGGAAGCTTTCAAAACTGCCGGATTCACCGGGAAGTACCAGATAGGGTCAATTGATTACAGGCATATACTCATCAGAATGGAGGATGCTGAAGATTACCGCAGATGCTGGATCAAAGGGTTCTGGAACTTCGCTGGATCTCAGATGAAGGTTTTAAAGTGGACGGTGGATTTTTCGCCGGAAGTAGAATCATCTATAGTACCTGTCTGGATAACCATACCTCAGGTACCCTTCTACTATCATAATGCTGCTATGATTGAGTGCATAGGGAACCAGATAGGCACTTTCATAAAAATGGATTTAGCTACATCATCTTTCACTAGACCTTCTGCCTTAAAGCTGTGTGTTGAGGTAGACTTGAGGAAAAAAAATCCAAGCCTCAATTAGGCTAGGAATTGAGGATGGCAGCATCCAGAAATATGTGCTTGAATATGAGGAGTTGCTAAAGTATTGTGGACACTGTAAGATGCTTGGACATGAAGATGCTATCTGTCATAGACTTCACCCCCACCTTAAAAAGCCTACCAGACCACTTAAACTAGAACCTCCTAAAGTCACTGCCATCCTGAAGAACTCAGCAAAAGAACCCATGCAAGAAGGTGCATCTGGTTTATCACCTAAAACCAAGGATAAAGAGGCAAAGTAAACAGTTGGTCCAACTAAATCTATGGGCAACAAAGAAACAGGCAGCAAAGCACCAAGTCAGAAGAACAAAGAAATTCTGATAGTTGATGATCTCAGCCCTGAACCAAGTTTGGAGATGGGCTTAGCTGTAGAAACCATAGAGTCTCCACAACTGCTAGTTCCTGAACCTAGAGTGGCTGCTTCAACAATCATCATTGCTACCCAAGAGACCAATGATCAATACATTGCATTCCCAACACATGCCAGCATTCAAGACCACACACCAGCTCCCAAAATATATGCCAAGGATGATATAGAAGTTGGCACTGGTAAGGTTGACAATTCTTATTACTCATCACCTAACAAATCTCTCAGTCTTGCAGCAAACAGATTCTCCCCTCTTATGCATATGGATGAAGAAAAGGAAGATGACTCTGACCATAAGCTGATCTCAGAATCCTCTCAGGATGATGGAATTACAGAAGGTCCTGAACAACATGATACCACAACAGATACTACAATCCAGGTAAACCCTACTCCCAGTAGTGCACATCTTTTTAATAATTTGACAACAGAAACTGGTTCCTTGGAAAGCACTACCTCATAGGGGGGAAAATCCAAGATTACTAATTTCTTTTCACAAATTAATAAAAAGTTCACACCAAAAAAAAGCACAAACTATCCCCTCCCCTAATGTTGTTTACACTAGGTCAAAGAGCTTTAAAAATCATTCTAAATGATTGATACAATCAAGATCAGAACTTTAGTGTGGAATATTACGGGAATGAGGACTTCAATAGATAGACTGATAGACTTAGTGTCAGCTCACAAAATTGAGTTATTATGCATAATTGAACCTATGCATAAGGCTCACAAATGTGAAAAATTTAGGAGAAAACTGCACTTCAATAACCACATGTGTGCTCAAAGTAGAAGGGTTTGGCTCATGTGGAATGAGACAGTCCAACTAACTCTAACAGTAGACCATCCCCAATTTTTATCAGTAAACATCTTCAGCTGCAAATTAAATACTTCAATGGAAGGAGTATTTATATATGCACTGAGGACTATACCTGGTAGAAATTTCTTATGGGATGCATTGTCTAATAGGAACTTGGAAGAGACTTTTTTAATTGGTGACTTTAATACAGTAAAGTCCATCAGTGAATACAAAGGTCCTTCACATCCAAGCCCTAAGAGCATGGCAGATTTCAACCAGTTCATTTTTTCTAATGCTCTGATTGAAATTAATACAGTAGAGAACACATTCTCATGGTCAAATAATTGGCTACATACTCCTACAACTGAAAAGTTGGACAAGGGTCTAGCCTCCCAAAACTGGTTAGTGAAGTTCCTAACTTCTTCTATCCAGATATTAAATAGGGATACATCAGACCATGCTCCCTTACTGTTTACCACAGGTAGCAATATGCCATCTACACCTAGATCATTCCGTTTTTTAAATGCCTGATTTAATAGGGATGAATTTCTAATAGTTATCAGTACTGACTGGAATTCTCCCATGGATCAGAAAGGAATGATTAGGTTTTTCCTGAAACTAAAAGGACTCAAAATATCCATTAAAAGTTGGAACAAACAGACTTTTGGAAACATTGAATCTAATTTGGCTCAGGCTGCTGAAAACCTTAGGGTGCAAGAAATCATTTATGATGCTGGCAGTTCCACTAATGAACTGGTTAAGCCGAAAAAATGCAAAGCTCTGCATCTTAGGGCCATTAAAGAACAGCAGAAATTCTGGAAAAAAAAATCCAGAATAAAATGGCTAAAAGATGGTGATGAGAACACTAAATTCTTCCACCACTCTGTGAGGGAGAAGGAAGTGGATTAAGCATCACAAAACTTAGGAACACCAATGGTATTTGGCTTGAAAATATACAGGAAATTGAGAATGAGGCAGTTCAGTACTACTCTGAACTGCTCTCAGAACCCCCCCAATAATCAGAAGGGTGATTTTTATCACCACTTCTTGAGCCAAATACCAAAAGTAATATCTGAGTCTGAGAATGATGAACTCATCAGACCAGTGTACATGGAAGAACTGAGGCTTGCTGTCGTTAGCCTTAACAAGAACAGCAACCTATGGCTATTCTTCAAAATTCTACACTAAGTCTTGGGATATAACTAAAGATGATCTTCTGGTGGCAGTTAATGACTTCATGAGTGATTCCTGTATTCCAGCTGGCATCACAGCTACTTGGATTACCTTAATCCCAAAGAAGGAAGTGGTTTCTTCCTTTGATGATTTTAGGCCCATAAGCCTCTCTAATTTTATAAACAAAATCTTTTCAAAAATTCTCATGGAGAGGTTTAAACCATTTATGCCTAAAATTATTTCACCTCAACAATCTGCTTTTCTTAAAGGGAAAGACATTTCAGATAATGTCATATACCTTAAAGAACTAACCAGATTCATATATAGGAAATCTTGAAATCTCAACTGCATGCTTAAATTAGATCTTAAAAAAGCTTTTGATAGAGTAAACTGGGATTTTTTAAACAGCATATTACTTAAGTTTGGTCTGCATGGAAAATTTGTTTACTGCATTATGAAAAACTTGAGTCAGGCTTATTTCTCAATTCTTATAAATGGCAAACAAGGGGAATCAAACAAGGAGATCCCCTCTCTCCTTTTCTGTTCAACATCTTTTCTGAAGCATTCTCAAGGAGTCTTGCCTATGTATTTGCAGTAGGTAAATTAGAATATTTTAACATTCTAGCAGGTCCTAGTCCTACATCTCATCTTAGTTATGTTGATGATACAATTATTTTTCTTAAAGCTTAAAAAAAGAGTCTCACTGTTATGAAGACCTTTCTAGTCATTTTTGAACAAACAACAGGTCAAAAAATTAGTTTTGAAAAAAGTGAGTTTTTTCTGAGTACCCATGCATTTAGTGCTAAAGTTTCTCAAGCAAAAGAGAGTTTGGGTATGAAACAAGGTTCTTTCTCTTTTACTTATCTATGGGTCCCCATCTTTACAGGAGAACTTTAGTCCAGTACTTCAAACCACTTGTTCAGAGAACAGAAAATAGACTTACCAATTGGAAGAACAGGTGGTTGTCAACTGGTGGTAGAATCACTCTAATTAACTCATGCATTTTTTCCACACCACAACATATTTGGAGTGTAATGAAACCACCAGTTAGTGTTATTAAAAAATAGAGAAACTTTTATCTTTATTTTTTTGGGGGGAGACTGAGCTTAGAGCTATAAAAGTCTGGAAAAAATGAGGTGACTTGTGCTATAATATTCGAGAGAATGGCCTGGGACTGAGATCAATCCACACAATTGTTAGAAATTGTTCTATTAAATTGTGGTGGAAATTTCAAGAAGGCAATACTCTCTGGTCAAAGTTTCTGTGGAACTTACCCCAATCATATAGAACATCTCCAAACTGAAAAAGAATTAAAAAAAATTTCCCCCATTGCAGAAAGGCTGTCAAGAGTTATACATGGGAGGGGAGATTGTAATTTTTGGAGTTCCAACTGGACAGGATATGGATCACTGAATAGTCTGTATGATCATGAACTCACTGTATTGTCACCAGATCTTACTGTACATGATTTCATCCAGGATAAGAACTCTCTTCTATCTGAGGTGCAGTCTATATTTTCTAATGACATTTTGAGTTTCTTGCAGTCATCCTCATTGGAACCACTGAGACAGGACAGATTGATATGGCAGCCAAGCTTAAATGGAGAATTCAATTTTAAATCTGCATATCAAGCTCTAAAACAAGTCAGAGGTACAGCTGTTTCCCTCTCTGAACTCTGGAACCCTAGGGTACAAAAGAAAATTAGCATCTTCATGTGGAAATTGGTTAATACATTTATACCTTTTCCAGAAATACTAATGAAAATGGGTTTTTGTTTGCCGTCAAAGTGTCCATTCTGTAACTGTATAGACCAGATTGATCATTACTTTAATACATGCCAGTTAGCAAACAGCCTTATGGTCACACTTTCACACTATGATTGGCACAGAAAACTTGCAATTTTCTCCTCTATGGGACAGATTATCTTTCTATTGGTCTGTAACTAGTTCATCCAAGTTGCAGACATCACTCTATATTGTAGTCCCTAACCTTATGTGTTGGTTGCTGTGGAAAGTTAGAAATGCCTCTTTGCATGAAAATGTTTGCACTACCCCTGAGATCTTAATCAGATTTTTGAAAGATGAGATTTTTAGCATATACGAAGCCAGACCTATCTATCCTACTACTGCTGCAGATAGAGAGTTGGTAGAATTAGGATACCTCCCATGGCATGCTAGACCCCCAAACATCACAATCCTGCCAATTAGTTGGTCAGCTCCAGCTAATGGACTAAAAATCAATGTGGATGCCCCCTGGCACCACACACAGATGGCTGGTCTGGGGATTATTCTCAGAAATAATAGAGGGATGGTTTTACAGTTCAAAACAGTATATGTCCAAGCTTCCTCCCATCTTGAAGCTTAGCTGTTAGCTATACAACAGGGGTGCCTACTGGCAGCCTCTACTTCCCAACAGTGCACCATAGAAAGTGATTGCCTGATGGCAGTTACATCTATAAAAAATCCAAAATCTGGCCCTTGGATGGTGTTTGATTTGGCTTCAAAAATCCAGCTATCTCATCAGCTCCCAATAGTTCATGTTCTAAGGGAGGCTAACTTAGCTGCTGATGCAGTTGCAAGGTTAGCCTACTCTGATAGATTGAACAACACCTGGACAGCTAACTCCCTGCCTCAATAGATTAGAGGCATTATATGCCTTGATGCATCAGGTACCCCCTCCCTCAGAATAAATGAGAACAGAAGCTACTGATATCTGTCTTTATGCAGGGACTAAGGAAAGAATGCACTGGATTAGCTTTGCACCCAAGGAATTGATGGTGAAGACACACTTTCTGAAGCAGTTCCAAGCTCATTTTTGGAGACTGGATTTGGGGTGTTTGGTGTCGCTCTGTATTTCGTCTAGACGATTCGCTATTAGACTTCAAACGACCTCAAAACCCTCTCATAGAGTTTGTAAAAAGGCTAGTTCCTTAGTATTTAGATTAGCCCATTTTTTGAAGCATTCATATGCTTGTGGAGCTTACTCCAAATCAAACCAGTTATGTGATGTATTCTAAGCCATTTGTATGGCTTTTTTGAAAGGTCTGGAGAGCCTATATATGCTCCACCACCTCTCAGGTGGTTTTAATTTTTTTTTAAAAATATTTTGGTAAAGAAGCCAGAAAGGTAGTCCAAGGGGCTTGTGAGTTTTGGTATTTCCACCATAATTTTAGGTGTTTGCTATATGCATGTCCTGTTTGCTTCTGCAGGTCCAATGAAAGTGGGAAAATACCATAATTACCCTTCATTAGTTTATTAATTTTTACAAATATATTTCTAAAACCTTAACCTTGATGCATAAACCCGTGTATGTAATGATTGTACACGTGTCCAAATTATAAATTACTTTTCGTGAATTATAATAAAAAATTAAGAGGGACATTATTGTCATTTCTGATTTAATTTGGACCTGCATAAGTGAAGTGGACCTGCATTTTGAACCACCCTAATTTTACTAAGAAGGATTTGACAATAGTGTGTAGATTTCTGAAACCAAGTCGATTTTCAGAAATGGGGAAACACAAAGCATTCCAATTTCTCCAAATCTTTTTTGGTCTATCATCTACTGATCCCCAAAGAAAACAGACAATTTCTTTCTGATTTGTTTAATAACATGCATTCTTGGCTTCATGACAAACCATATGTGTTGGGGCAGAGAGTAAAGACATGTATTAATAAGGACTATTTTTGCACCAGTAGAAAACCACTTATATTTCCAGTTATGAACATTTCTGTCTATCATCTCAAGTATTGGCTGGAAATAGGGCTGGCAATTTGGACCACGACACGAAAACCCGACCTGAATCGAACATGAATTTAGTGGGTTTGGGTTGACACGAAACACGGCATGGGTCTATATTGGGTTAGACACGAATGACCCGAAAATAAATGGGTTAGGTTCAGGTCAAACCCGTGGGTTAAATGGGTAACCTGTTTGACCCATATATTTAAGGTGTAATTGTGCAAATGATTGAAATTGCCTTTAAAAATGCAAACAAATCCTCTAATTCCAAAACCATTGAAATTATCCTACTAATTTATGATGAAATTTAGAGTTAATTTCATAATTCTTGATTTAGTTTCCATATGACAAGATCATTTGAGCTGCATAAATTTTAAAATTCAGTCTCATATTCAGTCCCGTTATTAATAAATGGGTTTCGTGGGTTGGGTTTGGGTAATCCGGATTTTTACTGGGTCGGGTTTGGGTCAAGGTTTTGTGACCCGAAATATTATTGGGTTGGGTTTGGGTTTAGCATTTCCAACCCGCCAACCCGCCGACACGAACCCGCCAACCTGACCCGATTGCCAGGCTTAGCTGGAAAAGTATATTTTTTGTCCTACTAGAGAAAATAGGAACTCCTAAATATTTAAAAGGAAAAGTTCATTTTTTCATGCCCAGTGTTGAGTTCATTTCTCTGATCTTGTCCATAGATGCATGTTTATCACATAGTAATCACTTTCATAATTAATCTTCTGGCCAGACACATTTTCAAAAATAGCTAGAAAAGCTTTCATTTATAACAGATTAGGCTTGATAGCTTGCATGAATATGAAATGTATTATCAACATATGTCAAATGGGAAATAACAGAAGCAGCTCTAGGTAAATTATAGTACTCCAAACTTCCTATCTGAAAAACATAAGCTAGACTCATAGTGAATGGCTCGGAGAAAACATTGAAAAGGAAGGGAGAGAGTGGATCACCTTGTTTGATTCCTCTGGTAGCCTAAAAAAACCTACAGGACTACCATTTACTAACACTGAGAACCGTGCATTTGATAGATTTTTTATCATGCAGAAAATGAACTTATCATGGAAACCAAATTTTATGAGTATATAGGTTAAGAATCTCCAGCATACTCTATCAAAAGTCTTTCTGAGGTCAAGTTTCAGAATGCAATTTGGGTTCCTACCTTTTTTGTCAATGAATCTAACCATCTCTTTCAAATACAAGACATTATCAGAAATGTCCCTATTTTTCAGAAAGGTTGTTTGATGTGGTGAGATAAGTTTATGCATGAATGGTTTTAATCTCTCCATCAATAGTTTTGAAACAATTTTATTAGCAACATTGGAGAGACTAATAGGCCTAAAATCACTAAATGATGAGGGAGTGTCCATCTTAGGAATTATTGCTAGCCAGGTACTTGCTATTCCCTTTGGAATTTCAGTGCTGGAAAGAAAATCATTTGCTGCCCTCACTAGATCAGTGTGAATTATGTCCCAACTTTTAATATAGAATTGAGCACTAAAACCATCAGGTCGGGGCTACTTTGTTTATTAAGAGAGAAAACAATAGGTTTAAGTTCATCAGTTGAAACTGGTTTAATAAGTTGCTCATTGTCTTCTCTATTAATAAGGCATGGAATCTGAGATAGGAAATGAGTATAAAAATTACTATGTGCTGGATTATTTTCAGCAGTAAGAAGCTCTGAATAGTATGAAATAGTTTCAGCTTCAATAACAGCAAAATCCTCAATCCAGTTGCCACTAGATTTTTTTATTTTGGTTATACTTATTCGACTCTTCCTCTCCCTAACTGAATTATGGAAGAACTTAGGCCCTATCAAGTTCAGCTGAACTGAAATTCACTTAACTGAAGTTCGCTGAAGTTAGCTGAAATTCGCTGAAGTTAGCTGAAGTTCGCTGAAATTAGCTGAAATTCGCTGAATTACACTGAAGTTCGCTGAAGTGCGCTGAAGTTCGCTGAAGTCCGCTGAAGTTTGCTAAAATTAACTTCAAAATGTTATAATAATACTACTACTACTATTATTATTATTATTATTATTATTAATTTGAGTTCAAACATTCAATTTCAAATTTTATCAAATAATAAAGATTTTAAAGTAAATATTTTATTTGTACAATGTTTGTCAAAAATTACATATATCATTACAAATAAAAAAGTTGAAATTTTTTTGTTTCGCAGTAATTTTTTGATCAAATAATATATATTTCGCAATAATTATTTTGTTTGTTAATGGACATATTCATAATTAGGGCCTGTTTAATACGCCTGAGCTGAACTGATGTGAACTGAATCGAATGTATATTGCAACCAAATCAAATGGAAATCTCTATCTAATGGTAGAGAAATAGAAATTCAAGAACAGAAAATAGAACTGAGCTGAACTACACTTAACTAAAATAAACTGAATTGAACTACACTTAACTAAAATAAACTGAATTTTCAATATAAACTTAAAATCGTCAAATTATATTTTTCAGGGAACTGAATTGAAATATATTACAATTTTTCTGAATTGGATTGAACTGGACTGAATCATTAACATATATTTTGTTTAAATTTTAATTAAAGTATAATGCACTGAAAAATATTGAACTGAACTGAAAAATACTGAACATGACTGAACTGAACGGAACTAAACTGAACTGAGAATATTCAGATAAGTTTTACTAAATAGGCCCTTATTGTTGAGTTGTTAATTTCGAGTAGAAATTAGAACTATTAAAAGTAACTTTATTTGATAAATTAAAACAAAAAATATATATTGAAGAAGTAAATTTGTTCACAAGTAACTTCATTTGATAAATCAAAACAAAAGTATTTCATTGACATTTTTGAATTATAGGAAAATTTATTAATTAAAAAAAATTAGTGAAAACAAAGATTTTTTTTTGAAGTTAGCTGAAGTCAGCTGAAGCCTGCTGAAGTCTGCTGAAGTTCTCTGAAGTCCGCTGAAGTCTGCTGAACTCCGCTGAAGTCCGCTGAATTCCGCTGAAGTCCGCTGAAATCCGCTGAAATCTGCTTAACTTAACTGAAATGTACAGAATTTAAGCTGAACTTGACAGGGCCTTAGTATTATCATCTCCTTCTCTAAACCACTTAATCTTGGATTTATATTTCCAAAAATGTTATTGCTCTTTTATAGCTCTAGAGAGGAGTGATTTGGCATTTTGAGGGTGACCAGATTTATTTCACTCTGATCACTGTCATATGCTAGTTCTTTTAATTTCAGTTCTTCTTCAGCCTTAACAACATTTTCATGGACATTTCCAAAAATTTCTCTGTTCTATATTTTCAAACACTTTTTCAGTCTGAGAAGTTTAAGGTAGAGTCCAATCATTCTAGTGTTGTCAATACTTTGTTCCCAGTTTACCTTAATCACATCAAGAAAGGGGGCTCTCTTGAACCATGTGTTAAGGAACCTGAATGGCCTTGGAGATAATTTAATTGAGCTACCTATAGTTAAAAAGAGGGGACAATGGTCACTTGTTAGTTTTCTCAACACAAGGATGGAAGAGTCAGGGAATTTGGATTTCCACTGAACTGTACAAAGACCTCTATCCAGTCTTTGAATAGTAACATATTTGGTTCTACCACTACTACTAAGATCAAGAGGAAATTGATGTCTACCATTTGTCCAAGTGAAAGAGTTTCCAATAGTGGTAATATGTTCCAAAGCCATATCATCAAAATATTTAGAGAAATCATTGATGCTTTGCAGGCTGCGAGTAGAACTGCCTTTTATACTTACAGATTGAAGATATGTCATTAAAGTCACCTATGAAAATAGTATCTGGGCATATTATGTTTTGTAAATCAATTCATAGGTCCTCTCTACCCTTTCTAGTTCTCAGTCCATAAACAAATACTGCCTCCATAGAAGAGTTCAATTTTTTATTGTGGGCTAAAACATGAAAGAATTGGGTATGATCAGTTAACATAGAGACCTAGATATCATTTTCCAAAATAACCAGATTCTTTCATTCTGAGCAACTAGAGTGCTAGACAGTATTGATATTTGAGGACAGTCATGTAGTAAACACATTTGGAGTTTGCATGCATTGGTTCTATTAAACAAATGAGATCAAAGCTATGAGTTGAAATAAGTTCTCCTAATCTTTCCAAAGATGTTTCAATCCCTCTAATATTCCAAACTAGGAATTTTATTTTGAGGTTTGTACTAATCATTTGAAAATCCTTTTAGGGCTAATCGTTACAGAACCAACTATAATCTAGTTAAGCTGTGTAAAGTATGTATGCAATTTGATGGGAGGAGTTTGTGATGAGGAATGAGAAGTGACTATTTTTAGATTATTCATATAATCTAAAAATGGTATCCATGGTTCTAGAAGGATTATTTTACGTATGCTTTGTTTGTTTCCTTTCAGTTTTAAGACATTATTATTATAGGAAAATAGAGGAAATGTTAATCCTCTTTAGATTTACTTTTCTTAGGTAATATATAATGTAATCTCCTATGGAGAATTATTCAGACAATTGAGATATAAAAATTCTTTGCGACAAAAATCATAAATCTTCAAGTGCGAGCGACTCAAACTTACCCGACAGATTCGACGTTTGACGGGCCCTGAAGCGTGACGTGGAAGGACAATATCGTTACTATACAAGTTTCCATGAAATTATACATCTTTCTACATCCATCAACTACCATTTAATCATTTATTCACCACGTTCGAACCCTAAGATCCATTACATAAAACCCGCGATATTCGTCCTACATCAATTTGTGTTGCAATTAATCTTGATGATTTCCTCACCTGAGTGTTTACCTGTTCCTTCATGCTTGAGAGGTTTTGATCAGGCTTCTCATTTTTAGCTTGCACCTGTTGTATATTTGAGGAGTGTTCTTCCACCATTAGCTGTTCTTCATTCTCCACTGACATCTGCATCTAGTAGTCATCCTGCAAAGGCAAAAATCTGTTTTGCCTATTCTTTTCCTGAAAAAATAAGGAACTTGGTTATATTTCAAAACATTGTTTTCATGGCTAGGGGTGGTCTCACTAGTCCTCGCAGTATCATCTTTGGCATAACTTCTTGGTCTATGATTTTTTTTTTCAACCATGCTTCCTCATGTGGTTTAAGAATAGGACTGTGTGGGGGTTGTGGACTTTGTATTGCACCAAGTCATGGGGACCCTTTTGAAGCTCCAGGTTGCCTTCAACCAGCATCTTTGATAATCTACTGGATCCTGGAACCTGATGAGGATATGTTTGAAGTCTATGGATCCCAGCTGGAACTTTGAAGTAAATCCAATCGATTTGAAGGCCTCGTTCAACACTTCTATCGAGGGTTTGCCTTTCTAAAATTTCCCAATCAGGGCATTGTGATAATGAGATGCTAGCAGCGTCGCTTGTTCTGGTGTGACAACACAAACAATGTTGCCTTTATACTCTCCGATAGGTTGGATTCCTGGGTTGGATGGGAGGTTGGGTGATAGCGGGGGGTTTTGGATGATAGTGCTTGGGCAAAAGATCGAAAAAGGGGGTTGCCACCGCGGGACTGCGGTGGCTCAGCTATGGATTTGGCCGTTTTATTACCGTTTTAGGCGGTGAATAGTGGGACAATGTAAAAGATTCTGTCGGAAATAGCGTTTTTTGTGAAATAAAGATAGAGAGAGGTGAGAGCAAATTTCGATAGAGAGAAAGTTGTGTTGGTTTCCAAACAGCCCAAAAGATCACAAAATCAATTCCACCAGAAGCTACACATCGTCAAAGTTTTCATCTTGTGATGTTTCCAAGGAACAATATACATACTTTATGTATGTAAATACCATTTTAATCTCGATAAATGAATATATTTATAACCAAAAAGATATATTTATTTGATGATATCATTTATTTAATGAATATAATATTTATTTATCGATAGTAATTCATTTAGATTATATTTTTTGACTTTCTTTGGTAATTATATCATTTTGTATATATTAAGTTCAAATGTACTTGGAACTCATGGAAGTTATAACTTTATGCAAACTTTAATTACATTCATAATTTTAGAACTCTAAATTCGGTGTGCATTCATGGAGTAAGTAGTTATAATTTTTATGCAAACTGTAATTACTGATAAATCCATGGTTCGCATCCTTAGGATTAGTTTAGTCTCGGACCAGGACTCGAGAAGGGTCGTGGGCTCGAGATACGCTGGAGATGGATCCACCGGTCCATCGGCCCAAATCCTTATAAGGAATGCGTATATTCTGAATGTCCTACAAGGAATACACTTCTTCTAAACATGGTAATATAACTTTTATCTCCATAAGAGTTGTATTCTTACCATAATTACATCTCTTACCAATCTACGGATTGTACCCTTATAAATACTAAAGGTTTGGTAGACACTACACCGGTACCTGCAATCATGATATATTATATATTTTTATTTAAATGACCACCAATGGTGGGGGAATTATATTAGGCTTCCCTTACCTATTAGCCTTAAATGGCAAGAATACAAGATGAGGTCAAAAGACCTGTTTTAGATGATACAGAGGCCATGAGCTTGTACCACTACACAAAAGCATAGAGATGTTAACTCTATACAAAAACTCTTCATAATATCAAGTTATATTTCAAGCATGTTAGAGAATTACTAGGTAAAACTCAATGCGGCCTAAAATATAAGTCTGTTTCTTGCTTTCCAGATGCACCAACAGATAATGCAGCATAACATTTTTATGAGCCTAGACTGGAAACTGGAAAGTCTAGTATGGCTGAGGTAGAAGGCAAGTCTGTCCCAAATAGAAAGAAAAGTCCTATCCAAAACACCAATAGAGGCTAGGAGGTGCTTCCAGATATAGACAGAAAGGTTGCACTCATTAAAGTAGTGGTCAACAGAGTCAAAGCACTGGCACAGAGGGCATTTAGATGCTAATTGAAAATCAAAGTGATTGAGTACACTCATCAAATGGCAGCAAAGAATTGAAGAGCCTCCATACAAAGACGCATATTTTCTTTGGAATTTTTAACTTCCAAAGAGTAGATAGGGTGGAGGAGTCTCTTATGTGGGCTTGTAGTGTCTGGTAGGCTGTTTTGAAAGTGAAGTGACAAGTGAGAGATGGCTTCCAAATGAGTCCATCTTCTCTATGGTGGTGCAGACTTGCAGATTCCAGAAAAGCTGTTAGCGATGGAGTTATGGTACCCCTTAGAGATTTCATATAGTAGTCCTTGTCTGATATAAACTGAGCCACAGTACATGTTTCAGGAATATCTGTCAGATCAGGTGGAAATAATCCATCATTGGACCATGTCTTGTCCAATTTGATGACAGAAACTGCATGTACATTTGCCTTGGATGACAACTGATTGATGCTCAACAATGCAATTTACTTGGCAAATTCTAGCCCAAGTCTGAGAGGATCTGGCAGTGATTGGGAGAGAGTGGAGGTGCTGTGTCCATATTTTTTGTTGATATTTCCACCAAAGTTTAAGTGAACAGGCTTGCACTATGTAGGGTATGGACCTGAATCCTAGGCCATTTTGAGCCAGAGGGTAGCATAATTTTGGCCATTTTCTCCATCTTTTTTTTAACCTTCACAGCTGTTGAACCACATAGGAAAGAAGCGAAGAGCTTTTCCAATGTTTCAATAATATGAACTGTTGGGCTCATGACAGTAAAGATGTGTTGTGGCATGGCATGAAGCACTGATTTGATCAAAACCATTTTGCCACTAGTGGATAGCCATTTATATTGCCAGAAATTCAAATTTTTCTGAACTTGTTCTAGTAGAGGGTTGAAATAACAGTTCAACATTTTCTCTTCATATATAGGACATCCTAATTATTTGAAAGGAAAGGCTCCCTCTTTCATGCCTAGAACTTGTTTCACCTATATTATATAAATATAAATATATCATTTAAAAAAAGTGATTATTTAATTATATTTACATAGGATTTATAAAGACTTCATTGTGTTAATTCTGCAATAGGCGAGGTTATTAGTTAAACCCATTAACCCAAATTGGACTTTGAAATTTATTTATCAGAAGAAATTATTCATTTATCAAGATGGATGTAACAATTAATCTGTTAATTTCTATTATATCCTAAAATTTATTTGACAACTATTTCCTCAAGTACTGTCACCCCAATTAATAAAAAATATAAAAACAAAACATACGTTATAAAACAAATTAATATATATACAAACGAAATATTTTTTTTTCATCCTCTTTTTTGTTCTCTTCCTCCTCTCTCTCTCCCCTCTCCCAGAACCACACCCCCATTTTCAGATCTGCTCGGCAGGGTGACCGCCGGCGCCTCGCCGCGGCGCCGGTCACCCCACCCACCCCCTCCATAGCCTAACTCTATACCACCCACCTTCCCCCATACCAGAAGCCATTTTCTCGTTCGAAACTCTACGGTTTCAATTTATCTATCCAAAACGACGATCTCTGATCTGAGATCAGCGGTCGGTGATGCCGATCTGTTGACTGCTCTGGCGCTAATGTCATCGAGCTTCCTCGGTTTCCCGGCAATTTCCTTTCACTGCTCCGGCCCTCTCGTTTTCCGGCGCTTTGATCCGTTGACTGCTCCGCCATCATCAAGCTTTGGCGTCTTCCGGCGAGCGTGACCCGACGGACAGCTAGAGGAGAAGCCGGAACGTTCCTGCGCCCGATCTGGGAATTCAGAGCCCAGCTCCGATCCGGGGTACTCGGATCCGCCCCGGATCCGTCTCTTTTGGGGATTTAAGGCAGGCGACTCGGTCGGCTGGCTCGGGTCGATTCGGTCGGCTCGGTTCGGCTCGGTCGGTTCGGCCCGGATCGGCTCAAGCATGTTTGGACAGATTTATACTGGAGTCGGCACAATTAGACTGCAAAGGTGGTTTTACTTCTTTTTTCCTTTTTTTAAAAAAAAATTTCAGTCTTTTTAGGATATATGTGTTTTGATGTTGGTACTAAAATATGGGATTGAGTGTGATCTGCTAACCTTAGTTTTCTGACTGGTCCTATTGTTCAGTTGAACTTTGATTAGCTTCATATCTGATATGTACAGTTAGGAGAAATCCGAGTCACAGTAGTTTGAATACGTACTGATGGCGATATTGTTACTAGATTTGTAGACCGGTTAAACTTTTGCTTATATTGTGTTAGATTGCATTTGTTTGTCCAATATTTGGCCACTAGCCAATCAGACTAGGATTGGTTGGGATTGCTCTAGTATTGACATTAATTTACATATATCTGTTTTTAGAGGGATATGATTTGGAGTGGATCTTTTTGCAAATTGTCCTGGCTAATTTATGGAGTATCCTTGCCTATTTATTTGTCATGTTCCTCCTTACCCTTGTAGTTTGGCGGGAGGGAAGACCCTTTGGGTTTCGGTCTATGCATGTTATGCGTAAACTCTGTAGATTTTGAGTATTTATACTGCGAGTTAAGAATATTATACTGTCAGATAGTTTAGATACCTTCTGGTATTATACCTAGGTTTTCTTACGATGTATCCCTATTTTTTAGTAGTACATGTAGTCACACCGAGGCGGAGTAGTACAGTTATGCTGGAATTAGTCTGCACCTCACTCAAATTGCCACAGAAACTTCAAAATGGTTTTTTGTGTATTATTGGGTTTATCCAAACCTGATCATGTATTTTACTGCTTTTATGAAGGGTTGAGGAGCCGTGAAAAATCCTCCCATCCAAGTGGATGATTTTGACTTAAAAAAAAAATGAATATTTTTTCATGCAAATGTTCCACCGTATTTGTATTAGTATGTATATCAATAAATAGAAAAATTACCATCAACGTCAAGATGGCCGAGTTGGTCTAAGGCGCCAGTTTCAGGTACTGGTCCGAAAGGGCGTGGGTTCAAATCCCACTCTTGACATTATATATATCGTTAGCCTTTTTTCTCTCTCTCTCACATTTTTTTTTTCGAACTAAAATAATAATTTGCATGTTTTCTGGACTCTATCCTAACTTAACTGGCTTTTCCATCCAAATCCAACCACAATTCCACCGCCACTCAATATTCAACAATTCCCATATCATCACCTGGAGCGTGATTAAAATCTAATGAGAAACTCTCCCGAAAGTCCAACTTTCCTGACTTTCCATAAGAGTCTTTATACGTTTTAACTTATACAGTGTACCTTTTAATTTGAACTGTAAAATTTGTTATTTGAATTTTATTAATGTTTTAATGTAAATTCATGAATTTTTGCATTAAAACATGTTTTATTATATGTTCACTTTGATACTATCAATGTTTTAACACAAACTATATATTCACTTTGATACTATCAATGTTTTAACACAAAATAGTATCACTTGACCTTAAATATATAGTGGTAGTTCCATAACACTTAGGAAAGTCGGACTTTTTAGAGAATTTGCAAAATCTAAATGAAAAGGTCAATTTTCAGCAATTTTGGAGGGGTCGCTGGTTTTGCAGACTCGGTTACATTCACAAATCACATACCATGGAATCCAATCCGCACCTAATCTCAACCTCGACGGAAGCAGCCTCTTAATGTTGACAAATAGCACCACAATCAATCGCCAAGGTCACGCGCCCCGTATCCAAACCCAATCACATTCAAGGACTTACAAAACGGGTCAGTTTCGTCTTTGACATCAGTTTCGACTTTGGCGACCTGACTTTGACATTGTTTTGTATCAAAATCAGGCATTAATTATCAAAAACTTTTCAAATTTAAATTATTCAAAAACCAACATAATTCTAATATAATGATATTTATTATAAATATTTTAATATACTTTATGACATAAAACATAGTTAGTGTGAATTTCAATTTTTATGTATATGTTAGTTGAATATTTTAAAATTATCAATTTATCTAAATAAAATTATAGTAATGACTTCTAGTTATATTTTGCTCATAAACATTTAAATATTAGTTAAAAATTAGATTTCAAATGTTAAATTTTAAAATACTTGGATGTTAATAAAATAGTTTATATTATTTTTTAATAATTTTTAATTGAAATTATAAACAAATCTCATTACTTTCAATTTTATTTGAAATGAGTGCTTTTGAATAGATATAAATTTAATGGTTAAAATATTAATTAACATGTCCAAAGAGAAGTTTGCACTGGGAGATCAAAAAATTTAGAATGTATACATTCAAAAGTTATGTGCTTCTGAGTTATGTCACATTAAAGTTCTATAATATCGTTCCTAAAAAAATATTCTATAATATCATGACAGTTGTCACCTGAAATACAGATGACGTCCTTAGCACCGTAGATGCTCTAATATAACAAACAAACAAACACATAAACATAACTCGCAAAAATATGAAAAGCGGTTCTACAATAAGTTTATGATTGTATTGTCTTATCCAAGACTCTTCCCCTATCATCATCATATAAGAACATTTGTATGATATACTTTCATGATACCAAATATATTTAATAATACTGAGTATAATTTTTCTCCTTTTTCAAAACCTCCAATTAGTGTTCTTTTGATCCAAAGTTGTCACACATTCTTCCATCTTCTTCCTCATGAATGAGAAGAAGATATATTTATTGATTTTATGTTATTCAATAAGTATTGAATTCACAAATAATTTTTGAGGGCTGATACATGCATATGTCCAATTTACTAACTGCATATCCAGAAAAGACAAAATCATTTTTTCTAATTTTACTATGGTCTAGAGTTGCACTAGCAATATCAGGGACATTTCAAGTTAAAATCAGTCATGCATTAGTAAATCAGACCTGCACGTATAAAATCTTTAATTTTTCTTTATTCGTTTGTCAGATCCAATTTTTTTCTCAATTAATTCTATCATTTAATAATTATGAGATTCACACAATACTTTTCTTTCCACGTTCGTCATGTCGAAACAGTTTCTTCGTTCGTTAGGTTGAAACTGTTTGTTGCAAATTGAGGTTATTTTGTTATTTGGATGCTTGATTTCATGTTTTCAACATGTTTAAGTGTGGACAACACACAAATTAACGTATTTGTATTGTTGCAGATACAAGACTGATATTAAGGTTGATTGATCTTTGATGTAGATCCTTGTGAAGTAGTTCATAACTTTCGCAACAACTAGTTAATGTACTGTTTTATAATTTTATTGGATCTTTTATTTTTAATTTTACAAATGGTCGGATAACATTTAGTTTGAATATGCTTTGATAGAATTCTTAAATTTTGTTTGACAATGGTACTAGGTTTTGAGTCAATCTGTATTAGTTAGGGGTTTTAGCTAAGTTCCCTTTAGATACAGTGTATGTACATAAAGGGATTAAAATGTAAAGAATTGTCACGCCATTTTATACCCAATTAAAAATGTTTCGTCGCATTTGGTGCTACTACAAAATTATTACAAGTTTTGTCAGTAGGGTATGGGCTTCCGTAAACCTCGAATGGTGGAGCTCGATCGTACACCCAGTCTCCCACAACATTTCCAATTGTTTTCCCGTTTAGTTGAGGAGCATCGGCCCCCGACCAGTCTTCAGAATCGGTCTGACAATGAGTGTAACAACCATTGACGAAAAATCCAGTCGATGGAGATGTGACACCAGCTCTGAACGCTTCCAGGAACTCCAAACTAAAAGTCTGTATACTCTTCAACTGATCTGCACTGCAATTCTTTAAATCAGACCTGCAATGTGACCACGAACCCGTAGGATCGACTTCGTCTGGAGCATAATTTGCACCAATTTGCCATGTGTCATACGCTGGATTCACGAAAAAGATGGGCGTCTTAATATCTGCTACAATATATTGGGGAAAGAAGCACAAACCCGCCTTCATTTTCGACGTGCATGATTCCGGTAAGTTCTTCTCTAACTTGTGTAGAGTAACCACTTGATCGTAGTAACTCTGGACCCTTGATGCACCAGTGATGTCCTTGATGTTCGCGAAGTAGCCTCCATCCGAGACGCATTTTACCTTGGTCTTGTTTGATGGAATCATAGATTTGAATTTATCACAGTTAAGAATCACAGCTAAACTTCCGGCAGAGCATCCAGCAAGAACAACCCTGTCAGCATCTTTCATTCCCATGGATAATAATTCTTCCACCATGACCTTTAAAATCCTAGCTCCCCTGAAATGAAGATTGGTTGTAGGGTCGACTTCTTCGACGTCGCTCATGAACGATGATCCGTCGCAATACCTAATTTTAACCAGATTCCAGTTGTAGAAATCTGGGTTGGTTTCAGTGCTGTTGCTTAGGATGCCCTTGAAATAAGCAGGGGTTAGCATTTGTTTGGAGGATCCCAGATCTCCGGTTGATCGCCCCTTGCAATCTTTGACATTATTGCACCACGCGCCGCCCTGTAGGTGGACTATCCAGTTATTGATTCCATCTCCAGATCCCTTGACGAAATGATAAGCAGGTGCACTCCCGTCCAAACAAACGGCTCCTTTTGCCACCGCCGATTCAAGAACTGTCACTTGTACCGGAAATCCACCCACCTTCGACAAAACTAGCAACAAACATACACCATAAAACCATTGGTTTAGTGGGTTGTTCGCCATCCTTGCCGCCACCGATATTTGTTCGCAGCGGTTGAAATTGGAAGAGCTTCAAATATGAAAAAAAAAACAGAGATTGAAAACAAAACCTTGAATATGACAAATTCGATAAAGCATGCACGCATTTATTGATATATTTTCTCCGTCAACTCAAACTCCATAGAATATGTTCTTACGGTTTCCAAAATACATGCTTGCCCGTTAATTAATTAATTATTTATAATATATTAATAGCACATATAAAGTTGATATTAATAAACTACATGTCATGAGAAATTTAACAATGTTACATACTTCGCTAACTTATTCCGCACAAAATCTTTTACATATATACTTCTAACATACAAATTTGACTATAAATATTTTCAGTTACGTATATTAGTGATCAATAAAAATATGATAATTAAATATTATATGTTGAAATTAATCTAGTAATGTCACTTAATGTTAATACTTATTATCTAATTATTAAATATACGGTGAAAGTTTAATAAATTTTTTTTTGTCAAAAATGCATGTGCAAGATAAGGTGAAATAGATTAAATATGATAATATTTTCAATCATGTAGATGTTCAAATAGTCAAAGTTTAATACATTTTTTGACTAGAAAAAATATTGTTCAAGTTGAGATTGTACAGGTGTATGTTGCCTCATGCTAGGTTAATCATTTTAGAATTTCAACATTTCACATATCTCAAATCCTGAAAAATTATCTTCAAAATATTTAGGGTGTGTTTGGTTGGACAAGTTTTTGCAAAACTTGGACTATCCAAGTCCAGTTTTGTAAAATTTTGTTTGGTTCACCAAGTTTTCCAAAATCCAGACTTGCAAAATTCTAAAAACCAATCAAAGATTTTGTTCTATACTCACAAACTCAACCCAACCAAACAAGGATTTTGCAAAACCAGACTCTCAAAATCCCAAACAAAAATCCAAACTCTCAAAAATCCAAAACAAAATCCAGACTCTCAAAAATCTTGCGAACCAAACACACCCTTAGAGAATTGTGTATAGAGGGTTACCTTTTATCTCTCTTCCAACCTCAAGGCTGGAACAATATTGAAGGTCGTATAAATGGAAACAAATGTTTGATTGTAAAATTTGTACTTTTCTTGTTACAATTGACAAGATATATATAGATTCACAAAAATCTAGATTTAAGGACACAAAGCTGTAAACGAGAGTAGAGAGATAATTTAGCTGAATGAACGGCATATGTAATTTTAGTTTGTCACCTAAATTTTAGGTCTTTAAATATTTTTTTCTATAATTAGCCTTATTTGTTTTGTAATTAGTGGTGCAGATTAAGAAGATTAAAAAATATATGGTGGTTGATAAAACATTTTAGGCCATGAATGTTTTACATCTAGTTGTTTCAGACAATGAATTTTTAGGATAACTTGTGTATTTTCATGTACTAATTCGGTTTACCAATCTGTCATCCTGCTACCGAGGGTCTAAAAAGATAAGTACTACCCGTATTCAATAATATTGGAGGCCGCGAAAGGGAGGAGCATGTTTGGTGCTTGGAGTGATATCTGTAAAAGTGTTTGTGCAATAAAACTGGAGTGTAAGAAACTTGTTACTAATTGCAGTACTGTGAGCATCACACAAGACCCTTGGTGACCGAAGGCGCCGAACTTTAAACTCCGGGAACCGGACCGAATACTAGGTGAGCTCACGAGAGTCTCGTACCTGATTGATGATGACAGGGCAGATGGAAGACAGATTCGATCCACTCCAGCTTCAGCATTAAGGACGCAGCAGACATACTCGAAATCCAATTTCGAGCACCCGTCAGGGCTCTGATAAATGGGCTTGGCATCCCGGTCCAAATGTGAGGTTTACGTTCAAATCGATGTATCACACTCTGAAGACCGATCATCGATCTCCGTACTATCTAAACCAGCAAGACATCATCCTAGACCTGGATAATGGTTTCTAGCCGAAGTTATGGAAGTTTAGGGTTCCGGCACGGGCAAAGCATTACGCTTGGAGGTTATGCCTCGACTCTTTGCCTACTGTAGAAAACCTAAGAATGAGAACAATGCAAGTGCATCTGACCTGTCAGCTATGTAATGAAGACGGTGGCACGACAAAACATCTGTTTTTGGATGCACCTATGTTGCTATGATGAGGCATCTGCTTGGACTTGGGGGGTACGATTACAGCTAGCGAGAGGAACAGAGGAGATGGTGGGTTCTTCAGCTATCACTAGATACAGAGGAGTGCAAAAAGGGCTAATCCTTGAATCCTGTGATGCAATATAGTTTCATAAAAATTACAAGCTTTTCCAATGAAAGAACCTAACAGCGGAGCAAAACACGGCATCGGTGGTGACATCACTACGAACCTTCTTAAAGGAGAACCAATGGCCGAAAAAAGGTGTCAGCATCTCTCGATCTAGAAAGCGTCCTACGGCCGCCGTCAGATTTAAGGCACATTCTCTTTAACGCCAGACTGAGCCATGGCATAATAGGACTTGGCATTCTTGCATGCGATAAGAATGGATCATTCCTGTGAGAAGAAGCATATAAGGTCGCGGATGAGCATGATGTTTTGTTTGCAGAAGTCTCGACACTTCTGGAGGCTATAAATTGGCACAGAGGTTACGGTGGCTGGGAAGTAGCAATAAGGGAATGCTTTGAACTTGATACTAATGGTCCATGGGGATCTCGAAACTCCGGCTAATTGCGTTACCTTGCTCCAAGAAATAAGAGCTGAATTCAGTTCAACAGGAATAGCATGGCCACACCAGGTACCAAGGCAAGAAAATTCAGATGCGCATTTAACAGCTACATTAGCTAACGATAACGATTTTGATTCTTTTGAATGGAACTCTATCCCGAATGTTGGACGTTTTCCAGCACCTTGACATAAAATAAACTTTTTACTTTAAAAAAATCGATTTGATATAAATCCTTCTACTATCTTAGTTTAGCATCTTTGTCCCGTTTCAATTTTTAGAATAATATTGTAATGATAATTTATTAGTCGGAAAAACTATTTGACAATGCAGTTATTTAAATAGAAAGTGTCAATACTTTATTTTATTTTATTTTTTAAAAATTGGGTAATCTTTTTACTAGGTATATATTAAAAAGCGGAGAGTGGCGGTATAAAAAAAACACCGCCAACCACCGCCGAAAAATAATAAACTAAAATATATAAAACGATGTCGTATTGACAGACGGTGCCGCCATATTATTTATGTTAGGCACCTATTTTAAATTTTCGTTTGTAGACGGTTAATTACCTATTTTTCGTTTCTTTATAATTACCTATTTTATACAAAATTATGCCATGTCTTTCGTTTGTTTGCTTTTCTTTCATTTTACACATATCTTTTAAGAGAAAGTCTCTAGAGAGACCGTCCATGTTATAAACCAAGGACTATATAGTAATGGTATGGTAAAATAAAACAAGGAGGTCCTTAATTGCAATATACTCAAAATAGTTACTATTCACGCGCACTATTCATTGGTCTGTTACTATTCACTGAACTGCACTATTCACTGGTCCGTCACTATTCACTGGGATGCACTGTTCATTGGACGACACTGTTCATTGGGCTGCACTGTTCATTGGACTGCACCAAATCTCACATCTGGCCATACATGCGTAAAACAACCAGAATATGGGGATTTTAACATATAAGGTACACATTATAGGCGGAAACATGAACATGAACATCTAAACATGCTACCCTAGCTAATTTCCACACACCAAACCTCACATCTGCCCATTCATGCCTCAAACAGACCAGAACATGGGGATTTTAATACAAAAGGTCCACATTATAGGCAGAAACATGAACACGAAAATCTAAACATGCTACCCTAACCAATTTTCACACACCAAACCTCACATATGACCATACATGTCTCAAACAGACCAGAACATAGGGATTTTAACACATAAGGTCCACATTATAGGCAGAAACATGAAATGGACATCTAAACATGCTACTCTAACCAATTTTCACACACCAAACCTCACATCTGGCCATTCATACCTCAAGCGTACCAGAACATGGGGTTTTAAGCACATAAGGTCCACATTATAGTCCCAAACATGAACACGAACATCTAAACATGCTACCCTAGCCAAATTTTCACACACCAAATCTCACATATGGCCATTCAAGACTCAAACAGATCAGAACATGGGGTTTTAAGCATATAAGGTCCACATTATAGTTCCATACATGAACACGGACATCTAAACATGCTACCCTAACCAATTTTCACACACCAAACCTCACATCTGATCATTCATGCCTCAAACAGACCTTAATATGGGAATTTTAGTACATAAGGTCCACATTATAGCACAAACATGAACATGTACATCTACACATGCTACCCTAACCAATTTTCACACACCATCACATCTGGTCGTTCATGCCTCAAATATACAGAAACATGGGGATTCTAACACATAAGGACCACATTATAGGCGGAAACATGAATATGAACATCTAAACATGCTACCCTAGCCAATTTTCACACATCAAACTTCACATCTTGTCATTCATTCTTCAAACAGACCAAAATATGGGAATTTTAACACACAAGGTCCACATTATAGGTAGAAACATGAACATGAACATCTAAACATGCTACCCTAGCCAATTTTCACACACCAAACCTCACATCTGGCCATTCATGCCTCAAACAGACCGGAACATGGGGATTTTAGCACATAAGGTCCGCATTATAGGCTCAAACATAAACGTGAACATCTAAATAGAGCTGGCAAAATATTACCGAACCCGAAAACCCGACCGATTATACCGAACCCGAACCCGAAATAAGACCCGAATAGTGATACTTGTTTGATGACCCGAACCTGAATTACACCCGATACACCCAAATCCGAACTAAAAGTTTCAAACCCTATAGAACCCGTACCCGAACAGAACCCAAACTCGAATCAGACCCGAACCCGAACCCGAAAAACACCCAAAATCCAAAAACACCCGAACTTGGTCTGAACCCAAACCTGAAAAATACCCAAACCTGAATAACACCCGATCCAAAAGGTACCTAAATTGATCTTTGCCCAATAATTTGGACTTAAATCAAACGATACCCAAATATTATTATTATATTTAATTCTTAACTTTTTATTACTATTCTACTAATATAGTTTTTTATACTAATTAATAATTAGTGTAGCTACTAGCTACCATTCACCAAATAAAATGAAGTGAACTAAACTATATTGAATTGAACTGGTCTACGAATAGGTTGAAGAGAAAAATAATGGCTTATTCATTATTTCAATTTAATCAAGTTTCAATTCAGTTTGATTAATAAAATAATGTTTACTTTTTTTTGTCATATCATTTTATATAATTTAATTCAACTCTAAATCTCTCTATTGATTAAAAGTAACTAAATTTGACACGAATTAAAAGTCAACTAATCTTGGTTGTGTAAGATAAACTTGCAAATACATATATAGTAACAACATTACCTATAAAGATAACTTAAGAGTTAAAAAAATACTAAAACTATAATTGACCTAATAACTATTATATATTTAAATTAATAAATTTATTTTAATGATATGCTTATTACAATGTTATATGTTATTACTTATTAGTCTCTGTGGATATAAGTTCTCATTATATATCTTGAAACATTAGATAAAAAAAACTTTTGGGCACAAACTTAATTCTACTATATAATATACATTTATCAAATGTTTAAGATGAATAATTTTTCTATGGTCATTATAAGTTTATAGTTCAAAATAAAATAAATTTTAATTAAATGTGTTTTAACGTGATCTTGACCGAGTATATCTGAATCAAACTCGACTCAAAAGAGATTGTATCCGAATTGTATCTGAAATTGAACAAACTAAAACCAAAAGGAAAAATCCAAATCCGAATCAAACCCGATATTTTTTTCAAAACAACTGACGAGACCCAAAACCGAAACAATGAAATCCAAACCCGAACTGAAACCGATAATTTTTCAAAAGACCCGATGGGACCCGAACCCGAAAAAACCCGATCAAGACCCAAACCCGAATAAAAGTCATATACCCGAACTATACCCGAACCCGTTGGGTGTCACCCAAACCCGACCGATAGACCCGTTTTGCCAGGTCTGCATCTAAACATGCTACCCTAACCAATTTTCACACACCAAACCTCACATATGACCATTCATGCCTCAAACAGACCAGAACATGGGGATTTTAACACATAAGATCCACATTTAGTCCTAAACATGAACACGAACATCTAAACATGCTACTCTAGCCAATTTACACACACCAAACCTCACATCTGGCCATTCATGTCTCAAACAGACCAGAATATGGTGTTTTAAGCACATAAGGTCTACATTATAATCTCAAACATACACAAACATCTAAACATGCTACCCTAGCCAATTTTCACACACCAAACCTCACATCTGGTCATTCATGCCTCAAACAGACCAGAACATGGGGATTTTAGAACATGAGGTACACATTATAGGCACAAACATGAACACGAACATCTACACATGCTACCCTACCCAATTTTCACACACCAATCCTCACATCTGGCCATTCATGCCTCAAACAGATCAAACATGAGGTTTTAAGCACATAAGGTCAACATTATAGTCTTAAACATGAACACGAACATCTGAACAAATCAAATCATCTAAACATCTAAACATGAACACGAACACCATGACCCTCCGATCTACAACACAGAACACTAATAAATCAAAAACAAACAAAAAAATCCGTGAACAAATCGACAAAGCCGACGAAATTAAAGAGATCCGAAACTTTACTTGATAGATCGCACATCCCCATCGCTATTGGAATCGAAAAACCACATCAAATTGGGAAGAAATTTAGAGTTTAGATTTGGGGGAAAACGAGAGCGAAGGATTTTGGGGGAAAACAAGAGCTCTGGAGAAGATGAAAAGTGGGGGAGAGAGAAAGAGGATTTTTATACTTATACTATACTATTTTATGAAATTGCAAAAGTAGCCCCCACGTATTTCATGTCTTTTCAACATAGCCCCCGCGCATTTTTTTTCTTTACATTGAGTCTTGTCTATAATTTGGACGGTCTCTTTTGAGAATTTCTAATTTTTAAATTTTCGTTTGATTTGTTTATATATAGTAATATAATATTTATTTTCATATACAAAGATTAATATATACAAAGATTCTTATATGTTAATTAATGTATGTCGTTTTTTTCAAGATATTATTACCATAAATTTGTAATTACCAATATTCTATTACCATAAATTTATATTAATCAAATCAAATCAAATATAGTTATTTACTATTATCTATATACATATAAATAGGCCAGGGTTTGTGTTGAATCAACTCATACATAACTAAATTTGCATGAATCCCATGCCGTAGCATGAATAGAATTGACGCAGACCAGATCGAAGGTTGTGACTTTATGTTTGGTACGGAAGATAATGCATAGCCTGGAATATGTTGGTTTGAGTTCTTGATGATTTCAACATGAGATCGACGGAGCTGGTGATCATTTAATAGATTCATTTAGGAAGATGGTGATCATTTAGAAGATTTGTAGGAGATCATAGAAGACCCTTACGAAGATTCAATATAACATCGATTGGGATGATTATTACAATATTTTATAACAGATGGAACGGTGTTTTTCCCAGTGTGTTGAAAAAAATTGAGTTTAAAGTCATGACGGGGGTGTGATGGTTGTGGCGGCGACAAATACTACTATTTAAACATTATCAGTTTGCCGGGCTAATATTAAGATCCCAGTTATGGCCAATTCGTCAACCTGAGCTGCCACTACAACAGGCTAAGTAGAGCAAGGAGTTGGAAGATGGAGGCGAATAAAGGCAGAGAATGAGTGAGGCATATTATCAAACATCTGGAGTGCGTCAAATATAGTTTTACAAAAAAAATCCAAAATTCAACTGCAGACGACAAGAAATTTGGGAAGAAAACTGAGCTAGAGTAAGTACCTGCTAAACTCACAAGACCCGACCTTGAAACGTTCAAGACGAGTGTATAGGCCTGTAAAGGGTCACAGTAGAAATTTATTATGACAATATAAATTTACGGTACGATGATAAAAGTGAGTAGAAAAAAAGAAATCTAATTATAAAAGAAGGGAAGGGCCTCCACAAATTATACTACTATTTAAGAAGGTTTTGTTTTGCGTTTTAATTATTATATGAAATTTAGATTGTTTTCCGATTTTAATCAATGGTTGTTTCTCATCTTAATTATTGTTCATCATTTTTGCAGAAACTATGATAATCACAATTTCACGTGTGATAATGCCATCAAGTGATTACTTTTCAAGGGATTTTGTAGTTTTGGCCTCCACCCCTGATTTTATTTATGAAAATATTGAGGATATACGTTTATACCAAATTGCACATTATATACACGGTCTCTTTTTGTTTAGCAAGCTCGATAAGGATTTATATATCATATCATAAAAATCAATTTTATAACATTATTCTTTTATTCTTCATTATTAATAATTTATGATTGTTTAATCGATTATATATGATGGTAAATAGGTGCAATAAAATATTTTCTTACCTTTAATGGTTATCTGATAGCAAAGATAAGAATATTGCTATAATTATCATAACATACAATCTATATATCTTCATTTTATTAGTTTATTTGTAATATATTTGACGTTGAATTACTCAATCGAGAACAATGGAATTGATTAATGAAACTTGTTTTACTATAGAAAGAGAATATATATCATGTTTAATTACTTAAATAGACCGACATAGTGGTATTGGAATTATTGTAAGGAATCATAAAGGCTCAGTACTCATTTTGAAAATGATTCATACACAGTCTGTATCTCCTTTACATGCTGAATTGATTACTATTAAGAAAGGGATAATGACTGCTCAGGAGCTTCACTTGCATAATTTTGAAATTGATTCTGATTGTAAACAAGCAGTGACAGGAACACTCAATCCTTATGCATGTGACTAGAGATTTTTCTCTGTGTATTCAGATTAGAGACTTAGGGCCTGTTTAATACGCCTGAACTGAACTGAACTGAACTGAAAAATACTGAACTGAACTGAACTGAACTGAAAAACACTGAACTGAACTGAACTGAACTGAAAAATATATTTGATTCTTTTATATAACATATATGTATATTTAAAATTCTTATTAAAAAACAAGCCATTGAAGTATATTGAATTGAAATGAACTGAACAAAACTGTATCGAAAAAACAAATCACTACATCAACATTAGCTAAATTTCATCAAATTTATATTTCATCATTATCATAGAAGTTAAACATAATTGAACTAAAATATACTGAACTGAACTTTATTGAACTGAACTTTATTGAACTGAATTGATATAGCCAAATTGTGCTATATTTTATCAAGTCAAGTTTTATTAGAATCAAACATAATTAAGTTGAACTTACAAAAGTATGCATTGATACAATATAATTAGAAAATGTTTATCAAATCATATTTCATGAATACTAAACTGACTTGAACTGAATTGAATTGAATCATATTGAACTAAACTTAATTGGACCAATCCAATTAAACTTAATTGAACTGAATCATACTGAGCTATAATTGAACTGAATTGAAGAAAATGATCAATGCATTGATACAACTAGATGAGGTTGTATTTTGTCAAGAATATAAAACAGAACTGAATTGAACTACACTGAACTGAATTGAACTGAGTGAACTGAATTGGACTACACTTAACTGAACTGAACCGAGTTGAACCACACTTAACTAAAATGAACTGAATTGAACTACACTTAACTGAACTGAACTGGATTTTCCATATGAACTTAAAATATATAAATTATATTTTCATTGAACTGAATTGAAGAAATCGATCAATGCATTGATATAACTAAATGAGGTTGTATTTTATCAAGAATAGAAATAGAACTGAATTGAACTACAGTGAACTGAGTTGAACTGAATTGAACCTACTGGACTGAGTTGGACTACACTTAACTGAAATGAACTGAGTTGAACCATACTTAACTAAGATGAACTGAATTGAACTACACATAACTGAAATGAACTGGATTTTCAATATGAACTTAAAATCATGAAATTATACTTTTGTTGGACTGAATTGAAATAAACTATATTTTTTCTAAACTAGATTGAATTGTGTTGAATTATTAACATTTAATTTTTTTAATTTTTTAAAAAAGTACAATGCACTGAACTGAAAAATACTGAACTGAACTGAACTGAAAAATACTGAACTGAACTGAAAAATACTGAACTGAACTAAAAAATACTGAATTGAACTGAAAAATACTGAACTTAACTGAACTTAACTGAATAATATTCAGATAAGTTGTACTAAACAGGCCCTTACTGCCAATTAATGCTAAAATTACTCATACCTTCAGAGAGGCTAATAGACCAACATATTACTTGGCTAGATCTTCTTTGTCTCAGCAGAATAGCTCTATTATTGATATGATGCATGCTCCACATGAGCTGAGAGGGCTTATAACCCTGGATAAGATTGGCTTGGCTAACACTAGAGCCTTCGATCATGATTTATAGAACAGACTCACTCGGTTTTTTCTTTTTCAGAAGAAGAACAGATTCACAGGACCAACAGAGCTGCTCAGGCCAACTAACAAAGGGAGTTCTTAATCCACTTTTGACAAGAGGTCTCCAGAAACAGCTTCTGCTTACATCCTCAATGAACAACATTAGCCATTTTTGAACCATTTTTATGGTTTTTTTGGGCTACTTGTAAATAGAAAGACTCGTGAATGTACTGTGTAGTTTAAATCAAAGGGTGGTAAAATTGTGTTTCGGTATTTATTTACTCGATCACTAACCTGCTCCCCTTTATAAGATTTAACCACAGGAATTCTTTCATGAAGTCACCTAGATATTTAGCAATTTTTTGAGAAGTTTTACAAACTTCTGAGGGTGAAAGCCCATGTAACTTTCAACTTTTTGGCTTATGCCAATTTTTTGGTTTGGGATGCCAAATAAATTCCCCCACCAATGTTGGTTTAATTTTAAAACAAAAATTTACTTAAATAGACCGGGCATATTATCCGTGTTAGTGAATATGTGATTGACAAATTTGTAGGACCATCAATGGCAAGTATATACAAATCATTCATTTTATAATACTAACCAATCATATTCCGTTAAATATCAAAATTTATTCAGTTCAATTCAGTTCAATTTTGCTAAAATCCATGAAATTCATTTAATTAAAATCTTGGTTAAATTAAATCAAATTTAGTGTTTCATCCCAATTTTGATAATTCAGTTTAATTTAATTAATTTTGCAAGATTCTTATTCAAATTCACTTAAATTTAATTTAACAAATTTAATTTGAAAAAATGTAATGAAACTAAACTAAGCTAAAATTATAAAAAATGAATTTATTTTATTTTAACTTCATTAAAATTAATGAAATTGAATTGAATTGAATTTAATCTAATACAAGTTCATTACCTAATTATATCATATATAAACTTCTCTCTCTAGAAAGTTTGCTCTGCCTTCTCTCTAGAAAAGAGCTACACGCGCCACCTCCTAATAAGAAAAATAGCCAATTTTCTGACCGTTACCTACTGACACAACCGATAATGTATCTTTAACGGCTCCCCAATGGGGGAACCACCACAAAATTCCGGCGAAACATCTGCCGGAAAAACCTTCTTTCAACCTCTCACTTCCAGACCACCACCACTATCATCTACCCTGCAATCCAATCCCGAAATCCGCCCAATCACGACATTCAATGGCAAGCCCTTTTGCATGTACCCAACAAAATCAATACAAACGCTGGTTGCGCATTACCAGAATGCGTTGATTGGTAAATTTCAGAGGGCAAAGCCGCCGATGCCGATGATTCAGACAGCGGTTCAGGCGATGGGCTTCAACCACAACTTTCAGCTGGGATCGCTAGATTACAACGTTCTTCTCAGGTTCCAGAGCAAGGATGATTACCAGAAGTTTTGGCTGAGACAATCATGGACAATAACTGGAGCAAGTATGAAAGTTCTGAAATGGTCACCGGATTTCTCACCGGAGCACGAATCCCCAATTTCTCCGGTCTGGGTAACGGTAAGAGATGCCCCTCTCTATTACTGGAACAATTCAATGATTGAGGATCTTGGAAATCAGATAGGAAAGTTTATAAAGCGTGATTCTGCTACCAATTTTATTTCTAGACCTTCAGCACTGAAATTGTGTGTAGAAATAGATGTCACAAAGGAATTGCTGCATCCTATTTAGATAGGACATCCTGGTAATTTTAGGGACTGTGAAATCATATAATATGAAAATGTCCCCATTTACTGCCTACATTGCAAGAAGTTAGGGCATAAGGACAACAATTGTAGGGCTCAGCATCAAGAGCTTAGAAAATGGTGACAGAAAGACAGAAAGAATCCTCAGGCACAGGACACAAGGTCACAAAATCAGCAGCAATCTAGACCATCTTCATCAGGACTCTCTAGACATGAAAAAGACCAAGGTGCAGCCCAGCAATGGGTGAAGGTGCCACATAAAAAGGGAGGAGAAAATCCTACACAGATGGAGATACCCAGAAGTAGTGATGAGAATCAACAACAAATGGTGCCATACTAACCTCAAAGGCTCCAACCTTTCAAGCCATCTCAGTTCACAAAGGCTGACAAGCCATCTCAGTTCACAAAGGCTGACAAGCCATCTCAGTTCACAAAGGCTCACAAACCATACCACATATCCTTTTCATATGATGATATAGATATGATTCAAAAATAGAAAGAAATTAGGTTTCAAAAAATGACTTTAGCACAAAGAGAAAAACAGTCTGCCATTGTTCCTTACTACAAGGTTCAGACATCAAATGCTTTTTTTCTATTTTGCAGATTGAAGATGAGTGCCAGGAGGAATATGATCAATTTCAGACAGATGATACTCCAGGAATACTCATAGAAGAAATCCAAGAAGTTCAGCCTGAACCAAAGCAAGCTGACAAGGCAAACAAAAAGGGAAGTTCTTCTGAATCTATCAGTAGGAACTTAAGACCCAAACCAAAAATCAAATACACACCTTAATAATTAGTCACAGATTAGTAGGTAACTTACTAGTTTGGAATATTAGGGGATATGGAACATCCATAGATAGACTCAAAACTTTGCTTTCTGTTCATCATGTCTCAATACTTTGCATAATAGAACCCATGCATGATAACAGTCAAATAAATAGCTTGCAATTTGAGATAGGATTTCAAAATTGTATTGCAGCAGAAGAGGCCAAAATATGGCTATTCTACAAAAATAATTTTACTATTGATATCTTGTCCCAAACTGACCAATTCATACAGGTATCAATCACAGAGAATGCAACTCTTGAGAAATGGACTAGTGTATTTGTGTATGCCCATGTTACTAGAATCCCAAGAAGACAGTTATGGCAAGATTTGATTAGCCTTCAACCTGCTCCAACTCTGTATGCTGGGGATTTTAACACAGTGTTATCAGTACAGGAACATAGAGGTCAGCATTCTCCTCCACTTGGCAGTATGAGACACTTCAGGGAGTGGATGGATCAGCTCATATTGATAGAAATTCCCACTGTTGGTAATCTGTTCACATGGACTAACAACAGAATGAAGGATGATAGGCTGTTACAAAGATTAGATAGAGGGATATGCTCATCCGAATGGATTGCTCAGTTTCCTCATACATCAATCCAAGTTCTCAATAGGACTACCTCAGACCATAACCCTCTCCTCATTTCTATACAAGATGCAACTGAGGTGGTGCCAAGGCCTTTCAGGTTCCAAGAAATGTGGATCAATAGGGCTGACTTCTTTTAACAGGTTAAAGCAAGCTGGGACCAGACACCAGAACTCACAGGAATGGAGAACATGGTATATAAGTTGAAGAGGGCAAAAATTATGCTGAAACAGTGGAACAGGGAACTTTTGGGAATGTGCACCAGAATTTGATTGACTCAGAAAACAAAGTTGCAGAATTAGAAGAGGTCTACCAGGCAAGCAATGCAGAAAGTGACCTCAGCCATCTCAACAGAGAAAATGCTCTCCTTATAAGGGCTCAAAAGGAAACAGTTACTTACTGGAAGCAGAAAGCAAATATAAGGTGGCTTCAGGAGAGAGATGCTAACACCAGCTTCTTCCACCACAATGTTAAGGAAAAAAGGGCAAGATCAAGGATTTCAAAAATAAAGAGCTCTGAAGGACAGTGGATTACAGACCCTGAGATGATAAAAGGAGAAGGAATTAACTTTTTCAAGCAGTTACTTATTGGAGAACCAGCAGAAGGAAATGGTCAATATATGGAACACTTTATGGAAGTGATTCCTTCAGTCATAACAGAAGAAGATAATGAGGCCTTGATAGTAGAAGTGGGAATGGAAGAGTTAAAGAATGTTGTCTTTGATCTCAGCAAAGAGGCATCAGCAGGAGTAGATGGCTATTCAGGCCTTTTTTACACCAGCTGTTGGGAAATCATCAGACAATATTTATTGGAATCAGTAGCAAAGTTCATGTCAGGAAAGTTGCTACCTAGAGCCATATCCAGTACATGGCTTGCACTCATCCCCAAAAAAATCAACCCTTCCTCTTTTGCAGACTTCAAGCCCATTAGCCTATCCAATTTCCTAAACAAGATATACTCTAAAATCCTTATGGAAAGGTAGAAGCCTCTTATGAATAAAGTGGTGTCTCCTCAACAAACTGGATTCATGGCTGGGAGGGACATAACAAATAATGTGTTGCAGATGATGGAAATGAAAAATCTGCTCAGGAAAAATCCAAGATATCAGAACATTATGGTAAAGCTGGATATGCAAAAAGCACTTGACAGAGTTTCATAGGGGTTTTTTAAACTCAGTTATGCTCCACTTTAGTTTTCATGGAAAATTTGTCAGACTTATCCTTCAGAATATATCCCAGGCATGGTTTTCAGTGCTCATTAATGGAGTTAGTAGTGGCTTTTTCAAATCAAACAGAGGGATTAAGCAAGGAGATCCAGTCTCTCCATTTATGTACAACATCATTTCAGAAGGATTTTCAAGGGGAATCCAAAGGCAGTTTAGCATACACTACTTGGAAAACTTCATCATGCCAAGAGGGGTTCAGCCACTATCTCATCTCATGTATGCTGATGATACAGCAGTGTTCATCTCAGCTAAAAAAAGGAATTTACAAAGACTCAAGGCATTTCTGGAAGCATATGAAGGGGTATCAGGACAGACAGTAAATTTTGATAAGTCTGAAATTTTTACTCACCCCAAAGCCACAGTAAGCAAGATCAGAATGATCAGGAGGACACTAGGAATGAAGATGGGGAAATTTCCATTTATATATCTGGGGGATCCAATTTTTCATGGCAGGAACAAGGTGATATACTATCAGGGAGTACTGGAAAGAATGGAAAAAGTGGTTATGAACTGGAAAAATAAATGGCTGACTAGTGCTAGAAGGCTCATTCTCATCAACTCAGTCCTGTTAGCCATTCCAACACACATCCTTGCAACCCTAAATCCACCAAAACAGGTTATTAAACAAATGGAAGGCATAACATCAAAATTCTTTTGGGGGCATACTGAGAGGGGTCAGAGGAAGAGCTGGAGGAGATGGAATAGATTAGCTGTGCCTACTGAGGAAGATGGGTTGGGATTCAGGAGCATTAGAGCCACGGTCCAGGACTTTTCCTGTAAAATTTGGTGGAAACTTCAGCAAAACAAAACAATCTGGGCTCAATATATGTGGTCCTTGCCAGAAACTTACAAGAATTCCCAGGCTTGGAAAAGAGTATGCAGTGTCACTCCTTTTGCAAATGAACAGACAAGAATAATTTATGGGAAAGGAACCAGCTCTTTCTGGGATGGGAAATGGAGCATTGTTTTATCAGTGGCCTGAGTATATACAAATTCCTTTTCCACATCTTACAGTGCAGGAATTCTTCTCCAATAAAATTTTCTATCTAACACAATTGGAGCCTCACTTGGCTACTAGATGTTTTAATCTTTTGCCGGAAGCAGAAAATAATTATACTCATGAAGATAGGCTTATCTGGAAGCCAGGAGCAGATGGAAACTTCTCAATAAGTTCAGCATATCAGCAGATCAGAGATAAACAGCCAATTCACCATCTAATGAAGAAGGTATGGTCCAGGTATATCCCAAAAAAAATTTCCATTCTTGTATGGAGAATTAAGAACAGACTCCTTCCTTTTGATGGCATTTTGAAAAAAATTGGAATTTATCTACCTTCAAAATGTCTTTTCTGCTGCAATATGGACACAATAGAGCATTATTTTAATTAGTGCCATGAGTCACTGGAAATATAGAATTCTATACATGCTTTACTTGCATTACAGACTCCCACATTTCACACACTTAGGCACAGACTCAATTTTTATTTCCATCATGCAAGATTTTCTAAGATCCATTCAACAGTCATTAAAACTGTCACATCTTTAACTGTTTGGTTCTTATGGAAAAAAAGGAATTTAAAATTTTTTTTAGGAACAGTCAATGGGAAATCAGGTTATAAGTGAGTCTGTTGCCAAAATGTCCAGGAATATATTCACAGTACAACCATTAAAAGGAAATCTGGATAGGAACAATTTTTTAATCTCCACTGGGCTTATACCTTTCATTAAGATGAAAAGGCCAAAGCTTGTGAAAATTATAAAATGGTATCCCCCAGATTCTGGATATAAAATAAATATTGATGCTGCATATAAACAAAATCAGGCTGGGATAGGGGTGATTTTAAGAGATAGCAGAGAGACAGTTATTTTAATGAGATATATGTCATCTCTCTGCTCATCACCTACACATGCAGAAAATGAGTGCTATCTTACAGGGATATCAGATGGGAAGGGACCTTGGCTTGCAAAATTTTTCTGTGGAAACTGACTGTTTGCAGGCACTAAAGTGCATCATGTCATCTACCACAAGCAAATGGGAGATATACTCAATCTGTACTCAAATACATGAGTGGCAAAAGAAGCATCAGTTAACCCACATATGCAGAGAAGGAAATAAGCCAGCTGACTTCCTGGCAAAATTAGGGATTATTGCACAAGGCATTCATGACATCTTATGGTCTGAAGCACCCCCAGAGCTCAAAGGGATGCTAGCAATGGACAAAATTGGTATTCCATCTATCAGAACTCAAGCTATCAGCAATTAATTTCAAGAACACACACTGCTGGTTTTTCCTCTATATTACAGGTACACCTATGGAGTCAGGAGAGAATGCAGCAGAGTTTCCTTGTATTGCAAAGGACTGCACTCATGAAGGATCACATCATATCTTCTATTGGAGAGATACCTATGTATATATAATTTTGATCACTAGATTAGCAATTTTTTGGTAATCTAGTCTGATACTATGGATTATTATTCTTGATTTCAGTTTTTGGGTGGTAGAATTGTGCTTCAACCTTTGCTGGATTGATCACTAACATGCTCCCTAAAGTTCTATGGCTCAAGAATGATAACCTATCTCCATAGTATTAGAAGTCTGGAATAGCCACAGTAGGTTATTCTTTTTGAAAGCTTCATGCTTTAGAGCAAATGCTCAGAACTGTAAAAACTCTCTGCCAGAAATGGCTTAGCTCTTTGGTTTGGGGTGCCAATTAATTCCCCTCACCAATGGTGGTTTAACTTAAAAAAAAAATCTAAAATATTTAGATGTTGCTGAAAATAATCTTAATTGAATTAGATACTTCCTCCGTCTCAGCCTAATGTGCACTCTGACTTTTTGACACTATTTGTTTTTAAATTTTGACCGTTTATTTAAATAGATATATAATCATGAATATTATCATATTTGGTATCATTAAATTAATCGCAATATAGAGTATTCAAGTATCAAATTTTTATTTTTCGATAATATAAGTAAATAAAGATACGGTTGGTCAAAGATGTGTGTTGGATTATGTGAAAAGTCAACTATGCTAATTTAGTTGAGATAGAGGTAAGTTAGTGAACTCAAACCAAACTGAATTGACTAGAATTAACTAAAAATGAACTGAATTATAAATACAAAATAGGGGTATAAATGTCTTTAATTCAAGAATTAATTATATGAATATAGGCTAAAAAATTACCGTCATTTTTAAATATTATGCAAAACTTACACCTTACTTTCAAATTATGAAACTTACCGCTCTTAATCAAAATTTTCAATAAAAAAAGGCTTTATGGTATGAACACGACATATCCATGGAAATATTCATTTATCAAAGAAAGTCGACATTAGGTAAATAAGTAAATTACTTAAAATAATAATATGTTGAAAATACTCTTATACATTGTGAAAGTACTCAAAATCGGGAATAATCAGGATTTCAAAAATAAGAATCTGAAGTCATACAACAATTTACCTTAATTAATGATGGACTCTTTATATTAAATATAGATACTTTATTTTTTGAAATAGTATCAAATAGATACTTTGTATTTGTGATGATACTCATTATTTGTACTCGTCGGCAGAGTTGGGTTTCACTTTGGTGATCCCTAAATTGTCGCGGGTTATGAGTTTTCTCATCGGCAGAGTTGTGCGTCGCTTAGCAAACCCTAAGATGCTTGTGAGAATGTCGACATGGGTGTATACTAAAATCACTTTTAGATTCATATGATTTTCGAATAGTTTTCACTATCTTGTAAATCAATAATACACTAATTGTATGTACTTTTTACCTTATTACAAGATTTTTTATGGTATGGTGAGCCAAATAAATTTCACCCCACTTTAAGTTGTTTTAAATTTTTAAAAAAATGAAACTCATTATTTGTATTTTAAACATATATAAGTAAAACTGCCAACGCGCGGTTCGGTTAGCCTAGTTATTTAAATAAATCTCCAATAAAATCCCACCTTTATCTCCACTAAGGAGAATTGATCCAACAAGAATTGAACCCTGAACTTCTGAATAAATCTATTGATATTTTACCACTATAGACATCCTCAATTCTTCAATAAATATAATTTTGAGTTGATTTTGAAAGTGCAAATATAAACACTGAGTTCTTTTTAAAAGTTATTGTACAATGGTATGAATTTATTCGGAAAAAAAGTATTAATCTGACTACTAACTCAGTATTACTTGAATCCGCATTCTGATTTTTGACACTATTTATTATTAAACTTAACCGCATATATAAATAGATATATAATCATTAATATTTTCATATTTAGTATTGTTAGAATAATCGTAACATGTGATATTTATATATCAAATTTTATTTTTTTTTTATAATATAAGTAAATAGTGATACAGTTGGTTAAAAATGTGTGAAAAATCAACTGTGAAGATGAGAATGAGACAAATGTTACGAGTTTTTGGACAACTATGAACTAAGTAATTTCGAACAATATGGCCTTGCTTTTTTTTCTCTTTAATATTTTAACAATAATATGCGTCAAAGCAAAATCTAGTCAAAACTCAATAAATGGGCATCAGAAGTCTAGAACTTCATATGCAGGTGCGCTGGGAATGGGCTTAGAGCATCAAGAAATTAATCCATGAATATGACAATATGGATGTTCTTGAAGCTGGAAAACCTAGCCTTCTTTTACAGACTGAGAGTGGCTTTTGAGTTTTGAGGAAAACCATGTCTTCATTGGTGGCTATGTTCCTGTCAGAAACTAAGGTTGGGTTTAATTTATATCTCTGCTAAATCTATCTGGGCTCAAACAAGCTGAGGAGAAAGAACATTCTTGAGATTTCACCAAAACAGCTGGGATACAAGAAGAAGTGGAAAATCAGCAGCATTTTGATCTTCAACATTTCTCTCTCAATCTTACAGAAGACCTAAAACTATCGAATGACAGTTGATTCCAGATTCGACCGTTCTAATGGGGATAAATAAAAAGAGCAACTTCTACGATAAAAGAAGACTGCTATTGTTCACAATGACATTGCAAGAATACCTATCTTCAAACTCCATATCCGAAAACGATGAATCAATCCTCCTCCTTTCCAAGGATCCACAACAGCTCCCATTCTTTGCATTCTGCACCACCCTCCATCCTAACATGCACGGGATCTTAATACAACACCAAACTAATGAAACAGGACAGCAAACCATCAATGCACATGCACTGCAAGCGCATTCAATCACCATAGACCGCACACTTGACCCATCTTTTGGACATGTCTTGGCTACAACCATGCTGTGAACTCGCCAACTTTGATGCAAATGATGAAATGATTCTTACCATTTAAAAGTTCATATCCCTTCACCACTTTTGGAGAAGGAATATATCCTGCCGTCCATAAGGCCAGATTCCTTCTTTTTATTCCAAAAGGGATTACACCAAAAAGGTGAGGCTGCTATATTTGAATATCACCCTTGTTCCTAATCTCTATGCTATAATTACTTCATTCAAATCAAATCCCACAGCAGAGAGATTAACTACAATTATTCATACTTAACAATCCCAACATTCTTGACCACAGAGGAATTTTAACATTATTGGAAGATGGCATCCATTTTATTAGTTCTTAGATCAAACAATGACAGCAAATCCCCCACAGAATCATCACCACGTCCCCATATTTCAAGAATTCTACATCCATCCGTAAATGCTAAGAAGATGAAAGAAATCAAAAGAAAGATAAATGACAAGAGATGACCTAGTTCTGAGAAATTACCCTCCTCCTCACCAAAGAAATTACGTTATATAAAAACTCACATGGTAAAGAGAAGATGAGCAACAAAAACCTGTTGAGTATTCGCCGTAACCAAATCATTAACATCTATCCATACGCCATATCAAATCTGCACCTCTACGCTAATAAAAGTCGGTCTTTAGCACAGTTTATCTTCTTCGTCACTAGTATCATTAGGTTTCTTATCTGAATCATCATCATCATCATCATCTTCTTCTTCTTCTTCAGAGTCTAGAGACTCCTGTGCGACTAAAATGTTACCCAATTCCTTAACCAAATCCTCATCTAATTTGTCTGACTTCCCAGATAACTTCCTCTTCAGAACAGTCTCAAAAATAGATGAAAATGCATTCTGATCCCCATCATAAAGCTTCTTTATCTCCCTTTTCAGCTCTGCAAGTGGAATTAATAGCACCATGTCAAGTTCTCAACCATCCCATCTAAGTAAAATTTCATTTAGTATTTAACTGAATCGACATTTGAAAAGTATTGAGAGGGCGATTGTCATATTTCAAACATGTAACAGATACCCCCACTCAAAATGCTGATCAAAATACAGTAATTTCTTCAGCAGGCAAACTTGCAAATGGTATAGTTCTCCAAAAACTGGTTTTCAGTAATTACAAGTATTTTCTTCTAAGACTCTAGCAAAAGCTCGCATGTAAGACTCAAACATTCCATAAAATCCATCAAGCACAATCATCCATCAAACACATCAGATAACATCCCCCAATGACGAATTCAAGTAGGAAAAATCCTAATTTTTGTTTGGGAAGTGGGAAAAGAACACATAGAAAATCGTAAGTGAAACACCTAACCTTCGTTGCTGAGACTATCTGCATCGTGGGGTGGTTCAGAAGTAGATTCAGATGGCTTCGGAATTTCAGAAGAGAAAAACCTATGGAGGTTTAAAGAAGTGGAAGCTGGCAGGATTCGAGGAAGATTCGGCCGATGAAGTTTGGCGGCGGTGCCGTAGAAGGAGATGATTCTTGCTACAGAAACTGTCATGGCTTCGATCCTCTGTCTGTATTCACTTATTTTTCTCACGGAGAATCTTACAAGGGTTTACGTTTGCCAAAGGCAGTTTGTTTGCGAGTTGCAACTGTATATTGCCCAAACTTAATTAATTTAGAATAAACGGTTTTCTATGGCCCTAAATACACCAAATATACAATTTATGATTCCTAAAAAAATACAAAATGATTCTTCTCAATTTTGGTTTCCACCGGAACCAGTAACTTGTATCATAAACAATCTTCACATGCTTGGTTCTCTATACTTATCAATGGCAAGTCTGTTGAATTTTTCAAATCATATAGAAATATTAAATGGCAGTCTCCCCTTTTTTGTTTAATATCTTTAAAGAATCATTTTTTAAAAGTTTGACATACATTTTCATTAATGGGAAGCTAGGTCATCATAATCCGCCAAGAAATGTTGAGCCTGTTTCCCAACTCTCTTATGCTGATGATACTGTTTTTTATCTCAGTTAATAAGACAACTTTGATCAATCTTAAAGCTTTATTAGCTATTTTTGAAATAGTCACAGGATAGAGAATAAATTATTATAAGAGTGACTTTTTCTTAAGTAAGCATGCTTCAATTGCTAAGAGAAATAAGATCATTGACATTTTGGGTATGAAATAGGGCTCTTTCCCTTTCAAATATTTGGGTTTCCAGAATTTTGAAGGGAAATTATTGAGTTGTTATTTCAACCCACTCCTAGAACAAATTAGCAAAGAATTGAGTTTTTGAGACATAAGTGGTAATTTACTGGTGGTAAGATAACACTAATTTAGTCAGTATTGTATGCTATCTCACAACATATATTCACAGTAATGTTTCCTACATTGTATATCATTGAAACCATTGAAAGGATGTTTTCTATATTCCTTTGGGGATCATCTGCTGCGAAGGCAAAGAAGACCTGGAGAAAATGGTCAAGACTTTGCTTTCCAGTAGAACAATATGGATTAGGTTTCAGGTCCATTCCCTATATTGTGCAGACCTGCTCAATCAAGTTATGGTGAAAGTTTCAACATAATTCTGCAATCTGGACTCACTTTTTGCAGGCTCTACCACCCTCTTCAATGACTTAACAAACTTGGTTGAGAATCTGTCAGGTGAACCATATTGCAGAAAAATACTCAATGGTGATCCATGGGAATGGTTGCTGCAATTTTTGGACTGCTAAATTGGGACATGTTTTGGGCCTATCATAGAACTTTACCCATCTGAACTGACATCTATCACATGTGACTGTACTGTGGCTCAATTTATAGATAACAAAGACCCATTTTTGCCACAGATGTCTGGAGCGTTAGCCCTCCCTCTGTCTAGTAAGTTAAAAAACTATGTTTTGTATCATCACAGAGAGGATATGCTTATCTGGTAGCCAACACTCAAAGGCAATTTTACTTTTAAATCTGCATACCAGACTATCCATGATCACATACCTACCTCCCTTTCCTTGACAGAGCTGTGGAACATTAGAGTCCCCAAAAAAATAACCTTTATTGTTTGGAGACTCTTTATTTCCCTCCTACCGTTTGATGAGGTACTGGTACATTATGGTTTTCAGATTGCTTCCAAATGTCCATTCTGTCCCAGTCAGATTCTATATATCATTTTTTTATCTAGCCTCATCCATCTGGAAGGAAATGCTTGCTACTATTGGAACAAACGACATACCTTTTAGGTCCATTTGGGACAGATTATCCTATTATCTAACATATACTGGATTATCTAGCTTTCATGTTAAACTGATGAGACTTTTATGTTGTATAATTGTTTGGTGTCTTTGGAAGGCCAGGTGCAAATTTGTTTTTGAGGAGGTTAAACTTAATAGAGCTCTAACCATAAGAGAGATCAAGCATACTTTACAAACCTTTCTCTTGCATCCTCCATTGTGATCATATCAAAAGAAGCAGATAGATAGCTAGTTAGTGCTGCCTTCATTCCATACACTCAAAAACCTCCCAGACCTAGGCTGAAGGTCATCAAATGGACTAGGCCTAGTTTAGGCTTTAAGTTAAATGTTATGCTACTTTCCTGGGAATGTGGCCTAGTTTATATACTCGGAGACTCATCTGCCGATTTCATTGCTACTGGTACATCCTTTGCAGCTGCAGCCTCACTACTGGAGGTTGAAATCAAGGCTATCATAGCTGGGTACCAATTTGGGTCCCTTTATGGACATCACGGTTTCTGTATTGAGTTTGACTCACTGGTGGGCATTTCCATGATAAAAAAATCCAGTCACTGCACATTGGAAATTGTTTTAGTTGTGTGATCAAACTCATCTGATCATTCAAGCACCTTTGCAACATTCTCTCAGCCAAGCCAACCTTGTGGCGGATTCACTTACCAAATTGGCCCTGGCTCCGAAGCTAAATCAAATCTATACATGGGATATGTTGCCTTATGATATTAAGGTTGTTGTTCTACTAGATCAGTTGGAACTGCCTTCAATCAGATGCTAACAAGTTTGTGTCTCATCTCATCAACTCACCTCAATTCTGCAGTGCCTATGGTTTTGCTTCTGGAGTTGGAGCTTCTCAACTGGCATCACATGTAAATCTGGCTCTGTTTGCTAATCCTATTTGAGGCTGCATTGAGTTTTACTTGCAATTCTCTAAAAGATTTTGAGTAGGAATAGTTTTATTCTTTTGTATAGAGCCCTCTCTACTCTATTGAAAGCATTAGAGTGCTTTGAACTTTTGTCCTTGTAATTGTAACTCTACTTATTCTTGGCCATTTAAGGATTCAATTTCCCTAAAAGTTATACAAATAATTAAACATACTTCTCACTAATTTCTTGCCTATTATATTTACTAATTATAGTAAAATTTACTCTTGCTTAATCATTTCACAAGGGGACGACTTCCTGCATAATCAGCTCCCAGAGAATCAAACTCGTACTGAAGTTTCTCTAATTCTTTTTTTTAAAATTAAGCCACCTTCAGGTGGGGGGAGATTTATAGAAATGTTCCCCAGACCTTATAAAAGGCATCTCTGCCAAAGTTGTTTAAAAAAAAACAAACCATGTGAGCTTCCAACATGGCTGAGTACAAAAAATATAGAATAGGCTAACCTAGGCTAGCTATCATTTACATAAGTGGTACTGTGGTGTTTGTAATACAATGGAATCACAATAACTTGGCGAGCACTTTAGCGATCGTCAAAACGAAGCGCAACTTCGCCAACCAAGTCTATGATCTACCACTATATCTACCAACAGTTTCACTTCAAAAGTTAACAGATCAGAATGTGAATTAAGCTGAGCCAAAAAAGTTGCTCAGCTTTGTCATCAGTTTGTAGAGACATCAGGGGATCCTTCATCACTGGGTGCCTTGTATGCATGCCATGCCTTTTAGCCTGATAAAGCTGCAGCTTGGAGTAGTTGCTGCTTCAGATTCCAACCTAAAGAACACCAGTGGGTCTTTAGGTCTTGTCCCTGCAAGATCAAAGAGAAAAAAGTAGTGTCTGTCTAGGCAACTTTCAAACTTATGCAAATCTCAAATTAGGCACATTAAGATTGTCTAGAGCAATAATACCCCTGAGCAGGGCAGGAGCCTCCTGCATGGATATATTTCCAGAGAGTTTACACCTGGAGCTGTGCTTGGCTAAACAATCAGCAGCTCCATTGCCCTCTCTGAAAACATGTTTTATACAGTCTTGCAGGCCTAAATTTTTCAGTGAGTGACACAGACTATAGACACTCCAATTGACTGAAGATGGTGAAAAAATACCTTTTATAGCCACAGTACTATCAGATTCAAGAATAAATGGAGCATTAAGTGTGGCTGCTACAGAGAGACCAAGTTGTATAGCCAGTAACTCAGCATGTAATGGTGAGGAAGCAGTTAAAGATTTCATGACCAGTCTGAAAACAGTACCACAATTATCCCTAACTATGACTCCCAGACCAACATTATCAGTGGATAAAAAAGATGCATCGACATTAATTTTGTAGCCAAATACTGGATGTTTCCATTTAACTATCACTACAGGTCTTGGCCTTTTCCTCTTCAGATAAGGGATAAGGCCAATATTTATCAACTGTTGGTATTTTACTGCATTTCCAACTGGTGGAATAGCCCTGAATACCATGTTGACCTGTTTGACAATATTCTGGAAGGTGAGAGGAGGTTCATATTTAACATTATTATAGAGAAAGTTGTTCCTGGACAACCATATGTACCAGAGGGCCATTACAAAATTGTTAACAGCAATTCTGGTAATAGTTTTAGTAGCACCTCTATAATTAATGTAAAAAGATAGTCTGTGCCTAAATGATAAGACTGTGGGACTGGCATATCAAACATCTTATGAAAATAGGACAGGATCAACATGTTTTTTGGACATTCATTAAAGCAATGGTTGATAGTGTCAAGAGAAGGGCAGTTTGGGCAATTAGATGGTTGGTGAAAACCAAATTTCATTATTATACCAGAGAAAGGGAGCAAGTAATTATGCATTCTCCAAATAAAAATGCATTGCTTAGTGGGGACTTTGTGTAGCCATACCTGTTGAATTGTATGGTCATGTCCATATTGCCTCAGTTTCTGATAAGCTGACTTGACAGTAAAAGTTCCAAGTGCAGAGGGGCACCACACCAGCATGTCCCCATGGTCATTGTTGATTTCCAGATCCTGCAATAAACACACAAAATTGGTAGCCAATAAAGGCTCCAGTGTTGGCATATAAAGTTGCTTATTATTGCAAAATTCTGCCAGGGTCAGATTAGGAAATGGAGGAGGCAGTAAGTCAATCTGATGCTCTAGAAAACCTAGTCCTGTCCAGTTTGAAAACCAGAGAGGGGAAGACCATGTTCCTACCACTAATCTAGAGTTTAAATTTGCAAACTCAGTCACAGAGCAAATCCTATTCCATGTGTGTGAAGTTCTATAGGAGGCTGGAAGAGAGCAAAGAAAAGAGGTCCAAATTGTGTCATTTAATTGAAGCTTCCACCATAATTTACAAGAAAAGGCTTGAATGATTGCTCTAATGTCTCTAAGACCTAATCCATTCTCAGATGTGGGAAGGGCCATCTTACTCCATTTTCTCCATATTAACTTTTGGGAGGACTCATTTTCCCCCCAAAAATATTTTGAAGCCATGGTTTCCATTTTTCTGATGACAGTCAGGGGGGGTTGCAGGACTGCAAATATATGGTTTGGTATGGAGAGGAAGACATGGTTAAGCAGAACCAGTCTCCCAGCTGGAGTTAGCCACCTGTTTTTCCAATTTTGAAGTGAGTGTTCCATCCTCTCTAAAAGGGGCTGATAATAAACAATCTTGTTCATGCCTGTAAACACTGGTACTCCCAAGTATTTAAAGGGCAACTTGCCCAGTTTCATGCCAGATATTCTCTTAATGAGCCTCACTAAGCTGGAGTTTGCTCTCAGATTAACAAAAAAATCTGATTTAGAGTAATTGACTTTTTGTCTGAGCATTGTTCATATGAATTTAGTATTTTTAAAAACCTCTTCAGGTTTGTTTTTGTTGCTGATAGAAATATAGCTGTATCATCAGCATACATAAGGTGGGATAGCTATTGGACTCCTCTAGGCATTTTAAAACCTTTTAAGTACTGTGTGTCCAGAAGATGTTTCAGACCTCTAGTTAGGGTTTTTGAGACCAAGTTATACAGGAAAGGGGAGAGAGGGTCCCCCTGCTTAATTCCTCTATTTGCAGTAAAAAATTCAGTTGCAACTCCATTTATTAAGACAGAGAAACATGCAGCAGATATGTTCTGAACAATTATTTTGACCAGATGACCATTGAAACCAAAGTGTAATAAAACTGAATTTAGAAAAGGTCTGGGGACCATGTCGAAAACTTTTTGCATATCCAGTTTAATTATCACATTTTTATGTTGAGGATTTTTGTTGAGTAATCTGACCATCTCTTGCATTTGAATGGTATTATCAGAAATGTCCCTTCCTTTAAGGAAGGCTGACTGCTCAACAGAGGTCAGTTTGGGCATTAATGGCTTTATCCTTTCCATGATAATTTTTGAAAAAACTTTGTTAACAAAGTTGGAAAGACTGATAGGCCTGAACTGGGAGAAAGTATTAGGGTTGGGCACTTTAGGTATCAGGGTTAACCATGTGCTGGAGATAGCTTGAGGAATCTGAGTTCCCTCTAGGAATTCATTGGCTGATTCCAGTAAGTCCCCTTTAATTATTTCCCAGCAATGTGTAAAAAAGGATCCTGAAAACCCATCTGGTCCAGGGGCTCCTTCTCTATTGAGGTCAAAAACTGAGAACCTAAGCTCTTCTTGACTTACTGGTTCCATCAATTTCTGATTGTCTTCCTCAGTAACCAGTTTGGGAATGACTTTCATATAATATTAAAGAAACTGACCAGTAGCATCTGACCAGTAGCATCGAAGTTTCTCTAATTCGAACTTAAGTTGGTTCCTCCTATCTTTTTACACCTGGATCTAAGCTAGATACTCGTTTCTATCTATCTTCAGTTGGTGGATAGCCTCCGAGAAGATCTCATCCTCCTCAATAAGGCGACCACACACTCTTGGGAGTAATATCCATACTGGTTTTCAGTGTACTACACACCATAAAGAGGGTATGATACCGATACTGCCAGCATATATAATCCTCCTCCCACAAGTCTGCTTTATTTGTTAGCTCTTGGAAGTTGCGACTGGCCTCTTTATGACAAAGACAAAGTTTGAGAGTAAAAGGATTGATGGAAGAAGGATATATATGAATCGGAGTAGTACACTGAAAATAATGAAAGAAGATTGTCAATACATTGAATGCTTGATATAAAGTCAAGATTACAAAAAGAAGCCTAAATGGCAAAAAACCCTAAGAATGCCCTACAAGTTATGGCTCTAGGGAATTACTTGATTAGCTAGAGGCAAGCCATGGTCTCTCGATCCCGATGCCATTTCCATCGTTAGGGTCTTATCTTTTGGCTCCTCGTTTACCTTGAGGTACATGGAGGGATCACCCTCTTAAAGTCCTCCAAACTCACCATCTTGGCAGTAGATCCCATCCTACCCAACAACTAAACTTTGAAAGTCCCTCACTGGTGGAATTTGGCCTTTAACTCATCCAACTTCTGCGCTACAGAAGGATGACAGATATCTCAAGCTAGAGCGACTCTCTCGCCATCATCCTCGCACAACCCCGAGAAAGTCTTCCACAACTCGTGGTACAAACGACCTTAAGTATCCCTCAGGTTGACCATCTCGGGGCAGTTAGCACAGAACTCTGTCCAAGTGTTGTTGTTTTTCTGGACTGCCATAGAGGTCTCGCTCCCGCTTAAGCTTGGCTATCTCCCGGCTCATCTCCAAAATTTGTCACCTTTTAGGACTGTAACTCGGGCTCAGCATCATTCTGGGCCCGTATCGGGGCCTCCATCTCCCCCATTAGCCGCGTAACCTCAGCTTCGAGGTGGCTAACAGCCAAAGGTGATTCCTTAGGTTTCTCAGCCACCTGGGCCCTCAAGTTCTCATTCTCCACTAGGAGGGAGTCCCTCTCAATTGAAGACTCTTCAAGAGCCCGACAACGGGCATGCAGCTCTTGGGTCGAGTGGTATAACTAGATAAGTCGAGTTGTTCCAGTTATGGCCGAGCTAGTCACATTTGCCAGCACTTGCATTAAACCCTCAGAAAATATAAATGAATGACTTGATATACAAATGTTATTTACCTCAACAATCTCGGGGAACTCATCAAACTCCTCGACCCCCCAAAGCATCAAGTTCGTGCCTTCATGTTGTGCCATGTACTTCCCTGGTTCGTTTAAGGGTCCGAGGCCGACTTTTCTCTTTTTAGGGTTTGCAGACGAACGTGAAAAACCCTTCTCCAATGGTCTCTTGAAGCTTCTTTAAAGCATCTTCCTCTGCTCGACACCTTTCCTTCTCTAGGCGCAACTCGAGTACAGTCTTGGCATCATCATACTAGTCTTCGTCATCATGGCTAGGAGAAGACACTACACAAGGAATGAGGAGTTAAGATCTCACAGTAGACAGAAGGAAAAATATAATATAAGTACAATACATGGAAACATACAAGAGGGGCTACCCTCCATAAAGGCATTCTTCTCATTACTTGAAGGCAGAGGTATCTCTCATTTTGTCTCGGGGCTCTAAACAAAGAGACCTTTACTTCCTGATCTTCCTCAAAAGGATCACATACTAACGGCTCAATAGGGGGAGTGGATTCTCTAGGACATCGTCTCAACCTCTTAAAGGATTTTTGAGCATTTTCCATAAGTGCGTGCCCTTTTCCCTTCGAGGTCGCTAAGGATTCCTTGGAAAACGAGATGTCCTCACAAGAGATTTCAACTTCTAGCTCAGGCAGCCCTCAAAGCGGCCTCGAGATCCTCCCTATTGAGCATAGTTACCTCGTACCATGCTACGACATATCCGTCTTCGGGCTAATCGAAATGCGCAGCCTTCAGAAAGCTACAGTTCTCTAGAGTTTTGTTTGGGACTTCCTCGAAATACAAACCTTACCAATCTACGGATTTAGGGTTTGGTAAACCTCTCTATCAATCTTACATACACTACGCTTATACTTATTACTTCTCAAGACTATTTACTGACTTAAACATCGGAGTGTTTACCCCCAACCACTCCTGGGTCTGTTTTGCGAATCAGTTAGTGAGGTCGGTTCGAGATCATACACGGGTCCGACTCCGAGACATCATTCAACATGAGAGGTTAGTATAGGGAAAATATGGAAGAGTTTTCTTATTTGTGTAAAAAAGAAAACTAATATATTTATTTAGGGTGTTACATTTTATATACAGTAATACTACTCTTTTTCCTAGTTAATGAACACCTCTACACTAATAATTAAATTAGTAAACACTGGCGCCCCGTGTGTATGCTTCTCCTTAACTTATTTCCGCCTAATTATTTTACTAATTTTAGAACTTATATTTTTCCCCAAAAATTGTATATAAATAACAAAAAACATTTCTCACTAAATACTAACCTAATCTTTATAGTAAAATTTACTTTGCCTAACTATTTTAATAATTATAGTGTAATTTACTGCTTTCTCCTTATCTTATTTTCGCGTCTCAATTTTTTACTAATCATAAAATTTATTTCATTTTTCAAAAAATTGTACACATAATTAAGAATATTTTTCCCTAATTTTTTACCTAATTTGTTTATTAATTTTGTTTTAAAAAAGTTCATCTTTTACTAGGTATATATATAAAAGTAGAAAGTGGCGGCGTAAATATAAATAAAAAAGAAAAAACACCGCCGGACTTTCACAATTTAATGTATACATAGTTAAAACTACGTAGTATTATAGCGGTATTGTGATTTTCTAGTGATAATTTTTAATTAGGAAAATAAATATTTAAACACGGTATGTAAACAAGGGTATAATTAAAATTTATGTATGGAATGAACCACCTAAATTGCTTAAATATGTATTACGTAATAAGTATATATTCTTATGTGATATATTCCATATATTTTATGAAATTTGCGTGTATAACTATATATTTTAGGAATCTTCTCTAAGGAAGACATATATCATATTTTATTTTAGACTTGCCATGTTTTTAACAAACTATAATTATTGTTACGGCATTATTTGCCACCGTTACCGTTTAATTAAATATGGATGTTATTCCATAATATATTCCTACCAAAAAATCAAAAAATCTTAATATATATATTCTATCCCAAAACAAATTAAAAGGTATGGTTTAGTAAAAAAAGATGTAGGGGTTCTTCGGATTGTTTAAATCCTGCGCCGTCTTGCATTATCTGGATGTCTACGATAAAGAGAATATTGTTTTGGATTTGCACATGATGGTTTTCCGAAAGTATGCATCTTTGCAGCAGGAATCTGTACAATTTTAATGTGGAAGAAGACTCTGGTGTAGCGATGCGACAAGTCTGGGCAAAATATCATAAGTTTTGTATGACCAATTTCAAAACACGAGAATACTGCGCATCAAGAGGAAGTTATGGCTCTATTCTAAACAAAATTTTGGAAGAAGGTACTCTACCTAAAGTGGCCTCTATCCGACTTATGTGTTTTTCGTATTTAAAATTTGTATCACTGTTGTCTGTTGATAGACTCTGGTGTAGCCACAGACATGAGATATTTCAATTCCAGGGATGAATTGATAATTTCGACGCTGCTGAGTGAATATTATCGCACAAGGATTTTCTTTTAATCTTCCTGCCACATCAAAACTTAACAACTGTGGCTGAGCATGGTGAATCTGGTGATGTCGTACTTGCAGTTCTCGACGGAGCTCGAGAGACAGTGACATACAACTCTTATTGGTCTTTCTGTTTAGGGAGAATAAGGGTGGTTGGTGTAGTGTTTTCACTGTTTTGTGTTATGCAAACATATTAATTGTCTGGTTGTTTTCAATTTGTTCGGAGTCTTAAAGATACGATTAATATTAAAATCTTTTGTTATGACAAAAAAACATACCTTCATAAACTTAGTTCGCCGGTCATTTATTTGGTTAACTTGAAGACATACATGTATGAGTCCTTTTTGTTTAGCAAAATCTCCAAGATTTAGCACATCAAATCTTTGAAATCACTTTTAACATTAGTCTTTTATTCTTCATTATCACTTATCAAGTGATTAATTTTTATATCAAGAGCATATAAAATTGCTATGAGATTTAAGAATATTTTTACATGTATTGCTATACCAATTGCCATAACATGAAATCACGTCAGTAAATTTGATTGGTTTGTTCCTAATATTTGACACTAAATTACATAATAATGGCATAAAGTATATATTTCTATTTAAATAACTGTTAATACTTTTATAATAAGTAATTAATTAACATTACCATAACTAATATCTCGAATATTACTAATTTTAGATTTTAGTTATAAAAAAATAAATTAAAAAAAATAATCATAGGAAAATACTCATTCATCTCATTAGGTATTCTTTGACGTTTTACAAAAAAAATCAGTAGGTCCGAATGTATATCATGTTTAACAGACCATTTCATCAAATAATAATATGAATCAATGCAACCCCGATTTCTCAGTAATTATTAATTTATATTTCTGTTTGAGTTCAAATGAAATCAAATCATAATCGAAATATAAAAGGGGAGAGAAACCAAATTATAATCGAAATAGAAAAAAAGAGAAGTAGAATTATAATCGAAACCAAATTAAACTCAAAAAGGTGTGAAGGGGAAAAATATTAAGGGTAAAAAGGTAAAACATTAGACGAAGTATTGAACCAAAAAATTGAACGTAAGTTTGGACAAGCAAAAAGAGAGAATCACACAACTTTCATCTTCAAGAGATCGAATTGACAAATCTATTAAATTTGAGGGTAGGGTTTTAATTAATAACCATTCGCCAGCTTATACTTTTATACTGTTATTATATTTAGAGTTTTTAGTCTGTTGACCATTATTTGAACCCAATCGATATACAATCACAAGTTTTTGAATTTCTTTTTGCAAGAAACTTGCTCTATGTTTGAGTAGTTTGCTTGCTTGGTAAAAAAATCCAAAATTTCTCCTATCACTTGCCATTGTTTAATTTAAATTCATTTTCGAATTCTGTGATGATATTTTACTAATCACACATATCACAAATCCTTCAAAGACTACTGGAGCCTCCCAAGCCTCCTATTAGGAAAAGTTTTAACATTTTGTGCACAAATGGCTAGAATATTGACAGTCTAAAAAATTACAATGATACAACTACGAATGAACAAACCTACAAAGACCGCGGATACTCAAATATAAGAATACATTGAAATCGATTCTGATGTAAATAGGGAACCAAACGCAACATTTTACATTAATTATTGTAATTTAGTTCTTTTCAATTATTTTTATTTTTTGAGATTTTTATAGTACAAACAATTATTCAATTTACATCATTTATTATTTTACAATACTATTTACATCAGATATTTACTTTGTATTGACATATTCATTATCATTATTTTAAAATTACATCATAAAACCGCGCAACGCGCGGTCCAGTTAGCCTAGTTTATCCTAAAGGGAACTAGAAGAGTTATTGCTCCGGCGAATATATAAATTAATAAAAAACATTAAACTACGTAGTTTTGAAAGAAACCACCACAAAACCACCGCTAATCCACCACACTTCCACGTTATTTTCTTTTTTATGTATTACCAAGACCAGTTTTCTTTTTTCTTTTTCCTTATTTGTTTTCCTCAATATTTGGTAGGCGCCACAGTATACCTTAATAGGTTGCTTTAATTTCATTCTTTTATTTTCGATACCGTCATCAAAACACCCCCTATATATATATTCAATTTGGCATAACTCGTATATTTTGAATATCACATTTGGTTTATATATGTCATTAGTATATTTTATTTTGGAATATCACATTTGGATTATATATCCCTTATATTATTTACCATGATATCATACAATATCATATAATTATGGTATTAATATATTGTAATTACCTCGATATCATATAATTATGGTATGAATATATTGTAGTTTGATACCAAAACAACTTCGTATACACTTATTATATAGTCTCGGTTCTTTTGTCGCAATTCCCATTACCTCACATTCTCAATTTTTCTGATTGATTTTTAAAGAATTTTTAGGTGATGATGATATGATATTTTGTTAATCATGCAAGAGTGTGTGTTTGAAACGATGATATTATTCAATCTGGTTATGCTACGGGAGAATGAACTTTGCAGACTACTAATCAATTGATATATTCTTTCGGGAGTCCCGGAAAGATTTCCATCTGAAAGGAAGGATTCCTGGCGATTTATTGCACAACTACCGTACCGCGCCACCGCCCTTACTAGCAGCCTTTTATCGTGGTCTTCAGCCTCGACACAATTCAGAAGATTTACATTATTTCCCCTGTAACGTCATATTCCGGGAGGGTTACTTTCAAGTGCATTATCACGGCCGGAGCCAAGATTGAATTAATAAAATTTATTAAAATTGTGTTTGGTTAATATGCTATTTGAAAGAAATAAAGGGAACCTGTTAATATGCTCATCAGAGTGAATTCTTTTATCGCCTACTCAGGGAAAGCAGATTCACGGTCTGGCCATTAAAGCTGATATCCCAGTGAATCGTGGAGTTTCAGTCAGCAATGCTCTCATAGCAGCGTATTCCAAGTCGGGAAACCTTCACGATGCAAGAAGGGTTTTTGATAGGATGGCAGAGCGCGGAATACAGTCACTTTTAACTCAGCATGGATTGGGTAAGGAATCCTTAATGCTGCTATTTGAGGAGATGCTTCAAAGTGATCTGACTCCTTCAAGTATAACTTTCATTTCTGTTCTTTGTGTTTGTGCACATACTGGAAGGGTTCAAGAGGGGAAGAAACGGTAAACAAAGTAGATGACATTGGATTTAAGTTTGAAGCGGTTGTATTCCCAAATTGGATTTTATATGTTTTTATGCATCTACATGATTGAATGATTTTAAATGATTGAATTTGATAAGATATAGATTAGACAACATATTAGATTAATTATAACTCTTTCTCTCATTCGTAATATAGTTCATTTCTAACTCTAATTTAGACCCCGATATCTCTACAATCTCTCGTTTTAGATAGTTTTAGATTGATCATAAAACTTTTCGTTTTTCATTCTGCGTAATATCTCAATTTGCAAGCCTTCACATAAAAAGTGGCTGTATGGAAGAGTTCTTACTACTACCAGGCCACAAAACTTTTAAAAACTTTTAAATGTATAAATAATTATTCGATTAACCCTTGAAAGGTATGTTTTGCTTTACATGCAAGCATAATCATCATCAAGGTTTAAATTTCTCTAAACCCATTCTTGATGAAATCCACCATATATTTTTTTCTAAACCCATTTTTTTAAAATAAAGTAAGTTATAATGAGTCCACCAGAGATAATAATTAAACTTTTCCTAATTAACCTTCAATTTAGTTAAAAATTTTCATCGAGAACATTAACCTGAATAAAATAATTAATTAGGTGTCATAATCAACAATAATATACGTATTCTATGATTGAATAGTGAATCAATATGATCATCTTTTTCAAACAAATATATTCTTACCTTTAAATAAGTTAGTTTTGTGATTCATTATGAATCTATGATTACATGCTAATGCTAATTTTTATACGATATGTTTACTTGAATTATTTTCTTATGTTAAACTTATATTTTCACAGATTTGACGTCATGTACGGATAGAGAAAAATATGTTTAATGTATTGCATTTGATTCTATTTCTCTATTTGATCAAATATATTTAGGTCAAGTTATTTTGAGTTTATTTCTTATTAAATATATATATATATATATATATAAGTGAATAAAACAGAAATAATTTTAAACATATTTATTTGAACTGAACTAAATTGAAAGAGTTAAATGTGCATAATAAAATAAATAAAAATATAATTAACTAAACTGAATTGATTAACATAAAACTTACAGAAACCAAGACCTTACTCTTATACACCATTATCAAATTCAAGATTTATATTAATTTAAAATTCAAAAGTGTTTAAAATACACGAGTCAAAACAAGTTTTGAAGTATTAATATATGTAGAAACCATATTATATTATAATTTCAGATTAGTTTTATAACAATAACTTAATAGAGAAATATTCTAAACTAAAATGTATTGATGATGAAATGAAAAATTAATAGGATGTCTAATTAATATTAGTTCAAATATACCGCGCAAAGCGCGGTGCACCTATGCTAGTTAATGTAGTGAAATTCAATGTACCTTACTAATTTTACACTAAATGTTGTACTTTTACCACTTTGTTTTCAAATTGTATATAAACATTATCAATGACCAACTTTGTAGATTAAATTTCAAAAAATGACCCTAACATTGGTAGAAATGTCAATTTTAGGACCCAACATTCAAAAGTGTCAGTATTTGGTACCCAACATTCTGAGAATGTCAATTTTAGGACCCAACATTCAAAATGGTCAATATTTGGTACCCAACATTCTAAAAATGTCAATTTTTGGACTTTCATAAAATTCACATGTTAGATCTATTAATTTCAAGGGCATTTTTGTCATTTCCTCTACTAAAATATCCAGGAATATATCGATGTCCAAAATGTATACCACCATTGGCGCATCTTATAATTAGACGAGACCTGAATTCATAGATTTGAATTTATGGGAAACATTTCATTTTCGTCTTGATGGATAGGATAAAGATGTGGGTAAAAAAATGATACTGTTACTAGGCTCCGGTAGTGACGAGGTAATGCGGGCACATGGCAAGCGGTGGAATTACAAAGAGAGTTAGTCGAAAATGTCAATTGGGATTTTTGGGGAAGATGAGATGGGTGATTTTGGTGGATTTATAAATTTTAATCTTTTATTTATTATGAAAATTACCAAAATGCCCTTGAAATTAATAGATCTAATAGGTGAATTTTATGAAAGTCCAAAAATTGACATTTTCAGAATGTTGGGTACCAAATATTGACCATTTTGAATGTTGGGTCCTAAAATTGACATTTTCAGAATGTTGGGTACCAAATATTGACACTTTTGAATGTTGGGTCCTAAAATTGATATTTCTACCAATGTTAGGGTCATTTTTTGAAATTTAGTCAACTTTGTACATAGCTAAATGATTAGATTTGTACTTATGATCATATTAAAATATAACTAAAAATACTTTCACTAATATTTTATCTTTTTTATATACTAAGTTAGTAAATTTACCTTGGCTCGATAACCTTTTACTGATTGTCGTACTATTTTTCTCATATTTTTCAAAGTGTGAGATAAATATTACTGATGACCAATTTTGTATACAACTAAAATTATTAAATTGTAATTATGATCATATCAAAACATTTAATTATGTTTTTTAATTAAAATTAGCAAAAAATCATATCTATTAGATCTAATGAAAATGTCTTTTGACTGATGATACTTATCTAATATAACTAAATGTGCTATTCTAAACATAAGTTTTTTCATTAGCAACCATTTAATCTATACTATATTTTAAAAGAGAACGATTCAGAATTTTCTCAACATTTTGAATTATTTTTAAAACTATTCACAAATTGACACATCAGCACGATTTACTTAATTATTTTAATTTTTTCTTTTATTTTCTCGTACAGTTGCACAGTTTTCTTCGACCTCTTCCTCTCCTCCTACCAATTACTGTACAATTACTTCGCTCATCCCCTCATTCAATTCTGATTGATTCGATCGGTTTCATCAGTTTGATCGGTTTCTTTTTTTTTTCTTCAGTTTCAATTCTGATTGATTGACTCTCTTTTTTTTCTTCTTTCATCCGTTTCTCCTCCTTAAATTTTATCGTATATTTTGGGAAAACAAATAAGATCCGAGGGGCTATGAAGAGTTGTGATTTCAGCAAAGCGGCTTTTCTCGGATTCCCGCGACCTTCTGGGCGATTCAACGGCAAATACATCTGCACGAAGACCTCAGCGTCTTTCTCCGACTCTCACTTCCGGTGAAGTCCTCTGCGCCGAGGCTTGACGAGATGATGCTGGCCCTAGCAGTGACCGTGGGGTCCATAGTTCAGTCGTAGACCCTGGATCCGACCCAACACATGGTCCGGTTCAACCCTAAGTTCGAGCAGCTATGGGCTCCAATCAGCGGCCCCCCATCCATACACCAAAGACGGCATCGCTCAGGGCCTCCGCAACCACAAGCTAGGGATGGTGGTAGACGCCTCAATCAAGTCTTTCGTGTTCGACGACCAGTACAATGCTTACCACAAGCATGGCTACGCCCCCGATCCATCCACCAACAACTTCGTCGGCGACCTCCACTGGAGAAATCCGGGGGCTTGACGGTTTACAAGCCCGATCCAGCAAGCACAAGAAGAGAAAGGTGAAGCTGAAGAAGGAGAAGCTGGACACTGATGATGCTGATGACCGCCACCGACGCTTGAAGAAGGAGACGGTTAGGCTTTGGGGAGAGTTAATGTGGGTTCCCGGTTCCGCCATTCTCTTCTTCCCAAAATATGGTAATTTCACTAAGGTTCTATACCTTTATTGTTATATCTCACTCCTCCTTCCTTCTGTCGATCTTTAATAATTTTATCTGATTTGAAAATGATTTGTTCAAAGAGTGTCTTTTCTTCTACCTTAAAGTTCAGATTTTGGAACCTAAAAGTTGGTGTATGCTTGTATTGTTCATTGCAAAATAACTCTTTCTTGCACGAAGTATGTTAATTTCAAACTATTTTGCTATCATGTTAATCTACTTTCTTGATTAGGCTATTTTTCATATTTGATGCTTTGTTTGTTTATTAGCAACTGTGGATGGTGTGGTTCCCAACGTGCCTTTGAGCTCATTCAGCCAGTGTGAGAATGTGGGCAGAATCCATAGGGTATGAATTCTCCAATGACCAATATATATATATACACACACACACACACACACACATATATATATATATATATATATATATATATAATGCCTTTATGACCATGTTATAATGTTTTCGATGACTTGCGGTTGGTTATTACTATTTCATGGTGATGGTTCTAGCTATTGATGGATTAAATGGGTTATCTCAAACCTCAGATTTCCTCAAGTATTTATCTTTGAGCAAGAAGTTTTCTGCAATGGAAAAAATCATGCTTCGAAGACATCCAGAAGGGTATGAACTTGTCTTATTGTTTATGTTGAAACTGGTTTGGGTTTTGTAGATTTAGTTTGTGTGTTGGATTTTTGTTGCTAAATTTGTCTGATTTTTGTGTTTTGCCTGTGAAAAAAGTTGTTTTGTTGGCTATGATTAAAAACATTCGCGTTTGGTTGTCCAGAGAGCATTCTGTGATGCAAAATCTGATATTTGTATGAGCCAACCTTAGTTTTTAAGATGTTTTCTTTTTGAGTTGTTCACCAGGGCTTTGTTTTCATGAAAGATTGGTCCTTTAGTTTTAATTTTGGGTTCTGCAATTTTGGGTTTTGTGGATCATACTCCTTATGTAAAAAGGCTTGGCATTGTACTTTAATTTGTGAATTTCCAGTATTGAGTATTTCCAGTAAGATTTTGATGTTGTTTCAACTGTATGTCAAAGATGCTTAGCCTTTGGTTTTGGACGGTTATGCTTATCTTTACAAAGTTATGCCACGAATAACACCACAATGCTACCCGTAGCTGTTGCCTTTGCAAGATTGTGTGAGCCAGTTGATGGAGTCTTTAGAATATATTGTAATACTGCACCAGACATAACGGCACAAATCATCAGTGGATAAGTAGAAGAAATTTGTAGTAGCCAACTATTTATATCATCATACCATCAAATTTTATAAAGGCTAGCACTTTGTGTAATTTGGTTTGTTTTGAAGGGATTGTTGTAATTAGTTTTTTTAGTTGAATAATCATCATTTACATGTTAAGATTTTCACAATTTTAAAGTATGGTTACGGTGTTGGTGACTATTGGTATTTGATTTGTATATTTAGTCACCATTTCATTTTTATATCCTGCAATTATTTCATTAAAAATTATTAAACGTTAACTTCCACAGTAACGTTCACTGAAATAAATATGGCACTTAATCGGTAAAGCTATATTGTAAAACTTGCATTATAACGTTTTCTAAAATAAAAACTACACTTAATCATTCTCACACATTCTTTCTTATTTTCATAATAGTAATTCATGTACCCTTTCTTCTTTTAGTCTGCAATTATTTCGTTAAAAATTATTAAAACTTAATTTTAAAACATGAATCGTAATGTTTGTTGAAATAAAAACTGCACTTAATGATCGTCACAAATTTTTTGTTATTTTAAAACTTAATTGTAAAACCTGTTTCGTAACGTTCATTGAAATAAAAAATGTACTTAATCATCATCACATATTCTTTATTATTTTTGTACGATAATTCATGCACCGTTTC